>JALGBA010004089.1:0-1485192 GCA_023970755.1 Azemiops feae | reverse complement strand
ATCGCATGCATTCGGACGTTATTTGCACGTATAGATACGCATTGCAGTACCAAAAAGGCTAAGCAAGTGGAACGTGCCCATCTCCACCAGGTATGCAGGTGGAACGGCTACCCGGCCAGTTTTGTCCAAAGATATAGTAAGCGCCAGGAACCCCGTAGAGCACCAGAGGACCTAGGGACAATATCCTGGACAACGATACCTTACGTCCAGGGGTGTCAGAGGCAACGGCTCGCATATTAGCGCCGCATAACATCAGGGTGGCCCACCGACCCGACCAAACACTCCGTATGAAAACGATGCGCCCTAAGGAACCACTGCCAGAGGAGGAAAAATCATCGGTGGTCTATAGGGTGCACTGTAAGGATTGCCAGTGTAATTACACGGGAGAGACGGCCAAACGGATAAAAACCAGGGTACATGAACACAAATTGGCCGTCAAAAGGCAGGAGCAGTATTCCCAAATATGGACGCATATGGTGAATAATGGACACTCATTTGACTTCATGGGGGCAAAAGCCATCGCCCAGGATGCCTCCAAAGGAGGGCGCCTACTGAAGGAGGCCTGGTTCTCAGATGCGGGCTCGATTAATCGACACGTAGAATTGCCCCCGGCATATCAGACATTAAAAGCATATCTGGACGTGCGGCCCGGAATGGCCAATGGGGGGGCAGTGAGGATGCCAGACCTAGCCGCGCGACCCAAAACGCGTGTGGGGGTGGGGTGGAAGGCGCATCAGGTGCGATGACACCAGGAAGGATAAGATCGGTAAGGAAGGGAGAGGGTGGAACTGAGGGCGAGGCAGCAGGTGACTCAGCTGAGCTTAGGCAGATGAGGCAGAAGGATAGGATGCGGCTGTGCGTGCGCACACCCTGGCATGCAGAAAGATTGGAAGGAATAGGACCCAGGGGGGTAGATAATGGAAGGCAGGTACAGCGGATGGTTCAAAGGGATAAGAAGGAGGGGGGGAAGGTAAGGCAGTTGGCAAACGCACCAATGGCAGCAACATTAGGAAGGATAGGATCTGCAAGGATGAGAGGAGGTGAATTCAGGAGTGAGCCAGCAGATAGCCCAGCTGATCGTAGGCAGACGAGGCAGAGGGACGGGATACGGCTGTGCGCACGCACATCCAAGCGCGGAAGGAAATCGGAGGAAATAGCACTAATAGGGATAGATAGTGGAAGACAGGAACAATGGGCAGACAAACGGGATGGAAAGGAGGGGAGCGGCAATGGGAAGGCATCTAAGACACTGGATCTGGGTGTAAGGCCCAGAACGAGTACGGGGGAGCAGCTGGAAAGCAAGCCAACGGCGGCAACGCCAGGAAGGAGGGGATTGACAAGGATGGGAGGGAGGAAGGTTGGAGAACTGGAGTGCAAAAAAGAGGAGGCGGGACAATTAGGGCAATTACGGTTAGCCAGGACGGATGGCCCTATCACACGGTCAATGAGTAAGCAGTTAGGCTAGCAAGGTTTATAAAAGTAATTTCCACCCCAAAACTTTACTCTGAGGACGCTGGCAGGGGACCAGCGAAAGCTAAGTTGTTTTAATATTGTAAATAGTTGTTTTTATTGTTTTAAACTTTTTAACAATAAACAGCTGGTTTATATTTCTCCCGAAGATCGAGGACTGTGTTATTGAACAGATATGCCCGGGATTCGTATTTTTGTAGTTATCAAAGACATATATATATATCACCAAAACTGAACACTTTAACAACAGAATAATCAGAGAAGCCATCGAGATAGAAAAACGCCCACACAGCATGAATAAACGAGATGATACCTCCCGCCTACCAGCCATTTGGAAACCCACCCTTATTGACAAACGAGTCCCTAACACAAAGAATGACACTAGACCCACACTCACGAAAACCACACAGGATGTCACCACCACACATCCACGCAAAAAGCAAACCCAAACCCACACCGATGATGAGGCACGACCAGAAACCAGACCACAGCTGCATCATTAGCCATTTCAAACCCCTCCAATCCATACATGAAGCAAACTGACACCCACCTTGATGATATGGCACGACCACGAACGCGAAGCCAAACAACAGCAATGCAGCTCTCCATCTCAAATCCTGCTGCAACTCAGACTAATCTGAGCACAACAAAGCCCCCACCCAAACAGAACACACCACCATCCAATCAGAGCACAGCCAACCCCCCATCCAATCAGAGCACAGCCAAGCCCCTAACCAATCAGAACACACCTCCACCCAATCAGAACACAGCCAAGCTCCCACCCAATCAGTTCATACCCCCACTGGCAGTTAAAAGGAAGAAACAGCTGCGATCACACATTGCTCCTAGAAGCACGAGGCCGAAGAGACACGAGGCCGAAGAGACACCAGCCTGAAGATGACAAATGAGACTTCGTCGAAACGTCGCCAAGACACTTCCAATTTTACGCGGGAGAAAACCCGAATTACCAAAGACCATATATATACGTAAGGTATCGTTGTCCAGGATATGTCCCTAGGTCCTCTGGTGCTCTACGGGGTTCCTGGCGCTTACTATATCTTTGGACAAAACTGGCCGGGTAGCCGTTCCACCTGCATACCTGGTGGAGATGGGCACGTTCCACTTGCTTGGCCTTTTTGGTACTGCAATGCGTATCTATACGTGCAAATAACATCCGAATGCATGCGATCTTGTGGGCTGCCGGGTGGTTGCTCGTGTAATGCAGCATCCTGTCGGTATGGGTCGCTTTCCTGTATACAGTTGTGTGGAGGGTGCCGTTGGCTTGGCGCGTGACTAATACGTCCAGAAAGGCCAAACTACCATTGGCTTCCTCCTCCGCTGTAAATTGTATGTCCGGGAACACCGCATTCAATCTTTCCATAAAGGCAGCTTTTTCAGTCCGTTTAACGATAGCGAACGTATCGTCCACATATCTGGCCCAAAATTCTGGGTGGTAAACGGCCATTGCCTTAGCCTCCAGGCACTGTAGGACCGCCTCAGCGATAACACCCGAGATGGGAGACCCCATCGGCATGCCCTTGATTTGTTCATACATCGTGTCCTGGAACGTGAAATGTGTTCTCAGACACAACTGCAGCAGTTTGATGACGTCTTCCATCTTAAGGGAACCATGACTTTGCAATCCCTTTAGCTGTAATAGATCTTTTATAGTTGAAACAGCCAGCTCTTGTGGGATAGATGTGAACAACGACGTCACATCAAATGAAATCATGGTCTCATCATCTTGTATTCTCACTGCTTTGAGTCTCTGTAGGAACTCCTGCGACGATTTTACCGTGGTTGTACCATCCTCTACTAGATGCTGTAGCCGCTGACTTAGCCATCTAGCCAGGCCAAACATTGGTGTACCCCTAAACGCCACAATGGGTCTTAAAGGGATCCCCTCTTTATGTATTTTTGGCAAGCCGTAGAATCTCGCCATTGCCGAGTCCCTAGGCCGTATGGCCCTCAGCTCTTCTTCATTCATTCCCCCCCATCTTTTAAGCCTATCCATGATTTTATTGAGCTGATTCTTCATGGACGTTGTAGGGTCCATCTTGGTCACTCTATACGCACTGGTGTCGTTTAGTAGGGACTGGGCCTTGCTGTTATATGTGGCCCTGTCCATGACAACCGTGGCCCTGCCCTTATCTGCCGGTAGGATCACAATGGATTTGTCCTTCCGTAGCTCCTCTAGGGCCTTCCTCTCCCTGCTGGTAAGACGTGGTGTTGTTTGTGGTTCATGAGTAGCCCCGTGACCCGCTGCCTTATAGAGTTTTTTTCTGCGTCGTTAGTAACCATGTTTTGTATTGTAGGTTCCACGGCTGCGATGAAATCAATGGGTTGGGCATCCATCAGATTAAGGCCCGTATCCCATTGTAGTAGCCTGGTTTCCTCATCAGTGAGGCCTCTTGATGACACATTATGGACCAGTCCGGAATTGTGGTTGTAATTATGTGCTCTTTTTAGGGTCTCCATCTTTCTCTGGAGCGTTTCAGTCTTTTGCTGGCGTGCCCTCTGTGTGGTTTCATATATGTGCCGGTTGAGGGTCTCATAATGCTGTTGTGCCAGTGTGGATCGGCAGAGCTCCTGGCACCTCCAAATCCTGGGCGACCGCTGAGGCGGTCCTACAGTGCCTGGAGGCTAAGGCAATGGCCGTTTACCACCCAGAATTTTGGGCCAGATATGTGGACGATACGTTCGCTATCGTTAAACGGACTGAAAAAGCTGCCTTTATGGAAAGATTGAATGCGGTGTTCCCGGACATACAATTTACAGCGGAGGAGGAAGCCAACGGTAGTTGGCCTTTCTGGACGTATTAGTCACGCGCCAAGCCAACGGCACCCTCCACACAACTGTATACAGGAAAGCGACCCATACCGACAGGATGCTGCATTACACGAGCAACCACCCGGCAGCCCACAAGATCGCATGCATTCGGACGTTATTTATTTTATTTTTTTTAAAATATATTTTATTAGATTTTATAGGGGTACAGGGATTACATTAAGGTGCTTAGGAACCACCATGGAGGTGGGTATATTAAACATCCAAAAAAAGAAAGACAATCACAAATATATAACTCAAATCAAATCTTTTAAACTTCCTTCTCTAATTCCCTCATTTAATTTTACTTATTCAAATTAATAAATTCTATATAAGTTTCAAACGATCCTATCAAATATCAATTACATTTCAATTCTAAAAATCCAAATCCTGTTTTTTAAGCTTTACTAACTTACAATTACTATATTTCAATTAGCCTTAAATAGACATATTATTAACACTTCGGGTGCCCTTTTTTTTTTTACATAATTATATCTGGTATATTGTTCTCGCAACAACATTCCCATATCTTCTTCATTGATACCATTTTTTTCTCTTATCACCCATCCCTCTTATTCTCCTTTTATTTCCAAATAATTCTCTTAAAATAAAAATATCAGGCCAACAAATAAATTTCTATCTAATTTAAATAAATTTCTATCTAATTTAAATATATATTCTATCAATGCCTCTATATCTATAAAAATCTTTTTAAACCAGTAGATAAAGTTTACTTCTCCAATACATATCATATCTAAAACAGAGTAATATTACAAAGGGTATCCTCTTAAAAATTTCACGTGTTCCATTAGTTGTTAAGTCAGTCAAGAAATCAAAGCCTTTTTAATCCCATTAAATAAGACTTTAAAATACATTTTTAAATCTTAACTCTAGGCTTCTTTCTATGCCATAGTGGTTTCCATAGTAAGGTTCCTACATAATCAAACCACAATATTAAAAGGTCCATATTCTTTAACGCTTCAAATTGGTCAAAGTTCTCTTTCCTTTCTTCTAATAGCCTTTGGATGGTAAAAGCTATTTCATTCCATGTTATATTTGCCAATTGTTTATCCACTTTTTCTCGATTTTCAATAAGTTGTATCTGAGTGTCAGTCTCTGTTGGTATTGATGCTTCAGACATCTCTGTTGAAGTTGTTGTATAGTCATCAGACTTCTCGATAGGTTGTGTTGGAAGTTGAATAAAATTAGTTTGTTTTGTGGTTTCCATGGTTTCTCTCAGTGTAGGGAAAAGGGATTGAAAATAGGAGCTCACATCCTCTGCAGCTTCTAAAATTGTTTCCAATATAAGTTCATAGTCCAGTTGTGTATTAAGTTCCATATCGATAGTAATAAGGCTTTTTAATCTTTAATCTTTAAAGAAGGCTCTACTTCATAAGAATCAAGCAAGCATTCACCTTCAATTTTCAATAGGCCAGCTGCATCCGTTATCTTGTAGATATCACTCTTTCAGGGTCATAGCCATTCCCAGCCATAAAGAAATATAATTGCAGTACCACTTTTCGACACAAGATGTCCTCAGCAAACCAAAAAATCTTTTTTTTTCCTTTCCAAATAATAGATTTTTTATTTTTCGTGTTGAAAAGCATGAAGAAAGGGTTCAAAATAATAAATGCGTAGTTGTAACAATAATAGTCAAGAGTAAAATGTTTTCAGGTCCCCTCAGTATTCCAAAATTTAAATAGTCCATCAAAATTAACTGGTTTTTATTTATATATTTTTTTTTTCCAACGCTGTTTTTCCCCGTTGCCCAAACGCTGCTTCCTCACGACAGGGAAATAGTTCAAAGAAAGCTTTTAACAGGAAAGTAGTTAGGGGAAAAAAAAGGGGGTAGGAAAGGTCTCACCCGGATTCTCCACGGGGGTTCTTTCGCTTAGATGTTCTTCTGGCTTTCAGCTGGTGCGGCGAAGTGATCGTCCATTTTATTGGGCGATCTTTTCCTCCGGCGGCCCTAAGGAGAAAGCTCGAACTGGGGAGAGCCGCCGCTCTTCCCCAGTCGAGCAGGAGCCTCCCCTAACGGTGGTCGCCTCTACGGGGCGACTTTCGACCCGATTAAGGGTCTACCGGCGGAGGGAAAGCAGCCGGTGGGAGAGAGAGATCTCTCCGTTCGACTGCTGGTGTCGCGATCCGGAACCGGAAGCCCATTCGGACGTTATTTGCACGTATAGATACGCATTGCAGTACCAAAAAGGCCAAGCAAGTGGAACGTGCCCATCTCCACCAGGTATGCAGGTGGAACGGCTACCCGGCCAGTTTTGTCCAAAGATATAGTAAGCGCCAGGAACCCCGTAGAGCACCAGAGGACCTAGGGACAATATCCTGGACAACGATACCTTACGTCCAGGGGGTGTCAGAGGCAACGGCTCACATATTAGCGCTGCATAACATGAGGGTGGCCCACCGACCCGACCAAACACTCCGTATGAAAACGATGCGCCCTAAGGAACCACTGCCAGAGGAGGAAAAATCATCGGTGGTCTATAGGGTGCACTGCAAGGATTGCCAGTGTAATTACACGGGAGAGACGGCCAAACGGATAAAAACCAGGGTACATGAACACAAATTGGCCGTCAAAAGGCAGGAGCAGTATTCCCAAATATGGACGCATATGGTGAATAATGGGCACTCATTTGACTTCATGGGGGCAAAAGCCATCGCCCAGGATGCCTCCAAAGGGGGGCGCCTACTGAAGGAGGCCTGGTTCTCAGATGCGGGCTCGATTAATCGACACGTAGAATTGCCCCCGGCATATCAGACATTAAAAGCATATCTGGACATGCGGCCCGGAATGGCCAATGGGGGGGCAGTGAGGATGCCAGACCTAGCCGCGCGACCCAAAACGCGTGTGGGGGTGGGGGTGGAAGGCGCATCAGGAGCGATGACACCAGGAAGGATAAGATCGGTAAGGAAGTGAGAGGGTGGAACTGAGGGCGAGGCAGCAGGTGGCTCAGCTGAGCTTAGGCAGATGAGGCAGAAGGATAGGATGCGGCTGTGCATGCGCACACCCAGGCATGCAGAAAGATTGGAAGGAATAGGACCCAGGGGGATAGATAATGGAAGGCAGGTACAGCGGATGGTTCAAAGGGATAAGAAGGAGGGGGGGAAGGTGAGGCAGTTGGCTAACGCACCAACGGCAGCAACATTAGGAAGGATAGGATCTGCAAGGATGAGAGGAGGTGAATTCAGGAGTGAGCCGGCAGATAGCCCAGCTGATCGTAGGCAGATGAGGCAGA
This sequence comes from Azemiops feae, assembly GCA_023970755.1. Lineage (NCBI taxonomy): Eukaryota > Metazoa > Chordata > Lepidosauria > Squamata > Viperidae > Azemiops > Azemiops feae. The sequence continues at coordinate 1,477,645 of JALGBA010004089.1, read as the reverse complement.
GGGACGGGATACGGCTGTGCACACGCACATCCAAGCGCGGAAGGAAATCGGAGGAAATAGCACTAATAGGGATAGATAGTGGAAGACAGGAACAACGGGCAGACAAACGGGATGAAAAGGAGGGGAGCGGCAATGGGAAGGCATCTAAGACACCGGATCTGGGTGTAAGGCCCAGAACGAGTACGGGGGAGCAGCTGGAAAGCAAGCCAACGGCGGCAACGCCAGGAAGGAGGGGATTGACAAGGATGGGAGGGAGGAAAGTTGGAGAACTGGAGTGCAAAAAAGAGGAGGTGGGACAATTAAGGCAATTACGGTCAGCCAGGACGGATGGCCCTATCACACGGTCAATGAGTAAGCAGTTAGGCTAGCAAGGTTTATAAAAGTAATTTCCACCCCAAAACTTTACTCTGAGGACGCTGGCAGGGGACCAGCGAAAGCTAAGTTGTTTTAATATTGTAAATAGTTGTTTTTATTGTTTTAAACTTTTGAACAATAAACAGCTGGTTTATATTTCTCCCGGAGATCGAGGACTGTGTTATTGAACAGATATGCCCGGGATTCGTATTTTTGCAGTTATCAAAGACATATATATATGTGTGTATATATATATATATATATATATAAAGTCAATTAAATAAAATAATGAACTCCGGGATACTAGAAAAAGGCTTCTTTATTGCTGAGCTTTCGTTAACAACCTGTTAACATCATCAGAGCAAAGGGCTAAATGGCAAGGGAGCATGTGCATAAATTCACATAACAGTTGGAAAACGGTTACATTGTGGCATGTGCACATAGCGTGCTTAGGAAGCTCGTTTAGAAAAAATCACATTGACAATAGCAGGTATATAGCAGTAAGTCTCCCGACAAGATTTAAAAGTCGCGCTTATCAGCTGTTAGGCGCGCAAGCCGGATCGTGCCTGTCAGCTGTTCGGCGCGAGGTTAACAAGGGGGCCGCGCGAAGTCTTGTGCCGGCTGGATTCTTTCAGTGGAGAGCAGCTTGGATGTTCGTCTTGCCCTCTCACGTGCAGGTGTTGTGGGACTGGATCTGTCAGCTGTTTGGCGCGTAAGTCGGATCGCTCTCATCAGCTGTTCGGCGCAAGGTTTTTCGGGGCGTTGCGTGAGGTCTTGTGCCGGCTGGATTCCTTCCGTAGAGAGCAGTTTTGATGTTCGTCTTGCCCTCTCACGTGCAGGTGCTGTGGGACCGGATCTGCAGGGAGAGAAAGTAGATGCCCTCGTAGGGCATGTAAGTGGTTTGCTTGTCCTTATTCCCCCCCCCCTTTTTTGGGAACGTTGTGGAATCGTTACTGTTATAGGAGTCACTCTTTTGGATTTTGCAGTTTTTCCAGAGTAAGGTTGCTGCGTGTGTGTGTGTTGTTGTGTATAATCAATTGGAATGTTTGTGTGTGGTTGTTTGTTGTGTTTGTCTGTTGTGGGTGGTTTTGCAGAATTTTGGAATTGGGTTGTAACAGCTTGTTTTATTGCAGGTGTCAATTCTGGTCTAGGTCTTAATATTCTGCTTCCATTCAGGTCTTGTGTGTGTATGTTTTGTTGTGTGTGAGTGTCTTGTGAGATTGGATTTATGTTTTGGATGTTTGTGTCATGGATGCTGTGGTCAGTAGTGTTGTTGCTTCTGTGTGTGAAAGTGTCAGGATGTGTTGTGTTGGTTGTGCAAGTTGTCATGGTTGTGTTAGAGTTGTGTTCTTTATTTGGATTAGATGAAAAGGGTTGTGTTGAAGAAAGGATGCCTGTTATGTTGGTTAGGGGTTTGGCATGTGGTTGAGGTGGTGTTATTGTGTTGTTGCTGGTTGAGTTGAAGTGTTTAGGTGTTTTGTGTTGCTGTAAGTGACTTTTTAGGGTTTGGTAAGGGGGTAGTAGGTCAATGTGTCTGTTGATGGAATGGCAGTCTGAAAACCAAGCTTCTTTTAAAAGACGGCCGCCTTTGGTGGAATCTTGAGCGATGACTTTTGCCTCTTTAAAGTTGAAAGTGTGGCCATGTTCGGATATATGAGTCCAGACTTGGGAGCGTTGTTCCTGCCTTTTTATTGCTAAAATATGCTCATGTATTCTTGTTTTAAGTCTTTTTGATGTTTCTCCAATGTAGTTACATTGGCATGTATTGCATTCAATTTTGTATATGATGGAGAATAAATCACTGGTTGGTAATGGTTCTTTGGGCCGCATCAGCTTGGAGCGTAGTGTTTGGTTGGGTTTGTGTGCGATGTTGATGTTATATGGGGCAAGAATCCTGGCAGTGGCTTCTGAGACTCCATTGATATACGGGATTGTTGCCCAAGTCGTAGTAGCTGGAGAATTGTGGATTGAGTGTGGTGTCCTATCCTTGCAGCAACGCCTAATGAAACTTAGTGGGTAATCATTCTGTTTACATATGCGAAGTAGGTGGGCTTTCTCTTTAGATTTTGCTGTTTCTGTGCTGCAGTGGGTCTTGATTCTTTTGAATAATGTTCTTATACAGCTGACTTTGTGTGATGTGGGATGATTGCTTAAGTAGTGAAGGATTCTATCTGTGTGGGTGGTTTTACGATATATGGAGGTTGATAAATTTCCATCAGGGAGGCGATGGACTAACACATCCAGGAAGGGTAAGGAGTTGTTGCTCTCTTCTTCTGCTGTAAATTGAATGTCTGGATGGAACGAATTTAGTTTATGTAAGAATCTGGTAGTGTCACACCGTTTAATGACCGCAAAAGTGTCATCGACGTATCTAACCCAAAAGCTGGGTTGATAGTCAGTCATCACAACACGTTCTAGATCCTGTAATACAACCTCAGCTATGATGCTTGAGATAGGAGACCCCATGGGTGTGCCTTTTACTTGCTCATATATGGTGTCTTTATAAGTAAAATAGGTTTTAAGGCAGAAACCCAGTAGTTGTATGTAGTCCTCCGTGTTGAGAGAATTGGGTTGTTGAAATTCTCCTTTCTGTAAAAGTTTTCTAAAAACAGAGGCGGTTAGGTCTTGGGGGATAGATGTGAAAAGGGATAACACATCGAATGAGATCATGATCTCATCATCCTTAACCTTTAATGGACGTAATCTCATCAAAAAATCTTCTGGGGATTTAACCATGGTTAGAGAGTCGCTGATCAGGTGTTTAAGTTTTAGGCTTAACCACTTTGCTAGGCCATAAGTGGGTGTACCTCTGAAAGACACGATAGGTCTTAAAGGGACTCCTACCTTGTGGATTTTTGGGAGTCCATGGCCGTATCCCTGGGTCGGATGGATCTGTGGTCTTCCTCCTTTATTTTGTTCTGTCTCTTTAGTCTGTTTAAAGTGTTGTTGAGTCTGTTGGTGAGTGATGTCATAGGATCTTTGTTGGTTGACCTACTTGGTGACACAACCGCATACCACGTCACCAACAAAGATCCTATGACATCACTCACCAACAGACTCAACAACACTTTAAACAGACTAAAGAGACAGAACAAAATAAAGGAGGAAGACCACAGATCCATCCGACCCAGGGATACGGCCATGGCGTGCATATATGGACTCCCAAAAATCCACAAGGTAGGACACTTTCACACACAGAAGCAACACGAACATCCAAGCTGCTCTCCACTGAAAGAATCCAGCCGGCACAAGACTCCGCGCGGCTCCCTGTTAACCTCGCGCCGAACAGCTGACAGGCACGATCCGGCTTGCGCGCCTAACAGCTGATAAGCGCGACTTTTAAATCTTGTCGGGAGACTTACTGCTGTATACCTGCTATTGTCAATGTGATTTTTTCTAAACGAGCTTCCTAAGCACGCTATGTGCACATGCCACAATGTAACCGTTTTCCAACTGTTATGTGAATTTATGCACATGCTCCCTTGCCATTTAGCCCTTTGCTCTGATGATGTTAACAGGTTGTTAACGAAAGCTCAGCAATAAAGAAGCCTTTTTCTAATATCCCGGAGTTCATTATTTTATTTAATTGACTTTAAATGTCCATACCTGGGATTCCAATATTTAAAATTATTAAAGACACATATGGACGGGCAGCACTACAACAAGCCAGATATTGGGAGACTTTATCCAAACGCAAGACCACCAGCTATGAACAACTAGCTTTTTTACATAACTGCATCTATAACAACATCCCACCAAAATCTTTACGCAAGAAGCCACCAATTAAGTCACCAGAAGGGTATGCAGCAGTTTGGCAATTTCAACGCCGCATCATGCGTGCCATGATTAACCACCACCACAGACGCATTTATGCCCAAACCACCAGAATCCAGCATCATCGTGAACAATGCCGATCCATCCTCACCCAAGAACATTTCAACATCCTTAACCTCTTAATATACCACACAACCAAAAAAGCACGAGATCACAAAACAGAGACACTTCAAAGAAAAACTGAAAGCTTAACCACCTCAAGCAAGAAAGAAGTTGTTGAGAAATTAGTACATAACCTTTCATCGAGGACCTTGACCAGTCAACAAACCTCACTACTACGACGTGATGCTGGCACTAACCTTACAGATGCCAAACACCTTGATTTTGCAGCAGCATTTGAACCGATCATACACCGCATCGATAGCAGTGAAAACATCAAAAACACCATCAGACAACGAGTATCAGGACTACTCATCAGTCACAGAACACACCACACATTACCAAAATCTGAGAGCAGAGCCTTGGAAGATTTAAGAAAAGATGAATCCATCATCATCCTCCCAGCCGATAAAGGTAGATCTACAGTGATTTTAAATAAACATGAATATGACCACAAAATCCTTGACCTACTTGGTGACACAACCGCATACCACGTCACCGACAAAGATCCTATGACATCACTCACCAACAGACTTAACAACACTTTAAACAGACTAAAGAGACAGAACAAAATAAAGGAGGAAGACCACAGATCCATCCGACCCAGGGATACGGCCATGGCGCGCATATATGGACTCCCAAAAATCCACAAGGTAGGAGTCCCTTTAAGACCTATCGTGTCTTTCAGAGGTACACCCACTTATGGCCTAGCAAAGTGGTTAAGCCTAAAACTTAAACACCTGATCAGCGACTCTCTAACCATGGTTAAATCCCCAGAAGATTTTTTGATGAGATTACGTCCATTAAAGGTTAAGGACGATGAGATCATGATCTCATTCGATGTGGTATCACTTTTCACAACTATCCCCCAAGACCTAACCGCCTCTGTTTTTAGAAAACTTTTACAGAAAGGAGAATTTCAACACCCCAATTCTCTCAACACGGAGGACTACATACAACTACTGGGTTTCTGCCTTAAAACCTATTTTACTTATAAAGACACCATATATGAGCAAGTAAAAGGCACACCCATGGGGTCTCCTATCTCAAGCATCATAGCTGAAGTTGTATTACAGGATCTAGAACGTGTTGTGATGACTGACTATCAACCCAGCTTTTTGGGTTAGATACGTCGATGACACTTTTGTGGTCATTAAGCGGTGTGACACTACCAGATTCTTACATAAACTAAATTCGTTCCATCCAGACATTCAATTTACAGCAGAAGAAGAGAGCAACAACTCCTTACCCTTCCTGGATGTGTTAGTCCATCGCCTCCCAGATGGAAATTTATCAACCTCCATATATCGTAAAACCACCCACACAGATAGAATCCTTCACTACTTAAGCAATCATCCCACATCACACAAAGTCAGCTGTATAAGAACATTATTCAAAAGAATCAAGACCCACTGCAGCACAGAAACAGCAAAATCTAAAGAGAAAGCCCACCTACTCCGCATATGTAAACAGAATGATTACCCACTAAGTTTCATTAGGCGTTGCTGCAAGGATAGGACACCACACTCAATCCACAATTCTCCAGCTACTACGACTTGGGCAACAATCCCGTATATCAATGGAGTCTCAGAAGCCACTGCCAGGATTCTTGCCCATATAACATCAACATCGCACACAAACCCAAACAAACATTATGCTCCAAGCTGATGCGGCCCAAAGAACCATTACCAACCAGTGATTTATCCTCCATCATATACAAAATTGAATGCAATACATGCCAATGTAACTACATTGGAGAAACATCAAAAAGACTTAAAACAAGAATACACGAGCATATTTTAGCAATAAAAAGGCAGGAACAACGCTCCCAAGTCTGGACTCATATATCCGAACATGGCCACACTTTCAACTTTAAAGAGGCAAAAGTCATAGCTCAAGATTCCACCAAAGGCGGCCGTCTTTTAAAAGAAGCTTGGTTTTCAGACTGCCATTCCATCAACAGACACATTGACCTACTACCCCCTTACCAAACCCTAAAAAGTCACTTACAGCAACACAAAACACCTAAACACTTCAACTCAACCAACAACAACACAATAACACCACCTCAACCACATGCCAAACCCCTAACCAACATAACAGGCATCCTTTCTTCAACACAACCCTTTTCATCTAATCCAAATAAAGAACCAACTCTAACACAACCATGACAACTTGCACAACCAACACAACACATCCTGACACTTTCACACACAGAAGCAACAACACTACTGACCACAGCATCCATGACACAAACATCCAAAACATAAATCCAATCTCACAAGACACTCACACACAACAAAACATACACAAGACCTGAATAGAAGCAGAATATTAAGACCTAGACCAGAATTGACACCTGCAATAAAACAAGCTGTTACAACCCAATTCCAAAATTCTGCAAAACCACCCACAACAGACAAACACAACAAACAACCACACACAAACATTCCAATTGATTATACACAACAACACACACGCAGCAACCTTACTCTGGAAAAACTGCAAAATCCAAAAGAGTGACTCCTATAACAGTAACGATTCCACAACGTTCCAAAAAAAAGGGGGGAATAAGGACAAGCAAACCACTTACATGCCCTACGAGGGCATCTACTTTCTCTCCCTGCAGATCTGGTCCCACAGCACCTGCACGTGATAGGGCAAGACAAACATCAAAACTGCTCTCTACGGAAGGAATCCAGCCGGCACAAGACCTCACGCAACGCCCCGAAAAACCTCGCACCGAACAGCTGATGGGAGCGATCCGACTTACGCGCCAAACAGCTGACAGATCCAGTCCCACAACACCTGCATGTGAGAGGGCAAGACGAACATCCAAGCTGCTCTCCACTGAAAGAATCCAGCCGGCACAAGACTTCGCGCGGCCCCGTTAACCTCGCGCCGAACAGCTGACAGGCACGATCCGGCTTGCGCGCCTAACAGCTGATAAGCGCGACTTTTAAATCTTGTCGGGAGGCTTACTGCTGTATACCTGCTATTGTCAATGTGATTTTTTCTAAACGAGCTTCCTAAGCACGCTATGTGCACATGCCACAATGTAACCGTTTTCCAACTGTTATGTGAATTTATGCACATGCTCCCTTGCCATTTAGCCCTTTGCTCTGATGATGTTAACAGGTTGTTAACGAAAGCTCAGCAATAAAGAAGCCTTTTTCTAATATCCCGGAGTTCATTATTTTATTTAATATATATATATATTCAATGACACAGTCCTCGATCTCCGGGAGAAATATAAACCAGCTGTTTATTGTTAAAAAGTTTAAAACAATAAAAACAACTATTTACAATATTAAAACAACTTAGCTTTCGCTGGTCCCCTGCCAGCGTCCTCAGAGTAAAGTTTTGGGGTGGAGATTACTTTTATAAACCTTGCTAGCCTAACTGCTTACTCATTGACCGTGTGATAGGGCCATCCGTCCTGGCTGACCGTAATTGCCTTAATTGTCCCGCCTCCTCTTTTTTGCACTCCAGTTCTCTGCGCACACCCAGGCATGTAGAAAGATTGGAAGGAATAGGACCCAGGGGGATAGATAATGGAAGGCAGGTACAGAGGATGGTTCAAAGGGATAAGAAGGAGGGGGGGAAGGTGAGGCAGTTGGCAAACGCACCAATGGCAGCAACATTAGGAAGGATAGGATCTGCAAGGATGAGAGGGGGTGAATTCAGGAGTGAGCCGGCAGATAGCCCAGCTGATCGTAGGCAGACGAGGCAGAGGGACGGGATACGGCTGTGCGCACGCACATTCAAGCGGGGAAGGAAATCGGAGGAAATAGCACTAATAGGGATAGACAGTGGAAGACAGGAACAACGGGCAGATAAACGGGATGGAAAGGAGGGGAGCAGCAATGGGAAGGCATCTAAGACACCGGATCTGGGTGTAAGGCCCAGAACGAGTACGGGGGAGCAGCTGGAAAGCAAGCCAACAGCAGTAACGCCAGGAAGGAGGGGATTGACAAGGATGGGAGGGAGGAAGGTTGGGAAAAAAAAAAAATAACCAACGGATGGCCCTATCACACGGTCAATGAGTAAGCAGTTAGGCTAGCAAGGTTTATAAAAGTAATCTCCACCCCAAAACTTTACTCTGAGGACGCTGGCAGGGGACCAGCGAAAGCTAAGTTGTTTTAATATTGTAAATAGTTGTTTTTATTGTTTTAAACTTTTTAACAATAAACAGCTGGTTTATATTTCTCCCGGAGATCGAGGACTGTGTCATTGAACAGATATGCCCGGGATTCGTATTTTTGCAGTCATCAAAGACATATATATATATATTAGTTTTTATAAGATTAGGAATGAGGTGGGTTCGGGATTGGGGTTGGGATTTGGGTTAGGGTTAGGTTGGGGTTGGGGTTAGGATTTTTTCAAATAACATTCTCAATATTTAGCAAACAGCATAATGTCGGGATTCATGTGTTTAACAAAAAATAATAGACAATAGTTAATTATCATAAACAATATGTTAATTAATCGCTCGATAGTCTTCTTCTTGCTAATATATATTCAAAGTTATATATCACATTCCTTTCTCTCTAGCTCGTTTTTCTAGCCATTGATAGAAATTATCCCATGTTCTAAAATACACTGAGTCTTCTTTCTCTTTTATCTTTAAAGTCAATCTATACATTTCTGCACACTCTAAAATTTTCTTAATTCTTCAGTTGGTAAATTTTCATTTTTCCAATGTTAGGCAAATACAATTCTTGCTGCAGTTAGTACGTCTAAAATTAAATATATACAATCCTTCTCATAATTTGCTCCTATTATTCCTAACAAAAATAATTCTGGCTTAAAGTCTAAATTTGTTTTTTAGTCATTTTTTCCAACCATAAATGTATTTTTAACCAAAATCTTTTTGCTTTAGGGCATGTCCACCAGATATGGTAATAAGTACCTGGTCTTTGTTTGCATTTCCAACACTTATTTGAAGTATTTTTAAACATTTTTGCTAATCTCACTGTGTCATATGCCATCTGTAAAACATTTTATATAAGTTTTCTTTATATGCCGCTGCTTTAGTTAATTTAACATTTCTTTCCCATAACTTTTGCCAGTCTTCTAATTCTATATTATATCCAATGTTCTTTGCCCATATTATCATTGTTTCTTTTACTTGTTCTTCCTCCATCTTTAAGTTTAACAGATATTTATAGAGTTTCTTAATCAACTTTTCATCTGTTTTTAACAGTATCTGGTCAAATTCTGTCCTTTATAGAACCCCATTATTTTAAAGTCTTTTTCATATCTCGTTTTGATTTGCAAATATGGCCACCATGATAGATCAATACCTTGTTCTTGTAAATCTTGTCTGTCTTTCAATTTTCCTTCATTGTCCAAGATATCTTTATAGCTCACAACTTTGTCGTAATTAATTAAATTTCCATTGTTGAAAGCCATCCAGGTATCTTGATGTAAATTTTTGCTTTTATTTTTTCCCATTCTCAAAGAAGTGCATTTCTTATAAAGTGATTTTGAAAATATCTATGTATTTTATTCTTCCCATACCACAGAAAGGCATGCCAACCAATTTGTAGGACATGCCCCTCTAGGTATAATAGTCTTTTATCTCTAAGTATTATCCATTCTTTAAGCCATGTTAAAATAGTTGTTTTGTAGTATAACATCCAATCTGGCAGTCCAAATCCTCCACTTTCTTTCGCTTCTTGTAGCATTATCAGTCTAATTCTAGCTTTTTCCCCTTGCCAGATAAATTTCAGTATTGTTGTATTCAGTTCATCAAAAAAGGCTTTTCCCAGCCTTACAGGAATCGTTTGAAATAAAAAGAGTATTTTTGGTAAGATATTCATTTTCACTGTTGCTATTCTCCCCAGCATTGAAACTTGTACATTTTTCCACTTTTCCAGATCCAATTTTATTTGTTTTAGCAGTCTTACATAGTTACCTTCTTTTATTGTTACACATCTTGCTGTTAGGTAAATTCCCAAAGATTTAACTTTTTTAACTATTTGCAGATTTGGTTTTTTTGCTAGTTGATTTTTTTGTTTTTCTGTTAGATTCTTTGTTAGCACTTTAGTCTTTTCTCTGTTTATTTTCAACCCTGCCATTTCTCCATTTTTTTCTATTTTCTCCATAAGTTTAGTGCTTGTTTCAAGCGGATCTTCCAATATAAAAACCAGGTCATCTGCAAATGCTCGTAGTTTATATTTTTCATCTTTTATCTCCAGTCCTTTAATTTCTATATCTTGTCTGATGTTTCTATTCAATATTTCCAGTGTTAATATAAATAATAATGGGGATAGTATAGTGGGCATCCCTGTCTTGTGCTTTTTTAATGTTAAAGTTTTCTGTAAAATCTCCATTTACAATTATTTTGGCTGTTTGTTTACAATAAATTGTTTTAATTACATTTATAAAGTTTTCTCCAAAATCCATTTCCGCTAGTTGCTGGAACATGAATTGCCAGTTTACATTGTCAAACACTTTCTGTGCATTAAGGAATATTAAAGCCATCTGTTTCCCTGGATGGATTTCATATAGTCTAACACATCAAGACTCATTCTTAAATTATTTTTTATCTGTTTTTTACGTAGAAAACCATTTTGGTCTGTATGTATAAATTCGCTCAAAAATTTCTTTAGTCTTTCTGCTATTATTGAGGCAAAAATTTTATAGTCTACATTTCATAGTGATACTGGTCTATAGTTTTTTATTTGCGTTAGATCAGAGTCTTCTTTGGGTATTAAGATAATATTAGTTTCAGTCCATGTATTTGGTATTTTAGCCTCCAGGAATATTTCATTACACAGTTCTTTCAAAATAGGACTTAGTATATCTTGTAATGATTTATAAAACTCTGCAGGTAATCCATCTGGACCTGGAGTCTTATCATTTTTTTGCCTTTTTATAGTCTCTATAATCTCCATCTTTGATATTTTTCCATTTAATATATTTTGAATATTCTCTGAAATTTTTGGTAAGTCTGCTTTTTTTAAATACTGCTTTATTTTTTCTTTTGGAATTTCCTCTGCATTGTAAAGTATCTCATAATAATCTTTGATAATTTTTTAATAGTATCATTTTGAAACTATAATTCACCTTTTGGATCTTGCAGCTTATTTATCAGTTTTTTCTATTTTTCTTTTTTCAGTCTTTATGCTAACTGTTCTGTTCTTGCAAAGCAGACATCGAGACAAGGCAGGTTCACAGCAAAGGATCTCTTTATTAAGTACATTCACAGAACAGAAGCAAGAACACAATGGCCACCGGTGTTTTATATTCCCCTTGCAAGGGGATGCACATCCAATCGTTGCAGGCCATTCTCCCGCCTTGCGCATGTGCGCAAGGCTGGAGACAGCCTGTCTGGGTCCCGGGCAGACACGTGGTCTGTCCGGGTCTCTGCAGCCTTCCTGCAGCCTTTCTGAGCCTTGCTGAATGACTCAGCAAGGCCCAGGACATAACACTAACCATCTCCCCGGCTTGTTGGCATTTTCAAAAAAGTTCTGTTTAGCCCTTTTAATCTGTTGAGCCATTATTTCCATCTCGGCTAGATTTAATTTGTATTTTATTATCTCCATTTGTTTCTTAAGTATTTTCTTTTGTGGGTCTATTTGTAATTCTGATTCTAACTTTCTGAATTCTTCCATCAACTTTAACTGTTGTTTCTTTTCTTTATTCTTTTTAGCAGTATAGGTTATAGCCAACCCTCTGAAATATGCTTTGGCCGTATCCCACACATTTTGAAGCGATGTTTCTTTTTTCTTGTTTATTTTGAAGAAAAAGTCCATTTGCTTTGTCACTAGTTGTATGACTTCTTTTTCTTTCAATATAGATTTGTTCAAGGACCATCTTAATTTTTTCATAGTTCCTCTGCAAGTCATCTTTATTGGGTTATGATCTGTCCAAACATTAGTTTCTATTTCAGTGTCAACGCTGCTAATATTGGATATTATTGCTTTGACAAGATATGCAGAACTGTCTGGTATTTTTAGAGTTAATTTGGATGATGGTGGGAGGGGAGGAGAAAGCGCGGGATAAGGAATGGAAGTGAATCTTTGCCCTTCAAGCTAATTGGAAAATGTGAATTATGACTGCAAAATAGGGGAGGGGAATAGCTTGGAATGTTATGTGCAAAGAAAAGGAAGTTCAGATCTTGGCAGCCATCCATGCCGACACTGTGTTCATATGATTAAAGACTTTTCAGAATAAACAATGCCTGGAAGTTCTTTGAAGTGTACCATTAGTCGGAACCTTGACACTCAGTTTCTTGTATCGTCGTATTAAGTTCCAAAGATGTCCATATCATATCAATTCTAGATCATGATCTATGTCTATTTGAGTAAAATGTATATTGTAATTTCTTTGGATTTTTTTTCTCTGCATAATCTTGGATACAAAGTTCTTCTGTCATTTTTAAAAACGCTTTAGGTAATATGTTTCCTCCCTTCCTCCCTTGTTTAGCGCTTTTATAGTCCAAAGTTCCATCTGTTATTGCAGTAAAGTCTCCCATTATACAGAGATTTTGATAGTTTAAATCTAATTTTTTTAATGTAATTTTTGGTAAAATTGTTCTTGTTTATAGTTTGGTGCATATATTGCTACCATCAGAATCTGTTTTTGTTTTTTTTTAAAGAAAATTTTATTGATTTTCTAGTTTTACATTTAAATATTTGAAAAGCAACGTGGTAGCTGAGTTGGTCAATAATTCAATAACATACATATATCTTTAGTATAGATCTCAAACTATTACATTAAATATTTCCTCTCTTTCCCCCTTGGTATTTGCTGTCTCATATTTAAACTAACACAATTCTTATTATATCGATTAAATAAAAATAACTTTCTTACATTTATCAATAATTTTTAGTTTATACATATCTTAGTTATTTTAACATTCAATCTTTTTAGACAATCAATGTCCTAATTAGTTTTTCCCAATTTTTAGTTTCCCATTAATATTTAAATTTAACATTTGATATTTATAATTTCCAAGTTTTAAATAACCCCAATTCCATTTATCACAATTCATCACAAGATCTAATGTTCAGGATACACGTCTTATCTATTTGAATTCTCACCATTTTACATCAACTAATTAATACAATATAACATTCTTATTATCTGGTAATTTCCAAATATCTTAAATTTAATAACCAAAATTTCTCTTATTTCAACATTTAATACTTCCTCTCTTTTTCTCTTAATATCTACTATCTCATATTTAAGCTAGTTTTTATTATTACCGCTAAGTAAAAACATATTTATTACATTAATCAATAGATTTTTAGCTTATATATATATATATTAATTACCTTTACATTTAACTTTTATAAGCAAATCAATGTTCAAATTTGTAACTGTTAATATTTATACTTCTAAGTTTTAAATGACCAAAGTTTTCTTTATCTCAACTCATAACAATATCTAGTATTCAAAGTACACATCTTATCTATTTGAGTATGTTCTATTTTAATTCTCACTGATAAGTCAAAATCCCAATTTCCTTCAGTCTTATTCTAGCTTTCTTTCTTTGCCAAATCGTCTTCCATGTCTGTGCTTTTGAGTCATCAAATAAATCTCCCTGTGTTGTTATGTATATTGTTTGACGTAGAAAAAGCCATCCGGTCGCCATTTTTTTGAGAGGACTAACAAATCGTCTCTCTATTTTTCCATCTTGATGTAGTTGTCCTGAACTGTTTGTCTTCTCTTCAGTCTGTTCTTCTTCTTGATCCTCAGGTTTTTTCTGGTTTATATAGGAAGTCTTTTCCCTTTTTTATGTTGTCAGTCCCTTTTCTGGGTTTTCCATTAACTCTGTTTGTTGATCAGTTGAATCTTCTGTCATAATATTTAATTGTTCCACTTTTTCTATTATATTCTGTGGGCTGACATCTTGTTCTTTTCTGTAACTTATTATTTCATCGATAGCTGTAAGAATAGTTTCATAAATTGTTTTCAACATAAAGAGAATCTGTTCCTGATCTTCATCCATATTCTCTTAGTAGTATATTAAGTTAAAAGCTTTACAATCAGAAAATGCAAAAAAAAAAAAATTGTCACTGAGTATAGAACACAGCTCAGTTTCTCACAGCTGATATCTCAAGGTTACAAAAGTCTTATCTATATCTGGGCTACTGGCCAAGTCTCTTTTAAGCAATAATAAGTTGTAATATCAGGTTTCGCCACAAGATGTCACCCCTACCATTTAGAGTTTTCTTTTAAGTCCAAAATTTTTATAATCTTTTCAATTTTACTTCTTTTTTATAAGTAAAAACCCAGATCTTCAGTAAAAATAAAAAATCTTTTAGTCCACAAACTTTAAAAAAATAAAATTCCAATTAGGACGTTTTAAACTCCCCTGGATAATCAGTCGCCGCTGTTTTTAGAGGGAGGGATAGAATCTCCCTTCCCTCTCCACAGGGGGGAAAGCAGCTTATGCAGGTAGAAAAAATAGTTAGGATTTAAGAGAGATAGATCTCACCCAGTCTCGTCCGCACTGATTTATAGTTGCCTGATGGTAAATGTGACTTTGGCTGTCTGCAGCCTAGTGACGGGCCATATTTCTATGGGCGGTCTTTCATCTGCCGGTTTGGAGGGCTGCCCTGGATCAAGTGGAAGGGCTACCGCCCTCCTGCGATCAAGCAGGGATCCCCTCCTTGCTGGTCGCCCCTACAGGGTGACTTTCAACCCTTTCCAGGGTCCCCCAGTAAAGCGAAATTGGACGTGGAAGACTGAGCTCGCCTTCCAGACGTCCATAGCGGCCGCATCAGCAAACCGGAAGTCTCAGTATCTGTTTTTGATGCATCATTATTTCCACCATTAACATTCTCCCCTCTTCATCCACATAAATTTGTTTAGGCTTCATTGTTTCTTTAATGCATAGAGCTATTCCTCTTTTCTTTTGAAGTGCTAATGCAAAGTGAAGTTTACCAATTTTTGGTTGTTCTAACAACTTATAGTGTTGTCTCTTAATATATATTTCTTGGAGACAAATTATATCCATTTTTAATTTTTGTAATCGTGTAAAGAATTTTCTCCTTTTTGAGGGAGAATTTAGTCCATTTATATCATTGACAAAATCCCACTCTCCTTTTCCATCTCTTTCAATTATATCTGGGTCTTAATCTTCTAGTCGATCTTATCTGTCTCTGATCTCTTGGTCTTGCTTCTTCTTCTGTGTATGTGTTTTTAACTTCTTCCTCCTCTCTTGGTTTGACTGCTCCTTCTACTGCCATTTCTTCCTGTTTCTTTGTTTCTCTCTTTGTATCAGATTCAAAATTACCTCCTTCCAGAAATGCTCTATGGTTGTCGAAGAATTCCATTGCTTTAAGTGACGTATCCAATCTATATCTTTTCGTATCCCAATAGATTAAAATCCCTTCTGGAATCAGCCATCTGAAATTCACTCCTTTTTCAATTAATTTCCTAGTTAGAAACTGGTATTCTCTTCGAGATTCTCTTATTCTCCTAGGAATTTGTTTGAGGACTACAATTTCTTTTTCCTTTGTATTTCAAAGATTCATCTCTTACTCTTCTCAGAATCTCGTCTCTTATAGATCTTTTGAGAAAACTAACATGTACTTCCCTGGGGCCTTAATTTGTTCTAGCATAGTTTGACTCAATAGACCTAATCTAATTCTCCTTCCATTTCCTGTTTCCCAATTCCTAATGCGTCTGCCAATAATTCAGTTATCAGGTCTAGAAGATCCTCTTCCATTATATTTTGAAATCTTAAAAAGTATGAGGCTCTTTCCATCTTCATCACAGCTATCGAGTCTTCTAATTCTCCATTTATTTGCATCAATTTCTGATTTTCATCTTTTAAGACTTCTAATTTCTGGTCAACCTCAGTTGATTTATCTTCTAATTTTTGGATCTTTGTTGGTTATCTGTAATCATCTGTTTAAAATTTTCAAATTGAGAGTCCATGTTATTAATTTTTTTTATTCATTTTATCAAAATCACTTTTTTATCTCCTCGTGGTTTCTCGTTGTAACTGCCATGTGAGTAGCGATTGCCTCTTGAATTGCTTGTAGCATTGCTTGAGTTTCCTTTTGGAAGTTATTAGCCTTTTCTTGTTGGAGCATTGTATCAATTGATCACTGGTAAACTGGACTTGCAGAAGCAGAAGAAGGAGCAGAAGTTCCTTTTTTTCCAACTTTAGATAGATTGGGAATGCTCATCTTTATCTTTTAATCATACTTTATAATCCACCAAGTAAATCAAAATTTATAATCCAATAGGCTCCTAACAAATAGGAGAAGTAAATAATAATAAAAATAGTAAGTAGTAAAAAAAAGAACAAAAGGGAAAAAAGAGGGGGGGGGAAGGAAAAAAAAATTATATACCAAAATTTGTAATCCAAAGTGTTCTGTTAGAAGAAATTTCTAACATCTAGACATCCCCCAAAAACCAAGACACAGAACAGGACAACGGCATCACCCTCCTCCCTTACATCAAAGGCACCACAGATAAAATCAGCAAAATTCTCCACAAACACAATATCAAGACAGCCTTCGGCACTGACCAAAAAATAGCCAACATCTTAAGAAACCCCAAAGACAAGATCCAGCTAGAAAACCAAGGAGTCTATGAAATACCATGCAAAATCTGCCCAGCCACATACATTGGACAAATAGGAGAATAAATGCACGCATCGCAGAACACAAGAACGCAGTCAGAAAAGAAGAAAAAACTTCCTCCCTTTTCCAGCACCTTAAAGCAACAGGACATGAAATTGATTTTGAAGGTACCAAATTAATCTCCAAAACTGAACACTTCAACAAGAGAATAATTATGGAAGCCATCGAAATAGAGAAACACCCCCACAACATGAATAAACGTGACGATACCTCCCGCCTACCAGACATTTGGAAACTAGCCCGAGTCAACAAACGAGTCCCAACCACGAAAACCGACACCGGACCCAGAACAACACAGGACACCACCACCAATCACCCTCACCAGACTCAAACCCAAACCCATCCCATAGACGAAATGCAACCATCATCCAGAATCCACACCACGGTGGCATCACCAACTGCTGCCCCCCCCGCCGACCCCCTCACAAAGCAAACTGACACATGCCATAAACACATGGCCAGACCGCAAACTCAGAGCCAAACCAAAGCCCGTGATGTTACATCACAGCCATCTACTCAGGACATTACATCACAGAACTCAGGAGGTTACATCGCAAAGGCTCAGTATGTTACAATGCAGCCTACCTCCCATGATGTGGCAGTACAGGACTCAGGATATCACTACAATAGAGCTCAGAATGTTACCACACAGCCCATTACCCAGGTACAAAAGAACAATGGGCACACAGCCAGCACCTCAGCCATACAGGATGTTACCAAACAACTGACTAATTTGCTTACATCAATTCCATCTTCCAATCAAGATGTAACAACACAGCCAACCAACCCGCTTACAGCTACAAAGCTAACACGCCACACACACCCTCCAATATTTATAGAAGGATGGCAGCTCCGATCATGCTTTGCTCGCACAAGCACGAAGCCGAAGACACCAGCCTGAAGATGACGAGTGGGACCTCGTCGAGACGTCGCCAAGATACTCTCAATCTTACACAGGAAAAGACCCGAATCTCCGGGAGAAATATAAACCAGCTGTTTATTGTTAAAAAGTTTAAAACAATAAAAACAACTATTTACAATATTAAAACAACTTAGCTTTCGCTGGTCCCCTGCCAGCGTCCTCAGAGTAAAGTTTTGGGGTGGAAATTACTTTTATAAACCTTGCTAGCCTAACTGCTTACTCATTGACCGTGTGATAGGGCCATCCGTCCTGGCTGACCGTAATTGCCTTAGTTGTCCCGCCTCCTCTTTTTTGCACTCCAGTTCTCCAACCTTCCTCCCTCCCATCCTTGTCAATCCCCTCCTTCCTGGCGCTGCCGCCGTTAGCCTGCCCTCCAGCTGCTCCCCCGCACTCGCCCTGGGCCCCACACCCAGATCCGGCACCTCAGATGCCTTCCATCGCTGCTCCTCTCCTTTCCATCCCGTTTGTCTGCCCGTTGTTCCTGTCTTCCACTATCTATCCCTATTAGTGCTATTTCCTCCGATTTCCTTCCGCGCTTGGATGTGCGTGCGCACAGCCGCATCCCGTCCCTCTGCCTCGTCTGCCCACGACCAGCTGGGCTATCTGCCGGCTCGCTCCTGAACTCACCCCCTCTCCTCCTTGCAGATCCTATCCTTCCCAACGCTGCCGCCGTTGGTGCGTTTGCCAACTGCCTCACCTTCCCCCCCTCCTTCCCATCCCTTTCCTCCTCCTTTGTTCCAGCGGCTCGTCGTGGGTTCAATTCCCTTTCCATACGATGATCGCCTTCCCTAATTCCGCCCCCTGCGAACGCCGTCCGCATCCTAGCTTGTTCCTCACATGCCTTCAATGTCTGATATGCCGGGGGCAATTGTACGTGGGAAGGAGGGGGGGAAGGTGTATATAAAAGTATATAATAATTTTAAATATTGGAATCCCAGGTATGGACATTTAAAGTCAATTAAATAAAATAATGAACTCCGGGATATTAGAAAAAGGCTTCTTTATTGCTGAGCTTTCGTTAACAACCTGTTAATATCATCAGAGCAAAGGGCTAAATGGCAAGGGAGCATGTGCATAAATTCACATAACAGTTGGGGGGGAAAAAACAAAAAAAAACGGTTACATTGTGGCATGTGCACATAGCGTGCTTAGGAAGCTCGTTTTAAAAAAATCACATTGATAACAGCAGGTATACAGCAGTAAGTCTCCTGACAAGATTTAAAAGTCGCACTTATCAGCTGTTAGGCGCGCAAGCCGGATCGTGCCTGTCAGCTGTTATATTATATATATATAATAAAGGTAAAAAAGGATATATGCAGTGTTATCTTCATTTTAGATATCAAAAGGGTTTTGCGGCTCCCAGTGTTTTGTTTTCGGTGGGAAACGGGTCCAAGTGGCTCTTTGAGTGTTTTGGGTTGCCTACGTCTGGCCTAAAGCCTGCTAGATAGGCTTGGCTCAAGTTTAGATAATTTAACAGCTATTTGTTGATGGCTCTGAGTCAGTCTTCTGAGATGAACAAGATGGTGCTGCCTCTCTTAATATCATATAGAAAATTGATTATTGGCAGTAGAATATTACTTTATCACTAACAAAATGTCCAATCAGTTACAATTTATGAAATAAAGGAGGTCGCAGGGCAGATTTCATACTATATATAGCAATTTCAAGAAGCAAGAAGTACAATGATTTTTTTAAAAAAAATCATTTATGCTAGTCAGAGTAAAAATACTGTACCTTGAAAACCCTAAAACTAAGGAAGATTTATAGCAAGCCAATTTGACACTTCCCCCCTGATACCCACCTCTAAACAATGCTGCCTTTTCTTGAACCCACTGAATTCTTCCTCCCCCACCTGTTTCCCTTAGTTTCTCAAATCAGTTCTAAATGGCTACTTCAGTCTGCCTAATGGTAGCACAACTCATTTATCAACAACAGCAAAGCTGTGAATGGAAGGCTTCTTTCAACCTACCACCCAGCTGGAGATGATGTAAGTAGGGTATCTGTGTCTTGCTAAACAAGTGCTATGCTGTAAATGGTTTGTTTGATATTTAGTATAATATGTTGTGTTAACTTAGTCTTTGTGGATAATGAACAATGGCTTAATATATTGTGCAAAACCAGCCAATCATACTTCATTCAATTAATAGATTTGATAGCCATGTGGGAAGTCAGCCCCCCCCCCCAGAAGGAAACATTAAAAAGGGAGAATATTATGTTTCCTCAAAGAATCTTAAAAGAGGCAGAAAGGCATGCCCAGTTTTCTTAATAGCCCCAAGTCTCCCTCCCCCAAGCAGAAACCAGCTCTTTAGAAATGCAGATGTAAATAATCTAGGAAGGTTGGAGGCCCCCAGCTAGAAGCTTAGGAAGACAAAGACACCTAAAATCTACATATCCCACCCAAACTCTAAGACAGGACATAATAGGATTAACCCACAGATGCCAAAGGGCACCCTCAGACTCAAGTCAAAGTTCATGCCACAGGAACAACTCCAAACAAAATCTGGCTCTCCTCTTCAATAAACTACAACCTTCTTCCTAAAGCAGTCGCCATGTTGTTTATTCCTGGCTTGGACTGAACCACAATGAAGACTTTTTCTTCAACAGCCATGCTAATCTTAGGATTTCTAGATGGAAAGTTTTTTATTCCATAATAGCTATACTCATGGCACTGTAGATAATTTAAAGAAAAATCTTGAGGTTTTAATATTGATTTGACCAGCAGGCTAGCTATGCTGTAATCCTGTTTTTACATATTTTTCATCACGATAAATGAATAGGTTTTATATGAATACATGAATTTACCCCCTCAGAGGCCGCCAAAGCCCAGGCCCTCCCAGCCCCGCTCCCCTCCGTCACGCTCTGCAGCTGCGCTCTCAAGGTGTTAGTGAAGTGTCTTTTCTAGCAGAAGCTCACGCGAAGTGAGGAGGTGGCAGACTCTCGTTGTCAAAAGGGGGGGCTTTCAGGAACAAAGATGACCAGCCCGTAGCCCCGATAGTCAATGCGTGATGGCGTTTAATAGCCCCAGGCAGTCTTAGCAGCAATAGTCAATGATTTCACAGCAACCGTTTGGAAACAAGTGGGGTGGGGGGAAACCCTGGCTCCAGGCAACGATAGGAACACGAATGAAGGTAGTCAGTGTTCTGCAGTAACAGCTCACCCCTCAAGGGCAATTCCCCACAATGCCTATAACTTGCACAAGTAACAATAATCAAAGTTTGGATGGCCACTAGTCTCCAAAGCAGTAACGACCAGCCTCTCCTTCTCTTCTGTTGTCGCTCGCAGTCTCAGGTCTCATCGATGTCAAAACCCCTCCCCCCTTTCCTTTATTGTTAAAATCTGAATTTAACAACCCCAGCAACTTTCTCTCTCCTCACTCTCTCTCTTGCCTCCGCTCGGGATATCCCCCCTGCGAAAGAAAGCAGTAAAATTCCACCTTCTCACTCTCTCTCACTCTCTCCTTCCCTCTCTTTCACAGAAAGGGATCAGCTAAAACCTCAAATCCCTCTTCGACTTCACCTGGTCTCTCTCCGACAACAGCCACAGCAACCACCCCCACCCTCTTTCTTTCCTCCTTTTTCTTTCCTTCTGCCCGATCCATGCCTGCCACGCCCAAAACCGGCAGCAGCTCTCTGAGCTCCCCTCTCCCTGGGCAGGCTCCTGCAAAGCCTTTCAGCCAGCCCCGCTACACTTGCATCATGTAATAGAGGTAACAGTTGCAAACTCTGACTTTCTGTATATTTCCACTCAAACTTTTAAATTTATCATTGAAGAATCTATTTTAGGTTTCCTCACATACTATAAACTAAGTGGAAAAATTATTTTGAGTCCTTAGTAATAGTTCACCAGAAAAACTAAATTGGCATCTGCTTTATATTTTCTGGCTGAAAAAGATCTTTTCAGTGAAGATATGTTTTTAATCTTGGAACCCTTTTCTGAATTTTTGCTTGAGTCATGTAATGGTGTGTTAAGTAGTTTTATTTTTCATATCTTTAACTTTGGCTGGTTTTAGTGCCCATATTAATTTTAGATGTTAGTATTTATTTTATCTGTATTTTATTATATATGATCCTGACAACCACTGCTGTCAACAGCTGGGCCAGTTGCAATCCTGGAATCCTCTTTTAGTAGCCTTAGGACAGGCATGTCAAACTGCCGGCCCACGGGCCGAATGCATCACAACGAAACCGCGCCCACCCCATTGCCAGCAATGGAGAAAAAGTCATGACACATCACGTGACGTCATGTGACGTCGTGAGTTTGACATGCCTGCCTTAGGAGGACCTTCTGGTCCTGGTATTAAAATCTGAGCCATGTTTTGTCATTATGAAGTCATAAATATATGGAGACAATAATATAAATCCAAAAATCTAAGCCCTCTCAAAATTTCTCCTAAAATCCTAGCTGTGTTCACTTACATAATGTGTCCTCTTCTGTTTTGTTGTCCTCATGCCCCCTCAAAAAATATTAAGTGTGGTCATTGCCCATCAAAAGAATGCATAGCCAGCTATATAGCAATATATCTGTAAAAATTAAAGCGTATCTCTATAGTTTTTCCTCTCTGATGCTGTGTGCTTGGCTCCTGAATGTAAATACTATTTTCCCAACTTTATGATTATTGGTATGGAGCAGAACTTTTTTCCTCTTTTCTTTTAAAATCAGAACTCAGATCTTCCAACAAAACTGTATGATTTAGTTTATGTAGGTCATTGTTATACAGAGTATGATGTTGGTGCTCTAAGATGTCTTCAAAAAGCTATTAGATGTGATTCTGGTACATGTTCATAGAACTCTCTTCTTTATTTGGGATAGCAATAGCACTTAGACTTATATACCACTTCACAATGCTTTACAGCCCTCTCTAAGCAGTTTACAGAGTCAGCATATTGCCCCCAACAATCTGGGTCCTCATTTTAACGACCTCGGAAGGATGGAAGACTGAGTCAACCTTGAGCTGGTGAGACTTGAATTGCCAAACTGCTGGCAGCTGGGAGTCAGCAGAAGCAGCCTGCAGTGCTACTGCAGTGGTACTGCGCCACCAAGGCTCCTGATCAATGGATTTCAATTTCCAGAATTTTGTAGCAAACAAAAGATTTCTGAGATTTCTGGGAACTAAAATTCATAGATATGGAATTGTCCAGGCTGCTTTAGATAGTAACTGGACTTCAGAATGCAGATTGGAATAATTTATTTCATCAGATTTTGAAAACCTTCACAATGATAATAAGATGACTAATAAAAGAGGAGTTCAGACTTCCGGTTTGCCATTGCGGCCTCTGTGGCCACATGGAGGCGAGCTCCGTCTTCAGCATCTGATTTTATCCTGCTGGGGGACCCTGGAAAGGGTCGAAAGTCGCCCTGTAGGGGGGGCGAGCAAGGAGAGGACCCCTGCTTGATCGCGGAAGGGCGGTAGCCCTGCTGTTTGATCTGGGGCAGCAAACTGGCGGGGAAAAGACCAGCCATAGCAATATAGCTTGTCACTAAGCTGCTGACAGCCGAAGTCAAAACTACTACCACCTTTAAAGCAACGCAGATGAAACTGGGTGAGATCTGATCTTCTCTTTAAGACTTTAAATATTTTTCCTGCAAAAGCTGCCCAAAGTATTTCTCCCCCTGTGAGGAGAGAGGGAAGGGAATTCTTACCCCACCCTCTAAGAACAGTGGCGACTGACTACCCAGGGGAAATAGAGCAATTATAAGAACAACTTTAATTTAATTGGATGCATATAACTTTGAAGTTTGGGGACTAAAAGTTTTCCTATTCTTACTGGAGACGTTGGTTTTTATCTAAAAAGAAAACAAATAAACCTTGAAAAATTATTATTAAAACTCGGGACTTAAAAAGTTTTAAACAGCATCGGTGACATCTTGTTATTGATTAAAAGAGACTTGGCTTGAAGCCCAGAATTTAGAAAAAACTCAACCTTGACAGATACCAGATGTGAAAAACTCAGCTGTAAAGAAAGAACTGCAGGGCGGTATATCTGGCCTGTTTGAACTATGAAGATAAACCTTTATTGATTTTCAGAGTTATATGTGGGAAATTGTTTTCCTATTTCGTTACGTGAGAAGTATCTGTTATTACACGAGGTGATCGAATACTTTGGACTATAAATTCTTACTTGGCAAACAATTTCCACTATAAAGACTACCTACAACACGTGAAATAGATGTCCCATACCTAGCTATAAAAAACAAAAAACTATTTTTTTTTTAAAATATATTTTATTAGATTTTATAGGGGTACAGGGATTACATTAAGGTGCTTAGGAACCACCATGGAGGTGGGTATATTAAACATCCAAAAAAAGAAGGACAATCACAAATATATAACTCAAATCAAATCTTTTAAACTTCCCTCTCTAATTCCCTCATTTAATCTATCTTATTCAAATTAATAAATTCTATATAAGTTTCAAACGATCCTATCAAATATCAGTTACATTTCAATTCTAAAAATCCAAATCCTGTTTTTAAGCTTTACTAACTTACAATTACTATATTTCAATTAGCCTTAAATAGACATATTATTAACACTTCGGGTGCCCTTTTTTTTTTTTTTTACATAATTATATCTGGTATATTGTTCTCGCAACAACATTCCCATATCTTCTTCATTGATACCATTTTTTTCTCTTATCACCCATCCCTCTTATTCTTCTTTTATTTCCAAATAATTCTCTTAAAATAAAAATATCAGGCCAACAAATAAATTTCTATCTAATTTAAATATATATTCTATCAATGCCTCTATATCTATAAAAATCTTTTTAAACCAGTAGATAAAGTTTACTTCTCCAATACATATCATATCTAAAACAGAGTAATATTACAAAGGGTATCCTCTTAAAAATTTCACGTGTTCCATTAGTTGTTAAGTCAGTCAAGAAATCAAAGCCTTTTTAATCCCATTAAATAAGACTTTAAAATACATTTTTAAATCTAACTCTAGGCTTCTTTCTATGCCATAGTGGCTTCCATAGCAAGGTTCCCACACAATCAAACCACAATATCAAAAGGTCCATATTCTTTACCGCTTCAAATTGGTCAAAGTTCTCTTTCCTTTCTTCTAATAGCCTTTGGATGGTAAAAGCTGTTTTATTCCATGTTATATTTGCCAATTGTTTATCCACCTTTTCTCGATTTTCAATAAGTTGTATCTGAGTGTCAGTCTCTGTTGGCATTGATGCTTCAGACATCTCTGTTGAAGTTGTTGTATAGTCATCAGACTTCTCGATAGGTTGTGTTGGAAGTTGAATAAAATTAGTTTGTTTTGTGGTTTCCACGGTTTCTCTCAGTGTAGGGAAAAGGGATTGAAAATAGGAACTCACATCCTCTGCAGCTTCTAAAATTGTTTCCAATATAAGTTCATAGTCCAGTTGTGTATTAAGTTCCATATCGATAGTAATAAGGCTTTTTAATCTTTAATCTTTAAAGAAGGCTCTACTTCATAAGAATCAAGCAAGCATTCACCTTCAATTTTCAATAGGCCAGCTGCATCCGTTATCTTGTAGTTATCACCCTTTCAGGGTCATAGCCATTCCCAGCCATAAAGAAATATAATTGCAGTACCACTTTTCGACACAAGATGTCCTCAGCAAACCAGAAAAATCTTTTTTTTTTTTTTTCCTTTCCAAATAATAGATTTTTTATTTTTCGTGTTGAAAAAGATGAAGAAAGGGTTCAAAATAATAAATGCGTAATTGTAACAATAATAGTCAAGAATAAAATGTTTTCAGGTCCCCTCAGTATTCCAAAATTTAAATAGTCCATCAAAATTGACTGGTTTTTCTTTATATATATTTTTTTCCAACGCTGTTTTTCCCCATTGCCCAAACGCTGCTTCCTCACGACAGGGAAATAGTTCAAAGAAAGCTTTTAACAGGAAAGTAGTTAGGGAAAAAAAAAGGGGGTAGGAAAGGTCTCACCCGGATTCTCCACGGGGGTTCTTTCGCTTAGATGTTCTTCTGGCTTTCAGCTGGTGCGACGAAGTGATCGTCCATTTTATTGGGCGATCTTTTCCTCCGGCGGCCCTAAGGAGATAGCTCGAACTGGGGAGAGCCGCCGCTCTTCCCCAGTCGAGCAGGAGCCTCCTCTAACGGTGGTCGCCTCTACGGGGCGACTTTCGACCCGATTAAGGGTCTACCGGCGGAGGGAAAGCAGCCGGTGGGAGAGAGAGATCTCTCCGTACGACTGCTGGTGTCGCGATCCGGAACCGGAAGCCAACAAAAAACTATTTTTAATGTTTGATTTTAAAATCTTCAACTTAATAAGTTATCAAGAGAACATGGATGAAGATCAGGAAAAATCCTTTTTATGTTGAAATCAATACACAAAACCATTCTTTCAGCATGTAACAAAATAAGAGGCAACATAAAGGAACAAGATGCCAGCTTAAATATACAAACCCAGATCTTTACTACAACCAAAGAATTAACAATGCAGAAAGTAACAGGAGAAGTGGAACAACTAAATACTAAGACAGAGGACCCAACTGACCAACAGATCCAGCCAATGGGAAAATTTGAAAAGAGAGTGACAACATTGAAAATGGAAAATACCTTTTACATAAATCAGAAGAAACCTGAGGAAAAGGAAGAAGAACAGATTGAATGGAAGATAAACTTATCAGGACAATTGTGGGAAATTGGAGCAATAGGGAGGCGATTAAATGAATACAATTGGACTAGTTCTTCCAAAAAAACTGTAATTAAATGGTCTTTCTTATTTCAAATAATACAGATAATAATAGAGGGAGAACTGTTTGAGGATTCAAAAGTACTGACATGGAAGGTTAGTTGGCAAAGGAAAAAAGCCAGAGTAAGGCTGAAAGAAACTAGGGTTTTGATTTATTAGAGGGGATTCTATACTATTGAAGGGTTGAATATGGTGGAAAATAGATAATTTTTAGAAAATAAAGTAACATTATAATTGAATAGGTAAGATGTGTAATAAGATTAATAGACTTGGTTTAATATGGTGAAAAATAGAAAATTTTTAGAAAATAGAATAAGATTATATACAAATAGATAAGATGTATATTTAGAATATTAGATTTCGTTATAAAAAGGGGGAAATGTAGAAGTTGAGATAAGGGAAACTCTGGTCACCTAAAGCTTGGAAATTACAACATACCAAATGTTAAGTTGAATATTGAGGGGAAATTAAAGTCTGGGGAAAAAGCAATAACAGGACATTGATTGTATATAAAGATTGAATGCAAATAAAATTAAGATATGCATAAGTTAAAAATTATTGATAAATGTAACAAAGATGGTTTTACTTAGTTGATAACAATAAGAACTATATTAGTCCAATATGAGATAGTAGATATTAAGGGAAAAAGAGGAAATATCTGATGATGTAACTTGAGATCTGTGCTAAAGATTTATGTATGTTATGGAATTACTGATTACTCAGTCAACACGTTGCTTTTTAAATGTTTAATTGTAAAATTAGAAAAATAAAAAAATATTATAAAAAAATAAAAAATAAAAGAGTTCTTACATGCGGGGACTCCCATCGCTCAGCGTTCATTACTGTTTTAATTTAGACAAAAGTAAGAAGATATGAACTATTATGTAATTATTTTTGGGATATTAAAATTGGGGTCAAATTGTGTTTGCTATTACATTGTATTTCAAGGCTATGCATTTAAAAAATACATTGTAATATATGTTAGCATGAATGAAACACCTTAAAACATTTAAAGCAGTTGTGTCTTCTGGAAAGCTCCACACAGGTGCTGTGAAGGCTGTTTCCAATAGTTTGCAAGTGTGTATGCATGGTATACTTCCTGAAGGTTTCCCTGCACCCATTTTTTTTACTTTATTCTTCCCATTGCCTTTTTCTGTTTGCCAAACTCTTAGCCTATTCAACAGATGGTTCTGATTTTTTAACCTTAATCTCCTATATCCACCCTTGAATACAGATGCAATCTTATATTCTGAAAGTTTAGGGATTAGTAATTTCTGCTCTGATAGCTGTTCTGTCCTAGTCTAAATAGCAAACAAGAAGGCTTCTTGATTCTGCAATGAGGAAGAGTTTTTTGCAGGTAGTCCTCAATTTACGGCTGGACATTTGATGACTTTCAAAGTTATGATGGCCCCAGAAAGGATGCTTTATGCCATTGCAAAAATATTGCACACTCCCCGCCATTACAATTGAACATTTTCATCAAACAGATTCCTAGAGAAGCGGATCCTCCTGTCTAGGAATCTGCTTGATGGTTTTAGCTCTCAGGAAGCTAAGGCAATCAGCTTGGTGCTGCCTGCTACTCTAGGAATCTCTGCAGGAATGGGGGAAAAGAAAGTGTGTGTGTATGTGTGTGTATGTATAAAAGAGAGGAGGGGTGAGTTTGAGAGTAAGCAAGAAGAGCAGAAAAAAGTGAGGTAAAAAGAAAGGAGGGGTAGACCAGTTGGAAGAAAAAGAGAAAAAGAAGAAGAAAATGAAGGGGGAGCAAGTGAGCTTTGTCACGCTTTTTTTCTCTAGTTCCCTCCTGCTCTGCCATGCCTGTTGTACCACACATACTGTTCCTAGGGTGCAGGGGGCGGGGAAGAGAGAAATTGGCACCACGCAGCAATAGTTTTTGAAAAAAGAATCCAATCCAACCGTTTCTTTTCTGGGAAACAAGGCTTCTTTGCAAACTTATTTCAGTAAATTTCTACCACTCCTAAGCAGTTGTGTGCTTGGATTTCAGCAGGTGCCAGAGTAGAGAGGCAGCAGTGTAATACAAGGAGAGAGGCAGAAGTATAATGTAAGCAGAAGTGACCATCTCAGATGGGAGGGGGAGATCCTGAGAGGCTCATTGCAGGCTTCATGCACATGTCTCTCTGTTCTGGAGCTGAAAATCCTGCATGCAGTGAGGAGTTTCAGCACCAGAGCAAAGCCTCTCAGGATTTCCCCTACCTCCCTGAGTCATCCTGCACTCCTTAGCTGGGACTCCATTGACTTAAAGACACATGAGATTGTTTAACAACTGCAACGGGAAGTGCCAGGTTTTGTGGTCATTGAGTGAAGCAGTCACATGATGTCTCATTTGAGAACTTCTTTACTCAACAACCCAGATTCTGGTTCCAATTGTGATCATAGGTTGAGGGTTTTTAGGGCCATTCCAGTGATAAGATTATGAATGTCTGGAGTTGTTTACTTAGACTGGGAATGCAAACTTGTTAGTTTAGGACAGTGGCCCTATATAGAAGGTTCTCGTGTACTAAATCAGTGAAACAATAAGTAGACATTCAAGTCTAGCAAATGCATTACTGAGAAGTTTGGAAAAAATCAGTTTTAGTTGGATATATCACAGTTGAATTTTGTCAGCTGTTAAAGTATATCCTATATAATCATTTAAAATTCTATGCAGTATTTGAGATTATTCTTCAAAGTCACAGGTCAATCTCAACTGATATATTTTGCTTTCTTCTTTGTACCTATAATTTGTACTTATCTTTAATAGAAAAAACCATAAAAACTAAATCTTCAGAATAGAAAAGCATGTTTTACTCCCAATTTTCCACATAACATTATGTTTTATCTCAGCATGAAATAGAACTTGAACCTACTAATGTATATTTTATAAGTGGTCCCAGTGTAGTTGGTGGAGCATACAGATGTCTCCAATTTCTCTTCTAACAATCTGTCCCTTGCTGGTTCTTTATTATTCTGCCATATAATCGTATTTAAAGAAACAAAATTATCAATTGTCTAAAAGTAAAAAAAAAAACTTCTTTGAATCAAATTCAACTCCTGGAAACTATATGTTCAACTCTCAGCCTATATTTAATAACTATAGTTCTCTGCAGAAAAAGAAGAAAACATGAATTGGACACTGTTTAGAATTTTTTGGCTGAGTAGCATATTTATCTGTTTTTCTGTGGTTCATAAGCATGTGTATTTCCATAAACCTCATCAGAAGACTATATTTTGTTTTGAAATTGCAACATAGTAATATTAAGATGTGTGTCTGATAGGTAAATGAAAAGAGAACTGGCAATTTCTTTTAACTGTTTTGTAGTACATTCACATGCTTCACATCTGTTGAAGCCTAATTAACTAATGTTTTATGCATTCTTGAAAATATGCAGAGTGAAAAAAATCTTTATAGATAATTGTAAACAGTCTAAATGAGACTTCTGCAGAAGATTATAGTACATGAGTAGGGTGTACATGTGTTCAAAATATTTTTATCATGTCCTGTGAAGAACTGTGTTTCCATTTCATTACATATTAGTCTTAATACATTTTTGGAGCATATTTTGAAGTAGTTCTGAGTAGAGTTAGTATGTTTATGTAGTGATGCTGAGCCAAGCAGTTTTTGATAGAATAAATTATATGAAGGCTGATTTAACTGACAAAGTTAAAGAAAAAGAAACTTTTCTGAACTACAAATAGTGGATGTTGAGTAATCAGAGGAAGCTTTCCTAAGTTCTGATTCCAATTAGTAGTTATTTTTTGCCTTTAAGTTGTGTAAGAGTTTAAACTACAGAATTTGTCAGTGCTTTCAGTTCTTCCTTTTAAAAAAAAACAAAGTATGATTTTAAGAACAACATTTATCTATTTGTCTTATCTGGAAAAAGCAGACATAGCTGGCTAATAATTTTTTAAAATATGCATTATTTTTCTGACAAGGGGTCAATTGGCATAATTGAAGATATTGTGGGGTTTTGTGGTTTTTTTTTGAAGGAACTGAAGTAAATTATGAAGAATTACCATGCATTGAGTTTTTGCATAATTCTCTACAGCAGAATTCTGACACATCTGTTTATCTGAGACTATACTTATGTAATATTTACCCTCTTCCAAGTAATCCTCATAACCTCTCTTAAATATCTCCTGTCGTATAGGCAAGTAGACAGAATGTGAGAGTAAATAATCAACACACAGTGGGCCATCATAATAACAGAGGGATAAATATGCCACTGCAGGTCTAGTCCCTCAGTAACATTATGAGGGACTATAATAGAATAGTCCTCGACTTATGACCACAATTGAGCCCAGAATCTATATTGCTAAGTGAGAAATTTGTTAAGTGAGTTTTGCCCCATTTTACGATTTTTCTTGCTAAGATTGTTAAGTGAATCACTGCGGTTGTTAAATTAGTAACACAGTTGTTAAGTGAATCTGGCTTCCCCATTGACTTTGCTTGTCAGAAGGTCACAAAAGGGGTTCACGTGACCCTGGGACACTGCAACCGTCATAAATATGAACCAGTTGTCAAGCATCCAAAAAATAAATCACGTAATCATGGAGATGCTGCAACAGTCATAAATGTAAAAAATGGTCCTAAGTCACTTTTTTCAGTGCATTGTAACTTCAAATAGTTGTAAGTTGAGGACTACTTGTATGTATGTGGAGAGATTAATTTAACTTTTCTTTTCCCTCAGGTATCAGGTGTTATTTTATTGTATTTTATAATAAATTATATGTTATGACATAACATATACAACTTACTTACTGAGGTAAACATATAAAAAAATAATTGTAGTAGTAAGTGCAATGGCCTTCTGAAAGAAGGGTAATAATGAGATTCAGAGAAAAGGAGAAGTGAAGAAAAAAAGAGAGAGATTTTTTACCAGTCTGTCTTTGCTGTTCTGTCTAGAAAGTAGAGGAGGAAGTGATGATTCACTGTGGGAACCCAGCTGGAAAGCTCATCAACATACAGGAGGTGAATTGGCGGGGCTTTGAATTCAAGAGGGGAAAAAGAAGCAGCTTTGCAGACAAGGGATATGCTATTTAATTGTTATTGCAGGCCAGGACAGTTGTAGATTTGGATCTGGGAATCAGAAATAATCCTGAAATACTGATCTTGATGTGCTCTGAAGAAAGTTTATTTCTTATGCTTCTAACCCTATCAAAAGATAGGCAGTAAGTTTAAAGTGAGATAATTGTATTTATTTATTCATTTATAAAATTTATTGGCCCTCCTCCCCCATAGGGTAACTGGGCAGCTTACAGTTACATCTAAGCTAAAACAAAAAGTTAAAGTTAAACATTAAAACAAAAAACACATGGGGAGGGCGAGGGGGAGGTGGGATCTGTTATTACTCAATCAACCACCTCCATTGCATTGTTCTCCCACTGGGACCCCAAGCTGACTGGCAAAGCCACATCTTTAGGCCCTTACAAAAAGACAAGAGGATTGGAGCCAATTTCACACCAGGGGCGAGATGTTCTAGAGGGGAGGAGCAACAGCAGAGAAGGCCCTCCTCCTGGACTCTGCTAGCCGGAATAATCGGGCTGATAGGATCCACAGCATGCCTCCTCTGCCGGCACAAGTGGTATTGACCAATCCCAGTAGGGTTATCTCCTTGTTTTCAGTGCTTTAGCTAGTCTTTGATAGGTGATTCAATGACCCTTGTTTTATTTTTTATTTATTTATGTAATTTATTTATGTACTTCATGTTATTTATTTATTTATTTTATTTGCTGCCCTTCTCATTTCGAAGTGACATTAGAACTTCAAGATTGGGCATTTGCAAAGTCAGGAGGTGTCCATATTAGTGGTGTATTCTATTGTCCTTTTCAAGTAGGTAGGTTTTCAAGTTGTTTTGTTCTGCATAATTGTATCCAGATGCACTTCCAGCTATATTCAAACCAAGTGGCTGTATAAGAGAATGCACAAAAATTTGCTCAATGGCAACAATCTAATTTTTAGGCAACCATGTGCAAGGATTTTTGTACCTCCCCAGGTACAGTGGGTGCTGAGTATTCGTTTCCTTAACTACTTATTTGTCACATTCTTTTTATGAGCACAAATGTAATGTATGTACCAAGGAACTTTCTTACTTGTATAAGCTACCCAATAATTGTTGGTAAAAGAAAACCTGTTGGAGAACTTTAACTTTGTTCTTATATATGGTATCTTTAACTCTTTTTATTTATGCTTTTTATACTATAGTATGTTTTTATTGTAAACCGCCCAAAGTTACTTAGGTGATATGGGTGGTATAAAAATACAATCAATCAATTAATGGAGGGCTATAGAAATGTATAGTAGGAATGAAATAGGAGATGATCCATGTTGTGTGTTCTGTGTCTCACATAAATGTGATTATGTCACATGGTAACAACTGAGTAGACTACAGGACACCTGTATATTGAAGGCTGCTGGATTGGAAGAAAATTAGATGGCATTAAAACTTCACTAACCTGTGTTATGTTGATGGCATTACTCTGATAGCTGAAAATGCAATTTCTAGTGCTGAAAGTTGTGGAGCACAGTAAAAATATGGAAATACAATTAATGATCAGAGTTGTGAAGTCTGTGGTGTTCCCTGGGATATTCTATGGAAATGATTTGCTGGCATTAGTCGATCATTAGATTAAATTGTATTCAATTAAAAATGTATTAAAACCCACTGTGTTTGCTCAGATCTGAGATAGCCTGAAACCTGTTGATTTGCTGTATAAGCTCAGCTTAACATCAGGATTCAAAATAAGGATAAAGTAATAGGGCATTTTAACCTCCAGGAGTTTATAGATCTCATAGTAGCAACTAAGACAGTGAGGACAATTAACCAGTGGAACAGCTTGCCTCCAGAAATCATGGGCACTCCATCACTGGAGATTTTTAAGAAGAGTTTAGACAGTCACTTGTCTGAGATGGTATAGATTACGGGTCGGCAACCCGCGGCTCCGGAGCCGCATGCGGCTCTTTCAGCCGTCTCCTGCGGCTCCCTGTCCTCCGCTGCCATGTGCAGTCTGAAAAAAAAAAAGTGGGATAAAAAAAGTTCAACCAATGAATTCAAACCTCTCACAAAAAAAAAAATTCACAAAGTTTGAATTGATTGGTTGAACTTTTTGGTTTGTGGGACTACCCACAAACTACCCCCTCTTTCCTTCTTCAGACCGCACGTGGCAGCAGCGGTGGAAGAGTCGGGAGGACGGCTGGAAAGGTGTCCCTTTGCCGTCCTCCGGAGTCAAAACCTGGGTAAGGAGCCGCGGGTGGGGGTGGCGAGTCTCGGGGTGCCTCTTCCCTGCCCGCCGGGTCTCCCCTCTCCCTTCTCCGCTGCCGCCTCTGCTAGCCCTGAGGGGGGGTCACCGGGGGTCTCGGAAACTTTCCCTCTCGGCCCGCACCTTTCGGCCATCTCGGCCTCTATGAGATTCCCCCGCGGCGACTTGCCCAGCCCTTTTCCCACCTGCTGCGCGGCGCCTCTTCGCCGTCCTCAGGTTGCTGCCGCCGCCTGCGCTGAGCGGGGCTGGAGAGGCGGTGGCGACTGGGCACCCACGCCCCTTCACCGTCCTCCCCCCGCTGCCGCCGCTGCCGGCGGCGCTAAGTGGGGCGGGAGAAGTGGCGGCGATCGGGCAGCCGCGGCCCTTTGCTATCTTCGTGTTGCTGCTGCCGCCGCCCACGCTAACTGGGGCCGGAGAGGCGGCGACGACGGCTCCCGCGCCCCTTCACCGTCCTCCCGCCAGCGCTGCTGCTGCCAGCGGCGCTAAGCGGGGCGGGAGAAGTGGCGGCGATCGGGCAGCCACGGCCCTTCACAATCCTGCCGCCGCTGCTGGCGGCGCTAAGCTAAGCGGGGCGGGAGAAGTGGCGGCGATCCGGGCAGCAGCGGCCCTTCACAGTCCTCCCGCCGCTGCCGCCGCTAAGCAAGGCAGGAGAAGTGGCGGCGATCGGGCAGCCGCGGCCCTTCCCAGTCCTCCCGCCGCCGCCGCTGCCGGCGGCGCTAAGTGGGGCGGGAGAAGTGGCGGCGATCGGGCAGCCGCGGCCCTTCACCGTCCTGCCCCCGCCGCTGCCGGCGCTAAGCGGGGGGGAGAAGTGGCGGCGACCGGGCACCCGCGGCCCTTCACCGTCCTGCTGCCGCCGGTGCCGGCTGGCGCTAAGCGGGGGGGAGAAGTGGCGGCGACTGGGCACCTGCGGCCCTTCACCGTGCTGCCGCCGCCGCTGCTGGCGCTAAGCGGGGGGGAGAAGTGGCGGTGACCGGGCACCCGCGGCCCTTCACCGTCCTGCTGCCGCCGCTGCCGGCGGCGCTAAGCGGGGGGGAGAAGTGGCGGCGACTGCACCCGCGGCCCTTCACCGTCCTGCTGCCGCCGCTGCCGGCAGCGCTAAGCGGGGAGGAGAAGTGGCGGCGACCGGCGCGGCCCTTCACCGTCCTGCCCCCGCCGCTGCTGGCGCTAAGCGGGGGGAGAAATGGCGGCGACTGGGCACCGGCGCCCCTTCACCGTCCTGCCCCCGCCGCTGCCGGCGGCGCTAAGCGGGGGGGAGAAATGGCGGCGACCGGGCACCCGCGGCCCTTCACAGTCCTGCCGCCGCCGCTGCGGCGCTAAGCGGGGGGGAGAAGTGGCGGCGACCGGGCACCCGCGGCCCTTTGCTCTCCTCGTGTCACTGCCGCCGCCGCCCGCACTGAGCGGGCCGGAGAGGCGGCGGCGACTGGGCACCGGCGCCCCTTCACCGTCCTGCCCCCGCCGCTGCCGGCGGCGCTAAGCGGGGGGGAGAAATGGCGGCGACCGGGCACCCGCGGCCCTTCATCGTCCTGCCGCTGCTGGTGGCGCTAACCGGGGGGGAGAAGTGGCGGCGACTGGGCACCCGCGGCCCTTCACCGTGCTGCCGCCGCCGCTGCCGGCGCTAAGCGGGGGGGGAGAAGTGGCGGCGACCGGGCACCCGCGGCCCTTCACCGTCCTGCCGCCGCCGCTGCCGGCGGCGCTAAGCGGGGGGGAGAAGTGGCGACCGGGCACCCGCGGCCCTTCACAGTCCTGCCACCACTGCCGGCAGCGCTAAGCGGGGGGGAGAAGTGGCGGCGACCGGGCACCCGCGGCCCTTCACCGTGCTGCCGCCGCCGCTGCTGGTGCTAAGCGGGGGGGGAGAAGTGGCGGCGACCGGGCAGCCACGGCCCTTCGCAGCCCAGGAGCAGTTGGGGCCGTTGCCTATCACAGTCACAGGCAAGGGTTCTCTGGGGTTCTTTTGCTGGGAGGGCGAGGAAGCAGCGGGGAAAGACAGCTCCGGAGGGAGGCAGCCCAGCAACCAGAAGCTGGCGGTCCGAGCGGAGCGGCACGGAAGACCTACCTGTCAGTGTGGGAGGCAACGCTGGAGCCTCCCACGCTGACCGGTAGGTCTTCTGTGCCGCTCCGCTCGGACCGCCGGCTTCTGGCTGCGGGGCTGCCTCCCTCCGGAGCTGTCTTTCCCCACTGCTTCCTCATCCTCCCAGCGAAAGAACCCCAGAGAGCTGTAAGACGTCCTTTCTCCCACTTTCCGCTTCTCATCCTCTTCCAAGC
Organism: Azemiops feae; assembly: GCA_023970755.1. NCBI lineage: Eukaryota > Metazoa > Chordata > Lepidosauria > Squamata > Viperidae > Azemiops > Azemiops feae. Next base: position 1,441,612 of record JALGBA010004089.1, on the reverse strand, counting down.
ACCTCTCCCAGAGCGAGCCAGAAGCCTCAACTATGGCCTCCTACAGCAGGCTGCTGCAGGCCTTGGAAGATTTGCCGCAGCAGCTCCTTCTCCCTGTCGGCCTCCTCCTCCCTAAGAAGAAAGTCCCAGAGAGGTAGAGTGTGGGGGGGGGGAGCAGTCTTTTCCGAGGGGAGGAGAAGCCAGGAGCTGGACGGGGGGCAGGGCCAGTGCATGTCTCACCTTAGGCTCCACTCTAATCAAGCCCCCTGTTCCGTGTGCGCATGCGGCTCCCGGGTTTTTTTTGTGTGAGGGAAACGGGTCCAAGTGGCTCTTTCAGTGTTTCAGGTTGCTGACCCCTGGTCTAGTCTAATGAAGAGGATAAGGGGTGACATGATAAATGCCATGAAATTACTCAAACTAGGGAGATGTTTTTATTTTAAGAACAATAGTGTCAGTGTCTTCTAAGTCTGTCTGTACTTTATCTAAATATCTTTCACCCATGAAAGCACTGGAGGGTAAAATATGTGAAGGAAGCATGGCAAAATGCTTGAAAGAGTACAGAGAAGAGCAGCAAAGATGATTAGGGGATTGGAGGCTAAAACATATAAGGAACGGCTGCTGGAATCGGGTATGTCTAGTTTAATGAAGAGAAGGACGAAGGAGACATGATAGCAGTGTTCCAATATCTCAGGGGCTGCCACAAAGAAGAGGGAGTCAAGCTACTCTCCAAACCACCTGAAGGCAGGACAAGAAGCAATGGATGGAAACTAACCAAAGAGAGAAGCAACCTAGAACTAAAGAGAAATTTTCTAACAGTTAGAACAATTAATCAGTGGAACAACCTGCCTCCAGAAGCGGTGAATGCTCCAACACTGGAAGTTTTTAAGAAGAGACTGGACAGCCATTTAAGAAGAGACTGGACAGTCTGAAATGGTATAGGGTTTCCTGCCTGAGCAGGGGGTTGGACTAGATGACCTCCAAGGTACCTTCCAACTTTATTATTATTATCATTATTAGATTAAAAATGAAACAACAGCCCATCCTCACCAAAGGTAAGAAGGTAATTATTTCAGTACAAATTTGCATTGTTTGAATTAGCTGTGTCGTTTAGGTGAAGGACTTCCATCATGGTGAGAAAAGGAAAATATCAATGTTAAAATGTATTGAGGTGAAATGTTATTTAAGAAAATAATATGCCTCTCAAATCAGATGAACATCACTGAAGGAGACTCAAAAGGACTGAAAAGGTTGAGGTATCTTATTATTTTTCCATTTCTGACACAGAAAGGATTGGTGCAAAACCAACTTCTTTTTGAAAACATCATTTTGGAAACTAAGATCTACATACACAAACTATGAATCCAGGTAGAGATAACTTTGATTGATCATGAATTGATCTGGGATAATCCCAAGCCCCAAGTCTTTAATTGCACTGTATTTTTACTTAGAAGAAGATTTATCTGCCTGCTGGCATGGATTCAATTTCCAGAAAGCCTAGCATTGCCTTGTAAAACTGAATAGAGAATTAAACTTTGCTGCTCAGTAGAAAAACCTTTTGGACATAATTGCACTTCCTCTAATTTCATATCATTTCTGCTTGGTGAACTTGTATCAGTTTTGCAAATGCCCAAGTTCCCTTATATACATATGTTCATTATATTTGGACACATCTAAGGAAGATGTGAAGGCATTACATTATTAAAAGAGAAATGTAGAGTCTGAGATGAAATGGGGATATATGCTCCAATGAATGATACTTCTTTATGATTACCAGAAAAATGTTGGGCTTTTGACTCCTGGAATAATTACTATGAGACCTGAACAACTTAATTCACCAGGTAATTGCATGGTTATTTTTTTGTTCTGTGAAGGGTGAAGAGGTAACATTTAATTTGGAGGATACTGAATAACCCTCTAATTGCTCAGTAATTTCCATGTCATCACATAATAAAAGGAAGGACTGTTCTGTGGCCCAGGATATGACAAGACAAAAATCTAACTCTATCAAATATTGTTACAACATGCCTACTATACATACACACACACAAGAGGATATATTTTTTTTACATGAGATGGAATCCAAGGAATGAGGTTTGCTGGTTGAGGTTCTGCAAATTTTGTTGGTCATTTTGGTTGCTAGACAACAGTTATTAAAGAAATGCCCTGAATGTCTCCAAAAATCATGCTCACCAATTGTGCCAAAACATAAGGAAGAAATATGTTTTAATATACAGTATTTACCAATTCCTTATACAAAATACAGTGTGATAAAAAGTCAATTGCAATGTGAGTAATAAAAGGATATGGAATACAGCAATTCTGAGCATCTCATTCTGGAACTAAGATGCTTTCAGTTCTTTGTACACAGAATGACAGTCATTCTTATGGAACAATCAGATTAGAATACAAATGCTGGCAATATAGCAAGATAATCATATGTAACAAAATGTAACAAAATTACTACTGACAGACTATATTTTCCTGAAGGGAAGCAAACTTTCTTCAGTGAAACAAACTTTCTTGATGAACTGCTGGAGTTGAAGGCTTCTTTCATAAAGTTTAAGCTCGGAAGTAAATCGACAATAAAAGCGCACACGTTAAATGGTCAAATGATAAAACAATATCATAATAGGTAAAATTACCATCTTTTCTAATTTCTAAAATTGAGGAGAGGGAGGGGATAGGAAAATGGAAGTACGTATGTCAAGAAATTTGGCAAAACAATGTTAAGCTGACAGCATTCTTTGATCCTGGAGCCTTTTAACAGTGTTGTCCTACTGATTTGGGCACAAATGTAAATAGAAAAACATTTCTTTTCTTCTTTCTGAACCTTACAAAAGAAAATAAATTATTGGATGTTATAAGCCATGATGAAGATGGTAGAGGACAGGAAGGCCTGGAGGAACGTTGTCCATGGGGTCGCGATGGGTCGGACATGACTTCACAACTAACAACAACAATAAGCCATGGTATAATTTTAATTAGTTAGGGGAGGAGGAGAGAGAGACTTCTTCCTGAGATCTTCTATTGAGATTTAATGGAAGCATGGAATGCCAACCAGATCCACAGAGAATGTCAGAGAGATGTATAAGAAGATCTCAGCAATGAGAATTTCACTGAATTCTCTTCTCCTCTGAAAGAAACTAAAGCAAATTATTTTTTTTATGAAATTTAATAACCCGAAACACAGGAATGTTTCTCTGCCCTCCACTAAACTGAACACAGCTATAGCCATTAACTACTGTTCCAGAAGCTATAGGTTTTTAGCCTTAGAGAATTATGTCTTCCAGTCATGTTATCTTTGATACTGGACAGAGATTTTTAAGAAGTAGCAGTGCAATAGAATTCTTATAGTATTTATAACTGAGACCTAACAAAGAATCAAATGCATTAGCTTTTAATATGCCTTCTCTATATGGAATCTATAGAGAGATATTTTTAAAAAACCTTGCTGACTTGGGGGTACGCTTTCTCAAAGAAACTGTATATTTTCTCTTGAATGACACTAATGTCTGTCTAACACATAAAATAGTTCTTTTGCCTTGACAGCAAAAAATATCAGAAAGAGAGAACTAGATAAAATTACTGTAAACGGCTGCACAGAAACTAAGATATCATATAAATTAAATTTTGTGCATAAATATCACAGTGTCCTTGATATGCTGCAAAATTTGACATTTTAAAGGAGTCTTTTTTTGTATGCCTGTATTGATCTATTACAGTGGCTCTATGTGCATGGAATTGTAAATGAAAATTCTAGCATATTCTGATTTACTGTGGATAAGCTGTGTGTTAATACACACTGCATACTTATTCCTCCTTGGTTCATCTCTTGACATGACTGACTGAACAATCAAGCCATGTTTTATTTAACATGTTGTCTAAGTATGTGGGCTTGGGCTTTGAAACCAATCTGGGTTTGCAAAGCACAATCATGGTTGATTTGCTGTGAAGGTTCAACAGGTAACATCCCAGTAATAGCTGGTCTTTAGTTTATTATGTAGTACTATCATTAATGGGGAGACCACCTATTTCAGGCAGAGAATTACATTCAGTCTTGTGTAACAGCTAGATTCAAAAAGTAGGTGTGGTCAGAAAATGGGAGGAGGGCCAGAGCAGAAAAAGACAGGATGGGAATTACTCGGTAATAATCTAAAGAAATGAATGCAAATAAAATAAATATTCCCACCAGACGCTTCTAAGAAATCCAGAAGAACAAACTGTACTCAACAAGTAGTCTTTAATGGTACTATGTCTACATGGAGAGAAGTAAGCAGTAGGGTACCACAAGATTCTGCCTTAGACCCAGTGCTCTTCAACATATACATAAATGACCTAGATGAGGGAATAGAAGGGGAACTTATCAAATTTGCAGATGACACTAAGCTGGCAGGAATAGCCAACACCTTAGATGATAGGCTCAAGATCCAGTTTTGACAGACCTGAACACTGGGCCCTATCTAACAAAATGAAATTCAATATAGAGAAAATTAAAGTCTTACACTTAGGCAAAAAACCCCAAAAGTACACATATAGATTGGGTGAAACCAGGCTTAATAGCAACAACTGTGAGAGAAATCTTGGAGACTGAGCGGACAATCAATTAAATATGAGCCAACAGTGTGACAACAGCCAAAAAAGCCAATGCAATCCTAAGTTGCATTAACAGAGGGATTCAATTAAGTTCACATGAGGTACTAATACCACTCTATAAAGCCTTAGTAAGACCACATCTAGAATACTGCAACCAATTTTGGTCTCCACACTATAAAAAAGATGTCGAGACACTAGAAAAAGTGCAGAGAAGAGCAACAAAGATGATTAGGGGACTGGAGGTTAAACCATATGAAGAACGGTTACAGGAACTGGGCATGGCTAGTGCCCAGTTACAGGAACTGGGCATGGCTAGTCTAGTGAAGAGAAGGACCAGGGGAGACATGATAGCTGTGTTCCAATATTCAAGGGGCTGTCACAGAGAGGAGGGGATCAGCCTATTTTCCAAAGCACCTGAAGGCCAGACAAGGAATAGGCCAGACAAGGGTGGAAACTGAGGAGAGATTCAACCTAGAAATAAGGAGAAATTTTCTGACAGTGAGAACAATCAATCAATGGAACAGTTTGCCTCCAGATGTTGTGGGAATTTCATCACTGGAAGCTTTCAAGAAGAGACTGGACTGCCATCTGTCAGAAATGGTGTAGGGTCTCCTCCTTTGGTGTGGGGTTGGACTAGATGACCTACAAGGTCCCTTCCAACTCTGTTATTCTAATCTAATCTAAAGTCTTAACAGACGGGGGAATGTGTGTCATGCACTTTTTATTCACCATCATCATTTTTTAAAAAAATAAATAAAGATAAATGCTTCAGAATCCAAAGTAGATATTGTTTTAGCAACCCACCCAAAGATGAAAAGGATTCAGAAAGAAGAAGAGGAGAAATTTCCTAATGGTGAGAGCAATCAACCAATGGAATAGCTTGCCTTCAAAAGTTGTGAGTGCTCCATCACTGGAGGCTTTCAAAAAGAGACTGGACAACCATTTGTCCGAAATGCTATAGGCTCTCCTGCTCGAACAGCGGATTGGACTAGAAGATCTCCAAAGGTACCTTCCAACTCTATTAGTCTATGTTATATGTTCTAAAAGGCAGAAACCATGAACCTGAAAAAAATTGGTAGGGGTTTTTGGAATGGAGCAGGTCACCCTGGCTCATGGCCTTCCAATCCCTCATGGCCTTCCAACTATGCCAGACAGTTGTGGGGAAAATGGCCACTTCCAAGAAGGAGCCATACTGAAATATAGATAGATGCAAAAAGTATATTTTACTTCCAGGCACAGTTACAATGATCGTTGGACTCTTAACCACATTTATTTATTTATCTATCAAATTTTTATACGGTCCATCTCACCTACATGACTCCAGGCAGTTTAGAAATAAAAATAGGCCCAAATAATGCAAAATAGTCCTAAATTAAGCAAGATTATATATAACCTCAGAATTATTTTATAGGAGTGACAAAGAAAGCAACATAAATCATATTATGATGTTTACAAGCAGAATGTAACATGTGACATTACATGGGATGAACTTACTATGAATTCCTCTGAATTTAACATTCCTACAAAGGCTCCAAACCTGCCCTCTCAAACTGATCTTAGCCTTTTCTAACATAAATAATGTCCTTTATTGTACCCATGTAGTGTTTCATTTAAGAGCAGGGGAAGGGTAACAACTTGGATTCTGTTATTTGTCTCCTTCCCCATCAGGGTCAACAGGTTGTTTCAGTTCACCTGCTCTGTCTAATATACAATTTAATACCAGAAGGAAAGGATAGTTATTTTTTAAAAAAATGGACAGACACCCAACACTCGGAGACAATATCTTGCTAATATCATTGTTACTAATTGCATAGAGGGGAAAAAAGAAGGAATATTGGAAGCTCAAAGGGAATCTCTATGCCCCCTAAGCTGCAGAATGTCTACCTTTATATCAGGCAAACTGCTGCTTGTCCTGATTGAAAGAGCTAAGCAAGTGCTCTTGATGTCACATGATCAATCAGGAACGTCTAGAGCAGAGTTCCCCAAGGGGAAAGAAGGGATGGTTTTGTGGGTAGGTGAATAAACCTGTAGCTTATGCGAGTGGGGCCATGAGCACTCATGCGCATGGGGCTGAGAATGCCCGCGACGCTCACAATGAAGCGAGCACTCGCATGTGGGGCTGAGAATGCCCACAATGCTCACGGCAACACTTGCGCAAGTGGGACCACGAATGCCTATGACACTCACGGCAATGCTTGAGTGAGTGGGGCCGTGTGCATTCACGCACGCGGCCCCATGGCCAATAGGCCATGGCCCGGTAATGGGCCGTGGCCCACATGTTGTGGACCCCTGGTCTAGAGTGTTTTACAGCTATTATCTATGAATTATTTAGGAAGTATTTGTTGTAGACTTGTCATAGAACAATAATATGTATTATTTAGATTGATTGATTGATTGCCATTAAATCATTGTTGATTCTTAGAAACCATACAGATAGATTTTCTCCATGACAAACTGTCCCTTACCTGTTCTTTCAGGCCTTCCAATAGTGTATTCATTGCTTCTGTAAATGTGTCCATCCACCATGCTACTCATAATTATCTTCTCTTTCCTTTTACCTTTCTCAACATTAGAAAGAGACAGCTATGTCCTCACATAATGCATTCAAAGTAGGATAATTTGAGCCTCAAGGGAGAACTTTGTTGATTTGTTCCATGATCCATTTGTTTGTTTTCTTAGCCGTCCATGCTATATTAGGAGTGTTCTCCAATATTAAAGTTGAAAGCATTAATACTCTTCCTGTTCTGCTTCTTCAAAGTTCAATTTTCACTTCTACAGAGTATTATAGGAAATACCTGGGTTCATGTGATTTTGGTTTTTGTAGCTATAGACCTATCTAAATATCTTTTTCAAGGTCTGCATGGCTGATCTACCATATACTAGTCTTTGTGTATTTCTTGACTACCCATTGCTTTGCTGTTAATGGTTGATCCTAAAAAGTAGAAGATATCTACTAATTCAGTATTATTATTACCTTAACTTTATAATAGTTGTGCAAAGCCTATTTATAAATATTATAGGAAGTTTATTTCAAAATGGACAGACACTCAACACTTGGAAACAAGTGCTTTGCTGACATATTGTAGCATCACCGTAGGTAATCACATGGGGGGGGGGAGAAGGATCCAAGGGACATATTGAAACATATTCTGCAATTCTAAGACTGATTGTTGTACCTATTATCATTAGTTTGGTCTTCTTTACATTTAAACTTTTACATTTTTTCACTATTTATATATTACAAACATTTATATAGCTGCCCAGCTTATAACCAACTCTGGGAGGTTCTCAATCACTATGCTTTCTGGTGTTCATTGTAAAAGCTTGTAGATCTTTTGCATTTTTGGCTGTCAGAGTAACCAGCATAATACAGATTGATGTTAACCTTCAGTTTAGAAATCACAATAATCTTCCAATCCAGCTTCCTTAATATATTTTCAATGTACCTGTTGAATAAATATGGGGGGAATATATAGCCTTGTGTATGCCTGTACTTCAGATAATTGATCTCCTTTATTTAACTCCAAAGTTTTATTGTTTACAAATATTCAGAGATGGCAATGCCAAGTCTTGTTATTCCCATCTTCCTCTGAACTAGTTGGACTTGAGCCATCAATTCCCCCCCCCATTTTTTTCTTGCAGTTCATTTTCACTATTTCAGCAAGAGGTCAGCTGATGTGAACTTAAAATCTATAGAACTGTTGCCCAGGAGATTCTTTAAGTTGGTGGTGCTTCCTAGCATTCTGCTGTTTATAGCCATGATTAAAGAGAATACAGATTCCTTTGGCAGGCTGTAGACATCTACTCAAATTGCCTTTGACACAATTGCTCATAATAGGTGCAGTTTGAACACATTAATAATCCAGGAGGCAAAGTCTTTGACTGCCCATGGTCATGTCAGCTACAGAATCTATAATGGTAACCTACAATATTTGACTGAGAGGTTATTTATATTTCTGAGGACTCCTTAGCCCTGGTTACTGAGCAAGCCCACTTTCCAGGACAGGATGTCCTTTACAGTTAATCATTTGTGGGATGAACAGCTATATAAATTTGATAAATAAATAAAATAACTTTTAAAAAACTGTGCAAAAGGTACATACATGTAAGGATTTCATTATTATCATATGTCACCATGTGTTTCCCTTTCCCTTACCTGTGAATGCCTCTTAACCTCTTATGTATTATCTATTAAAACAAGGCCTCAGACAAAAAGAACGGCTCTAGTGTGTTTTCATCTTGAAAGTGGAAATATTGTTATATTCCTCAATATCCTGTGAAACAGATGATTTAAATATCCTCTCTCAACGATCTTTCAAGTTAGCCAAGATAAATACAACAAAAATGGGAAAATATATTTTATGTTAAATTACATAGGATAATTATCTCATAGATTAAGTTTTTATTATACAAATTATATTCTTCTTTAGATGGAAAGTAAAGCAATTCTGTTTTCCCTTACATTTTTAAATAAAAGAATGACAAAGAGGCACACTTTTAGTGGTTTTAGGACCACATGTGTCCTTAGTCCCCATTTTGTGATCGCAAAGCACCTCTATAGTGATGCCAATTTGTTACTGTTTAGTATGACAATGTATAGCCTTTGGGGGGGGGGGGTTGATAAGAAGGTACAAAATAAATTTATGTTTCTATATGGTTCAACACATTAAACAATTGCATTAAAAATGCCACAACCCCCCAGAGGGAAAATAAAAGGAGGAGAAAATACTTCATTGTGCTCATTAGTGATTTAATTGCATCACTGGACACACTTCCTGGGTGTAAATATATAGTGTGCAGATAGTCTACACTTAACAACCAGTCACTTAATGAAAGTACAAAGTTATGACAACCTCTCCTCTAAAAAAAGATACTTAAAATACAGATTGGGCGAGACCTGGCTTAAAAACAGTAACTGTGAAAGGGACCTTGGAGTCCTAGTGGACGATCACTTGACTATGAGCCAGCAGTGTGCAGCAGCAACCAAAAAAGCTAATACAATCCTGGGTTGTGTAAACAGAGGCATAGAATCAAGATCACACAAAGTATTAGTACTGCTTTATAAAACCCTAGTAAGACCACACCTGGAATACTGCAGCCAATTTTGGTCACCATATCACAAAAAAGATGTTGAGAGTTTGGAAAAAATTCAGAAAAGAGCAACCAAGATGATCCAAGGCCTGGTGACTAAAACATACAAAGAACAGCTACAGGACTTGGGTTTGGCTAGTCTAAAGAAAAGAATAAATAGTGGAGACATGATAGCAGTATTCCAGTATCTGAGGGGCTGCCACAAGGCAGAAGGGGTCACATTATTCACCAAAGCACCAGAGGGAAGGACGAGAAATAATGGTTGGAAACTGATCAAAGAGAGAAGCAACCTGGAATTAAGGAGAAACTTCCTGACAGTGAGGACAATCAACCAGTGGAACAGCTTACCCCCAGAAATCATGGGCGCTCCATCACTGGAGATTTTTAAGAAAAGACTAGGCATTCATCTATCTGAGATGGTATAGGTTCTCCTGCTTGAGTAGGGGGCTGGACTAGAAGACCTCCAAGGTCCCTTCCAGCTCTATTCTATTCTAAAACCCAATTTTGAACTTATGACACTCTACCCCCATGGTCATATGATTGCGTTTTGAGCATTTGAGCATTTGACAACTGGCTTCTACTTATGGCATCACATGACTGCAATTTTTGGTGGTTTTGCTGGTTTCAGGCATTTACTTTTGGTTTCTGGCAAAAAAAAAAACATTCGGTATAATGGGTTAGTTTGAGGACTGTACTATTTGCTTAATGACCATGGCATTCACTTAATGACTGTCACAAAAAGATCATAAGATTGGGTGCTGTCCCATAATGACCTGCTTAATGACATCTACATCTTACATCCATAAGTACAGGCTCAGTTATGATCGTAAATCAAGGATTACCTTCAACCCCTCGACTTGGCTATCAGAAGTTGCTTATCATGGCTATAGTAGATAAATCTCCCTGAATGTTTAGTTCTTCTAAGAAAGTATTCTAGTGATGCTCTACCCAGGGCATTCTAATGAATTAAAATAATGTTCCCCCAGCAGCCGCAAAAACATCTCTACTTGTTACTTCATTATGAACAATAAGCCACTGCCTGCTTAGTCTTTTAAGCATTGCTTGCATAATTGTCCCCAGTCATGTCTGCATGTGTGAAAGAATATTTTCTCCCAGCTTGTACAGACCATTTTCTATATATAAGATAATAGAGTTTCTATGTTTTATTTTGATGTCACAAGCTTTCAAGGTAAGACAAAAAGCAACCAAAGAAAACTAATCAAAGAGAGAAGCAACCTAGAACATAGGATAAATTTCCCAACACTGAGAACAATTAACCAGTGGAATGCCTTGCCTTCAGAAGTTGTGGGTGCTCCATCACTGTAGGCTTTTAAGAAGAGACTGGATAGCCACTTGTCTGGAATGGTATAGAGTGTCCTGCTTGAGCAGGGGGTTGGACTAGAAGACCTTCCAGCCCTGTTATTCTGCTATTCCTTCTTGATATCATTTCCATTTACCTCTTTGCCCCTATTCTGATTTGATGCACTATGGCAACCCATCTGACTTTTCCCAATGTGATGATATCATAGGTGCCAGTAAATAAAGTCATGGGGATTTCCATAGGCCATCAGAATCAATTGCAGGGAGGCATATGAAAATAAGGAAAGGAAGAAGATGAATGCAAAGAAGCCACATCCAAAGGGGAAAAAAAACTCTCTGGACATCACTGAAACAATAAACACTTTTATCAAGAGCAGTAATTTTTTTGATTGTTACTTCAGGTGCATTAGAGACAAAATGCATCAAAGACAACATAATAAATAGGGAGTATTTGATACAGCTCTAATCTAAAATTACATCCTTTTCTAGCTGCTTATGGCTATCATTAGTGAATCCGTTTGGTTAAAAAGTCACCTTGCATGATGAATAGCAAATTTCACATATGTTTTGCTAGGCAGGATTGAATGTGTTGCCAAAAGAAATCTGCTTAATTGCTTCAGATAGAAAATCATTCATAATTTTTGCTGGTCTTAGTGGTGATATAGCTGCTATACTTAGCTGGTATTAAAGTGTGATTCCAAAACACAGGCGTGGGAAAAGAGATGAAGGGAGGGAGAAAATGAACATCTTGGCATCTCACCTTCTTCAGAGAAAGAGAAAGATTAGTTTAGTCAGCCCATGACACTAGAATAAAAAAGAAGGATTGCTTGGCTCAGCCAAGTGAAAAATCTTGTATATTTTCTAAAACCTTTTTTATGATTTGCTTTATCTTATCATTAAGCTTGAGCCAGGAAGCAGAAGCTGAACTCACTGGGAGAGATGGAGTTAAGAAGGTTGACTATTTCATTCTTTGAGCCAGAAATGGCCAGAAAGATATTTAATGGAGGCACTAGAAGTTTATAATATATACAAAGACAATTGTAGATTAAATGAACCCCTAATTCTACAAATTCATATCTACTAAGACACCCATCATGTTAGAAAAATAGTAAACACTGTGATAAACACTTACTACCACTGTTAATTAGAATTCAGGAAGCCAGAAAGAAATTTTGACATTGGTGGATAAAGATGAAAAAGAATTATCTCCATATGGTGAAGCCATCTATGACATACTGGGTAAATTAAGGCTCTAGGACACCATGTGCTTCTTGATTCTTCTTTGATCTCAAATTTTGGAGTCCCTCAAGTACAACTGCTGAACACTTTGTTTATTTATTTGCTTGATTAATATATCCCCAACTTACTTTTACATGACTCTAGGTGGTTTAGAGTAAAGCAAATAAAAACACAGATACGTAATAGAAAACAAAAATGAAAACATATAGTAGCTGTGCAGGATCTAACCTATCACACAAAATCCCTCATGAAACCTATTAGAAAAAAAAACAGGACATACTGACTATGGGCAGGACAAAGTTCCTTCTCAATATCATCACTGTGCAGTTGTATCCCTTAGCCCTATAAAAATGTTAAATTTGTCCCTGATCACCACTACGTTTTCTACTTGTGATCAAGGCTTTCCTTAAAGGCTCTGGTAAATACATCATAGTCATTTTGTACCTTTTCCAATTGTTTCTCTGAAAAATGGGCTGAGTATCTTCAAACCATATCTAAATCAGTTTGGACAATTTCAGTTGCTTTAATAGAAATATTAATTATCAAGATGTGTAATTAGGATTTAGTTCATAATTTATAAAATCTCCACAAATTCCATATCAGTAGCTGTCCACCATTATTCTTGGGCAGTTTCCTAATTAATATGTGAAATAGCATGGAAGGCCCTTTTATTATTTATTTTTCTGTCAATTTTTTTGCAATTAAATATGAATGCTGTAATCAAGGGATTCCTCATATCATATATTTTCCAGTAACATAGGTCATTGCTCATTTCTCCTGGGTATTATGCTTTTCTTATCCTTGACAAGTTTCCATTGGGACAAATTAATTAAGAAGACAGTGATGAAACTTCATGATCTGCCTACAAAAGTCTCATTAGTTAGTAGTTTTTGTTTTCTATTACGTATTTGTGTTTTTATTTTCATATTGTCCTTGGAAAAACATCAGGGATGCTCTGAATTAAACCATTTGTTTTCCAACACTGGTCAGTAAATTGCCTTCAATATGCTGGCCATGATTTTGACTACTTATGACCACACAGAAAACATCCATACATGCAGTTTTTACACATATCTATATTACTGGATGATATTTAAGCAGTGCTGCAGGCCTGTATCTGGAATTTTTCAACTATATTTTGGTGGAGTGTAATATTTATTTGGTTTATATTCCAACTTTAATTTTTACAACTCAAGGCAGGAGACATATTTTTTCCCACAACTTGTGAAGTTAGTTGGACTGACACAAAATCAGTGACCCAAAGTCAACCATCCAGCATGCATGACTATGAGAGGATTAGTCTCCTAGTTTTTAATTCAGCACCTAAACCATAATATACAGACTGGTTCTGCAAAGTTAGACATTCTGTTTCCTAATGCATTTCTGTTTCAGACATTTGCTCTGTCAATGAAATCCAATATATACTGTAGTTGTAAAAGTCAATATTCCCTTTCATTTTACTGATACACTTGCTGAAGGTATGCAAAGCTTGATGAATTGCAGCTTTGCTTGAAAAAAACCCTGTCCTTTTTCTTTTTTAAGGTCTGCTTACCTGCTTCCCAACCTTTTTATTATGCTTTTAGGAATCCAAATATATTGCACAATTGGATTCAGGATAAAGTTACTTAAGCTTAGGTCTCATTGAATTCAAATTTAGAAATAACTGATGTCAATGGGAAATAAATACTAGTGACATTCTTGGCTACATATTGTGGAAAGCACAACCCTGGATTAAATGGATTGTGGTTTTATTATTATTGTCTGTTGTGAATATACTCTCCTTGTTATTTGTTTTGGTAGTGAAGCATGCTGTTAGTGTGTGTGTGTGTGTGTGTGTTTAATGTATTTGATGGTTTGCCTTTTTTTCTCTCTGCTGCTGCTAATAGCCATGAAAGGTAATCTGTTATTTTTTATGTCTTTTTTGCATATTTTATTGCTTTAAAAGTATTATTGTCTCGTGTGTCTTCTCTAACTTTTCTTTAGTATGATGAAAGTGTCATTTAAATAAGGCATTATCACAAAGTTGGAGTCAGAGGTGGGCTGTAAGGACCAAAAGGTCTTTTGAGAGTTTCCAGCTTTCTTTTCTACAAGTCACAAGTTCCGATGCATGCTTATTAAAGGGTGGGCTTGCAGAAAAAAAAAGTCCTTTCATAAATATATAGTCTGCTTTTGGGGATAAAGTCTCAGCCCCGGTGTTTAAACGTAATGTCAAGCCCCCTAACAGTAAAGAAAGCTAGATTGTCATGAAATCTTGTTAACTAGCTCTACTGCAAGAAAATAAGGGATGGATTACAAAATCTTGAAAAATTGAGCATGTGTATACTTCAGCTGTTCTCTTATGACCCTCCCCTCCTTGATTCCTTTAATCCTCTTTCTAATTCTCTCTTGATTTAGGGGGAGTTAGGTCCATCTTTGTGAGGTATGAATGGAATGTTTGTCTCTTCTTATTCTGAAGTGCTTTGCAAATGCCCGTTTTTGGTTCCCAGGCTCAGAAAACTCCATACTTAATTATCCCCAAATCCTAAAAACAATATTCAGTACATAAAGTGTCAAACATCACATAAGCAACGGTAGATCAAACTTCAGTTAAAGGCTTAGCATGGTAAGTTAAACAAAAGTGGGCTACAAGAAGTTTCAAAGCACTCTGAAGGCCAATAAATAAATAGTCGTCAAGGAAAGGCATTCCAAAGATATGACAACCCACACACAAATGGTTCTATGCCTAAAAGTGGCCAGTTTCTCACATCTTACTAAGTGCAAGAAGAGGATCTCAACTGCTGCTCTTAAGGCATATATAGTGTCCTTCAGATAATCTGCTCACCTTAAATTGGACCTAGAAACAAATTGTCAACCACCATATTTGGCACATCATTTAATAAACTGATTTGTTATATTTATAATCCTTCCAATAGCAAAGGCATGAATATCACAAAGTTCAAACAACTTCTACCAGCAGTTTGGATTCTTAGATTCTTTCAGAAACTTGGTAGACAATGGATATCACAGATGCTAAAAAATATTTTAGTTGATTTTTTTTTTATACTAGGTGATGAATGGCAACAGAGGAGGTTGGGGGGCTTGGGTTGATGACGGAGGGTAACCTGATACAGATGGCCTAAAGCTTCCATTATTTATGCACAGAATGCTGATGTTCATACCTCACATAGAAGTCCACAATGCCCTGCAAGCATCAGTCTTTAGTGTGTATGGGACAGAAATTGTCCCAATTTTTAGCAAAAATATTTCTGAGTCTTTATTTTAAAAGAAATACCTGGGGGTGCAGCTACTGGGTATTCTTTTAGATGGAGGAAGAGTTGGGCTGAAGTTAACTTGCTTTGCTTGGTCCTTCTGTGAGTTATCTATGGTGGGTTAGCTGTTTATAAATGCCATGAAATTACTCAAACTAGGGAGATGTTTTTATTTTAAGAACAATAGTGTCAGTGTCTTCTAAGTCTGTCTGTACTTTATCTAAATATCTTTGACCCATGAAAGCACTGGAGGGTAAAATATGTGAAGGAAGCATGGCAAAGTGCTTGAAAGAGTACAGAGAAGAGCAACAAAGATGATTAGGGGACTTGAGGCTAAAACATATAAGGAACGGTTGCTGGAATCGGGTATGTCTAGTTTAATGAAGAGAAGGACGAAGGGAGACATGATAGCAGTGTTCCAATATCTCAGGGGCTGCCACAAAGAAGAGGGAGTCAAGCTACTCTCCAAAGCACCTGAAGGTGCTTTATTATTATTATTATTATTATTATTATTATTATTATTATTATTATTATTATTATTATTATTATTATTATTATTATTATTATTATTATTATTATTATTATTATTATTATTATTATTATTATTATTATTGTTGTTGTTGTTGTTGTTGTTGTTGTTGTTGTTGTTATTGTTATTGTTATTATTGATCATTGCACAGTCAGGCAGATGTTCAGACTGGATTTGGCATCGAGTCCTTACCAAGGACCTGGGATAGGCAGATGTGGATGTTTGATGGTATTACAGATATCGTCGCAGGATGGAAGCAGTTCCTAGTAAGGCCACCTTTTGCAATTGACTAATGGCGAATTTGTCAATGCCAATGGTGCTCCAGTTGTTTTGGGATTGCAGCCAAGGCGCCTATTACTATTGGTACTACCCTTGCTTGCCTTTGCCACAGTCTTTCTATTTCTATTTGTAGGTCTTTGTATTTTGTTATTTTCTCCAGTTCTTTCTCGTCTATTCTGCTGTCTCCAGGCACTGCCACGTCCACTATCCAGACTTTTTTGTCTTTCTTATCGACAATTGTTAAGTCCAGGGTGTTATGTTGCAGGTGCTTGTCTGTTTGAATTCTGAAGTCCCAGAGCAGTTTAACTTTATCATTTTCTATGACTTTCTCTATTTTATGATCCCACCAGTTCTTGCTTACAGGCAAATGATATTTCTTGCAGATCTTCCAATGCACCATTGTTGCTACTATGTCATGCCGCTGCTTGTAGTCAGTCTGTGCGATCTTCTTGCAGCAGCTTACCAGGTGGTCCACTGTTTCTTCAGCTTCTTTGCATAGGCGGCACTTACTGTCTGTTGTTGTCTTCTCAATTTTGACTTTGTATGCATTTGTCCTTAAGACTTGGTCTTGTGCAGCCAGAATTAGTCCCTCAGTCTCTTTCTTCAACTTTCCTGCTCTTAGCCATTGCCAGGTCTTGTTATTATCTGCTTTCCCAGCTATTTTTTTAATGTACTGGCCATGTAGTGCTTTGTCTTCCCATGCCTCTATTCTGTTCTTCATTTGGTCTTTCTTGTAGGCCAGTTTGGTCTCTCCAGTAGTCAGTAAGCCTTCCTGATATACTAATTTCAGTGCATCTTCATCACTGTCCTTCAGATATTCTTCCAAAGCCATTTTTTCTTCTTCAACCATCTGATGTACTTGCAGCATTCCACGTCCACCTATTTGCCTTGGTAGATAGAGTCTGTCAATGTTGTTGTTGTTGTTGTTGTTGTTGTTGTTGTTGTTGTTGTTGTTGTTGTTGTTGTTGTTGTTGTTGTTGTTGTTGTTATTATTATTATTATTATTATTATTATTATTATTATTATTATTATTATTATTATTATTATTATTATTATTATTATTATTATTATTATTATTATTATTATTATTATTATTATTATTAAAATAGGGAATGAAGTGTCCTTTATTTCCAAGTCCCCTCATATTGCATCCATTATAAGTTCTTACTAACTTTTCTGCTAATTCTCATAAGTCACAATAATGTCCACCCCACGCTTTTTAAAATAACCAAAGTAGCATAAGCTTTGCACTTAATTTCTAATAAAAGGTGTGATAGCACATCTGCTATCCACTCTCTACAATGTATAAAGCTTAAAAATGTAACCTTTGTAATAGTTCAATTTGTGTTGGAGGACTAGGTTGTAGGAGATGTCAGCAGTCAACAAAGAGAAATCCCCAAAGAAAGCACCTGGTAGATTATCTTTATCAAGTCTATACCATCAAAGTCCCCAACCTGTCAGGTACAAACACACTAGATCCATATGTGAAGAGTTCAATTAGCTACTTTATTGCTCATACCTATTTCACAGGAATCTTCAGTAATATTCCCCATGGATATTGGAGGGGTCAAGGGAGAGCAATGGCCCCTTAATCTAAATCCTATAAAGCAATTAACCCTAACCCTAAACTGTAAGTGGCATTTTCTGATTCAGTATAAAGTGATGCTAAAAATGTATAGCATTTCTTATTTTCAACCAGTATTTGGCTAGATAATAATAATAATAATAATAATAATAATAATAATAATAATAATAATAATAATAATAATAATAATAATAATAATAATAATAATAATAATAATAATAATAATAATAATAATAATAATAATAATAATAATAATAATAATAACAACAACAACAATAACAATAATAATAATAATAATAATAATAATAATAATAATAATAATAATAATAATCAATAATAATAATAATACTAATAATAATAATATAATAATAATAATAATTAATAATAATAATAATAATAATAAATAATAATAATAAAGTTTGGAAAGGACCTTTGGAGGTCATCGAGCCAACCCCCTGATCGGCAGGAAAACCCTAACCATCGGACAAAATGGCTCGTCAGGTCTCTTCTTAAAAACTTCCAGCGGTGGAGCATTCACCGCTTCTGGAGGCAGGTTGTTCCATTGGTTTAATTGTTCTAACTGTCAGGAAGTTTCTCCTTAGTTCTAGGTTGCTTCTCTCTTGATTAGTTTCCATCTGTTGCTTCTTGTCCTGTCTTCAGGCACTTTGAGAATAGCTTGACTCCCTCTTCTTTGTGGCAGCCCCTGAGATATTGGAACACTGCTATCATGTCCCCCCTCGTCCTTCTCTTCGTTAAACTAGACATACCCAATTCCAGCAACCGTTCTTATATGTTTTAGCCTCCAGTCCTCTAATCATCTTTGTTGCTCTTCTCTGTACTCTTTCTAGAGTCTCAGCATCTTTTTTACATCGTGGTGACCAAAACTGGATGCAGTATTCCAAGTGTGGCCTTACCAAGGCATTATAAAGTGGTATTAATACTTCACGTGATCTTGATTCTAGCCCTCTGTTAATGCAGCCCAGCACTGTGTTGGCTTTTTTGGCAGCTGAAGCACACTGCTGGCTCATATTTAAATGATTGTCCACTAGGACTCCGAGATCCCTCTCACAGTTACTACTATTGAGCAAGGTACCCCCTATACTATACCTCTACATTTGGTTTTTCTTGCCTAAATGTAGAACTTTACTTTTTTCACCATTGAATTTCATTTTGTTAGATAGCGCCCAGTGTTCAAATCTGTCCAGGTCCTCCTGTATCTTAAGCCTGTCTTCTGGAGTGTTGGCTATTCCTGCCAGCTTGGTGTCATCCGCAAATTTGATGAGTTCCCCATCTATCCCCTCATCCAAATCATTGATGAAGATGTTGAAGAGCACTGGGCCTAGAACAGAGCCCTGGGGCACCCCACTACACACTTCCCTCCATGTAGATGCAGTTCCATTGAGGACCACATGCTGAGTACTGCCGGTCAGCCAGCTACGAATCCATCTGGTGGTGATGCTGTCTGACCCACATTTTTCTATCTTATCAAGTAGTAGGTTGTGATCTACTTTATCAAATGTCTTACTGAAGTCCAAGTAAATTATATCCACAGCATTCCTCTGATCCACTAATTTTGTCACTTGGTCAAAGAATGCAATAAGGTTTGTCTGGCATGATCTGTTTTTGACAAACCCATGTTAGCTTTTAGTAGTGATTTTGTTTGCCTCTAGGTGTTGGTGAATGCTTCAGGGCAAATGGTCCTGTGATGAGTCCTGCAGATAAAAGTGGCCATATGCTGCAAATGAATGCAAAATGAATTCAGCTTCACATTTCAGATTAATATGATTAATAGATCAATTTCTCCCAAGCACCAACAATGGTAATCAGATCTTAATGTGTATAAAACCACCCATTGAGTCATCCAAAGAGAAATAAATGTAATTAGGCAAATCTTATTTATGTATATATTCAATTTCTATAGCCATTCATCTCAGACACATGACTCTAGCTTGCAAAGTTAAAATCAGTTAAAAACCAAGTACAATATAAATATAGATAGATGTGTGTGTGTATGAGTGTGTGTGTGTGTGTGTGTGTGTGTTAGTGTGTGTGTGAGAGAGAGAGAGAGAGAGAGAACAAAATAGTAATAGATAGCAATATGATCAAGAAATGGGGCCCTGAATCCAAGTTTGGGCACATGATTAGGTGTTCATGGCTTAAGAAAGGCCAATAGAGTTGGGGCTATCCTAATCTCTGGAAGAAGAATGTTCTAGAAGGCAGGGTTATGGCAGGGAATGCCTTTGTTCTGTTATCTTTGGTGGCTCTCTTGGTATATCTAGTATTATCTTTCATAGCCAGGTGATCACAGCTGATCCCTTAGAAAAGAAATTGCCAGGCATCCTAAGCATCTTAAGAGTCACTTAGGTGAGATGGGTGGCATGGTAACTTGATAAATAAATGCAAAAATAAATAAATCCTCAATAAAGGTGCCTAGCTCTGAAATCCTCAGTCAGCCACTCCCACCCTATTCGCTTTAGCTTTCTCCGAAGGCATTAATAAAACCCAAAAAGAGCCACATATTGGAACTAAATAGGTTATTTGGAGTCAATATGATGTTCTGTGCTACTGACTCATCAGGCTGCCAGTGTGGCCAGGCATTAGGTGCCCCCCCCCCCGCTTCAAACATCACTACCTTTTCACAATGCCTTTGCCTAATTATCACTCCATTCAGAGGCCAGTGGTATGATATTGGTCTCTAGAGCAGCAAGCAAATTGGAAAGTTGCTGCTATCCTTTGTACTGAATTTGAAAATTACTGAATTAACTTGAACTGCACAGTTATAGGAATGCATAAATGTAATATTCATAGATTTTGAACGTTACCATAGAAGCCTTGGTTTTTCAGGCGCATTTTCCTTATTTCTGAGGCATTAGTGTGCTTAAAAACCATATTAGAGAAAGCACAACTCGCCTCTTCTTTACTCCAGCCGATATGCAGTCGTAAATAATTTTTATTTTAGGTGGCTGAATGTTTGCAACATCTGGGTAGCTATTTGAGAACTCTGCTTCTTAGCTGATTTTATCCCATTTTTCACATCTCTCTGCAGACAAGGTGCCTGCAGGTAACCTGCAGGCACACTCATAATGGGCAGGTAATCTGTTCTTGAACCTGCACATGAATAAGGTAATGGGGTTCTTCTCACTTACATTAAGATTCATTAGCAGCAACACTAGCTTTGAGGCCCTGCATACTGATGGAATGTCTGGAAGGATTTCCATTTAGAGAGAGAAGGAGTCTGCCCAATTAGTCAAGACCAGTCAATAATAATAACAATAATAATAATAATAATTGACGTGATTGTGAGGCTTGTGTGCTCTGAGGAGGATGAAAGCTATGCCAGAGGTTCAACCATACTGGACAGGTCTCTTCAGAGAAGTCAGACAAACGTCTGACCCATAAAAAATATGGTAAGACATAAATGACAAAACTTCATACCGGCTAGGTCATTGCCCGGATCAACCAAGGCCACACTGGATGTTAGAGATCTTGGACATCTGGTGACAAATGGGCTTCAGGACTCAGGACTGTTGGCTGAGCAACCAGGGCCAGCAGCTGCATAAGTACTGGAAAAAATGTGGTTATCTATTGCAAATATACAAATTCTGACAATATCTGTAATACCATGAAATAACAACTTCTGCATTGGGATGGACTCAATAGGTGGATAAAAATGCCACATCCTGTCTAAATATTTGGCTGATTATGGGACCAACCCTAACAGGACAAAATCACTATTAGTCAACTGCAAATGCAGCTTTACCTGGAACAGCTCACACCCTACCTTTAACACTATCAAACAACAATAACTGTCTATCCTAGGTTCGTGGGAAAGACTCAATAAATCTAGTCTAAACATTTGACTGTTTGACCAACCATAATAGTTCCAAATGGCAGGTTTGCCAATTTAAGAAATGTAGTAACACTCTCTTTGTAAGTGTATCTGCACCTAACCAAACAAGTAAATAACAACCCCATCCCTAAATATTTCAATGAGTTACAATTAACACACAGGAAATCTGAAATTCCAAGCTTTACTTTGAAAACATTTCTCCAGCTATTTTGAAACTTAATGAGAAATGACACAGATTGGATCCTCAGGAGCAAATTAACTTTGGCCACCACTGGATCAATTTTACAGCATTGCTCAGTGGAAACTGAAAAATGAAAGCAAGAGAACTAAATTCTATTATGAAACTTAGTAGGTGGGGCAAATAACAGTAATAAAAAAATGGACCCTTGTTATGTTTGTTAACATTAAAACTGTCAAGGACAGAGCATAGGTTTGTGCACAGATAAATATTTAGTCAGAGCTCATTGCAAACCAAACAATGATTTTCATTGTCTGGGCCACTTCATATTTTACAGTTTGCACATGGAAGCCATGTGGAGAATCAATTCCTTCATAATAATGCCAGCTTTGAGTGGAACAAATATCTTGCAGAATAGAACTGGCAAGCTTGCCTCTCTCTGCAAAATGGTACTTGTGCAGAAAACCATACATAAGGACCAATGATTAATGTAGGGTTCTGGGGGGGAGGAATTAATACAACTCATGTTATTATAATATTTCTGTGGACCTTCCAACCAGGTTACAACATTCTAAAACTACAGCACTCTGAAAGAATGTTGAGCAAACCACTGACGGGGAAAAACTGCCTTATTCAAATTGCTCATTAATCTAGCATTGTGGGTGAGTTACAAATTTCCAGGCAACATGTATAGCATAAATGCAGCAGCCCTACTCCCTTATTATTTGAGAGAAGCATGTGATAGTCAGCACCTAAATCTTGAAGTAGATTGCATAACCATTCTTCATAGAAGAAATAGTATAGCCATACTAATGTGTATGTGTGTGTTTATGTATGTGAGTAAAAAAAAATCCCTTTTAACTCCCGTGTGTGGTATGTGTCTTCCTCAGACTTAGGTCCTCTTCCAAAGGCCTGGGAGTTTGAGATATCTGCACAGTATATTAGCTGTTCCGACTCTTCTGGACAGTGAAATCTGGTGAAGCCACTCTCCCAGCTTAGAATTACATCCTCAAGTGCTCCTACTACCACTAGGACCACATTGGCCTTTACTTTCCACATCCTCTCTAGTTCCTCCTTCAGGCCCTGGTATTCTCCAGTTTCTCATACTCCTTCTTCCTGATGTTGCTGTCACTTGGCATCGCTACATCTTCTGGTCATTGTCTACTACTAGGGTGTCTGTTTGATTGGCCAATAACTGCCTGTCCATCTGGACCTGAAAGTCCTGCAGAATCTTAGCCCTTTATTCTCCACAACTTTCAGTGGAATTCTCCCATTTGGACTTGGGGGGATATAGCCCATATACTGTGCAAATGTTCTGGTACACAATGCCAGCTACTTGACTGTGTCATTCAGTGTATTCTGTTCCTGCCTGCATCTTACATCCTGCCACTATGTATTGGATTGTCTCTGAGGCCTCTCTGCACAGTCTACACCTTGGGTCCTGGCTAGTGTAGTAGAACTCTGCTTCTGTGAATCTGGTGCTTAGTGCCTGCTCTTGTGCTGCTATGATCAGTACCTCAGGGCTGTCTTTTACTCTAGCCATTTCCAGCCATGGTATGATTTCCCTATAGCAGCCTCCACAGCTATTCTGTTAATAATACATCCCATGCAGATCTTGCCTTGCCATGGCACTTCCTCTGCTTGATTTTCCTCCCTCACCTGCTGCTGTCTCAGGCTTTCTCTCAGCAGTTCATCATTGGGTGTATCTTCCTGATGTACTTCTGAATGCTTGGATTTTTTTCCAGGAAACCGGCACTGAGACCAGGCTTTGCCTGCTCTCTTTCCAGCTGGTATACAGTGTCAGGCTGTTAGACTTGAGTTAGGACCCAACCCAACCTCTTTCACACAGTTATTGTTCTGGGAAAAGAGTGAGGCAGGGGTATTACATATATTAGCATCTTGATCTATCTATCTATCTATCTATCTATCTATCTATCTATCTATCTATCTATCTATCTATCTATCTATCTATCTATCTATCTATCTATCTATCTATCTATCTATCTATCTATCTATCTATCTATCTATCTATCTATCTAAAGGTGTAATAAAACATAATAATAACAATAATCTTGCATCAATCTTATTACAAAATAAAAGGGGGGTTTCTGCTTGGGGGCTATTGTTTATTATTTATTTAGAAAATGTATTTATTAAGAAAGCTAATATGGCCATCCAGCTCATCCTTGACTCTGGGTGGCTTACAAGGATAAAATCCCAAGACAAAAACCAATAACCCCCAACCCCACTGAGGCCTCTGAGACAGATGAGATGTTAGGATTTCAGTTATGAGGCAATTCACCAAGCTAAAAAAACAAACAGACCCCTTGACAGAGGGATTAAGAGCAGAGTTATGATTTAGGGCGGAAGAATCTGCTTTCTGTAGAGGAGATCTCCAGAACCTCCAGAGTGGAGTAGAAAATCTCATCTCTGAAATACTTGGTCAGTGAAAATCATTTAATCTGCCTTCAAATAAGACAGCTTCTGTTCTGAGCTTTTCGTTACGAGTTTGGGAAAGCAACATGAAACATTAAGTATGGGTTTAGGTGATGAGATGATTTCAGATGATTTGTATCAGGGGTGAGCACACTTTTCATGATCAGAGTTAACAATGTAGAGGCAGCAAGGACCCCGGGAGGCAGGATAAATATGCAAAGTGAAAAGAGTCACATAAATGCACAGATAGAGGCAAGATTTGTTTTCCATGGGGCTTTGAGAGAAACTCTACTTTTTACATGTTCTGTTGTGCTACAGTTATTTAATGTTACGGCCATTGATGTTATGGTTGTCATTATCATCCTGTTACAAAGCAGCGGAAAATTATTCTGCTGATTTTTTTCCCCTTTTGGAAACTGTGATCAGAGAGACTCAAGAATGACAAAATGGAGTCATTTGCACACAATCATAGAGCCTGAAATTACTCCTTATTGACAAAAAGTTTGATGAGATCAACATTTCTCCAGTCTTTCTTGAATCTCCTGGAGAGAAGATGGAAGCAAACCTCTTCTAAAGACCAAAGCACCATTTACTTAGTTTAGCTTCTGGGATGGGATGGGGAATACACGAAAAGTTGAAGGGCTTCAACTCATGGCCACAGGAAACCATCCAGTGACACAGAGACTGAGAGTTTGGGTCCTATTTCTATTTGGAAGGGAATTAAGGTGAGTAATAGAAGTGGGAGGCCAACAAATTGCTTCCATTTTCCTGCTTAATGCCACAAATCTCTCCAAAATTTTGGGGACCAATTTCAGAATTATAAGGAACATATGGGTAGGAATAAGGATAGATTGCTCCCAGAAGCTTTCCACTTGTATTCCCACATTTAATTTTGAAAAATAGAGAAGGGTAAAAAAAAATATCCCTGAAATGTAGCCATTTTGCTGCAAATGAGCTGCTGGAATTTCTGTATTATGGATTTCCAATGCCCTTTTTTTATATCTGTTCCAGAATCTAGCTGTCAACTTCTGAACCAAGCCTGGATGAATCCATCTTTGTTGTTCTGAGTTGCCACAAATTGGGAGGGGGGATCTAGAGGAAAACAGGGCAGACAAAGCACTGAATGATCTCGTGGGAACCAAGGTCATTCCTGTAGGTATGGGAAAGAGGAAGATGAATGGAGAAACCCACTAACTACTTTAACTGGGTAGCATGATCTATAGCACAGCAGAGGGGAGGGGACTGCTACTTTTAGTTACTTTGAATCTCTGGGGAAAACTTTAGAGTTGGTTTCACTTTTGACCATCCTATAATGTGTGTCCAATAAACATGTGCTTTGAGGAGACTTCAAGCCTCGGAGTTTTGTTTTACTTGCTTGCATTAGTCAGAACCTTGACACCAGCCTTTTAATGCATGGGAAGAATGAACAATGGCACCGTAGATATGGGAGGTCACATCAGAGTTCCATGTATCAATTCCTGTATCCTCAGACTAGTGGGAAATAGAGACGTCGTAAAGAAGATTCAGTGGGGCACAGATTATTGTTGTTACAACTCCAGTAAAAATAAAAATATAGCCCTTGCAGCATTAGATACTTTAAACTACCCTGAACTGTCAAACATAGTTACTGTTAGTTTCCTATCCATTCCTTTCTTTAGCTTTCTTAATAAAATAGATGTTAAAGAATATTGCAAACGTGAATCTGGAGCTGGAGGAGTCTGGGTGGTGGGCGGTGGTGGACAGGAAGGTGGGAACAGCAGGCGAAGTTGGAGAGGCTCCCTTTCCTTTGGGTGCTGGAGCATTCCAACATCAAACCTTCTATACTCATTAAGAGGCTGGGTGTGTGGAATTGTGACATCTCTATTCGCATACCCCAAGACTTCAAAGGCTTCAGGAGACTTCCTTGGAGGATTTAACATAAAAAATAGATCAGGAGATGAAACAGAGAAAAAGCATACCCAGGGCATTCATGCTTTAATTAGAACTTGGGTGGAAAATAAAATGAGGCAGGAAATGAAGACACGAGCACATCATATAAAAAGATATGTAGTCAGAGTGTATCTTCAAACAGCCATACATATATCTAGGGTTTTTTTCCCCTTTTCCACATACATATTTGTAAAGTATTGCCCAGCTCATGTGTCCTGCAATTCAGATTTTTTAATTGCATCTAATGTCATGTGTTTGTGTGTGTGTGTGTGGATGTGAGTGTATGCTTGTTCATATGTTACTATTATTGCTATAGGTGTGGGTATAAAGGAAAGGAGATGAAATGAGGCTCTGCTGAAGCAATACAGAAATTAAATTTAATAACAGAAAAAAGAACTGGGTACAATATTTTTGATGAATCACTCCTTGAATTTAACCTCTTTTCCCTGCCAATTTTCATCCCAAAGGCACAACGTATGTGTGTTTAAGCAATGCTTATTCATTAGTTCAAATAATTTTCCAGTTAATTTATGCAAATGCATTTGGTCTGCAGCTTTTTCATCATGTGAAATTAAATTCAGTGCATTTGAAATACGCACTTTGAGAAGCCTTGATTGGGCATACAGATCACACTAGAGACTCTTCTGCTCTGGAGTCAAGATTTTTCAGTGCTTACTTGCTACAATTTTATTGAGACCAGCAGGAACACATTAGTGTAACTTTTCCCCATGGGGTGCCTTCCAAATTAGTTGGGCTATAAGTCTCGGAATTCTCAGCCAGCATGGTTTTCAAACCTGCTGGCAGGGAATTATGGAACTTGTTGTCCAACCACCTGGAGAGCAGTAGTTGGAAATACTGCATGATTAGATAATCGTTCTTTGACAATTACATGCAGAAAGATATAATCCTGCACTACAGTGGTCAAGGAGCATGCTTGATATAAAGACCTGCCTCGTTTCTCTACCAAGAAAGCAGAACTCTTGAAACTGGCATCATTTCATAAGGAACTTTTATTGGCAGGTACAGAAAGCAGGAAAACTAGGCAGGATCTGAGGACTTCCTGCCCGAATCAATAGGTTAAACCTGTGAAACAATAACCCCACCCCAACTGTCCATCTGGTTGGTTCAAACAGGCCAATCCACAGGTGACAACCTCTCTCAAGGTTGTTAGGTCTTCTCCAGTTCCTCCCTGCATGCTGAGATAAGGCAGATCGCCCAGAGGCATTTCTTTCACAGCCTATAAAGGATACATCAAAGCAGATAGAGGAAATGGTCTACATGCACTACAAGCCCCCGGCTACCCCTGTCCCTCCATAGGAGAATGGCAGAATCCAAATAACCTAAACCCAGAGAATATGCATGATTAATAATTGAGGGTTCTGACACTTGATGTCAAAAGTGAAATCTTTAAAGTAATAGAAAGAAAAGAAAAAAGAAAAAAATCCCACTAGCTACTTCCAAAAGGCACACTTCCCTCTTTGATCTGATCATGGCAAACTGTTTGTTTAATGCCTTCATATCAAGATCACAACACAAATGCTTTGAGGCAAAGACAAGGTCCACCATATTGATTTATTTCCTTACTACAACAACCTCAGCATCCCCACCACATCTTCCT
Organism: Azemiops feae; assembly: GCA_023970755.1. NCBI lineage: Eukaryota > Metazoa > Chordata > Lepidosauria > Squamata > Viperidae > Azemiops > Azemiops feae. The sequence continues at coordinate 1,413,738 of JALGBA010004089.1, read as the reverse complement.
AGATTCATCACAACTGGGATAATTTTGTTTCTACCCTTAAGACTGTGGTTTATATCCATATTCCCAGCAAAACCATACCATAAGTATACTCATATTCCCAAGTATCCTAGTCTACCAGTCCTCTATTATCTGGCCAAGTAATAATAATAATAATAATAAAGTTGGAAGGGACCTTGGAGGTCATCGAATCCAACCCCCTGCTCAGGCAGGAAACCCTATACCATTTCGGACAAATGGCTGTCCAGTCTCTTCTTAAAAACTTCCAGTGTTGGAGCATTCACCACTTCTGGAGGCAGGTTGTTCCACTGCTTAATTGTTCTAACTGTCAGGAAGTTTCTCCTCAGTTCTAGGTTGCTTCTCTCCTTGATCAGTTTCCATCCATTACTTCTTGTCCTGCCCTCAGGCACCTTGGAGAATAGCTTGACTCCCTCTTCTTTGTGGCAACCCCTGAGATATTGGAATACTGCTATCATGTCACCCTATTCCCTTCTTTTCATTAAACTAGACATACCCAATTCCGCAACGTCCTGATATTCATTAGGCCTCAGTCCCCTAATCACCTTTGTTTTTTCCCTTCTCCTGCACTCGTTCTAGAGTCTCAACATCTTTTTTACATTGTGGTGACGCAAACTGGTGCAAGTATTGCAAGTGGTGGCCTTACCGGGCTATTGTAAAGTGGTATTAATACTTCACGTGATCTTGATTCTATCCCTCTGTTAATGCAGCCCAGCACTGTGTTGGCTTTTTTGTCAGCTGCAGCACACTGCTGGCTCATATTTAAGTGATTATCCACTAGGACTCCGAGATCCCTCTCACAGTTACTACTATTGAGCAAGGTACCCCCTATACTATACTGTACATTTGGTTTTTCTTGCCTAAATATAGAACCTTACTTTTTTCACCATTGAATTTCATTTTGTTAGATAGCGCCCAGTGTTCAAGTCTGTCCAGGTCCTCCTGTATATTAAGCCTGTCTTCTGGAGTGTTGGCTATTCCTGCCAGCTTGGTGTCATCCACAAATTTGATGAGTTCCCCATCTATCCCCTCGTCCAAATCGTTGATGAAGATGTTGAAGAGCACTGGCCCCAGGACAGAGCCCTGGGGCACCCCACTGCACACTTCCCTCCATGTAGATGCGGTTCCATTGAGGACCACATGCTGAGTACGGCCGGTCAGCCAGCTACGAATCCATCTGGTGGTGATGCTGTCTAACCCACATTTTTCTATCTATCATATAGGTTGTGATCTACTTCTCAAATGCCTTACTGACGTCCAAGTAATTATATCCACCGATTCCTCTGATCCACTAATTTTGTCACTTGGTCAAAGAATGCAATAAGGTTTGTCTGGCATGATCTGTTTTTGACAAACCCATGTTGGCTTTTAGTGGTGATTTTGTTTGCCTCTAGGTGTTCGCTGATTCGTTGTTTGATTATCTTTTCCAGAATCTTCCCAGGTATTGAGGTCAGGCTGATAGGTCTGTAATTTCCTGGATCCATTTTTTTTCCTTTTTTGAAGATGGGAACTAGTCACCCAAACTAGGCAAGAAGTCCCCTAAGAATCACATCCCTATGGCTTTCTTCCAAACCTAATCCAATCCTTTGCACCCATACTAACTCTTTAAATAGTGACACCTGGCCAGGGTTTAAAGAGGAAATAGAATGTAATAAGAATGATTGTGTGGAATGTAGGAGTTTTTCTTTCACTGGGGCCCTGGCTATAGGCAAGAGCCCCATCCCAAACTGTCAGTATCATATGGTCCCTTTTCCTTTTAATCTCCAGGTTCCACTCAATCATTCTTATTACATTCTACTTCTTCTTTTGCTAATCTAAGCAGCACTAGTTGTGGACTGACAGAGCTTCCTAAGCCGACAGTCATATTTCACCACTCAAGCTGGATGCCTACTATTACCACTTTTACTCTCTGGTCTTTGCAGCCTCATTTCCAGCCACAGCAGCTTGCCTCTCAGGCATTCCTCAGGTTCCAATATAGGTTTTGTGAATGCCTGGCAAAAATCCAGGTCCAGGTCTACCAAGGCTACTTTTTCATTGCCATCGATCATATCAGATGCCTTCTCCTAAGCGTTTGGACTATCTGTTGCCTTCATGCAGTCTCCCTGACATTTCTCTCACTAAATTGTAACCTTAGAGAATATCAGAGTACTCTAGCATATCTTTAAGTAGTCTCCAAGATCAACATCTTAAAGAAAAGGCTGAATTATAAAAACCCTTCATTGTCCCTGCTCAGCAGCTTCATTTATTTATTTATTTTTACATTGAGATTGAGAAGCAGTGGGTGTCTTCAGGAGTATCATGTCTGTAGTTTTAACTGGAAATGGAACATGTTCTCTCATACAGCTTTCTGTCTTTCTTGCAAGACTCTTTCTCTGAATTGTGATCAATGGGCCCCAATGCCGCAGCTGAATTTTAATTTGCAAGTCTTTCAAATGACCATTGTGTGTGTGGAGTGACAGATGAGAAGGAACAGCAGCAAAAATGTTGTTTCTTTAGAGCTGCCAAAATAGCAGAAGGCAATATAGCAGTTTAAAACAACACAACTTTAACTCTGTAAGGCTATTTTAAAATCTTACTTCAGAAAATCTGTCAAAAGAGAAAAAGGAGAACAGCTCCCCTGATATCTGGTATGTACTCTAATTTTGACCACATCAACAACTATCATAATAATGATACCCTAGATGTATCTTAAGCATAATTAGTAATGGGATATTTCAATCTGGCCCCTTCCAGTTATTTTTACTGATAATAACCGAAGACTTATCTCATGAGTTTATTTGGTTCCTGGTTAGTTTTTTTAGCTTGGACTAATGGTAAGCATGTGATTTTTGTTCTCACCAATTTCATCTCTTGAACCCAGCTTTTGCAGCACACAATTAAAATGGAGCTTTGGTTTCCCCTAAGGCTAGCAAATCACAGTGCAATGGATAATGCTTTTTGTTTTTACAATAAAGGTGAAAATGCTTTTTTTTTTTACAATAAAGACACCCCAAATACCCCAAATGGATGGATTTATTTATTCCACTTGAAGAAAATAGGTTTACACTTAGCAAATGGGGCAACATTGTTCTTCAGTAGCTCATGTTATTTAATATAATCACTTGGAAGTTAATAAGAATTTAATTAGGTTCACATATATGCATGAAACATAGTGAATGGCTTCATGCCAATACAAGAGAGTGTGCATTGATTTGATTATTCTGTTTGTCCAGCCAGATTTGATATTTTCAATTGTTTTTCCCTGATCAAATAAAGCTTTTTCCACTAATTAATTTTAATTTGTTTTCACTTCAAGCAGAAGAATTTTTTTTCTTGATAGTAACGTACCCATACTTGTGATATACTACAATTAACTTATTCTTGCTTGCCACTAAAGGTAAAGCAATCCCATTGCAGTAAAATAATTCAAATCCACAGACCCAGCGACACGATTCCATCTTATTAGAATGTTACTTTGACTTAGCAAAAATGAAAAAAAAAAGTTTTTTGGCTTTATATCTGAAGGTTTTCTTTAGCTGCTAATTAAGAAACCTGTTATCATGTGCTTATTTTTGCTTCCTCAAGAATCATCGAGTTTTATAAAGATAAAAGATAAAGATAAATGTAGCTTGGCCATACATAGTCCCCCAAGACTTACAATTTGAGTAATGGGTTCCCAAAACTATGAATAATTGGTCCCTACTTATAGAGAAATATTTTGCTCTGTTGCAGCCAAATGGAGATACATTACTTTTCAGCTAAGGACAATCATATGTAACAATGCATTGCATATAGACAAAGAGTTAAAGAATTAAGTGGGAGACTAGAATAGCTATTTCGGGCTCATTCTGCCCAGTAGCGACTTGAGCCTGTTTAACGCCCCTAGTTTGGGGCTGCAAGGCAAAAGAGATCATAAATAAAAAGTAACTGCAGTATAGCAGTTAAAAATACCAAGGTGCTTTAAAAACTCTCTCTATATATTCCCTTGGCTCGGCTGACAAAGAGGGGAGGAGAGCTGTTGGCCTGGTGGTTAATGTAACTGCCTAACATGCAGGCTGCCTCAGGCTGCCTAGGTTCGAATCCCATAAAGGGTGTGTATATGTGTATATGTGTATATGTGTATATGTGTATATATGTATATATATATATATATATGTTTTCTGAGGTTTTCACGGGTGTTTGTATGTAGGTCTTTGGTAATTCGGGTTTTCTCCCGTGTAAAATTGAAAGTGTCTTGGCAACGTTTCGACGAAGTCCCATTCGTCATCTTCAGGCTGGTGTCTTCGGCTTCGTGCTTCTAGGAGCAATATAGCTTCTAGGAGCTATATATATATGTAGGTCTTTGGTAATTCGGGTTTTCTCCCGTGTAAAATTGAAAGTGTCTTGGCGACGTTTCGACGAAGTCCCATTCGTCATCTTCAGGCTGATGTCTCTTCGGCCTCGTGCTTCTAGAAGCAATGTGTGATCGCAGCTGTTTCTTCCTTTTAACTGCCAGTGGAGGTATGAACTGATTGGATGGGAGCTTGGCTGTGTTCTGATTGGGTGGAGGTGTGTTCTGATTGGTTAGAGGCTTGGCTGTACTCTGATTGGATGGGGGGTTGGCTGTGCTCTGATTGGATGGGGGTGTGCTCTGCTTGGGTGGGGGCCCTGTTGTGCTAGGATTAGTCTGAGTTGCAGGGGAATTTGAGATGGAGAGCTGCATTGCTGTAGTTTGGCTTCGCGTTCGTGGTCGTGCCACATCTTCAAGGTGGGTGTCAGTTTGCTTCACGTATGGAATGGAGGGGTTTAAAATGGCCAATGATGCAGCTGTGGTCTGGTTTCTGGTCCGCGGTCGTGCTTCATCATCGGTGCGGGTTTGAGTCTGCTTTTTGCGTGGATGTGTGGTGGTGACATCATGTGTGGTCTTCGTGAGTGTGGGTCCAGTGTCGCTCCTTGTGCTAGGGATTCGTCTGTCAATAAGGCTGGGTTTCCAAATAGCTGGTAGGCGGGAGGTATCATCTCGTTTATTCATGCTGTGTGGGCGTTTTTCTATCTCGATGGCTTCTCTGATTATTCTGTTGTTAAAGTGTTCAGTTTTGGCAATAGTTCTGGTATTTTTAAAGTCAATTTTATGTCCTGTGGCTTTGAGGTGTTGGACCAGGGAGGAAGTTGGTTCCTCTTTTCTGACTGAGTTCTTGTGTTCTTCAATGCGTGCGCTTATTCTTCTGTTGGTTTGTCCGATGTATGTGGTTGGGCAGGCGGTGCATGGGATTTCATATACTCCTTGATTTTCTAACTCAATTTTGTCTTTGGGGTTTCTTAGGATGGTAGATATTTTTCGGTTTGTGCAGAATGCTGTCTTGATATTGTGTTTGTGGAGGATCTTGCTGATTTTGTCTGTGGTGCCTTTTATGTATGGGAGGAGGGCTTTGCCGTTTTCTTGTTCTATGTCTTGGATTTTGGTGGGGGTTTCTTTTTGGATTAAGTTGGTAATCTTATTTCTTTGGAATCCGTTGGATGTTAGTACATTAGTGAGAGTGTGTAGTTCGGTTTTTAGGTGTTGTTCGTCAGCTAAGCGTTTTGTTCTCGAGATGAGTGTCTTGGCTACGGAGTTGATCTGTGCTGGGTGGTGGTGTGAGAGTGCGTATATAAAGTTATAGGAAGGTAGATCCTGATTGAATGATAGGAAAACTGCTTAATAAGAACTGTTTAACAGTGTAACAAATACCCAGAAATGTGACTGGCTCTTATTCAAGAAAGAATTTGGACAGTTCTAGAGAGCCATTGGTCTGGTATGCTTTAATTTGGATTAGCTAATAAAATGAAATTCAATGGTGAAAAAAGTAAGGTTTTACATTTAGGCAAGAAAAACCAAATGCACAGGTACAGTATAGATGGTACCTTGCTCAATAGTACTAACTGTGAGAGGGACCTCGGAGTCCTAGTGGACAATCATTTAAATATGAGCCAGCAGTGTGCTGCAGTTGCCAAAAAAGCCAACACGGTGTTGGGCTGCATTAACAGAGGGATAGAATTAAGATCACGTGAAGTATTAATACCACTTTACAATGCCGTGGTAAGGCCACACTTGGAATACTGCATCCAGTTTTGGTCACCATGATGTAAAAAAGATGTTGAGACTCTAGAAAGAGTACAGAGAAGAGCAACAAAGATGATCAGGGGACTGGAGGGTAAAACATATAAGGAACAGTTGCTGGAATTGGGTATGTCTAGTTTAACGAAGAGAAGGACGAGGGGGGACATGATAGCAGTGTTCCAATATCTCAGGGACTGCCACAAAGAAGAGGGAGTCAAGCTATTTTCCAAAGCACCTGAAGGCAGGACAAGAAGCAACGGATGGAAATTAATCAAGGAGAGAAGTAACCTAGAACTAAGGAGAAACTTCCTGACAGTTAGAACAATTAACCAGTGGAACAACCTGCCTCCAGAAGCGGTGAATGCTCCAACACTGGAAGTTTTTAAGAAGAGACCGGACAGCCATTTGTCCAAAATGGTATAGGGTTTCCTGCCTGAGCAGGGGGTGGACTAGATGACCTCCAAGGTCCCTTCCAACTTTATTATTATTATTATATTATTATTATTAGTTATTATTATTATTATTATTATTATTATTATTATTATTATTATTATTATTATTATTATTATTATTATTATTATTATTATTATTATCTATTAAGCAAGCAGTTAAACTAGTGACTCAAATGGCCTTTTCAATTCTGTGGTTTTTAGGAAGGTCTAGTTTTCTCTCTGCTAAACTAAAATCAAACCAGACAAAGCTGAAGTTAATGGGAATCTAAGAGACAACAGAATACAGTATGGTCTTGCTCTGTAGTAAAGCCATATTAGCATGAGTTCCACTGTAATTCTGCAACTTCAGTATAGATCATTGAGGGTTGTACCAAACACAGTGAAACATGTTGAAAGAGAAGAATAGGTCCAGGATAAGAGACTAGGGAGATTAATGGAACACAATCAAAACCAACAGTTAAAATGGAAATGCTAATCGTTTAGAAAGACTAGCTGGAATTGCTTGCTTTATGTCTTAGAATAAAAAGTAGAAAAATGGGGGGGGAAATCTGAAGTCTCTATAAGAATAATTTAGTATCTTGTGTAATGAGTTTCTTTTTTCTTTAGTAGTTCACTTGCTACCTTATCACTTATCCAGTGATTGACTCTCTTTTTGCTTTTTCCTACTAAACTACAATTCACCATCTGGAAGTCATAATTTCTTTTTTTCCCCCCTTAATCCTATAGTCTTTTGTAATTAGAAAATAAATTACAGGATTATTTTTCTGATGAAAGAAGGGACATGTTTTGCATATTCTATACCCCATACAGGCATTTTTTTTTTGAACCAGAGAAAAAGAGTTCAAACAAATGTCAAGCTCCCACAAATGGACCTATACTTTCATGAGGGTGAAGTGTGAAGGCTAAAGATGCCAAAACTGCACCTGACAGCATGGTGCAGGTGCTTTCCACACATTCATATCCAAGCAATGACAAGAAGCCCATTACCAGATAACGATGGCAGAAAGAAACAAAGGATTTAAACTTTGGTGCTGTTATAGAGGTGGGATGCTAGATTCTGCAGGAGTTGGTCTAGTATCTGCAATCAAAGCAATTTACCTGAGTTTTGCCCTTGATTCTTTTACTGCTAACACCTGGTGCTAGTTGAGTTTCTATTGTTGTGCCCTGAGTGAGGAGCACATTAATTGCCTGCCTTCCTTTTAGGAATTATATAGAAACATGTAAGTTTAGATGTCTATGGAGATTCTCAGTCATCCGGGTCATGGTTGTCCCAAAGATGCTTTTTCAAGAGGCAACTGGACTTTCTTGTTTTTCTTTGAAGATGTTTCGCTTCTTATCTAAGAAGCTTCAAAGAATAGCATGTGAGACAAAAACAGCAAAGGATGTTTTTGTTTCACATGATCTATTAGAAATGTTTCTGCTTTCATTTTAATTTGTTTATAAGGAATCTCTGGTGAGGATCCTTAACATGTACACTTTGCACTGATTGTCAATCATATCTGCCTGTCCCATGACACCAATTCATTTTAAGGGCACAGTCAGCATTTTTCTGACATTGGGCTGGTGGGAAGTCTGTTTTTCTTCTGGCTTCACTCTTGGTTTATCACTTCACTCAACTTCTCACTTTGTCCTTTCTCAGGATTAATCTAACTACAGTATGCTAGCAGTAAAAAGGGGATACAGCAACTTTATCAGCAAAGCAAATCTTAATCCCTTTAATCAGCTTCTAGTTAATTTTACAATTCGTGCAATAATCTACCCCAATTAATTTGATTGCTTATTTATATAAGCCTTGTTAAAGGCTATCAGGACTGGGGTGAATCCAGACGCTGATGGATTGATGTTCCAGAAACTCTGGGTCCCATCAGATGACTCCTTGATGGACAGGACTCAGAGCTTGCCTCTTCTGCCTGATCTAACAGGATGGGTAGGTACAACTTGGGAGAAATGGTCCTGTAGATATGACTAATTATAAAGAATGTACTTTATAGTAAACATTATTACATATTTTTATGGTAAATATGACTAACTGTACAAGATATTTGTTAAGGATGAGCTCAAGAGATTTCCTTCAGAGTTACATTTGCATGCAGAACTTAGCATATTAGCACACAACTATAATTGTTCAATTTTTACATTGCTATTTATACCACAAGGCTCTCTGTCTCTGTCTCTCTGTCTCTCTGTCTCTCCCTGTCTCTCTCTCTCTGTCTGTCTGTCTCTGTCTGTCTCTGTGTCTCTGTGTCTCTGTCTCTGTCTCTGTCTCTCTCTCTCTCTCTCTCTCTCTCTCTCTCTCTCTCTCTCTCTGTCTCTCTCTCTGTCTCTGTCTGTCTCTCTCTCTCTCTCTCTCTGTCTCCCTCTCCCTCTCTCTTTCTCTCTGTCTCTCTCTCTCTCACACACAGACACACACAGACACACACACACACACACACACATCTCTGGTATGTGGGTGTGTATAATAAAATAAACCTAAATGGGTAAGTACATACAAACCATGCACTTATGTTTGCACACATACAAGAATCATGTAGTTGATTAAGCAGGAGAAATTCTATCTGAGGCAGCCTGGTCTCGAGATAATTCAAGGTGAAATGGGTTGGTTCAGAACCTTGAAGAGGCTTTAAGTATTTATTTAGTCAGCCTGATACATTTCTATAACCCTTGCCAAGCTCTTTTAGATAAGAAGAAGCTATACTTATACATATACTTGCTCATGCCACCCTATGTAGCTCAGAATTAGCAATAGCAAATAGCGGTGGTCCTCTGGGGTTTAAGACAGTCTTCTCCACTCCAGCTGGAGATGTCTTAGGTCAGACTGTGACCATCTGGATGCAAAACACATACTTTACTATTCATCTATGGTGAAAAAGAACGGAAAATGGTGGGAAGCAAGGAATGATTTAATTTCTAATCACAGTAACTAGTTCATATAGCCACCCTCTTTCTAATCAGTTTTACACTTCTAATGACTGTCATGCTAATTAAGCAGACAACGCTACATGTTTCAAAGCTTCAAATAATTCCCCCTTCATAATTCTCTGACCATTGCACCTTTTGTGCTGAATTTTTTAACTAGGCAGTTATTCAGAAACACTTTTACGATGTGTGTTAGGCTATTATAAGTTTGCTTTACACACAAAATGATTAAGAAGCACAGCGGAGCATCTTGTTTAACCTCTCATTTTAAACCATCTAGGAAATCCTCTCAGACCAATTTTTTTGAAATGTGGCAGCTTAGATTCAAAATCTTAGATTTTGAATCTATAAATTGAATATTTTGCACTTCAACAAGGGAATAATACAGAGATGGACTTTCCAGATATATCTGTTCCTAACTACAATGACATCAACACGACAAAACCTTCATGACAACATAACAATGGAAGGTTTGGCATTTTGTATCTGTATCATAATGTCCCATGTTAAGTACTTGATGGAAAGAGTTTGCATCACATTCTGTTATTTGCTCCCTCCTCAAAGATTTTCCATCTATATGAATAACACTGTGTTTCCCCAAAAATAAGACCCAACTGAAAAATAAGCCCTAGCGTGATTTTTCAGGAAGTTTGTAATATAAGCCTGTTCTGTCTTAGCATGGTAGACATTGAAGAGATGAAGTTAAACAACAACAAGGTTTATTCATTTATAATCAGACACAGAACAGAACAGAAAATGAAACTAGCTCCCTCCTTTTTATACATGGAGCTCTGGTTAATCTTAACCAATGAATGCAGGGATTTCTCCCGCTCTAAAATAACAAGTCTGCCCGGGCTCCAGACATTCTGTCTCTGCAGCAGCCACGTGGCCGCTCTGCACCTGCTGCCTCACACAACTGAGTACATTACACCCGCAGGCTGTCCTGTTGTTCCAGCTCTGTGTGCCATCTTGGGGTGGAGTTCCCCAGATGGGAGGTGTTCTCTGAAGGGGTGGTATTCCCCTGATGAGGGGTGGTGTTTCCTGAAGGGGTGGTGTTCCCCTGAGGAGTGGGATTCCCCTGACGAGGGTGGTGTTCCCCGAAGGGGTGGTGTTCCCCTGAGGGGTGGTATTCCCCTGATCTGCAGGAGCAGATGGTTGGGAGTAGAAACTCGAATGGGTGAAACCCCCCCCAGGAGAGGCTTGAAAAGCTGATCCCGCGCAATGTCCCATGCGCGTAGTGCCCGAGTCAGGAGCCGCCTCGATGGCAAACCCCTCATTCGCTATTTGCAATGAGCCATATTCACGGTCTTGTTGACTGTCCCGATCAATTTTGGGAGCTTCCTCCCCCCCCAGAGCAGAGCCAGGAGCGGAAGAGTGGCATGGCAACCTCCAGCGAAGCTGGTCGATATGCCGCCACAGCACCCGACTGTCGTACAATGCCACTTTGTAGAAAAGAGGGCCGGTGACCCTACAAACCACAGCTACCACCCACAAGTTACCAGAGCCGTAATTTTGGGCCCAAACCGGATCGCCCAAGGTTAGCCGCCTTGGTGCCCGTGGTTGAGACACCTGAGATGCAACCCGGTCCGGGTGCAACCTATTTAGCTTAGTGATAAGCCGTCGACCCCATCGGAGCTCAGCGGGGCTCTTGCCTGTAGCAGTACATGGAGTGGTGCGGTGGCACAGGAGAAAGTCAGCCAACCGGTGATGCCAGTTGCCGTGCGTGATTCTTCTCAAAGAATCTTTTGTAGTTCACACCATGAGTTCCACTTGACCATTTGACGCCGGGTGGAATGGCGCCGACGTAGTGTGGCGGATTAGGTTGGCCCACAGAAAATACTAGAACTCCGCGGAAGTAAATTGAGTTCCATTGTTGGAGACAAGTACATCGGGGAGGCCATGAGTGGCAAAAATGCCGCGAAGAACCCTGATGGTAATAGTGGAAGTTGCAGCGGACACTGGAACCACCTCCAGCCACTTAGAGTGACTGTCCACGACAATAAGAAAGAGTTGCCCCTGAAAGGGGCCAACGTAGTCGATATGGATCCTCGACCAAGGATCCTGTGTTGTTTCCCACCTATGGATGGGAGCTTGGGGCATTTCTGGCCTGGACTGTTGGGAAATGTGACACCCTTGGACCTGGGCCTTGATCTCTTTATCGAGCCCGGGCCACCACAGGTGACTGTGCACAAGCGCCTTCATTCGGACTATTCCCGGATGTCCCTCATGCAGAGATACTAGGACTCTAGTCCTTAATGATGTTGGGATGACTACCCGACTGCTCCACAGTATATACCCCTTGAAGGTGGATAGCTCTGACTTTCACCTCCAAAACCCCTGAAATTCCGTGCCCGGACACGTGTCCGGCCATCCCGATAACACCCAGTTTAACACGCGTGTCAACGTGTTGTCGGCAGCTGTCTCAGCAGCTACATCCCCTGCGTGGAGAGGGGATTCAGGCAAATCCTGAATGGAAAGGATGTGGGTTGCCAGGGCAGGATCAGGCTCTGTATTCCTTAAAGGCAACCTACTTAGGCCGTCTGCATGGCCCATCTCTTTGCCCGGCTTGTGAATCATGCAAAAATCATATGCAGAGAGGAATCTCAACATCCTAGAAGAAATTATGTGGGGTGTCTGCTTGTCCATTGTAAACAGCCCCAGCAGTGGCTTGTGGTCCATGAAGACCGTGAAACGGTGACCATACAAGAAGTCATGGAACTTTTTGATGCCCGCTATAATTACCAATGCTTCTCGATCTATCTGTGCGTAATTATGCTCTGCGGCAGACAGGGTTCTGGAGTAATATGCTATCGGGACCTGAGTCCCATCTGTTTTAAGATGACTTAAAACAGCTACGATCCCGTACGGGGAAGCATCGCACACTATGCTAACAGGAAGCCGCTCATTAAAATGAGCCAATACCGCATTTGAGGAAAGCAATGCTTTGACTGCAGCAAAGCTTTTCTCATGCCCAAGTAGCCTGTTTGTCTAGGAGCCGGTGTAATGGCTCTGCCACGGCTGCCTTGTGGGGGAGGAATGCGTGATAGAAGTTCAACAATCCCAAGAACGCTTGGAGTTCTGTTTTTGTTTTGGGACTGGGTGCTTGCTGGATCACCTCCAGCTTAGACTGAGCAGGGTGTATGCCTTCCGCATCTATGCGAAACCTCAGAAACCTTGTGGATGTAACCCCAATTTTGTACTTATCTTTCCTGAGTTTCAGGCCCACTTTGCGAAACCACAACAACACGGCCTTCAGTCTCTCAGCTAGATTCTCTACTGATTCCCCTGTGATGAGGACATCATCGAAGTACGGGCATACGCCTGGGAGGTCTCTGAGTGTTCGCTCCATGACACTCTGGAATATACCTGGTGCTACATTAATGCCAAACTGTAGCCTCCGCACTTTGAAAACCCCCCGATGGGTCACAATGGTTTGTGCCTCTGCCATGGCATCGTCCACCAGCAGCTGTTGGTAGGCCTGTGCTAAATCAAGTTTAGCAAAAATGCACCCCCCTTGGAGAGATGCCAGAATATGGCTGATTACCGGTACGGGATAGGAGTGTTGCTGCAGAGCTTTATTCAGCGTGCACTTATAGTCAGCACAGATTCTGACCTCTCCATTGGTCTTAAGTGGCGTCACTATGGGGGTTTCCCATGGACTGCTGTCCACAGGCTCTAAGATGCCTTGTTGCAAAAGTTTATCCAATTCTGCATTAATCTTGTGCTTAAGGGCGAAAGGCACCCGATGTGGCTTGACCCTAATTGATATGACAGAAGGATCTAACTTTAAGGCAATGGGTGGCCCCTTATACTCTCCCAGTTCAGTGGTGAACACATCTGCGAATTCTTTGCAGACTTGTCCCAAACTGGCCGTTTTTAAGCTGTTCAGCCCTGTTACTTGAATTCCCAGGGCCTCGAACCAATCAAGCCTGATTAGGCTTGTCCTGTCCCCATCGACCACAACTATGTTCAGCATTCCCATGAATATCTGAAAATTCACCCTTATAGTGGCTTCCCCCTTAACTCTGACCAGGGAATTCTGAAAGTCAGTCAATATTAGATTTGATGGCCTCACTTTCACCCATTGGCTGCTTCGGCCACAAACCCTGTACTCTGGGATATGATGGACATGGCAGACCCCATGTCCAGTTCCATCCTCAATGGGACCCCTTGCAACCTTACTTCGAGTTGCAACTTTTTCTTTAAGGGCCTATGTCCTCCAGTTCTATGGACACCGCGCCAGCTGGCACAGAACCCCACCCTGTTTTGGCTGGGTACCCCGGTACCTTTCCGAGGCAACTCTTTCCTGGAAATTTCTTTCTCACGACCTAAACACACAGCAGCAATATGGCCTTGCTTGCTACATGTTTGGCAATTTGCTGTCTGGAACTGGCAGTCAGCTTGCTTGTGCCGACCCCCGCACCCCATGCACCTGGGGAAGGGATCTGCCTTGTCAAATAGTCTCAGAAGTCCTTTTGCCGGTGTTTGTCGCACCAGGTCAACTTCCTGGTCTGACTCAGCCTCTTCCTCCAGTTCAACGTCCTCGTGGTGGACAGTTTGCGATGGCTGAGGGTTCTTTGAGAGCCACAAGGCCCTTACAGCTCCACCACTGCTTCCTCTGCGGTGACCTCTCGCAACGCTTCTTGGAACGAGACGGTCTCCTTCGCAAAGATCTTTTGCTGAAGCTCTCTGCTCCGTAGTCCGCAAACCAAACGGTCCCGTAGCCGTTCCTCTAAGTCCTTGAACTCACAAGGCCTTGCTGCCTGTCGGAGGGCTGCGATGAATTCTGTGATGGACTCTCCTGGATGCTGGTCCTGCTGCTCGAAGGCGTGCCACCATGTGATGACCGACAGCTTCGACTCGAAGTGCTCCTTGAGCATCTTTTTAAGCTCTCCGTATGGCACTGTCTCTAATGGCACTGGGGACATGAGATTTTCTGCGATGTTGAAGATGGCTTGGCCACACACACAGAGCAGCGTGGCGGCCTTCAGCTCATCTTCTGCAACCCTGTTAACATGGAAATAATTCTCGGCCCGAGCGACGTACGAGCTCCACCGCTCCAGGTGAGCGACGTTGAACTCCGCTAGCCGACCCAGTTTGGCCACGACACAATCTCTCCACTACCACTTGCTGCCACTCATTAGAGGGTTTCCTGGCCGTTCCTCGCAGCACTCTCCCCCAGCGTTTGCATACTGGCGGGTGAGTGAGCCGAAATGGACGCCGTCCCTCAACATGGTCTGGCCCTCTTTTATGGTAGTTCGGGCCCTTCGTTAAAGCAGCAGCTATCCCACCTTCATCGCCAATTGTTCTGTCTTAGCGTGGTAGACATTGAAGAGACGAAGTTAAACAACAACAAGGTTTATTCATTTATAATCAGACACAGAACAGAACAGAAAATGAAACTAGCTCCCTCCTTTTTATACATGGAGCTCTGGTTAATCTTAACCAATGAATGCAGGGATTTCTCCCGCTCTAAAATAACAAGTCTGTCCGGGCCCCAGACATTCTGTCTCTGCAGCAGCCACGTGGCCGTCCTGCACCTGCTGCCTCACAGAACTGAGTACATTACAAAGCCCTACCCCCAAAATAAGCCCCAGTTAAGATCGTCAGCTAGACAGATGCATTTAGTACCATATTTCCCTGAAAATAAGATCTAACCAGAAAATAAGCGTCTTTTGGGGAAACATGGTAGTATAAGATTTACAATAATGTTGCAAGCCAGGGTTTTGCAAGAGTGCCAAATAAAGGATGGGAGCTAGTCTATTTTTAATTAATTTAACATATGATGCTACAATGACACATTAAACAAGGCATAGAAAAGTAAGTGTGTGGAGAAAAAAAGAAAAAGGAATTTTTAGAAATAATAAGAAAGGTAAGACATTTATGAAGCTCCCTTTCTTTATCCTGCCTGCAAATTCTGGATTTTTTTTTTATTATTAAAGGAAGCAAGCAGGTGGCAGGCAGAAAAACTTATCTTAAAAAGAAAGTAGTTGTGTCTGATCTGGCTGCCCTGCTAAAGGAAACATTTCAGAGCGCCATCCCCCATTTTTAATAAAATGCATGAAAAACCCAATTTTAATTACCTGAAATTTTCCATGTGACCTTTAGTCCTGCCATAATCATCAGCCTACCAAAGTACCTGATTATCCAAATGTTTTGGCTTTCCCCAGAGCCAATAGGTTCAGCGAAGCAGCAGGTTATTTTTAAACATGTACAACACTGGAGGAAATGCCAAACTGGTTTTAAAAAGCTAATAAACACCCACTCAGGCATCTCACATCATCAACTTCTGCTATACTTCACCTCCAGTCATAACATTGTGCTTTACGCTCACGCCTACATCTCCCCGTTGGGGACGACAGCTGCATTGTGCTCCTGTGACTTTAAGCTAGATTTTAGCAAGAGCCACCTGAACTGTCCTAACTTGACTTTTCCTCTGGAACTTTCACAAGGGTTTTCTATTTAATTCCGAATCCAACCTTAGACAGAGTTAATAGAAAACATTGCCCTTAGGGAATGCTGGATTCTCCATCAATGCAGAAAGAATGCATTTTAATACCTATGAAAGAATAAGCGAAGCATTGTAACAGACTAAATATACACTTCACACCAGTGGTGGGATTCAAATATGTGAACAACCGGTTCTCTGTGTGGATGCCGCTTCCAGAAGTCCATTCTGGGCCTGGGCAACAAAAAAATTAGCTATCGGTTCTGCTAAAGTAGTGTGAACTGGCTGAATCCCACCACTGCTTCACACCCTATACCAGAAAGATAAATTATTAGATCGTTTAGCAGAATGATGAAAACGAAGAAACAGAAATCTAAATTTAAAACGTAAAATCTCATTGAATTCATGCTTAAATTTGTTGAAGATTTCTTGATGGCTTCTGAAAAGTTAATTTTCTAAATTTGAAATTCAGACTTGAATGATTTTTACTTACTTCTTTCCATTCTAGCTGGCAGACAGTAACCTATGAAAGCTTGAAATTTACCAGCAGTGAGTAAAGTCTACTGCTAGACCAAATCAAATTATCATCAGTTAAGATTAAGAGAGCCTATCAAGCCTTGCATCTGATTTCTCCAATGGCCACAAAATTTTGCCTTTGACAAGCTTACAAGCAGAACATTAATATAATGTCACCCTTCCACCCATGTCCTCCATCACTTTTGTTGATGGAGACATTATTATTCCCACATAAGAATTTTAAAAAATGATATCACAAATTATGTTGGGAGGAACATTAGGTACTTCTGTGGTAGTGAATTATTTTAAAATGGATCTAGGTAAGATAAATACCATGTTTTCAACGTGTTAAAGAACAATAGGATAGTCTTCCTAGGTCCATTTGAACATTGTAGAAAATAAAACATAACTCCCATATGTACATGGTTCTAATTCAAATGTTTAAAATTAATAGTAAAATTTGCCAGGTCAAAAATCCTGTTATCCAAAATAATTTGAAGTAGGAGTAGACCTAACTTGAATGGTTAATCCTTATTCTCCAGTGCCTGATACTGATAAATATGTTGCTCCTAAACTTAGAAGTAGCATAGCCAACATGTAAGCCACTGTGGTATATTTGTGAAGATGTGGGATTTTAACAAGTCCCACTTATTCCAAGATAAAACCTATTGGATGACTTCAAACTTGTTACTAACTTTCAGGTTAGGGTTGGTATTATTGCTATTATGGAGATAAATTGGAAGAAAAGAACACTGTGAATACTCCTTGGTGCTGCTGAAGAAAAGATAGGATGTAAAAATAAACAAAGAATAGCTATTGACAACCCTAGTATCACTTTATAAAGCCCTAGTAAGACCACACCTTGAATACTGCAGCCAATTTTGGTCACCATATCACAAAAAAATATGTTGAGAGTCTGTGTCAGAATCCAATTATATTTTATTTCTAGCTACCTACTCTGAGAAAAAACCAATTCTTACTCTCTTCTGGATTCTGTCATACTACTAAGGGGGAGGGGGGTAAACATGGGTGTTTATGACTGGCATTTCCTCTATTAACTACAAAGTAACAACCTCTGTGGATTCCCTTCGAGAGTACTAACCATAACAATGCGGCCATCAGCCTTTCATCTCACTCCCTATGAAGCCTCCTTTTACCGGCAGTGAGGGAAAAGGGGGGGAAGATTGCAATGCCTGGGATCTGATGGACTTAACACCCAGACATCTGCCAGATTGAACTGCCCGGAAGAAATGTGGAGTGGGGCTGCTTGGGAACACTTTAAAACATTGAAAGGTGGGGGAGGGAACCCCTCAGATCCTGTCTAGCATGCCTTCAATCAGTTTCTCTTAATAAAGTTTCCTGTTGGAAGAGACGTTCCAAGAGTTCTGTCTTCTTAAGATGTAAATTGAGATGGGTCCTTACATTAGACAGGATCTGCAAAATTGGTCAACCTGGAAGGAAGAACCTTGCTGGGGGACTTTGCAAAAAATACCATGTCAGACGACGAAACGGGGAAGAGGGAAAGCCCCCCAGAGAGGGAGCCATTGTCCCAACTGAAAACCTGCCAAACGTCCGGATCTGAAGGGTCAGATTCATCAGGAGAAGAGGTGGTGGAGACGCGTAACCACAAACCTCAGTGGTCAATGGGTGTTGGAAAGAAAGGTGAGTGGGAAAAGAAATCAAGAAAGGTGACCCTGAGACGGGGGGCCAACCAACCAGGATGGAAGCAGGAGATGGAGAGATCCCTGCACACAAGCGAAGATGAAGGAAGCTGGGCACAGCACTCAAACTGGATCCTGGAGAAAGCTATCGACCTAATGAAGAGAACCCTCGGCTCCCTAGGAGAGGAGAATCCTGAGCCCCATGGCCGCACCAGCTCCTGGAGCTGCAACTGGATAGAAACTGAGGGAGAATTGGAACCTGCACCCCCAGGGACATCTGCTGATCCAGTAGTCCCCACTTCCCGCTGACCCGCAGATGGCGATCTGGACGGAAGACAATACCACCGATGAAGAAGGCGCCAATCCATTCAAAGACTCCCGCCGCTGGACACGAAATTCAAGGGGGAACTGACACGCTTGGGGTTTTTCCTAACCCAAGTGCTCGGCTACATGGAGGAACACGGGCGGCACATCCCTAGCGACAAAGCCCGTATACGTATCATGCAATCCGCTCTGGACGGGCCGACTGCCGATTGGGTGGTGAATTTGCACGACTCCGATGCCCCAGAGCTCAACGACTTCAACCGTTTCATGTCCTCTCTGAGAAGGCGATTTGAGGACCCCCTGGCTGATCGCAAAGCTCGTGAAAGGATCAAAACAATGAGACAAGGCAGACAGCCAGTAGCCGAATATACGCAAGAATTCCGAACCATTGCCAGCAAGCTGAACTGGCCAGAAGAAATCCTCCTTAGCCATTTCAAAGACGGCCTAAATTACAACCTATATGACTCTTGCCTGCCCCGGGGGGACCCACACCAACTCGACGAATGGTACATCCTGGCAGAGGAAGCAGAGATCAACCTACTGAAGAGGCACTGCCAAGGAAAACAATGGAACCGCTCACCTCCTGAGCCGACACGCGAACCAGCAAAGCCATCGGCTATGACCAAGAAGCCAATGGGCTTTTTCAAATGTGGGAAAGAGGGGCATCGGGCTGTAGAATGCTGCTCAAAACCCCCCCAGCACAACCCTAACAGATCACTGGCTAGCAAATCCGGGAAGTCCCCAGCTAAGTCAAAAGAATCTGCCATGAGAGTGATAGAGGCTGTGGAATCCCCTACCTCCCCCCATCTTGGGGAAAGAACTCCAGCCTACACCGCAGGACCGGTGGATGCCCCAGATGACAGCTCAGAGGGCGAACCCCTGGTAAGTGGATCCATCCCACCCATCCTCAAGGCAGTAACTATATTAGCCCTCTCCATGCCCGAAGCTGTCAAAGTGAAAGCCTTAATAGACTCTGGCTGCACCCGCTGCCTCATTAGCCCGACACTAGTGGGAAATTTGGGCATTCCGGTGAGGAGGATGGAACAACCAATCTCATTTGGCCAGTTAGATGGGTCCATAGGGGGGGGTGCCAGCTATCCTAGCCACGTTACCAGTCCACCTATCCCTGGGAAATCATGAAGAAGACATAATGTTTGTAGTGACCCCAGACATGGAATGCCCGATGATCCTAGGGCTGGAATGGTTAACAAAATGGAACCCCTGGGTAAATTGGAGGACGGCAGAAATCAATTTCCCGAAAGGGGACCCTACGGACTTAAAACCCCAAGGGGATCTACCAAAATTAAGAACGGAAAAAGCGTCCATGGGAGAAGAAAAGGGGCTACCAGAAATACCAGAGGAATACAGAGATCTTGCTGAAGTTTTCAGTGAGGAGAGGGCGGATGAGCTTCCCCCCACCGACTCACAGACTGTGCCATAGAATTCAAGCCTGGGGCAAAACTCCCGAAGCCCAGATTATACTCCATGAGCCCAAAGGAGAAGGAGGAAATGGAAAGATTCATAAAGAAAAACCTAGAAAGGGGGTTCATTGAACCAGCCAAGCCTAAGATGGCCGCTCCGGTCCTCTTTAGAGAGAAGGACGGCTCTTTATGCTTATGCGTGGACTACCGCCTATTGAATACAATCAGTGAAAGCAACCTATACCCCTACCCCTCATGAAGGACATGTTATCACACCTCTCGAAAGTATTTTTTTTTTTACTAAACTAGATCTAAGGAAAGCGTATTACCGTGTGAGAATTAAGGAAGGGGATGAATGGAAAACCGCATTTAACTGCCCAATGGGGTGCTACCAATTCAAAGTTTTGTCATTTGGATTACAAGGGGGGTCCGCAGTATTTATGCAATTAATCAATGAGGTACTAAGGGAGCACCTATTTAAAGGGGGTCCTGGTTTATTTAGATGACATCCTTATTTTCACTGAATCAAAAGAGGAACATGTCAACCTAGTCAGAGCGGTTTTAAAGAAACTGAGAGCCGCCCACCTATATGCCAAATTATCAAAATGCGAATTCCACCAGGAAAGAATAGACTACCTAGGTTATTGCATATCCCCACAGGGCATTGAAATGGACCCAGAGAAGGTCAGGGCAGTATTAGAATGGGCACCACCTCGCACAAGAAAGCAACTGCAAAGTTTCCTGGGGTTCACAAACTTTTACCGCCAATTCAACCCCTCATTTGCCCAGATAGCCCTGCCCCTCATGAACTTACTAAAAACGAAGGGAGAATTCTCAGTGAAACCTAGCCAGCCGCTAAAATGGACAATGGAATGCCAAGCAGCATTTGAGAGATTAAAGAGACTCTTTTCTGCCGAACCAGTACTGAGGCACCCAGACATGGACAAACCCTTCGTAATACAGGCGGATGCAAGTGATGTGGCAGTGGAGGCTGTACTATTACAAGAAAATGATGAAGGGGTATTGCAACCCTGCGTGTATACATCCAGGAAATTCACCGAAACGGAACAGCGCTGGCCCGTGTGGGAGAAAGAGGCATACGGGATACGTTGGTCATTACTTACATGGTGCCAATTCCTTGAAGGCAATAAAATCCCTTTCCAGGTGTAGACAGATCACAAAAATTTGGAAGCCTTGAAAGCTAGATGTCCAGGAAGCTCAACCCCAAGCAAGCCTGCTGGTCCCAGCATTTTCACCAATTCCATTTTATGCTCAAGCATTTGCCGGGGGGAAAGAACTGTCTGGCAGATGCATTATCTCGCATGCCCCAATATAACAGCACGCGAGCCACCGACTCTAAACCAATTATGGGAGAATCACAACTGGCAACGCCAGTGACTACCAGAGCCCAAACCAAATTAAAACCGCAGCTGGGTAGCCAGACCGGAATTGAATTCCGGAAAAGTTTGGAAACAGATGAATGGTTCCAGAAAAATAAACACATGTGCACAATGAAAGACGGACTGCCTTGGGTGGGGGAGAAGTTATATATACCGACCACCCAAAGGATCACATTCATGCAGCTTTGCCACAACACAAAACCAGCAGGGCATTTTGGATTTGTAAAAACATTGC
This sequence comes from Azemiops feae, assembly GCA_023970755.1. Classification (NCBI taxonomy): domain Eukaryota; kingdom Metazoa; phylum Chordata; class Lepidosauria; order Squamata; family Viperidae; genus Azemiops; species Azemiops feae. The sequence goes on along the minus strand of JALGBA010004089.1, from coordinate 1,392,295 downwards.
ACTTAATTAAACGGCAATTTTGGTGGCCATCCATGAAAAAAGACATAGAAAGTTACATGGCCAGCTGCCCAAAGTGTGCAACTGCAAAAAGGTTGCAAGGGAAATTGCCCGGACTGTTACAAACAGTGGCAAATCCCTCAGCACCCTGGAGGGAAATAGCCATGGATTTTATAGTGGAATTGCCAGAAAGCAATGGGAATACTGTCATCTGGATGGTCACAGACTTGTTTTCCAAACAGGTGCACTTTATCCCTTGCCAAAAGATTCCCACCGCAAAAGCTTTAGCGAAACTTTTCGTGCAGCATATTTACAGATTGCATGGGGCACCCCAACGCATCATATCTGATAGGGGAGTGCAATTTACATCTGCATTTTGGAAGGAATTTCTATCCCTTTTAGGGACCACCCAGGGACTGACATCTAGCCATCACCCTCAAGGAAATGGTCAATCGGAAAAATCTAACTCAGTACTTGAGCAATATTTAAGATGTTTTCTTAATTTCCAGCAGTCGGATTGGACGGACCTATTCCCTTTCGCAGAAGTTGCCTACAATAATGCAGTCCACTCCAGCACAGGTTACACTCCTTTTCAAATAGCTACCGGCCAAAGTTTAAACCCCATGCCAGAACTAACCCCAAACGAACCGGCAATCCCATCACTGAAAGAATGGATGGAACAATTACAAAACACCTGGCCAATAGTTAGAAAAGCCCTAGATGAAGCTAGGCAAGCATACAAAGCACAAGCAGATAAGAAAAGGGTGGAGCCCACACCATTCATTATAGGAGAAATGGTATACTTGTCTACAAAATACCTAAAATCCTTACAACCCTGTAAAAAACTTGGACCAAAATATATAGGGCCTTTTCCAATTAAAAGAATCATAAACCCAGTAACAGTAGAATTAGAATTACCCAAAAATCTTAGGCAAATACACCCAATTTTCCACTGCAGTTTGCTGAAAAGAGAACAACAGTCACCCTTATGGCCAAAAATCCCCCCCCCACCAACCCCAATCATGGTGAAAGGAGAACAACACTTCAAAATAAAGGAAATCCTGGACTCTAGAAAATATCATGGGACAACTCAATACCTAGTAGCATGGAAACACTTCCCAGCCGCTCAAAATGACTGGGTCCATAAACGTCATATCAGAGCCCCGAAGCTTTTAAAGAAGTTTCATACAGAGTATCCTAACAAGCCAGACTAACTTTTATACCTGTTTTGTTTTCTCTACAGGTGGATCTCTCTTATTTTTAAGGGGAGCTGGATGTCAGAATCCAATTATATTTTATTTCTAGCTACCTACTCTGAGAAAAAAACAATTCTTACTCTCTTCTGGATTCTGTCATACTACTAAGGGGGAGGGGGGTAAACATGGGTGTTTATGACTGGCATTTCCTCTATTAACTACAAAGTAACAACCTCTGTGGATTCCCTTCGAGAGTACTAACCATAACAATGCGGCCATCAGCTTTTCATCTCACTCCCTATGAAGCCTCCTTTTACCGGCAGCGAGGGAAAAAGGGGGGGGGGAGATTGCAACGCCTGGGATCTGATGGACTTAACACCCAGACATCTGCCAGATTGAATCGCTCGGAAGAAATGTGGAGTGGGGCTGCTTGGGAACACTTTAAAACATTGAATGGTGGGGGGGGGGAACTCCTCAGATCCTGTCTAGCATGCCTTCAATCAGTTTCTCTTAATAAAGATTCCTGTTGGAAGAGACGTTCCAAGAGTTCTGTCTTCTTAAGATGTAAATTGAGGTGGGTCCTTACAGTCTGGAAAAAATTCAGAGAAGAGCAACTAAGATGATCAAAGGCCTGGAGACCAAAACGTACAAAGAATGGCTGTGGAACTTGGGTTTGGCTAGTCTAAAGAAAAGAAGAAATAGGGGAGACATGATAGCAGTATTCCAGTATCTGAGGGGCTGCCACAAGGCAGAAGGGGTTACATTATTCACCAAAGCACCAGAGAGAAGGACAAGAAACAATGGTTGGAAACTGATCAAAGAGAGAAGCAACCTGGAATTAAGGAGAAACTTCCTGACAGTGAGGACAATCAACTAGTGGAACAGCTTACCCCCAGAAATCATGGGCGCTCCATCGCTGGAAGTTGTTAAAAAGAGATTGGACAATCACCTGTCTGAGATGGTATAGGTCCTCCTGCTTGAGCAGGGGGCTGGACCAGAAAAGACCTCCAAGGTCCCTTCCAACTCTATTCTATTCTATATCCTTCACCAACAAGGCTATCCTTAAATAAGAACTAGAACACTCTAATGGTGCTAAAGATCTGCTAGATCTCGGCTAATATGCAGGTATTCCTCGACTTACAACAGTTCACTTAGTGACTGTTCAAAGTTACAATGGCACTGAAAAAAGTGATTTATGACCGTTTTTCACACTTACAATCATCGCAACATTCCCACGACCTTGTGATCAAAATTCAAATGCTTGGCAACTGACTCGCATTTATGATGGTTGCAATGTCCCAGGGTCATGGGATCAACTTTTGCAACCTTCTGACAAGCAAAGTCAATGGGGAAGCCAGATTCACTGAACAGCTGTGTTATTAACTTAACAACTGGAGGGATTCATTTAACAACTGTGGCAAGAAAGGTCATGAACTGGGCAAAATTCACTTAGCAAGTAACTCACTTAACAACATAAATTTTGGGTTCAATTGTAGTCGTAAGTCAAGGACTACCTGTACTATCTTTCTGCATATAGCATTCAAGATGACTAACAATTAACAGTCAGTTAAAAAGCAATGAGTTAACCATTGAGAGATCTTTCTTCTAACTTAAGGCTTGGAGAAAGGTTTATAGTAAAGGTAGAAAAATGGGTTCATTCTCTTTTGGGGTTTCTTAGTGCTCTCTTTCACCCAACACCTGCTGAATTTCTCCAATGAGGATTTTAGAATTGGAATATCCTGGTAGATATTGTAGAAAAGGTCATAATGAGTGGTTGGCAAGATGGCAGGAGGTGATTTTCTATGTTTTCTCATTGCTCCCAATAAGAGCTATCAAACAATCCTCTTTTTTTAACCACCCATAGATGCTTCTAGATCAGTTTCAGACCAGCACAAGATTTGCAAAATGTCACGGAGATAAAGTTTGCCTGAAGGCTCAGCCTGTCATGTTTTTCCTACAACCCATGTGGGTGGTATGAAAGCAATTGCAAAAATAGTCTCAATGTGAGCTGATGATTATATATATTTATACTTTAATATTAGCATCATATTATATGAATAATGTGATTGTTTCATGGAAACAGAATTTGAACTGTTGAGGCATTTAGGGAAAAAAAATCATTTATCTGCAATGTCTTACCGCATAATTTGATTCCTGTCTTTAAAAATATCCAAGATGAGTTCATTCCCTCTTTTGTCACTGAACTGAAAAATCAAACAATGATCTGCATATGTAAAGCAGTCATCCCAGATCAAATAACTCAGGCTTTTGTACTTTCTGACACGTTCTCAAATAACAATTTTCAGTAGAGGAGATTCACACATTCAGCTGCAACACCCCGACGCTTGATGCCTTAAGTGGCCCATGGGAGGTTAAACAACTGAATGGGCTATGAAAGGGTCAGAGCTGAGCAGCAGCATGCATTTATATGCTGCTTTCCTATAAAATAATCTTCAAAGTGGCATCAAATGATGAAACAATGGGAGAAGCAGCAGGAAGAATAAGCAATTACTGTAAATGTGCAACAGTAATTGCAATTTGTTTCAGCTAGTGGAAGAGGGCAAGGTACACTTTTCCAACCACAGAATCATGGAAAAAGTCTAGGACATTGGTAAAAGCATGTACAGTACCAGGAAATTTACATAACATTTACATATGTGACTATTTATGTTGAGAAAAAGGTCTCTCAGGAAATTTACATTCTGCACACAAGCGGAAGCTGTGTACCATTGCCATGAAGTCCCATATGTTAAGAAAAGTTGTGAATGAAAACAGATGCAGTGATTTGTTTTTAAAACAAAATGCTATCCCAATAACTTGCTTATTAAAACAGACTGATTTTATTTTGATGTTAGAAACAAAAGTCAATATAGTTCTTAAACACTGACCTGAGTGATCAGAAAAGTGGCTTTCTGGAAAAATCAGTGAGGATTTTCAAAGAATTTATATAATTGGAATATATGTAGGACAAAAGTGGACAACATTTAGATGCTTAATACAGCAGGGGGTTGGACTAGATGACCTCCAAGATCCCTTCCAACATTATTATTATTATTATTATTATTATTATTATTATTATTATTATTATTATTATTATTATTATTATTATTATTATTATTGTTATTGTTATTGTTGTTGTTGTTGTTGTTGTTGTTGTTGTTGTTGTTGTTGTTACTGTTACTATTACTGTTGTTGTTGTTGTTGTTGTTATATTTTTCTGTGGGAAAGTGAGGGCTGTATAGCAATAGCAATAGCAATAGCACTTTGACTTTATATAAGACTTTACAGCCCTCTCTAAGTGGTTTACAGAGTCAGCATATTGCTCCCAACAATGTGGATCCTTATTTTACTGATCTCGGAAGGATGGAAGTCTGAGTCAACCTTGAGCCGGTCAGGATCAAACTCCTGGAGTGAGCAGTGAGTTAGCCTGCAGTACTGCATTCTAACCACTGCACCAACAAAGCATATATAAGATATAAGTGGGACCTGGGATTTCCCCTGTTAAATTCCCTGTGTTAAGAGAGTATATATATTTCTTTTTATTACCCATGTAAGTCATTATTTTGGATAGTTTCTACAGCAAAATAGAAGCAATCCTTTGAGATGGGATTCTCAGGGCTCCAGGCAGCCCATCTTTGTTAGGGTATCCCCCAACCTTCTAGATTCAGAGCTTAAGGCATCCATTTTGATCACCACCTTCAAGCTGTTCCAGAAGCATTGTGGGAATCAAAATACCATGAGGTATTTTAGTGGGTTGGGGAGGCCTTGGGGGCCTGTTCAATCACTAGGCCCTCCATGGCCTTCCCCACCCTGAGATACCTCATGTTCACTTAACAAGCTGCATGCGTCTTAACGACCAAGTGACTGATGTCGTTCAAGGTACGAGATTCACTCCCACAAGTTTTTGAGTTACGAGTGGAATGGGCAGGCTCTATTACACTTGTAACTCGAGGACTACCTATAAGTACTTATATTTTACATGGAGCAACTGATGAATTTCTTTAAATTGTTCTTTTTAAAAAAAAAATCAATTCAAATATATTTGATTTTCTTTTCAGTTAAATTGTACTGGTATCACAAAGACATAAGTTTCATTTGCACTGAAGTGAAAATATGAGGAAATGTTGACTCCCTATATTTTCTTAAACAATTTATTATTTAGTAACAGTAACAGAGATGGAAGGGATCTTGGAGGTTATCTAGTCCAACCCCCTGCTCTTGCAAGAGAGTTATACTATTTCTGATAATGGCTGTCCAGGCTCTTCTTAAAAGCCTTCAGTGATGGGGCACCCAGAACTTCTGAAAGCAACTTATTTCACTACTTAACTGTTCTCACTGTTAGGAATTTCCTCCTTAAGAGGTATATAATGAAAGAAATAAGGGATAGAAGACTAATAATCAACACACATTGGTCTAATTGCACATATAACCTTGTGGCTTTTCAAATAAAATGAATAAGAAAACTATCCTTATCATGGAAAGGTGTGAAAATAGTTTCCCACTCAAACTCACTGACTCTTCTGCAGCTGTATGGATCCTCTCAGCAACTGTGTACATTGTAATCATTTGGGAACCTGTTTATATTCTCTCCCCCCCCCCAGAAAATATACAAAACATACAAATTAATTTAAAATAAAGTACTATCTCATAATGGCCTTCAGTGACTTCCAAACTATGCCCTGTTCAGACAGGGTTGATTGTAAAGGTTTTTTAAAAAAATCTATTGCAGTAAGTAAAATGACAAAGGACTCAAAACTATGGATGTATTAACGTTTGGGTATTTCCTCTTTGTGCAAAATATTCTACCTTGGTGAATGATTTTTTTCTTAACTTTATCCCCTGACCTCTCTCACATTAGTTGGTATAATGAACTTTTTTTAAAAAAAAAATTAGATAAAACACTTTCTGATCTGCAGTTTTAAATATTGTGCACCCAAAATTGCTAGGTATGTGAGAACACTTTCCTTGCAGTGCTGACTTTAATTATAATGGCAATGTTATCAAATAATTACCCCCCTGGGTAAATTCAAAGAAGAGACGTTGCCATTGAAATTTATTCCCAGAATAACTACCGTACATTGGCTTCTGGCTATACTTTGAATGACAATCACACAAGTTAGAAGAGAATTATAGACCAGGAAAAAAAAACTGTATAGATTACTTCTCAACACCATTGTACATCAGATTGAAAACTATGTTTTCAGCTAGTAGAAATTTCAGGTCTGATGGATTGAAAATGAAAGCCTTTAATGTTAAAGAAATAAAAACAAGTGTTTGTAGTTATTCCCAAGCATATACATCATAAGAGTGAATGCATATGTATGTGTGTGTTTTGTCCATAAATGTCTATAGGCCAAGCTTTGCTTTTGATTAACAATCATCTTTAATCTTTAGCACTAGAACAGCAATTGGATTCATTTATAGTGGGCTTCAAAATCCTGACTATAACATTCTTATCGTGAATCTCTGTGATACCCTATATCAAGGGTCCTTTTATGACTTGTGGACTTCAACTTCCAGAATTCCATGCTGGCTCAGGAATTCTGGGAGTTGAAGTCCACAAGTCATAAAGGGGCCATAGTTCCCCACCTCTGCCCTAAATGTATAAATATTATGTCCATGTGTAATTCTAATTTGGTATGAATATATATATATATATTAAATGTACCAATAGAATGCAGCTTCACAAAATTTGGTGAATGGGATAGACCAGCCATCAAAGCATACATAAATATCCTGGCTTTCCTACAACAGTATTTTGAGTAACTACTTTGTCATAAAAAATAAAGTAAACGACAGAGACTGTAAAACTGTACTTGTTCGGCATTATCTTATTGTTTACGATATAGCTGATGTGGTTGGAGTTATCAGAAAAATGGCTGGTTCTTCATGAAGCAGAAGCAGGAAGACATACAATGCTTTTAAAACAAGAACAATAGGAAGACATCAGTAATAAAGATTCACAGACAGGGAAAAATGAACAAGAGGCATTTAGTCCCAGTGTGAAGTCTCAAGATAAGTAGCTTAATTGCCAGACTGCGTTGTCTGGAAAAAAGAGGAAATCTAACCTAAATTAAAAGATTAGGGAAACTTTTTTCCTCATCAGGTGGCAACAAATAGAAGAAATGGAAGAGTCTGCTCAAGAGAGAATAAGAATAAAAGAGCTGTGAATGTTGCCAATATATATCCATTAAGTTTGCTTTAGCAAAACCTGCCTTTGCCCCTGTATCCAGCCCTACATCTCCATGGCAACTGGTCTCATCAACAGAAAAGATATATATATATTTAGACAATATATTGTCCAAATACATAAAAGCCATTTCAATTTGGGGCAGTACAATCAGTGATGGGATTCAGCCGGTTCGCACCAGTTCAGCAGAACCGGTAGCTAATTCTTTGTTGCCCAGGGCCAGAACGGACTTCTGGAAGCAGCATCCACACAGAGAACCGGTTGTTCCCCTGTTTGAATCCCACCACTGAGTACAATCCTCTTAAATCAATGCAGCACACATAATAATTATATTTACCATTTTCCATAAATCTTCCTAAATCTATTTATCCATCCTTAGAAGTCTGTGTGTCCTCAGTCTGTTACCCACCAGTGTCACTTCCTAAAGTCCTTTGAGCTTACAAGCAGCATGAACACAGAAACCTCAATGGCTTTATATAAATATATCCGGAGATTAGTTTTAGTGCAGCTTTTTTTCTTCTTCTTTCTTCCCCATTTTTGCATTTGCTAGACCCAGATCTGATCCAGAGAACTCAGAAGTGTAGGGCAGAACATAGTATTTCCTGATGATCAGATTGGTTCTTATAATAGATTAAAAGAGTTGGAAGAGATCTTGGAGGTCTTCTAGTCCAACCCCCTGCTCAAGCAGGAGACCCTATACCAGTGATGGCGAACCTTTTAGAGACCGAGTGCCCAAACTGCAACCCAAAACCCACTTATGTATCACCGGGTGCTGGGTGGCCGTGGCCCGCTGGGTGGGTGTGGCCCACTGAATGGGCGTGGCTGTGGTAGTCATGGCAGCATGGGTGGGTGTGGCCAGGGTGGACATGGCCACCTCGATGTTGCTCCTGGGGACGGATGCCTGTGGGGGCCAGGCAGGGTTGGGGGAGATCCAGGGGGTCTCTGGTAGGTGGGGCAGTGGGCAGGAGGCTCATCCTGCAGGGTGAGGTGAGGTGAGGGAGGGGGTAGGGCCGGGGTGCCATTGCCGTGGGGCAAGGCAAGGTGAGGCAGGGGCCGGGGCAGGGGCTGGTTGCAGAGAAAGGGGAGCTCCAGTGAGGACGAGGAGGTGGAAGAGGGTTTAAGCAAGCTTAGCAACCAGAGTGGGGATCCCTTTCCAAAACAAACATGCTTCGTGGATAACCTCAAAGCATGACAGAAGAGACCAAAACCTGCTGCAACCACCTGAAAAGAAGGGAGGGAGGAGAGTTGGGGAAAGAGGGATATGTTTAAGATAATGGGGCATTCACAAAAGAGGGAATGTTATGGAGATAATTTTGCGAATGCTATAGAGATACAGCATGTTACAAGAATGGAAGAAGGCTATGTTGGATAGAAAGAGTAAAAAAAAAGGATATATATAGTTAGTTGAGTAAACCGGACTGATGGAACAGAGAGAAAGCTTACTAGGGCCTCCGCTTTAGAACCGCAACACGTAAGGCTTCCAGTAACACAGCTTAAAATGAAGTATTTCAGATTTGCATGACTCACCCACCCCTTTTTCAGCAAATGGTATGGCCACCTGTTTGGAAGCCCAGCACAATCTCCAGTGATGCAGCACCCACAACTTCTGAAGGCAAGCCATTTCACTGGTTAATTGTTCTCACTGTTAGGAACTTTCTCCTTAGTTCTAGTTGCTCCTCTCCTTGGTTAGTTTCCAACCATTGTTTCTTGCTTTGCCTTCTGGTGCTTTGGAAAATAAGTTGGCCTCCTCTTCTTTGTGGCAGCCCCTCAAATATTGGAACACTGCTATCATGTCACTCCTAGTTCTTTTTTTCACTAAACTACACAAACTCAATTGCTGCAACTGTTCTTCATATGTTTTAGTCTCCAGGCCCTTAATAATCTTTGTTGCTCTTCTCTGCACTCTTTCCAGAGTCTCAACATCTTTTATTTTATCTTATATCTCTATTTTACCTTTTATTGTATCTTTTATCTCTATTACAAAACCTTGTAATAGATCTGGAGTTTTTTTTTATCTTTTTAACTCCATGGACCGACAAGGTACTAAATGACTTCACAGGAGAAAGGGAGAATGACCAAATGCAAAAGAGATGGCTGTGAATTTCTAAGAACTGTGCAATAGAGGTGATTCAGCTTTGAATTTCTATTCTCTGCATGGTAAGCTGTATTCTCCCCCCCTCTCTCTATGTATGTATGTATGTATGTATGTATGTATGTATGTATGTATGTATGTATGTATGTATTTATGTATATATGTTATGCTGGCTACATGACTACAGAAATGTTTTGGATAGTACTGGTTCAATGCCTTTGAAATGGACATGATCACCATCCCCTACAGTTGGCAACAACTAACAGAATAAAATCCACAGGGAATCCTTTTACCTTTATACACACACAAACACAGAGAGATGTGCACACACCAAATAAAAAGTTTTGGGTTGTACCTTACATTAATGATATCCAAATTTAGTAGTATATAGAAAATGTAGCTTGAGATTTACAACCTACAGTAAGCCTCCTAGCCAGTACTGTGAGGGGTGGTGCCTAGAGACGTGAGGTGATGTGATGAACTACAGTGAAGTGGAAGTTTCCTCAGGAGGGAAGGAACACATTGGATGTGTGTGTGTGAAACAAGACGCAGCACAGCCCAGAGATGAATAAGAGAGAGAAAGAAAGTCAGGATAGCCACTCCTTAAAATCTCCCAAGGCATATCTATTGGATTTAGTCTGGCAATATTCTGTCTATTGTGTGCAAGCAATTAAAGAAATGCATTCCAGGGCTATAGGCTCATCTGGAAATTGAAAAACATTCTGAAAGCAAGCTTCATACTACTTACCATCACACAGTCATCAGGAGATGAGTATTTTTTTTTAATTTCCAGAGATATTTAAAATATTGTAATAAGAAAAAACCCAGAGATAAATGGTGTGCTAATTAAATAATTTTGTTTCTCTTCTGCTTATAGTATAAAGTCATTGTTTAATATCACCCTCCTCCCCATTTATGTTTCTTTATAATGTACATAGATGCCATCAGATTCAAACATGGTTGCTTCCTCTGGGAACTTTAAAGCACACTTTAAAGTAGCTAATACTTAAAATGATTTTCCTCGAACAGTGACTGTTCTTCTGAGACTGCGATCGGTTATTATCAGCTTTTCAGTATTCAGCACCATTAGCAGCCTCTAAAGGGTAAGAATTAGACGAGATATAATGATTATGACAGCAACACTAGCAAGACAATATCTTGCATTTCAGAGAGCCCCACATTTTGACAGATGGAAATGAAAATATTAATTTGGCAGAGAGGCAGAACAAAATAATTCTTAATACAAAATATGGAGAGGGACAGAGCAGGGTAGGTCAGTATACATTGCTCTTAGTGTAATGGGAGAAGGTGGTCTTGTTTCACTATTAATGCAGAATCAGGCCAGCTTCAGAGTCAGATAATATAAACTAAGCAATGGAAGAGGCAATGTACACTGGCAGAAAGGAGGCCTGTACCTTTAAAGGGTAAAGGCTAGCATGGTATGACTACCAGAGAAGAGGTGAGGGAAGCCGGGGTGAAGAGTACTGGTCACAATGGAAGCTCACCCATAGTGGGTCAATCAGCCCAATCTACTTCAATAGGAAATGACATAGAAGAAGATCCCCATACCAATTTCCTCTCACTCCTGCGGAAAGGCAGGATATAAATGTACAATAAAGAAAAATAACATTCATGGTTAGAGCACCACTAGATGACCTGAGACTTTAACTTCCAAAATACCTAGCAGTATGGCCATTGCTGGAAAAAATTCTGGGAACTGTAGCCCATTATATCTGGAGGGAACCACTTTGAGGTATGTTAAAAAGTCAGACTAAGATTGGAACCTTCAAGCTCAAATAGCTCCTTTTGATGATGCTGATGCTGATGCTGATGCTGATAATAATAATAATAATAATAATAATAATAATAATAATAATAATAATAATAATAATAATAATAATAATAATAATAATAATAATAATAATAATAATAATAATAATAATAATAAAAAAAATAAAAATAAAAATAAAAATAAAAATTGGAAGGGACCTTGGAGATCATCTAGTCCAACCCCCTGCTCAGGCAGGAAACCCTATACCATTTCAGACAAATGGCTATCCAGTCTCTTAAAAACTTCTAGTGTTGAAGCATTCACAACTTCTGGAGGCAGGTTGTTTCACTGATTAATTGTTCTCACTGTCAGGAAGTTTCTCCTTAGTTCCAGGTTGCTTCTCTCCTTGACTAGTTTCCATCCATTACTTCTTGTCCTGCCCTCAGGCGCCTTGGAGAGTAGTTTGACTCCCTCTTCTTTGTGGCAGCCCCTGAGATATTGGAACACTGCTATCATGTCACCCCTCGTCCTTCTCTTCATTAAACTAGTTAATGAAACTCCTTAGGTGAGCTTGAAATGGTCCTTCAGAATAAATTACTTCACAAGATTCTTAAGGTGGTAAAATGCACTGGAGGCAAACGATGTCTCACTTGATTATTGAATAGATAGCAATATCAGATATGTACTGATATTTTCCCAATGAGTCAAACTTAACTTAGATGGAGCTGGCACCACCATGTCCTCCTGGACAGTAATAATCTGAATGCAACAATGACATTTCTTTCCTTAGTTTACTATTGATTTTCACATAGGGAGGGAAAAAAAGATGTATATGTATATGTATATACATGTATATTCAATCATGAAAAAAATATTTTCTCTTATTTATAAACTATAAGAGAATGGAGGGGGGATGGAATTATATTTGTGTAATTTCGTCAAATATCATTACCTTATGTGAGTGTTTGGCTAACACCCAAGTGTTACATTGCGTGAAGATATACAGTATGTAGTATAAATAGAAAACTTGCAATATGTATGTGTTTAAAATTTGTTACAATTGAAACAATAGCCATATTTTTCCAGGGACACAAAAACGGTGCTAATTGCACCTCAATGGCTATACATGTTCTTTACAAAAATACAGCATGATTTCAAATACTTGGGCAGAGGACAAGAAGCTATCCCTCTAATTGTTGCAAAATTAAATTTTTATAAAAGCAAAAAGCAGTCTTAGGGAATAAATCGTACATGGGGAAATTGCCCACCCACAAGATGCTCAGAGAGTATTTAGGCATCTCTTAGAGTGCAATTTCAAAGGAAAATGGTTATATAAATTAGAAAAATAAATAAATAAAAATGGCTGGATCTTCTGTCAAGAAATTTGAAATATTGGACATTTTAAGCTGCTATGAAATGATTATTCACCTGCTATTTGCCATTATTATCTTGAGGTTTTGCTATGTAAGTAAACAAAAGAGCAGAAAATATTAACTTTTCTTTAAAAAAAATATCCTGAAATGACTACTTGAGGTTATATTTCTATATCTGCTCTTGATGAATACATGAATTATTTATATTGTTCAGTTTGTTTGACAAACATCACAACAAACCTAAAGTATGCCTGGGGGAAAAAAGACTGCAAACAGTTTAAATAAAGTTTAATTATTAATTATTTTTCAGCAAAATGACTCTAAAATCTTGATGGCCTGTTAGCAGCAGTAAGTGAAATTTTGTCTCTACTGCCTCTTGTGTAGATTTTCATACAGCACCTCTTTTACATTTGACAGCATGCAGCCACCTCTACATGGGGCAATTTAGAAAGAAGCTAAAATCCACCCCCTTCAAAAGTCAAACTTGAGTCAATTTGTATAAAAGGAAGAACAACTTTCAGTTGTAGTTTCTTCATCTCTTAAAACCCATAATGTGTCCCAAGAGGAGGAGGAGGAGGAGGAGGAGGAGGAGGGGAGGAGGAGAGGAGGAGGAGGAAGAGGAGGAGGAGGGGAGGAGGAGGAGGAGGAGGAGGAGGAGGAGGAGAGAGGAGGAGGAGAGAGAAGAGGAGAAGAAGAGAAGAAGAAAGAAGAAGAAAGAGAAAGAAGAAAGAAGAAGAAGAGGAAGAGGAAGAGGAAGAAGAAGAAGAAGAAGAAGAAGAGAAGAAGAAGAAGAAGAGAAGAAGAAGAAGAAGAAGAAGAAGAAGAAGAAGAAGAAGAAGAAGAAGAAGAAGAAGAAGAAGAAGAAGAAGAAGAAGAAGAAGAAGAAGAAGAAGAAGAAGAAGAAGAAGAAGAAGAATAATAATTCACTTAGGGAAGGTATGTGAAATTAACGAACTATTCTCAACCCTAAAAGCTCCTTTCAACCCTTACATTGCCCAGTTGGCACCCTAGGCTGAATAAAACATCTTGCTTCACAGCTCCCTTTCCATATTACAGCAAAGCTTCCCTTCTCTTTTCTTTTTTGATAGCATATTTCCGCCACAGTATAGGAATGCCTTTCAGTATCTAGAAGCTGAATTAGCAGTTCTTCCTTGCTGCAAAATATCTGAACAAATTCCAATCAGAGGAATGGGAAGAACAACCTTTTTCCTATGGCTTTGATTGTTGCACCATGAATGGTCTACTTTAGTGTCAAAGAAGATAATATGGGAAATGGAGATTCATCTGTGCAAATATCTGGGGAAAAAACAAAAACAAAGAAAAGGCATGGGGACTAATGAAGAGGAAACAATCCCTAAAAAAAAAACAATTGCAGGTAGTGATAGATCCATCTATACAGGAACCAGCTAGGGAGGCTCAACCAGAGAAGGGTACGAAGGAGTGGCATGACCAGTCAGGTCTTGCATTGGCCATACTCTGGACTAAGCAACAGCCTGGCTTTGTTGCCAATCCACTGTACCCTGGACTTGAATATCTGTAGCTACCTCAAGAAATAGATTAGAAAGCAATTTGGAATTGTTCTTAAAATTCATTGAAAGAGTAGCTGAGTCTAGCTAATGCTAGAACCCAGCTCATGCATATGGGACAAACTTTTCTTTCTGCTCCCTCTGCTTATTTCTTTTAAAAAGATTTCCCTGCTGCTGTTAGCAAGAGGAAGAATTTTATCCAAGCTTGATCCTATGATTAAGCGCAGCAGTTCTGCTGCTAATACTTATAAGAGAAGAACGTTTAATTGGGGCCAAATTGCTGGAAACAGCTACACAGCCTGATGCCTCATTCTGAGGGCTCCTTAGAAGGAGGATTCAGGATGGGTACGGCACTGAAATCAGTGTTTGTCTCCATGTTTCTTAGGGATTCCAGAAGGCTTGATGTGGGAGTAACAGTGATAGGATGAACAGATATGAGCAGCAGCAGAATATTCAAACTTCAGTAAGTGGTCTTTTTCTGAGTTTATCTGTGCCAGTGACAGGGTTGGTGCGGATAACATGCCAGTTGACTCTTTTAAAGCTCAACATGCTTCCCTAGCTGAAGTTCCTCACCTTTTCTTCCATCTACAATGCTAAACATCATTGTCTCACATCAGCTAATGGGATGATAGCAATAGTAGTGCATCCAGTAAGGATCCCCAGAATTGTATCACTGAAGACCAGGCTGTGCCAACCTACAGCTTTCTAGTTTGCCACTGACTTTCAGCCGTACTTAAGAAATCATTGGACCTTCTGCAACAGCATAGTCCTGTACAGTTTCAGTGAGTCTTCAGAAGTCAAATGTGTAGGACTGCAGTAGTATGTAGCCATATTTCATGGACTGCATTACACTGACAGTTTGTATGCTAATATACCTTATATGAATATTATTAATGGTCTGAATGGTTGCTACATACATGCAACATGTATGTAGCATGTATATTTTTAGTAGTTACATTTTAAAAATACATTTACAAATATTATTAAATGTATATGCTGCCCAACTCCCCAGGAAGTCTGGGCAGTTAAATTTTCTTTAAATATTTAGGTATCTGCAATAGGAAACAAAATAAAAGGAAAAAGGATTGATTTAAAGAATAAAGAACTAAAATGTTTCCCCCCCCCAAAATGCAACTCTCTTTAAAGTTGCTGTTTTTAATCATTCTCTTCCAAATTTCTCTCCCTTTTCATTTGAGTTGGGTTCAGTACAGTGGTGGGATTCAGCCAGTTCCCACCACTTCAGCAGAACCAGTAGCTAATTTTTTTGTTGCCCAGGCCCAGAATGGACTTCTGGAAGCGGCATCCACACAGAGAACCGGTTGTTCACAAATTTGAAACCACCACTGGTTCAGTATGATTACTGAACTATTACTATAAATAAAGGGATTAACAGCTATGGATAAAATATTAAGTTCTTTGGGGCTGTTGATGTAAAGGAGAGAGAGAAAAACCAAATATTGTCTCATGCCCCATCATCTCCATTAGTTAGAAAAAAGTGCCTGGTCATCATTAGTCCAAGCAACTCTAAGTCTGTAGCTGCTGAAAAAAAATACATTCTACTTTTGCAGCCCAGAGTAGATCTGCACCTTTCCAAAGAGACCATTGTTAACTTTCAATGTTTTCTTCCTCCTCTGATGAATTCATGGCCATGAAAGTAATTTCATCTCTTTGATGCACATACAAAACAGTGGGTTGCAGTATGAGTTTTAATGCCAAGCAAATAATGACTGCTTCTTCTTCTTTCTGCATGAAAGCATTTATTGGCAGACAGGTACAAAGCTTTAATAGTAAGTAAAAGAAATGTACTATATAAACATCAGTAGAATGCACATTTTAAAAAGCCTGGTTTGAATTGCAGAGGCATATTTGTCAACTGGTGAGAGATGTTTGGGTGGGGGATAGATGGGAAAAACATAAACAGAACAATAGCCAGTTTTTCAGGTATTGTAATGATGACCAGGGATTTCTGCTGCAGTTCCATAAGTGCATTTATTCCATCAAGGCACTTCTAAAATCCTCATTACTGGAATATCTGAGAAACTCACAAACATTAGGAAATGTATATCTGCACAAAATAGGGAAGTATATTACCTTGATTTTACAAAAGGGATCTGGGGCACAGATAGATTAAACACATTCTCAGTTGTACACACAGACAGCAGGCAACAGAGCTATGGTGTGAACTATAATTTCTGGTCTCTTGACTCAATAGATTAATTTCAGCAAGTAGCATTTTTGGGTTTAGCTGCTTGAAATAAGATAAAAGGATAGGAAATCCATCCTAATGAAGACTATCTGTAGTCCGTTATACATATTTGCAAACACCTCCTGCAAAACTGGAGTTTTTGAGTTTGCAGATCTGGGGCCAATTTACAACATTGCAGTAGATGAGCTGTGATCAAATGCTGGTCAATTTCATTCAACATAAAATTGTTGCATTACAATCGATGTGGCTTTGGCAGTATAAAGCAGTGAAATTATGCCAAAAGTCATGCTAACCCCAGGGAATGCACTTTCTGCAACATTTCTTTTTTCTTTTTCCAGGACCTTGTCAATTTAGACAAGATCCCTGACAACATTTTTTCACCAATTGTTATAAGGATGTGGAAAATCAAACCTCTGCTGGCTTAGCTAAGGGTATTTGTCAACAGAGAAATTGTCCAGAATGTATAAAGGTACTTTGAATTTATGTTAGAAATGTGAACAATATGAAGGGACATTTTATCACGCTTGGTGAATGTGTAAAAAAGTGAGAAAATTTTGGATTCAATTATATTTAATAATAGAGAAGATTTTAAGGATTAATGTACAGAGACTTTTGTTTTGGGACTGATGGATAAGCACTTTAGGGAAAAAACATGGAATTTTGTTTTTTATATGACAACTACAGCAAGCCTATTATATGCACAAAGATGGAAAGATTTGAGATAGATAGCAGATGATGTGTGTATATAATGTATGTTTTTACTTGTGGTTCTTACTTGTGTGTAGTGTGCACCGTGGACAGCACAATGTGAGATACACAATGACAATAAAGATATTCTATCTATTCTATTCTATGATAGGTAGAGATAGTTAGATAGAGAGAGAGAAAAAGAGAGAGAGAATTAGAAAGCAAATAGAAAACTAACAGAAATTGGTCTAGCTGAATGCAGAGTTCTACAGAAGAGCATGAAGAGACAAGATCTATCAAAATATCAGTGCAAAGAAACTGAAAACAAGAAAATTGGAAGTATAAAAAATTACAGAAATCAAGAGAAATTTTTATATAAGATTGTCATAATAAAAGAACAAAACCAAGCATCTCCTGGAGAAAGAAGATGTTCAGATGAATGTATAGAAGATAGAACAGAATAGAGCTGGAAGAGATCTTGGAGGTCTTCTAGTCCAGGGCCCTGCTCAAGCAGGAGAACCTGTACCATTTCAGATAAGTAACTGTCCAGCCTCTTCTTAAAAACCTCCAGTGATGGAGCGCCCATGATTTCTGAAGGCAAGCTGGTTAATTGTCCTCTGGTTAATTGTCCACTGGTTAATTGTCCTCACTGTTAGGAAGTTTTTCCTTAATTCCAGGTTGTTTCTCTCTTTGATTAGTTTCCAACCATTGTTTCTTGTCCTTCCCTCTGGTACTTTGGAGAATAATTTGAGCCCCCTCTTCTTTGTGGCAGCCCCTCAAATACTGGAACCCTGCTATCATGTCACCCCTGTTTCTTCTTTTCTTTAGACTAGCCAAACTCAAGTCCTGCAGCTGTTCTTCATATGTTTTAGTCTCCAGGCCTTGGATCAGCTTAGTTGCTCTTCTCTGAATTTTTTCCTTAAGTCTCAACATCTTTTTTGTAGTATGGTGACCAAAACTGGTTGCAGTATTCCAGGTGTAGTCTTATTAAGGTTTTATAAAGCAGTACTAATACTTCGTGTGATCTTGAATCTATGCCTCTGCTGCTGCACACTGCTGTCTCATATTCAAGTGATCTGCCACTTGAATTCCAAGGTCCCTCTCACAGTTACTGTTTTTGAGCCAGTTCTTGCCTAATCTGTACTTATATCTTTGATTTTTCCTGCCTAAATGTAAAACTTTGCTTTTCTCCACATTAAAACTTATTTTGTTGGATAGGGCCTATTGTTCCAAGTTAGTCAAGATGTTTTTGGATCCTGAGTTTGTCTTCTGGGGTTTTGGCTATTCCTGCCAGCTTAGTGTCATCTGCAAATGTGATGAGTTCCCATTCTATTCCCTCATCTAGGTCATTTATTAATATAGATAATAAATATAGATCTGTACGAATATAGATCTGTATATTAAAAAAAAAGATTCCGGCATCATTTTTAAGTTTGAAAACTGATGGGAACTATAAGGGTTGTCAGTGTGTTTTGGAGTGCAATTCAAAGTGCCCTTTATTACTTATAATGTCTTCCATGAGCCTAAACAGATTCCAGTTGTCCAGTCTAAGCAAACAGAAAATGCCTTGTGAAAGTCTGCTCCTATTATGAAATGAGATAGGAGAGATCATAAAAACAGATATTCTCTGTGACAGTTCCCTGCCTTGGGAACAGCCTTTTCCCCCAATCCCTTGGTTGTTTTGGAAGGCCTTTGGGCCTCATTAATTTGCTGGACTAGGTTGTTTTTATGTAAAATTATTACATTTAAGATGCTGTTTGGATTAATATTTCGCATTAATATATTTTATATTTTGCTTCAATTGTATACATTTTAGACTAAAGAAACACATAAACCTTATAAAAAGAAAATGCTTACATTCTCCTGAATGAAGTGGCCCAAATGTACTTTTAAATAAATGAACAAACAAATATAGTGAGCCAGTTTGAATCAATCGTTAAGGCACAAGGATAGAAACCAGGAGACTGTGAGTTCTAGTCCTGTCTTAGTCATGAAAGCTGGCTGGATGATTTTGGGCCAGTCACTATCTCTCAGCCCAAACCACCTCACAGAGTTGTTGTTGTGGGGAAAATATGAGGACTATTAGGTATGTTCACTGCCTTGAGGTATTTATAGAAATAATAAAGAAGAGATTAAAATAATCTAAACAAATATGGCTGTGAAATTTGAACCATCAGAAAGACTGAATGAAAAATCCTGATGCCTTTGCATTATGGTGCTGCAGAAATTTGTTGGACTACACAATAGTTTTTTGCTGTAGAGCTTTATGACAGAAACCCTTTGGTGCCTATCAAGGTCTGAGTGGCCTCCAGCTCCTAGGTCCCATGGCTTTCAGTTAGACATTCTTACCACATTATAACTGCCACCAAGAAAAGGCCTAGATATAAGAGATGCTGTTCAGAATGTAATGACCCAATGGCAATACCAAAAGAAATGGATTTAAGATCAAAGGAAAGGGCAGAAAATTCTGCCAGAATGAACTGAGAACCATCTGGAGCATTGGTTTTATTTCTGATACTTGATATTAATATGATTTATAATGTGAGGGTTGCTGTAAGGTCTTTCTTGAGTCATAAGCAAGACATAGTTCAGGGGTCTTCAAACTTGGCCTTTTTATGACTTGTGGACTTCAACTCCCAGAATTCCTCAGCCAGGCATGCTGGCTGAGGAATTCTGGGAGTTGAAGTCCACAAGTCATAAAAGGGCCAAGTTTGAAGACCCCTGACATAGTCATTTATATAAAGGAAGAAAAAAGAATTTTGAAAAATTAAAATCCATTGACATTCATCCATCCTATTCCATTGTTTGATTATATTTCCAGTTCATAATGAGGATTTCTGCAAATGACATAGATCCCAAACCAGTGTATTTGACATCAGAGTACCCTGAGACTCTTTGGATATCTCCTGCTGAAGGCTGCTAGCCCATAATGGGTATTTTAGAAATTTGTTCAGTCTATATTTCCTAAGGAGACTGATCTAATTTAAATTTCCAGGATGAAAATGTGAAGTGCAATTTTAATTTAATTTAATTTAAATTTATAACTGCCCAACCCTAGTGGAATGCAGTTATTCTTTAACTTCAGTGCTTCTCCAAGTTTCATTTCAAAAGAATACGTATGAAAAATATTGCAAAAATTCATATGGAAATATACATTATAGTTTATGTTTGTGCATGAAAAAAATATTTATGGAAAACAAAATATTATGATATTATTTTCATACATTGCTTTAAAATACACAGCTTGCATGATTTTTTTGCCCTTCTTTCTATTAGGGTGAAAACACCCGGTGATCAACCCTTTGCATCCATATGCACTATTAATATATGGACAACACACTGTCATGATTTCATCATTGTTGCTGAATAATTTACCATTCAATTAAGGCCCGTTCACAAATAGATTCTCTGCTAATGAGTCTAAATGTAAAGGTTGCCTAATCAGGGTTGTTATTTACACATTACTAATGTGGGGGGGTGGGGGGGGAAACCTAAGAACATTGATAATAAAAAATAAGACCAAATAGGACTTAGATTTTCACAATATACAAATAGTCCTTGTTTAGTGACTGCCTTGTTTAGTGAGCATTTGCAGTTATGATGGTGATTAAAAAGCAACTTTGAAACCAATCCTTGCATTGACAACCTTTGCAGGTCTGCAAAGCAAAGGAAAGCTGAAGTAAGATCATAAGCACAGTTGCGGTTTCACTAAGCAACTGCTTCACTTAATGACCGAGTTGCCAGTCCCAATTGTGGTCACTAAATGAAGATTACCTGTACATACAGTGGTGGCCAAAATTGTGGAAACCTTTTGGGAAAAGTGTATTTTTAAGGTTTGATGTCATAAGAAAGAGCTGTACCCCAAATAATGTATAAAATGAAGACAAAGAGTTGGGTGGGGCGAGAGCAAAGTAAATGTGATTGCATTTCAATTTAAAGATTACTACAATGTAATATAATTACTCCTGCACTGAAATTCCGTCATTTTAGAAAGTACAATTTAGTACTAGAAATAGCACTAAGAAGAAGTGTATGGAAAAAGGATAAAAGAGGAAGAGAAGGAGGAGCTTGAAAGATAAATCTTATGAAACACTGGATTAAATATGTTTTGCCTAAAGAAGAGAAGATTGAAGGAAGACCTGATAGAACTCTTTCAATATTTAAAGGGATATTGTAGATCTATATACAGTAGTGCTATTTAAATCAAAATACACCTCACCCTTGTAAGATCACTGGCCGTTACTTAAATTTGAGATACCATTAAAAGTCTAATCAGGCAACTCAAACGGAGGCTTCTTGAGGAAACAGTGCTTTAATTGATCAAGTAAAACAGCTGGGTGGCAAACAATCTGGAACGCTGGCAGCCTTACGTCCAGAAGTGCCACACCTTTGAAAGTTAGTAGCATTGCTTTATAAACTTTGTTAGCCAATGAAAATCAGACAACAGAGTCATTACATCAGGGGTCTTCAAACTTGGCCCTTTTATGACTTGTGGACTTCAACTCCCAGAATTCCTCAGCCAGGCAAGCTGGCTGAGGAATTCTGGGAGTCGAAGTCCACAAGTCATAAAAGGGCCAAGTTTGAAGACCCCTGCATTACATTATAAAGAAGACATCAATCATTCCTGTATATTCCTTTATTCCCTTCTTCAGTACATCCCATCCATGTACATGTTTCCCATGCTTGCATGAAATTTGTCCCCGATGCAAACGCTGATTACAGAAGCGAGACAGCAATAGTTAGGCTAAACAATTTCTGTTTGTTCCAGTTACAGAACCCTTCCCCCTCATTGTGGATGCTGATCGTATATGCTTGTGCGGATGCTCATTTTTGATGGGCAACCCCCAAGCTTCTTCTGTTTGTTCTCAGCTTCTCCCATTTAGGCTAAGCCTGCACTGCCCTGTTCTTCAAACTGAAAACCTCCCCAAATAGACCACTGTATCAGTGACATGGCCGCCTTGTTCCTAACAGTGATACAGACATAGCAGTAGCACTATTCTTTCCCTTTATTGTTCGCCCTCCTTTTTGTTCATTAAATAGTTGCATTACCCCAGTGCAGCATCAACCAGTGCTACACAATACAAAGGCAGACTCCCTGAGAGCCTCCTGTAATACAAATATTTATAACACTCAGACACCAGAAGAGGATTTTCAGTGCTGACTGAGATCATGACATGCCAAAACCTGGGCAAATGACTATAATTAAGACTTGAAGAATCGTGTTCTGCTTTTTATAAACAACCCAGCGTGTGATAGCAGCGCTTGTATGTCTGCAATGTGAGGAAAACAGAGTGGGAAGGGGGGAAACTGTTTGTCTAGGCAGGGAGGTTAAACCTTCAGAATTTGGAAACACGAGGCCTAAAGATTATGGAATATGAGCAACAGATTCAACAAAGGACTTACATCAGAGCAAAGAAAAAGAACCTTTGGGGGTAAATGGTGAAACCCACCATTACCTCTGACTGAGATCTAGAATTGGTGCACCTGTGACACTTCCTTTGATTACATCTATGTATAATGTTATTCTCAGCTTCTGAATCTTTTTTCAACCATGTCTTTGTTATGTATTGGTATGCACAGTTGTTCAAAGCCTGATGCTCCCAGCAACAAATTGTTTTTCCCATCTTGTTTCACATTACTGAAAAACATGGAGGAAAAAAAATGACATTCAATTAACAATTATTTTTAATAACAGTTATTTAGTTACATCTCTGCAGGTCAGACTATAAAAAAAAAAAAAAAGGAGTGTTGGATTTAAGCCTAGAGGTGGGGACTCTGCATGCCATGGCTGTGCTGCCCTAACTATTGGTAGGTTCCATGAGCAGTAAGCTACAACAGCTTATAACAATTGCTGTCAGGATAACATGATAAGGTGCTTCATATGAGCATCCATTGAGAATGAAAAAAAATTGATTAAGAATAAAATCTATTTTGTCTATGTTCTTCCTTTCCCACAGAGGATGATGCTCTGGGCTTAAATAAAATTCCTTGAAGATAAGCCTGAGAGCAGTCCAACACCAGAACAGAAACACAAGAAAATATTCAAAGATGCTGTAGGCTGATTCTTAAAAGACTGGCATGTTTCCAGCTACAAAGTAAGTCTCCCAAGGCAGAGATCTCCAACCGTGGCAACTTTAGGACTTGTGGAGTTCAACTCCCAGAATTCCTCAGGCTGAGGAATTCTGGGAGTTGAAGTCCACAAGTCCTAAAATTACCACTGTCCCAAGGTATTTATGTCCTTCCTTCACTTCTCTGGAAGGGAAGCTTCTTTTTCTTCTCTTGAAAAAGACAGACAGAAAGACAGAAACATATGAAACCTTTAAGAGTAAAAGTAATTGTTCCTAGCACTTCGGGATATTCCTTCCTTTGGTTTGAGGCCTTATACCTGATCATGTAAACCAACAGGCCTCTTTTCCTTTGAGTCTCTGAAGCAAGCCAAGGAATTCAGAAGTGGCAGTCAGCAGATCCAACAGATGGAACCTAATTGCTGGGGTAGATGCAATGGACTCAGAACTGATCTTAACCATGCCAGATTGGAAAGCAGCATCTTCTGCTTCCCCGGAGGTCAGAGTTGAGACTTATTGAGAGGTGGAGATTTATAGGCTTGTGTTTATTTCGAGTTAAATCAAAGTCTTTCCTTTTATATACAATTAGAGTACTAGACTTCAACTGTAATGAATCAAAATAAGGAAATGTTTAGGATAATCTAAGGTGGTCTTACCTTGCTTTTCGTTTTTTTTTTTTTTAATCAGGAGAAATGAAGACTTAATTAATTAAAAAGGCAATGAATCTGCTACAGCAATCTGGGTAGCAGATATTGGGACCAGACCAAAAAAAAAAAAAAGGAAATGCACTCTGACAAGGAAAACAGCAAATGGTATACACTAAAGATCAGACATTAGAAGATGTAGACTTGGAGACAAAGTGTACAAATAAAAGAAATTCAGAGCATCTGAAATAGTTTGTGTAGGTAAAGAGGTTTCCTTGATTAGGGCCACTCAGTCCTTGCTATACTATAATCACATCCATTCTCCTTGTAGACACAAGGAGAGGGGCCCTTTGTATGTACCACCTGCTATGCTGAGAGACATTAAACAATTTCTGGTGATACAGAAATATGATTAAAATGAAACCCAGCACAGCGAAACACTAAGCCGTATCATCATGATAAGAACAGAATAGGCAGCAGATACAATAAGGAAAGACAAATGTGTTGAGATAAAATGCCCGCATAAATAATAATAATAATAATAAAAAAGATTATGAGATGGCACTAAAAAGCTTTGAACTGGTGCCTGTATATTCTTTAGTTATGCATAATCGGCAATAGACATAATGGGTTCTTCCATTCTGTTTTTATTGTACCGTGAATAGCTTATCTCATTCCCCACTCAAATATTTAACAAAAATTAGTGGACAAGACACACAAAAGTAAAATTCATGTAAAAAGCCAAATGTATCAGTTCTCCTATTTATTTAAACTTCCTTCTGATTATAAATTCTTCCAGGAATGGCAAATACAATTTACATTGCCCTTCATCACTGAGATTTGTTTTTCACGTATTCATCTCTTTAAATAGTTTAAAACCATATTTTATTAAAAGTTAAGAGCTATTATCTTTAGTTATTGGTCTTATAAATCCTTAATACACACACACACACACACAAACACACAGTCTTACTTGGATTTATGTGAAGATTTATTGGTTTCTAGACCCAGAAGGAGGTTCCAACCTCAAACTAATATGTTAAAGGATGCCAATGGACAATGATTCAAATAACATCGAAAAACACCCAATATTCCTTAAAAGATATTCCTTATTTACAAATATTTGCCAATGAATCAGAGAGGAGTTTTCCTAAATCTCTTCTGAATACTATCTTGTTTCCCCTGAATTATGAACTATTTCATTCCTCTTTGTTTATATATATCTTGCCTATTTCCCTCAAGTCACCAACCTAATTCTCTACACTGGATGCTCATGATTATAGCATCATCAGAGACATTGTTGGAAGATCTAAAGAACCAGGTTGAGGACATGTCATCTTGGAGAAGTTCTGTCAGTGGTTGCTAAAAGTGACAGTGAGTTAATGTCATATAATTAAAAAGAATAACAAACCATACAAAACAGAGTCAGTATTTGGAAAGCAACCCAAAGATGCTTTTTCACAAGTTTTCATGAGTTTCAACAGCTGCTATGGCAATATAAGATGAAGGCAAAATAAAGATCAAGTATCTGGATGAAAAATGAATGGATTGCTTCACAATTTCTGTATCTAAATCAATATAATATTTTTGTAGTCTTTTAAAGAATCTCTGCTTTGATTCCTTCTGACATTGCTTGTGTATTAATTCTTCTGAAAATAGTAATTGATTGGTTTTTCTACAATTATTTCTTTTGATATCAGAAAAGGAAAAAAAAATCTTGGTGTTGTTTTTGCTAGAAATTAAGTTAAGGGCAGATGTAACAAACATATTTAAATATATTCCAAATTTAGTTGAGGATTATGGCTCAACCAGTCCTGCTACATAAGGGAATATACAGTCATGTACAAAAGTAAGTATCTTATTGATTTTTTTTACTTTTTCAATATATTTAAACATAGAGATACTTGATCTTTATTTCAATAATATTGATAGATAAAGGGGATATAATGTAATAAATATCATGCATTATTTATATTTTGTAGCCCTTTTGGTAATTAAAATAAAAATAACTGGAAATTTCACATATGGAAAAAGTAATTAAATTCCTACATGTCTATGGAGTTTCTCAGTCATCCAGGTCATGGTTGTCCCAAAGGTGCTTTTTCAAAAGGCAACTGGACTTTCTTGTTTTTCTTTGAAGATGTTTCGCTTCTCATCCAAGAAACTTCTTCAGCTCTGACTGGATGGTGGGGAATGGAAAGATTTATACTCCTGCAGACAGCTGTTCATTTGCATTCTTTTAGCAAGTCGTTAAAGCTATTTGGAGGATTATCTATGTCTTCAGGGTCACCTGAGTAGTGCAAATGGGTGCAGAGCCTTCATGGAACCATTGAAAGGACTGTGTTGTAGACTGGAGATAGATGATGTCAGATCCCTCCCCCTCTGTTGAGAGAATGCTGTTCAATTTTGACATAGATGGCCTCTTTGATCCCTCTTTCAAACCAGCAGTCCTCTCTGTCCAAAATGTGGACTTTGCTGTCTTTAAAAGAGTGGCCTTTGTCTTTTAAATACAGCTGGACTACTGATTCTTTTTCCTCATGGGTTTGTTCTCCTATGTTGTACCATATGTTTATGAAGTTGTTGTTTCATTTCCCCTGTAATGTATTGAGTTAATTTTATGAAGCAGGTTGCTGGGATTTGTGCAGGAACGGTTAGCAGACCACATGGCCTGCCAGCCAGACTTCCTGTCTACAAGACTGTTTAGTATGCATTTGAGCGGGAGAATACTGTGCTCTCATTGGCTGACGCTGCCCAGAGCTGAATGTATAAATAGGGGTGGAGCAATGTTTGTTAGTTTCTGTTTTGACCTTCAATAAAGAAGTACTTGTTTCTATTGCTGCCTCTTCAATGCTGAACCAAGCAGAAAACAGAACATTGGTGATGAAGGTGGGATCGTGCTGCCACAATTCGAAGAGCTGAGTCACTACGGGGGTCAGGCCTAGCGAGCGCTTGGTTGGAACAGCATTCCACCCTCCCTCACTCTATCCTTCCAGTACGGAAACGCTGGAGGAGAGTGCTTCCAAGGCTTCGCCCTGGAAGTCCCACGGAAGCCTGCGCAGCACGAGGCATTGAAAAGGCCACGAAGAACTCACCATGGCGAAGATTGGGAAACTCTCCAAATTCGACGTCGCTCATCCAGAGAGGTGGAGCTCCTATGTCACAAGAGTTGAAAATTACCTGCGGGTAAACCAAGTTCAAGATGACGGATTGAAGGCCGCGATGCTCCTGTGTGTTTGTGGTCAAGAAACTTTTGATATCGCAGAGAACTTGGTTGCACCAGTGCTGCTTGAGTCCATTGCATACTCAGAACTGAAGAAGATGCTCAAAGAACATTTTGAGCCCAAGCTCTCGGTCATCACTTGGCAGCACGCCTTCGAACAGCGAGACCAACGTCCTGGCGAGTCCGCCGCTGAATTCATAGCTGCCCTTCATCAAGCGGCCCGGCTATGCGAATTCAAAGACCTTGAGGAAAGACTGCGGGACCATTTAGTTTGTGGTCTAAGGAGTCGGGAGTTGCAACAGAAGATCTTTGCAAAAGAGACTATTTCATTTCAAGACGCATTGAGGGAGATCACGGCCGAAGAAGCAGCAGGCGGAGCTGTTAAGGCCTTGTGGCTCTTCAAGAACCCTCCTTGCGCGGAGACCGTCCACCAAGAGGATGCCAAGCGAGTCGAAGA
Organism: Azemiops feae; assembly: GCA_023970755.1. Classification (NCBI taxonomy): domain Eukaryota; kingdom Metazoa; phylum Chordata; class Lepidosauria; order Squamata; family Viperidae; genus Azemiops; species Azemiops feae. The sequence continues at coordinate 1,364,871 of JALGBA010004089.1, read as the reverse complement.
CTTCGAATCAGACCACGAAGTCGATCGGTTACAGCAACCTCCAGAAAGAAGGCCTCAACGATAAGTTGACAAGGCGGTTTCCTTCTCTCGATGCATCGGGTGTGGAGGCCATCACAAATGGGGTGACTGTTGGTTCCACACAGCAACTTGCCGGGCATGTGGCAAGCAAGGCCACATCACCGCCATTTGTTTGGGTTGCAGGAAAGAACATTCCTCAGAAGAGTTGCCTCGGAAAGGTACCGAGGTCCCCAGTCAAAACAGGGTGGGTTTTTGCGCGAGTAGAAGGAGTGTGTTTAGGACAGGCACCCATCGCCCACTCAAGGAGAAGTTATACCTGAAAGTCAAGCTGCAAGGGGTTCCTTCTGACATGGAGTTGGACATGGGTTCGGCTCTATCGATAATCTCCCAAAGGACACTTCAGCAGATTTGTAGTAGAAGCGGCAAATGAGTTAAGCTCAGGCCGTCAAACCTCGTTTTAACCGACTTCCAAAATTCCCAGGTAAACGTCAAGGGGGAGGCCACACTCGGAGTGCAGTTCAGGAATTTCGAGGGTCCCTTGGAAGTCATAGTTGTTGAGGGCAACTGCACTAGCCTAATTGGACTCGATTGGTTTGATGCTTTGGGAATTCGAGTGACTGGGTTAAATAGCTTGCAAACGTCGAGCCTCTCGGCGGTGTGTAAAGAGTTTGCTGATGTCTTCAGCTCAGAGTTAGGGGCATACAAAGGGCCTCCAATTGCACTACGGTTAGATCCTTCAATAGAACCGATAAGGATTAAGCCTCGTCGGGTGCCTTTTGCTCTAAAGCAGAGAATCAATGCAGAGTTGGACAAGCTGTTGCAACAAGGCATTCTAGAGCCAGTAGATAGCAGTCCATGGGAAACTCCCATTGTCATGCCACTTAAGGCCAACAGAGAAGTCCACATTTCTGCCGACTATAAATGCACGTTAAACAAAGCTCTCCAGTAGCACTCCTATCCGGTGCCTGTAGTCAGCCACATTTTGGCATCTCTACAGGGAGATCGCATTTTCACCAAATTAGATTTGGCCCAGGCCTATCAGCAGCTGCCAGTGGACGATGTCACGGCAGAGGCCCAAACCATTGTAACCCACCGGGGAGTCTTCAAAGTGCGCCGGTTACAATTCAGGGTTAATGTAGCCCCTGGCATTTTTCAGAGCGTAATGGAGCGCACGCTCCGTAACATTCCGGGTGTATGCCCATATTTCGATGATGTCCTCATAGCTGGGGAATCAGTTGAAAACCTCGCTGACAGGCGTTTCCGCAAAGCGGGCCTGAAGCTCAAACAGGAGAAATGCAAAATTGGAGTCACTTCCACAGAATTCCTGGGGTTTCATATAGATGCTGAAGGCATTCATCCTGCTGAATCCAAGCTTAAAGCAATTCAGCAGGCACCAAGTCCCAAGATGAAGGGAGAGCTTCAGGCCTTCCTGGGACTCCTTAACTTCTATCATGCTTTCCTCCCCCACAAGGCCACAGTGGCAGAGCTGTTACACCAGCTCTTGGACAAGAAGGCCCCATGGAAGTGGACGAGTGTCCACGAGAGGAGTTTTGCAGCAGTTAAAGCATTGCTGTCATCTAATGCGGTGTTGGCTCATTTCAATGAGCAGTTGCCAGTCTGCATCGCGTGTGATGCATCTCCGTACGGGATCGGAGCTGTGTTAAGCCATCTTAGAGCTGATGGAACACAAGTCCCTATAGCCTATTACTCTAGGACTCTTTCTGCAGCAGAACGGAATTACGTGCAAATAGATAGGGAGGCATTGGCCATTGTGGCTGGCATAAAAAAGTTTCATGACTTTTTGTATGGCCGCCATTTCACAGTCTTCACTGACCATAAGCCACTCTTGGGGTTGTTCACTACAAACAAGCAAACACCCCAGATCATATCTCCTAGAATGTTGAGGTGGTCAATATTCCTATCTGCTTATGACTATTGTCTGGTTCACAAACCGGGTAAAGAAATGGGCCATGCAGACGGCCTTAGTAGGTTGCCTCTACAGCTATTAGAGTCAGATCCTGCTCCAGCCAACCACATCCTGGCTATCCAGGATTTGCCGGAGTCTCCCCTTAATGCAGGGGATGTTGCTGCAGAAACAGTTTCTGACAGCACGTTGAGCCGCGTGTTAAACTGTGTGCTCACAGGATGGCTGGACATGTGTCCTGGCTCTAACTTCCAGAGTTTTGGGAAAAGGAAGCATGAGTTATCCACCTTTAAGGGTTGTATTCTGTGGGGCAGTAGGGTAGTAATCCCGACCTCACTGAGGACTAGAATCCTTGATTCTCTGCATGAGGGACATCTGGGAATAGTCCAGATGAAGGCACTCGCCCGCAGCTACCTTTGGTGGCCTGGGCTCGATAAAGATATCGAGGCCCAGGTCCACAGGTGACTCATTTGCCAGCTGTCAAGGCCAGAAATGCCACATGCTCCTGTACATAGATGGGAGACCACACAAGCCCCTTGGTTGAGGATTCATATTGATTTTGCTGGCCCCTTTCAGGGGCAACTCTTCCTCATTGTTGTGGACAATCACTCCAAGTGACTAGAGGTCATTCCAGTGTCCACTATGACTACTGCCAGGACCATCCAGGTTCTGCACAGCATCTTTGCAACCCATGGGCTCCCAGATGTCACAGTCTCGGACAATGGGGCTCAATTTACTTCTGCAGAGTTTCAGTCCTTTTTAAGGGTGAATATGATTAGGCATGCCACTTCAGCTCCTTTTCACCCGGCCTCTAATGGCCAAGCAGAGTGCATGGTCAGAACGACCAAGGAATCCTTGAAGAGGATCACAACTGGAAATTGGCACCATAGGTTGGCAGATTTCTTACATCAGGGGGAGACGCCTGATCACGAAGCTGGATCGCTTACATCCAGACAGGGTTGCTTCACAAGTGCCACAGCCTAAGGCACTGAGGCACTTGCAAGTGGGTGATCCAGTTTGGGCACGCAACTATGGACAAGGGGTGCTGTGGGTGGTAGCTGTGGTTTGCAAGGTGTCTGGGCCGCTCTCATATGAAGTGGCCCTTGAAGATGGTCATGTGCTCCGCAGGCACATTGACCAGCTGCGTTGGAGGTTACCATGCCACTCTTCCGCTCCTGGCTCTGCTCTTGGGGGTGAGGAGGAACACAATTGCGATCATGCATTGGAGTCTCTCAGTAAAAGCGGGACCTTGCGATCGCCGAACAGGGTTTTTGCCAACAAGGCTGCTCCTAACTCAGGCACTGTGCCCATGGAACATTGCTCTCAATCGGCTTTTCATGCCGATCCGGTGGATTCTACGCCACCACGGAACTCTGGCTCAGGCCTACCGGAACAGGCCAGCCAAAAGGAAATGGACACAGGCTTGGGTCTACCGGATCAGGCCAGCCTTCACGAATTGGCTCTACCCATGTCAGACAGATCACACAGCCCCGGTCTGCCGAGCCTGACAGGCGAGCTTGCAGATTGAGAGCTAGCAGCAGCTCCGAGACATTCGGAGTGGGCGAAAGGCCCACCGAAATATTTAAAGGACTACGTAAGGTTTTTGTCATTGCAAACTTAAAATGCTTATGTATTTTTAGTGCAAACTTAAATGCTTATGTATGGTTCTTGAAATGTGAATGCTTATGTGTTTTCTTACAAACTGAAATGCTTAAGTATTCTTGATACTGAACAGAGTAATGTCAGGCTTATGTACCACTGAGTGCCAGTATGCCTTTGAATGTGTATAATCTTTGACAACAAACAATGCTTTGTAAGTGTCAAAGAGCCAGGGGGGAGGGGTGTAATGTATTGAGTTAATTTTATGAAGCAGGTTGCTGGGATTTGTGCAGGAACGGTTAGCAGACCACATGGCCTGCCAGCCAGACTTCCTGTCTACAAGACTGTTTAGTATGGATTTGAGCGGGAGAATACTGTGCTCTCATTGGCTGACGCCGCCCAGAGCTGAATGTATAAATAGGGGTGGAGCAATGTTTGTTAGTTTCTGTTTTGACCTTCAATAAAGAAGTACTTGTTTCTATTGCTGCCTCTTCAATGCTGAACCAAGCAGAAAACAGAACATCCCCAATGTACAGATCTGGACATGGCTCACTGCATTGTATTGCATTGCTCAGTTTGTGTCTGGGTGTTTTATCCTTGGGGTGGACAAGCTTCTGCCTTAGTGTATTCTTAGGTTTGAAGTGCGCACATATGTTGTGTTGGTTGAAGATCCTCCTGAGCTTTTCTGATATTCCTACAATGTATGGAATGACTACATTTATTGTTTTCTTTATCTGTTATGAAGGAGCTCCTGCTAGGTCTTTTTTGACTTGGGATAGCCACACATTCTGAGGGCTTCCTTGATGTGTTTTATTTCTTTTTCTTTTCCTTCTTTGCTGGTAGGCAGGTCTTCAGCTCTGTGTTGTTGGGTTCTGATAACTCCCATTTTGTGCTCCAGTGGGTGGTGTGATTCAAAATGTAAATATTGATCCATGTGAGTGGGTTTTCTGTAAATTTCAATGTTAAGGCTTCTGTCTTCCTTAATGTATACAGCACAGTCCAGGAAGACTAGACTATTTTCCTTAACATCTTCACGTGTGAATCTGATGTATCTGTCCACCAAGTGGATATGTTTGGTCTTCTTCTTCTTCTTCTGCCATATCCGTTATCGGATGTTGGCGATCATGTTGGCGATCCTGTTTTTATCAGCAGCCACACGAAAAAGTGCTGCTGAGTTTTGTCCAAACCAGTCCCTTAGATTTTGAAGCCATGATGTTCTTCTTCTGCCTGGACCTCGTTTGCCTTCAAACTTTCCTTGGAGGATTAAATGGAGTATGGTGTATTTTTCTGGGTGTCGCATCACATGTCCGAAATATTCTAACTTTCATTTTTTAATTGTTTTGATGATTTCCCTTGGCTTTCCCAGGCGGCTTATCACCTCCTCATTTCTGATTTTGTCAACCCAGCTTATACGTAACAGCCGCCTGTAAATCCACATTTCAAATGCTTCTAGTCTCTTCAGGTGGCCTTCTGTCAGAGACCAACTCTCTACTCCATAGAGCAGGATAGAAAAAATATAGCATCTGACAAGCCTGATTTTCAGTCTTAGGCTTATGTCGTGACTGCAGAAGACCTTTTTCATTTTGAAAAAAATTATGTTTGGTGAACGCTTCCAATTCCTGTGTTTTGATCTTGACCCAAGTATCATCCACATACCTATACCAGTGAATGGGTGGAATTCCTGTGATAACTATGACCTGGATGACTGAGAATCTCCAAAGATATTAGGGAAGCAAGTAATTGGGTTGTTGCAATAGAAAAGGCCAGGTCTGTTCTGCTAGCTTCTTTTTTTTTGGCAGGATACACACAGAGTACCTGAAAGAGATCATGGACTTCAGACAAGCTCTTAAAAGAGAATCCCCCCCCCAAATATGATGGTTTAAAGGGCAAGGAGTAAATGGGAAGATAGCAACAATAATTTAGCTGACTGAGCATCATTATTTTCAAATATAATCAAATGAGCATGCAATTGCTATCATATATAATTACTTTATAGTTTTACTGTACGTTAGCTGACAACAGTGATTTTCCCTATAGTAGATTTGATGGATATTGACAGAATTTGCTGACAATAAGTACTTGATTGAAGTGTGTTATTGTAACAAAAAAGCATAATGAACGTTTTTTTGTAAACATAACAATGACCTATCTTCATGAGCTATTTAGAGCTATCTCCTTCAGGCTAGACTAAAGTAAACCTTGCTAGGAACAAAGAGTAACCTTGCATCTAAACATGTTGATCTTTAAGTGCCTTGGGTAGGATGAGCATTGCCAGCAATCAGCTATGATTTCCTGTCACAAAGTATAAAATCAGGCAACAGAATATGACAGCAAGCTTCACCAGAGGCAAACCTGGCCCTTTCAGCTGTGGTCCTACTGCTGTCAGCCCCCAAACCAAAAGGTTAACCTGTTGAACAAGGATAATTGAAAAGTTTGTGATGGGCATCACTAACAGTCATATGGTTAGACTGGGTGATGAGATTCCACTTCAGTATATCCTACCTTGTCCTTTTGGAAGTAGATACCTGTAAAGGTTGTTTGACTGCAAGTTGAATACTGCTGGTTTCAATTTTCAACTTTCCCCTATTAGATCTTGTTTTAGCAAGCTAAGCAAAATATTTCCCCAAATTATTTAGACTTTCTACATCAAAATTAGTCCCTTGAATGATGTCCATGGAGGACTAGAAGCCATTGAAGTTGCTTTAAGTCTAGTTCAGTGTGGTCTAAGTTAATGTTTCTCAATCTTAACAACTTTAAGAAGTGTGGATTCAATTCCCTATGCTGGCTGAGGGATTCTGGGAATTGCAATCCATGCATCTTAAAGTGGCTAAGGTTGAGAAATGCTGCTCTTGGTACCTTATTTTGTACTAGTTTCACAACAGGTTTGAAGGATTATTTCTTTTTGATTTATTTTTAATTTAATAGGATGTCCTTTTTTGGGTGTCATAGAAATTTCATGACATGACATAACATGACATGATGGCAGCCCAGAATTGGAGCAGATTGTAATAATCTAAATGAGAGCTAATGAAGATGTGAATCATTGCAAGCAGATTATCTGACTCCAAGAAAAATACTCTTATTTTTCTAAAAATACTTCATGCAGTTGGTGTATGGGTAAAGGCACTCTTAACCACAGCTGCAGTTTGAACTGCCAGCAAAAGTACTGCATATCCCCAAGCTGCACAGCTGAATATTCTCTGTGTGTGTGTGTGTGTGTGTTTATGTGTGTGTGTGTGTGTGTGGTGTCACTGGTGTCTAGAATATCACTGTCCGTGAAGTGGAAGTATTTTCCCCATCCCAGATATGCAGGGATTACTTTGTAATTATCTAGTGGAAAAAGGAAGGCTCCCTTCATATACGAATGAACATTTTCTTCATCTAACTACTTTATGTGATCCTAGGTTTAACTTCAGCAAATGAGGATTAAATTAAATTCTGCCTCTGGAAAATGTATGTAGTGTATGCTTAAAATGACAGGAGCAGGATTTTGTATTTACTGCAGTGTTGTCATTCTCGGAGCTACTATGTACAAATAGCTGTGCGGTAAGTCTTCCCCATCATTTCATTTTCTCCCCCCTTCTTTTTGAAATTCAGGGTCCCCCCCCCTTCCTCTCTTGTCCTGACTGCCAGATTTCTCTGTATTTCTTTTTCCTTTCTGCCCTCCCAGCTTTTCATTACTGTCATCTTTTTTTTCCCAGCCGCTGAACCCTTGGTGTTTTTTTAATTGACAGATGGGGTTTAAAAGCACATTTGAAAGTGCCAGTCTTTTTAAATAGACTCCTGTCTCATCAAAAGATGTACAGCAACATTCCATTAGAGCAAATCATTTGAAAATAGATTGGGCTTTTAGTAACTGTGGTTGTATTTTTATAGTTGGGCTATTCAGCAAGGTTTTCCTATTGCCCTTCATCTCCTTTCTCTTTCCTTCATGAAGAAAAAGATACACTAAAGAAAGATTTTATACCATATTTGTTTTGTTTCGATTTTTTTCCCCTTTAAACCTCTCATGCAGCTTATTTCTACAATTCATTCTTCGTTGCCAGGGCATGAAAATCCTGAAATGAAAGAGGTGATGAAAAATGCAAACACATACATGCGAGAAGGAACACAAGAGGGAAAATAGCATTACTCTGCCCACTGTTCTGCTTGGCAGCCTCATTTTCTGTGCCTGCACAATTTACCTATGGACAGCTAACCTTTGGCTTTGTTACCAGTATTATATGTGAGATAAGGCTTTGATTTATTGTCCCAAGAAGCATAGGGCAAATAATTGCAATTTCTTTAAGCATCAATAAAATATGTTGGTTCTCCTTGTTTCATTGGCCTCCTACAAGTATAATTCCAGCATAAACCTGGATTAATTACTACTAGAATCTTCTGCCCAGTTATATTCCTGAGCTTCAGACTTTTATGGGATGGATCCCCTGTATTATGAATTTTGTATTGTTCCGTGCACTTGTTCGGACTCATTTTGAGGTATAGATACCACATTTAGCTGGCTTACATAAAGTTGTCAATTTGCCACTAAGTAATTTCCTCAGGACTGGCTCCCGAGAATGGCAAGGATTGGCATTTGTTAAAGATCAAAACTGGCAGAGAATCTGCTGACAATCCTACCAGTTCTATTTTCCTCAAGCATCCAAGAAGATAATGCAAAGTTAAAGAAGATTTTCAGTTCGCATTTTCTGCATGTATGATGAACAAAGGCCCTCAAATGGTGAAGACTGACTGCTTTGATTAAGTTGCATAGCCATAAACAACAAAAATGAATAGGAACAGTTTCTTGGAACTAGTATTTCTTTAGATATAACAGACCACTTGCTCTTTGAAAAGTATTTCCATATGTTTTCTTCAGGATAATTAGGGGGTTGGAGGCTAAAACATATAAAGAATAGTTGCAGGAATTGGGTATGTCTAGTCCAGTGAAAACACGGACTAGGGGTGACATGATAACAGTGTTCCAATATTTTTGAGGGGCTGCCACAAAGAAGAGGAGGGGGGGGTCAACCTATTTTCCAAAGCAGCAGAAGGCAAAACAAGAAACAATGGATGGAAACTAACCAAAGAAAGAAGCAACCTACAACTAAGAAGAAATTTCCTGACAGTTAGAACAATGAACCAGTGGAATGGCTTGCCTCCAGAAGTTGTGGGTGCTCTGTCACTGGAGGCTTTTCAGAAGAGATTGGACAGACACTTGTCTGGAATGGTATAGGGTCTCCTGCTTGAGCAGGGGGTTGGACTAAAAGACCTTCAATGTTCCTTCCAACTCTCTTATTCTATTATTCAGTATCTTAAAGGCCAAGTCATCATTGCCATTTTCAGGAATCGACACTTAAACATTGAACAGAAGACCTGCCATACTCAATGCAATAGTCTACCACAATTTCAAATGCTAAAAATTCCTAAGTTTAAATAATAGGGCCTTTTTTTGGAATATTTTACACCCAGAGAAAACTACTGTAGATGCTTAGATATCCCAGGGCAAAAAAGGTGGCAAACACCAGCAGTATTTTTAACTTTTTTTTTTTTGGTAAAGATTTTGAGTAAAATCAATTGATTTCTAAACCAGTTGATGAAATGTGATTAAACTTCACAGTTGGGGAGGTGAGTAGTGTTGCTGAGGCTAAGTGAATCGTTGGCAGATAAACAGGTATGCTTAACTGAGGGTCTTTCAGAAAATGTGTGTGGAAACAATGAGACCTTAGTCTGTTTATCTTTCTCAGGATGGTTTAATGAAGATTTCTGATGGCAGGCAGAAAGTTACAGTTACAAATATTAGCGTGTAAAAGTATTTCAGACTCAGAAGGAAAGGGTCTGTTGCAGTGGTGGGATTCAGCCAGTTTGCACCACTTCAGCAGAACCGGTAGCTAATTTTTTGTTGCCCAGGCCCAGAATGGACTTCTGGAAGCGGCATCCACACAGAGAACCGGTTGTTCACATATTTGAATCCCACCACTGGTCTGTTGCATTCAATATGTATAACCCACCCATTCACTGTTACAATATTCTCTATTGAGAATAAGACAGCTCTTAGTGAGCATAGCCGGAGTCAAGTACTCGTGTTTGAGAATATTCTGTTACAAATACTGAATAATCTCTGTCTGTTTCTAGTCCCTTGGAGTGAAATCTAGGCTTAGTCTTACTAGAGCAGATTCGGTGAAATCAATAGGACTTGTGTCAATCATGACTAGTTTAAATCCAATTGATTTCAAAGGGTATAACAGAATAGTAGAAGGAACCTTGGAGGTCTTCTAGTCCAACTCCCTGCTTAAGCAGAAGACTGTATACCATTTCAAACAAGTGGCTGTGTTGACCCAGACTTAGGGGACGGTATCAAATGTGAATACATGCAGATGGCCCCACTATCTCTGGCCACTTGCAGAACCATGAATGCAAGGTCATAAAAGGGCAGCAAAGGAAACACCCAATATCCTAACCCACCCGGGAACATATGGTGTCTTAGAGAAACACCTAAACCACCCAAAAGGGAACATATGGTGTCTTGGGAGAACACCCAAAAGGGAACATTTTTAGCTACTTCTGCTTTCTTCCTTCTTATCTACAGTGTGCCAGCCTTAAAGGGTGAAGTCTTTATCTTATGTGTGTCAGCTTTGCTGGGTGAATTGCTTATGTAATCAAAGAAGATATAAAAATAAGGCTTTTCTGATATTTTGAGCTTTTTCTCTCTTTTAGAGAAGCCCGTCTTTGTTCAGCTGAATAAAAACATAAAGCTTGAAGGCAACTTCTGGTTTCCTGTATTTTTTTTATCAAGCAAAACCTCAGAATCTGCACAGCAGTTGTCCAATCTCTTCTTAAAAACCTCCAGTGATGGAATACCCAAATCTTCTGAAGACAAGCTGTTAATCTGATTAATTGTTCTACCTGTCAGGAAATTTTTATTTCTAGGTTGGTTCTCTCTTTGACTAGTTTCCACCCTTCTAATTTATATTCTAAATAAAACTGGATTTTACCTGCTCAATTTTTGGATCCTGAAATAAAAGCAGTCACTGAAACTTAATTAAACAATGATGTAGAAATGGTGTAGCAACAATGCTTAAAAGCTTCTCCTTATTGTCTTTCCAGGCATGCAGTAGATTTTTTCATTTTAATGAACCTCAACTATCTGTGTCAAATGTTAACAGCAGTGTGGGATAAGACAAAAGAGGAGATACTATTTATTGAGAAACACAATCTACTTTTTTATGAATTCTTAGAATTATAACTCTTGCAGAAGTGGCTTCCCTGACTCTACTTTCCTCTGGGTTGCCTGAGCTCCTTCCTTATTTTTTTTTTAAAAAATTGTGGGTTCTTTCTCAACTGGATGTGATAAAACATTTATTGGTTGGAAAAAAATACACTGAAGGAGGATTGCCCACAACTAGATGAAGACAACTTTAATGAATGAGCATGGAATGCCTTTTCTTTTCTTACTGCAGCTTGGTGCCTTAATTTATAATAATCTCCAAACTCCTAGAGAGAGCTTTGTTGGCCTTTAAGATATTTCAAAAGATGGAGGTGAGGAGGGGTCAGCTTTTAAATGGTTCAATTACCTATTCACCTATCAATGTGTTAATCATTAAAGTGCCAGAAGGCACTATTAATTTTGCAATGACACAACTATCTCTGTAGAATTCTATATCGCTTTCATTCCATTTTTTCTAAGATATGCAAGTATTGTACATGGTTTTACATCTTCTGTCACAGAGCAGAGTTTCTACATATATTTTGTCACTGACAGATCAGCCCAATTTAGACTTCTACTGGGAAACCGTGAATGAGTAGGAAAGAGAAATGAAGGGAGGAAATTAAAAATCTCTTTATACGGGATGGAGGATTATAAGACTTCAATAATGTGGAGGGCCTCAAGCTGAGGAAGGAGGAATAATGTAATTTATAAAACCATCTGGACTAGTAAGCACCAATCACATCTTAAGGACTCTGTAGACTATGTATTCTGAATCTTCTGCCACAATTTCATTTGGTGGCCTGTAAGTTTTAGCATTATTGTACATTTAGTATTAATGAGTATTACTGAGAAGGTCAGAATCATACTGAAAGATTTGTTTGACTTGGGTTATTGATCCAGGCAAATTCATTTATAGTATTTCGTTGTTAGAAGTAAAAGGAAGAAATATAAAATCAGTTTATTTGCTCAAGATTGAAACTTTTGAAAACCCTTTATGGACTTTTTACTGACACCAGGACTGAAAAGATGGTACTTTATAGAGTTGGGGGGATGGAATGAAGAGATAATTATTTGTAGCTTTAGAGGATATGAAGACTCATTAAATTTGTTTACACTTGGCATGAAGATTGGAAGTTGCTTCTTTATACATTTCTTTCCTTTTTATTATATATTATATATTATTTATTTATTATTATATTTTCTTTCATCTCTTTTTCATCATCTTGTATTCTTCCTTTTTTTTGCTTTTTCTGCTTTGTTGTTGTGATTATTGTAGTTTATTTATTGGGTTATGATTTTATAATGTAGATTTAATATTTTTAAGATAATTTTTATTAGGAAATAAATGTGATTGGATGATAGATAGATAGATAGATAGATAGATAGATAGATAGATAGATAGATAGATAGATAGATAGATAGATAGATAGATAGATAGATAGATAGATAGATAGATAGATAGATAGATAGATAGATAGATAGATAGACAGCTTTGAGAATCTCTAACATTAGTCTTCTAATGACTCCAGGAAATTCTTTCCTTCCCTCTTGTATTTGCCAATATTTTCTTATATTTGCCAAGTAACATTATCACCATAATTATTCCAATTGTGAAAATGCTGAAGTTCAGCCATGGCATACCTAATAATCATGTCATGAAAACTGTTCCTCATTTTACAGTGGTTTTTACAAGAAAAAGTTTACACCAGCTGATCACCACTGAGAAAAATACAGTGAAAAGACTTCATATGAATTGTTTATTACTAGTCTAATTGTCAAACATTGTTACAAACGAGACCTGCCAAATACCTGAAGGCAGGACAAGAAGCAACGGATGGAAACTAACCAAAGAGAGAAGCAACCTAGAACTAAGGAGAAATTTTCTGACAGTTAGAACAATAAATCAGTGGAACCACCTGCCTCCCGAAGCTGTGAATGCTCCAACACTAGACGTTTTTTAAGAGACTGGATAGCCATTTGTCTGAAATGGTATAGGGTTTCCTGCCGGAGCAGGGGGTTGGACTAGATGATCTCCAAGGTCCCTTCCAATTATTATTATTATTATTATTATTATTATTATTATTATTATTATTATTATTATTATTATTATTATTATTATTATTATTATTATTATTATTATTATTATTGTTGTTGTTGTTGTTGTTGTTGTTGTTGTTGTTGTTGTTGTTGTTGCTGTTGCTGTTGCTGTTGTTATTATTATTATTATTAGCATCAGCATCATCAAAAGGAGCTATTTGAGCTTGAGCTATTTGAGCTGAGCAGGAGGTTGGACTAGATGACCTCCAAAGTCCCTTTCAACATCATCATCATCATCATCATCATCATCATCATCATCATCATCATCATCATCATCATCATTGATCATCGCACAGCCAGATGTTCAGACTGGATTTGGCATTTTTGTCTACCTATCGAGTCCTTACCAAGGACCTGGGATAGGCAGATGTGGATGTTTGATGATATTACAGATATCGTCACAGGATGGAAGCAGTTCCTAGTAAGGCCACCTTTTGCAATTGACTAATGGCGAATTTGTCAATGCCAATGGTGCTCCAGTTGTTTTGGGATTGCAGCCAAGGCGCCTATTACTATTGGTACTACCCTTGCTTGCCTTTGCCACAGTCTTTCTATTTCTATTTGTAGGTCTTTGTATTTTGTTATCTTCTCCAGTTCTTTCTCGTCTATTCTGCTGTCTCCAGGCACTGCCACGTCCACTATCCAGACTTTTTTGTCTTTCTTATCGACAATTGTTAAGTCCGGGATGTTATGTTGCAGGTGCTTGTCTGTTTGAATTCTGAAGTCCCAGAGCAGTTTAACTCTATCATTTTCTATGACTTTCTCTATTTTATGATCCCACCAGTTCTTGCTTATAGGCAAATGATATTTCTTGCAGATCTTCCAATGCACCATTGTTGCGACTTTGTCATGCCATTGCTTGTAGTCAGTCTGTGCGATCTTCTTGCAGCAGCTTACCAGGTGGTCCACTGTTTCTTCAGCTTCTTTGCATAGGCAGCACTTATGTCTTTTGCTGTCTTCTCAATTTTGACTTTGTATGCATTTGTCCTTAAGGCTTGATCTTGTGCAGCCAGAATTAGTCCCTCGGTCTCTTTCTTCAACTTTCCTGCTCTTAGCCATTGCCAGGTCTTGTTATTATCTGCTTTCCCAGCTATTTTTTTAATGTACTGGCCATGTAGTGCTTTGTCTTTCCATGCCTCTATTCTGTTCTTCATTTGGTCTTTCTTGTAGGCCAGTTTGGTCTCTCCAGTAGTCAGTAAGCCTTCCTGATATACTAATTTCAGTGCATCTTCATCATTGTCCTTCAGATATTCTTCCAAAGCCATTTTTTCTTCTTCAACCATCCACTATTCCAGCTGTGTATCTAATGACTGGAATTGCCCAGGTGTTGATTGCCTCCACGGTATTTCCTCTATTGAGTTTAGACTTTAAGATCTTCTTCACTCTCTTGATGTATTCACCTCTAATCTTTTTCTTGACTTCAGTGTGCTTGATGTTGTCAGCTTGAAGGATACCCAAGTATTTGTAGTAATCTTCCTCATCCAGACTCTTAATGTTATTTTCGTGGGGCATCTTGATTCCTTCAGTTTTCACTATTTTTCCTTGTTTGATAGTAAGTGTGGCACATTTGTCCAAGCCAAACTCCATTGCAATATCTTGGCTATATATACGGACAGTGTTGAGCAGCGATTCTATTTCTGATGTTTTTCCATACAGCTTCAGATCATCCATTATTATTATTATTATTATTATTATTATTATTATTATTATTATTATTATTATTATTATTATTATTATTATTATTATTATTATTATTATTATTATTATTATTATTATTATTATTGTTATTGTTATTGTTATTGTTGTTGTTGTTGTTGTTGTTGTTGTTGTTGTTGTTGTTGTTGTTGTTGAATCTCTTGTTCAAAGTGCCAGCTATGCCCTCATGCTCCAATTCATTCCTAGACCCTTTGATAGATTTTCATTTTCCTTAAGGGACACATTCCAAATTTATTGGAAGTTCTGATTTAGTCATTTTAGTGACTCCCCACCATCACCACACACACATACAGACATTCGCTTTTTCTTTCTTTTTTTAGTTCTGCAAATCTTGAGTTTCCCCTCCAGACTTCCATGGATGGTGCTTCCATGGATGGTGCTTTTTTCTACATTTACTATTAGTATGTGGAATTACAAAGATAAACTACTGACGGGTATCTATAATAGCACAGATCACTGTCTTCTTTTAAGTAAAACAAACTTTCATGAATGTCTTCTGTAGTGCTCAGATTGAAACAAATCTATGTTCTGAATACCTTCTTGACGTTCCCTATCTCCACAGCTCATGAAATCATATTGAACTCCTTGGTTATGTTTCTTCCTTCAGAATGTGCTTGCTTGTCCTTAGTCCTGATCAAATGTTGTCAAATGTTTCCACATCTTCAGATCTGTAAAAGTTGTAAATTCTAAAACTAGTTGGATGTCCTTGCTGGATTTTTATAAGGCATTAACTAGTTTGCCTTTCCTCATGAGCCCTCATGAGCCCTGGGTCAGGTTGCCTGGTATGAGGATTCCCACCCCTCCCCAAGCACATCTAATGAAATGTTTTTACAACCTTTTTTTGGCATATTAATATTATTTATTCTACTCACTATTAGCTGCCCAGAATCCTGTGTTGTCTGGACAGCCATGTAAATCTATACAATGGAATGAATAAAAATGGTCAATGGTAAATGTCCAATTAAAGATAACCCAATGAGGCAAGACATATTTAAATATTTTAGGTGTACTCAGCACAACATAGGAAAAAGGATGTGCTGCAGTTTGATCTACAGTCCACTAAGGAAAACATAAAAACAATCATAGTCCTATTGTGGTGGGAAATCTCACCTCTAAAGTAAATCAAAGAACTGGAGAGTTTGAAAACAGATTTCTTTAATAAGCTATAGAGGAAAAAATTACACTGGTCACTGTACTTGGAGCAAGCAAAATCAAGAACTCCAATTTCAGGGCAACACAGATCTTCTATAGATTTCATTACATTACATCATATTCTAAGGAATATGGGCTAAGTAAATAATTGTTTTACAATTGCTTTGTAGTCATCAGATAAGAAAGTAAAGGCTATGATGTTTTGGAACCTAACTGGAGTACAACTGATCTCCCTATCAAAGTTTCCTGTAGACTCTGGAAGGATGTTAAAGAATAGTTACCCAAGTGATGCTGTCACTCCCTTCTCACAGTGCCTGGAGTCTGTGGGAGTCTGGATGGGGAGACAACAGACTTTGGCTGAACCCTGGTAAGACTGAGTGGCTTTGGATGCATGGAGCTTTGGGATACAGGACATTAGTATTTTTAGTTCTGGACCTGGTGTGCAACTTGGAGGTTCTCCTGGACTGATGACTTTTGCTTGAAAAGCAAGTGGCAGTTGTGGCTTGGAGAGAATTTGCACAACTTAGTGTTGTGCGCCAGTTGTGCCTTTTTCTGTATCAAGAGTTCCTGTGCTGAGTCATTCAAGCCCTAGTCATCTCACATCTGGACTACTGCTTCACACTGTATGGGATTACCCTTGAACAGTTTTTGGAAGCTATAGCTGGCACAGAATGAGGCCACACGCAAAGTTCTTGGAGCCCCTAGGGTGGCCCATGTTATATCACTGTTGCGCAAGCTGCACTGGTTGCTAGTTTGCTTCCAGGTCCAATTCAAGATATTGGTCCCTATTTCAAGGAGGAATACTTATTCTCCCTGCCCTGCCAGGGGAAGCTATATAGAATACATAGATCTACAATATCCCTTTAAATATTGAAAGAGTTCTACCAGGTCTTCCTTCAATCTTCTCTTCTTTAGGCAAAACATATTCAATCCAGTGTTTCATAAAATTTCGCTTTCAAGCTCCTCCTTCTCTTCCTCTTTTATCCTTTTTCCATACACTTCTTCTTGGTGCTATTTCTAGTACTAAATTGTACTTTCTAAAATGACAGGGAATTTCAGCACAGGAGTAATCATATTACATTGTAGTAATCTTTAAACTGAAATGCAATCACATTTACTTTGCTCTCGCCCCACCCAACTCTTTGTCTTCATTTTATACATTATTTGGGGTACAGCTCTTTGTTATGACACTCAGAGGCCAGCTGCACACCTTGCTTTAAATTGTATCATGTGATAGAGAAGACTGGCAGTTAAATGAAGTAACAAAACAGTTGCAGTAAAAGAGTAAGAAGGGCCAGGGATTGCAGTGTACATGGGCATAGAGAAATATAAGTGTGTCTAGGGGTTCAAATAACTAGAGACAAATATGAATACATAGAATTTATTCTGATTTGCTCCATGAAGAACTTGTTCATGTTCGCAAATAAAGCCCAGGGATGAATGAAATTGTTAATTTTGAATTTACTTTCTTGAATTTTCAGTTTCATATTGGCTTATTAATATTTCCCCATCAGTCCATGAGAGCTTTTTAAAAAATAATTTTAAACGACCATTTTTTTGAAGAGGGGTATATATTTTTTTTCTCTTCAGGGCAGATTTTTGTATTCTTTTTTTTGTACTGGACCTATTTTGAGAAAGCCATGTTTAAAAATGTAATAGTGTAAAATATTGTCCAAAAATATGAGTCTGTATACTCATTGCCTCTAATATATGTAGTTTAAATATATATATATATAATTGGAGAACCTGTCTATGAAATTTAGAGAAATCAAAGGCTAAACGTTTAACTTTGTCTAAATTATACTTGTACACCACCCAGAATACCTTTGTCTGAGAGAGTAGAAGTTTTTAAACTAGATAGATAGATAGATAGATAGATAGATAGATAGATAGATAGATAGATAGATAGATAGATAGATAGATAGATAGATAGATAGATAGATAGATAGATAGATAGATAGATAGATAGATAAAGTATAACATTAGTTTTTAAATTGGTTTAAGGGTGTGATAATGCAGACTCTGACAAGCTACCAAGACATCCTAGGGCTGCAATTGGAAAACAACACAAAAATATCCAAAAAAAGGCAATGGCAACTCCCATATTTTTGTCCAAAAAATTATGTGTCCATATAGTCATGCAGAACTGAGCTCAACTTGGAGTTTTTACTTTTAATTGGGTAATGTGAGTTTATCATGAAAATCCAAAATATTTATTTCCTGTAATAATGGTTCATCTGCTTATAAAGCTTTCAGCGAGTATTGAATAGAACGGAACAATGCTGTTTCCCTTCATCCTCACAAAGTTGCAACTGAAGCCAAGGCAGCACATTCAGACCCTCCTAAGAGACCCTCTCTGTACTCTTTTCTTGCCTTCCATGTTCCAGTTTCTTGTGTAATAGCGATAATCCCTGTTGCTTTGTTGGATCATCACAATAAATGGCTTCTGAGATTGATTAAAAACCCTCTGCACAGCTCTGGCTCAGCATCGATTTTAGCAGCAGCTGCCTCTTGCTTTATATGCTGTACATCATAGATATCAGAGAAGGAAAAGACCTATTAAGTCCCATCTGGCTTACTTTCTCTCCTTCCCTCCTCTCTCTCTCTCTCTCTCTCTCTCCTCCCCCTCCCTCCTCTCTTTCTCTTTCTCTTTTCTCTTTTTTAATCATTCAACCCTGCCTGACTCCAGTCTGTTCTGAACATGGTAGCCTTACAAAGGCCTCTCCCTTCGTCTGGTCTCTTTCATATGTTTTTGACTACAACTCACCGGATGCCTCAACAGCATGGCCTGCAAATGTAGAAACTGCCACACTGGGGGATCAGTCTTAGACCTCTTTTTCAGACATCTGTGATCTTAAAGATATGCCCTTCTGGACAATCACTTGTTACTTACTGGGTACATTTATTTGTTTGGTAGCTATTCTTTACATTCTCCTTATTTATAAGTTTCTTACTACACTTAAACTACTCCTTGTAATGATTTACATGACAATCCTAGACTGATTCAGACTGATAGGTATTGGATATGTGATGGGTGAACTTTACCATTATCAATCATGTCAACCAAGGATATCCAAAGGGAGTGTAGGGAGAGGGTCTAGGACAACTCAGCGCAGCCAACTTGGCACAGCCAACTCATTGTGGTCAACTCACTGTAGGATAACTTGCTGCAGGGCAAGAGTTACATTAATATTGAAGAAATGTGGAATAGAATCATTAAAGAAAGGATGCAAAAGGATGGACAAAATGAAATGTGAATGAGAAAAATTGAATTGTTGAATTGTTCCCCAGTGAGTTGGTCACAGTGAGTTACCCCTGGCTAGTTGGCTATGCTGGGTTGGCCATGGCAAGTTGGCTATAGTGAGTTGGCTGCAGCCAATGGCCTGCAATAAATTTTCATTCCAGTAGGGAGAAGGGGGTCAAAAAGGTAAGCTGGTGGCTATGGTATCTCCACTGAAGCCCTGCCCCTTTTTTTCTTCAATAAATCCTTTACCACTGTAAAGCTGTAACATTACTCTTCCAGCTGAAAAGAAGGAGTGATTACTGACCTGTTTGATTGATATGAGTTGTACCATATAATCAGATCTTTCTGCATTGCTTGACTTCTATTAATTCCAGGAGTCTGAAACTTTTCCATATCCTGGACTTTATTCATGCAGTTTCTCAAGTTCAACAAATTCAAAATGAAAGTGAAATTAAAAAGAAATCTTGCAAGCAAGTGAAAATTCAGCAACTCCATTCACCAGATCTCATACAAGTATGCTGACATAAGATTTCAGCCACTTCAAATTTAATATTTTTTCCCCACTTAATTTAGATGCCACCTAGAACTTTTGCAGGCATCTTGGCACTAATGGTTGCTGTGTTGCTGACCTCTGCCTTCTAGTGGAATTGGCAATTTATTTGGAAAGCTTTATAAGTTTCGCCTTAGATTTGCCCTTGATTCAAAATTAGTTATTACTGGGTTTTGTACTATGAACCCAGCATATCTCCTTGTTTGTGAAGGATATATCTTGCAAACCTAAAGTTTTCAGCTTGACATATAGCTACATTGAGGGGTTTTTTTCCCAATGGCATTGTAGTAGAATATAAAGCTTAAGAGATTCACTGAATTTAATTGTCTTAACTTAATTCAATTAATATTTCTTTATTGCTTTTTTGCAGTATTTCCATAATGGGTACCTGCACATTGCTTTCAAATGTTTATGATGCATTTTAGAAATTCATAAAATTATAAAAGTGAAATGCAAAAGCAAAAGTGGAATGCAAAAGAATAAACTTATAGAATAATAAAATACTAAGATTTAGAGATCTTTTAGAATAGTGATGGAGCATCCACGATTTCTGAAGGCAAATTGTTCCACTGGTTAATTGTCCTCACTGTTAGGAACTTTCTCCTTAATTCCAGGTTGCTTCTCTCTTTGATCAGTTTCCAACCATTGTTTCTTGTCCTGCCCTCTGGTGCTTTGGAGAATAATTTAATCCCCTCTTCTTCGTGGCAGCCTCTCAAATACTGGAATACTGCTATCATGTCACCTCTATTTCTTCTTCTTTTTAGACTAGCCAAACCCAAGTCCTGCAGCCATTCTTTATATGTTTTAGTGTCCAGGCCTTGGATCATCTTAGTTGCTCTTCTCTGAACTTTTTCCAGGGTCTCAACGTCTTTTTTGTAATATGGTGACCAAAACTGGTTGCAGTATTCCAGGCGTGGTCTCACTAGGGTTTGATAAACCAGTACTAATACTTTGCGTGATCTTGATTCTATGCCTCTGTTTATGCAACCCAGGATTGTATTAACTTTTTTGGCTGCTGCTGCACATTGCTGGCTCATAATCAAGTGATTGTCCACTAGGACTCCAAGGTCCCTCTCACAGTTACTGTTTTTGGCCAGGTCTCACCTAATCTGTACTTATATCTTTGATTTTTCCTGCCTAAATGTAAAATTTTGTTTTCTCCACATTAAAACTCATTTTGTTGGATAGGGTCCATTGTTCCAGTTTGTCAAGATCTTTTTGGATCCTGAGCTTGTCTTCTGGGGTGTTGGCTATTCCTGCCAGTTTAGTGTCATCTGCAAATTTGATGAGTTCCCCTTCTATTCCTTCCTCTAAGTCATTGATGAAGATATTGAAGAGTACTGGGCCTAAGACGGAGCCTTGTGGTACCCTACTGCTTACTTCTCTCCATATGTATGTAGTACCATTGAGGACTACTCGTTGAGTACAATCTCTTTATCCCTAATTCTTGGATCCATTTTGACTTAACAGATCATAACTATGTTTAATCATAACATCTTGGAGGAAGCTCTGGTACTATTTTTCTTAACACTGTGTAAAATGCTTTCAGAAATTACAAGGTTTGGATGTGATTCTTTTTCTTCATTTACATAGCATTAGAACAGATTCAACTTAATAAATTAAATTTGACAGATGATTAGTCTATAATGTGGTACAATCACTTCTGGTATTTGAAAAAAGAAAAGAAAAATGGACAAGGTCTTTAAATCCGAGAGACCTGCTGGGTATTTAACGGGCAATCCCTTGAACTTCAGAGACATTAGGATATCAGGATAATTCTGTTTGTGTGTGTGTGTCATGCACAGGTTAAAGCATCAAGCTAGAAACCAGGAGACTGTGAGTTCTAGTCCTGCCTTCGGCACAAAGCCAGCTAGGTGACCATGTCACTTTTTCTCACCTTCTCTCCCTTAAGAAGGAGGCAATGGCAAACCAGTTCTGAAGAACCTTGCCAAGAAAATTGCAGGGACTTCTTCAGCAGCCTCTAAGAATCAAGCACAGTTGAATACAAGGAAAAATATTTAAGGAAAGGATATTTTAATAAGCATATCATCTATTAATATGTCAAAATGTCTATAAACTTTTGATTCTCCAAGAGCTACAAGTAAAGCTATCACTAGTGACTGGGTAAAAGCAAGGCAACCCTTTAGTTTCAATAAAAGGAAATATCTGTAACTCAGAGACGAACCGTGGTGCCTTTATGCTCTCTGAGCTTAAAGAATCATAAAATTGTAGGGCTGGAAGGGACCTCAGAGGTCTTTTAGTTCAACCCCTGCTCAAGGCAGGAGCTTTATACCATCCCAGTCAAATGGTTGTTCAATCTATTCTTGAAAATCTCTAGTGATAGAGCCAGGAGGCAAATTATTTTATTGATTAATTGCTCTCACTATCATATTTTTTTCCTTACTCTAGATTCAATCTTTGTTTGACAAGCTTCCACCGATTACTTTTTGTCTTGATCTCTGGTGCCCTGGAGAATAAGTCAATCCCCTCTTTGTGACAGCCCTTCAAGTATTAGAAGATAGCTATATGTCCCCCAATCCTTTTCTTTGATAGACTAAACATACCTAGTTTCTTCAACCGTTCATCATATGATTTAGTCTCCAGACCCTTTAACATCTTTGTTGCTGTTTTCTTCACACTTTCATGGTGACCAAAACTGGATGCAGTATTCCAAGAGTGGTCTTACCAGTTTGTTTGTTTTCAGAAGTTTTATTACCCAACAAGGTAACATCATCAGTCCTGATGAGTGTGGAATTTCATCCCTATTTATATATCATAGCTTGCCCTACCAGTATTGGTGGGAGTGTGGTTTTCTCCTTGGTAATTCCTTGATTCGAGGATTTGTTTGTCTGGTGTTAAACCCTGCTTAATTGCCTATAGGTTCCTGGAGAGGATGTGTTCTGGTCTTTTTTCCCTTCTTAGTTTTTTATTGTCTCTTTTGAATGTGTGTAAATATGGTGGCTGATTTGTCTGAATGCCAAGATTTCATGAATTCCCTAGCATT
Organism: Azemiops feae; assembly: GCA_023970755.1. NCBI lineage: Eukaryota > Metazoa > Chordata > Lepidosauria > Squamata > Viperidae > Azemiops > Azemiops feae. The sequence goes on along the minus strand of JALGBA010004089.1, from coordinate 1,342,378 downwards.
TTTGGATTTAGCTTGGTCTAGGATACCCACAATTGAGATTAAGGAGTTTTTATCATATCTTATGGTGCTGTGCTTATCTTTTGCCTGTCTGTCCAAAATAGTGGTTGTTACTGTCCTTATACTGTACATTGTAGAGGACTTCACTTTTTTTTCCTTCTTGGGCAACTGTGTCTTTTCATTTACTTAAGATGTTGGAGAGTTTTAGTTGATTTATATGCTAAGTTATGTCATTTGGTTACAATAGTCTGTTGTTTTATTGGGAGATGTTCTTTATGTATGATAGTGTTATCCTTTTCATAGCTTGTGTTGGTTGTGCTATAATAAATTGAGTTTTCAGGCACTATTTGATAAAGTTGCTTGGGTATCCATTTTGTTGGAAGATGTTGTATAGCTGGTTTTCCCTTTTCTGACATTCTGGGTTACTGCAGTTTGTTTGTGCTTATCCGAGCTCTTACACAGCTCCTGTTATAGGAGGTTGGGTTGTTACTTTGAAAATGGAGTACTTGGTTAGTGTGGGTTGTTTTTCAATAGACATGCATTTTTAATTTGCTGCTGTTTCTTCTGCTGATGAGGATAATCAGGAGACAGAGTGTGTTGTTGCTTTCTTCTTCCCTTGTGAATTTTAATCCTTTGAAGATGTTGATTGTTTCCTATGTCTTCTCTAGTTGTTCCTTTTTATTATGATAAAGGTGTTGTCTACATATCTGACCCATGCTTTTGGTTATATATGTAGGAGTTCTATAGTTTACAGATGCTGCACTACAGTCTCTCTATGAGTCCTTAGTGATACCATGGGTGTTCCTCCAATTTATTGGTACAGTTATCCATAAAACAAATAGATAGTGAGGAAGATGTGAATGGGACATTTGTCTTTAGTTTCAAATTGCCATTTAATGGTTTTTAAAACTGATAAGAAGTCTGTAGGTGAACATGTTTTAATACAACTTCTCTAGCTTTACTTCCAAAGCAACTATTTAGAGGGAAAATCAGATCTTCATTAAATAAGAGAGTTAGGAGTGGAATAAAAAAAAAAGAATGCTTAATCAAAATATTCCTGATTCTCATCACTGAGGAATTTCTGCATTTAAAACATTGATTGTTGCATATTTTGTACTATAATCCTCACAAAACCATATACAATTTGGGCATTTTTGCTCAAACTCTTGTTATAATACTGAAAAACAATACTTTGAGGGTTTTTATTTTTCTTTTTTTTAATAGAGTAGGTTTTTGTGGTGGTTTAATAGCTAGAAATGGTTAATTCCTATATATTTGGGGAATCACTTGTGATGGTTGCAGGAATTGAGTATGTTTAATCTAATGAAAAGAAGGACTAGGGATGACATGATAGCAGTGTTCCAATATCTAAGGGGCTGCCACAAAGAAGAGGGGGTCAAACTATTCTCCAAAGTGCCTGAAGGCAGAACAAGAAGCAATGGATGAAAACTAATCAAGGAGAGAAGCAACCTGGAATTAAGGAGAAACTTCCTGACAATGAGCACAATTAACCAGTGGAACTGCTTGCTTCGGAAGATGTAGGTGCTCCATCATTGGAAGCTTTCAAGAAGAGACTGGACAGCCACTTGTCAGGAATGATATAGGATCTCCTGCTAATGCAGAGTTGTACTAGAATACCTCCAAGGACCCTTCCAACTCTGTTATTCTGTTGGATTTTCATTCCCTTTGTTAGAACTTTCTTCTGATTATGTTGAATAGATGTGGTAAGTTTGGATCATCTAAAGGCATTGATTGGCCAGGTTGAATTCTATCTTTGCCTCCATCCCCAACAAATGTGCCCAACTAAAGGGTCTCTATGGTTCTTAAGGTGAGAAAAGGAAGACTTGTGAAGAAGAAGCATGTTGATGAGCAGAGTTTAACTGTCCCCTTAGATTTATGTACAAGGGATGTACAACAGACATGTATGTACTTACTGTTTTATTCTGTTTGGATCATCTAGTGGATTATTGATTTATGAACATGGGGAAAACGGAGAATCAATTATTAAATATCTTCATTCTTGAAATTACAGCAGTCCTAGTAATAGTAAGAAGATGAGCTGTTAGGCTATCAGTGATTAGAGATCTCCATTCTTTAGCACAAATGCTATAGAGGCATAGAAATATAGGAATTTTTATACATTTTTATTGCTTTTAATGGGATGTGCACTCAAAGGATGTGCATTTAAAGAAGCATTATGTTGACAAAAGCAAGCAGACTAGATAGCCTCTTTGTTAATATGTATCTTTCACTATATGCCCAGCGAAATAAAAGCTTCCATTAGGAAATGATTGGTTAGCGGTATATGAATTTACCCATTACAAGTTAATACTATAACTGCCCTGAGATCTGTTCAACAAATCATGGTTAAAGTATTTTTGTGAATCCATCTCTTTCAGATTTTGCCTGATTCCTGTTTGTCACGGGAGCAGAACTTTATGCTCTGCTCATCACTTCAGCCTCCCACCCAAAGAAGCTTATAACTTTTCATACATTAAAAAATGATGGGATGGGAGATGTTGTCAAGCACTCTTTCCCAAGCAATTATTTTTAATTAATTTTGGAAACTAAAATGGTTTCTATCGTGGTCTGGGAAGGCTCAGTGTGCTGGACTATGAGAACCCTTGTGCAATGAAGATCCTAAAAAAGTACCATTCCTCTTTAATATAGAAGTCCTTTGCTAAGGGCATTTCATTTTAATTAATGTGAAGACATGTACTTCAGGTGTGGATATATGCATAATATAAATTCTCCAAGGTAACCTACTTATAAGATGAATTTATGTTCATCCAAGGTGCTCATAAGGCCAATATATTATTCACAAGAATAGTCTGCCTTTTAATGAAAAGGCAGAAATAAAAGCAGCTGTTTTCACCAGTGCATTGCAGTCATCTATATATGCATGGCCATGGGGTTAAAAATTAATTTAAAATTAACTTAATGCTCCCTAACTAAGGTTAAAAATAATGGAATTTACTATGAAGCAGTAACCGGGAAACCCACTGAAACAAGACAAATCTTTGCAACTAACAGAAAAGAAAACAGCAATAGAACTAGTCATCTCTAAAAAGGCAATTGCAAGCGGGGTGGCATGCATTCCTATGGGACGAAAAATATAAAATACACAGATACTTTCAAAGACACCTAGTTAGGAATGCATTGCTACAGACTTGGGAAAAAATAAAACAAAAACATTATATAAGAATTCCAATGTGGTTATCCCCAACAGAAGCTCTGAAACACCCAAACTTATTGGACATAAATAAGATAATTAGATACAAGGAATTAGTAAATGAACAGGGAAATTTGAAAACAAAACAAGAATTGGAACAAGATGTAGGCAGAGAGATTGACTGGTGGACATTTACACAAATTCAATCTAAATATACAGAGGACAAAAAATTATATGAAATACAAAAGGAGCCGCAAGAATTGGATAAAATTATACATGGAACAGAAATAAAAATAATTAGCAATATATATAAATACTTACTGAGATATAAAATGGAAGACGAGATTGTCAAAGACACAATGATCAGATGGGCAAAAAATTTCGGATACAATATAGAATTGGAGAAATGGGAAAAAATATGGGAAACAAACATAAAATTGACAATGTCTGTGGCATTCAAGGAAAACCAGTTGAAGATGTTCTACAGATGGTATCTTCCACCAGCAAAACTTGCCAAGATGTTCCAGAACAATTCGCCAACATGTTGGAAATGTAAAAAAGTACATGGAACATATTATCATCTATGGTGGACATGCCCAATTGCGAAAAAATACTGGACTAAAATAAGAAGATGGATGGAAGAAATAATAGACTGGAAACCAGAGACCAGAGACCTTTCTGCTGGGTATTTTAAATAGAAAATATAGTAAAGAAATACGGTACTTAATTCTACATATAACAACGGCAGCAAGAATAGTCTGTGCACAGTTCTGGAAAAATGAGAATATATCATCAAAGGAAGAAGTGATAAGAAAAATCCTGGACTGTGCGGAGATGGACAAATTAACAAAAGAGATAAAAGAAAAGGAAGACACAGTAATATCTAATATGGAATAAGTGGTATGATTGGTTGGAGATTAGAAATAATAAATGAGAATAAATGTGGAAAGGTCAAAAAATGGAAAATGTGTGTATAATAATGTATAGTAATAATATGTATTACTTTTAGTATGAAGTATAGTATGAAGGAAGAAAAATGGAAACAAGAAACAATGGGACAACAAGGACAAATATATTTAAAATATATTTAAAGAAGAATAAAAATTAAAATTAAAAAGAAAAGAAAAGTAAAAAGGCAATTCAAAATTGTGTATTCTGTAACAGAGCAGGTTCAGTTATTTGTACCCACCTGCTGACACAGGGGGTGACAGAGAGATTATAGCTCAGTGTGCTGTGTGAATCACATTTTAATCTGTACAAATTCAGCTGTTGTGATTATAAATGACATATTATAGTTTAGCATGATGTCTGAACCAATACATCACGTTTAAGCCATGTTTTAATGGAATATATGAATCAGTGAGAGTATCAGCCCATCTTAGTAATAACAAATATATATATAATATATATATAATATATATATTATAATATATATTATATATATATATATATATATATATATATATATATATATATATATATATATATATATTATATATATATATAATAAAAACAAAATAGTTTGAGCACCAGGATGATATTAAAACAGAAACTGTTTAATACAAAAGCCAAAGCTAAGCTTTCGTCGGCCAACACTGCCGACATCATAAGAGCATAATACAAGATTACTGGGAGTCCTTTTTATACTGCCGGACGGCTCTGCGCCCGGCTTCTCGATCTAGTCATCGGTCCGTCCGTTTTCTCTATTTGGTTTGTTCTTAAAGGGCACGCATCTCTTGCTGCGTTGGTATCTTCTGATATATATAATAAAATGATGTTAGAAAAAAGGTTTCTTTATTGCTGAGCTTTCGTCAACAAGCTGTTGACATCATCAGAGCAAATGGCTAAATGACGGGGGACCATATGCATACATATACATAACAGTTAAAAAACGGTTACAATATGGCATGTGCATACAGCATGCTCATAAAAAGCTCTCTCGCAAAAAGTCATACTGGTAGCAGCAAATACACGGAAATCAGTCTCCAGGCGAAATTCAAAAGACGCACCTTTCAGCTGTTTGGCACGTAAGCTCCATCGCGCCTGTCAGCTATTCGGTGCGAGGCTCTCAAGGCGCCGCGTGCAGAAACCTCACCCCTAAAGGTGGAGGAGGACGAAGTGATGGTGTCGTTTGATGTCACCTCACTCTTCACCTCCATCCCACAAGACCTAGCAGTCACAGTACTAAAAGACCATCTTGATGAGGTAGGGCAAGGACAACACCAGGATTCCCTTCATACCGAGGATTTGGTGAAATTAATAACACTATGCCTAAAAACATATTTTACCTTTCAAAGAACAGATCAAAGGGACGCCAATGGGATCACCCATTTCGAGCATAGTGGCGGAGGCGGTCCTACAACGGCTAGAGACTATAGTAATGGCCCAATGCCATCCTAAATTTTGGGTCCGATACATCAATGATACGTTTGTGATCATTAAGAGACATGATAGGGCCAGCTTTATGGATGCATTAAATTCTGTATACCCTGACATCCATTTCACAGCAGAGGAGGAGAATCAGGGTTCCCTGACCTTTTTGGGTGTGCTGGTTAGCCACCAACCTGATGGGACCCTGCACACAAGGGTATACCGCAAACCAACTCATACCAACAGAACCCTCCATTACAAAAGCAATCACCCCGTGGCCCATAAAATTAGCTGTGTCAGAACACTATTCAAACGTGCGGACTCACATTGCAGCACAGCTAAGACCAAAACTGAGGAAAGAAACCATCTTTACCAAACCTGTAAGTATAATGGTTATCCAATTGAATTCATTAGGCGATATAGCAGACCACATAGACCCCACGAAGACTTACAAGCCAACAGGATGACAATGCAACCCATATGTATCTCCCTCCCATACATTAATAGCGTGTCTGAGGCAACAGCCAGACTACTGGCCCCCCTTAATGTAAAAGTGGCCCACAAGCCAGATCAGACCTTACGTGCCAGGATCATGCACCCTAAGGACTCACTCCCCAATGAGGAAAGATCCTTGGTAGTGTATAAGATAAAGTGCAAGGATTGTCCCTGCAACTACGTTGGGGAAACTACCAAAGACTAAAAACTAGGGTGCATGAGCATGCACTGGCGATTAAAAGACATGAACAACATTCACAGGTATGGACTCACATGGCCAATCATGGCCACGAGTTCGATCTTGCCAATGCGCAGACCATGTCCAGGGACACCACCAAGGGAGGCCGCCTACTTAAGGAGACCTGGCTTTCTGATGGCGATTCCATCAACCGCCACATAGAACTTTGCCCAGCATACCAAACACTCAAGGTATGGGAGGGACAGCATCACAACTTAAAACGAAGGCAGTCTGCCAACCCCCCACAAGATCAGAAGGATGGAGTGATAGAGGGAACAATCTGCCTGCGAAGCAACGAATCGACAACACACCCTACAAGTAGAACAAAGGGGGGCGAGTAATGCGCCCCATGGACATCCCAAGCACACACACCCTAACCCACCTTACAACGAGAGGAGAAAAGGATGATGAATGCGGACGACGTGAACAGCTGGATGACGGCCCACGAGATACTTACACACATGCCACGACTTCCGCGAGCAAGAGGAGAGTGGCAACACACCTCACTGACGACCTCACAACAGATGCTCATGAGCGACTGATAAAAGGCCAGCTCTTGGGAGCCTACACGTGTGCAAGAAAGGCAAGAGAGTTGGCGAATGGTGGAGTAGGGTTAAATGCATGCCCAGCGGATGATTTGGCGATGGATGCACGACGATGGCGAGTGGTGAGAGAGAAGAAAGATGACGAGAGCGAGCAGCTAGAGGGAGACCTCCAACGCACCCGTGTGCACCCCCAAAAAGTGACAGCACTCTCGAGCAGAGGAGTACATGCGAGAGCACACCCATTGGAGACCGCCTGAACGAACGCCCAGACCCGCCTGACAGGCCGGTTCCTGGGTGCTCATACATGCACAGGAGCGGCAGGATGGAGGAGCAAGAGAGCCACACCGAACTTGCATTCCGCCGATGGCCCCATTGGGGAGGAACAGATAGGTCCCGGGATGGGGGCGAGGGGAGAGAGCGAGTGAAAGTGCCCTGTACAATTTGACAGCGGGACGCACACGAACAAAGGGATTGGGGGGAGAAAAGGGGAAGAGAGAACAGCAACCTTGGAAACTATTAGCGCAGCAGCAAGCGCGTGCCCTTTAAAAACAAAACAGCTAGAGACGATGAGTGGACCAATGACCAGGTCGAAAAGCCAAGTGCAGAGTCGACTGGTTATATAAGAGAACTCCCAGCAACCTTGCTTTTATGCTCTGACGATGTCAGCAGTGTATATAATTTATTGTTTTATCATAGCAAGTAAAATACAGAACAGCAAAACAAACAAGTTTTGATTTAGATAGGTGCCCATCTCACACAAATGACATAGATGATGACCAGCACCTTGAAGAGCAGGTCTTCATGGAACAGTGATATTACATAAGCTTGACAAGAAATGCCAAACACTGCCTGTGTTGCCGCATAACGGGCCTACTAGAGTTTCTGAATGCTCTTCAAGAGCATCCAAGAGATTACAGTTATCAATAAAAGAGATTATATGTAGTTCACGGTTGAACAGTCGGGTCCTTCGTACTCTCTGAGCTTGGTTATTTCAGGATTAACATTACAGAATAATAGAATAACAGAGTTGGAAGGGACCATAGAGGTCTTCTAATCCAACCCCCTGCTCAAGCAGGAAACCTTATACGTTCACTTTACTAGACTAGACATACCCAATTCCTGCAACCATTCTTCATATGTGTTAGCTTCCATCTCCTTATCATTTTTGTTACTCTTCTCTGCAATCTTTCTAGAGTCTCAATATCTTTTATATCATTTTGGATTACATAATGTTTGGATTAACATTACAGTTATCCAGATAGGAGGTCACTATGGCATGAGTCTCCATGAGCAAAGTGCAATTGGTGGACAAGACAAACTTGTGTAAAAGCCCTGCTCTTCTTAAGCAGAAGTTGAGAGTCCAGGAGGTCCCTAAAATTGTGCATTTACTCCAAGTGGAGAAGTGCACCCCTTCAGAATTAAAAATGAAGAATTCCTGGAACTGGGAGATTCGATTGATTGATTACATGACATAAAATTGTTGTCGAATGTTAGCAGCAATATAGATAGATTTTCTTCATGATTATCTGGGTATGTCTAGTTTAATGTAGAGAAGGACGAGGGATGACATGATAGCAATGTTCCAATATCTCAGGGGCTGCCACAAAGAAGAGGGAGTCAAGCTATTCTCCAAAGCACCTGAAGGCAGGACAAGAAGCAACAAATGGAAACTAACCAAAGAGAGAAGCAACTTAGAACTGAGGAGAAATTTCCTGACACTTAGAACAATTAATCAGTGGAACAACCTGCCTCCAGAAGTTGGCAATTTGGATTGTCAGTGGATTTTTGTATCTTCGCTTTCATGGCATTAGTTTGTAGTGCTTGTTCTTGAGCAGCCAGTATTAAGCCTTCCGTTTCTTTCTTTCTTTCTTTCTTTCTTTCTTTCTTTCTTTCTTTCTTTCTTTCTTTCTTTCTTTCTTTCTTTCTTTCTTTCTTTCTTTCTTTCTTTCTTTCTTTCTTTCTTTCTTTCTTTCTTTCTTTCTTTCTTTCTTTCTTTCTTTCTTTCTTTCTTTTTATCATCATCATCATCATCATCATCATCATCATCATCATTATTATCTGTCTTAAACCTTGGTTCTTCAGCTCTTCCAATGATGCCTGCATTGCCACTATAACTGAGCCTATCCACTTTGCTCCTGGTCATCCTTTTCTCTTTTTTCTCCATCTTCAGCATTAGAGCCTTCTCCAGAAAGCATCACATAATGTGTCCTAAGAAGGATAATTTGAACCTGATCATTTGTGCCTTGAGTGAGACCTCTGGGCTGGTTGATTTGTTCAATCATCCATTAATTTGTTTTCTTGGATGGCCACAGTATTCTCAAGAATCTTCTCCAACACCAGAGTTCAAAAGTGTCAAGACTTTTCCTATCCTGCTTCTTCAAAGTCCAACATTGGATTCCATAGAGTGTCATAGGGGGTCCCATGGTTTCTTATTTGATTTGATGATTTTAAAGTTTCTTTCAAAGGAAATGGAAATTTCAGTGTTTTCACATTGCTTGGTCAGCCCAAGGAGGACGTGTACAATTGGATGTCATTAGCATGATGACATCATCAGTATACTGATGATACTGCAACCCATGCCAATGGCTTATCTTGCCTGGCAGCTTTGTGTTAATGTCAAATAGAAGTGGGACCCAGGAGGGGGATCCAAGAGACCCAAGACACATATTTTGGTAACATGTCAAATGATTACCCAACTTGCATTGGACTCAACAAAGGGTTTTACTCAGGAAACTTTGAACTTGCAGCAAAATATTCCTCCAGTGATATTTATCACATCTTTAATCAGTTCTATGTTTGGAACGCTATAAATTAACCTACAAACATTGGAAATGTTCCCAAACTTACTTGATGAAACATTGCTTGATGAGACGTTTTGTGTCTCAAAATTTGTATGGCATATTCTACGATTTATTTATTTATCTGTCCTGTATAAACAACAAATGTCAAACTTAGTCCATCAGTCATACCTTTGGGTTCCTAACTTTGTCAGAGACATGTATGAGTTTCTAAAGAAACTGTATAGTTGTATGTAATATCTAAAAATTTCCCCTGACAACATTCATCACGGGGGAGGAATTAAGCAAAATTCCTCTCTCGTTGGTAGATCATTATTTGATTCAAAAATAATTCCACCCAGAGTGGTTGGATACGAGATGGGTGGCAAATAAATTTCACAATAAATAAATAAAAATAAGTTTGGATTTGAATGTTTTTATACAATGTAAGTGAACTAATATATTGTGGTTTTATTTAATGTTATACAGCACTTCAGAGGATTCTATTCTTCCCCCCTTTGCATGAAATAACTGTACTAACCAACTATGTATAATCTCCACATCTTTTTAGAAAGATGGACAGGATCAAAAACCCATTTAGGGCAATCTCTTGTTTTCAGACCGTTAGGTCCAATCTATGACCCATTCATCAACATAATGTAGTGGGAGATCTCTTATTCAACCTAACTGGACAAGAATACAGGGGAGTAACTTCAGTATTTGATTTCCCCCCCCTTCATGCAAAAGTGATGATATCAATGTACTGGAGCATTAGAGTAATTGACAGCTCCTCCTTGCTCTGATAAGTTAATGAGGTGATAATGAGGCTTTGCAAGTTTTACTATACTTTGTGACAGATTGACATACAGGAAATCAGGGAAGAAAATAAACAAGCAGAAGCTGTTCTTACTGCATGCTAGCCATTTAAGAGGAAATGTTTCTTTGCAAAAACCTAAGGAGAAACTAAAGGTTACCTTTGTACTAAAGAGGATTAAAAAAAAAGAGCACAGTATATCTTACAAATCAAAACTTTGAACTGAAAAGAAAGCATTCTTGGATTTAATGGCACTCACTCCTGGATAACTAGTACACATAGAATTGTATCATATTGATGTAAATAAAATGGGTAATGGTTATATATGGATAGTCTTTGGTCTTTTTTTTTTGTGCATATATATAATAATGTGTATACTGTTGTGATGTGAATCTATTCTCAAAGTGACCATTTCAAGTGGCCATTGGACAAAAATAAGAATATTTGATTGTCCCAAAGGTGCTTTTTCATAAGGCAACTGGACTTGGTTTTTTCTTAATGACCCTTTGCTTCTCATCCAAGAAGCTTCTTCAGTTCTGACTGAATGGTGAATCCACTCAGTCAGAACTGAAGAAGCTTCTTGGATGAGAAGCAAAACGTCTTCCAGGAAAAATAAAGAAAGTCCAGTTGCCTTATGAAAAAGCACCTTTGGGACAACCATGACCCGGATGACTGAGAATCTCCATAGACACCAAGAATATTTAATATAGTAGACCTTTATTTCCATTATTGTCATTTTTCTCTCACTAAGATGGGTGAAAAAAAGGCTGAAAAGAGGAGGAGCTATATGTTCAGAAGGTTCAGTTTATTAAAAAAAAAAACTCACCAAAGTTGCTAAGACAAATGAGTGTGAAAACTTACCATTGATACAGGATACCTAACTTTAAAATGGGAATTGCACTTTCTGGTTGAGTACTAGCACACTATTTTGAATCTAACATGTCATTTTCCCTTTGACTTCAAATGATAATCCACTGCTTGGCAAAAGCTTATCACCTCTGATTTAATTCAGAAACTGGTTTTGGTGCACAGTGTTACATTTTGGATATTAGCAGGCAAATTACAAGATAGAAGATAGTTACTATGCCTTCTTTGCTTGTTATCAACTTCTTTTAAGGCTCCATTAAAGTGCTGGTTCTGAAGCACTTAATGACCTGGAAGATGTGTACTTTAAGAATTGCTTCCATTTATATCACTCTATTTTGTTTTAATACTGTGAAAGTTTGCTTTAAAGTCCCTGACTGTTTGATGACCATGGAAGTGGGCATAAAAGCTGTGGTATTTTCTGTACTATTCTTGAGTGGCTGAAATGCCTTACCAAAGACAGTGCACAAAGAAAATTGGACAGCCCATCTTTCTTTGATGTTTCTGCATTGGTAATTTCACTGACTAATTAAGCATCATATTAGGAATGGAATGCCATTTTATGTTGTGATTATAGTAACTGATCCCTCATCTTTCCGGACATCTTGTTTCAAGGATTCACTTTGCTCTGGAGAAAATCAGTAATGCCCAGAGGTTTCTAAGAAAAGAATAATGGTTGAGAAAGATCAGGAAAGGTATTTCATTCAATAAGAACCGAGTGGTTGTAGTCTCAGGATACACCTCAAGATTAGCAAAAGCAGGCAAATGCCCATTTGTAAAGAATATAGTACTTACTTTCATTCATGTTCTGTCCCATAGATGAGAAAGATGATGATGATGATGATGATGATGATGATGATGATGATGATAAAGATGATGATGATATTGACAGACTTTAATTACCAAAGAAAATAGATGGGTATGAAATGTTGCAAGACTATCAAACAGTTGAAGAAAAAAAAAGGGAAGAAAAAAAGATATTGGGAAAAATATCTGAAGGACAGTGAAGAATATGCACTGAAACTAGTATACCAGGAAGGTTTAATGAGTAGTGGAGAGACCAAACTGGCCTACAGGAAAGACCAAATGAAGAAAAGAAAAGAGACATGGCAAAATAAAAGACCTGGAGACTAAAACATACAAAGAACGGCTGCAGGACTTGGGTTTGGCTAGTCTAAAGAAAAGAAGAAATAGGGGTGATATGATAGCAGTATTCCAGTATTTGAGGGGCTGCCACAAAGAAGAGGGAGTTAAATTATTCTCCAAAGCACCAGAATGCAGGACAAGAAACAATGGTTGGAAACTGACCAAAGAGAGAAGCAACCTGGAATTAAGGAGAAAGTTCCTAACAGTGAGGACAATTAACCAGTGGAACAGCTTGCCTCCAGAAATTGTGGGTGCTCCATCACTGGAGATTTTTAAGAAGAGGCTAGACAGTCACTTGTCTGAGATGGTATAGCTTGAGCAGGGGGCTGGACTAGAAGGCCTCCAAGGTCCCTTCCAGCTCTATTCTATTCTAAAACATTACATGGGCAGTGCATTTTAAAAAAAAACTAGCAGGCAAAGCAGATTATAAGAAGACATGGCAAGAGCTAAGAGCAGGAAAGTTAAAGAAAGGGGCTAATTCTTGCTGCACAAGACCAAGCATTAAGAAGAAAAGCATACAAAACCAGAATTGAGAAGACAGCAACAGAGAGCAAATGCCTCCTCTGCAAAGAAGCTGAAGAGATAGTGGATCATTTAGTTAGCTGCTGCAAGAAGATTGCACAGACTAAACTACTAATAATGGCATGACGAAGTAGCAACAATGGTGCATTGGAAGATCTGTAAGAAATACCATTTGCCTGCAAGCAACAATTGGTAGGACCACAGAAAGGAGAAAGGAATAAAAATAAAGATGCCAAAGTGCTCTGGGGCTTTAGAATACAAACAGACAAGCAATTGCCATATAACCTCTCAGACCTAACAATTGCCAATTGGATGTGGCAGTACCTGGAGAAAATGGAATAGAAGAGAAAGAACTGGATACATAAAATACAGAAAATACAAGATCACAAAAAGATCACAAAGACCTGTGAATAGAATGACTATGGGGGGAAAAAGGCAATGGTAGTACCAATGGTAATAGGTACCTTAAGTGCAGTCTCAAAACATCTGGAGCATCAACTTGTCAATTGAAACATCACCAGTCAATTGAAAAGGGCAGCTTTACCTGGAACAGTTTACATCCTGCAACAATACTTTTAACACCATCAAACAATATCTGTCTATCCCAGGATCTGATAGGTGGATTAAAATGTCAGGTTTAGTCTAAACCTATGGCTGATTGTGTGACCAATCATAATAATAATAAATGTTGTTTTGTGAAGCAGCTTCAAGCAAATACTTTGCCAAGGCAACATTTGAAGATTTGCAATAGGCAGGTTTGCTTCTGCATTGGTAATATGACTGAGCAATCCTTAGCAGAAAATTTTGTGCAGACATTCATTTCCAAAAATGCTTTGTTTATTCTTTTGTACATTAAGAAAGAAGGCAAACTTGTAAAATTCACAAAATAACCAAAACAGGCATAGCTTTGGTTGCAAAATATTGCTATATATTAAGGCCTTTTACAACCACAATTTGGTACACATATTGCTATGCATTTGATATATATGCACTCCAGATATAATCCTTCAATATACGTATTCCTTTTGTAGGGATATGAATGCAACAGTCACTGAAAAGAAGGGAATATCCCAGTTTGTTCATTTAAAAAAAAAAAAAAAAGTGCCATTTCCCCATAGAACTCTGGATCAAGGCTAAGTCTGAAGGCTCTATTTTAACTAGGTTACTGCAGCATTTATATTACACTGATATTTCTTTTCAGCAGCTGATTTTTGATGTATGCTGTAAGACTTTTCTTTAAACCTAGTTTTTTTTAGTTTCAGCAGCTGAAGTCATCAAAGCAATCTTTCTGCCTGTTCTTTGCATGAAAGCAGTTTGTTGTTATGGGAGGGGAAACCACTGCTCTTTGCCTTCAGAGGCTACTGGCCACCATTGTCAATTATCTTACTGCTGGGAAGATAAGCAAAAATACGTTCTGGCTGTACATGCATGTTCTTTTTTTTTCTCCCCCCCCCACTTGCTATTCATTTGATAAAGAGAAGGTATTACCCTTGGGATCATTCCTCACTCCTATGTTGGTGGTTAAGTAAAGTAGGTCAAATACTTAATTAGCCTGACTCTTCAAAGTGTTTTGAATAAAACATTCAGCATGCTTTTCACTACAAGACGTGTTCTATACATATCCCCAATCAGGAGCATTTAAAACCCTTGATTTCAAGGAGACATGGACTGACTGATTACTAGACAGGCAGATACTTAACTGTGCTATCGAGACTTCTGCATACAAATAGACAAAAGGTCCTTAGGGCTTTTGCTTCTTTCAAGACTGTCTCGCGATTCCTCTGATTTCATGTACTTAATCATGGATAAGAAATTGAGGCCACTAACATACTCAAGAGTTACTTCAAAGCTTCTGTATTATTAAAAACGTATGTAAACAAATTTGTTATTTTCAATCAGGAATTATTTAGCTTCAAAGATTGCACATTATTAGAAGTGCCTGTAACTAAGGATCAGCTGAGGAGCCCATGGCTCAGTAACTGAGCTTTCTTTGCAACCCAGCAACCCCCAAATGAACTAACTTGGTTCCTCCAGTTTCTCAGAGTGGCTGATACTGGCAGGGCATCCCAAGGCTGAATGCTGAAATCTACGTTTTAAGTCTTTTTTCTCCATCTGCACAGTTTAAACCCCTACTCCCCATGAAAATGATGCAACTGGCCTCAGCTGAAAAACTTGACTGTCATTTCCTGCCCTGTACTTTTGCACAGACCATTTTGCCATTAGATTTAACATCAGAGTCAAAATATTTCTGTTTGTGCTATTGATACTTCATTCAGTGTCTTTTTTTAATTATTATTATCAAAAAAGACTTTTGGCAGAAGGAAGGTGTTTGGTCGTTCTTCCAGGGAATGCCTGGTGTGAATGTATTTTTGACCATAATATAAATTGTGACCACTGTCCATACTTATTCAGGATATGGTCTAATCTTCACTTTACCTCTGTGCTGCATGACTCCATCCCACCTGTAAAGGTACCCTCAAATGCTGGGCAGCAAAGATAATATGAGAAGGTGCTTTAATTGAGCTAATGTAAACTAGGAAACATTTCAAATATTTCATGTAAGTAGTTATGCATCCAAGTAATTTTTTTATCTCCAGATGTTTAACTTAGCTATTAAAAATGAGAAGATAATAAAATGTTTTCTAAATAGTCTTATCATAATTCCCTGTAATTTAGTACTGGGCATCAACACACACACACACACACACACACAAATACATAGATACACAGCATTAGGCTTCTTTCTCTTGACCATTACAGTATTCACTGAAAGAATATGGACCAACAACTTACAATATTTTTTCGCGTCCTACCTTTTTTATTTTTTTTATTTATTTCTAATGGGAAGTAATTGTATTTTGCTATTCCGTTCAAAATTTCCTGAGCAATTAATGTTAATAACTTTTAGCTTCTTTCTTTAAATTTGTTTATGCTAGCTTTGAAAGCAAAAGTTTGCCCAGAGAGACTGACAAATATGTAAATACTTCTTACAAAACAAAACATCTAAACAATAAAAATGTATAACAGTACTTTGGTATGGCTAAGTAGTGACTTAATCAAACAGCAAAAGCCAAAAGCAGTTACAATGTGGAAGAGCTAAGCTGAGTTTAAAAGTACCATTACACAATAAATAAACAGAATAACAGAGTTGGAAAGGACCTTGGAGGTCTTCTACTCCTCCAACAGAACAGTCTGTGCAAATAGCTCACTAGGTGTGTGGTGATTCTTTTATGGCCTTGTAATTCAAAGCTGGAGAGCTAATTCCAAGTCAGCAAAGTTTGGGCTGCCATTTGTTGCAGCTCTCTGTGGAACAATGCCTTCTGCAGGGCTTTTGAAGGATTTTGGTAGAAAAATGGGATGTACTTTTGATGCTGGAATCAGCAGCAAAAGAGTTCAGGAATGAGTTTTGAATTGCACTCAGAAATTGAGGACAATGTCATGTATTCCAGCCCACAAGGAATGGCCAGTAACCCATATTTGTGCTGCAATAAGCTGGTCATGAAAATGAGCCTACAGACAAGACACCTAAACTGATTCTCTTCTCATACCCAAATTACTTCACTTAGGATGGGAGGATCTTCAAGACAACACCTTCTGAGGAAGATGGTAAAGTACAGGGGACCAAGTAATAACAATTCTGTTATTCTATATTCTAAGTAGAAGCCCCTTTCAGGAGTTGAATGCTAAATTAAATACTAGCATTCTTTCAGAAGACATGTATTTCATGTCCTCTTGGCAGCCTGGCTGCTGTACTTTCAATTAAATAACAGATTTTTCTTTGTTAAAACAAATGGCTTAAATGTTGCTTGAGGCTAGATGCATGCTAGTGCTATGAGGGTGATTGCTCCCCTGCACCAATGAAATATACATGTATGCACAGACATAAAGCCAATAAAACAATCATGCATGTTCACCGGAAAAGATATGCAGGTTTTATGCCAAAAAATACTAATAAATGATTCTCTATGTTGGTTATGCTGGGTGATCCCTTCCCGCTCTGTCCATGGTCCTGTATTTCTGGACAATCTTCATCCCATTATGAACTACATACATCTGGAAAAGCCATTGAGTTTCTATTACTCTGTTCTTTTCATTCCTCTCTACGTATGTGTGTATTTACAATATTATATTTTAAAGTGATTTGCTTTTCAAAAACAGATTAATCTCAGCAGTGATTTATCATGTCACCTTCAATAAAATTTCAGGCAAAAATGAAAGATTAATAGGGAAGCAAGAATGTCACATCTTTTATGCATTTTAGCTGGCAAAATATAAATCAAAATCATGTCCTGATTTCTAGGGTTATGTCAGAAGGAGAAGGAGAAGGAGAAGGAGAAGGAGAAGGAGAAGGAGAAGGAGAAGGAGAAGGAGAAGAAGAAGAAGAAGAAGAAGAAGAAGAAGAAGAAGAAGAAGAAGAAGAAGAGAAAGAAGAAGAAGAAGAAGACGGAAGAAGAAGAAGAAGAAGAAGAAGAAGAAGAAGAAGTAAGAAGAAGGAGAAGAAGAGGAGGAGGAGGAGGAGGAGGGGAGAGGAGGGGAGGAGGAGGAGGAGTGAGGAGGAGGAGGGGGAGGAGGAGGAGGAGGAGGAGGAGGAGGAGGAGGAGAAAAGTTATACATAAGCATCATAATAAAGTTGGAATCATCCTTGTCAGTCCTGGTGCTGATATGTACAGATCTTTAACTTATTTTAATTGCATTTTGATATTATTCTCACTGTAGGAGATAAAGCTATAGATTTTGATATAAAGGTAAAAACAGCCTGCTGATCCAAAGTTCCTATTTATGTCAGGTAGAACATCCTTGTATTTTATTTGCTGTGTTATAAAAGGTTTATTTTTTTTAAAGTGGATATAATGAACTCTGTTTAAACATATGACAAAAAGAGTAAATGGTCTAATGCTATTTTAGGAAAGTCTTATAGATGTCAGCAAGTTGGCAATGTCTGCATATTTTAATGGCTTGGAGTTAGATCTAGCAGGAAATATTTGGAATACCTTAAAGTATTCCATTGGTTGTACTAGAAACCCTAGAAAATGTTATCCAATTAATTCACACTGGAAGGCAAGAAGACATAATACAGTGCTGGACCGAGATTGTCTATTTAAACTTGGGGTGCTTGCTACATGTTCTTTGTACATAGGATCAGCATATGTGAAATATGCCCCGTGGTTGATTTTGAACAATTAGGCAGGAACTATTTTCTGCAAAGAATGTCTGACTTCTTTCTAGATGGACTTTTATAATAGAAATGTTGCCTGTATATTCCCAGGTTGGATTTGAAGGTCAGTGATTGTTTTACACAGCTTTCTGGAATAAAACCAGGAGAAGCTTGATGAGATCTCATAGTCACAGGAGAGCTAATTTGTTGAGCAAATCCAGCCATGACCTCTTTCTAATATTTTCCCATCTCCTCCTAGCTTATGTCTGTGTGTGTGTGTGTGTGTGTGTGTGTGTGTGTGTGTGATTTACCAGGGCTTTTTCACAAAAAAACATACCTATCAATATTCAAGGACATCAGCCATTTCAGCAAACCTATCAAATTCAGCTGAGAAAGGAGGCATATTCTGTCTCTCTCTCTGTTTGCACTGTTAAAACTTACAACATTTCAGAAACTTTTTTTTTTAAAAAATGGCCTTAAATCATGACCATTCTTTGCATTTCTGAGGCAATCTTGTGTTTAAAACAGTAGTATTATTTTCATTGTTTCTGTTATA
Source organism: Azemiops feae (assembly GCA_023970755.1). Taxonomy (NCBI): domain Eukaryota; kingdom Metazoa; phylum Chordata; class Lepidosauria; order Squamata; family Viperidae; genus Azemiops; species Azemiops feae. The sequence continues at coordinate 1,323,727 of JALGBA010004089.1, read as the reverse complement.
ACAGAATGGAAGATCAGGTGGCTAAATTCTGATCCTAATCCAATTCTAAGTATGAAATAAATCCAGCTTCTTCCATTCAGGCATAACATTTGAATATGTGCATAATCTGTGCTATCCTAATACTAATCAAATGGTGAAATGCTTGCCTTTTGATTTAAAATAAGCTTATTTATTAAAGGTAAAGACTCCCATAATTCCCGCTTGATTTATGGTGACATCATAGGCACAGCCATGTAGTTTTCTTGCAAATGTACAGATGAGGTTTGCCATGATTGTTTTCACAGCATCCCAATCTGGCCAACAGTTTAGGGCACGGGTGTCAAACTTGCCCCGTCACGTGACGTGTCTTGACGTGTTGCAACTCATTTTGCATTGCCCGCAATGGGGTGGGCGTGGCTTTGGTATGATGAAACTGGCCCGCGGGCCGGCAGTTTGACACCCCTGGTTTAGGGGGTTCTTGGTGGGTTTTATCCATATATTAGTTCTGAGACTATTTCTTTCTTTTTGGAAAAAAAAAAAGCTAAGGTCTCCTAAGTGTACTGTTACTACTATACTAGTGGCATAACATTTGTCTAACATGCAGAAGTCACTGGTCTGAAACTTGACAGAAGTAGCTTTTTTAAAATTACTATTTTTCTTTCCCTGAGCTATTCACTTTTCCACTGTTTTTTTTTAATCCATGATGCATGTTGAAAACATCCACATATCTTTTTTCTGCTAATCTCCATCTGGTTTTATCCTTTTTCCTCTTCCTTTCTCTTTATTTCAACTCTGCTTAAATGCTACAGAAATGGAGTGGCATAAAAGGTGATATAATACATGAATAAATAACTATATTCTGCTTTATTCTTTCTTTTTTTTTCATTTTGGAAGGTCCTGATGTAAGGAAGGACAGGAAAGTGCACATTTCTGTTTTGTTTCTTTCTCTGTAGTAGGTCATGTATGAGGCAATTATTGCTATATAAAGATCAGAGATTACTTAATTTTTAAATGGGTACCATAATTTATAGGCAATTAATTTTAACTAGTAGAAGATATGAATTCAACTGTTACTTTCTGTTGTGGCCTCACTTTTTGGGATGTGTGTGTCTGTCTGTGTGTGCACATGCATGTACTATATTGATTGCCTCATGGTCATATTAAAATATGTTGCTGAATGTAATACATATGCAATATACACAGACACGAGAGGGGGGGCTTAACATTATATAGTGTATGAGAGTGTGCATGTCTATATGACTCTGTGTGGTACATGCATACACATTTCACAGGTGTAACATACAAATGCCTAGGTTTATATGTGGAGTAGGGAAAACTCCAGGACTGATTTCACCTAATATTAATATTAGGCTCACTAGAGAGGAAGCTGGGATTTGTGCACTATTTTACTGGATTTTTGCCCACATTGATAATTTTTTGTTTCTTCTATTCTTCCTCTGGGAGATTTAGAACATAGAACATAGGATAATAGAGTTGGAAGGGACCTTGGAGGTCTTCTAGCCCAACCCCCTGCTCAAGCAGGAGACCCAACCATTTCAGATAAATGGTTCTCCAGTCTCTTTTTGAAAGCCTCCAGTGCTTTGCCTTAAATCCTTTGCCTTAAATCCAGGGTTGATTTCTTTCCTGGTAAATATGGTAAGAATCTGGTGACCATTAGACAGAGAATTGTTATCTTTGAGAGAGTTCATTGCTATTTAATAGGTTTAAAACTGTACATCTGTCAGCATAGTCAGCATCCATGTCATAGGGGAAGGAACAGCTAAGGGAAGCGGGAGTCACAAGCAGAGCCCCCCTTAATGAAACAGGGCAATGCTACAAACAACTCACTGGCAGAATGCCCAGAAGTTGAACAAATGTGACGCAGGAAACTTTAGAAAAATTTCTTTGCCAATCAGAACATTATCTGTGAAATCTGTCAGAATCTGAGAAGGCCTGAAGAAACAAGGAAGGATAAAGGTCAGACTCTTCTTAGACTTTTTGTGTTGCTTATGTGAATGGTGTCGTCCCTTCCTTTTGGCCCTTCCTTTGACTAACTCATCCTCAGACACAAAAATGAACCGAGCCTGCTACAGTTTTAGAAAGCCCTTGTCATGGTGGAAGGGATTTTTGGGACTTAAACTGCAGCATATTTGGAGACACCAAGTTGATAATGGCTGCTTTTGATGTAGGCCTGATGCCCAGAATAAAGTCAATTAAACTCAAAAGAGATTTGTGGTATCCAAACTCAAGTTAGCAGTAGAAATATATTACCATGCAGAATCACACTTATTCTGATACTACTACAGAGTTGTTGTTCAAAAGAAGTGACTTTTTTTTGTTAGAAACAGAATCTGCTAATTAAAATCAGGTAATTAAAAATATTCTTCCTCGCTCTTATTCCTCTATTCAAGTCCCTGGATTTGATTAGGTTTTTTTTTTTCAAAAGAACTTGGGGGGGGGGATTATTTAAACTTTGATCATAAAAAGATCAATCCACAAATGTGCAAACACTCTTAAAAGAAGCATTTGCCAACTGTTACACAGCACATGATGGGCTCTGTTCTTTAAAGGCATCTGAAAAAAAAAATAGCAAAAAGGCTGTGAAGAGATAGATGGGTCTAGCTCTGAAATTTTAGGGGAAGGAGAGATTTGAAAAGAGCAGCTGCCTCTTTTTCCTGATTAGTTCCATGCCTCACTATCAAACTGGTTTCAAAAGAAGATAAGAGCTAGGATTCTTTTTAAAGAGTTGGCTAATGAGAAACAACAAACAGCTGCTACTAGTAACTTCATTGCTTTCACTTCTACCCTGTTTATGCAGATAGAATGTTAGGGATTTGGGGGGTTTGATTGTTCCCTAAGTATTTTTTCCCCCTCTCTGCTCTAATTTTGGGAATGGTTGTTTGTCTTGTACCAGCTAACACTTTCAAAATCGATAATCAGAGGATTTGGGGTTTTTGATATTCTTAGCACCATTATTGCTTAACTTCTTACAGCTTAGTCCAACAATCTGGGGAGAACCATCATCATTGTTAACCTACACACATACTGTCTTGCTCACACATTCACATCCCTTTGAGTGTCACGGAGTATTGTGGTGGGTTAGATCATTTTAATTCTTGTGGTGCCATGACTGAGCAAAGGGCATTTTTAAAAAGCAATAATACTTTATCACCTATGGGAGATGCATATCCAGGCATGAAAGGATGAGGAAGCATTGTGTAGGGCTATTATTTGTACTGTATACTATTTCTGTATCTTTTTGTTGCCACTGAGGGCCTATGGGGATTGTTGTAGCCCAGACATGATAAACCTAATTAAAAATCCTGGTTTTGAGAGATACATATTCTTGTCAGATACTTGATATGTCTAATTAAAATACTTACCATCTAGTATCACTGCTGACGTACAAGAGTTGCAGGAGAACCATTTGTCTTAAAAATAAACCTGAAAAAGAGCCAGATTATGTTTAATAAATTCACTAAAGAAATTAAATATATATATTTGAAGAAGAACTAGGCATAGTAGATCACTACATTTACCTTGGCCAACAGATCTCAAAGGAAGATGATACGATAAAGGAAATTGAAAGGTATGTTAAATGTGGTTGGCAGGCATTTTGCAAGCTAAGCATAATTTTCAAGAACAATCTTTCCCTATGCCTGAAGAGAAAAGTTTTCAATCAGTGTGTGCTGCCTGCTCTGACATATGCCAATGAAACATGGACACTAACCTCACAATCAATACAAAAGCTACGAGTGGCACAAAGAGCCATGGAAAGATACATGCTTGGCATTACAAGACAAAAAAGAAAAAAACACACATGGATTAGAGAACAAATGAAAGTACGTGATATCATCAAGAGAGTAAAAAAATTGAAATGGAATGGAAATGGGCTGGTCACATAGCAAGAAGAACTGATGGCAGGTGGACCAAGGCAGTCATAGAATGGATCCCACTTGATAAAAAGCGTCCACAAAACAGACTTAAAACAAGATGGATCAACAACATCAGCAAGTATTGCAGACTCAATTGTTAAAAGAAAGCTCAGGACCATATAGGTTGGAAACATGCGGTAGAGGCCTTCATCCTGCAGTGGATAAACAAGGGCTAAAATGATGATGATGATTAGTGCTAACTAGTTCAAAAGGAGACCCATAACTGTTCCAAAGGATAATACACCAAATTCACAATTTAAAACTGTGTTCTTCAGTTGTATGTGTAGTGTCAGCATATTCCATTTGGTCCCAGAATTTCTGATGATGTTTCTAACAGCTGGATTATCTCCCTTCACTTCAGGGTAAAGACTAATAAGCTTAGTACAAATGTCCTGAGAAAGAAGCACCTCAACAAGTATATCCTTTGAACACAGTAGGTTGATAGGTCATTAAAATCTTAGGTAATTGCTTTAATGCATCCTCTTTCTTCATAATCTGCAGTTTATAAAGTCTTTTCTTTTTCCAAGTAGCAATGAAAGTGGTCTCTCTGTTACTCCTGGGATAGTAAGGAGAAGCATAGATAGGTTTAATGTCACATGACTGGAAAAATAGGTGAGTAATTTTTAAACTTTGGGCATTATCCTAAATGAGCCACTATATAAAGATATCAAAAATAACCTGCAGTGCTCTGACAATGACAACAGCCAAACTATGTGGTAACTTAACTGACTTTGGTAGGAGGAGCCAAAAATGTAAACGTGAATATTTGTTGTATGGGTCCAAAAACATCAATTCCCAATTCTGGTCCCAGGGATGGGATGATGGTGGGAAAGGGCATAGGGACTGATCATTATGTAAACACTGAGTTTGTCCACAAGTAGGACAGTTCTTTGACCAGTAAAACTTAGTGTGCAAATTCTGTTTTGTTTGCGATGCCTCTTTTTTCCCCATGAGCTAACTTTTGCATATTTTACATTCAGGGATAACAATCTGCTCATCCCAAAATAAGGGATGATCACGTACAAGAAGTTCAGCAGCAAAGTGTTTGAATGGTCTCTGTGGAGCAGGAATTGTTTGTGGCCATTTATTAAATTGAACAATGAAATGAAATCTGGTGAGCAAAACATTTTGCTTAGAAGCAAGGCAGAACTCCTTTAATGAAAATGCCTCAAAGTCCAGCAAATATAAATATCTAAAAATCCTGATGAGCATACCCTTCCAACCATGAGTGTGATTTTGAATCAGGTAATGAAATCAGCTACCTTCATTTTTCAAGAAATGTTTTGAACCACAAAATTGTACAATGGCAATCTCCAACTGGGAAGCGGCATGCAAAGGAAGCAAACTGGTGGTTTTATGTGGTTGTAGTGTGAATGACTTGTGATCCATTAAAGCACAAGTGGACACCCCCACGGATAAACATCAGAAAGTTCTTTGGTTCATAGAAATCCTACAGTTTCACCCCCAGTTTGTGAATATCTGCACTTCAGAGGAAAAAGTGAACAGCTGGCATATCTAATAGGCTTCTTTGATCTGTCTTTCAGAGTCTGTAGGAAGATGGCCCCAAGTCCCCAAAGTTTGTGTGTTCAGCTTATTATAAGCCAGGCAAGGCTCCTTGGTTAATGAATATTTCATCTGCTGAAATGCAGAGTCAGCTACTGAAAACCAGTGCCAAGCAACTCCTTTTCTAGTCAGCAAGCACAGAGGTTCCAAAAATATCTTCTTATGAATATATTTCATAAGATAATTACTCGTAATAAGACAAAATGCAGCAAATCCAAACTCTCAGACCAAAGACTTGCCGAATACCTTCTATGTTCTTTGGATCAATTTTTATTCCTTAAACTAAGACAACATAGCCAAATTTAACAATCTCTTCAGGACTTGCAAAATGGCATTTGATTTCATGAAATTTCTCAAAAATTGCCATCAGTCTATTACAGAATTCTTCAGCATATGCAATAGCATTATCCATATTCCAGATCCTGTAAGAAAGAGTTCCTTGCCTTTTGATAAACCTCAGGAGCATTTGGGAGTCAAACAATATTTTATAGAACCCCTAACAACCATGGTGTTGTGTAAAAGTTGTTAAATGATAAGAATCTGGTGAGAATGTTATTTTTCAAACCACTGTATATGATTTGGCAAAAATCATACACATTGCATGGAATGTAAATTACCTAATGATATTACAGGATGCCACTCCCCTACTTCAGCTTTGATTACCATTTGCATTTGTCATTGAATCACTTATGCAATACTTACATTTCCACATCTTAGGTAGTTCACTTAAACAGAGTGTAAAAAAATATATTATTTTTCATTTTTGTACAAACTATCTTCTCTCTTCGGTTTATCAGGACCACACATTGACCCTCCTAGCTGTTTATTTTATATTTTACACATTGGGAAGAGGTCATTGTTACTATATTCAGAAGTGGGGGTTTATTATTGTGGGAACCTCCTTTCCTTACTGTGAGAAAAAGTAGTATTTTGTCACTTTAGCTCACAACATGTCAAGATCATCCTTGCTGACACTCCACGTTTTCTCAGTTTCTCACAATATTCTGAGACAGAATCTTATTGACATTCTATCTAGTTGCTCTCTCAGCTATATTGACATCTCTTTCTCAGCTTGGCACTTAACTGGTTCCTGTCATTTGCATTCAACCTTGCTCTTGTTATTCACATCTTGTTTGTATGCTTCTTGTGATGTTCCCAGCCTCGTTTTTAGCCATTTCACACATTTCCACTCATTCTTTCATTCACACATTATAATAGCTGCTTATAACTTAATGCCACTGTTAACATTGAGGCCTTGTTCAATAACACAGTTTTATATTGGAAACATTTTGCCAAATCACAGAATGTCCAATCATCTAGTTTTTCAATAAACTCTAATTAGAATGAGACAAATTGAGTCATTCAAAAGCTGGTGATAATGGGCAGTCTTTAGGAGCTGGACAGAATGACAATTCAATCTTTTTGAGCAATACTGTCCCATGATTCTGTGTCTACATGATGGCAGTTCTGGAACTCCTAAAAACATTAATGGAAAAGTATTTAGTTCTTCCATCTGGTACTTCTAAATGGGTCTTTAAGATATGATAGTTGTAAATTATTATTTTTCAACTGGGATTTTGCAATCTTATTCCATTTTTTTACTTGGCATGTATTCCTGGAAAAGCTATTTAGATGGGGCTGTAGGTTCTTGTTTCAGTAATGCTAGTTATTCACTGATCCACCAGAGAAATAAAAACATGGGAGGGAGATAGGAGTTCAAATAGATAGCTTATTGTAGAAACATGGTATTTCAAGCACGGATATAAGGAAATGTAAGGTGTTGCTCATCTAGAGGGCACAATTTATATTGCCCAAAAGGGTACCTCAGACACATTAATGTACATGGACCAAATAGGCTTGATCTTGAGAGAGATTTAAGGAGGAAAAAGAATGCATTAAAACTATGCAAGTTTCCATAACTGGCCAAATGTTCGGTCTTAATCACTCAAAGTCTCATGAAGGGAAGTTGGAAAACTTTATATAGTTCATAGACTCCACCAAACTCCCTCTAGATCAGGGGTGGACAATTAATTTTACCAAGGCAGCTACATAAGTGTGCCAACTGACTGAAGGAGTGCACGGTGACTGCACAGAGCTGGACCCAACTTGTCTTCTTCTCCTGCCCCCTGTGGTGTGCTTATTTACATTTGATTTCTAATTTCCAGTTGACCTCACGTGGGCCAGACAGGTCAGACAAAAGGCTGGATGTGGCCCATGGTCAGTAAAATGTCCATGATTGGGGCAGAGATGGCTCTTAAGTTATGGGAGTAGAGTCACTGCAATATAAGCCATTACATATTGGTTAACCTTTATAACATGTACATATTGCCATCATGGAGGCTGAAGATTTCAGTTGTGATTTCTCCTCAAGTGCTTACTTCTTTAGGCAACTCATCTGTGCAAGAATTATGCCCACTTTGTATACTTGCAGAATGATGGATTGAATTCAAAATCAATTTAAATATAGACTACGGCTACTTGAAAAAAATTCTCTTCCAAAAATTACTTGAATTGGCAGTTTGCCTTTCATGTGACAAGGACCTTGGCTTTTAAATTTCTTCCCTTGAGATTTCCATCTGAGTATTTATTTATTTTATTTTAGTTACGTTTCCATATTTGGCTTCCTGTTAATGCAGTGGTGCCATTCCCCATTTCCCCCCCTCTATTGATTTTCTTTGATTCTTACAAAATTACATACTTTTATTGGGGAAGACATATCCTCAGTAATATTATGACATATTTACTATGGAGATGCAAACCAAACATTAACACTTTGAAAGGTTCTAACCTGATATACTTTCCTTTTTTACTGCACTTCACCTGAAAGAAATAAACAAAAAATAAACTTCACTAAAGTTACCATGGTGTCAAATTGGTGCTTGCCATGTTTTGTCTCCAGATAGTACAGGAGCATCTGCTAGCAGATATTCAACGGTGCCCTTGTTTCAACATTATTGCTTTTTCTCCTTTATTTCAGGCTCTTTATTTCTCTGGCATTTTAGCAACATTTCCTGTGATTTTGAAGATTTAATAGGCTAGCTTTATGTTGACCTGTTGCAAGACAAAGCCAGTTTCTTATTGGATAAAAGTGCCTCATCTCCTAAGCAACACATATTTAGAAAGCATAAACACAGAGGAAGACCAAGACAAACCACCAAAGGCTTTTAGAAGTGAAATGGCAGCAGTGGCTAAGAGCAGAGATAGCAGATGACTTCTATTATTTATTCCATGTAATATTTTCTGAAGAATTTCCTACCAGTATGCTTTAGATTAGGAAAAGATATTATCACTTGGAGAGAGATGGTAGAAATGGCCCTGTAATTTTGACAATGCTTTCTCCTTCTCCCCCTTCAGCCCTTTCTTATTGCTAAGCAATAATATCTCTATTGCATTGTCACTGCAGTGTCATTATGTTTGTCTGTAAAATAAGATTACCTGAGAAGAGCAAAAGAGGTGTTTGTTTGTTTTTGTTTTGTTTTGTTTTTTAAAAATCAAATTAATTGAATTTAGGAGGCTAAAAAAAGGATCCCTGAATTATGCACATCAGTTTTAGGGCAAAGGGGAATAAGGCTACAAAATTAAGGGCTTCTTATCTTCATGCGCTCCCATGGGATTATCACATTGGGAGAGAAGTGAAGTTGCTCATCACATTGTGATTGGGAAGGCTAAAAGACAAGAGTAATTAGTCCAAAAGCCAAATAATGAAGTGTGCTAGGCTAGATGAAAGCCTTTTCAACATCTAGCATTCTCTGCCATGCTGGTTGAACAGAAGCTAAGGGATAGGTCTACCTTAGTCTACCTAATCAGATATGGCTCTGTTAGAAAATGGGAAAGGGCAAGCTCTCCAATCTATTGAATTTCCTCCTTCCTTCCTTCCTTCCTTCCTTCCTTCCTTCCTTCCTTCCTTCCTTCCTTCCTTCCTTCCTTCCTTCCTTCCTTCCTTCCTTCCTAGTAATTTCTATATTTCCCATCAAGTATGTGGTCTTTTTAGTGCTGCCCTTAACAGTAGAATGGAGGTCATATTCCCATCCTAATTTTTAGGCTGATAAAAATATAGTTGAAATGCTATATATAGATTTAAGGATATTGTGTTATGATATCTTCCAGTATTGACTGGTCAGAAGTCCCAATTCACAAGAAGAGTTTTGTGCATATATATTTAATGCACGTGGACATCATATCAAACTCCATCAGAAGATATGAGGCAGGTGAGGTTAGAATTGAGATTATGGTCAAAGTCACTCATGTACTGTATCTCATAGATATACTGTAAGTTACACATATAACACAGGTTTGATAAAGGACTATCTTGGATGGTTTTAAAAGGAAATTAGAGATTTTTCTGGAGGATATGGTTATTGATGGCTTCTAGCAAGAATAACTATGAGTCTTCTAAGACTAGAGGTAACATTCCTATGAATAGCAGTTATGGGGGGGAAATCAATTGGCATTGTATCCTTCTTCTGAACTTCTGAATCTCTATGTGTGTCTAGCCACAAAGAGAATAGAAATTTGGACAAGATATCCTTTCAGTTTGGTTCAACATGGTTATTTTTATGATCCTGCTGTATCTTCACTGACTTCAGGTGGATAATAAGCTGACCCTCCCTTTATTAAATTGTGATTAGGACACATTTGCCAAGAACGTGTATTAAGAGCAATAGTTTTCTTTAGAAATAATGTATGATTAGGACCAAACTATATATTTATAAGTATCAGTAATCAGCATTATTCTACATGTTACCTTCATGCCTTTAATGAAAAATGAATTAATTAAAAATGAAATTAGACATATCAACCTTATGCTTAGGCTTGCCCCTTGCCAGGCTCTGTTTAATTAATGGGAATAGGCAGGACAATGAACAAAGTGGCAACATTTCAATAATCAGCTTTGAATGAAACAAAACAATGGAGAAGAGATGAAGGGATGTTGCTCTTAATGGCTTCTAGACTAGTGGTTGGACCTCAGGTAGCCAGTTTATTTCCCGGTGAATCTTGGAATAAGATGGGAAAGTTGGAATAAAGACAAACTTTCAGATTAGTTCCAATAACAATGCATTCTATATCTACTCTGTTGGAAACTGGAGACAAATAATAAATTACAAGGATGCCTCCATGTAGTTTTATGAATTAAAACAAAACTGTAAAAAGCTGTAAAGCAGTAAAAAAAAAATTGGAGTCCAGATGTTATGGGATCTTATTTAGGATCAAAATTCTCAAGTGTCAAAACAACACAGAATTTGTTTCTAGCTTTTCATCCAATCTTTCTGAGGTGGTTTATCTCCTCTTAACATTCTGAACATACCTTCTTGTTAAGCATAGAGGTTGTTTGGACCAAGACAGAAAAATTCTGATCTACTATTTACAATGGATAGAATTATTATTTTTTAATTGTGATGTCATCATATCATGATTTATTTCTTTAGAGATAGGTAGGCTAACCAAAGCTCACCTTGGATTAATTGAGAAATTACTTAAGATCCCCTGCTAGAAAAATATTAGAATAATTTGCAATTGGATAAACCCAAAGCACTCAAAAGAGAGTCCCATTTATGTCCATCAACCTCTCTGATATCCAAAGGTTTTGTTCAACCTTCCATTTTCCCTTCTTTTGAAGATAGGAACAGTAATGCAGGCTTAACTAGTGAAAAGAGGAGACTTTTCTACCAATCAATATTATTCCATGACTGCTAGGATGGCAACACTATGTCTTTTTGTGCCAACAATGATGTCTACAGAAAGAAAGACAAGTGCAGACATTACTTGAAAAAAGGAGAATGCTATCTGAATCTCCTACTTTCTCATTTCACTTTGCTGAACAGAGGACCATCAGAAGTATTCATTTATATTGAATATAATTCTTTTAAAAAAAACCTATCTTGTAGTATCCCAACCTTCTTCTGAGGGCCATTCTTTTAATGTTTTGGATTCACCAGGGTCAGGGGATGTGGCCACCAGAGTGGGTGGGGCAAAATGTTCAAATCCTTGTAAGAACCTGGGCTAATTTTAAGGGGCTTTGGAGATTTTTACAAACTGAAATGGGTGCCTTAAACTCGGCAAAGTATGACATTTCAAATTCACTCACCTGCTTTACAGGATATTGTTTCTATTGTTTCAGCAGTATTTTGCACTTTTTGGGGGGGAAAGAGGGTAAGGAAATGGTAGCGTGTTGGATGGCTCATGTAGCACAAATGTCCCTTAGAGCTGCTTGCTAATGAATGTTAGAATGTAAGAGGGGTGGCATCTGTGGCAGGCATCTCCCCTAATATGTACTGGAGGAGCCATGAAAGCAGGGATCTGGGCCAAATGTCTCTGTCAGATTTCAGGTATTTTCAGTAGAAGAGAATTTTGGGTGACACTTGGGATACATAGATATTTGTCATTACAGCTGTCATAGTGCGAATATAGAAAAGAAATCAAATTGTTTGGGATGCAGAGAGCAGGGTGGTATGCTGTCCATCACTGATAATGGAAGCACCATCTTCAACCCAGTCATGCTTCTGAATATTTTTCACATAACGATGATGCATTTATTGTGCTTTTTGTACTGCTTGATTGATGGGACCCATTTCCTGCATGTTCAGCTCCTTTTCAATCAAGATGATTGGCAAACTGAGCAGAAACTATGTTGCACACATTACTACATTATCAAGACATAATAACAGTGGCCTAGAGATAGTGGCCTCTGAATCTCTCTGATTCTGTTCTTGGGTTATTTGACCATTCTCATGTACAGTATCTGTGCATTACCACCTATCTATTTTTTCTCTCTCTCTTGCAAGAACCACCTTTGGCCTGAAGTAGACATCATCACAGACTGCAGTATTTCCTCATTATCAGCTCACACTGTAATTTGAAGCCCATCATTATTCTACAGATATAGATTTATTGCTGTAGCTTTAAGCTGTCTTTTCACTTAGGAGGAACAGTTCCACTGCAGGGCTACTTGGAAAATTAATCCTAGTTTGCACTGAGATGGCAAACTTATATCTCAGTGATAGAAGGGCCATCAAAGAAGCTTTATGTTTTAGATTAAGAAAACAAGATCAAACAGAACATTTACCAGGGGTAAATTGGAAGTTGAGGGGTATAACAGCGTTATAGTTGCCCCAAGGGAGAATGAGGCAACTGAGATCAAATTCAGATTTCCCCATGGTAAAGGGAAAAGTTTTGAACCAAGCCATCCCCAATTTTAGGCCATAATAAAAAGTTGATTTGCTGGTAAGGAAGGGAGATTGAAATTTAGTCACTGGACAGATCTGCTCATGAAATCAGAGTAACTGACCTTTTAGACCAGCGATCCCCAACCTTTGTGGCTTGGCGGCCTGGAGAGGGAGAGGGGAACTGGGCCACATGAGCAGCGGGCTAGTGTGCACGCACATACAACTTGTGTGAGCGGCGGGCCAGCATGCACATACATGCATGCTCGGCTCAACTTGCACAGGTTGAACTGCAGCGGGTTGCATGCATGCTGACCTACCAGCCACACATGTTGAGTTGCGCAGTGCATGTGTGCACCAACCTGCTGCTTGCATGGCCCGGTTCCAAATAGGCCATTTGTCCATTATAGGACTACAGCCCAGGAGTTGGGGATCCCTGTTTTAGACTACCTTCAGTAACTCCAATATCAGCATTCTTGTGAGAATGGAGATATTCTTTACATTTTATCTCTATGCCTCTCCTGGGATATCATGTAACAGGATTTTCTGAGCTGCATTCATGAGTATAGCAGCTGGATTATTTCATTTGTCCTTCTTTTATTTCTTCTTTATTTCTGTTAGTTATTTCCTTATACTTCTACATTCAATAAAAGTAAAAGATAATCATGTATTGGTAAGTTAATCATGTATTTGCCTACTTCAATAGTATTTGTGGGACCATCTCCTCTTGAGGGTGTCTGCCCATCCTGCTAAGTTAGATAGGGTGGGAGTGCTCAAGGTCACCTCCATTCAATATTGCCTAATGGGACCTCAAAGATATGCCTTCTTGATGGATGCACCAGCCCTTTGGAACAGCCTCCCTCCTAAGATCACAGAGATCCCTACACTTTTTGGCTTCTGAAGGATCATGAAAACCTGGCTTTCCCCCCAAGCATTGTTGAGCTGTAAAGATGTTTGTCTGGTGCCTTTAAAAAAACACTCCTTTATGTTTCCAACTTACCTGAAATTTAAATTGAACATCGGTGATCTTGTTAGAGAAACTACTATTATTACAAATGTAATTATTCTCATCATATTTTAAGACACTTCATGTTAAATCTGTGCAATTGAAAACCACTCAACAATTTCTATGAAATTTGGTATGCTTTAACCTTCATAAGTCTCTGCTTTATCTACAAGATTTATTCCAGCTTACTGGAAAAGAAAAAGTGCACTTATTCTGGTTTTTAACCATACTAGATAGACTATGGGAAGAATCCAGAAATCTACTCACTGGTTATGGTTTGAAATTGCCTTGAAGGGCAAAAACTGCCATGAATCAAGTATAATTGAAAACAAGACCTGCTGATGCCAGGATGAATATAATCCATGTTACCAAAAGTAGAAATCCTATTGTGGTTGTATCACAATGTCACTGTTGTTGTATCATAATGTCAAAGGACATTCAGTGCTGAGCCAAGCTGGGAGAGGCAGCTCTCAGTATTACCTAAGTTCAGAGCTTGAGATGCAGTGATGCACTGGTGAATAACACAGTTTCCAGTCTAAGCTAAGAATACATGCCAAAGGCTATAGTTTTAACCTGAAAATGTTCCAATCAAATAAACTTATCTTCCCCATCCTGTTTGTGTCAGAGACACCATTTAAGGTGCTTCCTAGTTGAAAGGATTAGCTGGTGACTTCACCATGGCCCAAGGGACTCTTATGGGGGGGTTCCTTTCATGTCCCTGTCAAGGACCTAGAATGAATGTCAGGAACTCACCCTGCCATGTAGCAGCATTTGGATTTTGAATGCAGTCTTGCTAACCTCCAGCCCAGCATCCTTAACCACATAAGCCACCATGCTCCTCAGGGGACTTACATTAAATGTACAAAAGTTTTATATATTAATTTACAAATGCTCTACACTGTTCATTTCCTGAAGGCTTTGAGCTTACATCCACTGGTCACATGGGGTTAAAAATATAACCATCAACATATTCATTACATACAAATATCTATTACGTATGCCTTCAACTAGGGTAGAAAAATACTCAACCTCCCCAACCACACTTCCAAAGGCTTGTGTTTTCTTGGCTTTTCAAAAGCCGAATAGAGAGAGAGTAGCCTGGTTATCAGGGGTATGCTGTTCTCCACAAGGGTGTCATTGATGACAAGGCCCAAATATGGTGACAATGTAGAAGGGACTCTTTGTCTCAGATTTCACCAGGTAGACAACACACATCACCTCTATGACATTTTTCATTAGGCAGGAAACACAAAGATCCAGTCTGTAGGTAGCCAGAATGATAGCACAGATCCTAGCCATTACCACAGACTTTTCAGGCAAACAAATCCCAGATACCTCTACAAGATGAGGACTCTATCGTCTCAATCAGACCTGCTCATCTAGCAACTCCAAGCAAATATAAGCCATTTATATCCCAGATGTTGTATGAATTCCTTGTAGTGGCCCAGCAATAGATTTTGTGGCCCAGATTTCCTCAGTGGATTTTGCTGATTGTGGAGTATACAGTATACTATGTGATAAGTAAAGACACCTGGAACTAGTTGAGCTAGTAGTAGATTAACATCAAATTTTCAAAGAAATACATTAAGGCCTAGGAGCTATTCTCAAGGATGCAGTTTGTAGATATTTCTCTTTCCCCCACATTTGCTTCCTGATACCTCCTGTCAAGAGTGTCTCTCTATTTCATGTTGCCATTAGAATAAGGGGGTGGGAGGTATTGCTTTCGAATGAGTTAGTTAGAGAAATGAAACCTCTCCAGTTTTATGGAAGCTTGCTGAGAGTTGACAGTATGGAAACCTTGCAAGGATATTCTAGCAGGTGTGAAGAAGATAGCAGACGGGTCCCATAACAAAGAGAACTTGTTTACATGAGCTACATGGTTATCTGGGGGGCGGGGTTGGCTGGGAAAGTTATATGCTATGGTCTGATGCCTTGGGACTTTAGAGTCAGTTTTTCCTTGCCTTTACCAGGCCATGTATTCAATAAACAGTAAGCTTTTCAGAGATGAAAATAATCCGGAACTTTTATTTGGATACTCCAGCTGGAGCCTCCCCTCCAGGCTAATGGAGGAGACAGGCACATATTACATTGAGTTGGTACAAATAAAGTTTTTATAAAATGGATGTGTAACTTTCATCTTAAAAATAGCTAAAGCATATCTGGGCTGTGGAACATAAACACACCTGTTAGCTATTGGAAGCCCCTATCTTGTGTTTATTCTATTGCTTTTGCTTTTGCGATAAACAATGCCATACAGCTGCTTCTAAAATAAGTGTGGGTACAACTTGTTCAACTATGGTAACACCAAAGTAACTAAATAAATATTCAAGACAGATTGGAAGAAGTGCAGAATAACTTTGAATGAATCTCAGGAGAAATAACCACTGAAATGTATGTCTCTTGTATTGACATCTTTTCTTGATTGCTTTTGAAATGTTATATATATATAACACGTATACATAGAGACATATATACATAGTGTGTGTGTGTGTGTGTGTGTAAACAAATCTAATGCCCAGTCCTTTCAGAAAATAAGAATGTTTTCTACTATCCTATATACTAACTCTACAGAGGACATCAATATTCTGTTGTCTCCCTATACAGACTTTTGTAATTTTCTACCCTATAGTAGTTATGTCTGGAATTCTGATGCCTCAGTAGTTTTTAGTGTTAAGAATATATAGCATTTACCTTGGTATTTATTATAGTGTATGTATATAGTTGTCTATCACCCATGTCATAGCAAGCAATATAAATAACTCAACAACTCAAATAATAGTTAAGCTGTACCTCATTTCTCTCTTCTTGGTTGTCTGGCCATTCATTATTCACAATTAAGTCTTTCCTTCTTATACAATATTTTTCTCTGAATAGATCCTACATACTTGGAACTCCAATAACTAGTAGCCATGCCTAAGATACAGGTTCAAATTATCCTAGTTCAGACACATTAGGTAAATACCTAGTTCTTTGGAGAAGGCTGTAATGCTGGGAAAGATGGAAAGAAAGAGAAAAGGACAAACAGGAGCAAGGTGGATGGACCAGTTACAGTGGCCATGAAGGCGTCATTGAAAATGCTGAAAGACCACGTTATAGACAGATCACCCTGGAGAAATGTTAAGAAAACTGATGGTAATTGCCTTTTGATTAGATCACAGACAGTGGGATGTAGGTGGATAGCTATTGCAAAGATAGGGCAGACTGGGACAGTGTCTTCAATTGGGATCCTATGACTGAAACTTTCTTATGCCTCCCTCCCAAGAGATTGACTATCTTGCTTTCTTCCTGACAGAGAAATGGAAAGGCCTTTGAAGTGACCAGCTTAGGATGTGCTGCTTTAAATGGGAAACATGGCAATCCAGAAGGACTTCATTTGAGATTTGGACTGATCATCAAAGACTAAGACTCTGGATTGTAGAGGGTGCCTATCTCCCATCTCCCTTAGTAAAAACAATGGGAGTAGGCTTTGAGCCACCAGGCTTTTGGCTATATATTTGGGGGCCTATCAGCCCAATGAGAGAGGGTTAAGATGGCCAGCATGGCATGTATTACTGAAACCTGGCTGGGACCTGGGAGTATGGGAGCCTTCTCTCAGAGATGTGCCCAGCTGGGTACATGGGTGTGGTATCAGCCAAGGCCCCAGGGTAGGGATGATGAGATGGCAGTGGTCATCTGAGATACTGAGATGCATTCAGGGGCACTGCCCCACAGATTGCCAGGTGTGAGGCCCTATTTGTTAAGTTGGCCTCTAGGGATCAGTTGGGACTTGTGAAGGGAATAATTCTTTACCTACAGAGTTGTTGAGAGGAATATGCTGGCATCTGATAGATAGGGTCACTCAGATTCACTCCATATTAGATTCCAGCCTTGAAGCAGATCCAGTTATGGCTATAGAGACTAAATATTGCCTGGTGTATCTGGAAAGAGTTTAATCCTTTTAAACCTGAAGAAGAGGATGGGATTCTTGCAGCTCTTAGTTTGGCCTTACTTGTATTAGATCTGTGCCCCTTCTGGATGGTCAAGGCTATTTGGAGAGAACATGTGATTGGGTTCAGGTGGTAGTTAATTCTTCCAACAGTTCTTAAGGAGACAGTATTGTGCCCCCTCCATATTTTGACTTGACTAGCATGGACATTTTTTGTCTGTTTTCCAACCTTCCCTTTTTAAGGAATAGGAAAATTTGCCTTCATTCATAATAAGAAAATATGCTGCTTGGCTTGGTCCTTTCTCCCCTCCTGTTTAACATCTTCATAAGGCTGCTGGATGAAATCATGCAGCAATTTAGAGTGAGGTATCATTAATATTTAGATGATATTCAGCTTTAGCTACCTGAGTGATTCTACGGATGTCCTGATCCAGGGTCTGGAGGCTGTGAGGTCCTGGATGGAGAGCAACAGGCATTGGCTAAACCCAAATGTCACTGAGTGAATTTGGGTAATTTGACCTTCTGGTGCCAGGAACCTTCCAAAGGTTGGTCCTGGGTGAGTTTGCACTGCCTCAGACAGATCTGGGATATAATCTGGTGGTCCCCCTGGACTCATGGTTCCTGCTCAAAAAGGAGCGGCAGCTGTAGGTAGGAGGGCCTATGCCCACCTTCTCTTGGAGTACTGCAATTCACTCTACATTTAATACTTTCCTCATCTATGAAATGCACACAACTTACAGAATACAGAATAACAGAGTTGGAAGGGACCTTGTGGGTCACCTAGTCCAACCCCCTACTCAAGCAGGAGACCCTATCTCATTTCTGACCAGTGTCTGTCCTGTTTCTTCTTGAAAGCTTCCAGTGATGAAGCACCCACAACTTCTGAAGGCAAGCCGTTCTCACTGTCAGAAAATGTCTCCTTATTTCTAGATTGAATCTCTCCTTGATCAGTTTCCATCCATTGTTCCTTGTCTAGCCTTTGGGTGCTTTGGAAAATAGGATGACCCCCCTCCTCTCTGTGATAGCCTCTCAAATATTGGAACACTGCTATCATGAGTTATCTGTCAAAATATCTATTTTTTGTCTCTTCTTTTTTTTATCCCAACATATTTCAGTATATTCTAGGAGTTCTATGTCAATGCATGAACTTGCTGGCTAACCCAGCATCTGTCACATTAACACAGAAGCTTCTAAATCAGAGGTGGGGAACTTGAGGCCTAAACTCCTGTTATCCTCAGCCTAATAAGCCATCTCCAAATGACCGTTTCATTTTAGACTTTTGCCAGATGGATCCATACCTTCTCAGGAGAAAGAAAAGAAAGAAATGTGGGAGGAAGGATTATCCTGCTCTCTTTTATTTCTGGCTCCTACACTTGGACTTTGAAGTTTCCAGCTGTTGACTCAGAGAAAGAAATGTGTGAGAGAAAAAGCTTTCACACAATTGCTCTAAAGGAATGTTTATACACACTCTCTGTCTCTCACACATGGGTGACTACAAATATCATTGTCAGTACTTTGTGTTGTTCTACAAACAGCTTAATATGGTTTGCACCTTTTACAGCCAGCAGAACTCTAAAAGGTAAAAATTCATGAAATAATAGTCAAAACAATAACACATAAATCAGCTGGTACACAATGTAACTGCTTGCCTTCTTACTGGACAATTACAAGCTTACTGTATAACACTGTTATAGGAACCACAGTGGCTATCTAGTGATGTTTGAGATATTAGTTATCACCTGTAAAGCTCTATATGGCCTGGAGCCTAGATTCTGTAAAGGCATCCAAGCCCAAATAAATTCTGTTTGTCCATCATGGATGAAAAGAGAGTATCTGCTGAATGTCCTTTCCTATCAGGAGGTACAAGGGAAGGTGGTCATTCTTGATAGCTCCTCCCTTTCTTTGAAATAATTGATATTCAGAGATAAAAATAGCTAAACAACTGAAATAAGTTCTGTATCATTAGAGACATGGCTGTTGGGTTTTATTTTGTGTCTGTGTTTGTGTGTGGAGGGGTGGGGGGTTAAATTAGATCCTATTGTGCTATTATTTGTATTCTTTTTTACTCATATTTTGCACACCACTTAGAGACTTTGATATGAGCTAGCCTATCAGCCTTAAATAAATGAATAATCTAAACTTAAAATGAATAGCAAAATCCACACAGCTATGGAGAAGGTAGAAGAGTCACTATCTGTAATGAAGAACAAATGTATTTCTGGAAATATGTTCTAGAATATAAGATTGACAGTGGTCAGCATGTTCAATTATCATAGCATGCCAATGACTGGAGAATATAGGTAAAATGGGAAAGAAGAAATGGAGTTGTGTATCATAGGAGAGAGTGTACTATAGTCAGCTGGCTGCATGAAATGTGAAACAGAATTGCTTCGGGTTGCAAAAGTTACTTGCAACTTCAACTTGTTTATTTATATATCTCATTTATTTTCCTTGCTTACTAGTCAACTCTTTCATGGCCCAGAATGTTTGTTTGTTTTCAATGTCTACCTGCAATTTTTCACTTGTAATTTCTGCATAGCTTTGTTCTTAATCTGGGCCAAATTTAAAAATATCAGGAATATTTTAACAAAAACTTCAAAGACATTGTAGACGAGTGAAGGAGGCATCATGTTCTGAACTATTTGTCTTTCTTTTTCTCCCCTCCCCTTTAGCTCTGTGAGTGCTATGATAATGTAGATGCAGAGAAATGCCTTAAAACTACGAGGCAGGTGCACAATTCTTGATCAGATCTCAGTTTATGCAGGGAAAAGAAAAATTTCCTCCTTGGCTCTAAGGTCCTTCTGAAGCTGGATGGTTTCCAACCTAGGCCGTTGGCTCTGCTCCTGAGTTTTCTGACCTTCTTACCGCAGCGCCTGCTATTGAAGTTGGTAATATCAATCAATATGGCAGCTCAGAAGGGGGTTCCTGCCCAATGTATTAATTGTGTTTTGTGGGGGAAAGTTTCTACAGGTCTTTTGAGATCAATTCTGTAAAAGAGAAGAATTGTTGGCTCCTGACAGTGAAAAGACTTGAACCTTCAGTCTGAGGGTGGGTGAGCCATTCGCCTTTCTCAAGGCCAAGTTTTGTAAAAGCTATTTTATTCCTGTAAAGGGATGAGGAACAAAATCTATAGATTTCTCTTTATTTGGCTTCACTTGAGTCTGCTGAAATCTAAGCTCAAAAATATTTTCCAGTAAGAGCATTAGGCACACTAGAGAGGACTCAGAAGCTATTCAGCAGGCTGCTTTTCTGAAGCATCTCGGCACAATTTCACTTTGTTTCGGTGTGGGGAGAAGAGTAAGAGATAAGGCATTTATCTGTACTGCTTCGCAGGTACTGTCTTTCTTCGGGGGTCTTACAGAGGAAAAACATGAAGCAAAAAAAAATGGTATCTGTGTTCCTGGGTTTGTGTATTAAACATGTGCCCCTTTGAAAAGGATTCAAAAAAAGACCTTTGGATCTTGAGTGAACTCAGCATCCAGTGGCATGTTCAAGGGGATCAAAAGCTCCCATGCCTTTTTCACATGCATTGCAAGCAGGACACATGGTAAAAAAGGGCAAAGGGTTCAATTACATGGCCATAACTACCATTTTGAGGGGGGTTTTTTTTGTCCCTCAGGAGATATGCCCTCTGCTATTTATTAAAGCAGCTTCACTTCTTCAAACTTCTGGGAAAGCCTGCAAAAACTGTCACTGCTGTGTTGCTTTCAAGATGGAGGCCTGAGAGAGGGACAAGAATCATTTTTGCTCCTTTCTTTCACTGGAAACTTGCTTAGTGCAAAAGGGAAAAACTGAGCCCTGGGGCTGCATGCTGCAAAACTCTTGGGGTGGCCTCTAGAGTTCATTATCATATGATAGAAGAGAGGAATTAAATAACTAGCCGACTGAAGACTAATCATATCAGTTGTATGTATGTAATGTTAGTCAAATATAAATGAAGACAAGCCAACGTTAGTTTTAGCCCTGGCCTACCCACTGAAGGCATCAGGAAATGGCAGAAAAAAAAGATACCGTCAAGGCCTGTTTAGGCTTTGATTACAGGGGCTAGTGAGGAGTGACCATTTCCTTACATAAACAAGATACCTTAACTGTTAACACATAGAAATAATGAAAGGATATGTAAGAGTAACTTTATACATACAAAAGAGTAATAAGAGTAACAATTTCCAGCTCTGATTGTCATCGTTCTTTGATAAGTTCCTGCTCCTGTTTCAAATGTAACAGGAAGTGGTCATACAAATCTCAGGTAGATTTCTATTCCCTATCAGGAATGCAGAGCTTTCTTGGAACTGCTGAAAGGACTGTGTTGTAGACTGGAGATAGATGATGTCAAAATTGAACAGCCTTCTCTCAATAGAGGAAGAGGGATACAACATCATCTAAATCCAGTCTGCAACACAGTTGTTTCAGCAGTTCCAAGAAGGCTCCACACCCATTTGCACCACTCAGGTGACCTTGAAGACACAGATAAATCTCCAAGTGGCCTCAACGACTCTCTAAAGGAATGCAAATTGTTATGTACTGGGCCTTGCTGAAGGCCCAGAAAGTCTGCAGAGAGGCTGGGCCTTGCTGAGTCATTCAGCAAGGCTCAGGAAGACTGGAAACGGGTTGCAGAGAGCCGGACAGACCACATGTCTGCCCGGGACCGTTGCAGAGACCCGGACAGACCACGTGTCTGCCCGGGACCCAGACAGGCTGTTTCCAGCCTCGTGCGCATGCGTGAGGCGGGAGAATAGCCTGCATCGATTGGCTGAGCATTCCCTTGCAAGGGAATATAAGAAGGAGTGGCCAGCATGGCAAGTTAGTAGTTAGTAGCTTGATTCCTACTTATGTTTCAGTTCTGTTCAATCTCTCCTTATGCTTCTGTTCAGTAAATGCATTCAATAAAGAACATCTTTTGCACCAACTGCCTCGTCTTCAGGTCTGCCCTGTGAACAGAACACAAATGATCAGCTGTCTGCAAGAAATATTAACCCTTCCATTCCCCACTATCCACTCAGAGCTGAAGAAGCTTCTTGAATAAGAAGTGAAACATCTTCAAAGAAAAACAAGATAAGATAAGATAAGATAACCTTTATTGTCATTTTTAACTGTGGGCACATTGGCACACATTAAAAATGAAATTCTGTTGTTTGCTCTCAAACATGTACACATACATAACAAACATATAAACATGATGTATACAATATATGTATATACCTACACCCTTACATTTAAATGCATATCAATATTAATCATTGTCCATCTTGAATACGTAGTGGAAGGAGGAAGCTTGAGAGTTCACAAGGTTAATACTGTATGGAACAAAACTTGACTGAATCTGGATGTTTTGCTTCAGATACCACGAAGGCTCCTCCCAGAAGGTAACAAGGAAAACAGGTCATGAAGAGGATGTGTAGTGTCCCAGACAATCTTGCAGACCCTGCTCAAGCAATGCTTATGTGCTATGTCCTGGATGGAAGGGAGGGAACTGCCAATAATCTTTTCAGCCTTCCTCACCACTCTCTGCACCGCCTTCCTGGGCTTCCTTTGGAAGCAGTGATGCTTCCAAACCAGACTGTAATGCAATATAACAGGATGCTCTCAATCGTCCTTCTATAGGGGAAGGAAGATGTGCTTTATTCATTTGATGTAGAAAATGCAGGCACTGCTGTGCCCACTTCACCAGTGTCTCACTGTTGAGCAAGCCTACTCGTTAACTGCACACCCAGAAATTTGATGCTGGTAACCATCTCCACAGGTGAATCATTAATGCACGGAGGAGTGTGGCTGTGCCTGCCTTTTCTGAAATCAACAATGATCTCTTTGGTTTTTCCAATGTTTAAAACTAGGATGTTTTTCTTACACCAGTTCACCAAACCCTCAACCTCTTTGTGATAAGCACCCTCATTGTCATCTTGAATAAGGCCCACTACTGTCCAGCTGGTCCAAGGAAGTCCAGTTGCTTCTTGAAAAAGCACCTTTGGGATAGTGAAAGGAATTTTAAGGCTGAGCTATTGGGAGTGAAGCTTATGGAATCTGAGCAATGTGAACTCCAGCAAGAATTACATACTAATGTTAAAATCAACACATAGATACCCTCCTGTTTTGGCATTTCCCAAAAGTTCTAGTGGGGTTCTTAGCTACAAAAATCAAACACGCAAATGTATTCTAAACATATTGAAATTAATACTTTTAAATTAATTAAGAACCATTTAGGAATGTATATTTGAATAAATGTATATTTTAAAGTGTGTTTAAATGGGTATGAAGATATTACCAGGCACCCATGGGTATTGTGTCATAAGACTGCAGCCAAATTTTTCCCTAAAGAAAAGATAAGATTCGGAAGGAATACACCAGGGAGGTAGACATGGAGAAGACATTTTCTGAAAAGGAACTCACATGGCACATATTGTTCCCTGTCTGTCCTACAAAATAGAGTACAGTCTCAAGGAAAATACTATGTTGGGGACAGTGAGAAGCCAAGGAAAATGTCAGATAATTTGAAATTAACATTCTTTGGCTAAATGCCTAGAAAATACATGCCCTTATACTGTGCTGTGGGAATTTTTGTTTTGTTTTGTTTTGTTTTGTTTTAAATCTTCTTAGTCTTACTTTGGTAATCTTTTAAATCTTTTGAACTTGGAATAGGTCTCTGATAAAAGAATACAAACATCATCTCTATGTAAATAGAGCTTTTATACACACAAAAGACTGGAGGAAGGGAATTTTAATAAGTAACCTTTTATCCTGCAAAATATGCATTACTTCCTATTATGATAAACAATTCTTATGTTTGAAAAGAAAATGGCTATACATATACATTCCAATTACGTATTCATTTGACTTTATATTACATAAATACAGCTCAATTTGGATAAATGTCTGAAGCCAAAGGAATGCATTACGAGTTGAGCTGAACTCCTGCTTTGCCCTTCCCATTGTGTTTGTAAGATTTGCATTTTATAGTGACATATTACAAATATGCATATTTCATTATGGTTTTGGATTACAAGGTTATCATCTCTATTACCCATTAGTAGTAAACACAGGCTTTTTGGATGAATAGATCCTTGGCTCAGCTGCTTGCTTAATAGCTTTCCATCAGTGAGTTGCCTTCTTCTCTCCTTGTAAAGCCCTCCCCAAGCCCTTCTGAAGCCTCATTGTCCTTTGAGAAAGCAAGGCCATCAGAGGCAAAAGAACACTGCACGTGGACAGAGATCACTCTATTCATTTACTAGATTTTTATATTGCCATATGCTACAGGGAATCACGGTGGGGTACAATTAAAGACAAATAATATGGAAAATGACTTATTAAGTGTCCCAATAAGACCCTGATGTTGATTGAAGACAAATGGGGAAGGGGACAGCAGAGGATGAGAGATAGTGTCATCAACGCAGTGGGCATGAGTTTGGGTGGACTCTGGGAGACAGGGGATGACAGGGGGGGCTGGCATGCTGTGCTCTATGGGGTCATGGAGAGTCAGACATGACTTAGTGACTGAACAACAAATGATCAGATTAAGTGTCCCAATAATTGTTGGAAAAGACCCTGATGTTGATTGAAGACAAATGGGGAAGGAGACAGCAGAGGATGAGAGATAGCATCATCAATGCAGTGGGCATGAGTTTGGGTGGACTCTGGGAGACAGGGGATGACAGGGGGGGCCTGGCATGCTGTGCTCTATGGGGTCATGGAGAGTCAGACACGACTTAGTGACTGAACAACAAATGATCAGATCTTTTGAATAATTCCATTTCAACAATTTTAATGAATATCAGAACAAAATAACCTTTTGGATTTCAGATGGGAGACTGTTCTAAGGTAAGAAGCCACTGCTACAGAAATACCCAGATTTGTTGTTGTTCCCACATATCTCGGAGTGTATGGGTGGCTTCCCTTTGACATATTTACCTGAGGTATGTCCACTGGATGAATAGGATCTGCTTGAAGCAGAGAACAATGCAGGTTTCACGGATTTAATTGTAATGCAGATAACATTTCCAGCTGATTGTCTGAGGTCAGACAATCTCTGCTTCATTAGCTGTCAAGAGTACTACAAAAGTAGCCAAACTTTCTGTGTCCAAACTATTTGGAGCTAAATGGCTTCAAGAGACTGCAAGAGCTACAATGGAGATACAACGATGCCGTCAGAAGAAATTGCAGTAACATTTTTAATCTGTTTTGGGGAGTCTGGATGGATGTTAAGCCCTGGTATGAACCTCTTTAACTAAAAAAAACCACAGAATTTGGCTGCCAAAATGGAGCTGAAAAAATGGCAAAATCATACATGGCTGTAGGATGCCCTCTTGAAATAATTCAGTGAACCTGGACAAAAATGAATCAGTTTAAAACATTCAGCCCAAATTTTTATGGACTACAAGTAGTCCTCAACTTACAATTGGGACCAGAATTTCTAATGCTAAGCAAGTTGGTTGTTAAGTGAGTTTCCCCTGATCTTACAGCATTTTTGCCATGGTTGTTAAGTAAATCTCTGCAGTTGTCAAGTGAATCCACCTTCCCCCCATTGACTTTGCTTGTTGAAATCTGACTGGGAAGGTTGTAAATGTTAACCACATGACCCCAGGACATTGCAACTGTCATAAATACATGCTCACTGCCAAGCACTTGAATTCTGATCACATGACCCTGAGGATACTGCAATATTCATAAGCACAAGGACTGATTGTAAGTCGAGAACTAGCTGTATACTCTGATCTGGACTGAAAAAAGGAGCAGGAACAGGAGCAGGAATGTAATGGATTAGACCAGTGGGGGGATTCAAATATGTGAACAACCGGTTCTCTGTGTGGATGCCACTTCCGGAAGTCCATTCTGGGCCTGGGCAACAAAAAATTAGCTACCGGTTCTGCCAAAGTGGTGCGAACCGGCTGAATCCCACCACTGGATTAGACTGAAGTTATGAAAAACCATAACATTCTTCTTGGTCTCTCTGTGTGAACAAATATATCTATTCTGAAGTATGAGGTATACTGGGACTATATCAGTGTTGCCCTTTCTATTAATCATCTCCATGTGATTGCTTTTGCTGGTTGGGAATGAAATAAACAACTATTGTAACCTGCCCAAAGTCACCTTTGTAGTGAGATGGGCAGCAAACAAATTAAATAATAAATAAACAAACAAATAAATACTTCGCTGCAAGAGAAAATAAAAAATGGTTCCTTCTGTGATATGTTCATGTCCTAAGTATTCAAAAATGACCAGATTCAAAGAAAAAACTCTAATGCCACAGAGAAGTGAAAAAAGTACCAAGCAAATAGCTACAAAGAAGAGATTTATATCTGAAGGGGGGGTATGTATCATTTTTTCCCCATGTAATATCAAAGAGAACACAGTGCACCTTGTTGTAAATGAGATAAAGGCATTCATTATTCAAGTATTACATGAGAAGCACAAATATATAATGTATGCAAATTAACACTAGAGCTAGAATTCAAAGCAAAATTAAAACTGAAGAACTTCTCTTGAAAAGAGCTCCTGCTATAGTTTTTCCTGCATCTCCCAAAAAAGAAAAAAGAGTCTCTTTTATAGGGAAGAACTTAGCTTGGAAAGAAGGCAAGGCACCATGGAGCAGATGGATCCATCTCACTTTTTGTGAACAAGAGAATCTTTTAGCATTCAGAGTTGTGAGGTGAAAGTTGCCTCAGATCAACATCCTCTTAAATCTATCATTTACAGAACTGACTATCATTATTCCCCACAGCCTGAAATCAAAAGAGACTGATACCAATTTGGCCCACCAAGGAATCTCTTTGGAATGCTTAATCAACAATTACAATGACTCTTGAAGAGTTCTGATTATTTTTTGTTTTATTTAGAAGAATGCTTATGGTTCTCAAGTCATATAAAAAGCAGTATCTGCACCAGCTACCCAGTATAAGTTCATAAGGAGTGAAGAAAATGGGTTTGCCACAGAAAAGGGGTTTTAGATATCTGGTGTTAGAAGAAAGTAAGAGGAAAGAAACATACCAGTGCTGGTACTCAACTGGCAAAGACACCCCTATGAAGATTCTAGTTGTAGATGCATTCGATAAAGGGTGTTATAACTCATGAAAGTTTATGCCTTTTAACAAAACTTAATAGTGTGAAATGTTTAGCTACTATAGACTAGCCTGGTTTTACCCCTGCAGTGTTAAGTTAAGTTACTGTATTTCAGAGTTGATAACCAAATTAATATTTCCCCGAATTGAAAATAAATTAAAATTGGAGGCTCAAGCTTGAAAGAACATATCTAATGGCTGGGGAAAGAGTATACTGAATTATATAGAAGTAATACATGTATGATTGTATATACTGTACATATATATGTATGATTATAGCATACATACAATATGCAAACAAAATGTTGTTGTACCATAATCTTTGGACAATGATCTTGATTACTGGTGAAGGATGAAGATTGCCAATTCATGTGATTAAGTTGTTTTTGAAAGTCCTTCTTATGTGTCAGAACAGAGATAATATTGACTTTGTATGTCTGGCACTTACTCTCCAAGAAGCCTGATAAAAAATATTTTCACATCTTGTTACCTCACAATTTGTAAGTGGAAGCTGAAAAAAAGCCTAAATTGGTCACTAATCTGTTGGATATTGAGCCAGCCTGGTAGTTAGCCATTTTGTGAAAATCTCTTTAGCATGTAAGATCTTCATCTAAAATGCCCAAATCCCTTCTTTGTTTTGCTGTTGTTGTTTTTTAAAAAGCACATTTTATTTAACCATATTGGTGAACAATGCCTTGCTGGAGACTGACACACTTTAAATTGTTTACTTCTGAACACTGTGATTAAATATTGCAGCCCCAGTTCCTACTGATGGCTACATAAAAGTTCTATGCCAGTCTCTCCAATATTACACCATAATTCACATTACGCTATGATTTCCAAAGAGAGCCTTTTTTTGTACAGGAATTCAATTTATTTTAATCACTCTTTAAATAATCAGATGCATATATAAATAAATTCACTGCTTACTTTATTTGAAGGTTAATAAAGCAAGATGTTTATTGTTGGAATCATAAAGAAGTGGAAGAAAATGCAATAAAAAGGTACAAGGGCTCATCTTTATGTCTTGTAACTGCAGCAAGAACATGCCCCAGTAATACATTTAAAATGTCATGCCCACATGATATTGTCTTCATCTCAGCTCCAGCCAACAATTGACTTATCTTAAAGTCATCTTTAGCTGCTGCAGTTTTAAAGTAGTGTTTACTCACTTCTCACAACATTATTTTCTTGCCGTGAATACACACACTTCATTGATAATGAGGTTGTTAACGAGGTCGAAGGGGTTCCTTTGGTGCACCACTTTGCCTATTCAATTCTGCTTCTTTGGCTTCCATGAGCTACATATGGATATTGTGGGTCCCAAGGGCAGAAATAGACTTACTTGTTGAATAGTCAGAAATGGAACTAGCTTATTATGAATCACCCCTCCCACTTCAGTTCTGCCCCTCCTCCATGTTTGAATATTTTTGGACATAGGTTTATCAGTCCTTCAGAAGTCCCATTTGTAGAAGTAGCTAACAGATAACCATCTCCATACTTGCAACTTGTTAGCTTGATAGAACTTGATAGATGGCTGGACATGGCTACAAGAATCCACCGACAGTAGTGTTATTCTCACCTTAAAGAGAGTGATCATTCTCTTACCAGTTAGATAGTGCTTGGTGGAAGATGAAGTAATCTTCCAAAAATCTTTTTTCCTTAAGTTGTCCTCCCTCAAAACAGTAACAATGGAATCAAATTCTGGTCTCCTTACTGCTGCACAGTAGGGCTCAGCAAATGTTATGCCAGCGTATTTACCATGACTGTGCCTTAAGGCTGGATTTGTTTATTTATTTTCTACAAGTACTTTTAAACTGCTCAGCTCATAGCAATTTACAATATTTTAAAAAAAACAGCAAGAGATGAATTAACAGGAACAGTACAGATGGCTGACCAGTCTGATAAATACCAACCAATCTAACCTTGAACATCCATTCAAACAACCGTCTTGACTAACTCGCAAAAGGCTAATAGGGAAGGTGTTGGGTGTACCTCCAGGTCAAGGAATTCTAAAGTATGGAGTGCACAAAAAAGAAGGTTTGCCTCTGGGCCCATATCCACTTGAATTCTCATGGGGATGAAACCCTCAGTATCCCTTTCCTGGGTTTAGATGTGGGTCAGGAACATGTTGCTACTTGAGTAAGATAATTGTGCTATAGCCTATATTAATGAGATTCTACATTCAACCATGCAATAAACAGATTATAAGGGTTGCTCTGCTTGTAAGGTTCATTATATTGGTCTTTTGATACATCATGTTTGGACATGAGTATTATCCCCAGTTATTACTTCACTCTAGCACACTTCTAGTTGCCATTTCTGGGACAGCTTTAATAGCTTCTCCTTCCTGAGATAGCACTTGGAAAGTTATAAGGATGCTTTAGCTAATAGTCCTAAACGTGCCATCAACTACCTATTATTATTTTTTTGCTTTTGTGCTTAATTATATTTTAAGTTTTATCTTAAACTAGCACTCGGGATTATCCACAGGATGTGTGTGTCAAAAAAAAAAATCTAGATGGAAGCTGTGATTGCATAATTGAAGTTTTGGCCCTTTTTTTTTTACAGGTATTGCATGCCCATTAAAAAAAAAAAGAGTGACTCTCCTCTGCTAACAACTTCAACAATTATTATTGTTTGGAAAAAGAAATGTTCGAAAAAGAAATGTTAGCTCTGCTAACAACTTCAACAATTGTTATTGTTTGAAAAAAGAAATGTTACTATCAATAGGTGAGTGGGTGACTGAAACTGACTATGCGGTAAGGGAAAAATGGACAGTACAGTACATCCACAGCAGAAATCTCACTAAATTCAAGCAGGAGTGGTTGCCTTATATAGAACATATCACACAGCAAGACAAGCTAAGACAATTAGAATATGCTTTTTTTTTAAAAAGAGAGAATCTCTTTTAAATAATAATAGCAAATGTTACAAACAGAAATAAGTAATAATGTCCAAAGTACAGTATAAAAACATACCCAAGTAGCAATCAGTAGCTGGAAAAAAAGGTTTAGAATAGAATAGAGCTGGAAGGGACCTTGGAGGTCTTCTAGTCCAGCCCTCTGCTCAAGCAGGAGAATCTATTCCATTTCAGACAACTCTAGTTTCTTCTTAAAAACCTCCAGTGATGGAGCGTGGAGGACATAGAAAGAGAGGGGGCTATCAGAATGTCATTTTAATATTTTTTGGTTTGTTTGGCTTTTTACAGTTTTTTCCAAAATCTTTTCAGTTTTTCTCTCTCTCTCTCTCTTTCTCTCTCTCTTTCTCTCTGTGTGTGTTTTTCTCTGTGTGTGTCTGTGTGTATCCTTTTTCTTTTCTTTTTTTCTGACCCATTTTAATCCTTTTCAACAAGAAGTAATAGTTTTAGAAATGACCTCATTGCATTTATGTTGTTGGAGATGCAGTGAAATTAATGCTTTATTTAAATATATTGTTCCATTTCAGTAAGAAGCAATTACATGCATTAACTCAATCTTGAGATTTAATATTCTCAGATGTTTATATTCTATCTCAATCATACGGGATTTGACTTCTGGACAAAGAAAATCAACTTACAATCAAAAGACTTATTGTTCAGTATCAGAAACACAAACACATGGCTCCAACTGTTCAGTGGTTTGCATTTTGTATGTTTTGTTTCTTCTTTTTCCATCTTTTTTTCTCCTTTTATAATTTTGTGCATTTTTTACCTTTTCTTTGGATTTTTAAACTATTTAGTTAATTTATAAAATGTTATTGCTTTAATTTTCATAATTAAGTTTAAATTTGGGGACATTTACCAGTTCCTAGTATTCTTGTCTCAAATACTTTGGCCACCTAATGAGAAGGAAGGACTCACTGGAGAAGAGCCTAATGCTCAGAAAGA
Organism: Azemiops feae; assembly: GCA_023970755.1. Classification (NCBI taxonomy): domain Eukaryota; kingdom Metazoa; phylum Chordata; class Lepidosauria; order Squamata; family Viperidae; genus Azemiops; species Azemiops feae. The sequence continues at coordinate 1,292,242 of JALGBA010004089.1, read as the reverse complement.
TTGAGGGCAATAGAAGAAGGGGACGACAGAGAATGAGGTGGCTGGATGGAGTCACTGAAGCAGTAGGCGTGAGCTTAAATGGACTCCAGAAGATGGTAGAGGACAGGAAGGCCTGGAGGAACGTTGTCCATGGGGTCGCGATGGGTCGGACACGACTTCGCAACTAACAGCAACGTATTTTTGTAGCTAAAACTGTGAACCAAACAAGCCTCATTTTCTTCTCACAAAAAATCTTCTGGATTTTCCCCCCCATTTTACCCCACTCTGTCCTGAAGAAATTTGCAGTGATTCTATCTTCATCACGGTCAATCTTACTTGGACAAAATAGTTTCCTTAACATCTCCTGGTCACTGCCTCATCTTTTGGTGATTTCTTCACCTTCTTCTCTGAAACATTCTTCTCTTCCTTCTTTATTATTTCTCTTTCTCTGAACTCCATTCTGCTTACACGAGACCAATGATATCTGGACTGTAAAACTCCAAATGACCACTAGAAAGGTGCAGAGAAATTGCTGAAGACTCTAATTCTGTGCTGCCAAGTGGTGTCATTTGAACTATAGCCTCCGACAATGGAGCTACTGGAGGACATTTGAGCTTGGACATGCTTAGCTTCCAATTGTTCATCAATCTAGGGATTTGTGGGCTTTTCAAAAGCCCTTCAGATGATTGACTGTTTGAACAACTGATATACCAGGATGAATAAGTATACCAATGGCCTGTCCACATGATTGTTTATTTAAGTCCCTGGCTTGCCTTTAATGTGTTTCCAGGACCGCCAATAGCTCAGCAGAAAATGCCATTTTTATTTCTTTAACAAATAATGAAAAATGACATAACTGAGCTGATCCAGTTACCTTGGCAATAAGAATATTTGCCTGTAGTACAGCAAGAATGAGTGCTAGGAGAAATAAAACATGCTAAGGTTGGAAGTTGCTTTGGAACTCTTATCTAAATATAACAGTTTCATTTAACGCAAATAAAATAGGACCTCCGCACGCCAGGCTAATAATTTTCCTACTCCAAAATAGGAATTCACTGTTAATATCCTCTACTATTTAAGTTCTTCTGCAAACATACAAAAAAGATAACTAAAAGATTCATGACTTTATAGGAAGATAATGTCCCATATATTTTCATTAAAAGGTTTGCTAAAAGCTTGTTTATTTATTGTATTTACAATTCTTACACTACTGCAATCAATCCACTTTGATTATATTTATCAACTGTAGATTATATATTTATAATCTACAAATAATATTTATAAATGTAAAGTCAACCCTTTTAAATCAACTGAATGTGTAACATCATCTCCCATAAAATGCCTGCTTAAAAAGCAATTTTCAGATATTTCTGGAATGCTTAGAGTGAAACTTCCAGACGTATAACTGGGAGACAACATATTCCTTAATACCAAGGCAGCAGAGAGAATGTCTGCCTACTGGTCCACAATCCTTTTCCATCTTGTAAAGATAAGGCCTTGAAGAAGCCATCTCTCAATGTTCTTATGGTTAGGTAAGATGATCCTGGATGAAATCAAGTGTGGCACCATATGATTTTATAGATCATCACTTTGAACTGAGCTTGGAATCAGCAACTGTAAAATAGATATTATCCTGCAAAACAGATATTATCCTGCAATAACAGATTCAATCTGCTAGCAGTCTGATCATTGCATTTGACTATGAGCCAACAGTGTGCAGCAGCAACCAAAAAAGCTAATAAAATCCTGGGTTGTATAAACAGAGGCATAGAATCAAGATCACGCGAAGTACTAGAACCACTTTACAAAGCCCTAGTAAGACCACACCTGGAATACTGCAACCAATTTTGGTCACCATATCACAAAAAAGATGTTGAGAATTTGGAAAAAATTCAGAGAAGAGCAACAGAGATGATCAAAGGCCTTGAGACTAAAACATATGAAAAATGGCTGCAGGACTTGGGTTTGGCTAGTCTAAAGAAAAGAAGAAATAGGGGAGATATAATTGCAGTATTCCAGTATCTGAGGGGCTGCCATAAGGCAGAGGGGGTCAGGTTGTTCGCCAGAGGGAAGGATGAGAAACAATGGTTGGAAACTGGTCAAGGAGAGAAGCAACCTGGAATTAAGGAGAAACTTCCTGACAGTGAGGACAATCAACCAGTGGAACAGCTTACCCCCAGAAATCATGGCTGCTCCATCACTGGAAATTTTTAAGAAGAGACTAGACAATCACCTGTCTGAGATGGTATAGGTTCTCCTGCTTGAGCAGGGGGCTGGACTAGAAGACTTCCAAGGTCTCTTCCAGCTCTATTCTATTTATCTGAGTTATCTTAAAGGGTAATCCTTGTAAAGTGTGTTATTTCTTAAGTAATTAAAAGATGTAGTGATAAGAATATAAGTAAAGCTTCCTGATGTAGGAAAGACTATAATTAGTAAACAGCTTAAGCTGGGCAAAAGTTTATTTTAGCAATGGCTTCAAGCTACTGCTCTAGTACAAGCATTATGTTCAGGAGAATCCCTGTCTAGAACAAATACCAATGTTTCTGGAATGCCTTGATGCTTACAGATGACCAATACTTTCAGTTTGTTAAAGTTTAATCTGAGATATTTTTCTCCACCAGACTATGTCATGTTACAATTGCCAATGTACTCCGTATTCAGATCATTTCTCATCTGTTGTGAAGTAAATACAGATCTAGTATGTGCTCACCTGCATGTATCAAGTCCAAGATTAGGAATGATGAGGTCTTGGTTACTATGGAGGTCACGAATTCCTAGTCCATTTTCTTGGTTACTATGGAGGTCATGAATTCCTAGGCCACTCCACCAAATGCATGGACATTAAGGCATCAAAAAGTTGGGAGATGTCAAAATCATCCCTGGGACAAGGTCCAGTAACTCCAGGAAGATTGCTATCACATGGTAAGAAAGTTGAGACACCATAACCAACCCTTGCTTGTCCCACAAGTTCAACTTTATGTCCCACAAGTTCAATTATGTATGTTGGGACAATTACTGGTGGTATGGTGTGAATCATCAAAGGAACTCCTCCTTCCTGTCCCTTGTGGCTTCTGAAAGACCTGAAACACAGGAGAGCAGAACTCCCACAGAGCAATATCCCCATTGTTGTCAAACAGATAATATTTCCTAGATCTGCACATTCATCTGTCATTAAATTGTGTATATTATTTTATAAGCTGCCCAGAGTCGCTGTATCAGTGAGATGAGCAACATAAAGGCTAAGGAATGAAAACATTTACCTACTAGGTCCCCAAGATCCTGCCCTTTTCACAAAAAAATTATTAAGTTTACCTATAAAGACCCCAAGAGCTTCATCTGATTTCCTACATGGATTAAGGCTTAAACATAAAATTAAACCTAAACTCCTGATGGAACAATTAACCAATTGGAACAGCTTGCCTCCAGACGTTGTGGGTGCTCCAACATTGGAGGCTTTTAAGAAGAGATTGGACAATCATTTCTCTGAAATGGTATAGGGTCTCCTGCTTGAGCAGGAGGTTGAACTAGCAAACCTTCATGGTCCCTTCCAACTCTGTTATTCTGTTATTCCTAAGTCTGAGCTTCTCTCCCTCTTTGGTTCTTCAGGTGAAACAAATTCTGAAGCAGAGGATAAAACATTAGCCAGACCTAGGCAAGGCTCTACATTGTAGGATGTAAAGCTCCTGCTACGTTGATGTATTTTATGTAATTTTAAATATTATCACATTTATAGTCTAGACCTAGATTGCCTCCCTTTGACTAAACCTATGAGTCTTAGGCTGCTTTATAGATACATTTCAACTTTGGTAATGATTTTCATCTATTGGTTTCTTAAACTAGATTGATACAGGTGGGTTATAGATCACTTGGAGACATATTTCCCAAACAGATCTGAGACCATAAATCAAGAATGAATGAGTGACTGACTATTGATAATCTTTCCCAGGTACCAATGCAGCTGGTTACCAGAAAAAATAGTCATTCACTGGGGGCATTTCAATCAATTCTTTTCTAGGACTTTTCCATCAAGTAAACCAGTTGCTGTTAGGCCAGATATGCAAGATAATTCCAGTCAGAAAAATGTTTAGTATGAGATCAAGAATGACAATGAAGAGCCCAAGTAAGGATCCTTATTCCCCTCCCAACTTTTCATGGCTGTCATAACACTATCACCTGTTCTTTTACAGAGATTCTTAGATGAGCCAGATTGGAATTGGAACTTCATAGGTCCAGATTCAGAATGAAGATCTCAGACAAATGGTTCCAAATTGCCCAGCTTTTCCTCAAAGTGGGGACTTTATTTGAATTGGTCTCATAATCCTAGTGGAGACTTTGGCTCTCCACACACTTAGCTTCTTTCTTTTATCATGTAGTGGTAAAGTAGATGATAAATATGCAAGTGTAAAAAAGTATCGTAGATAACAACCATGTTATGCTATTTTTTATTATTCTAATTCAAGTCTCTTTGGGGAGAAGAGAGCCCAAATCTACCTGTTCCCCATTAGTGAAAGGAAATGTGCCATACACATTCATCCCTAACTATCAATGTGTTCTAACCTGAACTCTTTCATGTAAGCCAGGGGTCTTCAAACCTGGCCCTTTTATGACTTGTGGACTTCAACTCCCAGAATTCCTCAGCCAGCATGCCTGGTTGAGGAATTCTGGGAGTTGAAGTCCACAAGTCATAAAAGGGCCAAGTTTTGAAGACCCCTGCTGTAAGCCATAGTACCCTTAGAGGGATTCAGATTATTTATTTATTTGTTTGTTTGTTTGTTTGTTTGTTTGTTTATTTATTTATTTATTTAGATCAACCTTTATCACTTGTGTATCAAAAAACGATTTATCACTTTTTGATACACTTTTTGTATCAAAAAGTGATTTATCACTGGTATATTATGATTAATGATTGTAGCTATAATCTTATGACTTATCACTCTTTTTTAAGTATTTTATTGGTTTTCTATCATTACAATTTATCTGTGCTTAATAAACAATGTGTTGTCCGGGTTAATTTTTGCCTAGTCATAAAGATTAAGTTCTTACTCTCTATCCCGTTTTTCCAACCTTTGTTAAAATAAGTTCCATGTTTGAAAGTATACTGTGTCTTCTTTTCCTTTGATTCTGAATGTAAGTTTGTCCATTTCCACACAGTCCAATATTTTCTTAATTATCGCTTCCTCTGATGGTGTTGTCATGACTTATCACTCTTTGTTTGTATGTACACTGAGAGCTTATGCACAGGAGGCAAATTTATTGTGTGTCCAATCACACATAAAGAATTCTACTCTATTCCACTCCACTCCACTCCACTCCACTCCACTCCACTCCACTCCACTCTACTCCACCCCATTCCATTCTATTCTATTCTATTCTATTCTATTCTATTCTATTCTATTCTATTCTATTCTATTCTATTCTATTCTATTCTCCCTAAATATGTTAGGCTAAAAAATTCTCAGCCAGAATAGTGAAAGTCTACTAGAGTGAAGAAAGCTAACTTAGATCATCCAGAGATAGATACATATATGCATTTTAATCTTTGCACACTCTAATGCACAATCTGTTCTCTTGCACTGCTTCAGGATGGCAAGTTCATTTAGGCACATTAGTTGTTCTAATCCATTTGAGGATTTTGGCTCTTTACATATTTTGGTACACTTTTAACTTGCCAATATGGAAATGGAGTATAATTATTTCTACTGTGTCCTATGAGTAATGGTTGCATGTATGTTTTACCACAATGACCTTTTCAGTATGTTGCACTTTGATTTGCTGTCTGGTGTTTCTATTCAACAACATTGCCGTCCTCACCTACAAGGAGGAGTGCCATGACAAGCCAATCAAATGACAGAATACTGAAAAGGTCAAAGCACTATTAAAGCATGCTAATGAAATTCATCCACTTAAAGCAAAAGAGGACATTTAATAATTGCAGTGTTCAGAAGAAAGCTTTCAAACAGCATGATATATTAGACTTGGAGCTTTTAAACCTTAACCAAGTATCATCTTTTTATTTAAAATATTTTTACAGCAGGTTTCCACAGTTCAGACCCAAAGAACAGAACCATGTTAACATTACAACAATCAAATGATAGAAAGAGAAATCATTTCTTTATGGAAATCTGAGCAGGCAAAGCCTTTTTGTATTTCATTAGGGATGCCTGAAGTTGGTTTGATCTGATCTTCACTTATTGCACCAATCAGCATTTCTGGCTTTCACACTCTCCAAATATTCCTCAGCATTTCTTCAGTTTCATGAAAAATTTGAAACATCTCTCTCCTGCCCTCCTTTTTCAATGCATACTTTGCAGAGAAAAAAAGGAATTAAAAATTAAAAAAATTGCACAATCTGTTGTATAGATTGTGGAGACATATGGAAAATTACTGAAATGTCCATCTGCACAAATATTTAATCCTGGGCTATTATATTAAAGTCCCTACTTCCTGCAGTTGATGTTCTCAAGTTAAAAAAAAAACATGGATCACAGCCACAGGAACTTTTCTTTTTGGCATGTTCTGTTCTTAAAAGGTTGCAGCAGTCTTAAAATGTGAGATCCCTTTGAGTTCAGCTTAAAGCTCAACTTTGCAAATGCTGACACCTGTTTACATCTGCTGGAAGGCAAGCAGCTTTTTGGAGAACGTGCACAGCTTTTCAATTACTGCAAGGAACTCAGCACAGGTTTCCCTACAGCACTGCTGAATTGAACTTCCATCCATCCTTGACTCAACAGAAATCTACACCACCTTGAAATTTGCTCTTCCCATTGCAAACCTCTATCTTGTCTTTATTGTTTCTGTTCCCGGTCATTGCCAGTCACACCTTGGGGCTGTCCTTGGATGATTTCAAAATATAGGGAAAGTTCTACTTTAACATTGATAGAATTAAGGATGATTTAAGCTTGTCTCATTCATGGACTCCATAAAAGATGAAGGCAATACCATTGGGATAAATGGAAAAGAAGTTTGCAAAGTGTGTTGTTGTTGTTAGTTGCGAAGTCGTGTCCGACCCATCGCGTCCCCATGGACAACGTTCCTCCAGGCCTTCCTGTCCTCTACCATCTTCTGGAGTCCATTTAAGCTCATGCCTACTGCTTCAGTGACTCCATCCAGCCACCTCATTCTCTGTCGTCCCCTTCTTCTATTGCCCTCAATCTTTCTGAGCATTAGGCTCTTCTCCAGTGAGTCCTTCCTTCTCATTAGGTGGCCAAAGGTACGTGAGTTCAAGCTTCAGTATCTGGTCCTTCTAAGGAGCAGTCAGGGTTGGATCTCCTCTAGGACTGACCGGTTTGATCGCCTCGCAGTCCAAGGGACTCGCAGGAGTCTTCTACAGCACCATAGTTCAAAGGCCTCAATTCTTTTGCGCTCAGCCTTTCTTATGGTCCAACTTTCACAGCCATACATTGCAACTGGGAAAACCATGGCCTTGACTATACGCACTTTTGTTGGCAGGGTGATGTCTCTGCTTTTTAGTATGCTGTCTAGTTTTGCCATAGCTTTCCTCCCCAGGAGCAAGCATCTTTTAATTTCTTGGCTGCAGTCCCATCTGTGGTGACTTAGAGCCCCAGTAAGATAAAATCGGTCACTACCTCCATTTCTTCCCCTCTCATTTGTCCAGGAATTGAGAGGGCCGATGCCATGATTTTTGTTTTCTTAATGTTGAGTTTTCAAGCCAACTTTGCACTCTCCTTCTTCCCCCATCAATGAGGCTCTTTAGTTCCGCTTCACGTTCTCGGCATTGGTGGTATCATCTGCATATCTTAGGTTTTGATATTTCTCCAGCAATCTAATTCCACTTTGATTCATCTAGCCCTGCCCTTTCTCATGATGTCTCTGCATATAAGTTAAATAGCAAGGGCGATAAGAATACAGCCTTAGCCGTTACTCCTTTCCCAATTTTGACCAATCAGTGGTTCCGTGTCCATTCTCATGTTGCTTCTTGACCCGCATATAGGTTTCTCAAGAGACAAATAAGATAGTCTGGTACTCCCATCTCTTTAAGAACTTGCCACAATTTGTTGTGATCCACACAATCAAAGGCTTTAGCATAGTCAATGAAGCAGAAGTAGATGTTTTTCTGGAACTCCCTAGCTTTCTCCATGATCCAGCGTATGTTGGCAATTTGATCTCTAGTTCCTCTGCCTCTTCGAAATCCTGTCTGTACTTCTGGAAGTTCTCGATCCACATACTGCTGGAGTCTAGCTTGTAGGATTTTAAGCATAACTTTACTTGCATGTGAAATGAGTGCAATGGTGCGATAGTTTGAACATTCTTTGGCATTGCCTTTCTTTGGAATTGGAATGTAAACTGACCTTTTCCAATCCTGTGGCCACTGTTGAGTTTTCCAAATTTTCTGGCAAATTGAGTGTAGCACTTTTACTACATCGTCTTTTAAGATTTTGAATAGCTCAGCTGGAATACTGTCACCTCCACTAGCTTTGTTGTTGCTCAGCTTTTCTAAGGCCCATTTCACTTCACATTCTAGGATGTCTGGCTCAAGGTCAGTGACCACCCCATCGTGGTTATCAGGGACGCTAAGCTCGTTCTTGTATAGTTCTTCTGTGTAATTTTGCCACCTCTTCTTAATCTCTTCTGCCTCTGTTAGGTCCCTGCCATTTTGGTCCTTTATCATGCCCATCTTTGCATGAAACGTTCCCTTCATATCTCCAATTTTCTTGAAGAGATCTCTGGTTCTCCCTATTCTATTGTTCTCTTCTATTTCTTTGCACTGTTCATTTAAGAGGCATTCTTATCTCTTCTAGCTATTCTCTGGAATTCTGCATTCAATTGGGTGTATCTTTCTCTTTCTCCCTTGCCTTTTGCTTCCTTTCTTTCCTCAGCTATTTGCAAAGCTTCCTCAGACAGCCATTTTGCTTTCTTGCATTTCTTTTTCTTTGGGATGGTTTTAGTTGCTACCTCTTGTACAATGTTGCGAACCTCCGTCCATAGTTCTTCAGGCACTCTGTCTATCAGATCTAATTCCTTAAATCTATTTGTCACCTCTACTGTATATTCATCAGGGATATGATTTAGTTCATACTTGAGTGGCCTAGTGTTTTTCCCTACTTTCTTCAATTTAAGCCTAAATTTTGCAACGAGAAGCTCATGATCTGAGCCACAGTCAGCTCCTGGTCTTGTTTTTACTGACTGTATAGAGCTTCTCCATCTTTGGCTGCAGAGCACATAGTCAATCTGATTTCTGTGTTGACCGTCTGGTGATGTCCATGTGTAGAGACGTCTCTTGGGTTGTTGGAAAAGAGTGTTTGCTATGACCATCGTATTCTCTTGACAAAATTCTATCAGCCTGTGCCCTGCTTCATTTTGTACTCCAAGGCCAAACTTGCCTGTTATTCCGTTTATCTTTTGGCTTCCTACTTTAGCATTCCAATCCCCCATGATGATAAGGACATCATTTTTTGGTGTTGATTCTATAAGGTGCTGTAGGGCTTCATAGAACTGGTCAATTTCATCCTCTTCAGCACCAGTGGTTGGGGCATAGACTTGGATTGCTGTGATATTGAATGGCTTGCCTTGGATTCGCACTGAGATCATTCTGTCATTTTGGGGATTGTATCCCAGTATTGCTTTTCCTACTCTTTTATTGACTATGAAGGCTACTCCATTTCTTCTGAGGGATTCTTGCCCGCAGTAGTATACCTGATGGTCCTCTGAATTAAATTCACCCATTCCTGTCCATTTTAGTTCACTGATTCCTAAGATGTCGATGTTCAATCTTGTCATCTCTTGTTTGACCACGTCCAGTTTGCCTTGATTCATGGATCTTACATTCCAGGTTCCTATGGAGAAAAAATCTTTACAGCATCGGACTTTCCTTTTACCACCAGATGCATCCACAGCTGAGTGTCCTTTCGGCTTTGGCCCAGTCGCTTCACTCTTTCTGGCGCTACTAGTACTAGCCCTCTGCTCTTCCCCAGTAGCATATTGGACACCTTCCGACCTGAGGGGCTCATCTTCCAGCGTCATATCTTTTTGCCTTTTAGTACTGTCCATGGGGTTTTCATGGCAAAGATACTGGAGTGGGTTGCCATTTCCTTCTCCAGTGGATCACATTTTGTCAGAACGCTCTGCTATGACCTGTCCATCTTGGGTGGCCCTGCACGGCATAGCTCATAACTTCATTGAGTTACGCAAGCCCCTTCGCCACGACAAGGCAGTAATCCATGAAGGAGTTGCAAAGTGTGGTTAAGTGCAAATGGAACATAACCATAAATAATTTTTAAATAGTTTTAGAAGGTATGAAAACATAATGTGGAAACAGACTGGTAATATCCTTTCTACTTAATAATTAGTAGCAGCTCGGTAACAATTGCAGTTATAAAAGATTCCCAGATCCCTGGCTCCTTCCTCCATTTTATACAGCTTAGCAGAAAGGCAGCTTCCAGTAGTATTCTTGGTTTTCAGCCTTTCTCAGAAAGAAAGCCCATAATGTCATTCTGATGAACGTCAAAGTTCCTACAACATAGTTATTATCCACCAACATTGTTTCATTCTAGTCTGCATTTGACTTTCACAATAGCAATAGCCAGTGCTTTTTTTGTAAAAAAAAAAAAAAAGTGCTGGAACTCACACATGTCATACAACCCACCTTGCCTACCCTACAAGGTTCCATCCAAAAAAAGTGCCGGAACTCCGTTCTGAGCGTTCTATGAGAAAAAAAGTCCTGGCAATAGCACTTAGACTTATATATCGCTTCACAGTGCTTTACAGCACTCTCTAAGCAGTTTACAGGGTCAGCACATTGCCCCCAGCAATCTGGGTCCTCATTTTGTCGACCTCAGAAGAATGGAAGGCTGAGTCAACCTTGAGCCTTGTCAGGATCGAACTCCTGGTACACTACAGAGTATTGCAGAGTTAGTCTGCAATACTGCATTCTAACCACTGCACCACCACAGCTCTTCGTATAATGAAATAGGGAACCTTTTAAAATCTTGTATCTGATTCAGCATGACTAGTTTGTTGAGGGAACAAAATCTGATTTTAGTACAGTCATCAAAAATAGGCTTATGTTATACGTAGTGATTTTCAGATTTCATCACTGTCCATATACGCAGGTGCAGGAATAGGGAGATATAAAAATAGGAAGTTGACTTCCACAGCATCAGACCATTGGTCCTTGCAATACAGTAATGATTCCTTTGAAGGAATGCAGTTTTCTGAAGTTCTCTGAGTAAATAAATATGACAAGAAATAATCCGGGAGTTTCTTCATCCAAAACAAATGCATGCTATACCCACTGAACAGGTCCTGGTGAAATAGTTCAATGGAAATCAGATCACTGCTGGCATTGCGATGCATGCATCGGAATAGACATTCACACCCTAGTGCCTGTTAATATGTTGTCAATTTCTGTAAACTCTGCCTTCTGCATGACCCCATTTATAGGTGGTGACCGCATAATCTGCTTGAGCCGAGTTTATGTGAACAGCATTGGAGACAGGCTATAAGGTTCTGTTCACTGAAGGATGGTACAAGCAACTTATATAGTTATATAATAAATGCTGACCAGCAATGATGTCAAATGCCAATCATCTTATTTTTGATAATATGGGTTAGATTTTTGGCTTATAGTGAGAATACGCAATTAATAATAGGTCAGTTGTTGTGGTTGGTTGTCCAGCAGTCTCTGAGAACTGGACATGATTGAATGAAAGAAAAAGAACTTTCCTAGTTCCTGTTTAAAAATACCAGGGCTGATTAAGATAACTCATGAACTAGCACCTGTAAGAATACCTAAGCAAGGTATTCTTGTTCAATGTGGGCAGAGGCTCAATGGGACAACATGCTGTTCACTCCTGTTGGTGTTACTGATTTGAGGCAGGCATTTGGGATGGTGTTTGGATGGCAAGAGAAGAAACTGGACCAGGAAAAAAGAGTGGAAGAAACAGTGGCACACAGAACCAGAACAGAGAAACTGATCTAGTGGTCCACTGGAGGAGATCTGTGCAGGAATAAAGCATGGAAAGGGATGCCAGAAAATAGAGTCCAAGAAAATGTAGCACAAGGTGTTGCAGCACATCAATTTGGCCCTCTATTTACTGAGCTTTAGTTCTTTAAAAGCAATCTTGCCCATCTAAGCACCACACGAACTAAAGGACAGAAACTGAATTTAGGTAAATTCATCCTTGAAATAAGTTGCAGTTTCTTAGCAATGGGGATAATTATGCAGTTGAATCTACTGCCAATGAGATGGCTGACGTACTTTATCTTTAGATCTTTATAATTAGATTACTCAGCTTTATGAAAGATGCATTCAATCCATCTGGGCTGGATTCCACAGACAATTTATACAGGGGCTGAGCTAGGAAATGACAGTGTAGAAATACTGCTAGGAGGAGGTACTGCACATCCTTCATTCACTTTTATGGTTCTCAACAAATAGAAGTTACAATACAGAAAGATCTCCTGGCTCATCCTCTTGGACATGTAGTCAAAGAAATTCTACCAATAAATCCAAATAAAAATAAATGAGACATTGTTAGTGTTTATTGTTATGCCACTGCCAACTTTATTTTGGATTTAATGCCTCCAAACAACTAAATAATTTTGGATTATATATTAAATGGTTATTATAGAGTATGCTTGCTTTTTGTTAGGATAAATAAAACAAAGTGATATGTTTTAGAAACAAGAATTCCTATCCTATTTAATATGATTCAGTAAATACATTGGCTCAGAAGAATATCCAACCAAAAGCTCTCTGTGAAGGTTTCATTGTGCCAACAACCTTTTTATTTAATAGGAATTTCTTAGCATTAGGGCTTTATAGAGCTTTGGATCTGATTCCAGAAAGGTCTTCTGGAGTGTGAATGAAGTACTATCTGCAACACTTTAAAGAGCCACATCTTTTTTCAAGACAGCCATGTTCTGGAACTGAATCCAAAGTCCACCGTGTTCATACTATGCTTTCTGGTGAAAAGCTTTTTCTGTTTAATCAGGGAAGGAAGGAAGGAAGGAAGGAAGGAAGGAAGGAAGGAAGGAAGGAAGGAAGGAAGGAAGGAAGGGAGGAAGGGAGGGAGGGAGGGTGGGAGGGTGGGAGGGTGGGAGGGTGGGAGGGAGGAGTCACTACATATACTGTACACATGCTGTATCTATTGATGGAGAAGGAAGGGGTAATGATAAGATGAGAGGTAAAAGACAAGTGAGAATTACCTGTAGGTGGTGACCTTTAACAAAATAGCAATTAGATATTATTGAATTGATGAGCTGGATAATAGGGCTACACAAATCTTCAAAAAAGTGCCTCACTTTACCAGTGAACTTCTCAAAGCTGTTTTGTGTCCGCTCGTTTTGAGGAATTAAGAAAAGAAGACACGTTATTAGTTCAACTTCACATACCTTCACTGTAGCTTCTTTGAGCACTTGTATAATTTTGAAAAGGCATTCCATAGACCCGAACATCACAGAAGCTTGTTCCAATGCTTCTAGTCAGCTACTAGAAACGTCTTTGTTGTTTTTGTGAGTGATGGAGAAGACTATGTGGAAGAGCTAAAAGGCCGCAAGTATGCTGCAAGTCTCTGCAAAGTGCCTCTTGGGGGCCAAATATGTTGCCTTTTTCCCTTGAGAAAGAGGACCGCAACACTTCAGCAGCGCAAAGCTGTTTATGAAGCAAATCAAAGCCATCTCACATAGACCTATTGATTAATGTAAGGAATATGATAAGAAACCTCATACTCAGTTTAATCCTTGAGGAATGGTGTGAAATGTTCCAACAACATTGCTTTCACAAGATTGTACACCATGCATCTTGTGATGTGGATGGTGATCTACAAAAGCTTAGTAATAAAAAAAAAAAGGCTAGTCTATGCTACAGGAACCTTTGCTTAGGAGATTAGTTCAAAACAATTTGACATTTCAAATCAAATCAAATTTCTGAATTAGAAATTTAAAATAAATGGTTGAATGAGATCAGAGGTCTCCAAAATGATTTGTTGATTCGAAAGATTCAACCCGTTTTGAATGCAATCTGAAATTAACGCATGATCTGGCTCAACAGATCAATCAGAATGGAGCTGATTTGCATTTTCCCACATCTAGAACTTCTGCTGTAAAAGAATCTCACAGCTGTTTCTTTGAAAGATAACTCAGTAATGGAACACTGACATACAGATGCAAAGTTTTCTAAGTTCAATTACTGTTATTTCTAGTGAAAGCCGAGCAAGACTTGATTATAGCCCAGAGATCAGCTGAGCCACAAGAATCAGTTATCCTTCTGGATAAGTAAAAGACCCATGTTCTTTTCTATTTCCAACACTCATAAATGATGCACATAATGTAAAGTAGGACACTCTCCTTTTTTAGACTATTGCACCTTCCTCATTTTTTTTTGTGACTCTTACAAGCATGCTGAGCTGCTGAAAAAATGTGGGTGGTGGTGGACATGGAACTAACTTGAATAGTTCTTTCTCCCCCACACAGCCACACAATTAGACACCCTAACTAAGCCTCACATTGCCAACCATATATGATAACGTTTATTCCATATCCTCTACTTGTTTGAATGGCATGGGAAGGGCTTTGTTTAACAACAGACATGCGCAAATCATCCCAATGGGAAGAAACTGAGAAAAAGGACAGAAGGAAAATAATCCTATATATAAGAGGAGAATATTACAGAGAGGACTTTAAATGTGCCTGAAGTTGAGTGATCTTGAGAGAAAGGTTTATCTGTGAGTCACCGGCCAGTTTGAACCATTCATTCTGCTCATTTGAAGAGCCTTTAGACCTTCTCCTCAAAGCTTCTCTCTTCTGCCAAGCTCTTAGAATCAAGAAAAGAAAAGTGCTTTTGATCTTCTAGTCTCAAGTCCAGAAATGCAGAGCTTAATAAGTTTTATGCCGGTACTGAATCACAAAGAGCATATAGGCATAGCATTCCATTTAGGGAGAAATTTAGTAATAAATTCCCTTCTGAAACCAATGAAGGCAAATCTATAGATATTTATTAGTTATTTATACATCATAGTCCCAGAATTTCAAATAAAACAATCAAGTCAGTCTAGCCAATAGTTACTTATTACTTCCTTCATTATGCTCATAGTTTTCACACCATATTCACTATAGAGAGGATGACCCTACAGGGTAGGAGAAATCAGATGGGCTTCTGAGGGAAAGAGATCATAAAGAGATTGTTGTCGCTGCTGCTACTGTTGTTGTGTCTCTCCTTTCTTGACTGTGGGATAAGCAGAAGCTTGGAGTCTTTGGGGAGACTGACTGTTGTTTTGCCCAATCAAGGGCAGTGCTGCCCCAGTGTTGGTTTGTGTCTAGCCAGCAAAACCCAAACCCTAACACCCCTTGGTGGAATTACAAAGGTGGAGCCTAATTTTCACCAGAAGGTTTCCCTGTCCAGTTGTGTCTGACTCTAGGGGGGAGTCAGCATTGTCTGAGGACATTTTCTGTGGTCATGTGGCTGGGTGCAGGGAATGCTGTTATCTTCCCACTGAAGTGGTACCTATTTATCTACTTGCTTTTGCATGATTTTGAACTGCTAGGTTGGCAGGAGCTGGGACAAGAAGTTAGTGCTTGGGTTTCAAACTGCCATCTTCTGTACATGTACATGCCCTTTGTACAAATAAAATTAATTGAGAGAAGCTCTATGATAATTCCATCTATTCTGCTCTCCCAGCATGAGATCCATTTGTCTGATACTCTAAGGGACATGGTTGTGCCACAACAAACCAGAGGTTTCTCACACTGTAATAGTATATCTTCACACTCAGAATATTGAAGAGTTTTAAACTTTGCAAGGAAGTGGAAATAAGAGTAGAGTTGACAGAAAAGATTGCCTCCTGAATGAAAATGTTTTAAAAGATAAAACACAAGTCATATTTTGCTATCCAAGATAGACATTTCTCCATTTTAATAGGAACAAATATTTATCCAATGCTTGTGTGAAACATACATTGCATGGTTCCAATCAGAATTTAATTTGGTTTTCAAGTTTAGTTGTTGAAATCTTTCCTTTGGACCCTTTAAGATAATTGTAGTGAGTACATACATGAGATAGGCATGGAGATTAGAATAGGCAAGGGAAATTATTTTGAAGGCTTTGAAAAAGTGAAGAATAGTAGAAAAAAATCCTGTAAACATGTATAATAACATGTTCTTGCAATTGAAAAGAATCATTTAAACCTGTTCTCACACTACTAGATTTGAGTTACAAAAATCGAGACAAGCAATTAGAAGTCTTAGTATCATTTTGCTGCACCAAGTTATCAATCCAGATCTCAGTAGCCTAGATTGCCTCCAATACAACATTTAAGACTAATACTTATTCAAATGGGAAAATAGAAAAAAAATAACACAACTAGTAAACGTGTAGTATTGAAAAGTAAACGAATAGCTAAGTATGTTGCAATAAAGTAAATTAGATGGGCTTCTGAAAACCCTGTTTTCACAAGCAAGCTTTGATTTGCATGTAGAGCTAAATTTGCTGGAGTAATTTTACCATCTCATTTTCACATAGGGAGGCATGTGTGGGAAAGATCTCCCAAGGTGAGAATTTCAAAATTGTCATTAAAAAAACACTAATTTTCAAGTGTTTGTCTGATGTTGTAACTTACAAGTTTTACACATCAGTGCCAGTTGCTTCCACATGAAAATGAAGTGATTGTAATTACTATGTGTGGACTGTGCAACTTAGAAAGCAAATGTGAGAAGTGGGTCTTATGCTGTCTCCCCAACTGTTGTTCCTTAAGTTAGGTTTTTAGTTACTCACCCAAATTCCAGAATCCTGTATGTTGTTAGCTACTCTACATCCACTGATGAATAATGTGCTTTTTCTGCAGCATTTTTGGGATCCTCTGATTCTGGTTAATTGTCCACTGTGAAAGTTTACAATGGAATTTTCAGTCTCCTTCATTCCCCGATCCCTTTTGGGGGGAGTTGGCCTGCAGAATTTCACTCATTTCCATTCCACATCATCTCCTAATAATTCACTCAATTTCTGTTGGGCATTTTATTATTATTTGCCCTCCATCTTTTCCTCTTTTAAATATGTTCCCTACATATCCAGCAGTTTTGGCTTGGATCCATATTGTGGTAGGGATTTGAAAAAAATAGCTAACACCCCAAAAGACAAGTTCAGGATCCAAAAAGATCTTGACAGACTTGAACAATGAGCCCTATTGACATGACCCAGTATATGTGAGCTGGGACTAATATTTCTAACACCATTTTCTTGAGCACAGGTTCTCCTCAGGGCTGTGTCCTAAGTCTGCTGTTGTTCACCCTGTTATACAAGGTTTACCACCAAACATCTTGTGAATATGTGGACGATACAACAGTAGTGGGCCTTATTCAAGATGACAATGAGGGTGCTTACCGCAAGGAGGTAGAGGGTTTGGTGAATGGGTGTAATAAAAACAGCCTAGTTTTTAAATGTTGTGAGACACTGTTGAAGCAGGCACAGCATTTTCTGCATCAAATGAGAAAAGCACATCTTCCTTCCTCTGTCCTTACCACTTTGTATAGAGGGACAACTGAGAGCATCCTGTCATATTGCATTGCAGTCTGGTTTGGAAGCATCACTGCTTCAGGCAGTGCAGAGAGTGGTGAGGATGGCAGAAAAGATTATTGGCAGTTCCCTCCCTTCCATCATATAAGCATTGCTTGAGCAGGGTCCGCAAGATTATCTGGGACACTACACCTCCTCTTCACAACCTGTTTTCCTTGTTACCTTCCGGGAGGAGGCTTCATGGTGTCCAAAGCAGAACATCCAGATTCAGCCTGAAAAACAAGAAAGTCCAGTTGCCTCATGAAAAAAGCACCTTTGGGACATCCAGATTCAGTCACAGTTTTGTTCCATACAGTATAAACCTTGTGAACTCTCAGGCTTCCTCTTTCTGCTATGTATTCAAGATGGACAGTGATTAATATTTATATGTATTTATATGTAAAGGTGTAGGTATATACATATGTATGTATATACAGTAGCATATCTATATGTGCCATATGTATGTGTACACTTTTGAGAGCAGGCATTAGAATTTCATTTTTGATGTGTGCCAGTGTGCCCACAGTAAAAAATGACAATAAAGGTTATTTTATCTTATCCAACAAAATGAAATTTAATGTGGAGAAAAGCAAGATTTTAAACCTAGGCAGGAAGAAACAAAGGTACGAGTACAGATTAGATGAAACCTGGCTCAAAACCCATAATTGGAATCCTAGTGGATGATCACTTAAACTGAGCCAGCAGTGGGCAGCAGCAGTCAAAAAAGCTAATACAATCTTTGGTTGTATAAACAGGGGCATAGAACCAAATTCAAGTGAAATATTAGTACCAATTTATAAAACCTTATTAAGACCACACCTGGAATACGGCATTCAATTTTGGTCACTACACTACAAAAGAGATGTTGAGACTTTGGAAAAAGTGCAGAGAAGAGCAACTAAGATGATTAAAGGCCTGGAAACTAAAACATATGAAGAACGGTTGCAGGATTTGGGTTTGGCTAGTCTAGAGAAAAGAAGGATTGGGGGGGGGGGGACCATGATAGCAGTATTCCAGTATCTGATAGGCTACTACAAAGAAAAGGGGGTCAACCCATTTTCCAAAGCATCAGGGGACAGAACAAGAAACTAATCGAGGAGAGAAGCAACCTGGAATTAAGGAGAAACTTCTTAACAGTGAGAACAATTAACCGGTGGAACAGCTTGCCTTCAGAAGTTGTGGGTGCTTCATCACTGGAGGTTTTTAAGAAAAGACTGGATACCCACTTTTCTGAAATGGTGTAGGGTCTCCTGCTTGAGCAGGGGGCTGGACTAGAAGCCCTCCAAGGTCCCTTTCAGCTCTATTCTATTCTATTCTATTCTATTCTATTCTATTCTATTCTATTCTATTCTATTCTATTCTATTCTATTCTATTCTATTCTATTCACCTTTTTTCCAGTCCCATTATTTCTAATTACAGCCTCTCTAGTGTAATAGCAAAAAAGAGGGAGTTTTGAAAAAACAAAATAAAGAAGTTCTCTCTTTGTTTTCATATGTTAGCTTGTAAATGAGCAGACTACAAATTCTGTTGGTTTTCTTTGTTTATTCCCCACCTTAAAGTTCATTCTGTCCTGTTTCCATAGATCAACTTATGATTTTTTAAAAATTCCTTAAGAAGAATTGTATTCAATTTCATTGGTATTTTTCCTAAGATACACGTTTTCAGGACACTGTACTAGATATTTTTTTAGTAAATGCATTTTTACACACATTTATATAGACTCTCTTGTTCATCTCTTTATTTGTAAAAAATACAGTTTTGAGCCTATTTAATACGTTCCAATTTGCAAAATTCTTAGGAGGGTATGAATTGGACCAAATTTGCATTCAAATATAAACAAATATCCTCCTGCGATTCTTAATCCTCAAATATCTCCTCCTTTTAACACTCTTCCAGGTATACAGGGCATCCACACTGATGGCCACTAACTTCAAAATGATGAGCATGAGCAGAGCAAGGCTTGATTCCTTGGTATATGCACAATGCACATAGCACACTTTAAAAAGGAGTGGGGTTTTAATCACCTAGTTAAATCTGCCATTTTGAAGCAGGGGACCATTGTTGTGATCATCCCACAGTGGGAGATATCCCCTATTTGGGGCAGGTCGGTAGATTTGAAATGTAGAGATCCTATTTGGGTGCTCTTCCAAAATTATTTGTCAGGAAGGTTAACCCTTCACTAAATGGCTGCCACAATCAATTATAGAGCACTGATTTACCTGGATGAATCCTACCCATTCCCCTAACCCCCCCATCCAATACAAAATCTGCTTGTCTTTTTCTTTTTCCTGAACATGGGGAATATACTGTTATCCACATGTCCAGACGTTGTAACTGCCTATCATTTTTATTTTTAAAAAGGTAATTAGGACTTGGAGGGGGGGGCAGAGCCATTCTGGAGAAGGAAAATGTTCTAAACATTGGTATTTTATTTTATGTCAATGCCAAAAAAAGTCATGTGAGCAAGGAGCCTGATGTATATCAAAAGATAAATCTACAAGCACAGTGATGCAACACTGGAGGCCCCAGGAGTATAGGTTGTTTTCTTCTGAGATTTTGCTGATGTGTATGCATTTATAATGTGTGTTTCTTTTCTCCTTTGGCTAAAAATGGCTTTATCATGCAATAGTCTTTTATCATTATGCTAATCTTGTGCCTCATTTCCTTTGTCTGGAAGCAGGATTCATAATTTTTCCCTCTGCCATAATTATTGTTATCTTTTATAATGGTTGTGCAAGCTGTCATCCCTCTATTAGACAAAACATCATTCAGGAACAATTCAGATAGGAAATTTGAAGTTGCAGTTCTATCTGTGGTAAATTTCATTGTACTCAATAGGACTCATTTCAAAATAACATATGCAGGATTGCACTGTACAGTTTGAACATATAATATTTATGAATAAAAGCAGAAGATTCACAGCAGCCAATTCTAGTATCACACTCCGTGCATTAATCTATATCTTTGTAAGAAAAATTATGCAAGGTTTATACTGGGCAGTTCAATATGTGGTAATATGTATTGCTCAAGAAAAGTTTGTATGTGTGTGTGTCTCTATGTGTGTGTGTTAGATAGATAGATAGATAGATAGATAGATAGATAGATAGATAGATAGATAGATAGATAGATAGATAGATAGATAGATAGATAGATAGATAGATAGATAGATAGATAGATAGATAGATATAGACAAAGAGGCAGAGAGACAGACAGACACATTTTGCAAAGTCAAATAAATGGAATTTTACCTATATGTGTATCCATTATGTGTGTATATATGTGTGCATGTGTGTAGTGATGTGTGTGTGTGTGTGTATGTGTGTTTGTGTTAATACATCTGCCTAATGTGCAAGCCTGGGTTTGAATCTCAGAAGGGTATGGCTAGCTGATGAGAGCTAAATAGCTCGAAATAGCTATATTAGTCTGCCTTTAATTCTTTGTCGGCAAAATCTAAATTTAACACACACACACACACACACACACACACACACATCAAAAGCACTTAGATTTATATACCACTTCATAGTGCTTTACAGCCGTCTCTAAGCAGTTTACAGAGTCAGCATATTGCCCCCCAAAATCTGGGTCCTCTTATTACCGACCTCAGAAGAATGGAAGGCTGAGTCAACCTTGAGCCAGTCAGAACTGAACTCCTGGCAGTTGGCAGAATTAGCCTGAAATATTGCATTCTAACCACTGTGCCACCACGGCTCCTATATCCATACACATACTGTACATACCTACAAGGTAATACTTATTTGTGATCAGTTCAGATCAATTCAGTTTATAAAGATCTGAAAGCTGACTCACTGTAAAAATCTCAGTCATAAGAAGTCAAAAGTGTTAAGTGTTAATAGGGCAAAAAATACAGAGATCCTCCCCCTGATTTTTTTGCAGTGCAGTGAAGAAGAAATCTACAAGAGAAAGGATTTAAAACCTCAATGCCTCTCTTTTGCACTTTATGTTAACAAAGTGTTCATAACCCATATATTTCCCATGTATGTGCACCTTGTTCACAAATACATATTGGACAGAACCTTCTCCTCTACGCAAAGAACCAGACTGAACATCCTATCCTTAAATATAAGTCCTTCACTTTAGTAAAGTGAAAGAATAAACCAGCAGTATTTCAAACCGCAAAAAAACGGGTTCAAAAATCAATGTCCCAAGCAGAATGCTCCACATTTCCACATTCCTATGGATGGACCACACAGTGTCTGCTGTTGGTTTTATACTGTCTATGAAGAAGAAATATTTGCTATTGTAGATGTCAAATACACTATCTTCCATCATACACAATGTATAATTCTGCTGCAGGCACTCCATATTGTTAGTGGGTGTGTAGAAAAAGAATATTGCTCCTTCCCCCCCCCCCCATGTGGAGCATTTAAACAACACCACACACTGTCCTCTCTGCTTGGGCTGAGTCATTCTAAGGTTCTGTGCAAGCCCCTAAATGGAATATTGGCCATCATCCATATATTTGTGTTTATTAGAAAACATAAGAGATACTTAGATGTAGAGTAATTTGTGACATCTGAAATGTTTTTATCTACATGAGGGGGGGCAGAACTGGGATTATTGATACAACCTATTTTCTATTGTCGCACTATTAAGCAATTAAAGCAAAGAATCCACTCACAGACTATTTTCATTCCGTTCAGCTCAAGCAGACATTTGTCTCAAATAAGCAATGGATCTTTGTGTAGTATTTTTATCTTTATCTTGTATCTTTGGACTGACTGAATCTACTTGTTGGGGTATATTTACAGGATATGGCTTTTCTTATGATGGATTTTTGCTTTAGGGAATTCAGTAAACAAAATTGTTGCTCATACCTTTGAGAAACTCACCCTGATTTTTTCTCCATTTTTTCCCCTCAGGGAATAGGAATCAAGTGAATGGTTTCACATAAATATCATTATTTAGGTTACTTTGAAACTGGGCATTTGACATTATCTGCTCAGCGGGCAGCTAGATATCAGAATATATTTACTGCATTTGCATTCTGTCTTCCTCCAAAAACTGAAACCATCCCAATATCTTAACTTTACTTCAAAACACAATTCTGGGAAATAGGTTTGACTACAAGATTGTGACTTTCTCAAGGCCATTCCATAGTATTTTATGAATGAGTGGGAATTTACCATGAACTGAGTCGCCCCTAAATAAATCTAGGACTATTCAGTATTTAAAACTGGCTTTCATGCTTAGTTTTCATAAGCCACTAGCAGCTGAAATAATAACCCTTATTTTATATTTGACCATAGCAGCTTTAAATAAGAAGTCATGTAGTGACTTTTTTTCTTTTTATGACCCTTTAATCCCTTGTTTCAGGGTGGAGTTGGGTGACTGAGTTGAGTGAGTGTTTACTTGCCAGATGCCCTTCCTCACACCTATGAGTTCGCAGCAAATATTTTCTGTTTGCCCCCTGATAGAGAAACATCTACCACTGCCTAGAATTGAAATCTCAACCTTCCTAGGAGGAGGTGAATGTCTTTACCTCTAGGCCACCACACCACTTGGAATGCTTCTATGTCATTGACTTTCTGAAATTTAGGAGCCGAGGTGGTGCAGTGGTTAGAATACAGTATTGCAAGCAAACTCTGTTCATGCCAAGAGTTCAATTCTAACCAGCTCAAGACTTACTCAGCATTCCATCCTTCCAAAGTTGGTAAAATGAGGACCCAAACTGTTGGGGGCAATATGCCAACATTTAAGCACTGTGGAGCGATATATAAGTCTAAGTGCTATTGCTATTGTAATTTCAGCTGAACTCTTTTTGCTGGTATCACATTTTGTGAGCAATGAAGGTAGAAGAAATATAGAGAGAACAGCATGTGGAAGTTGGTGTAAAAGCAATGCAGAGGACCGTTGTTATTTCGAGGAGTCATGCTGTCAGGTTTTGACAAAAACCTTGGGGTTGTTGTTTGTTGAGAGCTTCTGTACAGAACCTAGAAACTGGGTAATGTGGAAATTAGTCATCCTTGGAGCATCTCTGCTGTCATTATTAAGGAGCTCCTGGCAGCTTTTAAGAGATTTGGATATTATCTTGCTTGGTACGTATGCTCTTTATGTTATGATTTTCATCCATTTGCTTGAGCTAATAATAAAGCTTAAAATTCCTTTATTACTGTTATGCTTATTGTCTCTGGAACCAAAAGAACCAATTACCTGGGTACCTAATCACTGCCATGACACTTGGCAAAACATTTGGTGGAAGAACTAGCCACCAGTGTGGTTTGTTTCATTGAAATCTTTATGGCATTTACTATAGGAAAATTCATATTGTTAACTGCTTGCAGGAATGTATATATAGATATCCCTGCATGCATGAACAGGGTTAGGTGATATATAACTTATTGGCTTTCATCTTTATCCTAGCAGATCAAATGAAGTCAGGCCAACAGAATTACATTGATATAATATTTAAATAATCTCTTTCAAATCATAAAGAACAATTCAGATCTGCATGCTACTGGTTTATTCCTAGAGCAAATGCTCTGGTATTATTTTTGCCCTTTCAGTTCATTTCCAACTGGTTAAAATGGCTTGCAATCAATGAAACCTCGGATATCTGTGTGTCAATTCCATAACAAAGACAGCTTATAAGGCAAGTTTATTGTGATATAATTAGTAATGATGCCTCTGTCTATGCAAAGGGTTGTTTCTTCATAGAAATAGTTATGCTGATGTTCCTAAGCACCAGTCATTAAATATGGAAGAATTAGACCGAGAGTGACAGTGTTGTACACGGGAAATGGAAATCCATAGTACTTTCCATTGTGGCTTTTATTCAAAAACTTAAAAATAATAATAAGAAAGAAGAAACAGCCATGTAAGGAGTACAGATATTTGACTAACATAAGCCAGCTATATTGGAGATTCCAATCTATTTTCCTCTCTGGTCTGTGAAAAGGAAGCTTAGATTTTTATTTTATATATTTTTTGGCATTATTCAATTTTTTTGGATAAATAAATAAATCTGAGCAGTTTTGCATCAGCAGTTCCAATTTGCCACAGAGGGAAACTACACACCTGAGAGATCCCTGTGCAACCAGCAAACATTTCATTTTGAAATCTGGAATTGCAGGAAGGGTGGTGCTGGAAAGAATATTTTTAGAGACCAAGGAAACACAAAAGAGATTTACATAGATAAGATTTCTTTGTGCACATTGATGCATGTGCTTTGACTGTAGCTTGGATCTAAACAGCCATAACACTTGACTACATGCAGTGATATGTATAAAATTCACCTGCCTTTACCCTGGTGTTAACTCTAATAAGGATGTATAACCAAATGCAAGTTGGGCTGGTTCTGAACTAAGTTAACTTTACATCTGTGATGGAATGTGTACCTATAGGAGCAATGGGGGAGAGTTTTGCAACACATATCTTTCCCAGAAAGAGACCCAGATTAAAAAACTGTGCAGTCCCAAACTGCATGGGAAAGGGAAGAAGAGGTTGAGAGTAGCCATATCCTAGAAATATTTCTAGCACGTTTTCCCCAAAATAAGACCCAACCGGAAAATAAGCCCTAACATGATTTTTCAGGATGCTTGTAATATAAACCCCACCCCAAAAATAAGCCCCAGTTAAGATCATCAATCAGACAGACACATTTAGAATAGAATAGAGCTGGAAGGGACCTTGGAGGTTTTCTAGTCCAGCCCCCTGCTCAAGCAGGAGAACCTATACCATCTCAGGCAAGTAACTGTCTAGCCTTTTCTTAAAAATCTCCAGTGATGGAGCACCCACGATTTCTGGAGGCAAGCTGTTCCACTGGTTAATTGTCCTCACTGTCAGGAAGTTTCTCCTTAATTCCAGGTTGCTTCTTTCTTGATCAGTTTCCAACCATTGTTTCTTGTCCTGCCCTCTGGTGCTTTGGTGAATAACGTGACCTCCTCTTCTTAGTGGCAGCCCCTCAAATACTGGAATACTACTATCATGTCTCCCCTATTTCTTCTTTTCTTTAGACTAGCCAAACCCAAGTCCTGAAGCCGTTCTTCATACTGTATTTTCCTGAAAATAAGACCAAACCAGAAAATAAGTCCTAATGTCTCTTTGGAGCAAAAAATAATATAAGACCCAGTCTTATTTTCAGGGTAGGCTATGCTAGTGGACCCTGTTTAACAAAATAAAATTAAATGGTGAGAAAAATAAGGTTCTACATTCAGGCAAGAAAAACTAAATGCACAGGTATAGAATAGGTGGTATCTGGTTCAACACTAGCAACTGTGAAAGGGATCTTAGAGTCCTTGTGGACAATCACTTAAATATGAGCCAGCAGTGTGCTGCAGCTGCTAAAAGAGCTAACACAGTCCTAGGCTGCATAAATAGAGCGATAGAATCAAGATCATGTGAAGTGTTAATACCACTATATAATACCTTGGTAAGACCATCCTTGTAATATTGTATCCAGTTTTGGTCATCATGATATAAAAAAATTGTTGAGACACTATAAACTGTGCAGAGAAGGGCAATAAAGATGATTGGGGGTCTGGAAGCTAAAACATATGAATAGTTGCAGGAATTGGGTATGTCTAGTTTAATGAAAAGAAGGACTAGGGGCATGGTAGCAATGTTCCAATATCTAAAGGGCTCCCACAAAGAAGAGGGGGTCAACCTATTTTCCAAAATACCTGAAGGCAGGACAAGAAGCAACAGAAGGAAACTAGCCAAAGGAGAGAAGCAACCAAAAACTAAGGAGAAATTTCCTGACAGTTAGAACAATTAATCAGTAGAATGACTTGTCTCCAGAAGCTGTGGGTACTCCAACACTGGAACTTTTTAAGAAAAGATTGGATGGCCATTTGTCTGAAATGGTATAAGGTTTCCTGCTTGACCAGGGGGTTGGACCAGAAAGACCTCCAAGGTCTCTTCCAACTCTGTTTTTCTATTATTACAGATCTTTCCATTAGAGGTAAGCAAATACAGAATTGAACTCAGTTGGGTTTTGTTGCGTCATCTCTGGGCTTGTGCCTAACATCATCTTACTGAACTGGAGGGGGGGGGGGGAAGCCTTAGTAGTCTGAGCAGTCCATTTCACTTGGAAATCCCTGCTGTGTCTGATACTTGGAATGGAAATGTACTTCCATTCATTTCAAGGGACTGCGTCAACATCCAGCCCGAGAATCCAAATAAATGGCTTCTGGACAGACTGGCTACAGACACCATAATTCAAATCCTATTGAAGTGAATATAGGAGGTAGGCAAGCAATAGATGATATCCTGACCCCATTAGTTTGCAAGCCTACTTGTATTTAGCTGTTGAAATTTAGGAAGTCAGTGAAGACTCATTTATTTTGGCAGTCTTGAGAGTTGCTGAGTTTTAGGAAAAACTCAATTGTTTGTTTTTTTATGTGTTGTGATTTTATTTATTTTAAAAATGTGATGAGTTGCTGTTTTAGGTTTCAGTGCAATTACTCTTTTATTACAGATTTTAATTTTGAAACCATTTTACTGTTCCTACTTTCTAATATACTGGATGGCCATCACTTAGAAAATTTCCTGTAAAAGTGATCAATGAGTACAGGGAGGAAAGCTGTGATATGTAGAAGCATTTGAAAACTCAAATAAAGAAGAAGCAAGGGAGACTTTTATCAGAAGGGGGTTGCTTTCTAGATGTGCAGGAGACCGCAGAATAAATTCCCTCTGGTCCTAAAGATTCCAGAAGTGCTGTTACAATGACCTAGAGATTTTGTCAAAACAGTTAATATAACTCTATATTGCAAGAAGAGATTGGATTCTCTGTCCAGAAATCTCAGAAAATTAAATGAACCATGAGAGACTGATAAAACAATTGACCAACATTTTAACTACCTCTTAGCTGCTGAAAGCATTCCAAAGGCCAGAATCAGGATGGTAGCAATAAACATTAACATCACCCTCCTCCTCCTCCTCCTCCTCCTCCTCCTCCTCCTCCTCCTCCTCCTCCTCCTCCTCCTCACCAGCATATAGTTCCTCTATGTCTGTGATACATCATACATACAAACATACAAACATACATAATTCTGGATTATCATTGACTGAAATGACTGGAAACCTAAAAGAGGTCCGCAATAGACCTTTTGTTGTAATCATCTCCTTCCATGATGTACTCTGTGTCCGGTATGTGCCACTGCTGGTCTTTTTTTACTTCTCGTTGGCCTTAAATACAGTGTTTCTGCTTTGGGGTGGGAGTGGAGGGTGGAGACTATATGTGCCTGGGCCAATGCCTCTCGCTACCTTCCTATGCTTTCTGAAACATCTGAGGTCCCAAGAGTAGGGCTCTTTATCCCCATTACCATGGCAACTGGCCTGCCCTGTCTCCCTATGGCTCAAGCAGTTTGTTTGCTTTGCCTGTTTCCTTGGTGACAGATGCACTCTTCTTTAAGGCTTCCTGGTTCCCCTCAGTGGGCTGACATACTGACTGCTGGAGAGAAATTCTCCTATGATTCCTGAAAACATTTTCCTCCTCCAAAAACAGTGAAACGATACCTACTTTATAAAAATAGGAGTAAATTTGCACCAGAATTTTCTGGAGGTGGGAGTGGTGTTACTGTTCATATTCCCATCTATGTCTCAACATCGGTTGCTCAATGGACTGTTGCTAACAGCCCATTCTCAAATGTCTTTGGATAGTCCTTTGATGCAATAGAAGCTGCGCTTCCTGCCAGCTTCACCTCCCAGAATGCCATCAGAGTAGTGTGAAGCAAAGCCATGTGATGTGATCCAAAGCTTCCAGAAAGTATGAGCACCAGCAAATTGCAGGGAATGGCTTGCACCACATGGAGTCTTAGAACTTAAGTCTTAGAATTTAAAAAACAATGAAATAGTTTCGGAAGGGTTCTAGATTTGCTTACTTTTATTTGAGAAGAAGTACTCACATTTGGAAAGAGAAAATCTGCTCACTGCATAGGCCACAAAGAAAAGGTTGAGTATAGAATAGCTTCCCAAATCTAATGTCCATCAGATGTGTTGGAGTTTGTCTCCCAGAATTCCCATCAGCATGCCAGCTGCTGAAGAGCTTGGGAGAAATTCTATGAACATTTTAAGCAGCAGTTCCTTTCTTTGGATACCAACCAAGAGAGAAAATTATAAATTGATTTCACTTCCCAGACCAAGCAAAGTAAAACTGTTATAAAGGATGGGGTTACACATTACAGCATTAACTCTGCTGTAATGGACTTAACACAAGGTTAGAGGTGTGTCTTAATAGGCATTGTAGCTCTGTTGAGAATTGTAAAAAAAATCAGTAGTTTCTGAAAACCCCAACGATATTAAATAAAAATGGCTTTTTCAGTATGTGAATCTGATGCATAAAGCTCTTTTTTAGAGCCATGAATGTGAAACAAGAAAATATCTCTCTCTCTCTCTCTCTCTCTCTCTCTCTCTCTCTCTGTGTGTGTGTGTCTTTTCTGCATATAGAGACAGAGATGGAGATGATAGAGATGGGACATGATAGAAATGGAGATGATGGAGATGAAGTCAGTTGAAAAGATCTCACTCTAGCAGCAACATCAAAATGTTATTAAAGTGTGCTAGATTATGTCCATGGCAAAAAATGGGTTGGAGGAAGAAGAAAAACACTTCATTAAAATGGGAGCAAAGAAGGCTCCCTTTAAGCTGTGGGCTGGGGCTTATGTCAAGAAAGATGACTTATCAAAATGTGTATTGTAGACACATTCATGCCGCAGATACAGAGATACAAGACTGCAGCCTATCTCATTTTAGCAAGTTTTCTTCTCTCATAGCTGTATCAATTATCAACTGTTACTTAATTTGCATCAGTTTGGGAATTCGGTCCTTGAGCTGAATTATTTCTCAAATATGTCCTGGAATCAGGACTCCTGGGAAGAAGCTTGGTTTGATATGCTCATTATATTATACATTTATTGAACTGCCAGTTCCACTCAGTGGGTAAAATCATGACTCGTTGGAATCCATCACAGACATAAAATCTTTATAAAGTGTAAATTCAGAGCGTTTCTGGGTATGCTCAAGGCCCTAGGCAAACATCTTTTCTTTGCTCTGTCAAAAAAACTGGAAGCAACAGGTATAGAACTGCCGATCCATCAATTTAAATGTAACTTATTCAGACTGTAAATGTTCCCTGTATATTTCAACCCAAATATTACTTCAATGAGGCAAATAAGTCCAGTAGTAGGTATCACCTGAGACTACTTTATATACCTGAGCTCCACTCAAAGTGGAAAAGATGAGCACCAATATGAACTACAGGCAGTGGTGGGATTCAGATATGCGAACAACCGGTTCTCTGTGTGGATGCCGCTTCTGGAAGTCCATTCTAGGCCTGAGCAACAAAAAATTAGCTACCGGTTCTGCCAAAGTGGTGCAAACCGGCTGAATCCCACCACTGACTACAGGGCTTGGAGAAGAGGAAGCTCTTTTAGTGACTCTCCTCCATGTGCACAGCACCTTTCCTTTGCTGATGCAATGATTTATTTTTTGTTGCTGTTTGCCATTTTACTTTGGGTCCAATCTATAAAACTGTCCAGGAGGAGAAGGCAGGAAGAACCTTTGCTTTGATCCTCTAACCAATCATTTGCTGAGGGGAGATATGTGAACAGGCAGTCTCATTTCTGTAAGAAGGGGCGATAATGGAGTTGGCATTGGGCCCCGAATAGTCCCTGGAAGTCATCCAACAATGCTAATTCCTGACTGGCTGTTTGTGCTGCAGCAATTGTACTCACTGGATTTCAGTCTTGCAAATCTGCATCCAAATTCTAGTTTGAGTCCCAGAACTGTGTCTCTTATTCTTCTTTCTTCTCTTTATAATGGAAAGTTAAGGCCAAATCTGATGATTCATATATGAATAATGCTACAGGTAGTTCCTGACTTATGACCATTTGTTTAACAAAAGTTCAAAGTTACAATGGCCCTGGAAGAAGTGACTTACTACTCATCCTCAAAAGTTATGACCTGAGGCCACCCCAGTAGTCATGTGATTGTAATTTGGGCATTTGGCAACTGGCTCACATTTATGAGATTTGCAGCATTTTGCAGACATCTGATAGCAATTTGCAGCCTTTCCAACAAGAGAGGTCAACTGGGTAAGCCAGAACCACCTAAAGCAAACTTGGCTCTTTTATGACTTGTGGACTTCAACTCCCAGAATTCCTTAGCCAGGCACACTGGCTGACTTAAAGACCCCTGACTTAAAGGCTGTGGAGATTTACTTTAACAACTGCAGTAAAAATGGTTGTAAAATCATGTATGGTCACATGATGGCTTGCTTAAAGAAAGATATCACTTATAAACAAAATTCCAGCCCCGGTTATGGTTGTAAGTCAAGGACGACTGCACCTATAATTCTACTGAAGCTGAACTTTTAAAATAATCTAACTTCACAAAGCTAAACAACATGCAAATGGCTGTAAAATTATATATATGGTGCCTTCAAGTCAATGTTTACTCTTGGTGACTGCCAGGACAAACCCCTGCAATTTTCTTGGCAAAGTTTTCCAGAAGTAGTTTGCCATCGCTTGCTTCCTAGGGCTATGAAAGAGAGACTAGCCCAAAGTCTCCTGGTTTCTAACCTGATGCCTTAACCACTACACGAAACTGGCTCTTTAAAATTTAATTAAACACATTTTATACCTATTTTAAAAAGCCATTCTTTGTTTTTGGAGAATTTGGGATATTTGGATTTATTACACATTATTATTATTTTTTTATGAGACTAAAGAAAGAAAGAAAAAAATCATTTACAAGTGTAGCGGGGCTGTCTGAAAGTGTCTGCAGAAGCCTGGCTGGGGAGAGAGATTGGGACAGCTGCTGCTGGTTTTGGGTGCGGCAGGCGTGGACGAGGAAAAAAGATATAAAAGGAAGGAAGGAAAGGTGTGGGGGGGGGTTGGTTGTTGCAGTTTGTCAGGTGAAGACAAAGAGCGGTTGGAGGTTTTAAGCTGATCCCTTCTGGTGAAGGAGGGGGAAAAGGAGAGAGTGAGAGAGAGTGAGGGGGTGGAATTTTATTGCTTACTTTCACAAGGGAGATATCCCGAACGGAGGCAAGAGAGAGAGAGTGTGGAGAAAGTAAGTTGCTGGGGCTGTTAACCTCAGATTTTAATAATAAAGGATAAGGGGGGAGGGGTTTGACACTGGCCTGTCGGAGACTGCAAGAAGCCACAGGAGAGGGCGAGATGCTGCTTGTTGCTGTGAAGACTGAAGGCCATCTGAACTGTGACTATTGCTGCTTGTGCCAGTTTTAGACATTGTGGGGAGTTGCCCTGAGGGGGGCAAGCCGTTACTGCAGCAAGCTGACTGCTTTTGTTCATGTTTTACTACTGCCTGGAGCCAGGGGTTTCCCCCTCCCCACTTGTTTCCAAAAAGGTCGCTGAGGAATCATTGATTGTTGCTGCTATGACAGCCTGGGGCTGCTAGACACCATCACAGCATTGACTATTGGGGCTAGGGGCTGGTCATCTTTGTTCCTGGAAGCCCCTCCCTGAAGGCAAGAGCCTGCCACCTCCTCACTTTGTGTGAGCCTCTGTTGGAAGAGACACTTTACTAACACCTAGAGCAGGGCTTTTCAACCTTTTCACCCATTGTACCACTTTTAGGATATGGCAACATCCGAGTACCACCAGTCGCCTAGCAAGGTGTCAAAAACTTGATGACCAAAAAAAAAAGGGAAAAAAGTGATAAAGTACAGGTAGTCCTCGACTTACAATAGTTCGCTTAGTGACTGTTCGAAGTTACAATGGCACTGAAAAAAGTGCCCCCCAAGCCACAGCCGAGCAAGACACCTGCCTGCCCGCCCGGCGGCGCTCTTCCTCCTGTCCGAGGTTTCCATTGTTAGCATTTCTGTTGAGGATTGGCACCCGGGGTGGGGTGGGGGGTGTTTGGTTTTTATTCCCCCCGTCTGCTGGGTGGTTGCAGCAGGTTTTGGTCACTTCACATGACCCTGGGACACTGTGACCGTCATAAATATGAATCAGTTGCCAAGCATCTGAATGTAAATCACAAGACCCTGGAGATGCTGCAACATTCCAGCTGATCGGCGCTTCTTCTGGGCTCAGCAGAAGTGCCAGGATCAGTGCTGCTTTCCAGCTGATTGGTGCTTCTTCTGGGCTCAGCAGAAGCGCCACGATCAGCACCGAGCTCCAGCTGGAGCCTGGCACTGATCCTGGCGCTTCTGCTGAGCCCTGACAGCCTGCAGCTCCAGCCATCTCTCACTCAGGCTTGTGCGGTGCTGCCACCAGTTCAGCTCATTCCCCTCCCCCGCTACCACTTTTCTAGGATGGTCGCGTACCACCTGCCAGGTGCCAATTTACCACAGGTGGTACCCGTACCACTGGTTGAAAAGCCCTGACCTAGAGAGTACAGCTGCAGAGCTTGACTAAGAGGAACGGGGCTGGAGTGGGCCCTGGGCTTTAGTGGTCTCTGAGGAGGTAAAGCTACACAAGTCACTCTGCAAGTTAAATTGGCATAAACCCAAGATGAACCTAACATGCCCTTGTAGTGTACATGTGTCTTTTTATTATGCAAAGTCCATATGCTTTGAATACCTGGAAGATGAACTTTTGTAACAGA
This sequence comes from Azemiops feae, assembly GCA_023970755.1. Taxonomy (NCBI): domain Eukaryota; kingdom Metazoa; phylum Chordata; class Lepidosauria; order Squamata; family Viperidae; genus Azemiops; species Azemiops feae. Next base: position 1,259,222 of record JALGBA010004089.1, on the reverse strand, counting down.
TATATTTTCCAAGCATTCAACACACAGGGTTTATAGCAGTGTTTATGTATTTACACCTACGGTATATCTCTTTAATATTTTTGCACTGGAAACTAAGATTGATGAAAAAGTCAGTTTATCTTTCGAATATAGCTAAGCTATATTTGTCACATGTTTCTATTGTTAGATATGTAGATCCAGTGGCACAGACTTTTCAGCATCTCATGTCTAAAACAGTGCAATCAGGTGATGCTAAAACAATAAGGGTTTTTGTCCATGCTCTCTGTCTGTCACTCTGCTTGCTCTTTGTCTAGCAGATTATTAATCTGAGGTTCCTTTTTTCTGTTATTCATCCCAGGAACACACGTACAGAACACATGCTTTTGAATTCTTTTGCTAGAAGGATATAATCAGCCAGGTGCTAGACTTTGTTTACCTCTATAAAATATTTCCCAAAAATAAATTTGCTTTCAGTTATAGAATTTGCTTCATTAATTTTTCAGGCTAGATTCTCACTCTTAGAAATGTTCACATATACACAAAGAAAACTTCAGTCCCTAATAGCTATTGCCTTTTACTGTTGAATATACCACATGTGGAATCAGCCAATCAGAAAAGGAATAACTTATGATTTATGAAATTATTTCACACCACATTGATGTGTGTGTGTAGTGCATTCCCTGTTTAGGCTATATGCAGAGTATTCGCATTGTACACTTCTGTAATACAAATGCACAAAAAATCATTTTTTAAAATTTAGCAAATTTTTAATGATTGAGGCTTTAATGTGGTGAATTTAGAAATAATCTTGTCGATCATTAGGTCCTTCTCCATCTAGCCAAACATCATCTGATGTTCCTCCTTGTATCCCCTCACTCTCTTTGTCTGCTTCTTCATAGTTCTTCTCCACTTTTATATTTTCATGTAGAAAAGGTAAGGCTAAAAAGTTCTAGGTCTGCTGCTATGAGAAACTGATGAAATGGTAATGGGTGTTGATAAAAAGCCAAAATGTCTTAACTCATATTTTTTGTTAGTCTACATTGTTGTGCCACTATTGGGAGAAGGAACTGCAGCTTAGCATGGACAAGTAAAAGAGCACTTAGCTAATTGAAATGCTAAAGTCTCCAGGGCCAAATAAATTATTTATTTATCGCATGTATATAGCTGCCCATCTCAATACACAACTCTAGAATCACATCTCAGAGTATTGAAAGAAGTAGTGGAACTGTTCACAGGATTGCTAATTGTAATATCTGAGAAATTATGGAGAACTATGGAGGTCCCACAAGACTGGAGAGAGAGAAAATTGTCCCTATCTTCCAAAAAAGAATCAGGAAATGAGAAATTGCAGAACAGTCTTGATGTCTATGTGAAACAAAGGTTCTCAAGCAAATTAGCTGTGAGCACTTGGATAGGAAGGCAAAAATTAACAGGACCTAGGATGGATACAGTATGTGTGGCAAACAAATAATGCCAGATTATATTCTTTTTGATAAGGTTACTAGTTTAATAGAAATAGTTTAAGGAAATGTTTGGACATTCTCTGACTTTGATCTCAGAAAAGCATTTGAGGCAGTCTTTCATAACATCCTCAATAAAATGGCAAAATATGGAGTAGATGATCCAACCGTTAGATGGATTCATAACTGGCTGAATGATTGTACTCAGGATGCATGAATGAGCTGCACATCAACTTGAACAACTGTATCAAATGGACAGCCACAGGTTCATGCTTGCTTAATTCTGCACTACATTACTAAACCAATACTTGAAAATATAAAATCATAAAAAGTTCTACTTACCATGCCGCTTATGGAAAGAGGTATATACCCTCACTCATTTTTCCCCTCATCAATCACCCTATAAATCATCCCAGCACTTGAAGTATTGCCAAGGTGAAGAAAGTATGGATTTATTCTCCATAGTTTCTGGTGTGGGACAAAAACCAATGGGTGGAAGATTCAGGCTCAAACTAAGGAGTAATTTCCTGACTATGATTGCTACTAAGCACTGAAATAAGTTATTTTGTGGCACCATTAGAGGTTTTCAAACAAAGATTAGACAGCCATTTGTCTGGGATTCCTGCTCTGAGCAGGGGATTAGACTAGAAGATTTCCAAGGTCCCTTCCAACTCCATGATATTTTAGATTTTTTGAAGTTCTTTCTTCTACTGGGACTTTTTTGGTTAGGTTTCTTTTAAGAGTGGTAGGTTTTGGTTGTCAGACTAACCTATTTCCTTGTAGTTTCCTAACCACCTTATACTTTGCTTAACTTCCTACCAAACAAGGTAGTGTATGGCCACCTGCTAAGATTTCTGTCCTATAGACATGTATACTTATTTGTGACAACTGGGTTCCCCTTTTATCTCCATGAAAGGTGAAGATAGACCTCACGATCCTACAGAGGTCAGAGATGCAACTACAAACCTTCTTTTGCTGCCAACGTCTTGTTCTGCATATTCACGATTCCCCCTCCCTCACTTGTAAGTAAGACGGAAAAACTAGCAGCAACTACTTGAAGACAGTAACATGGGTTATCCAATGAATGGCATAGTGGGTTGTCACAGGGTTAGAGCACACAAGAGTTAGACTTGAATGTACCTTGCTTGATCAGTTTGAAAGATCCCAATTATTTCATTGTGTGATATGGAAGCATCACACTTTAGAAGAAACAACTGCCATCTGGTGGCAGTCTTGCAAACAGATATTATTATAACAACAGATATTTGGGCAGAAAAAAAGTCATATAATTTCAATGATTCACCAGCATGTCCCTCCACAATTTAGTACCTCCAGTTGTCTCAGACTGTAACACCCATACTGGCTGAGGATCGATCATGTTACTTCAGAATAGGAGAGCTTAGTGCAGTAGTTCTTAAACTGAGGGTAATTACACACATCGCTAATTTGGGCATATCCTGGGAGTAATGGGGCAATTTGTAATTGCTTATTTGTGAATCGAGGCTCACAAATTGATTGCTGCTAGTGAGATGCTTGCATAGAACAGTCTCTCTCTCTCTCTCTCTCTCTCTCTCTCTCTCTCTCTCTCTCTCTCTCTCTCTCTCTCTCTCTCTCTCTCTCTCTCTGTCTGTCTCCCTCTCTCCCTTCCTCCCTTCCTCCCTCCCTCCCTCCCTCCCTCCTTACTCATGCCATTATTCAAGACTGGAAAAGAGGGTAATTGGGTCAAACCAAGAACCAGTGGCTTTATGTTTAAAATATCTGGAAAACACCCAGCTGTGGAAAGATTAATCTAAGATAGGTCAAAATGATAGAACCACTTCTGCCACAGTGCTGCTAGGTTTAAATATTTTAAATTAAATCTATTCCATGTTTGTTTTCTCGTCCTCTGTGAGGCTGAATTGAGTTCCAAAGCATTTGCCTCTAGGATAGATGCAATATTTTTTGAGGCTTGCTTCTTCTCTTGAGCTGCCATGTTTGAAGTTCTACCACAGTGCTATGAAATCAATGCATTTGCCACTCAATACTGCTAGAAGATATGTTGGCAGTGGACGAGATAGTCATCCTTCTTCTCCTTTTTCTTTTTTAATTTTACCATAACTGGATCAGCTTCTTCTCTTTGTCACTACCATCAATTAATTATCCTCAGACTGGCCTAAATAATTGAAACAGAAAAGGAAGTAGTAAATATGTACTTTGAATGCGAGATTTCATGTTAAGTTCTGAAATAATACAAAAGAAAAATGACATGTCCTGAAAAAAACTACATGACTTACACATGTAAGCCTGCCTACATGCACACATGCATGGATGTATAGACACAAAAATAACATCAACTCCCAGATGCAATTTTAAATTTCATAGGACCGAACCAGGTTTATCATCTCATTAAGGTTTCAGAAGAAGCAACCTTCAGAATTACTTCAATCCATATTCTTCACGCTCCAGTAAATACTCCAAGTGAACAATTTTATAGACAAAATTTCGGCCACATCGTTTCTCAGCTTCTAATTGGGGCCATGATTCAGTTTCTTTCTGAAGAGTATAACTGTAGTAATACTAATGTGTTGCCAGATGGGGATTGCATCTCCAGCCATGATGCTGTTTGAGATGTCTGTGGAGATTCTCAGTCATCCAGGTCATAGTAGTTACCTTAAAGGTGCTTTTTTACAAGAAGATTACACAACCAATTACATCTGTGCTAGGTTTGCCACCAACCATATTGTGAAGTTCGCAGATGATACAACAGTAGTGGGCCTTATTCAGGATGACAAGATGGAAGCTTACTGCAAGGAGGTTGAGGGGTTGGTGAACTGGTGTAAGGAAAACAGCCTAGTTTTAAATACAAGAAAAACCAAAGAGATCATTGTTGATTTCAGAAAAGGCAGGCACAGCCACACTTCTCTGTGCATTAATGATTCACCTGTGGAGATGGTTACCAGCATCAAATTCCTGGGTGTGCAGCTAACGAGTAGGCTGACTTGGTCGCTAAACAGTGAGAAACTGGTGAAGCGGGCACAGCAGCGCCTGCATTTCCTGCGCCGCATGAGAAAAGCACATCTTCCTTCCCCTGTCCTGACCACTTTACAGGGGACAATCGAGAGCATCCTGTCATCAGCATCACAGTCTGGTTTGGAGGCATCACTGCTTCAGACAGGAAGGCGGTGCAGAGAGTGGTGAGGATAGGCCGAAAAGATCATTGGCAGTTCCTCCCTACCATCTAGGACATAGACAGAAGCGTTGCTTGAGCAGGGCCCGCAAGATTTTCTGGACACTACACATCCTCTTCACGACCTGTTTTCCTTGTTACCTTCTGGGAGAGGCTTCGTGTATCCGTAGCAGAACATCCAGATTCAGCCATAGTTTCATTCCATACAGCATAACCTTGCGAACTCTCAAACTTCCTCCTTGCGTTAATATATTCAAAGATGGAGTATTTAATATTTATTTGCTATGTATATGTAGGGATGTGGGTCTATATATATGTTGTACATAGTATGTTTAGGTGTGTGTCATGTATATGTTTCACTTTGAGAGCGGGCAACTAAATTTCATTTTTTATGTGTGCCATTGTGCCCACAATATAAAAATGACAATAAAGGTTATTTATCTTATCTTATCTTGATTCAGGTGACCCAGAAGGAACAGATAAACCCTCAAGTGACCTCAACAGTTCTCAGAGAGTGCTAACGACCAGATGACTGCAAAGAAATACAATCCTTCCATTCTCCTATCCTATCAGAACCTATCCTTCCATCCTCCCACCATCCAGTCATAACTGTCAGTACCTGTCCTTCCATCCCCCTGCCCTCAGAACTGATGAAGCTTCTTGGATGAGAAGCAAAATGTTTTATTTTTCCTCCTCAAGGAAAAAAAAACAGTCCAGTTGCCTTTTGAAGGGAGAAAAAAAAACACCTTTGAGAATCTATTTTAGAACACCTTCCTAGAATGTTGAAAGGATCCTAAGGAATCTGAAATGGACAGAGTAATGAGGTCAACCAAGGGAGCTTGGCTTCTTCAATGCATCATTTCTCTGGAAAGAGAAATATCAGTACCATCTCTTTGACCTCCATAGACACTAGAACCAACCCCATAATCTTAGACTTCTTTGAAAGTCTCATCCAATCCTGGCTTTACTATGAAAGACACTGAAGAATATAAAAGTTCTGTGCATATTTTTGAAAAGATCTTTCACTAATATAAGGCATCTTCATATGTTATTCTAATATACACATTTTATGTTCACATTTTAATTAAAGAACTGCATTGCCAAAATGCAAAAAGGTGTGATTATTGAAATATAACTGCATTTTAATTCATGTATTAATTTGAGAAGTATGCATTAAATAAATTCAAATTAAAATGTGAACCAAATTAAATTTTCCTCCATCTCCATTTCTAAGGCAGACAACATATCTCTACAATGTTTGTATATTCATTGAAGATATTAATATGCTGCTTCTCTAAAAGGCTCAAAATGGGTAACAGATAAAATAAAATCAGTACAGAAGTAAAATTAAACAACACATGTCCAATTATATGTTTTTAAAAAATAAAACACCAAACAACTAATAATTAACTGAACATGAAGCAATTAAATGGAACTGATTCTTTCTGAAAGCAAAAATAAAGACTTTTTTATTCCTTAAGGGAGGCAATTCCAGAGTATAAAGTCAATTGGACCGTATCTGAGCAATTCCTTCCACAAAGGGTTCAGTAAAAGTTAGAATATAAGGAGACGGATAAGAATCCGATTCACTCATTTAACCCTGAACAAATACAGCTGCCAACCTAATGACACCCAAAGGAAAAGTCAAAACAAATTGCCAGGGACAGGGTTTTCCTCAAGCAAAATGATTAAGTGCTTTTTTGTGGTTTGTCAGATTTAGGCTAACCAGATGTAAGTTGCAAACCCAAGGTTGACCACTAGATGGCAGGAGAGAGACACAGAAAATGTTAACTCTTTGCTGTCATCTGATCTTTTGTCTTCTGCATCCTAGAGCTGGTAGTCCAGATCTCATCAACAATTCAGCACTCACCCCATCATTAGCGTTTGCCGAAAGCAAACCTTCTAGCTAAAGTGAGGTCCTTTCTCAATTTCAACACCTAAAGAACAATGAGGAGAAAACCAAACAGTGTCAGGAAGACGAACTAGTTTAGCAAGATCTGCTGTGGGGAAGATCATTTTTTACAAGTCAACGGTGGGACTCTGCAGAGAATGTATAGTCTTTATTTGCTATTCAGTCTGCTTCTACTGCACCTGAGGCCTTTTTCCATCAGCAGCAGCAGCAACAACATCTTTCCCACTGTGGACCCAGATAGAACTTGCTTTGTGCATTTTTGATTTCTCCTTCCACATCCCCATTTAGCCAAGAAATCATTGGCCTGTTTCACCACGTTATGGGTTGTCTCTTCCAGTTGTTATCTTAGCAGGCAGCAATCTTCTCTGCTCTGAGAAGACCAACAATTGGATTAGATGACTGGAATTATGGCCTATTTAAATGAAAACTGCAGGGCCAACCTGAGAGCAGTGGAATTAACTGAAAAGGCCAGATTGGAGGAGAAGGGTGGGGTGAAGGGAGTAAGAGATCGCACACAGCAAAGGAAACACTTTAAAAAGCAGTAAGTTTGTCTTCATATTGGCACGGCAGTGTTTGCAGCATGGCTTAGTGTGCCTCATCTTGTTAAATAAATATTGTGACAGTTCTAATCCTAGCAAGCGGAGATGTAACCAGAACTTGGATTTTCACTGAGGGCAAACAGTAATGGCTGCTCTTTAAGTATTTCAAATAAGCCTCTAATTTAGATCTACAAAGTCAGTACTGTTTGTTAAATAAATTCCCAAGTCATCTGGTACAAGGCCAATAGCCGTGGTTAAGGAAGACGTAGCAAACTAACAGATATTTAATTCCACTCTTGGATGAGCAGCATATTCATGTACTCAGGAAGAAGCTTTTTAATTTCATTTAAAGCATTAGCCATTGCAAATAACCAATACAAACAGCACCTAGACATGCACACACACACACAAACTCCTCTTTAACTAAGGCAACCCTTTCTGCAGGACTTTGAAGTCAATCAAAGGAGACAGCTCCAGCACAGCCAAGGAATTAGGTATCATTTAATTGCTGAAAGGAAAATGACAAATGCTGGTTCATAACTAACATGCTACAGCCACTTTGTAAAATGTTAATTGGAATACCTTGCACTTCTCCAAGCCTTTAATGGATTAATGGTGATGCCACTCTCTATTTATGGCCCAGTTAAATTCCAAGGCAAATCCATTTACCTCCTCTATATTGTTATTAAACTTCATATGACTGTTACATAATCAATAAACAGCCCCTTCATTAATCTAAATGAAGGCTTTCCAGCAGGCCTTTGTGGAAAGCTGAAGCCCCTTTCTGAGATGATCTGCCACAATTTGGATTTTATGAAAATCATAAATGTAATTTTGGTTGTCTAGAGACTTGCAATTAACATGTTATTTTTTAAAAATATATATATACACACACTAAGAAAACAAGCCTTATTACAGAAAAAAAAATTGTCAGAATCTTTAAACAGATATCTCCAGATGGCTGGGCTGCTTTATTGTTACAAGGCTCTCTCAGTTTGTTCTGGTTGCATGCATATTTCCCATTGCAAGTAACGGAGAGGGTGATTTAGTTTCTCTGAAAGAATTTTTAGAATGTAGGTATTTAAGAAGAACAGCACACTGAAGCCTGATTGTAAATCCATGAATATACACTAGGTTGCAAGGTACTACCTCAGAAGTCTATAAGTATCGGTCCTGGGTTCCATCAAATTGTAATTTTCGATGGGCCTGATGGAGGAAATTACTCATTTATATGGGGAGCAGTAATATTAACTATATGAATTAATTTTAAGGTGCCAAGCTGTTGACTGCTGTTGCTAAATACTAGATTGGTCTGTAATAAGGCTTAAGTCCATGACTTAATTGTTGGAAAAAAGGACGATCTGGATTGCATCACCAAGACTTAGCTGGAACAGGAGGACAGGGTTATGCTCTCTGAGATCTGCCTGGCACCAATCAAGATCTTAAGAAAGTGGAGGTGGGATGGCCATGATTATCTGAGATACACGAAAAGCATCAAGGCATCTTGCTCCGCAGATGGCTGGTTGTGAGACACTGTTTCTTAGATTGGGCACCAGAAAGGGGCAGTTGGGATTGTTGCTTTTGTACCAGCCTCCCTGCTGTGTAGCAACTTCCATGCCTGAGCTAATTGATTGGGCCAGCGATGAAATTTCTTGAATTTATGGTCCTAGAGAGCTTTAACCTATCTTCACCAAGTGCTGAGTTAGAAGCAGCTTGGGAGTCATTGTCCAGAGGCCAAATGAATTGAATTGAGGGAACCTAAACAGGCTAAGAGATGCTCAAAATGCCACTGGTAGAAGATGAAAAGAAGATCACTAGACCTGAGCTAGAGACATTATGAAGGCCTACCTCATGGCGGTAAGCATGGCAATTATTTCTCAGCCCTTAATGCATTTGCTGATTGTTGCCCAGCAGCCCTGTTTCAGGTGACTCGGTCCCTCCTTGGAGGGAGCAATACTGAAGTTCACATAAAGGGTGGCTGTGAGGAATATTTTTGCACACCTTGTAGACGAGTTGCTTGAATTTGCTCTATGTTGGACTCTAGCTTTGAAGCAGAATCAATGGAGGTGGTGAGGGCTACATCTTGCAACATGACTTGCGAAGAGATTGTATTCATGGAACCTGAGAAAGTGAACAGGACCCTTTCAACTGCTAGTTCAGCTACTCGAATTTGTCATATCCCTCCTGGCTTATTAAGGCTATGTGGGTGAGACAGGGGATTGGGTCTGGACAATAGTTAACTCCTTGAAAAGGGAATGGTCCTGCTGGCTCTTTCAGAGGCAGTGGTGTACTCTCTTCTCAAACGATCATTGCTTGACCCAGCTACCCTGGACAGTTTTTGTCTAGTCTCCAATCTTCCCATTTTAGAGAGGGTTGTGGAGAAGTGGTTGCATGACAACTTCAGAGGTCCATAGATAAAGTAGTTACCTAGATCCCTTTGAGTCAGGGTTAAACTCAGAATTTGGGACTGAGATGGCATTGATCATATGCAATTTGGGAATTGGGAGAAGGCAGCACTGTATTATGCTGGTTTTACTCCTTTCTGTGGGATTAGTTCCAATTGATATGGTTGGGGGAGAGAGGTCCAGCCTGTGGCTCCCATTTGTAGAGTGGTTCAGGGTTTGGTCTTCCCTCCTCTTCTCTTTAACATTTACATGAGATGATCCATTGGTTTGAAGTGAAATGTCATCAATATATGGATGATACCCAGCTCCATATCTCTTAGGTGATGCCATAAATATCCAATCTTAGTATCTGGTGGTATCAGGTGGTATGCAAATTGCAGCCATTCCTCAATCAAGAGGCCCTGCTAACTATCTCCCATGCCTTTGAATCTCTTGCTTACATTACTCTAATGGATTCTACATGGGGCTGCCCTTGAAGAGCATTCAGAAACTTCATCTGGTGCCGAAAGCTGCTAAATGGATAGTAAATGAGCTGCACTGGCTATTAGTGTGTTCCTGGGTACGATTCAATATGCTGGCTGTCATCTTTAAAGCCCTACACGGCTTGGACTGGATTATCTGAGGGATTCTTCAAGAATCTTTACCCATCCAATTTGATCCATGCTGCAGATTCCAACAACCAAAGAGTGTCAATCGGCAGGAACCTCTAGGACTTCTCTGCTATAGTCTATGCTTTGGGTAATATTCTCTCTTCGGAGATTAGAATGGCCCTTCATAAGACTTTAAAAACTTAATAAACAAACAAACTTATATTTCAGCATTGGTTTTTTTTCCTGGTCTCTCTCATTTTCTAGAGCTTAGTCCTGGCATATTATTCAAAGGTGAGATGTATGCTGATAATATCCCTGGATAAAACAGCAAATATTAAATATAAATATTGTAAAAGAAGAAAGATGTGGTGAGCTAAACTGCTAAACTACAATCTTGCACTCTTGAACAAACCGTTACAAATAAATAAATATTGAAACTCTGAAAGCATTTGGCTCCATTCCTAACTAGAAAAATGCCTTTTTTTCTCATCTTGTTCTTTGATTCCTAAATAGTCTTGACTTTACATTTATTATTCAAAGTTGCTATACAGGGTTTTCTGATATGCTCGGTCCTGCTTCAATCATTGCTGAAAGTCCATTATACATACTAAGAGAACTGCCTATAGCCCTATAGTTAGCTAAGATAGATAGATAGATAGATAGACAGACAGACAGACAGACAGACAGACAGACAGATGCATATTAGCCTTGCTTGCCCATATTCACAACACCATGTGCTAGACTTCCAAGACATGCAAAGGGAAAAGAGACTCTGTTAAACAAAGTGTGAGGCCTACAGTTTACAAAGAAAAATCTCCTGGTTTCATACCTGCCATAAGTATTTCTTTCTTTTTTTAACTGATTTTTTTTAAATACAATTCAAAAGTACTTATTCAACAAATGTGTTGTCTGAGTTTATCATTCACTAAAACAAATTAAATTCCTAATCCCTTGTTCGTTCCTCCAACCATTGATAAAATAAGTCCCAAGTTTGAAAATATTGTGTCTCTTCTTTTTCTTTCAACCTCAGAATAAATCTGTCCATTTCTGCACATCTAATTTTTTTTTTTAATTATTTCTTCCTCTGGTGGTGTTTCTTCATTTTTCCAATATTATGTGAACATGATTCTTGCTGCTGTTGTCACATGTAAAATTAAGTATATACTTTGTTTGTCAAGCTTTTCTGGCATTATACCTAATAAAAAAAGTTCAGGTTTAAAATCTACATGTTTTCCCAACATCCTTTCTAGCCAAGTGTGTATTTTTGTCCAATATCTCTTTGCTTTAACACATGTCCACCATACATGATAGTAAGTACCTGATTTGTGATTACATTTCCAACATCTATCTAACATATTTTTAAACATTTTTGCTAATCTTGCTGGTGGCAAGTGCCATATATAAAACATTTTATATAAGTTTTCTTTATAAGAGGTTGACATTGTCAATTTATAATTTCTTTCTCACAAGCTTTGCCATTTCTCTAAATCTATATTGTATCCAAAATTCTTTGCCCATGTTATCATTGTTTCTTTTACTTGTTCATCTTCCATTTTCAAATTCAATAAAAAGTTATACATTTTCTTAATTAGTTTTTCATCAGAGGTTAATAATATCTGATCAAACAAGATCTGCTCTCATTAAAATCCATACAATGTAACATCTTTATCGTATCTCGCTTGCATTTGTAAATATGACCACCATGATATTTTTATTTTATTTTATTTTTTCTCATGTTAGTAATAATGCATTTCTAATATAGTGGTTTTGAAAATATTTATGGATTTTATTTTTCCTATACCATAAGAAAGCATGCCAACTGAGTTGTAAGTCACGTCCCTCCAAGTACAACAATCTTTTATTTCTAAGAGTTATCCATTCTTTTACCCATGATAATACTGATGCTTGATAATATAAAACCCACTCTGGCAAGCCAAAACCTCCATTTTCCTTAGTTTCTGTTAAACAAAGTGTGAGGCCTACAGTTTACAAAGAAAGATCTCCTGGTTTCATACCTGCCATAAGTATTTCTATTCTTAACATTCCATGCTGGAATGTGGATTTAATAAAAGAGATCCCCATGTACCAAAAGTAAAACGGGACAATGTTTAGCACAGGATCTCTTTTATTAAATGGAATGCGAAGGTAAAAATTTTGAGAGTTTTCTTCCCATGGAGAGGGAGGACGGGAACACCTTCCTAACTTCTGTGGTACAGGCATATATATATATATTTATATATTTATAAATATATAAAATGCCTGCACAAAATCCAGTGTCCACTCAATCTAAATGATAATGTTACATGCCTGGGTAAATCAGTGAATGACAATTAAGGTATTGATTAATGGCTTGATTCCAAGATAAAAATAGAACTCTGATTAATCTGAACCTGCCACCTGGACTCCCTTGTGGCTACTGCCAAAACCTAACGGGGTTCTTTTAGGGATGAACAGCTCTCCCCTGATTCTCTTTCATTACCATGCCACGGGTTGGCTCTGCTTCGTGCTAAGTGCTCCTTTTCACCTGGAGAATTTCTAAAATTGGTTTTGGAATTGGCACATGGACAGTTTGCTACAATTTTCAGTTCACACTATTTTCTCCCCCTGACAGCTTACTAATTCACTGTACTAATTAAGTCGCAGCACACCAAAAAAGAGAATGTGATGTGATCTCAGCTAAGGGGGGAAAAAAATATGTCTGGAAAAAAAAATGTAGTAAGTTTAATGTACGTGGCAGTGTGTAATAAAGCTAGGAAATCCAAAATGGAAGAATGGATTTCCAAATGCAGCAAAATACCCTGCAAAGGAAAAGGAAGCAGCTAATTCTGGGGTGACTCCAAAATTGGGAGGGGGGAAATCCAGCTGTGGAGATTTCTTTAACATACATCACTTCTCTCCTGTTCCTGATTCAAAAGCCTACTAAAAAACAAGGAGTGCTTTTCCTAAGTACTCAGCTGACTGACCTTTTTTCTTGGAGGAGAAAAAGTCTCCCAGTCAGGCTTGGTACTGGACACAAAAAAAACTGAACTAATTTCCTGAAAAATAGCTCAGCTCATCCAGATTACACCCAGGTAACTTAAGCTTGCCCTTTTCTGATGAAGTCCTTGGATATATGATGGGATCTAATGCCACTATTGATCTCCCTGACCTCCAGAATTTCTCTCCCTCTATCCTTTTTTCCTTGAAGTGATAAGAGTTCTAGGGAACCAAAAGAGCAAAAATGCTTCAATCCTCCAGTCCACATGAAAATCCAAGCCAGAGAAAACTTTTAAAGTTTTAATGCTCATTTGATAGGTAAGGTATACTGTGAACCTCAGTAAGATTTTATTTCATTTTGCAAGCTAAGGAATATTTGTGCGTTTTACAATCCATTTTTCATTCATAGATACCCAAACAGGAATGCAACAAAACAAATTATTTGCAGTGGAAACAATTTTGCAGGGAATTCATTTCAAAACTACCCACATTTTTAAAACCATGAAACAAGATTTGAGTTTGGTAACACTGAACTATTGTAAATGGAAGAATAGCAGAGAGGGATGTATAATTGCACTGAGTGTGGGATGTACATTTATAATAAATGAACTAATAGAAACTTGTGCAGAAGTGCCCTAGTATTTTTTACCTGGGAACTGCTCTTTATAGGATGTTATCTATACTAGGTGTGTGCCTGTGATGCATCCCCTTATGGGGTTGGGGCTGTGCTGAGCCATCTCAAGGCTGATGGGACACAAGTCCCTGTGGCCTACTACTCTAGGACTCTCTCATCTGCAGAGCGTAATTATGCACAGATTGATAGGGAAGCTTTGGCAATAGTGGCTGGAATAAAGAAATTCCACGATTTCTTGTGTGGCCGCCATTTCATGGTTTACACAGACCATAAACCTTTGTTGGGTTTGTTTACAACAACAAAACAAACCCCACACATTATATCTCCTAGAATGCTGAGATGGTCAATTTTCTTGTCAGCATATGACTACACCCTGGTTCACAAACCAGGTAAAGAAATGGGCCATGCAGATGGTCTCAGCAGATTACCTCTACAGCAGATGCTCCTGCTCGTCACATTCTTTCCATTCAGGAATTGCCTGAATCTCCCCTCAATGCTAGGGACGTGGCTGCAGAAACTGCCACTGATCACACGCTTACACACATGCTGACATGGGTGTTGTCAGGATGGCCTGACACGTGCCCGGGTGCAGAATTCCAAGGGTTCTGGCAAAGGAAGCACGAGCTTTCTACTTTCAAGGGGTGTCTCCTGTGGGGTAGCCGGATAGTCATCCTGGCCTCATTGAGGACTAGACTCTTGCTCTTTCTGCATGAGGGACATCCGGGAATAGTCCGGATGAAGGCGCTAGCACGTAGCCACCTCTGGTGGCCTGGGCTCAATAAAGAGATCGAGGCCCAGGTGCATGGGTGCCAAGTCTGCCAACAGTCAAGGCCAAAAATGCCCCAGGCCCCTGTACATAGGTGGGAGGAGACACATACACCATGGTCGAGGGTACACATCGACTACGCTGGGCCCTTTCAGGGGCTATTCTTCCTTCTCGTGGACAGCCATTCCAAGTGGCTAGAGGTTGTTCCTGTTTCCTCCACTACTACTGCCAGGACCATCCAGGTGCTGAGAGGCATCTTCGCCTCACATGGTCTTCCAGATGTCCTTGTCTCAGACAATGGACCCCAATTCACATCTTCTGAGTTTCAGGGTTTCCTTCAAGCCAACATGATCCAGCATGCCACATCTGCACCGTTTCATCCAGCTTCCAACGGTCAAGCTGAGCGTATGGTGCGTACTACCAAAGATGCTTTAAAGAGAATCACTCATGGAAACTGGCATCACAGGTTAGCTGACTTTCTTTTTTGTCACCGCACTACACCTTGCACTGCCACTGGGAAAAGCCCAGCTGAACATCGCTGGGGTCGCAGACTCATTACTAAGCTGGACAGGTTGCACCCTGACTGGGTGGCTTCACAGGTGTCACAACCATGGGCACCTAGGAGACTACAGGTGGGCAATCCAGTCTGGGCAAGGAACTATGGACCTGGACATCTCTGGGTGACAGCAGTGGTATGCAAGGTCTCTGGGCCACTGTCATACGAAGTAGCCTTGGATGATGGTCATGTGATCAGACGTCACATTGACCAACTGCGCTGGAGGTTGTCCAGCCACTCTTCCGCCCCGGCTCTGCTCTGGGGGGGGGAGGAGGACAACAATTACAATTGTGGACCACAGTATCTCTGCCAAGGTGGACCTTCAAATGTTCCTACACATGTTACTGAAGGGGGTTTTGCCATGGAGGCGGCTCCTGACTCTGGCACAGGCACCGAGTCGTTGGGACATGGCAGTCAATCAGTTCCTCAGGCCACTCCAGTTGCTGGTCTTGGGCTCGAAGGGCAGTGTTCCCAAGAGGTGTCCATTGTGGATTTGGGGAATTCCACCCCACCACTGGACTTGGGGAATTCCACCCCACCAAGGAACTCTGGTTTGGGTTTAGCGGATCCAGCCAGTCAGCAGTCTGGAGGGTTGCCTGGGTCTTGGGGGTATCGAAGTCCTGGCTTGCCTAGCCCAACAGGTGAGGTGGCACGCCAGGCACCAACGCTGGCTCTAAGAAGGTTAGAGAGGGCCAAAGGTCCACCCAAGCATCTAAAGGACTATGTGAGGTTCCTGCCAAGTATTTGGGAGGCTTACTAGTTCTGTAGAACTCTGGACACTCATAGATGGGTGTTCTATTGATAACCTGAAACAATATGAGGTATAAGGGTCTGCCTGTGTGCAGGCATAATTGTGTTAGAATTAATAACATGATAATTGAACAAAAAACATGTATATGTATGTTGTTTTAAAACTATAAGTATTCACTTATTGTTTTATCCAAGGGGGGAGGGGTGTTATGTCCTGGGACTGCTGAATGATTCAGCAGACTCAGGAGGCTGCAGAAGGCCCGAGCAATCCACATGGTTGCCCGGGACCAGACAGGCTGTCTCCAGCCTTGTGCGCATGCGCAAGGCGGGAGACTAGCCTTGCATTGATTGGTTGATGCTGTCCCTTGCAAGGGGCTATAAAAGGCCATGGCGCCATTTTGTCTTCTGTTCTGTTCGTGATCTCAATAAAGACTTGTGTTTGTTACTCCTGCCTCGCCTCGATGTCTTTTCGGCTGAAACAGAACACTTTAGTTTAAGAGATAGCACAGAAGTGCTGTGCTTGTCTAAAACATTCCTCCTAAATGATTTTCAAATTATGCATAGCCCTAATCCATATCCCTTTAAAAAAAATCACTGTTAATGTATGAATGGGTTAAGAAGTTGGAGTGTGTTGGAAGGTCACAGACTATTAAAATTCTATTTTTAACTTTGGGGCCCTATTTTTTGTGATGAGGATGAAAACCTCTTTCCCAAAATGAATTTGAGGAATGAATAATGAGAATAGTATTGCACTTGTGTCATAATATTTCATAGAAGACATTGTGTCCATCAGTCCCCAATGCTCTAATTTTTTTTTTATTTCTGATCAGAAATCTTATTATTCAATTATACAATACACTACATTTTCACTAAGAAATGTTATAATAATAATAATAATAATAATAATAATAATAATAATAATAATAATAATAATAATAATAATAATAATAATAATAATAATAATAATAATAATAATAATAATAATAATAAAGTTGGAAGGGACCTTGGAGGTCATCGAGTCCAACCCCCTGCTCAGGGAGGAAACCCTACACCATTTAGGACAAATGGCTGTCCAGTCTCTTCTTAAAAATTTCCAGTGTTGGAGTATTCACCACTTCTGGAGGCAGATTGTTCCACTGGTTAATTGTTCTAACTGTCAGGAAGTTTCTCCTTAGTTCTAGGTTGTTTCTCTCCTTGATTAGTTTCCGTCTGTTGCTTCTTGTTCTGCCTTCAGGCGCCTTGGAGAATAGCTTGACTCCCTCTTCTTTGTGGCAGCCCCTGAGATATTGGAACACTGCTATCATGTCCCCCCTCGTCCTTCTCTTCCGTTAAACTAGACATACCCAATTCCAGCAACCGTTCCTTATATGTTTAGCCTCCAGTCCCCTAATCATCTTTGTTGCTCTTCTCTGTACTCTTTCTAGAGTCTCAACATCTTTTTTACATCGTGGTGACCAAAACTGGATGCAGTATTCCAAGTGTGGCCTTACCAAGGCATTATAAAGTGGTATTAATACTTCACGTGATCTTAAATCTATCCCTCTGTTAATGCAGCCCAGCACTGTGTTGGCTTTTTTGGCAGCTGCAGCACACTGCTGGCTCATATTTAAGTGATTGTCCACTAGGATCCGAGATCCCTCTCACAGTTACTACTATTGAGCAAGGTACCCCCTATACTATACCTGTACAATTGGTTTTTCTTGCCTAAATGTAGAACCTTACTTTTTTCACCATTGAATTTCATTTTGTTAGATAGCGCCCATGTTCAAGTCTGTCCAGGTCCTCCTGTATCTTAAGCCTGTCTTCTGGAGTGTTGGCTATTCCTGCCAGCTTGGTGTCATCCGCAAATTTGATGAGTTCCCCATCTATCCCCTTGTCCAAATCGTTGATGAAGATGTTGAAGAGCACTGGCCCCAGAACAGAGCCCTGGGCACCCCACTGCACACTTCCCTCATGTAGATGCGGTTCCATTGAGGACCACACACTGAGTACGGCCGGTCAGCCAGCTACGAATCCATCTGGTGATGATGCTGTCTAACCACATTTTTTTCTATCTTATCGAGTAGGTTGTGATCTACTTTATCAATGCCTTACTGAAGTCCAAGTAAATTATATCCACAGCATTCCTCTGATCCATTAATTTTTGTCACTTGGTCAAAGAATGCAATAAGGTTTGTCTGGCATGATCTGTTTTTGACAAACCCATGTTGGCTTTTAGTAGTGATTTTGTTTGCTTCTAGGTGTTCACTGATTCGTTTTGATTATCTTTTCCAGAATCTTCCCAGGTATTGAGGTCAGGCTGATAGGTCTGTAATTTTCTGGGTCCATTTTTTTTTCTTTTTTGAAGATGGGAACTACATCAGCTCTTTTCCAGTCCTCTGTAGTTCCCCAGTGCTCCAGGATATTTGAAAATATAGTTCAGTGGTTCTGAGATCACATCTGCCAGTTCCTTGAGAACCTTGGGGTGTAATCCATCTGGTCCTGGTGATTTGAACTCGTCTAGGCTGGACAGGTGCTCACTTACCATTTTCTTGCCTGTCTTAACTTGTGTTTCTATTCTGTTTTTTATGCATTATTTTTGATAGGTTGGTCTGTTTTTTCCTTTTGTGTAAAGACAGATGCAAAAAATGAGTTAAATAGTTCTGCTTTCTCCCTGTTGCTTCTTGCCACTTTCACCCACTAATGGACCAATCATTTCCTTCACTTTTTTCTTTTTTTTTACATGTTGAAAGAAGCTTTTTTGGTATTTTTGACTTGGTTGCAAGCCTTAATTCATTATGAGCCTTAGCTTTCCTCACTTCATCTTTGCAGGCTCGGGCTATTTGCTGATATTCTGACTTAGTCATGTGCCCCTCTTTCCACTTTCTATACTTGTCCTTTTTATCTTTCAAATCAGAGAGTTCTTTATGTAGCCATGGTTTTTTTGAGAGCTGTTATTTTTTCCTCTGTTGGTATTGTGCTAGACTTTTTATTATCTTGCTTTTCAGGATTTCCCAAGCTTCTTGAGTTTTTTCCCCTTGAGGATTCTCATCCATGGAGTCCTTCCCAAGCCTTCTCTAAGTTTATTGAAATTAGCTCTCTTGAAGTCCAAGGCTCTAGTTTGAGTGTGTTCTATTGCTTGTGCTTCCATAATGTTGAATTCCAATATTGCATGATCACTACCTCCCAAGGTTCCTGTGGCTTCAACACCTTCTATCATTTCATCTCTGTTAGTGAGAATTAGATCCAAAATGGCTAATCCCTAGTTCCCTTCTCTACTTTTTGGGAGACAAAGTTGTCTGCTAGGTTTGTCAGGAATCTGTTTGATCTTCCACTTGGTGCAGAGTTTGTCTCCCAGTTGATGTCAGGGTAGTTAAAGTCCCCCATTACTATTGTGATGTGCTTTCTACATACCTTCGTTAGCTGACTAGCAAAAATCAAAGCAAATTGCTTTCCAGACCTTGAGAATCTGAGAGTATTTTAGGAAAGAGGCGGTAGATTTTGTGTGTATGTGTGTGTGTGTGTGTGTGTGTGTAATTTTGTTCTTTCTTTTCTAACAAAATATTCTGTACATTTCATTTTCCAGGAATATGAGATAAATTTCTGTGTGGTCAAGTAATGCTGAATTTACTCTTCTACCCTAATTTTAGTTTCTGTTGATGTGAAATAACCATCACGTCATTTGGCATAGCTTATTGTGATTACCTGTGGCTTCTTAAAATAACCTTCCTTGAATTATACACCATCCAGATGTGCAGATTTCAACTTATATAATTATCACCAGTGTTCATGCTAGCTAGGAAATTCTGGGAACTGGCCCACCCATTTGGATGTCACTCAATTTGGGGAAAGCTGTCTTACAAGATGCTCATGGTTGCATAACTTCCCATTTATATTTTCCAAGCTGGTGAAATTAGCCTGATAGAAAAATGTAGTGCTGAAAAGTATTAGTGTGAATTAGAGAGGATAAAAAAAATGGGGCTCTACTCACCATCATTTACAACTCCGAATTAATTTCTCTAGTAGGACTTTGACTTATTTTTTAAATATGATGAAAAATAAGAAAAAAAAAGTTGTGGTTGGGATACAGTGGTTTAGATACAAACGAAGCCCAAATTAAGATAAGCGTACGCTATCACCTCTTGAACTATTAAGCAGTGGAATAAACTAAGTTAACCATGACAATCACAAAATTGCCTTAGGAACTTTTCAAGGAAAAGATAAGGTAACAATTTTCTGGATATGTTGCTGGCAGAACTAAAGAAAGAAAGAAATCAAAATACTGTGGCAAGGCCTTGAGCTCTGTCTACAGCTGGCATACATTATGTAAATTGAACACAATCATTTGAACTGGAGTCAGCTATGTAAACTAAGTGATTGGTTTTTGACCAGTGGAAAAATCCTGCTGTCATCCATTAAAACCTTCTGAGATTTATCAGACATTTTGAAGTCAATTTGAACAGCAATAGAGGCTGAAAATGTGTTTGTATAACATGGAAAGGGCACAGATGCTTTCAGAACCAGTTGTCGCATTTGTACAATGTCTTCCTGCTTCTTACTTGTATTGGGGCTTTGATTTAATGGTTAATTGTTGGATCACTTAGATCCCTTGCTCCTTCACCCAGCAAGTTCTTCTCCAGTTAAAGTCCTCAGCCAAAATGCCAAGCTACAGGCTGTCCTTTGAAAAAGGAAAGTCTTTGAACAATCTCCTTTCCAAGACTGCTGTTCATTTGGCCAGCTTGTCTGCTATTGCTTGGCTGTGGCTTACAGATAGAACTGGACGCTAAAGAGACAACATCAAATTCCTGCCAAGGAACAAGACTCTCAACCAGTGAAAACATTCAAGAGCCCACCAGGGCTTGTTGTTAAGCATAAGGGAAACCTGGTTAGCAAAGTCATCTCTATGCTTCCTGAATGGCTCTGATTTTCTGCTCCAACATTTCCTCTGCTCCCGACATCTTTCTCCCAATACAGAAGGCATCCCCTAACCATTATACTTTGGGCCAATGTGCTCTGAGGAAACAACTGCCTTTCATCAAGCTGCTCTTCCTTGTTTCACAAGAGGTAATTTTGAATGGGTTTTAAGCTAGTGGGGTAAATACTGCTCTCTAAGTAATATATATGTGGTTGACTCTTATATTTGATCCCCAACCTGTCCCATCTAAAGAAGAATATTCCATGGAAACCTTTGCTGTGTTTGCTGAACTGAAGAAGTTCTTGGATGAGAAGCAAAATGTCTTCAAGGAAAAACAAAGGAAGTCCAGTTGCCTCTTGGAAAACACCCATTTGGGATTTGCTGCATTTGAAAGCAACTGAACACTAAAGTTACCAGATACTTCCAATCTTTGAAAAAAGGACCTAACATTCAAACTTTCCACTAAGCCATGAAGTGTTTTATTATTGTTGTTGTTGTTGTTGTTGTTGTTGTTGTTGTTGTTATTGTTATTATTATTATTATTATTATTATTATTATTATTATTATTATTATTATTATTATTATTATTATTATTATTATTATTATTATTATTATTATTATTATTATTATTATTATTATTATTATTATTATTGGCTTAGCATGTTGTAGCAACCTAGCCACTATGGTTTATACCTTAGCACAATGTGTCAAATTCTGTTAAAATAAATAACGAACGCCAGTAAAAATGTTTGTGCTCATCTTGAACAATATGCACCTTAGATTTTTATAACTATGAAGGAATAAAACATCATTCAATGTTTTGGTTATTACTGATTTTAGCTCCAGAGATGATGCAAAAATCTATTCTGAATAACTGCCTGGATTTTGAAGTTTCAAATTCCTTTATCCTACAGTCAATTCCTCTATTTAAAAAAAAAAATTCTGAATTTATGCAGTTTAGTTTGCCCATGGAATTTGACCCAGTATTGATCTCTGCTGTTTGCATGTTTGCCTCACTATATTTATGATAAATTGTTTACCCTGTATGTTTGTATACTAAACAAATAAGAAGTACTGTTCTCATCTCAAATTGTAACATCATTATGCATCAAACTCTGATATGTTACTTGGCATTCATTTAAAAATTTTTTACAAAGCCTCTTTGAAATCGATAAATCGGTGTTAGAACATTTATTTATTTATATCTCACCTTCATTATTTTTTATAAATAACTCAAGGCGGTAAACATACCTAATGCTCCAACTACCCTCTATTTTTCCCACAACAACAACCCTGTGAAATGTGTTGTGCTGAGAGTGAGTGACTGGCCCAAAGTCACCCAGCCAGCTTTCATGCCTAAGGCAGGATTAGAACTCACAGACCTCTGGTTTCTAGCCTGGTGCTTTAACCACTAGGCCAAACTGGCCCCATATCTCCGACATAGATCTGCATAAAGATCTGCATTAAGATCCATATGATATTGTTTGAAATTCTTGCAACTGAACTTTAAAAGATCTAAATACCTAAAATGGAAAATTAATGTACCTGAATCCATTAAAAACAAATATCAGAATAGATATTTCTGGTCTAAGTGACTTATTGCAGGCTTCTCTGCCATTATCTCAGAAACAAGACACAAGAGTACATTATAAAAAAAATAATTTGAATTCCTAATTAATCTCAACATTTACTATAATTAACAGTCTGGCTGATGATTAAGAAATCTGTTTACAAAAATAATCCGTTTTTGAGGGATTGCTAATTTCCATGGTCATGTAGCCATGATCACAGAAAATGTCTTCAGACAACACTGGCTTTTTTGGCCAAGAAACGAAGGTGAGCATCACACCCTAGAACTGAACTTGAGTGGACAAGGAAAACATTACCTGCTAATTTTGTGGAGTAAACAGTATTCAAAGCTGAGAAAGTCTGACTTGATTATCAGATTAAAGTCATTCAGGTCATTGTATCAATTATTTTACAGGCCAGGTAGCATATAGGTCTAAATCAAAACAAAGTGAAGGCCTCCATGAATGATACATTAAAGAAAAGAACATAGATCTATTCATTCACCTTTGACAAGATAGATTGAACCAAGTTACTTCTAGATCAACCACAGGCTCCATGTTGGGCACAAAAATTCCCTTAGCTGAACTGGGATTTGGAGATGCATAAAGATTGTTGAGTCCAGGAGACATTTAACTGATGCCCCATGATCCAGGGCAACACACTGACCATTGGGTTACCCTGATTCCCCTACAGAGCATGGTTTTGTAAAAATATAGGGTGCTGTATGATCTTCAATTATTCCCTCATTGTGTTTTATTTGAATCCCTGCATTAATTAGAATAATTTTCCATGCTGTGAAGATGGGCTTCTCACATCTGGCATGCTTTAAATTCTCTCACTTGTGCCTGAGTGAGGGTAAATGTCAGCAATTGCATTGATGGTTGGTTCTGCACAAACACTGCTAATAACAGGTTTCAAGATTTTGGGTAAATGAATAATAGAAATTAGATGTCGCAACACTGACTGCTGCAGCAGACTGTGGGGGTGGGTCTGAACAGCTGGCATACTCCAGTTCTTGTGTGGTGGCTGCCTGAACCACATCTCAGAGACTCAGGCAGTCACCTTGATAACAGAGACACTTTCATTCTTAAAGTTTTTTTTCCCCACTTCCAGTCCTCTTCCCAGTTCTGCTTCCCAGTCCATTTTCCCCCTCCTTTTTTCTCTCTTTCAGCATTGCCTCCAAACAGGAGAATCTGATAAAAAAAAAACACCAGAAGTAGTTTATCAAAGGATCTCTCAGTTTTGCTTCCTTGGATTTCCTTTATTGTAGGATTCATTTTTTTTTCATCCCGAGGGAGACTTGCCTTTGCAATAACATGGGGGGGGGAAATAATCACTATCATACTTCCAAATTAAAAGTGGGTTTTGATAAGGGAGTGCCTGAATTGAGAAAGGTTTTAATAGTAGCACAATTTCTGGAAAATCTTTGCACTGGGTGTACATGACTTCTGCTAAAGCATTGAGTCCAATAATGGTCCAATAATTGTTCAATGGTGTTTATTTTCATTTGTGCAAAAGGTATTAGGTGCTTTGTCATTACTTAAAGAATGTACAGGGGAGAAACTGAACTTGTTCATCCTGAGGTATAATCCAGTGGATGCAATGAAACGTATTGTGCAATTTGGATTGCATGAACTACAAAGAACTGATGTGAAATGGGTAGTCAATTTTTGTCTTTAATTAAATACCTCAAACCAGCTACCACAGTGATTCATTTAATACTGAGCTCTGCCACTTCACAACCTTTTTGATCTGCAACTAATTCCTCAAGAGCTGGATACTCAATTCACCTCTTACCCTTGTTGCCCTCACTGCTGCAGATTGCTTTTTTTTAAAATCTCTATACAGCCATGAAGGCTGTAAGCTCACAGACAAAACCTTCTTGGGTTCTTTCTGCAACATGAGTTAGCCACGCCTGAGAATGGCCTCCTGAGAACATCTATGGATTTATAAACAACAAAAAGAATAGCAGAGGCTTAAAAAAAGGACAATCCCTTTTTTTTTCAAATGTTACCTTTCTGGCACACCTGCACTTCATCCATTTTTCTCCATGAATCAGTGTTCATTGCCTAATGGTTTGCCATCCATTCATAGAAATAGCCCACCCCAGGCCAGGAGTAATGGGCAGATTATTGATCTGCTTTTGGTGGTGGCAGAACATGATGGCTGGGAGTGTATTTTTCCTCCAGTAGATTGTTTTTAGAGTAAGTAAACCATTATGTCTTCTCTTTGTGGCACCCTTTCAGCATTACTCCTGAAGTTAGTGTTCCTTATATAACTTGCTAGGTTTATGTGATTTCTGGATTTCAGATTAGTAATAGACATTATGAGAAGTCATCTCAAGGTTGGGCTGGGAAAAATATAAAATGGGAGGGGCAGGGCATGGCTGGCAGCTTGTTCAATCAGAAAATTGGTGCCTGTAGAAACTAGAAGAATAAGACTTTTACTGATACCGTAGAGAAAATCAGAAACCTCTTGTTTCTAAGAGGTGCCAATAAACTAAGACTATTTGAGAACTTGCCAAATATTAGAGCCCTTCTGAAGCTTCACAAAGTGGTGTCAGGTTACAAGAAGGAATTTTCCTTAGGTATATGAGGAGGTGATAAGCCGCCTGGGAAAGCCAAGGGAAATCATCAAAACAATTAAAAAATGAAAGTTAGAATATTTCGGACATGTGATGCGACACCCAGAAAAATACAGCATACTCCATTTAATCCTCCAGGGAAAGATTGAAGGCAAACGAGGTCCAGGCAGAAGAAGAACATCATGGCTTCAAAATCTAAGGGACTGGTTTGGACAAAACTCAGCAGCACTTTTTCGTGCGGCTGCTGATAAAAACAGGATCGCCAACATGATCGCCAACCGATAACGGATATGGCACAAGAAGAAGAAGAAGAAGAAGAAGAAGATAGGAATCTCACTATTTCTCATAAAAGAAAATTCAAGATTATATTAAAGAAAAGATGCATGATAGAAAGTGTGAATGTATAATTAATTACTGGTTTCTAATTTTGGAAAACGTGGATGATGTTTGCACTGTCTAAGTCAATCTTGGAGCCTCAGTCTTTATTCATCTTAAATGGCAGATTAGTCAACCAGCATCGTAGCCAGCGAGAGCAAATTTTAATTGGCAGGCCAACAAATTAAAGTTTTCCTTGCACATCACTGGAGACTATTTTGGCTCTGGAACACTGCTGTGACAAAGAGTGGAAACAATATTAAAGCTGTTCTCTCCTAGCAATGGCAAGATGAGTTATTGAATTGCAAATCATGTTAAATTTCCTTCAGTATTTCAGGATTTGGGTAATAAGTACATTCATTTTAATTCAGTCAATTGATTGGTCAGTCAGTTAAAAGGCATGGGATTAATCATCCAAAACTGATTAATAAGTTGGCAGTCAACTGAACACACTTCAATATTAGAGTTTTTATGTTTATCTCTGCAAAGCATTTCTTTTATTTTGAATATAGGACTGGCAATTTCAAATGGTACCCTGTGGTTCTCTGAGGATAACAAGGGGATTATGCATGCAATTCTAAAACTAGGCTTAATGCTCTACATCAGACATGTCAAACTCGTGACATCACATGACGTCGCGCGACGTATCGGAGCTTTTTCCCCATTGCTGGCAATGGGGTGGGCGCAGTTTCCTCGTGACGTGTCTGACCCGCGGGCCGGCAGTTTGACACCCCTGCTCTACATAATACAAGAATGTGGTATCTTGACAGAATGGTCTTTCATTCTAGACGAAGCTTCTCCAAATGAGACATAGACAAGATCATTTCTGTGACCCCTTGGCAGTGCACTAGCCCCAAATCTACCCCAAAGGCCTGGGAGTTTGGGGGAAGACTTGATATAGCTAATATTAGTTTGGTGCATACCCATCCCCTAATGGGATGTAGGAAGTATATCTTATTCATGGCATATATATATGTAAAGTATTAATAATATATTGATATTGTTTTAACTGTTGTTTGGGATCCCCTAGAGCAGTGATGGCAAACCTTTTAGAGACTGAGTGCCCAAAAATTGTCCTGCCCCTGCCCGCCCCACCCCCTATCCCACCCCACCCCTGCCCCATCCACCCACAGGGCCACCTACCACCTCCACGGCCCACCACAGATCGCCCAGGTGGTCCAGCCACGCCCTCTGTCCGTGCCCCGCAGCATCAACTGCGTGCGATGGGCACGTGGGTGGAATCTTGTCCCCGCTGCCCAGCTGCCATGGCCTTGACTGCACTGTTCCGTGCGGGCCACGCTCGGGGACACTTTCCTCCGGGGGGACTGTTGTGAGGAGGGGGCTGTGGGGGGAGGTGCGGCTGGGGCAGGCTGGGGGGGTGGGGTGGGCAGGGCGTGGGGTGGGGCAGGGCAGTTTTGGGGGGTCCTCTGGCACGCGTACCATAGGTTCACCACCACTGCCCTAGAGTTTGATATAAGATGGGCAGCTATGTTTTAAAGAAATAAATGAATAGATAAAACCCATATTTTTCCTAGATCTTCCAGTCAGATCGGTGGCCATGGTTGGTCTGCTGTCTTTTGACCTCCACAGAGACTCTATGTGTTGTTTTGTTTGTAAGCCATTAATATCCCTTATTGCCAGAAAGCCACTGTGCTTAGTTGTGGCTAACAGAATCCTTTGCATGTGGGGTTGGGGAAGTTGTTGGAACGCTTTCTCAGATCCTGGGGAATGGGCAGGCAATTTACATGTCATTAATTCTAGTCAGGTTAAGCTAACAGATTCACATCATTCAAATGTTTTAAAAAGGCTACTTAATTAAGAGACATAAGAGACGTAAAAGAAGGCTGCAGATACACTGATGGGAAAATGTTCTAATTAATTAGGTACAGTTTTTAAAGTTGAGGGAAGGCACAGGAAGAATGAGATTAGTCTGTCCTCCCAAATGCTTTGAGCAAGGAAATTCAGGTAGTCCTAGTTTAGCAACTACAACTGGCTTCTTTAGGCAAAGCAGTCACTAAGCAAAACTGTGACTGTGCTTATGATCTTATTTCAGCTTTTCTTTGCTTTGCAGACCTGCAAAGATCATAAATGTGAGGACTGGTTGCAAAGTTATTTTTCATCACCATCAGCAAACACCATTGCTAGCAAATAGTCACTAAATGAGATAGTCGCTAAACAAGCACATGGTATTCACATGCACAAATATATTCATATGTGCACATACAAATATGATTATGTCTAATGATTTTAACCAGAAGCATACACAAACACAACAATTTTAATACATATATGACTGGTTCCTGTTACTATATGTAATCTCTAAAACAACCATACAGGGAAGTGTTAAATGCTATGTCCCATTTGAATCGATCTTATAATTGATGTGATAAGCTCCTTCCTAAAGAAAAACTGAGTTGTAAGGGAATAAAATCAGAGGAATTCTTTATTGGGATGTGTGCAATGTGAAAATGATGCAACTGGAAAGAAATCTTGTTTTAACCATTCTCCTTGTGATTCCTGCCATAGGCTTCCTTCACAGTTCAGGATGATAAAATTCCTGAAGTGTGAAGCAAGATTTAGTTGCTCATCTGCACGGCTTCTGCCCATGGAACAGCAGGAGATGACCAAGCAGTCAGTATTAACCCAGCTAAAGGTTTTTTTCAGAGGAGAATTTCCATAGAAAATGTTTGACAAGGATCTTTTCCAAATATTTGTACCTAGAGACTATTTTGTGAATCCAACTCCCTCCCTTAACCCCCTCAAATCTATCACCTGCAAACGAAAGGGAAAACTTCACAAGGCCATTTTCTCCTCCAAATCATTCCCGAGATGTACAGAATGCTCCTCATCTCTACCAGCCTGTCAAAAAATATTGACCAAGGCACTAATGAAGCAGCCACCGCAGCAAAGGAAGACCTTCTCATTTCCAAAGAGCTTCCCCAAGCAAAAGGCCTGAGGCTTATACAGAAATAGCCCATGAGGCCATCAGGATCATTCTTCTTAACAAGTTGGCAGCAGCAAATCGGAATCGGACAACCTGGCATGGACAACTTGCCGCGGAACAATTCCACATGGGATAACTCAACATGATAAATGTTATCCACCACTGCTTTTTCAACATTATTTCCATTGATAAAAATAATGTTGACAAAAGTGGCAGATAACATTTATCACGTTAAGTTATCTCGCATGGAATTGTCCATGGTAAGTTGTCCCATGGCGAGATGGCTATGGCGAGATGGCCTCGGTAAGGTGGCCAAAATGAGACGGCCACAGCAAGCTGGCCATGACAAGTTGTCCTAGACCCTCAGCAAATTGTTCTAGCCCTACTTTGATGGATCAGGAGTTGAAGCTGGGAGTGCAGCTTCACCTCTTTTATTGCATGGTAGAGAAGGGGAAAAAAGCTGAAGGCCTCTCCTCATCCTGCACACGGACACTGAATATCCTACTGTTAATTTTTCATAAAGAAAAGGAAGGGAGGGAAGTTGGGTTTTGAAGATATCTATTTTTTTTTCATCATATTTATATACCTGCCTATCTAACAGAAAAGTGATTGTAAGCAACACACAATAAAAACAAACATAAAATCAAAATATTAAGATGAGTAAAATTAAACAATTATGAGCTGGCAGGTCAGCTTTTGTGGTGGTATAGATTAACAGCTAATGGGAGCTTTGAAAAATGACCATCATTCTTTTCATTATTCTCCCTATGTAAGGTAGGATTATTTCTCTTTAGTGCACCATGTGCTTGGGAGAACTTGCACTTCTATACTGTCAACATGTCAGGGTTTTTTACTCATCAGGATGTGAGCCATTGACTAAAGTCATGTAAGAGGCATGCAACATGTCAGTCAGAGCTCCATCAAACTGGGAATGGTTCATACATGCAGTCATTTGGCATGCAGACTCAAAGAGGATACTGTCCTGTAAATTATTTATCTACCTGAAAGTGTTTACAGGAATTTCACAGAAGTCAACAAGAATAAAATCAAGAGTATGAGATTAAAAGTAAACAACTTCTATGCATGTACTCATTCATGCTGTGCAGGAAAAAAAATCCCTCTTTTTGTTGTTTTGAAAATGTCTTTCAAAGAAGAAAAGAATTGTGGAGACAATCTCATGCAGGGAGTGGTGTCCTTGTATTCACTGATTTATCCTTTGGGCCCTAACTATATGTGAAGATCCCATCTGTCGTTGTTCAATAAGTGCTCCTGCGATTTGAAGCTTTCCTGACTTTATGTGCTTCAATTAAACCCTAAGAGAAGACATTGTAAGGTGACTCTTTGTGCTAGCTTCATTCTGTTTGTTTGTCAAATCTATATCCACCTTTTGCCCCAGTAACTCAGGGCAGCATTTAGCACTCTTTCAATTCCCACCACATCACAACAACCCTGTAAGTCAACGAGGATGGTTTCCCCAATTCTAGTTCAGCACTTTAACCAACTCCATTACAATGGGATTGTTGTTGATTCCCCCACCCCCAAGATTGGGAAAATCTTTTGGCAGCCAGGGAGGCTTCAGAGAGGTCAGAAAAGTTATAACAGCAAGGCAAAATCCCCTCCACTGCAACTGTGCAAAGAATTCAAGAGAGATGCTTCAGAGAGCACATTGACAGAAGCAAATAGGCCTTCTTGAAGTGTTAAGAGTGGACCCCTCCATTACTTCTCTGCAGACCATCCCCAGCTTTTAACATTGCTTTAATGCTTGGAAAACCCTTGCCCTCCACCACTACCTACCATGAAGTGAACTCCAAAGGAGAACCAAGAGAAATTCAAAAGAAATTCTCAAGCACATTTAGAAGAACAGAAAAAGAGAACATAGCCCTCTGTCACTGGTGAAGAAAGCTACAAGCAGATTTCAGCATGGAAGCAGATCTGCAGCTGAGAAGACATCTGGGGACAAGAGGGAAGAGTATGGAGCCCGATTGTAGAGAAATTCCAAGCCAGAAATAGTTTTGACTCTCCTATGCTTGTTTAGATGGTTCTCTGGAGATAATACAAACTTTGATTCCATGTGGACAAGCCTCTGAAAAATTGAAGAAGTCACTGATTAGAGTTGCCAACTTTTTTCATGTATCCTTAAATTTTTTGGATTGAGCATTCAGCCACTTTATGTATTAAGTTTCTTTTAACATACCTCTTGAAGGCAGAAGGATATTGCCATTAAAAAGGGAGAGCTTCAAAAACACAAACAAAAAAAGGACAATGAATCTTCAGAAATATTCTTCCTCACATGTTGAGGAATTGCCAATGTTTCAGCTAACCTTTGTGTTTGTTTAATAGCTGTTATATGAGATGCAAGTGGCAAAAACCAAGTTGCCCACAGCAATAAGATTTCACTGCAGAATTGCTGTGGGCCAAGCTGTTACAGGCACAGCTCCAGATGCCCTTTGAAAATTTGGTAACCCTATTTTAATTTTGAGCCAAAAAAACCCCCTTAAATAAATTATAACGTTTGCATAGGCTGTTAGCAGAAACATTCAACAGCCTACATCCTTATTTCATGAGCTATTTCTCCATCTTCATTTCCCACAGTTCACCTCTTTGTCCTCTTTATGTCACCAGAAAATGGCACTTGCTATAATAACATACTTGATTTCTTCTGAAATATGGAGATGTGATGATTCATATGGAAGAGCTGACCGAGTTACTTGCCTCCCAGGTGACATCTATCCAAGAAGGGAAGCTAAAATTCAGATCTGAAATGAGCTTTTTAGAAAAGGCAAGATGAGGACTGCTTGGAAAACTCCAGAAAGCTAGAGGGCAGTTCTATGGGTTTTGCCATTGATGGAAACTAGAATTTGGGAGCATAGAAAATATGATCCAGATCACACGTCCCTTTCCTTTTCAATTCTTTGAAAATAGGGCTGAGGTTCTCTGAATTTTGACTCATACTATATGCAAAGCTTATGCATAGAAAAGTAATCTATATGTCTCTTGACCTCCATTAGTCAAGCTAAAAAGGGGTTGTGTGTCAATTGATAAAATAGTAACACTTCACATACATAGCCAAATGCAAGCCATAAGTGTCTCTCATATATTTTGGGGAAAAAATGGAGAAGGATGTGTATGTGTCCTTACTTATTAATTATTAACAAAGCACTATGATGTATTTAATTGCTAAGCCAGGAATTTAGTCCAAGTGTTCTGGGGCAAAATTCAATATCCTCTCCTTGTTCCTATCTATCTTTTCCACCTGAGCAACACAATTCCTCTCCATTCAGTTAAATTGTGGACATTAAAGGAAGGTGTCATTTTGTTGGATTTAATGGCCTTTAATTATTTCATCGCCATGAACTGTTCAGCTTCTCCAATGAGTTATTTTACTCAACCTCATCAACATTAGACTGAACTTAGGCATGACATTTATTTCCTGTTCCTGTGTGTCCATGGAGATTTCACAACAGTTTTTCATGATGCATTGTTGAAATATAAGCTGAATTTTCCTTGCTTGGTTGTCATTGCAGCCGAAGATATATCTTGATGACTGTAAGGTGATGGAGGTGCCTTTGATCTCCTCTAGTTTGCCCCGAACAGCTCAAATATAATAACACTTGACATGTTTTGTAATATTCTTATGACCCATGATATCCACAGGGAGAAACCCCCTACATTGCAAGGGTAAAAAACTGTCCATTTTTTGCAAGAATTAAATAACTGAAGGAAAACATATGCATCACACAATGGCCAATCTGAATTCAGGAAAAAAAATATATATAAAGCTTTTAGAATCATCTCGATTTGTTTTCTTATTAATATGACAGAGAAGGGCAAATCCATCATTCAGTTCCCATAAAGAGCATAAATATGCATATAGACAAACTACAAACAGGTCTTTGGGCTCATCCACATTTATTTTTAACTGGTTGGAAGATGTCTGACTAACCATCTTTCCATCTTCTCTTAACACAAGCCTTAACACATCCAAATAGTTTGTGGTGCTTCAAAAGTGATGATGATGGTGGTAATGATGATGATGATGCAGGCATCTTGGGTTCTACCCAGCTCCTAGTTGGCATTATTAGCTGCTGTGGACATGCTCCTTCCCCTCCAGCTGCTGGCACTTTCCACCGGGGTCATTTTGGCTTCAGCAACAGGAATGATCAGGCAGCAGAAATCTGCCCCTTTGCAATGAGTCATTCAAACACTTGTGGGCACTCAACATAAAAATAATGTCCTGACTGCCAGATAACTTGCAAAGCTTTGGTCAAAGCAGGGAGTACACCTGCCAGGTCCTGTCAACAAGCCCTGTCAGTTGTTTTTAGGCAGTGTGAGAGTGAACAAGAGTGAGTGAGTGAATGAAAACGTGAGAAAGAGTTTGGGACAGCCAGCCCAGAACATTCAATAAAGTGAACAAGTAGGAGAATGATAGAGTGAGAAAGCAAGAGCAAAAAAAAAAAAAGTGAGAAAGACTGACTGCCCAAGTGACATAGAAAAACAAGGGAATGAAAATGATATGAATGCATGAGAGACTGAACAAACAAGGAGAACAAATGAAAAATGAGCAGAGTGAAGTATGTAGAAAGGAAACAAAGTAAAAAAAACGAGAGAGAGAGAGAGAGAGAGAGAGAGAGAGAGAGAGAGAGAGACCAAGAGGGTGATAGAACAAACAATAGAATAAGAGAGATTAAGAGAGAGAAAGACAGAAAGAATCTGGAACATGTGCAAAGTGACTGGGGGTCTCCCAGGCAGGCTAGAAAGCCCACTCTCTACCTTCTGGATCAGGTTCTGATGGCCACATCTCACATTAGGAAGAAAAATTGGGAGATATTTTTCCTGCTGGCAGGAAACCTATGAATCACTTTCCTAACATGTCCAACATTAGAGCTGTCAGAACAGTACCACTCATGGGTCTACTTACTAAGTCAGAACACAAATTGGCTGTTGGGACAGAGTAAATTATTCTGGCATACTTTTGTGCCACCTCATCAACTTGATGAAACCATGGTAACTCGGCTATCTCGAGGTTCGCAAAAAGCAATTGGCCTTTCTCCCACAAGTAATATCCAGTAGCATAATGCCTGAAATAGGGCATTGATTTCCTTTGGTATAATGTATTTCATCACATATGAGTTCACAAACTTCCCAAAACTTTTTTTCAGACACTTCATATATTAATCTTCTGTAACAATTCATCTGATAGAATATCTTTTCTTGAATGAGGCCAATCACACTAATACAGTAATCCAATTACAAAACTGATAACTCTTAAATTTTATTTATTTATTTATCACATTCCTATGCCCACTCTCTCTTACACAAAGCGACTTTGGGTGGAGTACAAGTGAATAAAAAACCCCAAATAGATAAAAAGCACTCATTATAAAAATATAAAAAGTCATATTAAAATAAGACCATGATCAACAATTTTAAAATATACAAAACTCCTCAGAACAACACAGCTTGAAGCCACTGTTTCGCACCAAAGTTGAGACAAAAAATTCAGATCTTGGACATTTTATTTCATATTCAAAACACTAGCCATAAATATCTTTTGAAGCTTGAAACATTTTTCACACAGCTACTTAGAATGTCTTTCAACTGGAAATGTTACTGATTTAATCTGGAATTTCAATCATCATATATCTGAGAGGTCAGAATATTTTTTCAAAAAAAGGTGGATATTCATATATCTTTTATCCCTTTTAACTTATATTTTTTATTTAGATTTAGACTTTTATTTTTACTCTTGATGTATCCTTTATGCTTTTTAAATGACTGTATCCCAACATCCTTATGCTGGTCTATCAAATAAACATTTAATTTGATTCGTTAGATATCTGCCACTCTTTCTGATTTGCTGGAATTTTTTATTCATCTAAAACTACTACAAAATAGTTTACGTTCATTTTATTTTGTCTTTTAGCAAAGTCTATTCAGTAGCTATTCTATCAATGCTCACAAAATATTTTACTGCCAGCCTCTACCTCCCTTCTCAAGTACCCACATATGGAAGTCAGAAAAAAGAAAAAGAAACATGAGTTGGATGCAGAATCATTTTGCCTTTAGGGGAGTTATCAGAAGTAAATGCATTCTTGTGGCAGTACCTAGGAAAGAGAGTTGCATATATAATTTCACATTTATTTCTGCCTGATAGCTGAGGGAGTACAGCACGGGAAACAACTTCCATCCCTCAGTATTTGTCATGGAGCACTGGAGATCCTTGCTTTTGTAAATGTTTATGGTGTCCCCCAGGCATTTATGTGTTTCTCTTCTGTGCGATCTTAGACAGGGTCCTTAGTTCCAGGCCGTAAGCCTGCAAAAGTGATGCTTGTGCTTTCCTGCATCCCACAGAGTCCGTGAATGATAAGAGCCAGGGGAAGGGGCCTTTTGGCCAGTTGGCACTGTAAATTTATTATAAGGCAATAAAATATGAAATAGCAAAGGCACCTTAGGAAATATGTTTGCTTTATGAAAAACCTTCTTTCTCCTCTTGTCATAAAGTAGCTGAAGTTCACGAGAAAGTTCCCTTCATAAGACATTAATGGATGTTTAATTGGACTGCAAAAGAAGATATAAACATTGTGAATATATTTTATACAGTAGGGAATTATAAGTCACTGAATAGCTACAAGCCTTAGCATAATCAACTGCAGTACAAATTAAGCTCTGACATGAGAAGGGATTTTACCGATGACCGGTTTGCATCACCAGGGACAAATTTACTCACCTGAGTGTTCTCTGGTTCTTCTGTATCCATGAGAGTGGCCTTTCACGACTGCCAGATTATAATTCTCTCCACCCATCCTTGAATTAGACAGGCTGCCCATATTGCCTGTCCCTATCTTCCCACTATTGCCTCTGTTCTGATTTACTTCTGAATGATGTCCTGATTTGGCAAGTACA
The DNA here is from genome assembly GCA_023970755.1 of Azemiops feae. Taxonomy (NCBI): domain Eukaryota; kingdom Metazoa; phylum Chordata; class Lepidosauria; order Squamata; family Viperidae; genus Azemiops; species Azemiops feae. The sequence continues at coordinate 1,224,220 of JALGBA010004089.1, read as the reverse complement.
GTGCATGATAAACATTTTCTCTCTTCCTCTGCATCTCATGGCAGGGAAAACAAAAAATCACCCACCAATCATAGCACAGCAACAGAATGTGAGATTCTGTCCCTCATCTCTCAACTTTGCCCTCATTCTATCATATCACAAGATGAGTAGTACATTATAAAAAGAAAACCTGGCATCACAGAGAAAACTGAGTCATAAGCATCATTTTTAATTAGGATTTTCCTCCTTGTCTTTTCCTTTTTATATATAGTAATAAGGCCCACCATTCTACTGTTTGTCTGTTTTGGCCTTGCACTAAACTGGTATGACCTGAAGAATTGTTATACACTATATGTAAAGAGCATGAAGGTGACCTTGGAGTACTATCAGAAATTGTTAAAATGGGGCAGAGCCTGGGACAAGTGAAGAGTATTAGGACTGGCTCTTCCATGAGATATAAGAGGGGGGCTGATGGCGGAAGGGAAAACGCAACTAGACTTGCAAACTTCTCTTATCAGTATCTCATAAAATATAGTTCTAGCCTTCTTGTGGAGTCTGTTTCCTGAAGTCTTTCTTTGGAGGCCCTTGTGCAATTCTGATAGAGCACCCAACCCAAAGTTGTGACATTTAATTATTTAGGATGACAAGGGCAGATTGACAACAGATGATGCCACCCAGGAAACAAAGGGGAGAGGGCCTACCTGCCTCAGACTGAAATACCAAATAATTACGGCTCTGATCCCATCTGCTACTGGTCACCTGACTTCACTCTGCTGTAACCAATGGATCATTAGGACCAATTGATCTCCCCATTAACCTTGCAGCCAACCTTGGATGGTGTTGGCTTCAGGGGAAAACGCTATTTAACAACAAATAAGGATAACTTAAGGATATCTCACCCATAATTTATCACTTTGTAGTTTGTATGTACATTGAGAGCTTATGCACCAGAGACAAATTCCTTTTATGTCCAATCACACTTGGCCAATAAAGAATATTCTATTCTATTCTGTTCTGTTCTGTTCTGTTCTGTTCTGTTCTACTGGGGAATTGTTGAAGTAGCATCATGAGGACTCATGGCCTATAATTTTGGGCAGAAAAATAGTTCTTGGAAAATATTTAAGCAGAAAGCAGATTCTTCTTTTATCATTTTTTATCAACATTATTTACAACTTCATTATAAACCTGTGCGGCAAAGATAAGAACCAGTTTGTCATCATCTACATTCAAGTACTTTCTTGTCTAAAATGGTGCTTATGGGGTAGCCATATTGGACTTCTTCAACCAAAAGAAAAGCTAACTAATTTGTAACCATATAAGCTTCTTCACATTACTATTCTCTCCAATGCATGGAGTCCTTAGAATTTTATATATAAAAGTGACTTTAGAGGGAGGGTCAAGTGAAGGAGGAAATGCCAAAGGAAAAGCAAGAGACAGAAAGAATTTCCTAAAGTGACCTTTAACAAAGCAGTAATTAGGTATGATACAGACAGTATAACACTGATAAGCTGTTTAACATATGTAGTATGTAAAAACATTGGTTCCTGTTTAACTCTTAAGAAATGATATTTAATTTACAAAGGCTATAGCAATTCTTTGTCATTACACAAAATAAACATTATTTATTAATAACACTTTTCTTTCTGTCAGAGAAAAAGGCTGGATATGCCCTAGCTTCTGCTTGAACACTCAATTTGCTAGAAGCCTCCACATAACATAAGATATCTGATGCAGAATTCTTAAAATTCAAGCAATTGATAATAATATATATGTTCTTAGATAAGGTGCAACTGAATGTAAGGAGATGTAAATAATTGGGGCAAAGAATTCTAACTTCAAATATGACTGGTGAGGAATATGTGATGATACAAGCTCTTAGGGATATTATTAGGAGGATTAAAAGTAGGAATAGAAATAATTATATAAATATAAAATAGTGACAAGGACATAGTCTCAATTGACTCTTTCTCAGTATCAATTCATGGGTGTTATTGCTTTCTAGATATTTCAAGATACAGAAGTACCTTCTGTATGTGGATAACAGTATGTTGGCTTGCAAAACTTTAGATTTAAGATTAGATAGCCTAATTTGCATAGAATAACAAGGTAAGGTCTAATTACAAATTAAAAGGCTGAAAGGCTGAAAGGATAATAGTGGTTGGGTGAGAAATAAATAAGAATTAATGAGTTAGGGATAGTTGCATATGATGCTCTAATTAAGGGTGATAATGAACAAACCAGTAATAAATTGGGGAATTTTGTGCAACATTCTAAATTTTTCTGTGGAAAATAGCATTCCATTAGATGACATGAAAAGATGTATCAGAGGAAAACCAAATGGAGAAAAATGAATGATGAGGATGGAATGGATGGAAACTAATCAAGGAGAGAAGCAACCAAGAACTAAGGAGAAATTTCCTGACAGTTAGAACAATTAATCGGTGGAACCACCTGCCTCCAGAAGCTGTGAATGCTCCAACACTGGAAGTTTTTAAGAAGAGACTGGATAGCCATTTGTCTGAAATGGTGTAGGACAGGGGTAGGCAACCTTGGCTCTTTTATGACTCATGGACTTCAACTGCCAGAATTCCTGAGGCAGCATGGCTAGCTCAGGAATTCTGGGAGTTGAAGTCCACGAGTCATAAAAGAGCCAAAGTTGCCTACCCCTGGTATAGGACTAGAAGACCTCCAAGGTCCCTCCCAACTTTATTATTATTATTATTATTATTATTATTATTATTATTATTATTATTATTATTATTATTATTATTATTATTATTATTATTATTATTATTATTATTGTTGTTGTTGTTGTTGTTGTTGTTGTTGTTGTTGTTGTTGTTGTTGTTGTTGTTGTTGTTGTTGTTGTTGTTGTTGTTGTTGTCTTTTATTCATTAGACATGAATCTCAGTCAACTGAACATTCAAGTTGGCTGGCGTTGATGGTTGACACGGGTTGCTACCAGCATCCTAGGTGTCAACCAGGTACCTCCTTAAAATATAAGATGTTCCGAGTAGCGCAGTTTTTTGTAACATTGCTGGAGTTATTGCAGGAAGCTGCAGTTTTTTATTATTATTATTATTATTATTATTATTATTATTATTATTATTATTATTATTATTATTATTATTATTATTATTGTTGTTGTTGTTGTTGTTGTTGTTGTTGTTGTTGTTGTTGTTGTTGTTGTTGTTGTTGTTATATTATTGTTGTTGTTGTTGTTGTTGTTGTTGTTGTATTATTTCCCAGGAACCTTGATGATATATCCAGCGTTGAGGGACTTACAGAACATCAAAAGAGATGGAGCTAAGCTAATTTTGAGGAGGGAGGGCAGAATGTTCCATAAGGTGAGTGTCACACCAGAAAAGGCCTGCTGTCTGGGACCTACCAAACGTAAATCTCTAGTAGATGGCATCCACAGCATGCCCTCTCTGCCGGATCTAATTGTGCAGGCTGATATAACCAGAGAGAGGCTATCCTTCAGTCAAAACCAGCACCTTGAATGGGACCTGGAAGCAGACTGGTAACTAATTCGGCTAAAAAGCAGAATTGTAATATATGTGTTTTTTAGAATACACCTGACACATTCTGTACCAGCTGAAGCTTCCCGATACTCTCAAGGACAATCCCATGTATATCTCATTAAATTAGTTGAATCTGGAGATAGATTGCAGCTGGGATGATTGTTTCCAACTTTACTGCCAACTTCCAGAATGCTATTTTAAGCTAAAAGCCAATAATATCAAGCTGGACAGCCTCATTTGTTTGCTTTAATTTTGGCATCATCTGATTCCAGACTGACTGGAGCAATCATAACTTATATATGTGAAATTCTTGCAACCTATTGTCCCTAGAAGTGCTTTTCTGCGTGTTGAGAGAAACATAGTAAAACTCCCTGAGTCCCTCATCTCTTTCAGGAAGAAGGATACAATTTCCCTGCAGTTCAAAGGAAGCAGAACCCAGAAACATACTGTGAAAGACACATGGATGCCCCAAACAGAATAATGGTGATCACCTGAAATGATCTTGCAATATATTTGCACTGTTCGTAATGCTATATATTACGGTGTCTTCCTGAGATTATGAGATCTCATTTCATTTGGAATGCTATCTCACTTATGTCAATGAGACCTTTTTCAAAGTCTATTATTCATACGAATGTAGCCCTTAACTTCATTCCTGCTTCTAGAGGGGATGTAATGAAGCTTATGAAAAAAGTGAACTACATTTTTAATGCTTCTCCCACTTTCCTTAAACAACCTGCAGCTATCAAGTCAATCATTTGTGAAGATCAGACTCTAGCTTCCTCTACCTTAGCTGTAGCTTCCCTGAACGGATGTAATGATGATTAAATGATATTTTTTGCTCAAAACATAAGCAAATTTGATTCAAAAAACACATAGGGACCAGATGCATCGAGTTAGAAGGGGTTATTTTTGAAGTTAAATAATTACATTTCTGATTATGCTGCCATTTCAAATGTGTTTCCAAGGACAGATTCATATATTTAGATTTAAGGCTATGCATATATATGTGTGCTGAAAATAAAAGTAGCTCTTCCATATACATATGCATGTATTTACATTTTATACACAATCATCACTGGCGTATGAATAAAAAAGCTACCTGGGTAGTTCTTGGATGGGAAAATTCCAGGTGATCCCAGGAATACAAGTTAGACTAGGAAGTTTAAAAAAAAAAAAATGTCAGAAAACACAGTTATAAAACATTTCCATTCTGTTTCCAAAACGCTACATCAAGCTTGGCTTACAAAACACTTTACCTTTATCTTCTGATAATTCTAATAATTGATATAATTATCTTATATATGGAATTGGGTATGTCTAGTTTAATGAAAAGAAGGACTAGGGGTGACATGATAGCAGTATTCCAATATCTCAGGGGTTGCCACAAAGAAGAGGGAGTCAAGCTATTCTCCAAGGCGCCTGAGGGCAGGAAAAGAAGTAATGGATGGAAACTAGTCAAGGAAAGAAGCAACCTGGAACTGAGGAGAAACTTCCTGACAGTTAGAACAATTAACCAGTGGAACAACCTGCCTCCAGAAGCGGTGAATGCTCCAACACTGGAAGTTTTTAAGAAGAGACTGGACAGCCATTTGTCTGAAATGGTATAGGGTTTCCTGCCTGAGCAGGGGGTTGGACTCGATGACCTAAGGTCCCTTCCAACTTTATTATTATTATTATTATTATATATTATATTATTATTATTATATTATTATTAATTATTATTATATTATTATTATTATTATTATTATTATTATTATTATTATTATATTATTATTATATTTATTATTATTATTGTTATTATTATTATTGTTATTATTATTATTATTATTATTATTATTATTATTATTATTATTATTATTATTATTATTATTATTATTATTATTATTATTATTATTATTATTATTATTATTATTATTATTATTATTATTATTAAGCTTGAGCCCTTGCTACCTCTAGCACTAAATAGAGTTCTCCACTCTGCATCCTGAGGATGCTTCAGGTCTCTTCCAGCCTGGCCACTCTGGAGAGAGACTGGTTGGGTGGGACCTAGAAAATGATATTCTCTGCAGCTGCCCCTGGTGTTTGGATCAGCGTGACCCCTTAAATCAAGCCAAGATCCACCCTCTCACTTGTAGAAAATTGGTGAGGGCAATTTCTTCCATTCTGGAGAGCACTTGGCAAAGGTTTTAATCAGATGGAAATCTGTTTGTATTGTGATTTTCTTATCAGATATTTTAGGGAGTGTGTTTTATTCTAAGCTACACAGAGTCACTTGTTTATAAATGTTGATAATAAATAATAAACACATACCACCTATTTTGTATACTGACATCCAGGCATAAGTAGGTAATTTCAGAACAACCTATTTTAATCAGTCCCGAGGTTTTGTTCATCTGAGTTTTGGCTGACCTATGGCCATTGGTTGCTGCTGGCCAGCAGCTGTTCTTAGTGGTGCTGATAGTGGTGCTGGGCATGGTAGTCTATGACTGTGTGTGCATGTATACACACAAACACATATGTATAAAATTACATACACACACACACACACAATTTACCCAATGATTATTCCATAAGTGAACAAACTACATTTAACTCTAAAAGCTCATGTTCCACTCAACTCTTCCATCTCCCAATGCAAACCCTTTCAGTTTCTGCCCAGGCTGTATGAAGCATGTTCCCACAAATTTGCTATCTCCTGCCCACAGTATAGGTAGACCTCAACTTATGATCACAACTGGGGGTAGAATTTTTGTTGCTAAGCAAGGCAGTTGTTAAGTGAGTCACATCCAATTTTATGATTCCCCCCCCCAGGGTTGGTAAGGGAATCCTTGCACATAGGTGTATCATGCGGTCATTTAGCAAATCTGGCTATCCCCCCCTCCCATTGATTTTGCTTATCAAAAGTCAGCTGGGAAGTTTGCAAATTGTGGTCACATGACCCTGGGAAGCTGCAGCCCATCATAAATATAAGACAGTTGTCAAGCACCTGAATTTTGGTCGCATGACCATGGAGATGCTACAGCAATCATAAGTGCAAGGATTGGTTATAAGTCACTTTTTCAGTGCTGTGGCAATTTCGAACAGTGGCTAAGCAAATGATTGTTAATCGAGAATTACCTGTATAGTAAAGCTTTCCTATATTTTTAAAAAACACCTTTGAGTTGCAATATAGGGATATTTCTGTTTTGTTTCTATGGATCTGAACTAGCAGTTCTTCCTGGTTACAAAATTTCAATGGCCCCACAGTGGAATATAGCAATAGAAATACAACCTTTTCCCCACAGCTTTGATTATTGTAGTAACAGAACTATGATGGTGTCATGTGGAGAGAACAACAACAGATAAAGGCTTTGCGTTAGTGTCAAAGGAGATAATGTGTCAAGGGGAGTGAAAATGTACAAAGCCCCCTGGAAAATATAGGAAAGGAAATGGACTAATGGGAAGGTAACAATCCCTAAAATAATAATAATAATAAAAATCAGGCAGTAGTAGGCAAGTGCACAGAGGAGGCAGAAGAAAATCTTGTCTTCACTGCATGAATGGGAAGAGCAGGCAGCAAAGGAACAATAAATAGATCTTACAGAAGCTAAAGTCTGATCTGAATACAACCTGGTTTTGTTGACACCCCATTGGATCTGGAGTGGAATTCCCAAAGTCAGTTTAAGAAACAGGAACAGTGTGAGAAAGAAGCAGCTTAAGCAGCACTGTGAAATTGCCTATAATCTCCAATAAACTCATTTGGATAGTTTTGTGTCATGTTCACCTCAACCTGTACTTCAAAGGTCCCCCCTTTGATACACAACATACCAATGCAGATTTCAGAAAGTCACTATGTTCTTTAAATTTCATCTGCTTTCTAGCCTTTTGGTTGAATGAGATTCTTTCAATCCAGTTGTGGAGGGCAAGGAGACTATTTGGAACTACAGATCCCACAGAAGCTTTAAAGTCAAATGTCAGCTATTTACTGACAATTCAGTATGCATCAGTGCAAATTATGTGGTTTGTTTACTGTATTTATATAGTAAAAAAAAAAATCAGCTTTCAATTTCTTCTATACATTCACATCAAATCTTCCGTGCAGAGGAGGCACTAAAGGAACCTTGCTTTCCTACAGCAATGTTTCTCAACCTTGAAGAATATAAGCCACTTGAAGATGTGTGGACTTCAGCATACTGATTGGGGAATTCTGGAAGTTGAGGTCCACACATTTTCAAGTGGCCAAGGTTGAGAAACCCAGCTTTAGTGAATGGACAGGATCAAGAGAGACTTACCATCTATTCCAGCCCATTTCTAATTCAGAAACCATGTTTACAAAATACTATTTTCTTTAAGAAATTAAAAATGTTTACTAGATATTTAAACTTATGGTGGCCCTCTTTCTTTCTTTTTTCATTAAAGTTTTATTAATTTTTAAGAATTATAATCTTTAGTGCTTAGTAAACAACATGTTGTCTGGGTTCAAATATTTAACATTAACTTTTTCAATATAAATCTGTTCAATACTACACAATCCAGTATTTTTTTTCTCTGATCCTCCTTTCTTCTCCATATTTTTTTTTCCATTTTCCCTTCATTACACCATTACAATTTTTGGTACTGTTAATGTATACAAAGTTAGATATAGGCATTTTCATCATATTTTACTAATATCATACAAATAATAATATCAATTCATAAATCAATAATGTCAATTCATTAATCAACCTCCTGTTTTTCGTACTCTTGTTAAAGTTTGATTTCCCATCAGTATTTGAAATATCTTTATCAGTTATGATTTCCTCAATATTAAACATTTATATAGCTCAAATTTTTATTCAAATCAATCTTCCTCTTATCTTCATATTTCCCATATCAAAAAAAGAAAAAAAATGCTATCTTAATTCTAAGTCCTATCTTTCATTATAAAAGTCTAATTATATCTAAAAGTCTTCTATTCTTTTAATCCTATTAATCTTTTAATCTTATTCAAAGAAGTATTTAAACCTATAATGCCCCCTCTAAAAGGTCAAATCTTCTGTTTTTTTAAATCTCGCTTTCTTTCTTTACCAAGAAAGGGCAATTAGATCACCCAGGGGTTTTCTTTCTATTTTTGTAACAATTGCTTGGCATGAGGAAGACAATTTAGGTAAGGTATTTTTTTTGGGGGGGGGGATTCCACCCATTTCTATTCCTTAAACCACTCCCAGTTCCTTTCTCCCTCCATTTCTCTTTTCATTTCCTGTCTCCCAAGTTGTGACATTTCCCTTAACAGCTCTATATTTCCTTTTTTAACATCTTTTTCCTGGCCATCAGATATATTTTGCAGACCTAAGGGGTAAAAGTTCTTTTTGCATTTTCATTGTTATAGCTAAGTCTTGGAATTCTTTTATCTGTTCCATCTCTAAATCCATTTCCCCTGTTTCGTCTTCTGATTTCTGGATTGTTTGTTCATACTTTGTGGTCGTTATCTGGGAACTTTCTAGTTGTAGATTTAATTTGGAGATTTGCTTGTTAATATTGTCTAAATTGTTTTTAGTCTCATTATGATTCCTTTTTATATCCTCTTTGCATTCAACAATTGTTTGGTGAATTAGTTGTAGCACAGAATATATTTCTTTCTGAAAGGTGTTTGTTTTTTCTTGAGGCATCATTCCTGGAGATTAGTTTTCTGGTCTTTACATGTATCCTTTATAATCCAATAGATTCCAAAGTACAGGTTCAGTTCTGAAAGCAATATTTTATAGTAATCCCTTGTCTCAAGTATCCCCAAAATTGTCAATCAAGCAAGGTTGTAATCCACAATGTTCGAAGCGTTTAAAATATTCAACCTCTCTGAAAACAGCTCAAAAGTCTCTCCCAGCCAAGTGTAGTCCAAGGTTTAATAATAATAATAATAATAAACTTGGAAGGGACCTTGGAGGTCATCTAGTCCAACCCCCTGCTCAGGCAGGAAACCCTATACCATTTCAGACAAATGGCTGTCCAGTCTCTTCTTAAAAACTTCCAGTGTTGGAGTATTCACCGCTTCTGGAGGCAGGTTGTTCGACTGGTTAATTGTTCTAACTCTCAGGAAGTTTCTCCTTAGTTCTAGGTTGCTTCTCTCCTTGATTAGTTTCCATCCGTTGCTTCTTGTCCTGCCTTCAGGTGCCTTGGAAAATAGCTTGACTTCCTCTTCTTTGTGGCAGCCCCTGAGATATTGGAACACTGCTATCATGTCCCCCCTCGTCCTTCTCTTCATTAAACTAGACATACCCAATTCCAGCAAACGTTCCTGATATGCTTTAGCCTCCAGTCCCCTAATCATCTTTGTTGCTCTTCTCTGTATTCATTCTAGAGTCTCAACATCTTTTTTACATCGTGGTGACCAAAACTGGATGCAGTATTCCAAGTGTGGCCTTACCAAGGCATTGTAAAGTGGTATTAATACTTCACGTGATCTTGATTCTATCCCTCTGTTAATGCAGCCTAGCACTGTGTTGGCCTTTTTGGCAGCTGCAGCACACTGCTGGCTCATATTTAAGTGATTGTCCACTAGAACTCTGAGGTCCCTCTCACAGTTACTGCTATTGAGCAAGGTACCCCCTATACTATACCTGTACATTTGGTTTTTCTTGCCTAAATGTAGAACCTTGCTTTTTTCACCATTGAATTTCATTTGTTAGATAGTGCCCAGTGTTCAAGTCTGTCCAGATCCTCCTGTATCTTAAGCCTGTCTTCTGGAGTGTTGGCTATTCCTGCCAGCTTGGTGTCATCCGCAAATTTGATGATTTCCCCATCTATCCCCTCGTCCAAATCGTTGATGAAGATGTTGAAGAGCACTGGGCCCAGAACAGAGCCCTGGGGCACCCCACTACACACTTCCCTCCATGTAGATGCGGTTCCATTGAGGACCACATGCTGAGTACGGCCGGTCAGCCAGCTACGGATCCATCTGGTGGTGATGCTGTCTAACCCACATTTTTCTATCTTATCAAGTAGTAGGTTGTGATCTACTTTATCAAATGCCTTACTGAAGTCCAAGTAAATTATATCCACAGTATTCCTCTGATCCACTAATTTTGTCATTGGTCAAAGAATGCAATAAGATTTGTCTGGCATGATCTGTTTTTGACAAACCCATGTTGGCTTTTAGTAATGACTTTGTTTGCCTCTAGGTGTTCGCTGATTCGTTGTTTGATTATCTTTTCCAGAATCTTCCCAGGTATTGAGGTCAGGCCGATAGGTCTGTAGTTTCCTGGGTCCATTTTTTTCCCTTTTTTGAAGATGGGAACTACATCAGCTCTCTTCCAGTCCTCTGGTAGTTCCCCAGTGCTCCAGGATATTTGAAAAATATAGTTCAATGGTTCTGAGATCACATCTGCCAGTTCCTTGAGAACCCTGGGGTGTAATCCATCTGGTCTCTGTGATTTGAACTCGTCTAGGCTGGACAGGTGCTCACTTACCGTTTCCTTGCCTATCTTAACTTGCGTTTCTATTCTGGTTTTTATGGCACTATTTTTGGTAGGTTGGTCTGTTTTTTCCCTTTGTGTAAAGACAGATGCAAAAAATGAGTTAAATAGTTCTGCTTTCTCCCTGTTGCTTGTCACCTTCTTGCCACTTTCACCCACTAATGGACCAATCATTTCCTTCACTTTTTTCTTGTTTTTTACATGTTGAAAGAAGCTTTTTTTGTTATTTTTGACTTTGGTCGCAAGCCTTAGTTCATTTTGAGCCTTAGTTTTCATCACTTCATCTTTGCAGGCTCGGGCTATTTGCTGATATTCTGACTTAGTTATGTGCCCCTCTTTCCACTTTCTATACTTGTCCTTTTTATCTTTCAATTTACCAGAGAGTTCTTTATGCAGCCATGCTGGTCTCTTTTGAGAGCTGTTATTTTTCCTCTTTGTTGGTATTGTGCTAGACTGGGCTTTTATTATCTCACTTTTCAAAACTTCCCAAGCTTCATTTTTTTCTTTCTCTCCCATTAGCTCTTGAAATTAAAAGTCCAAGATCAGTAGGTACTTATAATCGAAGAAGGTCAGGATGATACGTATGCCACAATATTTTCCTTTATTGCCAACTGTTCTCCCAGGGTAGGAATCACCAAGCAAAGCAAATTATAGTGCTATGCACAAATTCACCACTAGATGTCACTCAAGGTCCTTTTTCCACTCTTAAAACAAAGGATTTATTTCTTATATTTCACCTCAATGTTTTTTTTCAAAGAGAAAATCTTAACAATTATCTCAGTTCTCAAATTTATCAAAACTGTAATTTTGTATTACTTTCACTTCAGTATTATGTATTTCTGTCCCCCATAAATTTAAAACGCCGCTTCCATTCACATCCGGAGGTTTTAGACTTCTTGGGAGCCTTTCCCAGGAAATTCAGTTGCAAAATAGTAAAGAAAGGATCAATAATCTCACCCAGTCCAAAAATGCTGTTTACGATGTGCTAATTAATGCTTTTGTTCTTCAGTTGTCAGCAGCTAATGGCCGGTCACAGAGGTGTGGCCAGTCTTTCCCCTGCCAGTTTAGAGGGCTTTCCTTGGATCAAATGGAGAAACCTCCATATCTCCATGATCAAAAGGCATCCCTCCTTCTTCATCGCCTCTTCAGGGCAATTTTAGGCCCTTTTCAAGGTGCCCAGCAGGGTGAAATTGGGTGCGGAAGACCGAGCCTTGCCTTCCTGCGTCTGTCTCACCGTGATGCAAACTCGGAAGTTCTGGTGGCCCTCTTTCTTTACCCTGGAGCACGGGTGTCAAACTTGCCACGTCATGTGACATGTCGCGACATATTGCAACTTTTTTTGCATTGCCGGAGCTGGGGTGGGCATGGCCTCCATATGATGCAATTGGCCCATGGGCTGGCAGTTTGACACCCCTGCCCTAGAGGACAGCTTGGGAAACAATTGCTGCTTCTGTCTGGAAAGGAAATTCAGGTGAAAAGCAAAGATATATTCTGTGCCATTCTTACAACACTGATTCAAGAAGGACAGAAACCAGAAAATAGGGATTATTCCTAGCTTCATCTGAAACACATGTTATGATTCCTTAATTAACTATCTGGAACAATATTTATTATTTATGCTTTAGTTAGATTTGTAAACAAATCTCCAGCAACTGAAGGCAATGTACATAATAATCCCTCGTTTTTTTTCTAAATGTTGATAGAACCAGATGTCTTTCTAGGCAGTATCTATAATACTTTGTCTCCATGCCATTATTTACATCTGAATTTTCTAAAGCAGACTACCCCATTTTGGATACTTCTACATGGAATATTTGCATAACGATTATGTTGTTGCACTTTTCCTTAATATTACTTTAATAGTCTCTAGGACTTTAATTTGTGTGTGTGTTTTAATACATTCTCTATTTGTATGAGCCATGGCAGAAGAATTTGGAATTGTAGAAATCTAGGGAAAGAATTAAATGTTTAATTCCCTATTCTTGCAAATGAGTCTCATCAAATATAACTCAACTGCAAGACAAGCCAGGCAGTGACTCATGATTTGACCTGAATAGTTTAATTGGGAAAACCTTTTCAGCAATTATACATGCAATAATAATAATGCAATGGAAACATTAAGTAGGACTAGTAATGTGAACATTATCTGGTGCAACTGTAGAGATCACCCTCACCTAAAGAGCCAGAATTCAGAACTGTAACTTCACAAAAATGAATATGGATGTGAAATTGTAGCTCTCACTTTGAAGTTAATGATCCATATTGCAGCCCTGAAGCTCTCCCAAGAGTTTCTTCCACTGGGATTTTTAATATTACAGAAGGATACATTATTAATTTTAGAGAAATAGAAACTATTATGTACAATGGGAAATAATTGTTTTCCCTGTGTTAAATCTATGATAAATAATGGTGAGCACCAGCAAATTTTACTGAGCTCAAAGAAGAAGTACCAGAAATAATATGATCAGTTCATATTATAGGTGACTTTATCTATCTAGTCCAGAGGAACATCCAATCTGGGTTTTGAGTGGTTAAAAGACATACAGGGTGAACCAAAGTTCAAAATTCAGTGACAGAAGCATGTCATGAGAAGGGTTTCGCAGATTTCCCAGGACCAAACAGACCAAACAGGTCCTGCTTATGAACCAATTCGATTTTTTATCTTTATTTGTAATAGTAAAACAGAAAAAGTTCAGTTTCTCTGAGAATTTGACATTTACAGCTAGATTACAGCTAAGGACTCTATGTATATGTGAAACCATAATCTGTTTCGCTCCCAGCTATTTTCCCATATGGAGCTTTTCAACTACAGGTACAACTTGTATGTATGGGAGAACACCTGATGAGATGACAGGCAGTGTTTATCTGCTCCATTCTATCACAAGTTACCTGAGTGAAATCTGTAAACAGTTGGCAGGTGCTGAATTGAAGCCAGGGGCAAGATTCTACAACCAGTAGTAATGTGAGCATGATAAAGAAAGTAGTGACAAAGAAAGATTCAAGAAAAGGCTAAGGAATGAATGCATTGCAAAATGGGCACTTGAAAAGTGGCTTCAATATATTCTAGCAACCAACAAGCCTAGGCTACTGTATATTTCATTTTCATGGCCTACAATCTCAGATTTTTGTTTGAAGAACTGGAATTCACTTGTTCAGCCTGGTCCTCTCCCCCCCCCAGCCCCCCCCAAATATTTACTGTTCTTTAGAAGAGAAATTAACTGTGAGGTTGTGATGCCAATATGTATGCCAAGCAGTATGTCGAGCCCCATATAGCTGCAGTCCAGTCTGGAGAAATTAATACAATCAGCATAGCCAACATTAAAGAGGCCAAATCATTACTTTTTTTTTACTCAATTTAGAAATTACTTTTGAAAATGAATCCTGATATTACCTTCAGTTGGGAGAATGCCATCTTTGTTGGTTAATCTATGCTGAAGAAAGGAGCTGATTCCTTTCTCCTGAGTAGATTCTTTACAATAGAATTCTCTGGAGCCAGAGAAGCACACCTACAGTGACTCAGAAGCACCATATAAATTCATTTCTACTCGTGCTTTGAGGCCATGGAAAGAAAACTGAGGTGGGAGAGGATCCAGAAAAGTATTGAAAGGTTATTGGGAAGTTAGTGAAGCCTGGGTGATGTTGGTGTTAATGAAGATTCTTTGTGACCTTCAATGTGAATGGGATGTTCTTAAAATCTTTTTCTTCCGCTTCAGAAGAATATCCTCTGGAATGTAGGATCATGATACTATGAGGATTGCATATTACAGTATGTTGGCTAGTGGACAAAACAAAATTCCTAACATATATTTAGAATAACAGAGTTGGAAGGGACCTTGGAGGTCTTCTAGTCCAACTGCTCAAGCAGGAAACCCTATACCTTCTCAGACAAATAGTTGTCCAGTCTCTACTTGCATTTGAATGTGTGCACAAAAACTATTCTCCCATCCTCATAGTTTCCGTGCCACATAAACATTCCATCACGGACTTACCATATTTTCAAGCAAATAAAAGACAGACAGAAGTCATGATCAGCAAGTTTCTACAAGCCAAGTCATGCAGTGTCTTTCAACAAATGGCTAAATCTGTGGTTCCCTAAGTGAAGGGAAAGGCTGGATTTAGCTTTCTGGCACATCTTGTTTCCTCTCAATGTGCAAAGGAAAAGCAGCTTTTGAGGGATGGGTTAACTTTCTTGATCCCCCTTGGTTTGTTGGTACATCTCTACTTTCTCCGATTTTGGGGGGAAGCTGGCTGGAATGCCTGGACTGCAACACAAAAGCAGGACCATTCCAGTAAATTGGATAAACCTATTCAGTTTTCTTACTGGCAACATGATAAGCCTATCCATTTATTTACTGGCAAAATCTTGTCCCTCTATTGTGCTGCCGAATCTCAATTTGATTTGTGTGTAAGTCAGGCTTTCTAATTTTCTCTTCCATTTGGGGGGTGGAGAGGGGAGGGAGATCTAAAATGTTAGAAAAACTACATATGTATTGATACAATTTTCTTTAGTATAGAAAGTTCTGAGTGCAGTTTGCTTTTTTAAAAAGCACAATGACCCTAATGCAGGCAGTTTTTGATTTACGACCTTTTGTTTGATGGCAGTTCAAAATTACGATGGCCTCAGAATTGGCACTTACAACCTGCCTTAGCACTCACAACTATCACATCACACACACACACACACACACACAAAGACACACACTGTCACATGATCCCAATTCAGGAACTTGGCAACTAGCTCACATTTTTAACTCGTTATGGTGTGCTGAGGTCATGTCATCACAATTTGTGACTTTCCCAGCCAGTTTTCAACAAAAAAAGTTAATTGGGGATTCACTTAACGAACACATGATTTTTTTAATGACTGCTGTAAAATGGACATAAAATTGAATCCAATCACATGATGACTCAGTTAATGATCATCCAAACTTACAATGGAAATTCCAATTCCAATTATGGTCATAAGCAAGGACTACCTTGCTTATATATTTTTATATATACAGGTAGTCCTCAAGTTATCAATGTAATGGAGCCTGCATATTTCATATTCCATTCCATTCCATTCGTAACTCAGTGATTCGTACGAATGAATCTCGTACCTTGAACGTGATTCACTCCCAGCTTTTGCCTGCGCATTCGCTAATTTAATGTTTGGGCTCATTAAGGGAACATGAGGTATCTCAGGGTGGGGAAAGCCATGGGGGGCCTAGTGATGGAACAGGCCATCTGTTTCAGACCACCCAAGCCCCCCGCGAGATACCTCATTCTCCCTCCCTACAATTGCTCCCCTGCCCAATCCTGCCATACTGGGTCACTTACCTTGTGAAGATCTGTCTCCTCTCCAGCCTCTCTGTTTCTTTCTCTGCTCCTGGCAAGAGCAAAGGGAGGCCTCAGAGGCCCAGAATAGACCTCCAGAAACACACAAAAGCCTCCCCTGGCCTCCGTTCTGGGCCTCAGAGGCCTGGAGGAGGCATCCGAGGCCCCGAACGAACCTTCAGAGGCCATGAGAAGCATCCCCTGGGCTCCTTTCTGGGCAGCAGCAGCCTGGAAAAGGCCTACAACACCTGGATCAGGCCTCCAGAGTCATGCAGAAGTGTCCCCCACCTCCTTTCCAGGGGGCAGCGGTCTGAAAAAGGCCTCTAAAGCCTGGATCGGGCCACCGGAGGCACACAGAAGCATCCCCCAGCCTCCTTTCTGGGCGGCAGCAGCACAGAAAAGACCTCCCATGCCCAGATCAGGCCTCCAAAGGTCCACAGAAGCCTCCCCTGGCCTCCTTTCCAGTGTCCCAGAAAAGGCCTCTGATGCTCAGATCAGGCCTCCGGGAGGTCTGCGGAAGCATCTCTCGGACTCCTTTCTGGGCAGTAACACCCAGAAAAGGCCTCTGACGCCCAGATCGGGCCTCCGTAGGGACACGGAAGCCTCCCCTGGCTTCAGTTCCATTCTCTGTTGCAGAGAACAGAGGCCTAAAGTACCATGAGTTCACGTGAGATTCGTAGCATGATACCTTGCATGGCTTGGTGAGTGGTAACTTCACGTGATGTTGTGTTACTTTAGGGCTCCATTCTCTGTGAACGCCCCGAAGGCCTAGAGCAGCCAAGAAAGCGAAGGATCTTCATCTTTGCAAGGTGAGTGTGGATGGGAAGGGAATAGCCAGGGTGAATGTTGCGGTGCCACTGCGGTCATTCGTAAGGTGAACGACTGCCATGGTGTGGCAACATTCATAATTTCGGAACTTTTTCATAAACACCAAGGGGCACTTATCAAATAACTTCGAACGTTTGCTAAGGAATGCTCGTATCTTGGGGATTACCTATATTATTGTCCTTTCACAATCAGCCAATGCTTTGGGCATGTCACATCATTTTGTTCCCATAGAATTCCATGAAAGATTTATTTTATTTTTAGCTCCTCCTCCCAATTTTCCTCATATTTCTTTATTGGATTTATATGATTGCTATCTCATGTCTGTAGAAGAAGAAATGGCAGAATTTGGGAGCAGAGGTAAAAGAGGGATCAGCTTAGAATCCTTACGTAGCTACAAGCAGACTAAGTACAACTTTTTTTGAATTGAATATCTAACTCTAATCAGGTGCTAACCATTAGTTGAGCAGATTCCTGTGCATAGCCTTTTTAGCAATAAATCAGTTTCATTGGAAGAGACCTGGTCTTTCACATCTGACAATGTCATTGTGACTCTGTACAGGGTACTTGAAATACCTCCTCAAAAGACAATAGTACATAAATACCATACAACATCAACCCCCCCAAAGAATCCCATAAACCAACATGTCAATAACATGCAGCCATGGTTCATCAATTGTCTACTCCACCTCTCAGAAGGCAGGCTCATTCATCTAGCCCAAAGTCTGAGGGAAAAGCCCAGGTTTTGCAACTGCAGAGATACTCTGCAACATATCAATTCAGCTTGTGATTTCTCTAGGAAGAGTTGCTTTAGATTTGGGGGGGGGAATGTTCTTTCTTGCCTTACATCGGGAAAGGTAGCAAGAAACCTTATCAATTCACGAGAGTATTTTTTAAAAGCTCTATTATTTATAGAATGAAGCAGAATGAAAAGGAAATGAAGGGACAGTGCAAATTGTAACACAGATTTGACAAGTCCAGACATCTGTTCAAGGGATGTTTGGTCTCTAAGACACATTCTGATCTTCAGAATGCATGGACAAACATCAGAAACACTATACACAAAGAAGTTGCTGATCCATAGGCTATATATTATTGATCAAAAAGAGCACAGATGCAACATAAAAAGCTTGAAAGATGTGAGCTTGGCTCTGTCACGTTTGCTTCTTTATGTACGTAAAGCTGCAGAAAGTCCTTTGATTGGGCAGCGCAGAATATATTAAATAAATAGTTTTAACTTATGCTTCTGTGTACAGAGACAATATACATTGTACAAAATGTACACTTATTACTTGAAATTATTACTAATTTCTCCACAATATACTTGGCATTTAAAAATAGTCAGCCCATAATGCCCTATTTCTAAAGAGCCCTGAACCTTTGTGAAGCTTCATTATCAATTTGAAATGTAAAGCAACTTTCATCTAAATTGGTGTTTCTCAAGCTCAGCAACTTTCAGATATGTGGACTTCAACTGTCAGAAATCTCCAGCCAGCCATACTGCCTGGGGAATTCTGGGAATTGAAATTCACACATCTTAAAAGTTGCAAGGTTGAGAAATACTGGTCTAGCGACACCTTCACTTTTCACATAAGTATGGGTACCAAATCAAATTCCTTGCCATCAAAAATACAAAGGTGCCCCTTTAAAAAAAATGCTTCATATATTCAACAATTTTGGAGATTGTGTTTGTCTTGATTTTTGGTTATAATCACTGCTATTGGAGATGATTTTATAACAAAACACATAATAAGAAGTGTTTGTACTCCTTATAATAAATATCTAGATTGGAAAGGCTCCTTGGCACATTTTTTTTTTCCAAAAAGGCCTAAACTCATTTATATGAAAATTGACATTCTTAGTGCCTTCAGAAGTATAAATTTTTCTTGTACATGTCATCTGATTTTGCTACAAATTAAAATGCTGTCTGCATTTTCCTTTTTTTAAGCATACACACACAGCCAATTTTTTTTGCATCAAGTCTCCAAAACAAACAAACCCTCTAGTGGTATGCTGTTTCTGAAATTTTCATTTAATACTAGTATACATACATTAGACATTTGTTGATTTCCAATAGTAATTACTGGGAAATACATACATCTGAAATTCTGAATCAAGATGCAGGTACCCTGAATCAAAGAGGTAGACTGTTTTCTGAAGAATCCAAGCAAATGCCCTCCTTCTCCTTACCCACATAGCTTGTGAAGGAATCCCTGTGAATTTCAAAGTATCTCAGTATTGGAAAGGTTCTGCTCTTCCAACATACATATTGGAAGTATGTAGTCTAATGTATAATATTATACATATTAATATTAATATATTGCTGCATAGCAATAGCACTTAGGCTTATATACCACCCCATAGTGCTTTACAGCACTCTCTGGATGACTTACAATGTCAGCATATCCCCCACAACAATCTGGGCCTTCACTTTATCGACCTTAGAAGGGTGGAAGGCTAAGTTAACCTTGAGCCCATCAGGATCAAACTCCAGGCTGTGGGCAGAGCCTGAAATTTTGCATTCTAACCACTGCACCACCAGGGCTCTGATGCATACTTTTAGAAACAAAAATTCATTTCGTAATTTGACAAGTGGAGTAACTATGTTCTGAGCTTGATGAGAATCTAAAAAATGCTGAAATATGATAACCTAACAAGTATCTCAACTCTCCAGTTCTAAGGCTTATTTGGACCCCTCATTTTCTCTATCTGTGAACTGGAATCATTCTCTAAGGTCCAACCAAATAAATGTTATGACTGACTGAACATGGCAGGGAAAGATGAAAAGAGATTGAGATCTGTAGATGAAAATAACTTGTATTTCACCAAAAATTGCTTCTGCTAAGTCTTTCGCTAAGCATAACTGCCTAATCCATGTGACTTTGTGCACTGGATATCCCAGGTAAACTAGACAGGAAACCCAGATAGGTGAACTACTTTATCATAAAGCTACATTAACAGACTCTTACAAGTCTGAAAGTCCAAACTTCACACCACCACTTTTAACTGCTTGATCCATTAGGGCAAGTCCTGTCAAAATTTCTTTCTCTGACCATTAAGCCACTGGGGGCTCTTGCCCCTTTTGTCTCATTGCTTTCTAGACAGCATCTCTTCCCCTCATCCCCCAAGGTCTTCCACACATTCCATTACAGGATGGCAGCCAAAAGTGAAAGTTATCTGTATTTTTTTGTGTCACCTAATATTCATTTGGATTTTTGTAGACCAAATATTAATATCTGGATTAATTTGTAGTTAAAGCCAATTGAGTCAGTCACAAATGAGTAATTATGCCTTATTGAGGTTTGCTTACATTGTGATGATTCGCATACGGCAGACATTTTAATTCAGAAAATGGCTAATTTATGATTAAGAAGTCATCATTTCTCCAGGAAAACTGAGCTCTGGTTGATCTTTTGAATATTATTGATAGGGCAGCAGCAATTCTACTGCCATGTGATTAACTGTCACTAATTCATTACTTGGGAGGAAAAATGATAATGAAAGGATAGGCCATAAATACAAACTAGATCCAGAGAAAAAGAATAGTCTGCTGGTCTGGATCTGAAACTAGGAGTCACACATGATAGCAGTGTTCCAATATCTCAGGGACTGCCACAGATTAGAGGGAATCAAGCTATTTTCCAAAGCTCCAGAATGCAAAACAAGAAACAACGGATGGAAACTAATCAAGGAGAGAAGCAACCTAGAACTAAGGAGAAATATCCTCACAGTGAGAACAATTAACCAGTGGAATGGCTTGCCTTCAGAAGTTGTGGGTGCTTCATCACTGGAGACTTTTAAGAAGAGTTGCCTGAGATGATTTGGAGTCTCCTGAGTGAGCAGGGGTTTGACTAGAAGACCTCCAAGGTCCCTTCCAATTCTGTTATTCTGTTCTGTTCGGTAAACATCTGGAGTTTGGAAAGAGCAATATCTGAAAGTATTAGTATCTCTTCTTCTAAGCCTAAACTCAAGTCCTCTTGAAATATAAGTGAGAATTAAAGTGCACAAAGAAGAGAACATACTATTATCTTTACATCATCTTGCTTCTATAGTCACACCTTCCCTTTGAATACTGGACAAATATTCTCTTAACATCTGGTTGAAAACCAACGGCAATCTTACCACTGGTTGTTTGAAAATGTAACCTATATTCTAGCGAAGCCACAGCTGCATTTTTACCTTTACATTTTGGATAGTCTTTTATTGCATATCATATTTTCCCTTTAGCCAGTTGTGTACACTTAATCATTAGCCAGTGGGAACTAAAATAGAAAATAGCTAAATAAGAACTCAGTTTAATTATATTTTTTATCTCAATTTGTCTTGGCATTTATGAGTAACACAAGTGCTTTTATTAAAGCAAGAGGCTAATGAACAAGGTCTGAGTAGATCAATTAACCCAACTCTGGCAAGCTTTGAAATACATTAGAGAGGTACACACATAGTCACACTTGCATAACAAAGAAACCACTAAAATGGTTCATATGAAGCAATTTACTAATTTTTTAAAACAAATATAATTTGCTTGATTTGTTCTTCTCCATTCCCCCCCTCCCCCAAGTAAAATCCCTTTGGCATTAGAATGTTTAGCCTGGCTCCCATCCTCCTGCATTGAATTTTAATTAACATTTCATTCTGCATTTGTAATCCATCTACCTCACCTCTGGAACTGGTACTTGTCACTAAAGTATGTGCACACTCATCAACAATACATCTTGGGCTTATGTTAAATTATTATCTCAGCTTAATGTATTGATCAAGTAATCAAGGTAAACTTTAAAATGATCTGGCAACACCAAGAATATATTTTAAATGGTCTACAGGAAGGATAATACTAACTAGTTCAAAAAAGAAGATAAAGGCCTAGGGATTAACCCTGAAACAGCTCTATATTGGCCAAGCTCATTTATTTCTTCATGGATAGATTTTTTTTTTCTAAACCATTACAAATGAGGGAAATGGTAAGAATTAATCCCCATGAGTGAGAGCAAATCTGACTGTTGTAAAAACAAAGGACCCATGGAATCAGTCAGCCCATGCTTTCTCCCATGGTTAGGGGGCAAGAAAGCTGTTACATAGGACAGGAGGGAAAAAGAAAATCAAGATGATTTGAACATTGTTTCTAAATAGGACTTGTTCTTCAGTAACAGCCTAATTAGAAATGTTATATGTTGCAAATTACTAACTTGTTTCAATAAAAATTAATTTTAAGTCACAGGTGTCAAACTCGATCGCATCACATGATGTATTGTGATGTATCATGATGTTTTTTACCTTTGTGGAGCTGGGGTGGGTGTGGCTTGCATGTGACACATCCGGTCTGTGGGCCACCAGTTTGACGCCCTAGTTTTAAGTTCTTTGATTTCTTCCATGCTTACTTAACATGGTTAAAAACAAAATAACCCTTGTCCCAAACACCAAACCAAGCATTTCAACCCTCATCCTAGTCCAGGGATCTGCAACCTTGACAACTTTAAGACTTGTGGATTTCAGCATAGCTGGCTGAGGAATTCTGGGAGCTGAAGTCCACAAGTCTTAAAGTTGTCAAGGTTTCAGATCCTTGTCCTAGCCCAATGCTTGGGGGAAGAGGCATGTCTTCACAGCTCTCCAGAAGGCTAAAAGGGTAGGGTCTCTTTGATTTCAGTTGAGAGGTTGTTCCAAAGCAGGGGTCTTCAAATTTGGCTTTTTTATGACTTGTGGACTTCAACTCCCAGAATTCCTCAGCCAGTGTGCCTGGCTGAGGAACTCTGGGAGTTGAAGTCCACAAGTCATAAAAGGGCCAAGTTTGAATATCCCTGTTCCAAAGGGATGAGGTGGCCATCAAGAAAGCATGCCTTCAAGGTCTCAACAGGTAATAGCATTTACAGTAGAAGACCTGGAGTGTGTCTACCCCATCATCTGAATTACGACTTTTGAAAATGTGCGCAAACTTCCAGGAGTTATCCTGATGCAAATGTTTTACAGCAACCTCTATTCAAATGGTGTTGAAGTTTTGTGGGAACATCTATGGATGCTTATTCTCATCCTTGGTTACTAGATACCTGGAGCCTGCCTCAAATTGATAATTTTAATTATGTTAGCTTCTTAAGGTTCTACACATCATTCCAGGAAATGTTTTGCCTTGTCAAATGATCTGACCAAGCCTAAGTGTATTTGTTTTTTCTATCAGGATTCCTAACTCTTCAATGGGTGGTTTCTGCTTTAATACTGTTTTGAAACTGCTTTTATTAACTTTTGATCTTATTCTTATCATATGATTTAAGATAAAATATTGTCAACAGTTGCCCAACTAAGTTCATCAGGCAAAGCTTTTCTGGTATATTTGCATCTGCAGCCTAGAAAGAATGATTAACTGTTGTACTTATTGTAAAATTTTAAAAAGTACAAGGACTCTTATAAATAAATAATGTTGGCCATCCTATATGGATTATGTAGGAAAAGGAAACGATAACAAATCACTTGACTTTGAGTATTACCTGACTCTAATACGGACCTCCCATCCATAATGATTTATTTCTCATGTCATATTATTTGTTCTTTCTCCTTTCCTTAATATATTACCTTTGCACTAAAGTTTGGGGCCCAGATTAAAGGGTACCTTGCATAGCACATTAAACAAAAAAGCAGCAGAAGTGCGTTTTTAGGTCACATCATCTCTGCTCTGACAGAGGATTTTCTGCAAATTACAATCACTTGGATTTCAATAAGTATGCACCATATGAAAACAAATGTGTATTAATGCATTCAGTACTACACAAACAGCATGGTTAGGGCAGGGAATGAACAATCTGGACCTTGTGGAATGAATTATTAGTATATTAAAACTGCCTTTCATGTATTTTTTATGAGAAATGGCCGCTTGAAAATGGAATCTCTGAAGGAGACCAAGTCTGCATTTTCTCACGGCCCTGGTTTTATGTTCGAAACAGTTGGGCTGTTTTTGTAAATTAAATTATGGTGTGTAGGGATGAACATGGATTGGGGAGATAGGTAGTAATATCTGAGCATGCTCCACTTGCCCCTAGGGGAAACTTGTACTTATGGAGATGCAAGCAACAACCCAATTACTAAAACAGCACCTGGATGCTATATCCTTGTGGAATTGTCTCCATCTTGTACTTAGAGTGTTTTGTTCAGGGGTTTCTGAATTCTAATACCTTTGTAGGAATTTAATAGGAATTTATAAATGAACACATGCTAGTTTTCTCAATTCTTTAAGGACTGGCATTTATATTTTAGTGGATTTCAACAGTTTCCTTCTTCCATATTTTGGAGAGGAAGGGGAATCCTTTTCTTTCTGATGCTATCCGGCTTGTTGCAATAGTTATTTTATTCATCCTTTGAGTGAGTAGCAATGAACACTGCAACCACACACAGTTTAAATCAGTGTTTTTCAATGCTGGCAATTTTAAGATGGGTGGATTTCAACTCCAAAACTTTCCCTGGGAATCAAATCCACACATCTTAAAATTGCCAGGACTGAAAAATACTGGTTTAAATGGAACCAAAGTCTGGCTGTGTACAGAATTACAGACAAAAAGTAATTGGAACAACCATCCATACCCAGGATTTTACAAATTTGAATGTTTCTTGAGATTGAAGCAATTAAACAACTCCCCACCCCCAATGCTTATTGGTTAATGTGGAATGAAAAAGCACAAAACAGATCACAATATCTATAAATTTTGAATATGCACAGGTGCCAATTTAAAAAAACAGCATCCAACATTCACATAATTTCAACAGAACAACAGTATCTCACTTAGTGATGATTACTTTGATAGGTGATCTTTGTACCTGCTTAATCTGCTTTCCAACTATGGCTAACAACATCAAGATCACTACTTATGTTCTGTGTGCTTCTTAGCCCTCAAACTGGATTTGGGCTGCACAGAATATCTTCAATTGAACAATGATCTTCTCAGTCTTCAAATGGAACTCTTTTATTTGTTTGTTTGTTTATATCAATTTATATGACTGCCCATTTTACAAACATGACTCTGCGTGGCTGACAAGAATTTTGCCAACCACAACACAAAATGTCTATGGAGATTCTCAGTCATCCAGGTCACAGTTATCCCAAAGATGCTTTTTCACGAGGCAAGTGGACTTTCTTGTTTTTCTTTGAAGAAGTTTCACTTCTCATCCAAGAAGCTTTGTGAAGAAACTTCTTGAATGAGAAGCGAAATGTCTTCAAAGAAAAACAAGAAAGTCCAGTTGCTTCCTGAAAAAGCATCTTTGGGACAACACAAAATTGCTTCTCAAAATACTATGTACTAGCAGTATGGGCTCAATTACTTTTCTGGCCCTCACAGCTGAGAAAACAGGCAAGCCTTCAAGGTTTTCAGAGGTGAGCAGAGTTGGGGCCAGTTGAAGTATGATGCACTTCCTGAGTCCTACTAGATGACAATTTCTGACTGACAAGACCTGGAACATATCCCTCCTACTTGACTTAATGAGACAGGTAGAAATAATTGGAGTAAGACAGTTCCTCAATATGTCCCTCAACATATGTTTCTCAATTGCAAGGAAAATAACTCTGTGCATATTGGAAAGGATTTGACTCAACAGCAGAGCACCTCCATGAAAAAAAAATATCTTAATTATTTACACCACCAGCTGAGAAGGATGAAAAAGAAAAACATGAAAGAAATTTCTTGAGAGTTCTGCTCATTTCCTATCAGATGGCAGTGGGACAGATGGACAGAAAAACTTACACTGTATAAGGCCATTTCTGCTCAATAAATCACTTTGGGGAAAGGGTGGTGCGTGCTTATTATTTCCATAATATCAGTGGAGAGATGCAAGAAATTATTTTTTATGGGGAAGTATTAATGAATTGTTTAGGTTTTTGACATCCCTATAAATTGTTCACAGGCATCACACCATTCCCCTTGGAGGTCAGTAACATCTAGAGCACAGCACAGGAGTACAAATAGAAGGCCAAAGAAATTGAAGATACAATCAAAGAAAAGGAATAGAAAAGGGAAACTAAAATCTAGTTTGCAGCAACATCATTTTCTCTCCATATCCCTTCCTCCTCTTGCAAATCATCTTTGCTTCTATCTTGTCTGTACACTAACCTATACATTGCCATTCATTCTCTAAACTTCACACTGCTCCTTTCTTGAAGATCTTATCTAATTCATATTTGACATAGAAGGAGAAATCCAACTTTCAAACTCAAAAAGCTTAAAGGATACAGAATGAACATGCCCTCTAGAAATAAATAAATAAATAAATAAATAACCTTTATTGTCATTTTTTATATTGTGGGCACAATGGCACACATAAAATAATGAAATTTAGTTGCCCGCTCTCAAAGTGAAACATATACATGACACACACCTAAACATACTATATACTTAGAGACCATCCAAGCCCACGAAAAATAAACTTTAAGCAATTGTTCAAGAACAGCAAGATTTCCTTTGTTCTCTGGTGAGCTTTTGAAAGGGAAAGCAGCCACTCCACTTTACTTTCTTCTTTTGTCTTCCATTAGGAAGGTAGAAGGAACTCTTTTTCTTAGACTGACACCATCCAGATCAAAAAAGTTTCCCAATCCTAAAAATCAAAAGAAAATAGCCCTAGGGGAAAGTAGAGCTAGATGAAGATTAGGATTCTTTTCTTGATTTATTTTATAGACTGGTCTAAATCAGCATTTTTCTTTCAAACTTTGTTATTTTAAAATGTTAGGATTTCAACTCCCAGAACTGCCCAGCCAGCATGATCTAAACACTGATTTAAACAATGTGTTGTATTCTGAGTCCTATTTGTTCTCCTAGGAATGTGGATGTCCATTTCTGCCTGAAAGAGTAGTCCTGAGTTAAACCTGCAGGAGTGATATTTTCTTTTTCTCATTAGGTTTAACTCTTGTTTAGCTTCTTCATATTAATTTTCATATCAGAAGACTTTTATCTTATTCAATCAGTGCTCAATCAGCACTCTCATTCTGCCATATGCTTATTACATATGGTGGCTGCTCTGATAAGCTCTGATAAGTAAAGTATTAATACCGCTTTATAAAACCCTAGTAACCAACACCTGGAATACTGCAGCCAATTTTGGTCATCATATCACAAAAAAGATGTTGAGAGTTTGGAAAAAATTCAGGGAAGAGCAACTAAGATGATCAAAGGCCTGGAGGCTAAAACATACGAAGAACGGCTGCGGGACTTGGGTTTGGCCAATCTAAAGAAAAGAAGAAATAGGGGTGACATGATAGCAGTGTTCCAGTATTTGAGGGGCTGCCACAAGGAAGAGGGCATCAAACTATTCTCCAAAGCACCAGAGGGCAGGACGAGAAACAATGGATGGAAACTAATCAAGGAGAGAAGCAACCTGGAATTAAAGAGAAACTTCCTAACAGTGAGGACAATTAACCAGTGGAACAGCTTGCCTCCAGAAATTGTGGGCGCTCAATCACTAGAGGTTTTCAAGAAGTCACTTGTCTGAAATGGTACAGGTTCTCCTGCTTGAGCAGGGGGCTGGACTAGAAGACCTCCAAGGTCCCTTCCAGCTCTATTTAATTCTAACTATAAAACTGGATAAGAAGGTTAAGGTTTTTTCACCACCTTCCTCCTGATATGTATTTTTTTACATTTGTATCTTGCCTTTGATTCAGATGCTAAAGGATGCCTGTGTACTGTAATACTCTCTGTTCCCATTGTTCTCACCACAACACTATGGTAACCCAGTTCTCTACTCTTCTAGGCAAGCCTGCAGTTGACTCATTACATGTAGTCCTTAACTTACAACCATTTATTTTGCAAACATTTGAAGTTACTTTGGCACTGAATAAAGTGACTTATGACCAGTCCTTACATTTGCAGCATCCCCCGCAGTCATGTGATCAAAATTCAAGGGTTTGAGAACCAGCCTGTATTTATGGCAGTCGCAGCATCTGAAGGTCAAATGATCACCATTTGTGACCTTCCCATCTGACTTCTGACAAGCAAAGTCAATGGGGAAGCTAGATCTGCTTAATGAACACATGATTCATTTAACAACTGCAGGGATTCTCTTAACAACTATAGCAAAAAGGTCATAAAGTTGAGCAGAACTCACTTAGTAGCTGCCTTGCTTAGCAACAGAAATTCTGGTCTCAATTCTTGTCATAATTTGAGGATTACCTGTATGCTATCCAAGCACAACTTTCTTGGTCTTCCTTCTCAATCCATTCAATGTTCCCTTTATATATTTGTTTTGCAATTTGATCTTTATTTACATCCTTGGGGACTAAATGACCTCACGGTGCTTCTTTACAGCACACCCACTTTTCTATTCAGTCCACCTTATTTCAGGATCTATCTATACTTGATGCTATCTTTCTTTGTTTTAAACATGCAATTCTTATGTACACTACATGTAATAAAATACATATATTTTATAGCAGAGGTCCCCAACCTTTTGGGCACCAGGCAACTTACTACAGTATTTCTTTTGACATGCCTCTCACTTTTCTTCCATTCAGCTGTGTCCCATTCTCCAAGAATATATATATTTAAAACACCTTTTAAAGACTGGTTTTAACTGTATAGATTTTTCACCATTCCCTATCATTGCATCATTGCATCATTGTTTATTATTGTTTATTATTTGAAAAGAGAGCAAATAATTGCACTTTGATTTTGACCTCAGAAAATACTTGATCCCTGTACACTGTAGTACATGGCAAGACATTAAGACACATATAATAGCCTTCTCAATGAACTGCAATCAAATTCTCAATAGACTTCATCCATTCATCCAGACTGTCTATTTTTGTATGTTTAGAGAAAATGTCTTCTGACTTTCTGAGAGTTGATATGGTTTATCATATCCAATGGTTTTTTTTGTCTCCAATTCTTTCCCAAAACCTAATCTTGACAGAACCAGAACAACTTGACTACAGAGGCACACAAAAAAAGTTGAAACCATTCTACAACCTTGCACAATATCCTATTTACTCAAAGACCAGTTCAATTTCATCCTTGGAGATTATGTCAGTGACCACCGTCAACCTCATATGTCATGTCTCAGCCTTCCAGAACTAGAAGAGTGTGAAAAAAGCCCTCCTGAATCAGACCAAAGGTCTTTCTTATTGAGTTTTCTGTGATATACAATAACTAACCAGAAGCATATGGAAAACACATTTGTATGTGTGGTCATACTGAAGGGCTTAATTGCTAAAAATGTATGAAATCATTCATCCAAAATTAGTTTGGTTCTCCACTTGAAGTCAAACCTCAAAAGTTATCTTGAAGCCATCTTCAAGAGCAGCACAATGCTACAGAACAAGGCTTTGCAGGAATTGGTTGATTAACACAACTCTTAATACAGCTGTAATTTCTTTTTCAGACAGATGCAGAAACTAAAAAAAAATGTTTTAGTGGATAGCAGAGAGATGTAAAGTTCACATAAAAAGCCCAATAAAGCACTTCTAAATTTTTTCCCCCAAGTAAGCGCAGCCCTGTAAAGTTGGAGGTTTTAAGACACATGCACTGGAGGTTTTAAGACATGTGTGCAATAAGTGATGTGCAGTAGGAAGTGTAAAGTTTTGGAGGAGTTGTTCTTGTCCTTTGGAGATTTCTCAGTTCTTTGTCTTCAGTGCCACAAGTGAAGTTCCTGGATCTCTCTTTTCTATAGTTTCCTCCATACAGCCTGATTTATTTTATTTATTCTTCACCCCAAAAGAAGGTCACTTCCAAGAAAAGCTTGTAATGCTTCTTTTATGTCTTCTAGTGAAAGCTGCAATAGACACTGTTCAGGAAAGGATGAGGATTCAATTGTTTATAACACTGTCCTTTTTGGCTCCCATTTTCTGTCTCGAATTGCATGGTTTGTAATGATAAATGAGAGCTGCTAGAGAATGCTGATGTCTGAGACACTGCGATAGTGCCTCGTGTTACCTTACAGTGCTCTTTGCTGCAGCCTCTGAGCAGTCAGCCCTAGTTATTCTTTTCACCTTTGCTTTGTTAATCGATTCCAGTAAAGCGGGAGGACCAAACAGCAAGGACTGTTAAGCCGATGGTGGAAATGATGGCAAGGGTAATGATAAATGGTGTGATACATAATTTTCATTTACTCTGCCAGGATCAAATGTGGTCTCAGATTAATTTTGATGCATCCACGACTTTTACTTCTGAGCAGTATGAATCATTTACAGAGCATTTTGAATGTTCAGATTTCCTATCTCATTCATTCTCACAAGCAGCATAACAACAGTGATTAGATCATTTCCCCCTCCGGTTGGAAAAATGGAGAATAATGGATAACTATCAAGGCTGTATGCAGATCTGAAAATTTTGCAACTTTAAATTGTGGGAATACTTAAAAATAACCAGTCTTTCCATATTTTTATATTATTCCTAGTGAAAAATACCAATTTCTAGATTTTTACATTATCGCTTCAACCCTTTTAATGAAGCTGGGTTCTACTGAAATCATTGAAGCAACAAAGTCTAGGGGTGTTTCATAAAGGCTTTCCTATAGATTAGGAGTTGCCAAACTGTGACCTATAAGATATTGATGTTGGAAAACTGCCAGCTATACTGGAAGGCAGACCCAGCTTGGAATCATTATGCAACCACAAGCAACATAAGCTTGACATGCCCCCAAGATCCAGGAAGTCTTATCTGGTCACTCCCAGAAGAAGGCAAACAGTCGGATGAGATTTTTTGTAACTTTGTTAGAAAACAATAAAGTTGTTTAGCTATTAATAAGTGATTCTGGGTGCTTGTTCCTGGCAATTGATGAACCACAACACCGAGCAGCTTAAGCTAGCAGAGCCAGTACTGAGAGATTTTGGGAGTCATAATTCAAGTTAAATAGCCTCAACTTGCCTACCCATGATACTACTCCAGCTTGATTTTCTCATGGGAAATTGGGTCCCAGAAAAGCATTTGAAAGCCCTGAGTAGGAAAGAATCCGATATTTACAGAAAAAATCCTTTCCCATTCTAATAAAGAAAAGGAGAATGTTTCTTAGAAGTGGACAAGAAAATGTCCTTCCCTTCCATTCATCTGCAGTAAGTCATCTTAGGAAGTATTGCTGCAATATGGTGTGTGTGTGTGTGTATATATACATGCTTAATTCTTGGCATGAATAGCCTAATGTTTCAGTCTAAGACTAATTTAGCTCTCCAGTAGTGGGAATGGGAGTTGAGAAAGGTTCCTTCTTAGAAGTTCAGCTGGTCTTGATTGACAATAGTGAGAGGAATGGAACAAAGGCCTATCTCCTCATGGAACAACTTTAGCCAAATTTTCATTAAGGCTATCAATTCTTAGTTTGCAAAAAAAAAATGAATGAGTAAAAAAGTAGAGAAAATTGTAACCTGTATTGGTCATCTGGATTTTTGCAGCCCAAATGTGATAGAACTGAGAGAAGGATCCAAATGAAACATTTGTCAGCCATCTTTGCTGAAGTGAAAAATGACAAGTGATGTGTTATGACTGAATCCAGCTTCAGTCTAAAATTTCAGAATATAGCGAATTAAGGTTTCAGCACTGTCTGTGAGGTGCGCATGACAGGCTCTACAGAGGAAAAAATCTGATTTTTGGTGACTTCCTTGCAGCGATTTTAAAACTAAAATAAATTAGTTAGCCATGTTGCTTTTAATTTATCTATTTTATTTATTTATTTGTACAACCGTACTAAAAGCAGCTCTGACCACATACAACAGATCTATGTTTTGGCCAATAATGCTCTTTTCTTCATGTTCCTGTAAAAAAATATGCATGGGAATTTCTCCAGCCAAAGTGTGAAATTTCTTCATTTTCCATACAAAAATCACTGCTGAGGTAAAATAGAAGTGCCTGACCTACTTACATTGCAGCTTGAAGTTTTACTGTTCTGTCGTCTGCATCTTGTAACTCGGCAGTGCCTATAATGGATAGTTTGTGCACGGTAAATGTAAGTAAACAGAGTGACATCTCATTTGCTGTTTGTGCACTCCAGTGAAGCTGCGTTGTAAAAGCACTCTCTGGATTCAGCCAATTGTGCTGTGCAATACAAACATCAGGGAGTGGAATATGCTCAAGGCAATACATATGGTGAGCCTTCTGGAGACTGCAACCAGATTACAAAATGCAGGTTCAAACAGTGATCTACCTGACTCTCTCTGTATGTGAACGTGTGCATGCATGTGTGTGTGCGTGTGTATTTCTGTGAGTATTTGTAGTAGTATGTTGACAGTTCAAGCGGGTCACAAACTGACAGGAGAGCAAATGTAATTAAGTAATCGATTATAACCAGTAACAGTCATTAAAAGTAATGAATCAAACATTGAATCCTGCAGGTTGTGTGTGTTTGATTGTTTACTCCTTGGCTATTGTTTCTCAATATACAGTATACAGACTGCAGTGACAAAACATACAAAAACCTAGGTCCCTGTTCTACCAGTGACAGTGGTCTACTGACAGGGCTTAGAAGAGATGCTTTCTGAAGGATAGAGAGCCTTGAACTTGAGCTTGTTTTTTTTTTAATGCCTCAAGTGGTCTTTATAAATCCTGGCTCAAGGTGTAGAAAGAAGTAAAGCTATTGAATATCATGGCAACTTATCTATCAGACAATTAATTCAGAGCTTTTCCCATGACCTTGGAACAGCTCCTTTCCCAAGAGAAAAAAATTCCTTGTTCGCTATATGCAGATTGCCATGCTCAGGCTCCCCAACATAACACCTTCTTTATTCTCTCAGAGCTTCTTGTCTGCATCTGAAATGCTATTTGCCCTCCCTCACTCACTTCCTTTGTTTTTTTTTTCTTTTAACTTTATGCAAGTACGTCTATTTATATTTCCCTTGCTTTCTGCTGCAGTTTCTATCTTTAGGCCGAACCTTTGCTGAAAACCTGTTTTATCACCCCATTTTTTTCCCCTCTCATGTCCTGCTCAGAATCTATTTCTTCAATGAAGCTTTTCTAGCCTTGTTGAGATACCTGTAAGTACCCCTTACAGATAGTCCTTGACTTATGGAAAGCTGCTTAGCAACCTTTCAAAGTTCCAACAGACCTACCCGGGGGGGGGGGAGGGTACTTACAAGCCAGAGTCTAAGTTCCCATGGTCATGTGACTGCACTTCAGGTGCTTGGCAACTGGGCCACATTTATGACTGTTTGCAATGTCCCATGGTACATGACAATGTTTTACAACAGTTTTGCTAAAAACCAACATTTACTTTCAGTTTTTAACAAAACTGCACCCATAGTGACTCATTAACAACTTAACAATCATGATGTTCATTTAACAACCACTGCAAAAAAAGATCATAAAACCAGGATAGTCAAATGACTGATCTGTTTTACAATCATCATTTTATGATGTGATGTGAAGGGCAAGCTCCATTACAATTGTAACTCAAGGCTTACTTGTAGCTTGCCAGACAGCCAAAAACATTCTCTATTACTCTCGCTCTCCTTTTCTCCCTGTTGCCTATCAGCTCTTTTAGGCTTCCTGGTTTGTAACATGCGACTGTTGATAGAGGTTAAATGAACAACTAACAACTAATGCCAATAAAAGTGTCTTTGTTTGCCAGTCAGCTATTTTTCACATGCTAGTATTGTTGTCTTTCATCTAAAAAGATTTTTCCAAGGGAATCTACCAGAAATGCAGATTCTTCCTTGTGAATGAAATACCATCTCCACCGTTTGTTTTCAGCCTTTAGGAAGAGGTTTTTCCCAACCTGGTACTGCTCAAATGTGTTTCTCAGTATCTAATTTATAGGTATTAGATGCCTAGAATCCACTTCAAACTTGGTTGTTGTTGTTTTTTTACATCACTGAGTCAGCTTTGTAGCTTCTCTGTGTGATCTAATCCTATTTTATTAAATGGGGATAATGATACTTTTCTCCTTCAGAAGTATTGTGACTATAAATTAGTCATGGCAGCTCATTGGCAAATGGAATGGTGGGAGCTCATAATAGCTTTTGGTCCTTCAGGGTATTGACTAAAAATTTTGTGGAAGAAGAAAATATTTTCCTCAGGTCAAATTTCTCCAATGGAAAAAGTGTCTGCCTGTGTATCTTCTGTAGAGAATCTACAAAACATATTCAGGCAAAACAACAGAATATCTTTCACTCACCTATAGTTTCCACCTTTTTTTCTTTCATCAGTCATGTCTGATTCTTGGAGACTGCCTGGACAAGTCCCTGCAGTTTGCTTGGCAAGGTTTTCTCCAAATAGTTGCTATTGCCTGCTTCATACGGCTGAGAGAAAGTGATTGGGGTCAATCAACTGACTTTGTACCTAAGGCAGAACTAGAACTCTTGATCTCCCAGTTTTTAGCCTGAGGCCTTAATCACTGTATCAAACTGGCTCTCAATAACTTCCTATATATGAGTAAATTATTCATACACTGCATCAGTTATGTATAATCCATCCTGAATAATAGTTTTGGAGATAGGCTTATGTTTGCTTAAAACAACCACCCAGCACAAACCAGTTGTGAAACAAAAACAATAGACCACACTACAATGATACTAGCACAGGGATCTAACCCTTAAATAGGTCCAGGTACTATTCATACTTCCAGATTTACTCCAGCAATATTATCATAGCATTTAATATTGTCACAACATCAACTGAACATGCAAATGTTCATTCTCTAATGTGGCATCTGCCATCATTTATCAGCAAGAGCCCACCATACTTTACATTGGACAAACTAGAAAGTCTGCCATTCTGTTGGGAGGGGGATGCTTTGCACTGCCTTGCCTTGTTGCCTTTCCACCAGGGAAAGGAATGCAGCTGAATAACATCACCCTTATCTGGAAGACGGTTTGTGCTTGGAACCAGAGGGAAACGAAACCAAGAGAGATCTTGAAGAAGCGCACCAAAGAAGCCAGTGATCAAAACAATATGCCACCTGTGGATTGGCTGAGATTCAAATGGACAGTGGAGCCCTGGGGGGAGGAGTAATGAATATTGCTTTTGATATACTGCTTGCGCGGGATTTTTCCTCAAACCTCGCTTTGTTTCCTTGCTATCACTAGCTCCTAATAAAAGTTCCTTTTGAGACAATGCTTGTTTCAAGAGTTCTGCTTTCTTGGGAGACCTAGTTGAGGCAGGTCCTTACAGAAAGACTAAATGGATAGGAAACTAACCTCCAGAAATGGCAAAACTGAAATATTGGTAGGGCCACATTTCAGTTCTATCATTGATCTCAGCATAACAATCAATTAAACAAGGAATTGCAAACACCAGTTCCAGTGCAAAACAGTAGTGTTAAAATTCATTAAAAGACTGAAGACTACTTTTCAACAAAGTAGTCTTTTAACTCTTTAAACAAAGAGTTCTTGAAAGTCACTATTTAATATTAACTTGTTCAATGTAAGTCTATATCACACTAAACCACTGCTTCTTAAATAGCCATTTTAAATAATTTTCACTATCTCCATCTCTTCCGCTGTCTCTATGCCCCCATGCTTCCCTTCTTCCCAACAACTGTGATGTGCATATATTTCATGCTTTTCCCTCCACAGTTCATGGAAAGAAAAACCCTTTTGGCAGTGAACTATCAATTATACCATTTGATACCATGAATAAATGCTTCAGAGATCAGAGGCCTTGCGAGACTCCCTAGGAAAAGGAAGTGGAGAAATGAGTAAGAACTGTAACACTTCCCATTTTGCCAGGATTGTTATGAGGCAACATATTTCAGGTAAAGTGAACAACAGATGTGAAATAATTCCTGAGGGAAGAAATAATCTCCTAGGTACAGCTCTGTCTCATTTTCATTATTACTTTGATATGATGGGATTTTCTGCTTCCCCCCAAGAAATTCTGTGAAATCCATTCTTTCTCTAGGTATATGACAAAGTATATCGTACTTTTCTAAATTTGATGCATTTACTATCTGATAGAGATACAGGCATTAAATGTGAAGAAGACACCACAATTATGGACAGTTTTCAATCCTAAGAAAGCAGGAGAAAAATATTGGTGAAATTCATGTTGTTTTGCATGATAAATACTCATTATAATTATGAGCCACCATTCAAAGATTTAGGTTGCAAGATTTAACAAGAGCTCTCCTTTAAAAACTAGAGAGCCACAGTCATCCGTGACATGATTGGATATAGAACATAGAATAACAGGGTTGGAAGTCTTCTAGGCCAACCCCCTGCTCAAGCAGGAGAGCTTATATTATTCCAGACAAATGGTTGTCAAATCTCTTCTTAAAAACCTCCAGTGATGGAGTACCCACAACTTCTGAAGGCAAGCCATTCCACTGATTAATTGTTCTCACTGTCAAGAAATTTTTCCTTAGTTCTAGGTTGGGTCTCTTTTTAATAATATTCCACCCATTACTTCTTGTCCTGCCCTCAAATGCTTTGGATAATAGGTCAGCCCTCTCTTCCCCATTAGAGGCCCTTGAGTACTAGAAGACTGCTATTATGTCATCCCTAACCCTCTTCTTCATTAGTCTAGACATTCCTAGTTCCCTTAACTGTAGTGTATGGTTTAGATCCTTTATCATCTTTGTTGCTCTTCTCTGCACTCTTTCTAGAGAATCAACATCTTTTTTGTGTTGTGGTGACCAGAACTGGACACCGTATTCTAAATGTGATCTCACTAGTGCAATATAAAGCTGCACTATCACTTCTCTTGATCTTAATACTAGCTCTCTGTTGATGTAGCCTAGAACTGCAGTGGCTTTTTTGGTAGCTGCACCACATAGCTGGCTCATACTTAAGTGGTAATTCACTAGGACTCCAAGATCCCTCTCATAGTTACTACTGTTAAGCCAGGTCTATAATGGTGCATGTGTTTTTTTTTTCTGCTTACGTGTAGGACCTTATTTTTCTCACCACTGAATTGCATTCTATTGGAAAAGGCACATGTTCAAGTCTGCCAAGATCCTTCTGAATCTTCAGTTTATCTTCCACATTGTTAGCTATTCCCTCTAGCTTGATGCCATCTGAGAATTTGATGAGTTCTCATCTAGATCATTTATGAAATTGTTGAAGATTACTGGAATGTAGGAGAAGAATAGGCAGAGCTATAGAGCAGAGTTAAGCACATCATCAGCTTAGAGTCATTATGTTGCCACAAACAGTCAAAGGCCAAACCTCTTGAATTCTGTTGACCTTTATCTGGTGCCAATTTAGTGTTGAACTTTAGTTGACTAGATTCTTGTATAAATCTTTCATGCTGCAATCTAATGACTGGCCCTGATTCTTTGCATCTGCCATGGGCCTATGACAGACTCTTGAGGCACCATACTGCATGCTTCTCTCCATGCAGATGTAGTTTCATTAAGGACTATATGCTGAACACAGTTGGTCAGCCAACTGTGAATCCATCTGATGGTGGCACTGTCTATTCCACATTGTTCTTTCTTATCAAGAAGTAGGCTGTGGTCTACTTTGTAAAATGCTTTATTGACATCTAAGTAAATTATGTCCATTGCATTTTTTTTTATTCACTAATTTAGTCACTTTGTCAAAAAAAAAAAGGCAATAAGATTTGTGTGGCATGATCTATTTTCAACAAACCCTTGTTGGCTTCTAGTAATAGCCTTGTTAATTTCTAGTTGCTCACAAATCCACTGCTTGATTATCTTTTCCAGGATTTTTTCAGGTATTGATATCGAGCTGATTGCTCCGTAGTTTCCTGGATCCACTTTTCCCCCTGTTTGAAGACTGGAACCAAATCAGATCTTTGCCAGTTCTCTGTAGTTCCTCCATACTCCAGGAGCTCTGAAAGATTTTGTTCAGTGGTTCCAATATCACATCTGCCAACTTCTTCAGAACCCTGGGATGTAAAACATCTGGTCCTGGCAATTTGAACATATATAGAGTGGATAGGTTTTCTTACCATTTTCTTCCCTCTTTTAACTTGCATTCTTGTAATGTCTCCTACAGTGCTGCTTTTGATAGGTTGGACTATTTTTCCCTTTTGCATGAAGACAGATACAAAGAATGAATTAAGTGATTCCACTTTCTTCCTGCTACCAGTCACCTCCCTGCCATCTTCTCCCACTAGTGGACCATTTCCTTGACTTTTTTTGTTTGTTTTTTTACATATTGAAAGAAACTTTGTTTTATTATTTCTGGCATTTGTTGCAAATCTTAGCTTTCCTGACTCCATTTTTGCAGATTTTGGTTATATGCTGGTAATTCTGTTTTTGTTATATGTCCCTCTTTATACTTGTTCTTTTTGTCTCTCAGTTTGTCAGAGAATTATTTATGCAACCATGCTGGTTTTATCTGGTTTAGTTTTATTTGTAGTTTTATCACATTTATGCAATGTGGTGGCTTTCCAGTAAACTGGATTATTCCAAAAATCTTCATCCAATGTCTGCTTTGAGAATTATAATCCAGCGCATTTAAAGGGCACCACTTATTTCACCATCCTTTCTTTCATTGTCATGAATCCCCAGCTTGTGTATAGGAATGCTTTGGATTAACCTTTGTAAACCAAAGATCTAAATTTCACAAGCATTCTGGGGAAGAATTGTAGCTCAGCAACAGAGTGGGCACTTTTTACTTCCTAGGTTTTCTTGATAAGGAGAAAAATAAATAGTTCTGAAATGCTAGATTCCTTCAACCAGTCCAAGCAGATAATTCCAGGTTAGAATTATCCATGATTTGACTTAGCATACAGAAACTTCTTATATTGCTTAGCATTTTCTCCTTCCTGCCAGTTCATATAAAATCTATATTTTGTAGCATGTTCACACTCCTCATGTAATCCACACCTTTAATTTTCCAGACTGTGGTGGGCTATGAGAAGATCCCAGGCAACATTAGATAGATAGATAGATAGATAGATAGATAGATAGATAGATAGATAGATAGATAGATAGATAGATAGATAGATAGATAGATAGATAGATAGATAGATAGGTAGGTAGGTAGGTAGGTAGGTAGTAGGTAGGTAGGTAGGTAGGTAGGTTAGTATGTAGGTAGGTAGGTATAGTAGGTCGTAGGTAGATAGAAGATAGATAGATAATAGATAGATAGGTAGGTAGGTAGATAGGTAGGTAGGTAGTAGTAGGTAGGTAGGTAGGTAGATAGATAGATAGATAGATAGATAGATAGATAGATAGATAGATAGATAGATAGATAGATAGATAGATAGATATTGATACATAATTAGATGTAGAGATATAGATAGAATGATTGTGCGTGTGTGTGAGAGAAAGAAATTCTACACTGATCATCTACCAGGATTTTGACTGATATCCTTTCACTGTGCCAAACCAAAGACTTTCGTACTTTTCTCACATCCAGCTTTGTATATTCATTAGGGTAAGATTTCTAAGACAGGCGATGCCAGAATGCTTTCTCTGGCCTTCCTTCTTTCAGTCGCACCAAGCAACAGAGGAGAATCTAGTTCACTAAGTGTGACAAAAGGCATAACAAATCAAATATCACCCACCTATCCAGGACCACTGCTGCAATTCTATCATGTAAAGTCTTTACCTTCCAGTTCATTAGGTTAGTTTAACATGGAAATTATCCTGAAAGAATATCAAGCATGCTAGAGAGGAGTTTTACCTTTCGATTATTCCTCCCTTAACCCAAGATTGTAAAGACGATCAAAATCGAGGGAGGATAAGAAATGAGAAAGAGAAGGGGGAGAAGAGAGAGAGAGAGAAAGAAGAAATTATAACTTAATATCTGAGAGGTAAGTGTTAGTAATTAGTCTGAAACACTTTGATCATTAATGCATGCAATCAAATTATCATCAAGAACGTTTCACAGTCAGCCCCTCCTTCTCCTCCCCTCCACCTTTCTCTCCCTCCCCTCCTTGCCATTAAAAACAAAAAGGGTTGGCAGACTGCAGTGGTAGGTAAGTGTTTTGTTGAGCAGGAAGTTTGCAAAGGAAGATGCTGCTCCCTAGCGTCCAAAGGCTTTGAAACTGACTTCCAGAATACTGTGCCAAAGAAAGAGTCTTTGAAAGAAAAACCAAGCCATAAAGTCACGGTCCTGGACAGAATTTCATCTAATGTGCCAGCTCATTTTTATCTGCTCAGAGATTGATCATGTTCCCAGTAGATATAACTCAGGTTCTCCTTCTTTGAGGTCTTCAGTGAAATTAAAAGCAAGCAGTTTATTAAAGACCTGTCTTTCTATCTTGTCCTCTCCCCACCCACCCCCCTTAATCTTTTGGCTGGGTCTTGATCACTGACAGCCAATTATCCCCATGCAATTCACCATCTGTTTCTTTCTTTTCACAGCATCCTATACACTGTGTCCTCAGGAAGAATAAGATATCCACAACATCGTGCATATGGTGAAAGGAAAGAATGCTCAGAAGCCAGTAAAGTAAGTAGATATTCTTCTAAATCTCTCCATGTATGTATGTATGTATGTATGTATGTATGTATGTATGTATGTATGTATGTATTTATTTATTTATTTATTTATTTATTTATTTATTTATTTATCTATTTATCTATTTATCTATTTATCTATTTATCTATTTATCTATCTATCTATCTATCTATCTATCTATCTATCTATCTATCTATCTATCTATCTATCTATCTATTTATTTATTTATTTATTTATTTATTTATTTATGTATGTATGTATGTATGTATGTATGTATGTATGTATGTATGTATGTATGTATGTATGTATGTATGTACCTGGCAAAAATGTCAGAGTCCTAATATCTAGAATCTTAATGGAAGGTTGTAGTGCACAAAGTGACAGTCACTTTCTTTGAGTTGGGTAGCCCTATAAACCCATGCAACAAATGAACGAACGAATGATTCAAAGGGAGGGTTACAGCATTTGGATTCAGCCAACACAGTCCACTTTCTTTAAGTATTCATCACTGATGCAATACTATGTCAGTATGTTTGTGTTGGTGGTGGGAGAACAGGAAGTGGAAAAGTTCTGCCTTGAGTTGCCTCTATTTATTTGAAATCTTATGAGGCTACCCATGCATATATATTACATACATATATTACTATACATGCTTACATACTATACATATGTGTACAAGCTACATGAGGAAGCAGTCTCTGGTTTGGTTATTCATAACATTAAAAGATTAAGGATAGGTAACGAAGAATGTGAAGGGAGGAAACAAAAGTCATACAGAATGTTTTGTTGTGTTACTGTGTGAGCACATGAGCAGGGTTACCATAAGGCCCCCATGAACGCTGATAAATTCCCCAGACTCTTTCATGAAAGGCAGTCTCAATGAATCTGCCATTTTACATTTCCTACAATGCCTTTGAGTTTCTGAAGTAGCTTTGCCTGGAGGCATTTTGGGAACACTAGAGTAAAGGTCTCTTACAGCCTTGCAATACACCTTGAAAATATTGCTGAAAGTATAAGAATGTTAATACTGAGAAATCAGCTTCCTTCACTTCTCTTCCCATCCTTCTTGCACTGACTTGGTTAGCCCCAATGTTGAGTTGATTTTATTTTGTCCAGTTTTAATCAAAGTTTCACCAATGTGCAAAGTTTTATTGAGCTGGATTATTACCACCATGAGTATTTGGCTCATTACTCACCTGAACCATTAAATTCCAAATACAAATTAAGTAGATCCATGTATAACATTTGGCACATACAAACATTATTTGGTAGTTGCCTCATTAGCAAAGCATGGTTGTCTTCCAAATAATCCCATATCCCTTTGTTTTATGGTGATAGTGCACTGTTAAGGGTTACATATGCAAAGCCTTTTCAACAACCTTTGTACCACTTGGTTGAATGGACATTCACAGAGGCTGACAATGGCAAGACAATCATTGTTAAAATAAAGCCCCTTTATACAAACTAACTACAGTATAATATTAATCACCTGAATTAATGTATATTTGTACCTCTTTCCTTTTAAAAAAAAAGATATTTCTCTTCTTGTTTCCACAAAATGAAGAATGATAGCTCATTGTTTTGGCTACATTGACCCTTCTTGGTCTACTTACAATCCCCTTTCCATTAATTTTTATTCTTCAGCTTTCTTCATTACTTTCCTAGCAATAATCACTTTATTCTCTCATCACTTCAAATTTGGCCCCTATCTGCCTACCTGCTTATCAGTGAATATTCTCTTTCTTGTTGAGTCCAAACTTGCTTCAATGTCTGGAAATATCAACATTTCATAGGATTCTGAGGGGCTTTTATATCTCCTTTTAAGGGTAGAAGAAGCATCAAGTTGCCACCAAGACATTTGCTTTGTTTTGTCTCAGTGACAGTTAAAGTAATTCCTTACCTATGGAAGCCATATATTGCTGGAGCAATTGTTCTCTTATTGCTAGTATTGCAAAAGAAAATGCCTTTAGTTTATTCTTGGTGTTCTATGGAATTGGAGTTGAGTTGAAACAAGAAGCACCTTTCTGCAAATATATTGCTAAGTTGTGAAGAATGCACTTCTACAGAAAATTCAGGAGGGACATTCGCTCACATGGAATTCATTTTGTGACTCTGATAGATGATTTTTAAAAAATAAAAGAAAGAAGAAGTATTCAGAAGCATAGGAAGCATAAATTATTTTTTCTGCTATTGAACAAGATTCTCAGATTGACACGAGAAAATCTGGGTCTGGAGCGGCTTCAAAAATGAAGGCCAGTTCATGGTAGAGTCAGTTGGATGTATGTCCCCCTTCATAGCAACTCAGCAGATTTATGTAGTCAGAATTTTCCCTATTTTGATGAGATGCAGTGCATTTCTATTTTAGCTCTAGTAATTATTTCTAAATTTGCATTGATACATATAATGTTACATGTAGGATTTCAGGTAAATCATGTTCTTTTCAGTTGAACTGCGTTGAAAATGGAAAGCAAAGAAAGGGAGAAATGGAAGATCTGATGGTTGTATATCAATCAATCAATTCATCAAAACAGGGAAAATTCTGCCTACAGTACATAAATCTGCTGAGTTGCTGTGAAGGGAGACATACATCCAACTGACTCTACCATGAACTGCTGGGATTGATTGATTGATTGGCTGATTTATTGATTGGTAATTAACTGTGTTTCTGTCACTCCAAGATCTGAATCAATTGTTAAGTCACACATCAGTTTCCAGTAGCTCCAGTCTGAAGAACCAGTGATATGTGGAAGAGGACTCCGGCAATTTGATGTGATTTCTAAACATTCTACACAGAACCATAGTTCTCCCTATTATTTCACAACTCTTTTTCAGAAGTTTTTCAAATTCAAGTGATGTGACTGTACCATATGCTAAAGAAACAAAAGCCCACATCACCAGTGAAAGTCTTATTAGAGACACAATAAG
The DNA here is from genome assembly GCA_023970755.1 of Azemiops feae. NCBI lineage: Eukaryota > Metazoa > Chordata > Lepidosauria > Squamata > Viperidae > Azemiops > Azemiops feae. Next base: position 1,180,964 of record JALGBA010004089.1, on the reverse strand, counting down.
ACTTATTGGAAGCACAATACCTTTCTTAATTATCCTTTTTAAGAAAGCCAAATCATGTTTGGAAGGAGGAAATTTGCTCGGGTGGCGGTGCTGAGATGTTTTGGTATTCCCTCCCCTGTCCAGGTAGGGAAAATGACTCTGCTTATAGCTGAATCTAATTTCAGCACTACTGAGAAGATATTGCTTAGCTCTTTACAGGTCTGTGAATTCACATGTGCATAGATTTTAGATTAAGAAAGATAATGGCTATAATATGGAAATCTGTCTTCAAGAACAGATGAGACGATCCAGAATTTATGTTGTCTGCTAAAGCAGAAAACACTAGAATTATAACAAAGGAGACATAGAATGATCTAAAGCAATAAGATATAATTTTTTTACCATGGTATCAGGAAGGATGTATATTTTGATCTGATTTCTCTCACTTGACAAATGAAAACCGTATGGATGCCTCTTTGAAATTCACTCTATCCGGTATATCTTTCAGGAATACAATGTAAAGCCATTTGACAGTTTCCAAAGTGAATTACAGGCTCAGAGACATTCTGCCCCTTCCATGTATAAACAGCGTTGAACACAGATATATTCACAGATTTTGCTTGGAACTGATCGGTGTCCATTCTTTGGTGTTGTCTTTCTAGGCATTTAGCGGATTGCAGTTTTATATTGGTTTGACCTATTTGTTTTCCTCTTCCTGCTGTGGATTCAGACATTTTTTTTTATAGGGAGGGCAATCTGAGAATATTAAATAAAAAGACATTTACCTGACTCCCATAAGGAATCCATGACTCAGCTGTAATAGAACAATTTCCAGTATGTTACACATATCACATACTGTCAATAGAAAGTAATGTTACATTGGTTTGCAGCTGATCAGTGGAGTTGTCTGCATGCCATATAGAAGCCTCCATAGTTCCTCTTCTAGGTCTGAAATTTGGTTGAAAACCTTCTTTAAATTGTTGTGTTGGAATGAAATTATGCTTAGTATCAGATCAAAATGATGGCACAGCTTCGGCCAGATGCTAAAGGGAACTTCTGAAGACATGTTCTCCAGCTTTCTAACTGGTTTGTATGCTTTTAAAAAGCCTGTGTAAAAAACATCAGTGCTTTTGTACACATGTACTTATACATTACATGAAAATCATTATGCATGTTTGTACTTTGTTGCTTTAATCTATGCATTATATTTTATAGCTTATATACTCCCAGTCGTTCAGTCCCTGGTCATCTCGTGGTTGCTCTGTCATAATGCGCTCTACATGAGACTATCCTTGAAGAACATCCAGAGGCTACAGCTGTTGCAGAGTATGGTGGCATGGGCAGTTTTGGGGGGCCCACAATTGGCCCCTGTAACATCACCGCTCCACGAACTGCATTGGTTGCTTCCGGGTGCAATTCAAGGTGTTGGTGATCATTTTTAAATCCCTTCATGGCATGAGTCCAGGCTACTTGAGGGACCCTCTCACTCTACTGGGATTGGTCCATCCCACTCATGCTGGCAGAGGAGGCATGCTGCAGGTCCCCTCAGCCCAATTATTCCAGCTGGCAGGGCCCAGGAGGAGGGCCTTCTCTGCTGTTGCTCCTGCCCTCTGGGACATCTTACCCCCCCCTCATGTGAGGTTGGCCCCAATCCCCCTATGTTTTTGTAAGAACATGGGGCCCCAATGAGAGAAGAGCACAGTGGAGGTGGTTGATTGAGCATCAACAGATCCCATCTCCCCACCATTGTGCCTCCACTCTCCCCATGTGTCTTTGGCTTTAACCTTGGTTTTCATTTACTTCTGTTTAAATGTAGATGTATTTTTATGTCTGTAAGCCACTCAGAGATACCTTATATTAAGATGGGCAGCCAATACATTTTACAAATAAACAAACAAACAAACAAACAAACAAATAAATAAATAAATACCGTACTGCATTTTTATGAAGAGGATTGTGTTATAAAATATGTTTGTCAAAAGTCAAAAATAATTGCATTCTTTTTCATATATTAAGGAAATCTAAATTAGATCACTTCATGTTAAAATGTGAATCAAACTAATTTCTCTGGACTTTGAAGAGGGTCAACCGGAAGACTGTTCTCATAAGTACTGTACATTGTAGGGGTCTGTGTATAGGTATGTACACACACACACACACACACACACATATATATATATATGGTAAAAACAAAATAGTACGAGCACCAGGATGATATTAAAACAGAAACTGTTTAATACAAAAGCTAAAGCTGAGCTTTCGTCGGCCAACACTGCTGACATCATCAGAGCACAATACGAGATTACTGGGAGTCCTTTTTATACCACCGGGCGACTCTGTGCCCGGCTTCTCGATCTAGTCATCGGTCTGTCCGTTTTCTCTATTTGGTTTGTTCTTAAACGGCACGCGTCTCTTGCTGCGGTGGTGTCTTCCGAGGTTGCTATTTTCCCTTTCTTTGCCTTGATCACTTTCTTTCTGCTGTCATACGCCGGTTATTTTCGCTCACTTTTGCTTATTCCCTTTTTTGGTTCTATTCCAGGGTCCGTCTGATCTTCCTTAGCAGGGCTGTATGCGTGTGTGTTCGGGGGGGTATATTGAGTGGATCCGGGTGTCTGTCAGGGTAGTCTCTGATGGATATGCTCCTGTGTGCATTCCTACACTCAGGAGCGCTACCTTCTTCCATGGATATCCGTGGGTATATTGATTCACTTCTGGTTGTCCCCCCCATCTTAAGGTCCTTTGCTGCTTGATCGTTCGTTGGGTTTTTCAGTCCCCCTCCGTCGTTTGCTAATTCTTTTGCCCTTCTTGCACGTGTGCAGGGTCCCGTAGCGTGGCTTTCCATCGTTTGCTCATGGATCTCTTTTTTGCAGTTGTTGGTGGAGTGTCTCGTTATTCCCCTCTTGTTAGTGGGGATCGTGGTGCGGGTACCCCGTGAGTTGTCATCCAGCCATCCGTATCGTTCGCACCCATCATTGCTTTTCCTAGTTGTGGAATGGGTTGGGGTGTGCATATTTGGGGTGTCCATGGGAGGTTTTGTCTCTTCTCTGTTCCCCTTGTAGGATATGTTGTGAGTTCGTTGCCACATGAATGGGCTATCTCCTCCATCCCTCCTTCCTTCTGATCTTGTAAGGGGTGTGCAAATTGCCCTCGTTGCGAGTTTTGGTGCTGTTTTTCCCATATCTTGAGTATTTGGTATGCCGGGCAAAGTTCTATGTGGCAATTGATGGAGTCGCCATCAGAAAGCCAGGCCTCCTTAAGTAGGCGGCCTCCCTTAGTGGTGCCTCTGGATATAGGTTGTGCACTGGTAAGATCGAATTCATGTCCATGGTTGGTCATATGGGTCCAAATCTGTGAATATTGTTCCTGTCTTTTAACTGCCAGTGCATGCTCATGTATCCTAGTTTTTAACCTTTTGGTAATCTCCCCAACGTAATTACAGGAACAGTCTTTGCACTTGATCTTATATATTATCGAAGATTTTTCTTTGTTGGGGAGTGGGTCCTTTGGGTGCATGATCTTAGTCCGTAGGGTTTGATCTGGTTTGTGGGCCACTTCTATATTGAAGGGGGCCAGTAGTCTGGCTGTTGCCTCCAACACACTGTTAATATATGGGAGAGGGATATGCACATTTTGCGTTGTCATCCTGTCGGCTTTTTGCAAGTCTTCACGGGATCTATGTGGTCTACTATACTTCCTGATAAATTCGGTAGGGTAGCCATTGTACTTGCAGGTTCGAAAGAGGTGGTTTCTTTCTTCAGTTTTGGTCCTGGTTGTGCTGCAATGTGAGTCTATCCATTTGAATAATGTTCTTACACAACTGATCTTATGGGCCACTGGATGGCTGCTCTTGTAGTGGAGGGTTCTGTTGGTATGAGTCGGTTTGCGGTATACCCTTGTGTGTAAAGTTCCATCCGGTTGATGGTGGACCAACACATCCAGGAAGGCTAGGGAACCCTGATTCTCCTCCTTTGCTGTAAAGCGGAGGTCTGGGTATACAGAGTTTAACACATCCATAAAGTTGGCCTTATCTTGCTTCTTAATAATTACAAACGTGTCATCCACATACCGAACCCAAATTTTGAGGTGGTACTGGGTCATCACTATGGTCTCCAAGCGTTGCAGGACAGCCTCCGCCACCACACTTGAGATGGGGGATCCCATTGGTGTTCCTTTGACCTGTTCGTATATGGTCCCTTGGAAAGTAAAATATGTTTTTAAGCATAATGTTATTAGCTCCACTAGATCCTCGGTGTGGAGGGAATCCTGGTGTTGTCCTTGTCCCATTTTGTTAAGGCGGTCTCTTAATGTCATGACTGCCAAGTCTTGTGGGATGGTGGTGAAGAGTGAGGTGACGTCAAACGACACCCATCACTTCATCCCTCTCCACCTTTAAGGGCTTAACTTTCTCTAAAAGTTCCTCGGCCGATCTTACTGTGTTTTGGTTGTTGTCTACCAAGTGGCTGATATGGCCACACAGCCACTTAGATAGCTCCGAGGTTGGTGTGCCTTTGAATGAGACAATTGGACGTAGGGGAGCCCCCTCTTTGTGAACTTTTGGTAGGCCGTAGAACCTAGCCATAGCTGAATCCCTCGGACGTATTTTCCTCAAGGTGTTTTCATCCATTTTTCCATGACGTTTAAAATTGTTTAAAAGTTTGTTTATGCTATTTTTAAGCGTGGTCATGGGGTCTCCAGTAATAACTTTATATGCTGTTGTGTCACTAAGTAGTGCCAGGGCTTTATCAGTGTATTGTGTTCTATCCATAACCACCGTCGCCCTGCCCTTATCTGTGATCATTGCAGGAAGTATACTGTGAAAGATAAGCACTGAAAGCTTCTAATTGTTTTCTTTTGTTTCTCTCTTTCTTTCTCATTTGCTTTCTTTTTTTGGGTGGGGGGATGCTTTAAAATAATGGTCCTAATCATTAATTCCTTTGGTGTTCATTTGAATTACATCAATCACTGCTAACTCGTTTGGTGTAAACGAAGATGTCAGGGATACTTCTGCGAGGATTCTTTTTAGTAAAATGTGTTCATTAGCTGCAGAGAATCTTAGTTTTTAACTGCTGGTAGAAAAACTAACAGGAATTTACATCTAGAGCAGGGGTCTTCAAATTTGGCCCTTTTATGACTTGTGGACTTCAACTCCCAGAATTCTTCAGCCAGGCACGCTGATCTAGAGGTTGCTAGATTTATAGAACCATAGTGTTTTCATTAACCCCAGATACATGCTATTGTGCCTTTCATGCCAGCTGATGGAAACTTGATTGCATGCCTGGTCCCATCCTCTATGGCAGATTCCTGTCCCAGTTCTGCTCCTTGATCTCTTCTGCGGAGTTCTGACCTTAGCCTTTTGTATTCATATGTCTGTTGTTATCTGCTTCATGTGCTTATTAAAAACCTAAAACAACCTTCCCCAAGCTGGTACCCATCAGAGGACAAAGACCATAAACATTTAAATCTCGGGGGGGGGGGGGACACCAGGCTGCAGAAGACTGACCTAAATGTTTTGAGATGCTCCTTTCACATTCCATGAACATCAATGGGTTGAGTTGCTTCCAGTCACAGTAGTAGAGTAAGTCATCATTTGAAATTACTTTAAGATACCTAAAGTATTTCCTGCAGTTAACAGGAATTTTAAGCCTCACTTAGTCTGCCATCACTCATATACCCTAATACAGGGGTCTTCAAACTTGGCCCTTTTATGACTTGTGGACTTCAACTCCCAGAATTCCTCAGCCAGTGTCATAAAAGGGCCAAGTTTGAAGACCCCTGCCCTAATACCTCCTTCCAACAGCAATTAATGATGCTGCGGTAATAGATCTTAGGCAAGATTCTGTTGCTGCATCTACCATAGCTCTGGAATGATGCCCTCCCCCTCCCTTTGAGATCTGTGTGGTTTCCAGCATTGTGACATTTGGAAAACTGTTAAAAACCTGATTGCTCTCCCAGGTCCAAGGATGAACAGGGTGGTGTACACAGTTTTTGTGTAGTTTTGCTTGTTATGTCTGCTGAATGATCTGGTGTGCCAGGTTTCTTCTTCATTTGTATCTTTGTAAGTTTTTCTTTTCTATTTGTCAGCCACCAGACTCCTCAAAGAGTTGGCTACCCTATAAATTTAGAAACAAATAAAATTGGGAAATTAAAAAAAACATCCTAGGATGAGAAGTTACATCTCCATTTGTACTACCATAGCTGATTTTTTTTAATGTATCTGGGAGAAAATCTTAACTTTAAACCAAGATGTTGTTAGGATATGGAGGATTTCTATCCTCATCAAAGCAAGCCAAGGCAAAAGGAAGAATTTTCCAGAGACAAATTCTTCTTTTTGACTGTACAGGATTTCAGTGGAAGCTCCAAAGGCTTGCTTGTTGAAGGAAGCTGGGGATATGTACAATTGAAGGCTGCAACCTGAGGAGGAAGATAATTAGGCATCTTTTCACTGTCATTTCTGCCACCTCATGATAAGGTAAAATTCTTATCTGTGAAATTCAGAGGATTTTTTGTTCTCCTCAGATGTTTTCAATGGAATGACTGAAACATCAAATGTATTGAACACACCAGCACTGCAAACTTTCTGATGTGTTTCTCCTACAAGCAATGAGCTGATGCTCAATATGAAGTTGTGACCTCAACTAGGTTCAGTGAAACGCTGTACATCAAGCACACAACTTCCACATTCCAGGATGTGCTATGCTTCTCCATCCCTGTTGGACACTGAGTTATCAAAGGAGGAACATTGAAAAGATCAGATGTTCACATGACAACTCAGTGTAACTGCAGATTCTGCAGTGGGGGAATAAGGGTCCATATTCACCTACCTTGAAGGAAGACCAGAATATGCGACGGTAGTTATAACTCAGTCTTCTTCCATTTAATTCCTTCCATATATGTTGGGTTTAAATTCATACACCCTCTTGTCTTGTTGATTATTAGGGAATATAGTCTCTAGCCCATTTGAAAAGCATAAGATAGAAGGTGTGTCTCTAGCAGAATACCATTTGGATAGGCAGTTCCTGTGCTAGTTTTTCTACTGTGCTCACAACTGTAGCTGTGGAAGAAAAAAAATTAAATAAATTGGTGGATCTGAGCCTTAGAATTTTTTTAATTGTTAAAAAGCAAAGGCAAAGCCTTTTGTGACTTCATGACTATTCACTTTAGCCTGTTGTAACTTCATATTATTTATTTAGTAAATTTAGAAGCCACCAAATTCCAGAATTACTCCAAAATTAACTTTACACTTAAAAATGTCTCAACTTAGTTTAAAAAAATAAAATAAAATAAAGACTTGGGCAAGATAGGAAGTCTTGATAGATTAGCGTGTGGACACATGACAAATTATTACATCTATAGATTCTCAAATAAGAAGAAAACCTTTTAAGAGTTTCATACTTTATGAGTATCAAATGTGTGAAATGGTCAGCACAGAACCAGCTTTTCAGAGCCAGCTGTTCACCCGCTGCTGATGTATGATGGTGTCAGAATATATTTCAAAGGGCACAATTAGTCCCCCATATGGCTATGACCCACAGTACTGAATGTTTGAACAGAGCTAAAGAATCACTGTCAGGTGCTATAGTAATGTTGGACTGAAATGCTCAATTATATACAGTCCTAGCTATGGAGTGCCTAAGACTCTGTGTGTATGTATATGTGTGTTTGTGTGTATATACATGTGTGCACACAGACACACATGCATATATATATGTGTGTGCATGTGCACAATGTCTCTGGCCTTCTGCCCTGCAGTTATAAAACTAATAACCATGGCCTTTCTTTCCAGGAGCATGCGGCATAAAGAAAAAAAATGAAAACTGTGGATTTTACGTAATTTGATTTAAGTAGATTAGTGAACTAAAACTTTAATTGCAGATTAAAATCCTTTTCAATTTGTTATGGAAAAGGTATTTCACTGGTCATAGATAAGCGATCATTTCAATGTCATATTTAATATTGGAGGAGGAGAAGAACTAAAAGTTTTTCTCTTTGGTGTCCGGAGTTAGCAATGATTTGTATTTCAGAATGAAACCCTTACGGATTCCTCCTATCTATACTAGATACCAGTAATATTTCAGTTGGCTGTTCAGCATTACAGATGGGACTTGAATCCTTCATGTTTGGAACCCAATTTTGTTTTTCAGTAAGGACTATTTTTTTTTGTTCATAGTCCCAAAGCAATGAAAGGGAAAGTATTAAACTCATTTCCTTTTTACAATGAATAGCAACTTTTCTTCATTAAAAGGTAAGGCATCTAACTCTTCAGAGAAATGTCAACTTCTTTTAATATTGCTAAAGCCAGATACTTCATCAACTAATTCCTTTTCAAATACTGGACAATCCTATCGTATTAACATTTAATGGCCAGTCCAGAAAGTCTTCACTGTTTGAAAATAAGAGATAAAATGCGACACAATTGGATAGATAGGCTTAGTGGATCTCAGAAATGTAGTTCTTTTCTGAATTGTGCCACAATCATCTACACTTTCAAACATTGTCAGTTTTTCCACTTGACAATTTGTAGTGATCTCTCTCTATGTGTGTGTGTATGTGTTGTGTGTAAAACCTCTGCATTTGTCTAGCCTTAATCATGATTCGAACTACAGTTATAGTAAAACAAAAAAATTAATGTTAGTAAAATATAAAAAGAAGGAGTTTATCTGGATGCATTTCAATCATCCGGATTGAGTTGCAGTGTGGACTTTATGCACATCATTCTTCTCTCATAATGCTCTTACCCCCCATAGTCAGTAATTCCTTTTGCTAGTCGGCACTCAGCCATGTGTACATATACTCAGCAGGTGTGTGCAGGAATTGAGGGCAGCAAAGGATTAATATTTCCTTAAATTGCCTTTAGCTCCCTGGAGTTCAAAGAAAGCCATGGAAAATGTGGCTCGAGGTGTTGCTTACAAATTCTGCCCCATTTCTTTAGCAGAAGGAAGTGACGCATTCTAAGACCGTGACTGGCAGGTGTCCTGCAAAGCATCTGTGAACGTCTTTGCTGAGGCGTAGCAAGGATTATGAAGATTTGCAAGACTAAAGCCCTGGCTCTCTTCTGACCTTTGTCTCCCTGGTGCATCCAAGTCAATTAGCCCCTGCTCTGCCAACTGGCATGGGAAGGTCGTGCAACCCTGGGGATGGTTGGTGGGTTGAAGTTTACCCGCTCTGCCTTTTTAAATTTTTAAATTGTTTCTTTTTAACTCTGCTTTAATTCTGTTTGTGTTTTTTTTTACTTTGTCTTTAAGCTATGACTTTTATATGATGTTATCATTTCATTTGTAAACTTCTTAAAGTCATACAAGTGTGGTGGGTGGTATAGAAATTTGATTGGTAAATAAATAAATAATGAAAAGACTTTGCATGCTTTTTTGCTTGTCTCCTTTTTTTGCTTTCAGTCTTTCAAAGCGAGTTGGTGGCCACTGGCTTCTCATTCTCTTTCCCTGAAATAAATCACCCTTTCCTTATTTTGCAAGGACAGTGATTAATCCATTGAGCCATTATGTTTTCTCTTGAAAGGTACTGAACTAATGTGCTTGGAAAAAGAAGAAGAGGAGGAAAGGAAGAAAAAAAATCTCCCCCTTTTAATTGCAAACAATAGAGTTTAAATACATCCCAACCTCTTTAACATTGTTCAGTAATTAGTGACAAAGGACTTCTGTTTAAGCACAGAAAAATATTTAATAGCTACCCTATCAACCTGGAATTCATTTACCAGCCTTGCTCCCTAGTCTGCCAAGCCCATAAGTTATTCTGGCAGTTCCATGTTCCTTTCCCTGTTCTCCATCTCTCCTAATGCTTCAGACACAAGAGTTTCAACATCTGCTAGTACATTTTCTTTTGCCCCCTTATTAGTCTTTCCAATCCAATGGAATGTTGGAAAGAAATTATGCAAAGGAATTTGACTATCAGCAAAATAATTCTCTGTAAACGGAACAGAATGGGACCAAATTTGGTGTGACAAGAGAAACTAATCAAATAAAGATTAAGTTTGAAAATGGGCCATATCCAGCTGAGAGCTGCATAGAAAAACATTTCAGAGAAAAAAAATTCCCAATGCATTTTGCAATAGAAGTTGGTCAGTGACTCAGGATATTGTGGATATTGTCTGAAAGGAGGTACAAGTAACAGTAGGATTTTTTTCCCCATCTCTGTGAACAATGATCTGTTCTGGTAATGGCTCCCTTGCTAGCCTCAGTCAGAAAGAGTCTGTTTTCACTATTCATATTCTTGAAAATGATGCATAGGTTCCAAAGCTTCGGTGGCTGTTTCTGAACTCAGACAAAGCAGTTTAAATAATTATTGATGGAAACCAGAAAGTATGAAATATGCCTATTTCCTGTGAGTATTCTTTCTCCCTTAAATACATGGTCATATTTTATTTTGGATTTTTTGTTTAATGTGTAAATGCATTGTGTTTTAATTGAACAATTAACATACCCACCTTCCATGAATAGTGCTGATAAAGAAAGGGGGTGGGAAGTGTCCCCTGAAAAATAATCTACATAGTATAGGCTACCTTATTGAGACGTTCTTAGGTTTTCCTGATGATAAAGACATTATAGGCAAAAATTAAGAACACATGAATAAATAACAATGGATCACAATGGATAATTTGGAGAAACCAAATTGTCCTATAAAAAAGACCAAATGAAGAATATAAAATAGACATGGCAAGGCAAAGTATTACATTAAAAAAATAGCAAGCAAAACAGGTAACAACAAGACCTGGCAGTGGCTAAGATAAGGTAAGCTGAAGAAAGAGACAGAAGGGCTAATTCTGGCTGCACAAGGCAAAGCCTTAAGTACAAATGCATACAATGAGAACATAGTTAAGAGAAGAAGCTGAAGAAACAGTAGACCACCTAGTTAGCTATTGCAAGAAGATTGCCCAGTCTGACTACAAATCACAGCATGACAAAACAGAAACAACGATCCATTGCAAGATCTGCAAGAAATACCATTGACCTGCAAGCAAGAACTCGTGGAACCATAAGATAGACAAAGTAATAGAAAATAAGGAAGCTAAAGTGCTCTGGGAATGTAGAATTCAAACAGATAAGCACCTGCCACCTAACATCCCAGAACTAACAATTGTCAGGAAGAAAAAGAAAGTCTGGATAGTGGATGTGGCAATACCTGGAGACAGCAAAACAGAAGGGAAAGAACTGAAGGAAAATCACAAAATACAAAGATTTGCAAATAGAAATAGAATGACCATGATTAAAGAAAGCAAAGATAGTACAAATAGTGACAGGTGTCTTGGGTGCAATCCCAAATATTTGAACACCATTGGCATTGAGAAAAATCACCATCAGTCAATTGCAAAAGGCAGCTTTATTTGGAACAGTTTACATCCTGTGATGATACCTCTGACACTATAAATCACCACATCTGCCTATCCCAGGTCTTTGGGAAGGACTCAATAGTTGGATTAAAATGCCAAATACAGTCTAAACATTTGGCTGACTGCAATGAACCATAACAATATAGGAAACAGTCCAAACAGCAGAGGTACAGAAGATCAACTCCTATTTTACAAGATGATACTGGAAAACTGGAAGAGAAGGAAGAGCAACTTGAATGTAGCATGAATTGATTGCAAGAAGGCATTCAATTCCCTGCCACATGACTGGATTAAATAAGTGCCAGAAATAATAGGAGTCGGTCAGAAGATTTGTGCAAAGATCAATGGCACAATGGGGAAAAAAAACAATTGCTGGTCAATGTTGATAGGCTGGGAGAGGTTAATACAAGTGGTGATATTGGGAGAGATTTTTGGGAAGGGCTCAACAGGTGAATTAAAATGCCAAATCTAAATATCTGGCTGATTCTGGACCAACCATAATAATCATAATGGCATTGTTTAGGCACTGATGAGAAAGAGGTACTTTGCCAGTTTTAGTGCCTCCATACTAAATAATATAGATTATTATTTTTAGCATCTTATGGGAACTATTTAAACAATGTTCCCAACATGATTTCTGCCAGATGTGCTGGGAATGCAAGTCCCAAAATTCCCTATTAGCATATTATAGTTGAGAAAGGATATTCTTGAAAATCAAGACATTTCCGTGTGTGTGTGTGTGTGTGTGTGTGTGTGTGTGAGAGAGAGAGAGAGAGAGAGAGAGAGAGAGAGAGAGAATGGACAAAAATGAAGTCCTTAAAAGTTAGAGCAATGGCTACATATAATGGAGTTAATTCCACATTTGCAGATTAAGGATGGACCCTTCCTAGCCTTAATTGGTATATAGATTACCCTTCCCCATCAGTCCATGCTAATAACTGGAGTACTTCATGGACACCAATGGAGAATATAGTTCAGAGTTAGGGAATTGATTTCTATAGATTTTATTGTGCAATATTACAAACAAATGAAAGAAAGCTTAAATGTTAAAATGGACATTCCCCGTGCTGTTTGTTTCCATGGCATTATTGTACCTTTCTCAATATGATTTTAGGAAGACGATTTGAAGCTCTCCTACACGCGAAGGCCAAGCCTAGAGGTGGAGACAAGAAGACTCCCAAGAATCAAACACCAAGGATGATTAACATCAAACAACTCCAATTATAACACTGTCTGCCATATGGAAAACTTTTGTCACTAGATACAAAACCCCATTTAAATTGATTGTATTATGGCCAGCTGGAGTGATCTTTTTGCCAGTCCAATTAATTATGCAAATACTGACTCTACCACGGGAATCTAGTAGAAGCTGCTATGATGTGAACATGACAAAATTGCATTGTGATGTCACACCACAAACCCTGTCTTCTTATATTTGCATTTTGATGTGGGACCCAAGTCGAGTGGTTGTATGTTATAACAGGTTTCATCCTGTGCCTACCTTGCCTTCTCTTGCAGATGCCCTGATTTCCCTACAGATGTTCCAGGGATGATATGTGCATGCTGCAGACTCACGCAGTCCTGATCAGATATCTTTTGGCTAATGGGATTGAACTAATATGCAAATTGTCATTTTGGGGGAGTAAATGGGAAACTATTTAAATAACTGCCAGTCACATTTAATTTCTGATGGATATAGGATGGTATACAAAATAGGGAGAAAGCAGGAGTCCTGCCTTGCTTATTTTCTGGCATTGTCTACTATGTGCAGAGCTGTCATGCTGGTACTTTAAAACCCCACTAAAATGCCTTTTTGTTTATTTGTGTTTATTTGCTTAACATTTGCATACAGCCATTCAGCAGCATTTATTAAATTCCTTTTGAATGTTCAGCAATATACAATAAAAGGCACATGAGTGGGAATGAAGTGATCTGACCTCAACCTTCACAGACAAAGGGAAAACAAACTGAACATCATCTGGAAAATTTGGGATTGATCTTTTGGCTTCATGTGTTACTTCCTCGTGTCATTTAAGAAGGAGAAAAATAAATCATGGGTCTTGCAAAATTGGGTGTCCTAATCTAATTTCTTTCCCATCTTCTTCTGCCTTCCTAATGTGCAAGAGGAACATTTTATCCCATGGAGAAAAGAAGATAAGTCATATAATTTCAGGAAGTCTCAGACAGATCTTCTTCTATTCAGATTAGGCTTGAAGGAGGCTGTACTTCAACACTAGCTAGATTTATCCCCATATTTTTCTTAAGGCAAAATTCCCAGAATTTAGAATTCCCCAAATTCCCAGAATTACCTAACAAAAGAGCAGGTGGAGTTGCATTATATATAAAAGATCACTACATCTCTACAGAATGCACAAAACCAAGGATGAAAACCTCCTAGAATCCATATGGGTCAATATAAAAGGGGGAAAAATATGACATTGCTATAGGCGTATATTACAGGCCACCCAGCCAAGCAGAAGAAATAGATGAACTTTTTTGCCCCCATTACAGTAGTAATGGAAGACTGTAACTACCCTGATATCAACTGATAAACAAATTCTGCAGAAAGTGGGAGAGTGAACAGATTCCTAACTAATTTAGCTGACAACTTTGTTAGCCAAAAGGTAGAGGAGGGAACTAGAGGAAAAGCTGTACTGTTCCTAATTCTTACTAACAGAGAAGAAGTGATAGAGGGAGTTGAAGTTGCCGGAACTTTGGGTGAGAGTGACCACATCATATTGGAATTCAATATAATGCAAACGTAAGCAATAGAGAATAATCTAACCAGTGTCTTAAACTTTAAAAGAGCTGATTTTAACAAACTCAGCCCTGTGGACTGAACTAGGAAGCAGAATGAACATCTTTTTTAAAAAAAAAACAAGTTTTATTGGTTTTTCTTAATTTTTACATCAAAATGCTTGAGAAACAACGTGGTGGTGGGGAAGTCAGTCATCCAAATACAAAATCATACATATATAACTCAGGCTAATTCATTAAAAGTTCGCTCTCTGTTTCCCACATATAGTATAACATATTCAAATTTAATAGAATCCTAAATGAAATTCAATCAATCAAAAACATTCATCAATATTATTTCATCTATTAAAAACCAAGTCCTGTTTTAAGCTTTACCAATTTATAATTACCATATTCCAGTTAACCTTGAATAAACATCTTATTAACACTTCGGGTATCCCTCGTTTCCCTTTTTTCCTAACGTAATAGATATATCTAAAATGCGTATATTATTCCAACAGTAACATTCATATATTTTCCCCATATATTCTATTTCTTAATCTTATTAATACCATTTCTTCTCTTATCATAAATCTCTCTTATCCTCCTTCCATTACAAAATACTTATCCTGCCTAAAATAAAAATATTACTCAAAAAATACATTTCTACTTTATTTTAAATATAACTTCTATTATTCAATCTATATCCATAAAAAGTCTTTTTAACCCATTAAGTAAAATTCAAATCCCCTCCAAACAATTGTCATGTAGACAAACACATTATTATGAAAGACATTTTCTTACTAAATTCACATACTCCATTGATTATTAAATCAGTCCAGATCTCTAATGCCTTTTTAACCCATTAAGTAAAATTTTAAATCTAACTCTGGCTTTCCTTCTGTGCCAAACCGGTTTCCATAATAAAGCTTCTGTATCGTCGAATCTCAATATTTGAATAGGAGTATTTATCGACACTTCTGTCTGGTCAAAGTTCTCTTCCTGTTCTTCCAGTATCATCTGGATGGTGTAATCAATTTTATTCCATGTTGTAGTTACTAGTTGATTGTCCATGTTTTCGGAGTTTTCAGTAAAACATGTCTGAATGTCAATTCCTGTTTTTTGATACTGCAGATATCTTAGTTAAAGTCATTCTTTGATCATCAAAGTTCTCCATAAATTGTGCATTAGGTTGTATAATCTCTTCTTCTGTGTTAATTTGTTCCTTTTCTGTTGTTTCTTGACTTGTGGTGTAATTCTCTTTAAGTTGTGTATCTTGTTGCATAGAGACCTCTTTGGAGCTAATCTGTGCCTCCTCTGTTGTTCCTTGGCCTATAGAATGATCCATTGAGGTTTGAAATTCAGTTTGTGGTTCTGAAATTTCATCTTTAATCTTTCTCCAAGATTTCATGTATTCTGTAGCTTCCAGAATTTTTCCCAATATAAGCTCATAGTCAAGCTGTGGGTAAGATTCCTCCATTTCTGTGGTGAAATACTTTTAATCTTTTAGTGGGGGCTATATTTACTAAAGACAACAGATATCCACCTCCACACTAGTAAACAAATTCACCACCCAGCTGTTTCATGTCCTTTATCTTTTTCCCTTTCACTTGAAGGTCAAATCCATCTTCAAGCACCAAAATGAAAAACAGTTGCAGTAACAATTTTCATCACAAGATGTCCTCAGTAAACTGTAAGATTTTTTTTTCCAAATTAATAAGTTTTTTTCTCTTTAGGAAAATAGAAGGCAAATATCTCCAACATAATAAGTAAAATAATAAGAATGTTCTATAATAGGGATTTTTTTCAGGACCCCTAGGTATCCCCAAAATCAGATAGTCAATATAATTAGCTATTTGTTTCTTTTGTAGGGCTCTTTTTCCCAAGTAAGAAGACGCCGCTCTCTCAAAACAGGGAAGTAATTCAAAAGCTTTTTACAGGAAAGTAGTTAGGGCAAAAAGAGGGAAGGAAAGGTCTCACCCGGATCCTCCACAGTGATTCTTAATGCTTAGCTGTTCTTCTGGCTTTCGGCTGGTGCGGTTAAGTGATCGGCCATTTTACTGGCCGATCTTTTCTCTGTCGGCCCTAAGGAGCTGGCTCGGACTGCAGAAGGAGCTGCCGCCCTTCTGCAGTCTGACGAGGGGCCTCCTCAATGGTGGTCGCCCCTCCAGGGCGACTTTCGACCCTATCGAGGGTCTACCGGCAGAGGGAAACCGGCCGGTGAAGAAAGCAGTCTCTTCACACGGCCGCCTGCGCCGCGATCCGGAACCAGAAGCCAGAATGAACATCTTTTTAAAAAGGCAATGGCAGACCATTTTTATACAGTTGCCAAAGTAACAACAAAAATTATCTTCAACTCTTGACAGGTTTTGCTTTTATTCCTTTCTATCCTTGTGAACCCCTTTTCCAGAATTTAGAGCTATATAGAAATGCTTTTTAACATGGTCAGGATTGGGGGCCAGAAATAAGGGGAAGCTACAAATCTGTCACTCTCTGGCAGTAAATAATTATTTTCTGGTCAGGGGCAGTGCTGTCTTCCTCTGGCACTGTTTCTCTTTTCTCAAATGCATAGATTTATAATCTTGTGTTTTTGCTTTCCTCAGAAAGAATTGGAGAGAAGGAGTAGAAAAGGTAAGCATTCTCCAAACTTTAAGAGTCTTTAGCTTCCTAAGAGGAAGTAATCAAACAAAAATATAAATGGTTTTTAAAACAATTATTTCATTTTGATTTATATCTGAGTATGTAATCATTCCTGCTGCTTTGTTTTGTTTTGTTTTGTTTTGTTTTGTTCAGGAAGTCTTTATCTCCAAATTACTCCCCAATTGTTTGGCATGTGACGCTTTGGTTCTTATACAAGGTGAGATACACAAATTCTGCCTAGACTTTAGCTCTTATGTTTTAACCATCCATTCTATAGAGAGATGGATCAACTGCAGGACTTGGGTTTGGCTAGTCTAAAAAAAATAAGAAATAGGGGTGACATGATAGCAGTATTCCAGTATTTGAGGGGCTGCCACAAAGAAGAGGGGATCACATTATTCACCCAAGCAACAGAGGGCAGGACAAGAAACAATGGTTGGAAATTGACCAAAGAGAGAAGCAACCTGGAATTAAGGAAAAACTCCCTGACAGTGAGGACAATTAACCAGTGGAACAGCTTGCCTCCAGAAATCATGAGCTCTCCATCACAGGAAGTTTTTAAGAAGAGGCTAGACAGTCACTTGTCTGAGATGGTATAGAAGGTTCTCTTGCTTGAGCAGAGGGCTGGACTAGAAGACCTCCAAGGTCCCTTCCAGCTCTATTCTATTCTATTCTATTCTATTCTATTCTATTCTAACTCTGAAAAACTTTTCATATGCCATCATGTAATCAAATGCTTCTGAATTCTAATCTACTTAGCAACCTGGCAAAATTCTGTCCACTTCATTTTCAAAGGGTTAAGCTAGTCCATTTGATTATGAATAGGCATTATCATTATAAGAAGGTCAAGGGGTGAAGTTCTCTTTGGAGATTTTATTTAATTAAAGAAAACCACTAATGGCTGCTGTCAAATATTACTGTTGTTGAATAACTGCCATTAATGTTTAATGGGTATTTTGAAAAAGTTTCTTGCATGGCAAGTACTGTAAGAAATTCAGTGTCCTCGTCAGAAAAAGAAGTGATGGGCAGATCCATACAGATTAAATTAAGAGGTTTGTATTAATTTTGAGAATCAACACTACTTTGAAACAATGCAGTTCAGGGAATCAGATGGGATCCAGTCTATGGAAATAGTCCTTCCCTGACTATCTTCATAGATAGATAATTAATAGGTAGATATAAGTTCAGTGGAATTTATTTTTGAGTCAATACTATATGTAAAGGACTCTGCATTTAATCTTAGCTTTATGGAGTCTTTACCTCATTCAAGCCAAGCTCAATTTCTGGTGACTTCATGAGCAACACTGCAAAATGGAAGAGGCTTCCATTCTCTAGACTTTCTATGGAGATTCTCAGTCATCCAGGACATAGTTGTCCCAAAGATGCTTTTCCATGAGGCAACTGGACTTTCTTGTTTTCCTTTGAAGACATTTCACTTCTCATCCAAGAAGCTTTTTCAGATTCAACTTCTTCCATTCCTCACCATCCAGTCAGAGCTGAAGAAGCTTATTGGATGAGAAGTGAAACGTCTTCAAAGGAAAACAAGAAAGTCCAGTTGCCTCGTGAAAAAGCATCTTTGGGACATTCTCTAGAACAGGGGTCCCCAACCCCCAGTCCGTGGACTAGTACCGGGCTGCGGCATGCCAGCAACCGGGCTGCACAAACAAGCAAAGCCCCACCTGTGGGATGCAGGCAGCACACAAAACCAGGCCCCTCCAGTCCACAGAAAAGCCTCTCTCCATGTAACCGGTCCCTGGTGCCCAAAAAGTTGGGGGCCTCTGTTCTAGAATGTATTTTTTGACTTTAGATTTCCATGACATTGGTGCTTCCTTTTGGAACAGATGTGTTGTATATTTTCAAAGGCAAAAGCATTAAGTTCTGAATGAGACGATGTTCAAGTGTTAGCAGTTTGGTTGTTCTTTTGAGCTTTTCATGATATCCTTAAAGCCAGCTGCGAGAATAAACATAGAGTTCTAGAATCTTTAACCACAACATTTACTTGGTGCTTTGCGATGGATGTGAATATCTTATTACAAAGTATTGTTTAAACAGAGGATTATGGGCTTTTGAAACACATGCTAACCACTTGTTAGGCCATTACGGGGGAATCAATTTAGCTAACAAACATGTATTGCCAGAATCATTTGCAATTGACCCTGATTCTTATAGCAGCAATGAAGCTCTAACAAGGCCGAGAATTTCCAAGAAAGAGCATTTTGGGACAAAATTCTAGCCAACTTTACCTAGAGTTTTTCTATAATGAATAAATTGTTTGTTTTTTTGTCCTCTCCTCTTACATCTACAATTGTGGAACAGTGTTGGCCTTTTTATTTATTTACTTATTCAAACGTTTTGTGTACTACTCTTTAAAATAACACTGCAGCTCACTCCTTTCACTCTTTCAGATTTATGTAGGGAGAATATTGAAGCAACTATGTTGATACCTTCCATTTTCTTGTCTATGGTTCAACCTTAGCATAGCAAAAAAGTGTGGTAAAACACATTAATGTTGTAGGAGATGACCAGAGTGAGCCCGAGGGAGGGGTCAAATGTGTCTTCAGTCATGAGTCTCTTCATGCCCACAAAAGATCTAAGTCCAGCCCACCTTGAATTCCTTCCACCCTTATCTACCACCAATTTCCTTTGGCCATTAGTAGTTCAGATTCTTGTAGAGAGCTTAAACTTGCAATAAATCTTTATACCCATTTGAATTGCCTGGATCATCTGATTTTCCCAGCACTTGACAATGTGCAGTTTGAATATGAAGAAAGACAACTGCTCAAGATCCAAAAGACAATGCAACCAAATTATTAAGAAGATTAGACAATGGTGAAAAAAGATAAGGAGAAAAGAAATATTCTGTAGCGTGTACAGGTAGTCCTCACTTAACAACTGCCCTGTTTATCATCAGTTCAAAATTACAATGGTGATGAAAAAGCAACTTTATGATGGGTCCTTGCATATTTGTCCATCGCAGCACCTCATGATCACTATTTGCACACTTTACAGCTGGCTTCCAACAAGCAGAATCAATGGAGAAACTGGTATTTCTCCATTGTAAGTCATGGTCATGTGATTTATTGCTTAATAATTGTGTGTGATTTGCTTAATGACCACAACAGAAGTGAGGTTATAAATCTGTTGCAGTCATCTGATATTTTGCTTAATAACCACATCCCTTAGCGATGCGGTTATTAAGCAATTCCCCATCCCAACTGTGGTTGTTAAGTGAGGAGTATATGTAGGTTGAGTAGGGAAAGGGACCCTAAAAATAGTCATCATCCAGTCAAAGAAAAGCAGAGCAGAAACAAAGAATGGAATAGAAAAGGAATCCCTGTTTGCTATTTCTATTTCTAATGCCTCTAGAGATTGGTAGAGTATTTGTTGGTTAATTTAATCAATTTTAGATCTCTGTCCATCTTGCAATTGTGACATCAAACAGTGATTCAGAATCAAAGGCAACTGGATTTTCTTTGTTTTTCGTTGCACCCGAACATTGAAAATCGAGTTCCAAGAAGGTTCCACACCTATTTGCACTATTTAGGTGGCTCTTAGGGCACAAATAAACTTTCAAGTGGCCTCAACCACTCTCAGAAAGAGTGCTAACAACCAGAAGACTGCAAGAAATATAAATCCTTCCATTCTTCACCATTCAGTCTGAACTGAAGAAGCTTTTTGGATGAGAAGTGAAATGTCTGCAAGAAAAAACTAAGAAAGTCCAGTTGCCTTTTGAAAAAATCACCTTTGGGATACAGGAAAGAATGTGACAAGGAGATGTGAAAACATCCATATGTGCAAACATTTAGGAAAGTACAGAAAGCACTAATGTATGGATGGGAAGGGCAAGAAGGAGAGGAGCAACCAATCAGGTCTTGCAGCGGCATAGTCTGGATTGAGCATCAGTTTGGCCCAGTTGTCAACCCACAATTTGGGCTGCATTTTTTAAGTTGGTGTAACGTACAGTGGAGCAAAGTGAGGGGAAAAAACATAGAATATAGAATCATAGGGTTGGAAGGGACCTCAAAGGTCTTCTAGTCCAACCTTCAGCTTAAGGCAGAAGACCTTATACCAGAGATCCCCAACCTTTAGGACATCAGGAACCGGTTCTGTGGAGAGAGGTTTTTTCGCGGACCAGAGGGTGCATGGTTTTGTGTGCTGCCTGCATCCCGCGGATGGGGCTTTGTTTGTGCGGACTGGTTGCTGGCATGCCGCGGCCTGGTACTGGTCCAGGGACTGGGGGTTGGGGACCCCTGTCTTATACCATCCTAGGCAAGCTATTCCATTGATTAATTGTTCTCACTCTCAGACAATTTCTCCTTATTTCTAGGTTGTATCTCTCTTTAACAAGCATCCACCTGTTATTTCTTGTCCTACACTCTGGTGCTTTGGAGAATAAGTCAATCCCCTCTTCTGTGTGAAGTGACATAGGCTGCTATGTGGAATTGTTGTTAATGTTCTTATAAAAAAGGAATATGAAATGACCTTAAAGAAGCAATCACATTCAATTTTTATACTTAATCCATTCATACAAGGTACAAGATTATTGCAGTTGCTTTCTGATCTAGCTGGGCAGACGTGTGAACAATTCAGAACTGAAAACGCTGCTTATGTTAAAGTCTACGCTTTTAAAATGTGCAAACTAGCCTAATGCTAAGGTATGTTTACAACATTCTGCATCAATGTTCCTTGCTTTCGCAGATGCTGTTATGAAAATATTTTTTCTATCTCTTTCTCTCTGTCTCTTAATGAGGCTTTAAAAAGAATAAGGTATTTCTGACTAGTAGACGAATAGATTTTGATCTCCAAGTAGACGTTACTTGTAACCCACCCTGTCATTGAAATACTCCAAACGACTTCATAGATTCTAAGGTTTTAATCACTCTGTGATGTCAATGGAACTTTTAATTAAATTTTATTGATTCTCTGATAGAAAGCTACTCTATGTCCATTCTCATCAATGCAGATTTTGTACTGAATTCAGAACTGCAGGTTCAGAAAATATAAACAGCAATCTGGACTTCCAAGTAAGAGTAAACTATTGTAAAATAAAAACTTGATAATTCAGAATAGCTCCTTTGTTTACTCCTTACATATTTTGTGCTTCTTGTGGGTGAAATAATAAGGTAATAATGATGTTGTGAGGTTTGAAATGTCTGTGTCATCACATATCAAGCTGATGATTTCACTGATGTTCTTAAAAGGAAGACTACCCATTAATATAATTGTCAGTTCCACAGAAGACTTGATATTGATTCAGGAATTTGCAAGCTGCTATTTAATTTCAGATGTAAGCAGATTCAGTGTTGTCTCAAATATTGGTGCTTATTCATGACTTTCATGCAACCATTGACATTTATTCTGCTTATACTTAGGATTTGCTTTTATTTTACGAGAGTGAAGGAGGATTTACATCTTCTGGTAGAGACAATACACAAAGGTATTTGGACTGTAACTCATCCCAGATCTTTATTTCAATTATCTTTGCATTTATCATTCCTATTTCATCCAGATTGATTCAGGTCTTTTGCACTTTGAGGATTTTCTTGGGGTTGGTTTTGCACCTGGAATAACCATAATAGAAGAAACAAAGATAAAGTATATTGTGATTGAATTGGTATAATCAGGACAATATGTTAAGTTGCAGTTAGAAGATTTTTTTTTATTCCACCTATACACAAGAATCTAGTCAACTAATGTTCGACACTAAGTTGGCACTAGATAAGAGTCAATAGAATTCAGGACCTAGACTGTTTGTAGGAATGTAGTGACTCTAGGCTGAAGACTTGCTTAACTCTAACCCTTGGCTCTGCCCTTCTTTTCTACATCTAGAAGTAGATTGAATAAACTGTTTCTTAGATTTATTTAATTATTTATTTGTGCATTGTATTTATATGGCTGTCTGGGCAACCTACAAAGAACGGCATTCAGGTAATCCAAAACCTATCTGTTTCACCAATAAATATCTGCGCTAGCCACAAAGGGTTGTATTATGTTTGACACCCACAATACATTCTCCAAGTCCTCAATCCCTGTAGGTTCTTTCTTTCACTGCAGCAGGCATGAATTTTACTGTTGATTGCTTTAAACTAATACCCCTTACTCTCTATATAAACAACACTGTATTTCTAACACACATACACATATACACATACACCATTTATAAAGCCACCCAATTCCACAAGTGACCAGCAAACATTATCACATGAAAATAAAAACAATTACATCATATATACAAAAAAATAAAATACACAGTTGCCAAGAAAAGTACCCCAATCAAGAGTGCTAATACAGCCAGGAAATGTGTCTTTTCACACACCTGGAGCCCAAGACACAGACCCTGAACCAAGTCTTTAGTAGTTTAGGAAGGCCAGCAGGGAATCCTGTCTTTAGTGCCTTACAAGAGGCAGACAATCTTAATTATGAAGATTGTCAAAGAACAAGGATCTGCTGAAATTGCAACCCTTTCCATTTGCCTGTTGAATGCCATAGTCCTCAGGAAAAGAATGCTTCACACCAAAGGTGGGTTAATCACTGGGTTAAAGCATGTGTACTAATAGGGCATTTTATGCTTTGACTATAGTGAGGTTTTGCTCCACAAAGAGCTAATGTGAATGAAAAAAAATAAAAATATCTGTATAGTTACAGACCTGATGCTTAAAGTGGAAACGTACCTACTTGTCCCAGAATATTCAAACAGCTTCAGAATGTTTTGTAATAAGATATTATGAAAATTCACTGTTTCTCTATGAATGCTAAGATAGTAGTTACATTTTAACAATCCCTATAGCCAACTTTGTGTTCTAGAGATTAGCTGGTAAAACAATATATTATTGAGGAATCTTTTAAGTGGGCAGTTCTTTTATGAGGCTTCATAAAGTTGTATAAAATGAATTGTATAATACCTTGTATAAATTGGTTGGAAATCACAAAATATTTATTTTATCACTTTCAGATTGGGAAATTCTGAAATACCAATATTGGACTGAAATGAAAACATAGTTGCCTTCATAACAATACAAATTTGTGGCTAGAAATATACAATTTGATGATTTTCATTTAAATCTACTAATTCCAGGTTCAGAATTGTACACTTCTGCTTTTTAGGAAATGGAATACAGTATTTGGATGATGAAAATGTAAGCTGCTAACAGTCAGAACTTTAACACAGGAGTCCCCATACCCTTCTAGATATATTTTACAGCAATCTACTCTATCCTAGTATCTTCCAGCTGTCTTGGGACAGAAAATCTCAGAATACTTTGCCAGAAATCTGACTAGAAATCCTGACAGCTGCTCTTGCAGATTGGAGAAGTCAGGATGGGAATTTGGGGAGTTGTAGTCCCTGGCCATCTTGAAGGTTTTGGGAGAAAGAAGTTACCGTTCTTGAGGGCTGAACCTTCTGGTAATTTCAGTTCCAATACATCTGGAGGGCATTAGACCGGAGAGGGGCTACTTCAGAGCTTCAGAAACTCCTGCGAGCATTTCTTCACTTCAGTGGCCAAGCTGCTCAGGTCTTTCAAAACTGGAGTGAATAAAAAGAGGCAGGTTTATATTTCCATGAATAAAAAGAGTAGGAGAAATAGCATCTGTCACAATGTGGAAGTACACGGTGACACCATTGAAAAACTGCCTTCTTTCAGAAAACTGATGAAAGAAGTAGATTCCCAAGGGAAATTCCACCTCTTTCCTTTCTTCCAAAGAGGCCAAATGGTGAGATATAATGTGGGCTGAAGCATATTTATTTGCAGCCTACAAGAGGAAAAAAATAGATTCAAACAATTGTTCTGCTACCAAAGCATAGGGAAAAGACACCATAGTTAGAATTTTCACAAGGTTTCAATATCATTTTAACTAAATGAAAAATATTAATGGCTACGCATGTTTAAAACCGCCATCTTTCCTTTCTATACTTTACATCTCTCGTTTTGCATTCTTGGCAGATGCTGAAAAGCATACTTCAAGTGTGCCTTGGCAAATTTTCTTACTGGGCCAGATTTTTCACACAATTGCAGTGTTTATTCTAAAATGGTTTAACATGCTTTCCCAGGATGTACTCTTTGCATAACGGCCACAGCTTTTTCCCAGAATATTTTTCCAGGTTTGTGCTAATTATCATAGAAGATGTTGCTTTATATCTCCATCTAGTGGCTGCAAATAAACATATTGTTTACTTCACTCTCACAGACATTCTATAGCAGCTGTTAGTAGCACTGCTGTCTGTCCTCTCTATAAGGTAGTTTTAAGGTTGTGGAAGGTTATTTGGTTGGGAGTTTCATGGGTCTTTAAGTTAATATATTGAGGTAGGGCTTGAAACTCTCAGATACCGAGGCTTTGGTTGGGATAGCAATCACCTAATTCATTTTAGATGAATTCCTATCTGAAGAAGACTGACAAGAAATCTGGCCATGATTCAACAAAAACTGGTCCCAGCCTGTGTAGTGTTGAAAGAAAAATCTTCATCAGGGTCCAGTCCAAGCCGGGAATAAACAAAATGGAGACTGCTTTAGAAAGAAAGTTGTAGTTTATTGAAGAGCAGAACCACAAGACATGTGGCTCTGGAGCAGCTGACCACATGTAGCTGAGAGTGGTGGGTTTTTATACCTTCTTGGGCTTTTGTGTTTGGAGTTGTTCCTGTTCCTGTCGCTTTGTATTTCCTGTGTCATGTACTCTGACCTGAGTCTGAGTGTGCCCTTTTTTTATTCTGATAGTGGTGAGTTAATCCTATTATGTCCTAAAGGTCATGTCCTGCTTCCCTGGGGCTGGGGCTGATGACTATGTCCTGTGTTGGGTGAGGGGTTGCTGGTTTTAATCCTATCACTCTGCTATTGTTAGCTATCATTTTACTTTATATGTAGGTAATTACACATGTCTCCCCATCCCATCCAGACTTCCTGTCAACCATAATTTGATGGTCAAAGATTGATTTTGATTGCAGAAGAATCCAGGACCCATATTTGGAAGTAGCTGATATAGCAGTGAAAATGATCTCATTCTAAAGCTAGCGCCAACTTGAGAACTTAATATTAGTCTATCTGGGCCTGTGGTTTGATAAAGATAGAGATTTTATTTTATTTTTAATTTGTGGTCAAAAGCCAAGAAAATGCCTCAGAAACTGGTGTAATCATACATAAAGTTCTTGGACAGAATGTGATAAGGGAGACTGCCTTTCTAATATCACGCTTTTTAAATAATTTTTAAGGATGCTTGAAAAATCTGATCATTGTGAATTTTAATATAAAATAATCTGATCCTCCCCTCTAAAGCAAAAGCATGGATCAAAGCTTGACTTACAATCCTGATCATCCAGGTACAAGCAACATCTCAGAAAAATAACAAATCATGTTTTTGAACTGTGTATTTGAATGTGTGTTTTCATGCAGATCCTTTTTTTAAGTCCCTCTCTCACAGATTAATGAAGAAAGAGAATGCAAATGACTGGTGGGTGAACATATGCAAAAGTGATGTGAACTGTAAATCGATTAATTTCCTAACTCCTGTTTTTATCATTCCATATTCCACCAGCATGTTTTTTAGTCTCCAGTAAATATCTGATCAAAAGTTATTCCTCCTGCCAACCCACCCCATCCCCATACATACATACACAAAAGGGCTGGCTCTTTAACTGGCTCAAAAGCAGTAACTGTGAGAGGGACCTTGGAGTCCTAGTTATGATCACTTAAATATGAGCCAGCAGTTTGCGGCAGCAGCCAAAAAAGCTAATACAATCCTTGGTTATATAAACAGAGGCATAGAATCAAAATCAGGAGAAGTATTAGTACAGCTTTATAAATCCTTAGTAAGACCACACCAAGAATACTGCATCCAGGTTTGGTCACCATATTACAAAAAAGATGTTGAGACTTTGGAAAAAGTGCAAAGAAGAGCAACTAAGATGATTAAAGGCTTGGAAACTAAAACATATGAAGAATAGTTGCAAGATATGGGTTTGGCTAGTCTAGAGAAAAGAAGGACTAGGGGGGACATGTTAGAAGTATTCCAGTATTTGAGAGACCACCACGAAGAGTTATTTTCCAAAGCACCGGGAAGGGGGGGGGCAGGGCAAGAAACAATGGATGGAAACTAATTAATCAGTGGAACAGCTTGCTGTCAGAAGTTGTGGGTGCTTCGTCACTGGAAGTTTTTAATAAGAGACTGGACAGTAATTTGTCTGAAATGGTATAGGGTCTCCTGCTTGAGCAGAGGATTGGACTATAAGACCTCCAAGACCTTTCAACTCTATTCTGATTGATTGATTGAATAACTGCAGATTGATGTCTATGGTCATTCTGACTATCAATTTTGGAAAGATTCCTGCCCTCCTCCCTCCCATGATTATTATGATCTTTTAAACTGTATTTTAGTAATTGAATTCTCTTGAGGTTTTGAAAATAGATTGTACATTTTATCAGAATTAAGACTTAGAATTGGTCTTAGGGAGGACCATTGTACTGTAACAGTGCCAGGGCTATATGTTTGTTATTCTTCCAGACAAATGGCAAATTGATGATGCCTTCTCTAGCAATCATTTCATCATTTCAATAGAGGTGATTAAGAAGCATTGAATAGAACATAAGAGTGGTTTAATTCCCCCCCCCCCAACAATACTATTTCTTCTCTGTCCCTTCTAGTTTTGCATCAGTTTGAATGTGAATCTTCAAAATGGGGAAAAGCTTTGATCTGGCTAAATGAAATTGACTGATGTTTTATGAAACATGTCTTTTAAACACAGAGCTAAGAAAAAGACAGTGTTAAAGGATTTGACTGAGGCAAAGTGATTTTTTTTTTCTGATTTGGCCAGTACCCAGGAGAATCTTTAAAGGAAACAAGCCTTTTGGTAAAACTAAGCACTACTTCCCAAATGAGAAATTTATATGCCAGTCCCAGTCTGGTATAGATGAAGGACTGAATATGGAAGTTTGGAAGAAATTGAAGGATTATCGACCTATCAGATTAAAATTTTAAGATGTTAGATAGGTTATCTCAAATGAGAGAACCACTAATGGCTGGTTTGTAGATATGATAAGACACTCCTAAATGGCTGGTGTCTTCTGTTAGCAGAGATTCTCTTTGGAGGAAAAGTCTAATAAGGATACATTGTCAGAGTCTACCTCTATTCAAAATATCAGAAAGGGTCAAGCAGATACCAAGCATGTATATAATAGTAAAACAACATACCAGAATTGTTTTAGATTGTAGCAAGAAATCAAATCAAATCAACCGAGTTGTTCCCATCCCACGCCATATAAGGATACTAACTTCAATGGATGGAGGATGCTAATGTCCTCAGTTTATGGAATATTATAAACTTTCCGACAGGCTCACTCCTTTCTTGTTCATTGGTAGCTTGATTCCTTCAGTTTAAAATGTGTCCAGTAGTTGAAGTTTCTAAAGTTGTCACCTCTTAAACAATCTGCCTAAATGTTATTATTGCTATTAATATACTTCACAGGATATATTCTGACAGGGGGGGAGATGAAAATATGCCTTGATACTCTGAAACCAGGAGATGCAGCCCCTTTGACCTGGAGCTGCAAAGTCTATTGTTACAGAGAGCTTATTTAAATCTTTTCTCTTGTTAGCTGTTAGGTACACATTCCTAAGCTGATATGAGTGACAATGTTGAGATGTGGAGCGATTTCTAGATATAATCACCTGTCCCAATCTTCTCCTTTTTTTAGGGCTGTCTCCAAATTTGAATGAAATCCTTAAGGACATGCTTTCTTCAAATTCTTAGGAAGCTTTTGAAAGAGGCTTTTTACAATTGCCCCTACTATTCTCACATACACACACACACACAAATGCACACAGACACTCATATTGTATCTTGCTGTCATGTATATATATATATATATATATATGTATATATATTCCTGAAGAGTAAAGAAGAGGTTTGGGTTTTATAAAAACTCTTTTACTTAAAAGCTCTTTATCACTGCAATAAAGTAAACCTGTAAGAGGTGATATTTCTTTCCGAGGAGACTTTGCATTGTGTAGTTAGTTGAACAATTTAATGTTGGCTGAATATTGACATGTGGAGAGAGATTGGACATTTTTTTTTTCTGTGAGGCAAACATGACAGAATTCATCAGCCAAAACACAGAATGCTGCTTCTGTGCCAAGATCAAGCGGAAAGCCAGATTGATACAGATCTAGAAAATCTGTTTCACCCAGGTGTGCCTCAGTCTGAGCCACCATTACCACCTTTGCTAGAAATAAATTGGAGTCCTCAGGAAATCACCCTACATCCACCAAGTGTCCTTTACTCAGATATTACTAGTTGTGAAGATCAAGGTTAAAGAAATAGTAAGCCTTCCCAATTAAAACATACTGGCTGGATTGCTCCACCCACACCATGAAACATAGAATTTTTCATTAATTATTAAACATCCTCCTACCCACTTTTATGTAGAAGCAAAACCTTAGTCTCAGTGTCATACTCCTGCTTTTGTGTGTGTGTGTGTGTGTGTAGTTATAGGCACTCATAAACATGGATTTTGGCATATCTTCTCCTGTATATAAAAATATTGCATGTTAGTATTAAACAATGTAATGGTGGGGATCATTAGTCAAGGAATTAAAAAATAAATCTGCCTACACTGTAACACTTATGTGGAAATCTATTATATGGTATCTTGTTTGCAATTTGGTGTATCATTCTGGTCTATGAACCTGAAAGAAGCAATGCCATGCATAAATCAGTATGTTGGATCCAAGTTCCAGTCGCTACTTGATCATAAACCCACTGAGATAATATTACTCCTCTACTAGTTTGAAGGTTGTGGCTGTGAAAAAATAAATGAAAGATGACTTTTAAGTATAGTGCAGTGGAATTCTTAGGGAAGATGTGGATTATAAATATAAGGAAAAAAAGAAAGTGACAAATGGGCTGAGAAAAGCTGAAAGACAGATCTCTTTCAGAATATTAGAAACTGAAATCATTCAATTAATTGGAATGGTGTTGGATTTAAGAAGGAAGAAAGACCATACCATACCATGCTTCATCAAAAGTATTTTTATGTTCTTAGATTTGACCTAATTCTACTTTATCCAAATGAAACAAAATCTGATTGGTTTCGGGATACCCAAAAGCTTCAACTGGGGTCCTCAGAAAACCCATTCTGATCATGTAAAAAATGGGAATGCTGCATAAAGATATTTGAGCATTTGAACATCTGTTAAATTTGTATTTCATATCTCTTTATACGTCATTCCAGGGGCTGTTGTGACACAAATACGGAAATATCAAAATATATACAATATTTCATTCCATTTTGTAGGATTAATAACCTGAGATTCTGTAGAGAGTCTGGTAGGTTTTGTATTATTTCTCATGAGGTTCTTCAGCCTCATGATAGCAAAGCAAATCAGTATCATCTAACTATCCTTTTATCATTTACAAATAGAGTAATTGCCCCCCAAAAGAATCTAATTTAAATGCTACTTGACTTAAAACATAATCCTGCACTCAGAGGTACGCAGATCAATAAGAAGCTAGCTTGCTACTTTTCACACAGACAGAGCAATAATCTCAGTCAGTGTCAGCATTTTTGGAAGGGATTTTTTTTTTTTTTGAAAGTCTGTAAAAATCTATAGGTTGTAATCCTATCCAGCTACTTCCCAGTAAGGGCACCCATGGAGGGAGGGACAGACGAGAAAACATGCATCATGAGATCATAACCACCTCTTTTGTACTTGTCTGACAACATCACCTCCAAGATTCTAAGGAATGGGTGCTGCACTATGATGCCATGATACCCATTTCATAATTTTGATAAAATATCAGTCTGCTTATACTGCTTATCCTCCTGATAATACTTTTTTTCTGTCTCCAGCAGGATCTTTCTAAGATACATGTATGTAAACAAACAAACAAACACTTCCCCATCTTCTCTCCTTTTGGAAAATGAAGTTCCGGGTCGTTTAAAATCCAAGCAAAATCTTATACTGGAAGAAGAATTAAAATAATATTGTTCCTGGATCTCTTATTTGGACACATCCAGTTCATCAGACCTGTGCTGCTCTTTTTTTTCTGGAGTAGCACAGACCTGGAGCTTTCCCTCAATCCTGAAGATGTGACACATGTGTGACACACACACATCCAAGTGACACGTGGATTTGAGATTACTGAACGTTTACACGGAAAAGCAAATGACCTCAAGTTGCTTTCTGTGTGTCCCATGATTCTGACTGGAGCTTTTTGACCCATTCTTCACACATAGGGAGCTGGCTCTGTTGAACATCCAGATGTTTACGCCACGTATTGTTCATTTAATTCTCTTCCCCTTCCCCTTTTGTAAGTAAAACTCCATAGATTCGTGTAAATGGTTGAGACAGGTGAATAAAATACAGGAGAATGAAGTTTTATTAATATTATTATGACCACTGACATTCTAAAATAGAAATATGAAGACCCTCCATATTTTCATTATTAGATGTATATCAGTATTCTCTTTCCATTAAACATGTCCATCTTCACTCTAGCTAATGGAAACAGAATTATTATTTCTGGTAGGGTTTTTTATTGAAAGTACTATTGGATATTCTGTTCTTTTTAAAAAATCAAATGATAATAATATAGACCCTGTAATTAAACTGCCATCAGCTTCTGATAAATCATGAATGGCAAACTGCATCAAATGAGCAAATAAAAAGAACAGAGGGGGACAGGAATACAAAGAGCTACATTGTATGACCATCATATGGAAATATTAAATGAAATAAAGAAAACATAATAGCCATCATAATAAAGTCAGAGAAGTACTTTTGAGATTTATGTTCAAACTATTATCTGTGATAGGGAGAAAGCATTCTTGAATCTCTGTAATTACTTGCACTCTTCTAAACTTCAGGGCAAAATCCTCTCATCTCTTATCTGTTCTCCATTGCAATCCCATTGATTAGCTACTTTAATATTCTGTCACGCTGTTTCATGATGGAAAAGGATAGTAAAGGTGGCTTTGTCACAAAACAGGTTACAATCTGTTGCATGTATGTCAAAATAAAATGGTCAATGGCCAATAACCTAAGACTCTGATCCCATCTCCATTTTCTTATGACTAAACCCAATACAATTCAACAGGACAAATAATTGGATTTTCAGTATAGGTTTGTGCTGTAAATGTAGTTATTGTTTCCCAAGTATCCTATCTTCCTTCAGGAGCTAAAAGAGGTCATCAGTTGAGGGGGGTATGTTACTTTAATCTTTTTATCAGCACCACAAAATGTCTTGGGTCTAGTGGAGAAATAACTGTTTCAAGAGTGGAGATTCAGGCTGACTAATAGGAGGAATGCCTGATGATAAGAGCAATTAAGCTGCCTAGAACAGTTTAAATGATGGCTGGTTGGCCAGTTGTTGAGGGATGTTTAGGGGATTCCTGCACAGCGAGGATGTTGAGACTAGATGTCATATAAGGTTCATTAAAACTCCTTTCCAAGGAAAGATATATACATTATCAGCACTAAGTACCATCATCAAGTGAGGATTTGAACCTGGGTCTGCCTAATCCCAATCCAACAATTTTAGACTTCCTATATATAAGCAATATAGAACCACAGGAGGTGTTTATTTTGCTTTTTTTTATTATTAAAATAATCTAAAAATGAAGGCTGGTGTGGCTTGAACCTTGTCAGGTATCATGCAAGTTACCATGCTGTCCATTTTGACCTGACGATCTGAGCAGATTGAATCAGGAACTCTTCACTTTATCTGTGATTTAACCTATGATTTGGTCTACACTCAAGACATATCTCATCCAGTTCTTTCATGTGGCGAGCAAAGGCATAGTGGTGGCAGCAGCAACAACAGTGAAGAACTCATTTGAACGGCCACCTTCAATGTGGATGTAATTAGGACTCCAGTGTTCAAGATGCAGCTGTGCTTTCCAAATCCCACTTAAGCACATGAAAAAAGTAAGAAAATAACAAGCTCTGATGTCCCACAACTCTGCTGGTCAAACCTGCACTGTGAAGAGACCCTTGTAATGAGGGCCAGGCTTGTTTCTTCCTAAAGTGAAGCCCGACTTAAAAGTTCCCTGCCCTGTTAAATGGGAATCCCTGCCTCCCTTCCCTGCATTTGATTGAAGCATATTGGTTCATCCTGCCCTATGGCAGGAACAGCCCTGATTAAAGCATGAGAGTGTGGGAAATATGTGACCTCTGAACCTTTTGCATGGAAAGACTGCATCAGTGCCGGAGCAAAGCCATTTTAATTGAAACCACTATTTCAGATTCATGGAAGGGGGTGGGGTGAACAGGACACCAAACATTTCAAGCTATGAGCCAAGCAAAATGCTCATAAGTAATTACAATGACAAGGTCATTAAATTTAAATTGGGACACCGAGGAGGCAGCTTTAGCTGACTTGTGCAGGAGGCTTTGAAGGGGCTCTTTCAGAAGCTGGGAGAACAAATCTTTGCACGTGTGGCAGCTTAACTCACCAGCACATCCATTGTTGCCTAATAGTGCTACAAATAATATCCCAAACCCCATCATTTTCAAACCTAAACAGACTTGCAATTTGTAGTTTTAAAGCAGAAATGGCTAGTACGCCTAAAATGGAAACAAGGCAGCACAAAGATCACCATTTGGGAACCTTTCCTAACATTATGATATCTTTGTGCATCAATCAAAATCTTCCTTAGCATTTTAATCACAATTTCAGAGAAGAACTAGTTCTTCTAGTGTCCTGTAATGGTTAGATTGGTTACTCACTTTCTCTCAGTCTTAGGAAAGAGGCAATGGCAAACCACTTCTGAAAAACCTTGCCCAAAAAATTGCAGCAACTTGTACACAATTCATGCAAGGGGAAAAAAGAAGACTAGATTGGCAGATTAGAACCAATTGTGCCGTTGTGGTGCAGTGGTTAGAATGCAGTATTGCAGGAGTTCAATCCTGATTGGCTCAAGTAGACTCAGCCTTCTATCCTTCCAAAGCTGAGGACGAGGACCCAGATTGTTGGGGGCAATATACTAGTCTGTAAATCGCTTAGAGAGGGCTGTAAAGCATTATAAAGCGATATATAAGTCTAAGTGCTATTGCTATTGTTAATTATGAAGATGATTCGATATCATTAGTCTCTTTTTCTACAAGGTCAAGGTACATGGTACATATATATAATGTGCAGTAACTGATTCAGTTACTTTAAAGAGTTTTATTGAAGAAACAAAGTTCTGATCCACAGAGGGAATCCCAAATCTTTTTGTCACACTTCATTTTGGAACTCCCTATTTCAAGGAAGGAAGGAAGGAAGGAAGGAAGGAAGGAAGGAAGGAAGGAAGGAAGGAAGGAGGGAGGGAGGGAGGGAGGGAGGGAGGAGAAAGAATCAATTACTGATGTCCATCTATGCTAAACACAGATAATGGTTTTTGTTTGCAGATCACTAAGCTACAGTTTATTAAATAAACCATAACTGCTTGGATTCATACATTGTTTTAAACCATAAATCATGATTTATAAACAATGACTAATTTTGCCAAACATAAACCTAAATAAACCACTGTATGGCTTAATGCAATGTGCGAATCGGTCACTGTAGATAAAATGCATGAGGGAATGCATACAATGCATATATGTTTTGGAATTTCTTTACAAAAAAGCAAGTTAAAAGGAAATAAAATTCTTAATAAATACTACCATCTATGTTTTTTTTTTCCTTCAAACAGAAAGAATGACAAGATGCTAGATTAAAAAAATAATGCTGCTCATTCTCTGGATCAATCCCCATTTTTCAAAAGGTCTCATATAGGAGCAGTATAGCTATGACATTTTAAGCCACCTTGAAAAACTTTGCTTTGAAGGGTAGTTTATTTAATTCCAGTTTTAATCTTTTGAGAAATTACAACAATGCTTCTGTAGATTACATGGTTTGTGCTTTCCCGTTCAGAGTATGTCCTTTATTATTCATTTAAAAATAATAAGTTACTTTTCAGGCCAAATAGCTGTCAATAGAAGCCGGGTTTTGTTTTTGCATTTTTCAGCAAAAGTGTATCGGGGGGTGGGTGGAGGGGGGGCGAATACCATCTGAATCCTTTTGTGTCTATCCTTTATCAAAAAAAAAAATAATGAACACGAGCAGCCTGGAGAGAAAATGGCAAAAATCAGACTACGTTGCATTTCTTTAGAAGAAGAGCCCACCGAATGTAATGCTTTATTATTATTTGCTTTCCTTTCTCTTCACTCTTTCGGCTTCAGCTAGCTTGAGATAAATACTAACAGAAACTGAAATGTGGGTGCAAACAAAACTGGGAATACGCTACCCATACGGAGGCTATTATTATATATAAAAAACAAAGACAGCCAAAATATAAATAGAGAGATTTAATATTTTAGAAAATATTTGCGGAAATTGTAATACCGTTCTTTGTGTGAGTTTCTCTCCTCCTCATCCAGTGTATTTCAGCCTGCATATTTCATCAACATATTTTATAGAATCTTAAGGCTGGAAGGGACCTCAGAGGTCTTCTAGTCCAACCCCTTGCTTAAGGCAGGAGATTTTATACCATCCCAGTCAACTGGTTGTCCAGGCTGTTTTCCTGACCATACCATCCAACCATTTAATCTGGTCCCTTCCTTGTTTTTATTCCTGCTTTTATACTATACTCTTGGGGTAAAACTCTCAACGGGTACAATTTAGAATAATAACACAGATATGATTAGTCAGCACCACAAAAAGAAAAAAAAGAAGAACAGGAACTTATGCCTTTCTAAATCAGTTTTTTTTCCCTCTTTTTCTGTGCAATCTGGGATCTTTTCCGAGATATTTGCCACTTAAAATAATTTTAAAATGCACAACTTGATTAGATTTTTAATGTGGGGTGAGAAGAGATATTTTCTGTCATTGTACCTTGGTTTTGCAAAACTCTCCCAAATGGATCCACCTGGCACTTAATTGGATATCCAATTGCATGTTAATTTTTTTAAAAAAATTGTTTAATAATATTGAAATGAACAGAGCTATATACACATAAATGTATGCAATAAAAACAGAGACTGGAAGTAAAGCAGTCTATCCATCCCTCACTGTATGTTGTGACAAACCTGTATAAAATTAATGGACAAAATATGTAGCATACATACTCATGAGAAATGTGGCAGCTCGGTATAGTGGTTAAAGGAACTGATCTAGAAACTGGTCTAATTCTAGTTCTGCCTTAGGCACAAAGGCAGCTGAATCCTTTTGGGCCAATCACTGTTTCTCATCCCTCAGAAGAAGAGCAGGACAAACCACTTCCCCAAAATGATGCCAGAAAACTGGTTGCCAGGAATCAAGATTATTTGAAGCACACACCTATGCAATCATTTTCCCAGAGGAAAAATAATTATTCTTACAACCGCAAACAAAAATGTGCAAGTTTGAAGAAATGCAAAATAATGAACAAATTATTCTGTGATCCATTTAAAAAAATTCAGAGTTGACCCACAAATCTTGGCAAATTTGAAGAACTGAAGAAACCCCAAATATCAATGGATTCACCCACCCCTAAAGTAGATCAAGTATCAATACAGCCTTCCTTATCTGGTGTTCTCCAGATGATTCTTTCCTGGGGGGTGATGAAGTACTATAGTCCAAAACATTTCTAAAGGAAATATAGATTTCTTTGAAAAAGGAAAATCTGAATAGCCTTCTTCTCATATTCTAAAACTAACTTAAATAACATGGAAAGAGGAAGAACGAAACAAGTATGCAATCTTCTTCTCC
This sequence comes from Azemiops feae, assembly GCA_023970755.1. Lineage (NCBI taxonomy): Eukaryota > Metazoa > Chordata > Lepidosauria > Squamata > Viperidae > Azemiops > Azemiops feae. Next base: position 1,144,572 of record JALGBA010004089.1, on the reverse strand, counting down.
AGACCTGTTGATATTCTAGAAAACAGTCTTCCTGATTTAGAGGTTTGCCTGGAACACAAGGTGGCTTGTGACAGGATGGATGGAGGGAGTGTAGAGTTATTATTTTTTATTCTCTCTCTTTGGAAGTAATTTCTGAATGCCTGAGTTTTATTTATATGTACTTTGCATGTATAGGACTCACTCCATCTCTCTTTATACGTATGTGTCTATGGTCTTGATATACCTGGGAAATAATTCTCTTATTTTAGAAGGCTGAAGATATGCCAAGAGCTTTCTATTTTATGTTTAGTTCTTCTGACCAACAAAGAGGAACAGGCACAGAATCTGAAAGCACCAGGTGCCTTGGGAGATAGGGAAGATTAAATGATAGGATTTGTGACTTATGAAAGGAGCAGGCTGAGAGCAGCCAACTAGAGACATTTGATTTTTGGGGGGAGACAAGCAGCTTTCTACAAAATCCTGTAGTAAAAAAAAAAACAACCTCAATGAACAAGGCAATCCAGAGGCAGGCAGTTTATGAAAGACAACCTAGAAGCACAAATTATATGTTTCTGCAGTGCGTGGATGGGAAGAATATCCGTAAAGTAACTTGCTGGAGCTACATCAGGAAAAGTAAATTAATTCTATTGAATTTTATTGCTTCCTCCTTCTCCTCCTCCTCCTCCTCCTCCTCCTCCTTTCTTATTTTCTTTTTCCTTTCTCCACTTTTAATTTTTCTTTATTAATTCTTGGCATGTATTTTAGAATTACAGAACCAGAAGTAGCCATAGCGATCCAACTACTACAAACAATTATTTGCCACAATCTGGACTCTATGCACATGTTAATACCCTCCAGGATAGGGGCTGACATTTTTAGCTGCATTATTCTGCCAGCTCATGCTTAGCCTGTGGTTAACTAGGACACCCCCATTCTTTTCCCATGTCCTCCTGCCAAGTCAGGTCTTCGCCATCCTATATAGGCAATTTGCAATTTTCCTCCTCAGATGCAGAATTTAACCCTTTTATTTAACCCTGTTAACTTTCATTTTATTTATTTAAGCCCACTGCTCAAGCTTGTCTGGATCTTTTTGATTTTTCATCTAAAGTATTAGTCACCACTCCCAGATGAGTCAATCTTGAGCTGGTTGGAATCAAACTCTTAGTTTTAAGGAAAGTTACCCTGCAATACTGCACTCTAACCACTGCGACACCATATCTCTGTAATGTGACACTGTTGAAAGTTTTGCTGAGGTCCAGATATGCCAGGTCTCCAGGATTTCCCTGATATACTAAAGCAGTACCTCTGTCAAAGAAGGAAATAAATTTAGCCTGGAATGATTTGTTTATGACAACCACATGCTGGTTCTTATTAATTATAGCATGTCTACATAACTGCAGTTTTGTTGCTCCTTCTCTGGATTTCACAAATTAAAAGATAACCCCAAAAATGCCAATCACCTCTGTGTCTTCAAAAAGATCCTCTCTGTTATTAAAGCTTAGTTTCAGGAGACAAAAACTCATGGTTTTCTTTTTCTTCCACCTTCTGGCAAATGAAATTGTCAGCAGGAGGGACAAGACTTTGGTTGATAGTTGGCATGATGTTGTGTTTTTATATATCATCTTGCTTGAATTGTTTAAACTGAGTTTACAAGTTTTATATTTATTTATTTTAAAGTCAATTACAATCAGTAATTAAAAGAAATTTTGCCCATGGAAAGATTGTGGAACATCCTGAAGACTCACTTATAAAATTATTTGGATGGGTCCATGATGCAGTTAGGAGCAGTAAAGAAAAAAAATTCAAAGCAGATGTACTTCATACTATATAATGCGACAATTGCACACACAAAAACCTTGCCTTATAGTCCAATCCATTTATATGCAGCATTTTATGACTTGTTCAGGAACAGGAAATGTTATAATTCTGCCTCAAAAAGGATCCTCAAGAATTCGGTATCTCTTGTATCTCACATACAAAGTTAAATCCTGTCAATACCTGACTGAACAATATTTCAGGAGAATTTGCATAGAGGGAGCATCACCTCTCAAAGAAGCTTATGGCAAACAATGACTTTGATCTATGAAAATTAATTCCAACTAAAAGACACAAAGGGAAAAACATGCAAGTGTATAGCTTTCTTATAGAAAATAAAGTCTTTTCAGACTTCCGGTTTTGCATCACGGTGAGACAGATGCAGAAAGGCAGGGCTCTGCCTTCCGCACCCAATTTCACCCTGCTGGGGGTCCTAAAAAGGGCCTAAGGTTACCCCGAAGAGGCAATGAAGAGGAGGCAACGGTGTCTCGTTGATCACGGAGAGATGGTGGTCTTTCCATTCAATCTGAAAAAAGCCCTCCAAACCGGCAGGGGAAAGACTGGCTACATTCCTATGGCCAGCCTTTAGCTGCTGACTACCGAAGAAGAAAAGCACCAATTAACACATCATGAACAGAATGTTTGGAACTGGGTGAGAATATTAATCCTTTCTTTACTATTTTACAACTGAATTTCCTGGGAAAGGCTCCCAAGAAGCTAAAAACCTCCAAATGTGAACAGAAGCGGCATTTTAATTTCTATGGGGGACACAAATACACAGTATTGGTGTGGAAGTAACATAAAGCTACAGTTTTGAAATTTGAGATAATTGTTAAGATTTTCTCTTTAGAAAAAAAACATTGAGCTGAAATACAAGAAATCAATCCTTTGTCTTAAGAGTGGAAAATGGATTTTGAAGGCCATCTAGTGGTGGATTTGAGTATAGCACTATAACTAGCTTCCTGGCTGCCTGCTTAAGGAACACAAATGGGCGGAATTCCCCCCCAAAAATATCCTACCTAAAATAGAAAGAAAATCCCTGGGCAATTTAATTGCCTTGGCTTGGAAAGCTACTTGGCAAAGAAAGAAAGTGAGAGTTAGATTTAAAAAATAGAAGATTTGATCTATTAGAGGGGGCATCATATGTTTAAATACTTGTTTGAATATGATTAAAAGAATGGATGACCCTTAGATATAATTAGACTTTTATAATGAAAGATATGATTTAGAATTAAAATAGCATTTTTTTTCTTTTTTTTTTGTGCAGTGGAGCTGTCTGAAAGTGTTTGCAGAAGCCTGGCTGGGGAGAAAGAAATTGGGACAGCTGCTGCTGGTTTTGGGTGTGGCAGGCGTGGATGAGGAAAAAAGATATAAAAGGAAGGAAGGAAAGGTGTGTGGGGGGGTTGGTTGTTGCAGTTCGTCAGGTGAAGACAAAGAGGGGTTGGAGGTTTTTAAGCTGATCCCTTCTGGTGAGGGGGAAGGGAGAGAGTGAGAGAGAGTGAGGGGGTGGAATTTTATTGCTTTCTTTTGCAAGGGAGATATCCCAAGTGGAGGCAAGAGAGAGTGTGTGGAGAAAGAAAGTTGCTGGGGCTGTTAACCTCAGATTTTAATAATAAAGGATAAGGGGAGAGGGGTTTGATACTGGCCTGTCGGAGACAGAAGCCACAGAAGAGGACGAGAGACTGCTTGTTGCTGTGAAGATTGAAGGCCATCTGAACTGTGATTATTGCTGCTTGTGCCAGTTTAGACATTGTGGGGAGTTGCCCTGAAGGGGGCAAGCCGTTACTGCAGCAAGCTGACTGCTTTTGTTCGTGTTTTATTACTGCCTGGAGCCAGGGGGGTTTTCCCCTCCCCACTTGTTTCCAAAAAGGTCGCTGAGGAATCATTGACTGTTGCTGCTATGACAGCCTGGGGCTGCTAGACACCATCACAGCATTGACTATTGGGGCTAGGGGCTGGTCATCTTTGTTCCTGGAAGCCCCTCCCTGAAGACAAGAGCCTGCCATCTCCTCACTTTGTGTGAGCCTCGGTTGGAAGAGATACTTTACTAACACCTAGAGAGCACAGCTGCCGAGCTTCATTAAGGGGAACGGGGCTGGGGTGGGCCCTGGGCTTTAGCAGCCTCTGAGGAGGTAACGCTACATTTATATATGGGAAATATGAAAATAAGAGGAGGATTGGTATGAACAAAAATTTTAGCTATATAAATGTAATTAATATTGAGAACATCATAACTGACAAAGATACTTTAAATATTGATGGGAAATCAAACTTTAACAAGAACATGAAAACCAGGATATTGATTTATGAATTGATATTATTGTTATTTGTATAATATTAGTAAAAATATGATGATGTTTACATCTAACTTTGTATACAACAATAGAATTGTAATTGTGTAATGAGGGGGAAATGGAAAAAATATGGGGAAGAAAGGAGGATCAGGGAAAAAATACTGGATTGTGCAGTACTGAATAGATTTATATTGAAGAATTCAATGTTAAATATGTGAACCCAGACAACATGTTGTTTACTAAGCTCTAAAGATTGTAATTCTTAAAAATTAATAAAACTTTTTTTAAAAAAATAAAGAAAGTAAAGTGTTTTCAGAGGCATTCAACACTTGGCAACCAAATGGAATATCTATGTTGTTGTCTTGGCCAAGTAAAGATGTGGTTTACCACTATTTTCTTTTGGGAATGATACTAGGGAAAAAGTCCAGAGGGATTTGGGGCAGTATATCTCCTAAATATTTGCCATTCAAAATAGATAGTATTAGACATACTATATTATATATATATATATATTCCTATGGAAAAGAGCCCTCTCAATTCTTGCCATACTATCTCAACATGATTGGGTGGTGGGCATTTTTGGAAGGGGTGAGTGAAGAATGCCAGAAATGTATACCAAGAGTTTATACTCCCAGTAAGGTTGTCCAAGGTATGAAGGTCATCTTGGATCCTCAGCTAAAGAAGCAGGCACCTACAATAAATCAGGCAGCAGTGGCATAGGAAGATGTTGAAGTCAGATGATCATTTTAGTAACAATATCAAATGCAGCATTTCATACTCTACAAGAGAAAGAATTGGTAAACAACTTGTGTATTTTACCAATAAAATATCAATATCAATCAAAATCAATCAGAATAGAGCTGGAAGGGACCTTGGAGGTCTTCTAGTCCAACCCTCTGCTCAAGCAGGAGACCCTATACATTTCAGACAGGTGGCTGTCCAGTCTTTTCTTAAAACCCTCTAGTGATGAAGTACCTACAACTTCTGAAGGCAAGCTGTTCCACTGGTTAATTGTCCTTACTGTTAGGAAGTTTCTCCTTAATTCTAGATTGCTTCTCTCCTTGAGTAGTTTCCATCCATTGTTTCTTGTCTTGCCTTCTGTTGCTTTGGAAAATAAGTTGGCCTCCTCTTCTTTGTGACAGCCCCTCAAATACTGAAATATTGCTATCATGTCACCCCTAATCTTTCTTTTCTCTAGACTGGCCATACCTGCAATTCCTGCAACCATTCTTCATATGTTTTTGTCTTCAGGCCCTTAATCATCTTGGTTGCTCTTCTTTGCATTTTTTCCAAAGTCGCAACATCTTTTTTGTAATGTGGTGACCAAAACTGGATGCAGTCTTCCAACTGTGGTTTTACTAAGGATTTATAAAGCGATACTAATACTGCACACGATTTTGATTCTATGTCTCTGTTTATACAACCAAGGATTGTATTAGCTTTTTTGGCTGCTGCCGCACATTGCTGGCTCATGTTTAAGTGATCATCCACTAGGACGCCAAGTTCCCTCTCACAGTTACTGTTTTTGAGCCAGATTTTGCCTAATCTGTACTTGTACCTTTGGTTTTTCCTGCCTAGGTGTAAAACATTGCTTTTCTCCACATTAAATTTCATTTTGTTGGATAGGGCCCATTGTTCAAGTCTGTTAAGATCTTTTTGGATCTTAGTTACATAGATATATACAGTAACATGAACATGAATACAGTAACATGAAGTGATTGATGATTTAGTGCAGGAAGAGGGATTCTAGAAGGGAATAACCAGCAACAAGGTGGATGGACTTGATTATAGTGGTGACAGGTGTACTGTTGGAAGAGCTAAGGGCCACGTTCAGGAAAGATTGTTTATGTGTTTTCTAAGAGTCAACATTGACTTGATGGCACCTAATCAATCAATCAATCAATATAAAAGAGAAGGGGACAGATCAAAATAGTCCTTGGTGTCTTTCTGAATAGATAACCTCAAGAGAGGGGAAAGATCTATGTTCAACCCCATATTCAACCAGAGGCTCAATGGCAGCAGCCAAAGTTTGAGCTATATTAATATTTTCAAAGTAACTTCTTTTTTCTTCCCCAGTCTCCTAACTTTTACTGCAGAATAAATCTTTACTTTCTGAGGTATTTATATTCAAGTGATAGAAAATGCATTTGATCTCTCTTCTCAAAATATTCAACCTGGGTGAAAATCAGATATCTAATATTTAGTCCTTTCCCTTGTGGAAAAGTCTCCAAAGAAGGAAATGTTGGCATCAGTTTTATTGCTCATTTTATTGCTCGTATACATTTTGGATGTTTGAGAGGGAAAGAATGTTATGTGTCACTTAGTTTAAAGGCATGTTCCAGAAGGCAAATGCACAATTCAGGAAAAGTTGTAAAGATTGAAACTCCAATATCCAGAGACTGGTTCCTCTACCCTCAATAAATAAGAATCAGTTCTAGCAGAGGAACTGATTTTGAGTGGGTTTTTTTCAAGAGCAAATCCTTCTCCATGCCAAATATTCCCAGGCTCATGGAGAAACCCATACCTAGAGAAACAACTTGGAAGCAACATGGAACTGAAAAATATCTGGAGAGGAAGAGACTCATTATTCTCCTGCCAATTCTCTGCTTCATCACTTCATCTCAATTATTTTATTAAAAACAATAACAGCACTTAATAGATATTTTTGCACATGTAAAGAATCACTTGCCCTCAAATACAGCACTCACTCATTCCATTCTTTGGGATCAGTTATACTGATAACACTACAAATGATTTGTAAGCAAGAGAAAATAGCCTGGGTAATACTTTACAAAAGCCATTCTAATATATTAGGTTTTCCTTTTAAGTCATTTAAGATATTCCTTGCAAAATTCCTCCAAGAGTGCAAAACTGGGTGTTCCTAAAACACCATACTCCCCAAACATATGGTTACATACAGCTGCTGCAATACATTTGGGAAGATCTTATCACAGCATTTTCTGACCTACTGCCTTCTAGATGTTTTGGACTACAACTCCCACATGGCTTTCTAGTCTTGCCTCTATCTCTGAATTGCTCTGCTGCCTATTAACTGTAATCCTTCTCCACTGCAAATAAAAAGAAAATCAATGGCAGAGCATCTAGCTGTGTATGAAAAATCCTAGCCTCAATCCTCTTTCACTGCCTCTAGAGTCCCCTTCAATTGTGCTACTGAATGTTGTCAGCTCAAAATTGGCTCTGAGGCTTTCCACCATTGTGAAGTAGGGAAAAATGCAAATGAGAACTCTGATTGATTTGTTCTATTATCCATTTGTTCACTTTCTTGACTATTCACGGCATTCTCCAGAATCTTCCCCAACACCAAAGTTTAATGGTATCAATATTTGTTTATATCTTCAAAGTACAACTTTTGCTTGTACGAGGAAGACAATTGTCTGCAAGATTCTGACCTTTGTAAGTATAGATTATTTAAATATGAGCCAGCAGTGTGCTGCAGCTGTCAAAAAAGCCAACACAGTGCTAGGCTGCATTAACAGAGGGATAGAATCAAGATCACATGAAGCATTAGTACCACTTTACAATGCCTTGGTAAGGCCACACTTGGAATACTGCATCCAATTTTGGTCACCATGATGTAAAAAAGATGTTGAGACTCTAGAAAGAGTACAGAGAAGAGCAACAAAGATGATTAGGGGACTGGAGGCTAAAACATATAAGGAATGGTTGCTGGAATTGGGAATGTCTAGTTTAATGAAGAGAAGGACTAGGGGTGGCATGATAGCAGTGTTCCAATATCTCAGGGGTTGCCACAAAGAAGAGGGAGTCAAGCTATTTTCCAAAGCACCGGAAGGCAGGACAAGAAGCAATGGATGGAAACTAATCAAAGAGCGAAGCAACCTAGAAGTAAGAAAAAATTTCCTGACAGTTAGAACAATTAATCAGTGGAACAACTTGCCTCCAGAAGTTGTGAATGCTCCAACACTGGAAGTTTTTAAGAAGACACTGGACAACCATTTGTCTGAAATGGTATAGGGTTTCCTGACTGAGCAGTGGGTTGGACTAGAAGACCTCCAATTTTCCTTCCAACTCTATTATTATTATTATTATTATTATTATTATTATTATTATTATTATTATTATTATTATTATTATTATTATTATTATTATTATTATTATTATTATTATTATTATTATTATTATTATTATTATTATTATTATTATTGTTGTTGTTGTTGTTGTTATTATTATTGTTATTATTGTTATTGTTATTGTTGTTGTTGTTGTTGTTATTGTTATTGTTATTGTTATTGTTATTATTTGCATCACAGTATCTTTTCTAAGATCTTCATGGCTGTTCCATCAGTGCTAATCTGTAGTGTTTCTGTTGACTGCTGGTTCCTTTACTGTTGACACTCAATTCTAAAAGGTAGAATTAACCTATGTACTATTTTGCTGGAAGGTAAAATTAAATATATTGTACAATAATTTGCACCGTCTGTTATATATTCTTTCTTTGGTACTGATATATGGACTAATCTCTTCCACTCTGGTGGCCATTGTATCCTTTTCCAGATTTGCCAGTATAGTTTGGTTAGAACCATTCCACATTTTTCTTCTATTACTTGCCATATTTCTGTAGCTCTTCCATCGGTCCCATCATTCCAACTTCTTAATGACTAGAATGCTGATCTAACTTCATATTCACATATTTCCCATGAGTTTCATGGGAAACATATAGGGTCACTGTGGGATATTTTAAACTTTTGAATGAAACACAGTAAAATTCAGCATTTTTTGGAGAACTAGCTTGAGGTAGTTCACAACTTTACTATAAAACTAAGGGTGCCACGCACTGAGAAAGTTTGGGAATCCCTCTTCTAAAGTATTGTGGATGTCGATACTTCTACCGCATAGAATCTCAGTATATATCTTCCAACTTGGTTTGACATTCTTTGAATCAATTATTGTCAATCCTTTGGCATCTTTCAGCATAGCAGTTCAAGACTAGAGTCTCCTTCTGAATTCAGAGATCTTTTGGAAGACTTTCCTTGTTTTTTATGTCTTTTTCTATCCTCTATGCCTTTACAGATATTGTTGCAATATTGCTTCTTATTTCTTCTAACAGTTCTCTGAAAATCTTTGTTAAATTCATTCTTGATATTTGGGGGGGGGGCTTGCCTTCTCTTGCTTTGTCTTGCCTTCTCTTGCTTTGCTTTGTCTTGCCTTGCCTTGCTTTGCCTGTAATTCTCACTGTCAGTTTTGCCATCCAGTTTGGTTTTTTTATATTACTTGGTCTTTGGCAGTCTTTTCTCACAGTGATCCTTATTTCTTCAGTGTCCAATGTTGGTAGGAACTGCTCAGGACTATTGCTGTGGGGAGAAAAAGATCAAGAGAACACGATGCAAAAGTAGCCCAACACACTGTGTCAGACAGACCTGGGACACTGCACTTAGCTCCCTTATTATTATAAGAGGACATCAGGCTTTTGTCAGCTGATCCAAAGGGAATCAAAGAACTGCATCTATGTCCTGTTTTTTCTGTGATTTGGCTGGAGCAGAGATGGGGATGTGAGAACATTATATTTACACAGGGCAAAGGGGATTGATGACTGCTGCTGATTTGGGAAATTCTCTATTGATTTTTCTCTCTTTCCATTTTCTAGGAGGTTTCTAATATTGTGTAGCAAAGACTTAATTGTGCATGTATATCCATGTGTTCATTTATTTTGCTTTCCTGAAGAACTGCAGGTGAAAAATGTGTTTGGAGAGACAGATTGTTTTACGCATATTGGGCCTCTTGCAACAAAATAAAATAAAATAAGAGGGCATGCTGTATAATTGTACATCATGCAAACATAGCCTACTTTCTCAAGCTATTTAAGCCCAAAATGCATGCACAAAAATGTCCTTTTAAAATTAAATATAGCAATTGCATGACTTGCACTGGCTACTTTGATGAAGCTAGGGGTTTGTACTACATGTTACTCAAGAAAATTGGTCTTTTGTTACCCATGCACCATTGTTAGAAATGCAATACTGTAGCGTGTATTTTAGTATAAACATTCACTAAATGTATTTACTGAAACACATGCACAATTTAGATTTTTAAAATTGTTCTCTCTTTATTTAAGTCATCTTCTTCTCATATGTATCAAATTCATACATGACCAGCGTTCATGGGGAGAACAGGAGGGCTCAGAGAGTTAAAAGCAGCATCACTGCATTGCAACAAAAGTCCTATGGCTTATCTCTATGAGTTGTGACGTTGCAGCATGAGATGTTGCTTTTGTTACTCTGATGAAAGAGGTGAGAGCATGCCAATACCACTGCAATAGGAATCACTTTTCCCATTTGAGAAATCCAGATGTCTCTCAGATGAAGAGAAGTGATCTATAGTGAGTTGTTTCACCAACTCACCACTCAAAAGCTTCTAATCAAGAAATTAAAAATATTCAGTCCTACTTATCAAAATAAGTATACTTATAAGATTTGATCTGCTAGGGATCTAGGCAAATAATACAGTCAGTTCACAACTAGTTTAAAATAAAATGTAAATTGTTCCAAGCTTGTATCAGAGGGTTTGTTTTGTTTTTGGTTTTTTTTGCATTCCAGGTCATGTTTGTTTCATGTGAGCTTTGGTATACCGTGTATTACCTATGAACACTTAGAAGCTGGTGTTTATCATGATATATAGCAATCCTGAAATTTCTGATAAAGAGTAAGAAAAACCTAAAGTGTTAATTATAGAATTGGAACTGACTTCAGATGTCTACAGGTAGTCTTCGAAGTGTTCAAAGTTACAATGTCACTTACAACTTATGAACATGGTAGTGTCCCCATGGTCAAATGTTCAAAATTTAGGTACTTGGCAACCAGTTGCCATGTGAGGAATTGCCTAACAAAATTCAAGTTGACACATCTATAATTTCTGGAACATCTCTAAGTCTCCAGGAGTTCTCCAGGATCTACCTGTACAGATCTGTGACTGCTTCCAGTACCTTAGGATGTAATTCACCTTGTCCTGAAGATCTGAATTCATTTAAATTACCCAAGTGTTCTTTTAACTTCCCTTTGTCTATTTTCAACTTCAATGTCTTCTTTTATCTAATGGGGGGGAGGAGGCAGCTAAAACTTTATTTCCTTTCTGAAACAGATATAAAACATGAGTTAAGCCATTCTGCCTTCTTATCACCTGTTACTAATTCATTCCTTTCTCCTGAGAACAGATTCATTGCCTTCTTTTTTCTTTCTGACATACCTCAAAATGCATTTTTATTGTTTTGGGTATTTCTTGCAAGCATCACCTCATTCTGACTTTAGCCTTTCTGACAGAATTCCTATATGGCTGTGACTACCTTTATTCTTCTTGCATTATATGCCCCTCCTTTCATTTCCTTTTTCCATTTCCCTCCATGTACATTTTCTTCTTCTCAGCATTTCTGAAAAACTTGTGTATCTATATTCACCTCTTCACATTATTTCCATTCTGGGTCTTGCATGTCCTATGTCTGATTAAACAAAATACTTTTCCTTCCTTCCTTCCTTCCTTTCTTCCTTCCTTCCTTCCTTCCTTTCTTCCTTCCTCCCTCCCTCCCTCCCTCCCTCCCTTCTTGCTAGAACTTCTTGATTTTTCCACAAGAAATTGCCAGCCTGCCTACAATATAATTAGAAATTTGGCAGACATTTCTTCTGGATATCCTTTGTGATGACTGAGTGGAAAAAGGAGCTGAGCTCAGGCTCATTCCTTTATTTTATTGCCCATTTTAGAATTGTTTTAAAGCAATTCCTAATACTGGTTTACCATGGTATAGAATGTAAATCACCGGCCATGAAGCTTGATAGATAGCTTCATTCAACAGGTGTGCAATGGTAATTAATGGCCAATCCAGTATCCTAGCCAATAGTTACTGAATAGCATACTGGAGAGAAATGAATAGATACCATTTCAATCCTCATAAAAGATGTTAGCTAAAGCATTTCATTAAGTTGTCAAAATATTTTAACATCCACTTCTGACCTTCAAGCACTTTCCTTTCCCTTTGCTGGTTGCACTAGCCATGAACCACCCTGTACTCACAAATGACAACCTTAGCTACTAGAATTATTCCTCGAATTAATTGCCCAGAAATATGCTGTTAAACCTTCCACTCCATGTCACAGCACATTTAAAGGACAACCTGTGTGGTTGTTTTTATTTTTTGCTGTTTTTTTTTTACATGTGCTGTTTTGAGTGGCCTTTTCCAGTTTATGTGGCCATTAACGCCCTATTGGCACTGTCAGTGGTATGACAGTCCCTTTCCTTTATGCATCCAGAGAGAAATTCAAGGAAATAATCTTTCAGGCTTCATGATAAGATCTTCCGCTCCTCCTTTTTGCATAAACAGTACTGCATTAAAAAAAATAAAGATAGAAAAAACAGCAATTTGATCAATGAAAGATGGAAACATCCAAATACTGAACACAAAATAAATTCCACTACATCATATATACATAAAAGAAAGGGAGACAGAGTAGTGGAGATGGAGAAATTTTCTATAGTCAATGTAATTATATCAGCAAAATTTATGTTTTCTGAAGAAGTGTGTTTTCATTTTGGGGGAAGTTGTTGGCTTGGATTCAGGGACATCTTTCTATGAATGGGAGGGCTTCTTCCATTTTTGAAAGCTTCTAATCCAGTGGAAGATATTTAAATGTTGTAATGTGTCTATACCTTAATAAAGATCAAAATTGTGCAATCCATGGTATTCCCTATGACACTCTATGGAAATGAAAGATGGACTTTAAAGAAGCAGTATGGGGAGCTTATTGACACTTTCAAACTTTGGGGTTGGAGAAGACTCCTGAGAATACTGTGGACAGTGAAAGATCAAGCCAGTGGATCATCGAACAAATCAACAGAAAGTCCTCATATTTGAGACACAAAAGGCCAGTCAAATTATCCCACTTTGGACACATTAACCAAAGACCCAGCTCTCTAGAAAAGGCCCTAATGCTCAGAAATATGGAAGGAAAGAGAAGAAGAGGATGACCAGCAGCATTGGGGACTCATTTACAGTACTGATGAATGCACCATTATGAGACTTTGAAGAATAGGCTAGGGATAGATTATCACGGAGAAAATCTATCTATGTTGTCACTGGGATTAGTGATCAATTATTAATTATTAATCAATAATTTTAAAAAATCCAATGGAACATTTCTGCTGATACAACAGTGCAGAAACTAAGACTTTCAAATTCCTCTTTCACTTTATTGTACCCCCTAAACTTTCTGCTATGGAGCCTTTGTGACTTCTCTAGAGCAGCGGCATCATGGTTGAAGTGGGAGAGAGTAAGGAAGGGAAATGAAGAAAGATGGCCTCTCCTTGCTTTTTCTGCTGACTGGGTGATTCTGAGTTGACTTGTACTTGCAGATGCTCTGACTGACCTTTATGCTCTCACCATAGAGGATGCTAACCTGATTAGCCGCTTTCCCCAAATTATACTGTATTCTTAATTATATTGTAATATATATTATAATTAAGTAATATAAGATGATGGTGCCAGTTTGAAAGTCTGCCCATTGGATAATTAGATATTGTCTTCCCCCCACTATTCTTTTCTCCTTCTGAAGTCCTTCTATCAAAGCATTCTGATGGTTATTTAAAAGTTGATGTCTTCTTCTAAAGTCAGGTGTTTCCAGTGGTGGGATTCAAATATGTGAACAACCGATTCTCTGTGTGGATGCCGCTTCCGGGCAACAAAAAATTAGCTACCGGCTCTGCCGAAGTGGTGTGAACTGGCTGGTTTCTCCTGCAAATTGAATAATCCCACCTCATCCTGGGCATTTCCCCCTTCCCTCTTAATGCTTCTTCATCTGCTCTCTTCAAGACAGTGGAGAACAGTTATAAGAATAAGAGAAAAAGGCTGACTAACTTCTTCTGAAGGCAGGAGTGCATAGTGAGCAGGGAGCAAGTGAATGATCAATGAAGACAAATTCATGGAGGCAAGCCAATGCCAGGATCAATGTTTTCGTCTAATGTCACCTCAGATCTAGGCCACATCTGTTCATTCTTGCCAAAATTTGGAATCTGTACAGTGCTACTTGACATCACAATTTTCCCAGCAACTCTAGTAACTCAGAGGGAGAAAGATTTTATGAGGTTGCTATAATTATAGCTCATTGATTAAGTATTGCAGTCTTCCAATTTCTGTCTAAACATGGATAAAAGAAGTGATAAATGACTCTCTGGAATATGATGTGATAAATGATTTATTTGAAAGAAGTTGAGACCTTGGTTTTGTTTTTCAAAACATTCTTGGAATTCCATTGTACTGAATAACTTCCAGTTTCTCCCCACATTATTATTTTTGGAAACAGTGTTTGAGGCATGTGCTGGCGTCTCAGGTCCATGGATTAGGAATGATGAATACAGTTTGGGTTCTAGGGACAGAATTTATATACTGAAGCCAGTGCATTGATGGAGTCTGATTTTAGGTTTTGTCAAGAAACCATTGATGAGTATACATGTGTGTGCTGAGTAAAGTCTCTACTATTCTTGCTTGAAATCTACTGGGTTTCTTTTCTAAAATTTCATATGGGAAAACCAAATCTTAAGAGGTTTTGTGATCTCATGAGATTCTGCCTATTAATTCATTTTTTAAAAAAAATTAATCTTAATGCCCAACAGGTCATCACACAGCAGAGTGCCCACAGATTTCATACTCTTAAGGGCACTACTTGTCCATCAGTGACAATGTAGTGGTTCACATAAAGAAAAAGATTGGGATGACATCAAAGAGTTAAGTAGGGTTAGAACTGGTGAGTCCTTGGATGGGAAATGACCAGTAAAGTCCTGAACTGTAGGCTGGTTTGGAAAGTCAAAAACATATCCCACGAAGCTACCATGGCTTAAACTTGATTCAAAGGCACTTTATCTTTCACATTTTTCAAAGATATAGCTATAAATATAGACACAGAACATAAAATACTAGCACTTGTCGGAAGATTCATTATTTCCTCCACAATGATTAATGTACAGATTTCTTGTAGAATGGAATAAGACCAAGTTTGCAAAGTAGTGCCTTAGTTCTAGAATGTATTAAGTAGGAAAACCAGGTGGAGGATGGCTCCTGGAACCTCAATCCTCCATACTAATAGTGGCCACAGCAGGCAGCAGGTTATCAAGAGGAGGAAGAAGGGGGGGGGGAAGTGGGACAATCAGTAACAATATAGATACCAATACTGCCTTTTTCTAGAAGGATCTGACCCAATTTAAGGGTGGTTTTTTGGGAGGGCAGGTTATTTCTCCAACACCAACTACGATCTGCTTTTATTCAACTTTCAGAGAATTATCCTGGAGACAAAGAAATCGACAAAGTCCTGAGCCTCATTTCTTAATTTCTTTCCTGTGTTTTGTTGGGTTGGAAAAAAAACATATTTAATGTTAACTAATTTTAATACGTTCTCAATATGCAAATGAAATGTTAACATAGATGAGTTTTGCTCGTGTTCAACACTGGATTTAGGGTCAAGAAAAAGTTGTTTGTGCTGCAAGATTGACAATTGCCTTAATGATATTTTTTCCCTAGCAAAGATCTTGAAGAATTTTACAATAATGATAACGATTAAAATCAACACTTGATAAAATGCTTTATCTCTGCCTCATTTCACTTTGACATTTTGGATTACAAATGTCTAGATCATCCTAAATAGTTAATATAGGATAATTATGTATGAATGTTAAGATATTTATTTATGAATTCAAACCAATGCAAAACATTTTAGAAATAAGGGATAAAGCTATCAACAACAAGAAACCCTCCAAATATAAAAGATTAAAATTACTCAGTTAGTACGGTATATGCTTGTTTTTATTATAGTTTCCTTTTGAAGAAGGAAGGACTTGAATTAAAACTTCCTAATACTTAGCACAATAAACCATTTTTCTAGCACTTGTTGATTATTTTCTCCATGCTTAACCCCAGAATACAGTCTTCAGACCACTGGCATCCTCAGGGGATTAGTCAAAATCTACAAGATGGTGGGCATCACATCATGATGGACACCTTGTTCCTTTTGTACATTGCAATGTCATTCCTGCCATCTTGCAAATGTACACATACACATAAATATCCTCTACAGACATTGCTGCCTCAGGCACATTTTTGTAGCTTCCAGAGTAGCCTCCAATTACACTGTTGAATTTGGGTCACTGAATTTCAATGTTTTTTTTAAAAACAGATAAAGAGCAAATGGGATGGAGTTAAGCTTCTGCAAAATCCAGCATGCCCACTTTGCCCTTCTTTTGCACCAATATTATTTAAAAGGGGGGAGGGGAGGTCAGAAGTATCCTCCCTAACCACTTTGATAACACCATGTCATTGGCTCTCAGATATCCAACAAAACTCAACAATTTCAAAGTAAGACTCAGAAGGGGAAAATGTTGCCTACTCCCATTTTTAAGCATTAAGAAACCTTCTTTTGCTTTCACAACAGACTATGTAACAATGGGCCGGGATTTTCATCTCTCATCTTTGTATTCATAAACCTAAGTCTACAGCCCTTCCTTCTCTATCTTTTCTGTACATATTGCTATGACTTTAGTGTTTTCAAACTGTAAAGTCTTTCATTTATTCTCATGTTCAACTTTATTTTTAAGTGACATCACACTTATCACTACATACAAATAATAGGTGTCAAGCTTATCACACGGTACTCTTAGCCTTTGTATTTTGTCTGTCCAGGCCTTCAGGAAAGCAAATTGTATGTAAGCTAAGCTTGATTGACAGATTTCCTTTGGCAGCCGGTGTGTTCTAGACACCTCAGCCTTGTGGGAAGTCAGGTGATCTTCTCCAGCATCTCCCTTCCTGCTCACTCCCCCCTGCCCACCATTCCTACACAATTTAGATGACAGCTTGTCTTTCTAAGCAGACTCCACAAATCAGGAGGGGCCTGTCACCAACTTAGCAGGGGTTCTCCTGACTTAGATGCCAACAAGAAATAAATAACTGACAGCTGCCTGGGGCTAAGCGAGCTCCTGAAGAGGATTCTGGAAGCTTCGAGGAATATAAAACTTCAGCCTGAAATTCACAGGAAGTACACAAAACAAATGAGTGACAGCAGTAGCTACTCAGTGTGTATGGATTTCAATAGTTGCCAAGTTTACTTGCTTGTTAAGGATGTCTAAGGATTGGACAATCTGAAGCTGAGCTGAATTATGGGAGGACTCATGGGATGGCTGCAGAAGAGAACATGCATTTCACTCCTTCTTGGCTGCAATCCGAAATTTATTAATACTTGGAAGCAGGTCTTACATAAATCTGTCAGGAAAGGGTTTGCTATTCATTAATTTGTATTTAAAGTATTCACATCCTACTTTAATCATATGCTAATTATTGCTTGTTTAAGTAGCCACCCCTGCCAACATTCCCTCAAATGAAAGGTACTTCCTGTATCTCATCAAAATTGATAATTCAGCACTTCATGATTTACTTGAACATATGAGGATCTGTCATTAAAGGTATTTAATCATACTTTTTGAAAAATAAGCATGCCTTTATTTAATGTAAACTGTATATAATAGAATAGAATAGAATAGAATAGAATAGAATAGAATAGAATAGAATAGAATAGAATAGAATAGAATAGAATAGAATGCAATGCAATGCAATGCAATGCAATGCAATGCAATGCAATGCAATGCAATAATATAGACCAGGCATGTCAAACTGCTGGCCCGCAGGCTGGATGCGTCTCGCCGAAACTGTGCCCACCCCATTGACGGCAATGGGAAAAAAGTTGTGATATGTCGCGCGACGTCACATGACTTCGCGAGTTTGACATGCCTGATATAGACTAAGCAAGCTGAGGGGTCCTGGACACAGTCTGAGGGTGTAATCTGGAATGAGTTTCAGAGCAAGAACTCCTGAGAAAGTGGAAGAATTCTCTGTACTGTCACTCAAATTTCAGGCTTGGATTGTACCCAGTACTGAGACAGACTTGATCCCACTTGATAATGACTTGTGATAGAACCAGAATGGCAGTGTAGAATGCATCCATCCTTGTGCTCCTTGATCTCTCAGGGGCTTTCTGATACTGTCAACCACAGTATCATTGCAGACCCCATTTTACAATGGTTCTCTTCCTTTCTTTGGGGCCAATTCCAGTTGGGGTTACTTGGTGAGAAGAGCTCACTCTCTAGGACCTTCCTGTGTGGGTTCCACAGGAATCAACCCACTCTCTTCCCTTGCAACATCTACATGAAACCACATTCAAGTGGTGCTTCAGATGATTTGGGATTGCACCCAAAGTGCATTTATTATTATTATTATTATTATTATTATTATTATTATTATTATTATTATTATTATTATTATTATTATTATTATTATTATTATTATTATTATTATTATTATTATTATTATTATTATTGTTATTGTTATTATTGTTGTTGTTGTTGTTGTTGTTGTTGTTGTTGTTGTTGTTGTTGTTGTTGTTGTTGTTGTTGTTGTTGTTGTTGTTACATCAAGCATTCTCAAAAATCTCCTTCCTCATTCTGTTACCTATTTTGGTAGCATAATGCAACAAGCTTTGGTGAGTGTTTAAAAATCCAAAGACCTGTCTGTATAGCAGACAAACCCGATGGGAATTGTATTTGTTTTTAAAAATGTATGAAATGGCTGAAGAGTCTTCATCTGCTTTGTTCAATCTTTTAAAAGCCCAGGCTGCTTTCAGGAAAGATCTCTCTTTGCAGAGGATTCTTCTCTTTTTAAGTGTTCCTTGGACTGACCAGGTGCCTATATTCTTGGAATGACTAGGTGACTACTACAGCTATCACATATCTGAAGAAGCATTCTTTGTGTGTTTGGTAATTGTACTTCAGATTTTCTCCATGGTGAGAAATAGAGACTTGTCCAGTGCCAAAATGCATGGAACATTATTTTGAGCTAAATGTGAATTTAATGTTTATTTTAGAATCCACTTGCAATATTCTAAAATAAAACATGTAGGAATGGAGCCATTGGGGAAATATGTTAATAGATGTTCCTCTTCTATAGGATCTGAAATTCCCATATGACAGCTATCAGTCAATATAACAGTTCTGAGGTGCTTTATGAGATTGTGTTAAATATGTGTAATTAGTGGCAACTACTGACTGGAAAGACATTTTCCAGAATTAGAAAAGAGAAAATCAAATGCTAGTACAAAAGACAGAAATTTTATGGTTGTTGTTATTGTTTTAATGTTTTAAAGTGATAGAATCAAAGTGTTAAGACAGGTAACATTTTTGTACCTCTTTAAGTTTAAGGATGCTTGATGTTCCCTCGTTAGGAGGAAAACCATATTAGTTTATAGTAACTTCCAGCAATGCCTTTCTGGATTCTATGTATGACAAATGGAATATTTGAGCAGAAGAATTATTGCACACAAGTTTGACTTCAGGACTCTAAGCAAGGACAAAGCAATATCAGAGCCTTTGACTCTCCCAGGATACCCTAGTGCAGACCTCAAGTTTACTACATTGGAAAAACAAGACTTTAATAACATGATTGCATGAATGACTGCTGAACTCACATCAAAAGGTTTCAGGCTATCTCAAAAGGTTTCAACAAATGCTGTGGGTGTTTAAATGCATGACAATTATTAATTGATAAGGTGCTTGTAGACTGTCTCATATGTCACCTGCATTTGCATAACCCAACTATCTTCCTCTCCCTCTCCTTGCCTCATCCAAAATTAAATCCTACAACAGTCCAGCCACTCTATGCATCTGATGAAACGAGCTGCAATAAAAGGCTTGTCCTTTATTAAAATGTGTTAATCAGAAAAGATGTTCTCACATTCTTTCTAATTATTTGACTTTCTCTTATGAATGACTCAAAAAAATGAGATGGCACAAGCTAACCAAGAATGGACAGATACCGGATGAAGATATGAAATGATATGTTTGCATTTCTTCCCTACAAGTTGAAGCTCTTTTCATGTTGTGCTGAACTATCTTCTATGGCAATTTCCCCAGATTGTGTTGTTCTGTACCAATCCAGTCTATTTCTTTTTATTTTCTCCTAATTCGGTCTGTTACAGCTTCTGCCCATCTTGAAGTGCTGCTTTCCTGAATTTTGCCTCACTGATGGGGTGGTTGAGGATAAAAGTCTTGCCTTAGATTTGGGTGAAAAAAATAGAAGGAATACTAGGGATAGGAATATTTGTAAAAATAATTCCTTGAGTTTCAACTCAACTTCAAGTGATTGCATAAATTCATCCATGTGGTTTTCTTGATTAAACAGGGTTGAGCCAAGTTAGGACTTGAAGGGGAAATCACCAGAAAATTCTTGAGCTGTAACCTAGACTAGAAATTCAAAAAGTATATCCTCAAAGAAGGTAAAGCACTAGAATGGACATTTCTTTTATGGGGTGCCAGAAGTTAATTGATCTGGATAGATATCAACTGGAGGTGAGGTTTTGAGGCTCACATCCTATTTCTGTTTATAGTTTTTATCAAATCACAGATCTCCCATACAGTTAAGGAGCTTGTTTCCAGCTATGGCCAACAAAATGTCTCTGAGAAGCTATTGTTTGTTTTTAACATTCTTCTTTTGGACTCTACTGACCATTAACATCAAAGTTCTGCTTGGCTATCATGACAATGCACTTTGAACTTTGATGTTCAAAAGCAGTAGAGTCCCAAAAGAGAGATGTTAAGGACAAACAAATAAAATGACAATGACAAATGCAATGAATATCCCTATATGCACATGTGTCAAAAAGGCCTTGTTTGATAGAGCTCAAAGGTCTTGTAGGAATGACCCAACAAAATGCAGTAGAATTTGATTCAGGCACATGATTTGAAATCATCCATTGCCCCTGCCTCTGAGATCCACCCATTTTCATTCCCCTTTGATTCCTATAATTCCTATTCAACTGTGGGAGTTGTAGTCCACCTGGAGAATATCAAGTTGGAGGATGCGGTTATGCAGGAATAGAGAGTAGAACGTGGTTCCCAGAATATGGTCTGTGAATGAAACTGCTGAGGACGCGATGTAATCGTCTCTGCAAATCAAGATGAGCTAGCTGGCCAATGAAGCATGTCTGGCATTTTATTTCTCATATTGTTTGGAGATAGGGATTCAGCTGAGTGCATTCAGCAAATAAAGATCAAATAACCTGCTGTGAATAATGTTTTAAACCCGGGTTCCTATCAGGATCTCGTTATAAGCCCATATACTCCGTTGGATAAAAAAATAAGTTACACATGGCTGGAGGCAGTATTGCTTTCTATGGAAGATGAAATCCGTTTTGAAATCTAAAATGTTTAGCGGGCAGGAGGCTGTATATTTTTTTAATGTTTGAGCTGTATGAAAGTACTCTGACTGAGTACATCTAGAAGATTTTAGCAGTGTTTCATCTGGGTCATGCTGGGATCTGGGGAGTTGGCTGGAAAAAAAAGAGCAAGATAGTACTAGTGGGAGAAGAAAGGGGAAAACTAGCCAATGAAGAAATAAGAGTTCCTAGTCCCTAAGTTACTGTGAAAATGAAATTAACTCTTGTTCCAACTCCTGGTTGTCACAAGCCAGGCAATCAGTCTTGCAGAACTGCCTGTATTAAAGCACTTAGGAACTTAGGCTACTGTAAGGGATATCTCTGGGTGGGCCCCCTACTTGTGGCAAATACTTAAACATGCTCAAAGCTACATTTTTAAGTTCTTTAACAGAAAAGGAAAAATAAAAAAATATATCATTAATATTGACATGGGAAATTTGGAGTGGAAAAGATAATGGAAGACTGAAGGAGCCTGTGGGTGTCCCGTCACTTGAATTAACCACATTGGTGGAGATGGTTTGCCTGGGTCTGCCATACCAATTGCTCCTATAACAAGAAGACAAAAGGAATTTCAAAGGAAATTCAAAGGAAATGGTTAATGAAGTAGTGATTGGATCATTTATGTTAAGGATGTAGAACATGTGGAAATGTAATGCAATGATACCTATGCTCCACATAGCACTCCTCAAGGATATGTAATAGGAGCTGACATTATTATGTTCTATTCAAAAGAAAAACAGTTACTGCTTTTGGTCAACATTAGAGCTTCTTCTCAACCTTATTATGCATGAAGCCAGCATGGTCTGCTGGGCCAGGTATAAATTCCCAGTTAGCCATGAATTCTGGGGAACAATCTTTGCAGCACTTCCTATCGCACAGCCTCACCTCTCTCAGAAATTAGTGGGGGTAATAGTGGAACCCTGGAACAAAGATGAAATACAAATGGAAGAAATTAATAAATGGAATTAATGACTATAAAAATATTTAATATTAATGAATCTGGAATACAACTGAATATCCTTCCAGTGAGGCCTGTTGTAAAGCAAACTAGTGCCTAGGTCACTTGCTTGGAGATTTTCTGATTTCTCCTATGTTTATATCTCCAGGATTGTAATTTATGTACTTTTCTTGCTCCTTTATGTGGCTGCAGAAACAGAACTGCAAGTATCATTCTTAACCTCTAAGTAACCCACATGCTTCTTTAAAGCCAACATGAATTGAAGGCCTTGAAGAGAACTTATTGTTTGCCAAAAAAAATTATATATAGGCAAAGTTAGATACAAATGGGGAAACATCTTACTTAATTATGCCAAGGAATTGTTTTGTCTGCATTCTAATATATCACTGGGTGGAAAACACTTGAAAAAACCTTGAAATACGTTGCACCCAATAATAGTTTAGCACTTCATATTTAACAACCAATATTCAAAGCCTTTGATTAAGAATATTCCAATCTAGATCTTCCTAACTGAGAAAAGATAACAATCAAGGGAAAGTGCCATCCTGAGAAGAATATAATTTCTCTATGCTGTTGCCAGATCTCTCTGTCTCTCTTTCTCTCTCTCTGAATATAACATTGCTGTGTGAATTGATAGCAGATATTTTTAAACTGAAGTTCATGGACCATCTTATTAGTCACCTACTGCACTCTTTGCTCAACCCGCAACTGCTGTCCTTGCCCTTCTAGCCTTGACAGTGAATCAACTGCTAGGTTTGGCTATTTCTCATTGTGAAATAGCTGAGCCATTCTTTTGGAGAAATACATTAGAAATCTTTGACAGCAAAAGACATCTTCCAATAACCATTCATGTTTCAGATCTTTTAGTATTTTGACACCATACTTTCAAATTTCTCTCTCCAATGTAAAGGATGTAGAAACAGGAGGCCACAGAAATCCAGATATTCATCTGGAGTGAATCTTGCAGTTCCATTTGTACCGACAATAATCATTAAGTCATCTTCTGTCCAACTCTAATGGCAAACAAAGGCAATATAACACGTTGAATTAATGGGGATTATCATTAAACGTACATCCAAAGAGAGAAGTTTTCATCTCTCCTCTGAAGCAGGTACATGGGAGTGCATGGAAAAGAGAAAGCTAACCTTCCAGCTGTGTTCATTTTGCTGGTAGATGTTCATAAATGAATCCAGTTCAATATCACCAATTTGGATGCTTGCGTGATTTTAAGTCTGCAGTTTGTGAAGGACAGTTTAGGATTAAAAAGACTATGAACATTATGACTATGCAGGTAAAAAATTTATGAAATAATATGAATATTATATGACATGATATGGCATGATAATAATTTTATTCACATAGTAACATCTCATGTTGTTTGCTAAAACTTTTTTAAAAATATTCATAATGTAAAAATTATCCATGAAAATTCTTCAACAAAAAAGAGGCCTATCACAGTTCTCCTTAGAGGTTTCAAAGGCACCTGTGAAATGGAAAAAGGGAGAAATATATAGAAATAAGGATTCAGATTTCATAGTGCTCTAGCCAGAATTATACCTTAAACACCATCAACAGCAGCAGCAGCAACAACAAAATAGGTATGTGCCATATTAATGCATCGGGAGTAAAATATAACCCACTCCAAATTTTTAGTCAGATAGAGAAGGGGAGCTGGTATATATCTGTCAACAATAAATTTGGCATAGTTGCACTAAACATGCAAAAAAAAAAAACTCTGTGCTTTTAAAGTTGCTAGTTGCCATGGTGCATTATAATCTTGCTAATGTCACTTGATAATTGGAAATGGAAATAATCCAATAGAGACTATTTGACAAAGCAGAGCTGATGTAGAAATTTCTGTCCAGATGACTCAACCATAAGGGGAGGGGACCTTCATTGGCTCTTCATCACACAATACATCTTCCCACAGGCTTCTAAAAGGGTAAAGTGGGGCTAGTGTAACTGTGTTTTTCTGCTAATTAAAGATTGTTCTGTTACATCCACATTCTGTAGTGTAGAAGATTCCTGTTGACAACATCGCCAACTGCCATGTTAGATTGCTTACTGAAATACCTAGTCCAGCATCATTCAAAACACAAAGTCCTTCAAGTCAACAAAGCAATGAGCTAATCATGCAGTTTCCTCTCAACTGTCACTCCCTTCAAGATTCCAGCCATTGTGTTATTCCAGCAAGCACTCTTATGTAAAAATGACACATACAGAATAGATTCGAGCACATGCTATGTGAAAAAGCACAACTCCTGAACCGTAATGTGATTAACACTAGACTGATGATTTATATGCATAAATTGGTAAAGGAATAGGCACACACAGCGATTTAGACCCTCACTCAGTCCCTTTGACTCCTTCCTAAAGGATTTTTTTTCCCAGTAGAAAAAAAAGGAAAATGAAGCTCTATCCCCTAATAACTACCTGGGAGACAGAGGCTAAATGGTCACCCATGCAATGGAAATAGTTGTATGGACAGAAATGAAAATAAATTAGAATTTTGTTCAAGATCATTTTCATAAAGAAGAAAATAATGAACTAGAGATTTTTTTTTTTTTTAATCAAGCATGGCAGAAATAAAAGTGACAAATTCGTCTGTTGGAATCTGTTGCCTATGCAAACCTCCGGGATGTCCACACACACACACACACATATTTTTTTTTTTGCATTACCCAACTGTTTCGTTGTATTCTCCATCTGACACACAATATTCCATGGCTCAATCCCCACATTTTTTATTTAATTCTATTTTTGTTTTCCTCAGACATAGTGATATTCTTGTCTAATTTCTCGGGGCCTCTACTCACGTAGCTCCATTGTCAATGCCAGCCACTAGCTGACTTCACTGATAGAGGGACTGATGCCTATCTGGATAACAGTCACACTAAGAGAATTTTTACCACTTTCCATCACTGAACAGGTATGAATGTGGATGAAGAACCTTTGCAGTATTCCTTAACAGTAGCTGCCTCGAAATGAATTGTATTTCCTGAGCCATTTTCTCCCTGAATTTGTCTGCAGAAAGTGTGCATTTTTTTTGTTAGATTTATATCTTGTCTATTGTTCAGGAGCTCAAGGTGGTAGACATAGTGCACCTTCCTCCCATTTGTCCTCATACCAGCAATCTTGTAAAGTAAGTTGGATAGAGAAAAGTGACTAGTCCAGAGTCATTCAGTGACTATCCATGGTTGAGGCTGTCTGGGTATGGGTCCCCCCACTCCTAATCCCCCACTTTAATCAGTATACTACATTGGCAGATACAATATCCGGAGCAGTGTCTCACCCACCACATGTTAAGGCAAGGGCTATTAAGCATATATTTTAAGGTTTTGTTCTTCCTATGTTACTTTATCTTACACCGCAAAAAGGGTGAGAAGCAGACATTTCAATGAGCTTTAAATCAAGTAACACTTTTTCACTGCAAAAAGTCAGAACATTATATTCTCAGGCAATTTCAGGTATCAGCACGCTAACCTTTTCCTAGGGATTAATTCCTCCCACTTGAAAACCGTTAACTGGATTGTCACACACCGAAGAATCCTATTTGTTTATTCTGTTTGTATTGATAATTACTAGGCAATCGGTTAACCTATCTTTACAGAATACAGAAGTCCTTCCGTGAATTCTCAAATATTTAACCATTGTACTAATTGGCTTTTGATCATTGAACTAATAGTACAAAGGACACAAAAAGGTAGAAACAACAGGACGGAGTAAAATACGTAGCAACATAAAAACATAATAACTATCCAAATAAAGAACTAATTACATAGCATAATATTACCAGGAATGGATGAACATAGATGGGTGAACTCTATGAAATCAATACAATACAAAGTTGTCAGTTTGTTGATTCAGCTGGCACTTATATTGTGATACAAATTCTATAACACACCCACCCCACAATAAAATGGTGCAATCTCTCCTTAAAATAGTACATGTTTTTCTTTTTTTAAAAAAGTAAATGTTTTTCCTGAGATTAATGATACTCCAAAATCTATCTACCACATTTTAAAATCTTGGAGGAGGGCGCTTCTAAGTTGTTTGGAACTTCTCTGGAGATATTTATCTATAGTTTGAGAACTCCTAATAAATGAAATGCACACATATATTTTAATGAAATCTGATTTCATTATTTCATTATTTCATATATTTCAATATATTAAAAGTGCAAAATTCTTGTTCTAAGAGAAACATGCTTTCTTATTTTCGTGTTGATGTTTTTCCTACTTTGGAGGATGAATGTAGCATGATAGCAAGAAGTAATACAAATGCAACTTTACCATTAGTTCTGAAGCTTGTATATAAATGTCATGAGTGTAAAGAAAAGCAGAAGATGGAATGGATGACCCTAACCTAACCCTTGGGCCTCAAATATTTGAAGGGCCCCAATCCCAAAGAGGTCTCCAGTAGAATCTTTCTTCCACACCCTTTCACACTGATTTCACTGTAGTCCTGCTTTCAATGATAGCTTCCAGATTTAATATATAAATGGGAGATTCATCCCAGTCTGCATATTTCTAAGCATTCTACAGTATATTGTATACGCATGAATTTGTTAATTAAAAATAAACCATATTTAAGTGTGTATTTTAATGTATATTTAACACCTCTAAATTATGTCATCCTTCCTCTCCCTATCCTTTTAATGAGTATGCTTTATTGAATGTTTGACATTGTTTTAATGTTGTGTTGTATAAAATGTTTCCTTTCTGCACAATGATTGGAGATATGCACTAATTCAAATAGCTGGACCATTTTGGAGAATTTATGTCATTCTCTGAGGCACACCAGTCTCATTCTTTCTCCAAAGAACTTCCTAAACTCTTGTGAGAACTTTGATACTTCAGGTGCCTGGAGAAATGCAGACAATTTGTGTTTGCTTTTCCATATATGACTCAACTTATTTCTTTCTACCATTTTGCACTTCATCTCTGTTTATTAGATTTTGGTTTGGAATAGTTTTGTGTTTAGTTCTCTTATTGGTTTCTCTGTATTAGGACTCTATAGTCATATGCTTCATTGTTTTACCTCTCTGGATTGTCTTTGCAATGTGTGGGTCTCTTAATTTGTAATATCTGCTGTTGTGCATATACTTTTCTACAGATGCCAACACCATGCTATGATTATTCCTGTATATAGTAATGAACTATTAATAAAGTGAACTTTAATAATAATTGCCCATCATCATCATCATAAAAATATGGTAGGATGTTGGCAAACCATACGAAACAAAACTAGAGATGAAAGAAGCAGAATTGCTGTTGGCATAACCAGTTACATTCTTCTGCAAATATCAGACACTCACCTTTTGAGGGCAAAGGTAGCATTTAGAGGTAGACAGTGTAGCTTCACCCTAATTCTGAGACTGCTAATTTTACATTATTAACTGTTCAGATTCCAATACTTGAAGTAGCAGAGAAGCATTTGTAATTACTTCATTCATTTATATAAGGTATTATGCTGATTGCCAAAATATAATTTGAACATAACCTTATGTACTGTACATCTATAACTAACAACACCTAAAGAAGTTACAATTATAATTAAGTTTCATTGTCCGTATTAATGTTAATTCAAACAAAGCATTAATTAATTTCATATAGGAATGTGTGATGGTCATATCTTCTTCAAGGGAGAGAGGAGGGGAGTGCAAGAGAGGGGAGAGGAGGGGAAGGAAGTGAGGGAGGGGAAGAGAGAAGAGAAGGGAAGGGAAGGGAAGGGAAGGGAAGGGAAGAGAAGAGAAGAGAAGAGAAGAGAAGAGAAGAGAAGAGAAGAGAAGAGAAGAGAAGAGAAGAGAAGAGAAGAGAAGAGAAGAGAAGAGAAGAGAAGAGAAGAGAAGAGAAGAGAAACAAAATAGTGGTGAGTTTATCTGATTTTCTGGAGTGTTTGAGTTGTCTATATGTGTGTGAGACTGAGTGACATAGAAAAGTAGGTGAAGGTTGATACAGGAAAAAGACAAAATGAGAAAATAGGGGTTTCTTCTAGCAAATGATGAAGCCTGCCTAAGAATAAATGCTCTATATTTGAAGAGCCACTCAGCTGCCCACCATTTTATCTCTTTTTGATCTGACAGTTTCTCCCTTTTTTACAAGAGAGCTTCAGACAATCACTGTTGGGTTGTTTTTTTTCCCCCTCTTTCTCTTGTTCAAGCACAGCTATCCTGGTCAGCTGCTTTCAGGTATTTCTGATAAGGTAGTGATCCATAACACGAATAGAGGGCAGCAACAATATACAGTACATCTCTTTGCTTGAAGTGAGCATACGTTTGTGAAGAATATTTTTTCCTGAGCTTTTCAGAGGCCCTGGGTCCATGATAATTTGGAATAATGAGGGGTTTTTTTTCTTGCCTTAAATTTTTTATTACTTTTTTTAAACATAAAAATGGGGGGGGGGGATCTTAGCACCCCCAGCTGAACCTGAGTCTGCCTGATCTATCTCTTCACAGAATTATAGCAAATTTGGAAGAGACTGTTTAGGCCCCTTTTTGATAGCAGGGACTCAAATTAAAGTCTCCCAAAAGAAGGTTATACATAGCCTCTGAAGATGAAGGAACCATTTTCCCTGTATAAGTGATTTCACTGTCTAATAGGCAGGAGTACTTGAAGTATAATCAGGGAATACCTATTTATTTTGAGTTAATTTGAATACTCATGCAAAATTAATCCCATCCTATAGTAAGGTACAGAGGGAACTTGCTAAATGTCTGGCCAAAGTTCTTTATGATCCTTGAAAAATATTGGAGAATTAACGAAGTACAAGATAACAAATGTCCTGTTTTCAAAACAGAAATGTGTGTTGTAGGGAGAGATTTCAGGGGGTTATAGACCAAACGGTCTCAGATTAATACTTCAGAAGGCTTTGAGAAGATCCTGAATAGATCTATAAGCAAGTATCTGCAGAACAATGACTTATCAGAGTCAGCATGTATTTGTTAAGAATAAGTCTCACCAGACAAAGTTTATCCCAGTTTTCAATTAAGTATCCTGTTGAAGACTATAGACTTAATTAAAGTTGGATTGAATGGTTCTATACAATACTTATTAATGCTTTGGATGAAGAGGTGGAAAAAAAGCATATAAATTTTTTATCTTCCCATAAAACTGGGAAGACAGAAATAAAATTCAAGGCAAACTTAATAGGCTAAAGAAATAGGCTGAAAATAACAATGAGTTTTGGCAAATACAAATACAAATGCCTTCATTTATGAAACAACAATCAAATGCACAAATATAACATAAGGAACACTTGGCTTAATGGTAGTACCTGTGAAAAAGAGCTTGGAATAGGAGTTGCAAATGAATCAGTAGTGTGATCTGGCTACCAAAAAGGGAATTGTACTTGAAGCTGAATTAATCAAAATATATTTTTATAATCAATGAAAAGAATAGTTCCACTTTATTCTGAATTATTCTGTCCCCATATTGACTATTACCTTCTGCCAGACATAATATTCTAAGATAGATTCAAATAAAACAAACCGAATCAGAGAAGAGCAATGAGGATGATCAGGGAACCAGGAATTAAATTCCTATAAAGACAGATTGAAGAATGTCATAGGTATGTTTGATCTGAGAAAAAAAAATGGTAGAGAAGGGATATGATAGCACACTTCAAAGAGGGGATCAAGGCCTGTTTTTAATCCCAGTGGGAAGGACACCAAAGATGGTGTTAAATTACAGAAAGCCAGAATCTGTTTCAAGGTTAGAAAAAAACCATCTAAACAATAAAAGCAGATTAATAGTGGAACCAATAATCCAGAGAAAGTCTGAAGGTGCAGGGGAGGCATCCCCTTTTGGGGGTATTTTTAATTGGAGGCTACATAACTATCTGTCATGAATAGTTTAATTTCTGTACCGAGCAGAAGGCTGAATTGAATGTCCAAAGTGACACCTTCCAATTTCAAACTGCTCTTTTCTCTTATTTTCAGTCAGAAGTTGTATCTTAAATCCATTATTCCAATCCTTTAGTCGTAGTGGTAGAAAATAGGTCTTGACCTTACTTTAGATTATATCCCTTTAGATACTTGAAAACTGCTATGACATCTTCCTCAATTGTCTTTAAGTTAAACATATGCAATTCCTTATATCTCTGTTAGAAGGATTTAATTTCAAGTCCTTTGATCCTTCTAGTTGGCCTTCTGTGAATAATACTGGATAATACAGTTCCTTCTCTACTGTCCTTCTGTACGATTGCATGCATAGAATCACCTTCATGCAGCATATAGTTTCTCTAAATATGAATGCATATTTTCATTGCCTGTCCATAGATGCATTCGAAAGGTCAATGGAACTGAGGTGTGCTTTTATTCTTGCATTTTTATCAGTGGTATATGAATGTGTTTGTCTTTTTCCAGTTTCTCCAAGAAGCCTCTCTCCAATGGAAGATTTGGCTACATGTGTTTCAGGAGCTGACATACCCCAGAAGAAAAGTGGAAGAGCTAATTTTGCTTGAAGACAGAAATATGTCCCATAAAAAGAGTCAGAGACAGAAATATGTCCCATAAAATTACTGAGATGTTCTGGATAAATGGCATTAGAATTGGTGTGATAGCAAGAGAATGGCAGATTTCCTCCCTAGTCTTAGTCTGATTTGGCTTATTTCTCCCATGACCCCAGTGTGATGTTTGACTATTCTCTAAATCCATTTCTTTCACATGGTGACAACCTCACAGAGCCAGAGAAGAAACTGCCAGGTATCTGATATACAGTCTTCAATGATAGGAAATGTGATCATTAATTCCATAGACTCCCAGAAAAGGCAATAGAGCAGTGAGTGCCAGCTGCCAATGAAATACTGGGCCAATAGAATTATTGCTGATCTTAGTATTTCAGTCTTTGCACATCGCTTGTTCCTCCATCCCCTATGAAAAGGCTTTGAAAGATAATCAGTGAAAGGGATGCTGGATTGAACCACATTTCAAACAAGATATCTTCCTCCCTCCCTCTTTTTTCCACAGCTGTTTGTAATAACTACGAGGAAATGGAGCTTTAAATATAGTATATACAGATCGACTTCTGAAGGCTGTCTTGGACTTTCTCATATCCTTTTATGTTCATGGATTTTAACATTTCCCCCTGCAATCTCACCTATATCTATAGTATCTTATGTACATTGTCTTTTTGCTACCCAGGGAAGAGCCAAGAAATGTTCTGCACATGTCCACATCATGTTCGGACAATGGGTTTGATTTTCCCTTTAAAAGTGCACTAGGGTGGGCATCTACACTAGCCAGATTTGAACCACTGTTTTGGGATATCTACATCCTGAACCACTAAATAGTTAGCTTGATACTACAGAGATTTTGAAAATACTCTTTGAGAAATAATTGCTGTTAAGGGATGAACAACAATCATCTCTCAGATGTTAACCATTCATAAAATCACAAAAGGTCCCTTTGGGTATCCAACTTATTCAATAAAAATGCAAATGTGAGTCCTTTTCAAGCTCTTACTAGCTCTTCTTCCATAGAGCTACACAAACTTTCTTGTACCGGAGAAGGGATGGTCTGGCAGAGAACTTCTGGATAAATTTCTAAGTCCATGTCATCATCTTCATCAAGTCATGTTCTACACTGATTTGGTCTGGATATAAATTCTCCAGATCAATTCTATTGACTTCTATTGTGTCCTGCCTTCTTTATCTAATCTTTTCTGCCTATTGTATTGTCTCCTGGCTGCTTGCCTGCCTTTCCATCTGCTGTATCTTTGTGTTAGGGCTCCACCCTCCCTTCTTCTGATGTGAGTTTGACCTGTCAGTGGTCCCCATGATCTAGCAATCATATGGCAAGCTGGGATGATTATTAAGCCCACCCAGCTAAGAACTTCTGGAGACAATTATTACTTTGTTGCTTGTGGTGTATGTTTAAAATGTGCCTCCTATCGCTCCTAAAATAGTCTAAATCAGCTCACCACAAACAGTAAAAAAAGCAGCAACAGTAACATCCAATTAACAAGTGTTTAAAAAATACAATTAAAACATCACAGAAACACTGAGGCAAAACCTGTTCCATAAAAATGTAAGCGTGCATTTCATAAAAACAATATCAGAAACATCAACACCAGCATAATTATCACATTGTGTTTTTTCCACAAAAGTGTATTCTCCACATGTATTCTCTATTTGTGTTCTTCAACAACTAATGCGGAAAAATAAGTAGTCCCTGATATGACTGGAACCATGGATTTTTTCTCCTCTGAGAAATTAGAGCACCTCCTCTTACTGTTCAGATTGGTGGATACCATTGGAACAAATTTATTGTGTCATTGTTCTCTGACTGAAAAAGTATTTTCTTTTATGAATATTGAACCTTCTACCTTCATCAGATGGTCTCAAGTTCTAATATTATTGGAGAAGTTCCTTTGTATCTATCTGAAAGCACTTTGCTTCTTTCCTGTTTACTTACTCTATCCCTACCCTGCCTCTCCCCAATCATAAATAAATGAGAGTATATTTCAGCGTACTTAATATATATTACGTAATTTAGAGTTGAATATATTTGACTTATCACCATTAAAAAACAAAGAAAAAACTCCAAACTCTCCACTAGGAGCCAATTCAAACATCAGCAGTCTCTCTGAACTCTACCACATTCCAATGACTCCAGAAAGTCTATGTACATGTTAAATATTTGTGTAAACAGAAGAGGCTTGGTGCTCTCAAGTTCTGCTGGGCAAGATGGCCCAGCACAAATGCTATCAAAAGCCTTTAAGAGATATGACAAACCAATGGATATACTTGGCAGGTTCCCATGAAGATCATCAACCAGGTAATAAGGTCAATTCCTTTAGCAGGGCTGGGCCTGAAAAGGGATTGAAATTCATCTCGAACTGTACCATCCCCAAATATCTCTAATTATCCCAACGTACTTTAAGCTGTCCAGAACCACAGCATGAAGGGTGGCATACAAATTTAATAATAAATCAATGAAGTTGAGAAGCCACCATGAGTATTTTGTTAGAAGGTGAGTTTTTTCACCTCTTTCCACCTGAAATAAAACACTAGCCAATAACTTAGCTTTAGATCTAGTGTGAAAAGTGTGAATTTTCCTTGGACAAATCCCAGGGAGAAGGAGAGAGCTGGAGGGAACTTGCCCTAAATAACTCAATAAGAGGCTTGACAAGCCGTTTTGCGATTCTTCCAGAATCCTTGCAGAAGCCTCCAGTTCTTTGAGAAAGGCCATTAACATTTGTTTAGTTATTTTCAGGCAGAAATTGGCAAACTTTAATCTGAGAAATTTTCTGTAATTTATTGACACTTACAGATCTTTTTTTTCCCCTGCAGAATCACTGCTGTTTTTAATTAGCACAAATTAATCAATAGCAGAGGCCACGCTGAGTTCCATTCAAATCCAGGTGCCAATTGCCAATTGCATGCTAAACATAACAAAAAGTGAAAACGAACATTTGAGATGAAGCTTTTAGGAGATGTGCTTGCTCAACAAGGCAAACATATTAAACAAGATGATGTGGAAACCTGAAGAAACTGCTCAACATGCTGCAGACTGCAGTTGTCATTTTCATTACATTTTACATTTGGATGTCACATTTGGATGCTGTTCCAAGATAAGAGGAAAGCGGGATAGTATTTCACTTTTTGGGGTGAAATATTGATAGTTACATTAGATTTGGCAGTTGAGATATGAGGGATAAAAAGACCATTTCACTCAATCAGTTTGTACATACTTCATTCAGATCAAAATATTTTATTATGATCACTTAGCAGAAAATGCATACCTCGTTTTTTGTTCTCCAGTATTGATTCCACTGGGTTCATGGCAACCCATCATCTGACCTGCCTATAATCCCAATCAATGAGTAAAGAACCGGAAAATAGTTCTGATTGCCATTTTATTGTTTTAGTAACTTTTAATAGGGTATGTTGTTTTGCATTAGTTATGTTTCTTTTGTTTGCTTTGTATACCATCAAGTCACATGTTCTGAGTTGTGCAGCCATATAAATGCTTTAAAAATGAATAAAGTCCAACAGCAACACACATATGTAAAGTTTGCTACTTGCACAGTGAAATGAAAGCTGACAAAGACTATCACATTGGGTATCAGAAGCTTGCTTTCTGTCTCATGAAGCCTGCCCTCTGGAATGAGGGTTCTGCAATCTGCTTGATTCCCCCAGTCTGCTGCTCTTTCTCTAGGCAGAATAACAGAATAAGGGAAAGGACCTTGGAGATCTTCTAGTCCAACCCCCTGCTCAGGCAGGAAACCTTATACCTTTTCAGACAAATGGTTGTCCAATCTTTTCTTAAAAACTTCCAGTGTTGGAGTGCCCACAACTTCTGGAGGCAAGTCGTTCCACTGATTAATTGTTTTAACTGTCAGGAAAGTTCTAGGTTGCTTCTCTCCTTGATTAATTTCCATCAGTTGCTTCTTGTCCTGCCTTTAGATGCTCTGGAGCAGGGGTCTTCAAACTTGGCCCTTTTATGACTTGTGGATTTCAACTCCCAGAATTCCTCAGCCAGGCACCTGGCTGAGGAATTCTGGGAGTTGAAGTCCATAAGTCATAAAAGAGCCAAGTTTGAAGACCCCTGCTCTGGAGAATAGGTTGACTCTCTCTTCTTTGTGGCAACCCCTTGGCTAATGTACCACTGATACCATGTCAACCCTAGTTCTTCTT
Organism: Azemiops feae; assembly: GCA_023970755.1. NCBI lineage: Eukaryota > Metazoa > Chordata > Lepidosauria > Squamata > Viperidae > Azemiops > Azemiops feae. The sequence goes on along the minus strand of JALGBA010004089.1, from coordinate 1,109,626 downwards.
TTCATTAAAATAGACATACACAATTCCATCAACTGTTCTTTATATGTTTTAGCCTCCAGTCTTCTAATCATCTTTGTTGCTCTTCTCTGTACTCTTTCAAGAGTCTCAACATTTTTTTTACATCATGGTAACTAAAACTGGATGCAGTATTCCAGGTGAGGTCTTACCAAGTCATTATAAAGTGGTATTAATACTTCACGTGATCTTGATTCTATCCGTTAATGCAGCCCAGCACTGTGTTGCCTTTTTTGGCAGCTGCAGCACACTGCTGGCTCATATTTAAGTGATTGTCCACTAGGACTCCGAGATCCCTCTCACAGTTACTACTATTGAGCAAGGTGCCACCTATACTATACCTGCCCATTTAGTTTTTCTTGCCTAAATGTAGAACCTTACTTTCTTCACCATTGAATTTCATTTGGTAAGATAGAGCCAAATTTTCAAGTCTTCTAGTCTCAAGGCCTTTGGCAAGGGGCAGTGAAGCACCCTTTTAGGTGTTGTGGGTTTATTTTTTGCTCCTCTCTGGTTTGCTCTCCTTTATTCTTATATATTATTGTATTATTTTATTTTTTTAATGTTGCTTGTGATAGCCACACAGAGTCATTGGGAGTTAGTATACAAATAACAATAACAATAACAATAACAATAACAATAACAATAACAATAACAATAATAATAATACAATGGCTTAGATACCTAGTCACCTTGTCTTCTGGTGGTGGTGTCCCAAATTGGGTTTTGTACTATAACAGATTTATTTCATCTAATTTTTTCCTGAGGACTTATCTTAAATTCAGATTTTTTTTTCAGGTAAATATAGTATACGAGACCCAATTTGGTGTAGTGATTAAGATATCAGGCTAGAAACTAGGGGACTATGAGTTCTAGTCTCACATCAGACATGAAGCCAGCTGAGTGACTTTGGGCCAGTTACTCTCGCTCTCTCTTAACCTTAGGAAGCAAGCAAGAACAAAGCTGCTTCAGAAAATCTTGCCAAGAAAACTGCAGGGACTTGTCCAGATAGTTGCCAGGAGTCAATACTGACTAGAAGGCACAAAACAAAACAAAACAACATAGCTTGTGGAAGAGGGAGAGCATTCTTGGATCTGGGTGCAGCTCCTGGAAGTTTAGAGGGATAATAGCAACCAGGAAGGGCTTGTCTAGATATGCCTTGAATATTTTTTATCTTCAAAGTTCTAAACAGTTTGTTGTCCTGATATCTCTTCTGGTAACATACCATCTTCATCAGTCATCTTCATCAGATGACTAAATAACCCACCTCAGAAAGCAACAGGTTAAGTATTATAGAAGGAAGAGCCACTCTGTACTCTACATGTATTTTAGCAATAGCAATAGCACTTAGAATTATATACCGTGTTTCCCCGAAAATAAGACCCAGCTGGAATATAAGCCCTGGCCTGATTTTTCAGGATGCTCATAATATAAGCCCCATCCTCAAAATAATCCCCAGTTAAGATCATCAGCCAGACAGACACGTTTAGTACTGTATTTCACTAAAATAAGACCTAACCGGAAAATAAGCCCTAATGCATCTTTTGGAGCAAAAATTAATATAAGATCCGGTCTTATTTTTGGGGAAACACGGTACCACTTCACAGCACTTTACAGCCCTCTGTAAGCAGTTTACAGAGTCAGCATATTGCCGCCAACAATTTGGGTCCCCATTTTACTAACCTCAGAAGGATGGAAGGCTGAGTCAATCTTGAGCAGGTGAGAATCGAACTGCCAAACTGCTGGCAGTCGGCAGTCAGAAGAATTAGCCTGCAGTGCTGTATTCTAACCACTGCAACACCACGGCTCTTTGTTACTTTGTCCTATGGCTTTTGAAATACATGGCATGCTGGTAAATTGTTCATACATGAGAAAGTTTAATTTCACGACTATGTGCAATGTTTGACTTAGAGTAGGAAGCATTTTCCTTGTGGTCTCCAATCTTTTGGAGGAAATATAACCATTGTGGAAAAGGTTCTTTCCCCACATCCAAGATAAGAATCTACATTAATACTGTGATTAGACACTGGTTGGATAAGGGACTAAGCAGTTAATTCAATTTGTCCAATGGTAGGAGCAGTTCTGATGGACAAAGATACCTTTGAAAAAAATGATTCTGACAGTGGATTAGTTACATGAGAAAGGCTGTACAGAACAAAATTTACAAGCATCATGCCTGAATCTTATCTCCTTGCAGCCTTGCTTCCAAGATATCATAATTCCTAGTAACTCATAATTTGATGGAGAAACATGTCAGTTTTGTAAATGTAGGTGTTCAAGGAATGCAGACTTACAGTACCTACAGAAGCTACAAATAGCCTTTTACTTACACTAACCAGAGAATATGGGGGGAAATCACTTAGTGTCATTGGAGGGATGCTGAAATTGTTAGCAAGAAGATATTGCTATTCCTTGGAATCAAATGAAAACAATACAAAGTTCTGAAGCAAATCTCCAATAGGCTGACACACAAATTAGCCTCTCCTTAATGCTATAAGCAGACTTACAGAGAAATTATCCTTCTCCTTCGATATCTCATGAACCACCATAACTAAAGAAGGAAAAAAAGGTTAGAGGGTTTCTTACCTGCAGCCCATTTAGTTTTGAAAGACAATAGATTAGTCAGCCTCATTCTTAAGATCTGCGCAGATTATCACAGTTATGGGTTTTCCTGCCATAGTAAATAAGCCAAAAGGAAAGGAACACATTTTTCCGTAATAAGTTGTTTCAGAAAATGTGTGAATGATGCTGCCTTTGAAGCTCAGGGTTGGAATGCTAATTGTTCAATCTCTGCTATTTGTTCTCCATTCTGAAGGAGAAATCTTCTACTCCCAGGACAGCACTGACCAGGTGCAGAACTTCTGTTCTTGCCACTCATAGTAGTATTATTGTTAGTATTGATAATATTCCAATATAGCTTTACTGAGATGTTTGCATTTGTAAAAGTTCTCTCAAACAAGGATGGGTAAACTAAAAAGCAAGGCTGCTATTCTATGGATGCCTGCTTCTACATAAGCCCCATCAAGCACAGCTGGAAGTTTAACAGCATAAATATGTACTGTATATAGGACACACTAAGCACTTTAATGTCTGCTGCATCTGCATGTATTTTTGCCTAAAATATAATGCTACTTTTTGTGTACACTTCATGAGACAGGAAAAAATTCTTACCCAGGCTTCAATTGGATTGATTGTGGCAGTCTTGGTCTAAGACACCTGGAAGGTGACAAGTTGGAGACCACTCCCTATTGATTGATTCTATTGATTAGGTGCATCAAGTGGCTTTTGAGTCCTAGGAACCATATAGATTTCCTCCATGCCAATCTATTCATAATCTGTACTCATCACCATCGTAACTGAGACCATCCATCTTCCTGTTGCTTATCCTCCTCTTCTCTTTCCTTCTTCCTCTTCCAACATTAGAGCCTTTTCCAGAGAGCTATGTCTAATGTGTTCAAAGTAGGATAATTTGAGCTTAATTGTTTGTATCTCAAGTGAGAACTCTAGGTTGATTTATTCAGTGATCCACTGGTTTGTTTTTGGGCTGTCCACAGTGTCCAAAGGCCTCAATACTCTTCCTGTCCTGCTTCTTTGAAAAATCCAATGTTCACTTCCATGGAGAGTCACAGAGAATACCATGGCTTGTATGATTTTGATCTTTGCATGTATTTTGCAGACACTTCAGAACATTTAAATAACTCTTCCAAGTTCTTAATAGATGTTCTATCACATACTAGACTGTGGAGCATATTTTGACCACTCCTTATTTATCTTTCCTGAAATATAGGGAGATGTGATGCTATTTATTGATATTTCTATGCCACATCAATCAAAACAATTCAGTGGATTACATAAATAGACAAACCAGATTAAAATATTCCTAGCAGAATAAAACAACTACAAAAGCAATAGAAAAATAAACAAATATGAATAACAACTATGAACAACAAATTAAAAAACAATTAAAATGGCAATATTTGTATGTTGGAAAGCTCTCCAAAACAATTTGATCTTCCAAAAGACCAACAAAGAGGGAAGCAGTTTGATCCCCACAGATTAGAATCTATTCTACAATATCAGCATTGCTACCAAGAAGCATTGGCCTCTTGCCTCAATTGCTAAAGCCACCCCAAAGTGCAGGGTGTGCAGAAATTTCTTTGAGGTATATCTAATTGGATGCTGATGGGAGTAAGGTAGATGGTCATGAATATACCCAACTGCTAAGCCTAGAGGGCATTGCCACCCTGCACTTTGATTATGCCCCAGTGTTCTAGAATCTAGAGCACATACAGTCCAGCACATCTTAACAACTGACCCTTATGTTTGTTTAGGGACTGGCTATTAGCCATATTACTTGTTATAGTCACTGCAATGATGCAACAAAGGCAAATATGATATGCCTTTTTCACCCTTCTCCCATTCTGATTCCAATTCACTCATCCAATGTTGTTTGGTATCATAGGTTGGTTGGGAAAAGGAACATTATGATCCAGCATGTCTAGGAATGTCCCGTTTATCATTATGCAATTGTATTTTCCAGTGGTCCATGCTCTTTCTTGATTTCTTCTAAGGACTTCCAAGGAAAGGCATATTGAGGGAACAATTTCCAATGGACTTTTCCAGATTTGCAAGTGTAGTCAGAAGGGAAAATGTGTAATGGAATACAACCTCAGCAGTGCCACCCTCTATTACAAAAAGAAAGTTTAACATATTATCAAGAATCTGGAACAAAAGGTTAAAAACAGGAAGTGTTTTATAGAAGAAGAAAACTTGGGAACTTGTCAGGCACAGTTTGTGGCCCAGTTTTAGTTTCCATCACTACAGTTCCATGAATTCAAAGCTCATTTCCCCATTCTGGAACAACTGTGTTGTTGTTAAGATAGGTCACACAATCAGCCAAATCTAACTCAAAATGATTAATATATCTATTCCTAGTGCCCTCTGTTTTATCCACAACAACCCAGTGAGGTAGGTTGGGCTGAGGGGGAGTGACTGGCCCAAAATCAAGTGGCTTCCTTTTATCTATCAGCTTCTTATTCATCTTACCCAACTCTTCATCCAGCTGGGTTACCTCATAATTCATTATCTCTGTTCAGTCATTCTGGGGGAAAAGGGGGCACCCACAATTTGGTTTCCATTCTAACTCATTCTATCTGCTGTATCATGAATGCATGTGCAATAATCACCAAGGGTCAATATTTTTGCTTTCCATTACCTGCCTTTGGCTGATAATGATGTATGAAGCAGGGAGAGAAGAGATAGCTTGATTTTCATAGGCTAGGTGTTGACCCTGCTGGGCTTAGTGTAGCATGAAACTAGTTTTGACCAGTAAACTGAATAAATATGCTCAGAAAGATGCAGAGGGGTAATATATATGCAACTCCAAGGTGCCATTTTTATGAAACAATTCACCAGAGGGTTAAGCAGGAGCAAAGCACATTTAGTCAGTGCTGAGTTTCAACTGAAAAAAAAAAGGAAGCTTTTCACAGCCTAATCCCCCTTCACAACTGGCAGCCTCCTTTGCTCTGCCCTCCCAGTGACAATAGGGAGCATCAGTTAGAAAGATCAGCCTTTGCAGATATTCAAGTCATGCTGCCCAAAGCCGGGCCAGCGGAGGTAGGGCTGGGGTGTGAGCTGTGAACATAAGCTTATTAGAATTCCCAAAGGGTGGGAACCTGGATTGTGACCAATCATACTTTACCCTCCGCATAGGCAGCTAGCAAGATTGATTCTCAAAGCAGCCTAACGGGTGTGATAATTCTCGTTTCATTTTCCTTCAGAAAACAGCACTGATGTTTTCAGACAGACTGCTAAACTTTCGCTTTGACAATTCACATTGGAAAATGTTTCCAAAATGTTTGGATTTGATCTCCTTTTTTTTTTTTCACTCTGCCTTTCATTTCAACTTGTGTGTGTGTGTGTGTGTGTGTGTGTGTGTGTGTGTGTGTGTGTAGATCTCTCTCTTTCCTACAAAGAAAGAGAAAGGAGGGAGAGGGAGGATAGGAAAGCCACAGAGATTTTTTTGAGATATTGTCTTTATGCAGAAACGGAATAGAAACAGGAATGCATGTACTGGCCAGATCTCCAGACAGTAGCTTATAGTAAAAAGTAAAGTATAGTAAAAAGGTGAGCTGATGTAGAGGTGGAGGGAAGTTAGCAGCAAAGGGAAAAGGGGATGAGTCCACAGCAGCTGAAAGTAGCCAATAGAAGCTGGGCAGATTCAAGCCCTGCCACAATCACCACTGAAGCAATATAAAGCATGCATAGAGCAAGCCTAGAAGATGAAAATACAGATAGCCCATGACTTATGACCATTTGTAAGTGACCATTTGAAGTTCCAAACAGCAATGAAAAAAAAAGTGACTTACAGCAGGCCTCACACTGGTGTCCATTGCAGCATCCCCGCAGTCACATGACCAAATTTCAGCTGCTTGGCAACTGGCATGTATTTATGACAGTTGCAGGGTCCCATGATTGCCATTTGCAACTTTCCCAGCTGGCTTCTGACAAGCAAAGCCAGTTTCACTTAATAACAATGTGTTTCACTTAATGATCACGGTAATTTGCTAACAACTACAGCAAAAATGGTCATAAAATTGGATGCAACTCACTTAACAACCACTTTGCATAGCAATGGCCGTTCCAGTCCCAATTGTTGTAAGTCAAGGGTTACCTGTACTATTTCCACATTGGATTAAAAAAAATCCCAAAGTCAACAGGCTTGGTGATGGGCTAGGGAGGAGAGAAAGGCTGTATCATTTGGAACATCCTTCAGGAACAATTAGGCAGGCACCTCCGGCCAAAATTAAGATGTACCTTCATAGTTATATCTTACATTTCGGACACCCATTTTAGCCAAGTTTATATCTAACAAAGGGAATATATCTCTAAAATAATATATCCCTAGATTATTTTGATAGCCATCTTTATTATTAAGTACTCAGTCATGTCATATCTGGGTTGCAAAAATCTGACTGATCATTAAAACGTACAGAAATCTCTAGCCAATTATTGCCATCCTGTGGCCATTCAGATTTTTGCAACAATGGCATGATACGGTATGCCTAGAAATATACATTTTAAATAATATATATAGGATATTATTTAATTGTTCAACAACATATTAGTCTCTTTCTTGCTAATTTTAATTTTACCTGTGAATCTTTCTAGAACTTCTGTTTATGGGATTATATTTGCATTAGGGCAGAGTTCCTTTACTTTCTTTACTTTCTAATCCGAGCGCATACCAGCAGGTTACTGTATTAGGATCAAGGCTCACCAATTGGACAGATACAATCTTCATAAACCTCCTCCAATTCTTCTTGGTATCCCATGATTTTTTTTCCCATCAGGAACGTACTGACAAGGCTTCATTGCTGCAGTGGCTCCTTCTGCAGCCTGTATAGGCTGCTCCAAAGGGGCATGGCTTATCTTCTGAAATCCAGTCCATGTCTGGAAGATGAATTTTGTGCTGACAGGCACAAAGTTTTATAATGGAATGCTTTGCATCAGTCACTCTAATTTCCTTGGGAGACCAGGTTTTACACAATAAGAGTGACAACTGACGGGTGGTTTGACCACTACACTTACTGTTTTATGGTTGCCTGTGTTTTGATTGGTTTGTATGTGTTTTTATTCTGTTTTTATCATGTAAACTGCTAAGGGTCCATCAGCATAGAAAATGAATGAATGAATGAATGAACAAATGAATGAATGAGTGAGTGAGTGAATGAATGAATGAATGAATGAGTGACAGTTTGGGTTTAAAACTGTAGATGGCTATATTTTCTTTTCATCCTTTCTTCTTTGAGTGTGCAAGTTGAAATCAGTTCCTAGAAAGTCAGATCCTTGTTGTGCCAAAAAGCTAGAATACATTTATAGTTTCTGATCAAAATGCTCTGTTTTGTCTATTCAAGAACAAACAACTAAATTATTTACACAGCAACCCAGAGGAAGCAGGAGAGCAATGTAGCATTAATGTCTTCATCTGTTTTGTGCAATGAACAAGGAATTGACCATGATGCTTTAAATGGCTTCTTCCAATACTTTGATTTTATCATTCTATTATCCTTATCTGTGAAGTCTAAATATTGACTATTTTATTCTGAGATAAAAGTTTGAATCTCAAAACACTTAGAGTATGCTTAGCAAAGGATTGGATGAGACAGTATTAAAGACATGATCAATCTATTGCCTACCAGTTGCTTCCAATAAAACTGAACAGCACTATGTAGGGGGGGGATAACATTTAGGCAAGATGATGCAAGATGACATGAATAATTCACATAATTGACCATACCATAGATAAGATACAGAAGGTAATCAGATGGTAATCTTCTATATCTATAATATAGCCATCTGATATAGTTACCCAAAAAGTGGCTTAATATTTGGTCTCACCAAATACTCATAACTCAATATTCATTGAGAAGTGAAAGGAAAAAATATCACTGCAACCACATGCAGGACATATCTTGCACATATGCATTATTATTATTATTCTCTATGTTCTTTTTTTCAAAATGTCATCTTGCTTGCTTGTTTTTATCCAACTGGCTGTAGGTGCCCACCGCACTACATTGATGGGAGTTTGTGATATCATCTTATTAGGCTATGCATTGTTTGTCTAGCAAAATTGCACAAGTCATTGCAAATTAATATGACTAAATGGCAGTGAGGGTAAATGAGGTTGAATATAATTTGAATGCCTTTACAACAAATGATGAACATGAGAAATGAAAGAGGCCCAACTAAAATAACAATTTTATTTTTAATAGACTAGTCGAGTCATCCAATTTATTTATTTATTTATTTTTGTCTAATAGAAATGAAACCCATGAGAAATGAGATGGTAACAATTTCTTGGGGATATGCAAACTGTGAAGAAACTTCAGAATCAATGAAAAACAACAGATCAGTTTACATTATCTTTGAATTTCCACAGATTTTTTTCAAGGTTCCTTTTTTTCTTTTTTTTAAAATGAGAATAAGGGAAGATCCATTGACTGATTAACAGATCATAGCAGTACAATTCATTTAGCTAAAGGCTTTTGCACTGACGTTTATGGTTCTTTTCCATTCAGATTTGAAATTTAAATCTCTCAAGTGTCTTTGACTGGGTTGATACATTATCTAAGCCATAATGTGGTTTCAGGGATGATGCTTAGTCTGTTTGATCTGGGTCTTATGAATTGGTTGTTATACTGCATTGAAAAATCACTTTATGTTTCTTTGGCAGTCACAAAGGATATAACCAAAACAAAGGCAGCAATACCAGACTGTTTTTATTTGCTTCTCGTCTGCAGGATTTCAGTCTTTCTGCTAGACCACTGTACAATTTAGTGGAACTCTTCTTCCTGACCATCTCTATGCCGGATATAAGAGATTGGAGTGGGAGATCTTATATTAAGCTGTTATTAAACAACACTCAGACAGAAGCTTAGAGGCACCACTTGAAAATATATATATCTGCTAGCAGAGTCAGAAAAGTAAAAATGCCTGGTACCTCTGCATAATCCAGGCCCCACTCCTTTTTATCTATATATTGTGGGAAAAGTGGTGTGGCTTCAATTGCACAGTCACACCCACCATATTTTATTTTATTTATTTATATATCAAATTTAGGTATTGTCCCCCCATCTTATTCTCAGAATGACTTTTCTTGGCATCGATTCCCTTCAGACCACCACTAGGGCAAAAAGAAAGCTGTTTGTCTTGCTCCATCATTAAAATTAAGAATAACCATTTTACTAATGAATCTTGTTACTTTCATTTGAGGACAATGTTGATTTTGAAGGGAATACCATTCACTGAGGAGGACATTTAATAAAATCACGTCTTTTGCTCTTCATTGCAGCAAAGGAATATGAAGCCTTTTGGGGTCTTTCCCCCCCCCCCCGATTCTTGGCAGCAGGGGCTGAAATCATATTTTGGCAGGGGGATAATATTTCCCTAGTACTGGAACATATACTAGGGGGGTAATGGAAACCTGTTTCTAAAAATAATAATTATGACAACAATATTGGCAATTCAATAGTAGGTAACAATAATATTATTCTCAACCACCATCCTGTGATCCCCCTCCAGACATATTTCTAAACATCAAATATCGCAAGTTAATCTCTCCTCCAAAATTAAAAATTAAAAGAGATAAGAACTGCTACTATGAGACTAAGGTATAACTACTGCACCATAACATACTATTACTATTACATTGATGTTGGAAGCACCTACCAATGCACTTACGGCTTGAAAGGATTAGCCCGTGACGTCACCATTGCCCATGGAGGCTCCTTTCATGTCCCTGGTATTTTTCCATCGAAATGGTACCTATTTATTTACTTACATTTGCATGTACACCATAACCTAAAAATGGAGCAGGCAGTTATACCTTAGACGACAAAAGCCAGGAATCTTATCAAAAAGATTGCTTCAAGAGATACATTAAAAAGGAGACAAATCCTTAAGGATCAAAGTGGTCCTGAAGCCTGCCCATTCTTGGAGTCCTCCTAGATCTGGATCTGGTAGCTTTTGTCTGTCTAGCTGTTCTTTGGCAACCTAGCTGAAAAGGACATACTGTAGGTAAGTGAGGTTTTATGTGTGTGTGTGTGTGTGTGTGTGTGTGTGTGTATGAAAGAGAGAGGGGGGAAGGAAGGAAGGAAGGAAGGAAGGAAGGAAAGAAGGAAAGAAAGAAAGAAAGAAAGAAAGAAAGAAAGAAAGAAAGAAAGAAAGAAAGAAAGAAAGAAAGAAAGAAAGAAAGAAAGAAAGAAAGAAAGAAAGAAAGAAAGAAAGAAAGAAAGAAAGAAAGAAAGAAAGAAAGAAAGAAAGAAAGAAAGAAAATATATTCTAACCAGTAAAGTTTTGCAGTGACATTAAATTCATTGTCTCAGTGTTCAGTTGAAAGTGAATTTTATATATTCCTAATGATTTCCCAGCTGTTGGCCAGGACTGAGTGTGTCATATGCTCCAGTTGCACATATTGGGAAAACCCAGGGAGAGTGGATGTTGGAGGAGACTACAAGATCCATGTGTCTTGACAGACTGCATGTGCATTAGCGAGTGACCATAACTGACCATGGGAGAATATGTTGTACTACTATTAGAGGTGTCCCACATATAATTAACAGGCAGAGTTTTGATTAGACTATTCTGGCTATCATGTTGACCTTTTTAAAAAACATATTCTACAGATGAGAGCTCTCACCTACATTATTAGAAGACATTGTTGCCTAATTTATGGCTACAGTTTACTAGTTCGTAGATTGCATATTGGTTTGTAAGTTGTAGTTTATGGCTTGGAAAGTAGTGTGTGCATAGCCAATTGTGTCTTGTTCAGTAAAGCATAGCTAAAAATAAAGCTGAAGGTTACTTGAAATGTCTTATTTCTCTTGATTGGAAAAGTTCTTAGATCCATTGCCTGAAAACCAGGAAATGCAGCTGTGATTTTAGGAATGCTCTTTTGATTTTAACAGTTACTTCAGCTGTAGCATTTAGAACCTGACATTTATTTTTCATATAGGACAAGCAAAGTTAAAAAATTGATCTATTAGATCAGAGCCTACCTCAGATGTTCCCAGGCTGGTATACCTCCACAACTGTTAAGATTACCCTTCTTAGAATTTTTAGTCAATCTGGCCAAGAGCCATACTTGATGGCACTTGGGAGAGAACAAATTTGGAAGGTAGTCAGTTGGGGGGGGTCTAATAATTAAACAAATTGGGAATTATTAGTAAATGACTCTTGTAGATCAAGAAAGATTGGTTGCAATCAAGAAGATGCTATGAAAGAAAGAAAGAAAGAAAGAAAGAAAGAAAGAAAGAAAGAAAGAAAGAAAGAAAGAAAGAAAGAAAGAAAGAAAGAAAGAAAGAAAGAAAGAAAGAAAGAAAGAGAGAGAGGGAGGGAGGGAGGGAGGGAGGGAGGAAGGAAGGAAGGAAGGAAGGAAGGAAGGAAGGAAGGAAGGAAGGAAGGAAGGAAGGAAGGAAGGAAGGAAGGAAGGAAGGAAGAAGCGAAGCCCTGAAAACCGATATCTAGGCTGAGCCCATTCTCTGAGGAAGTGTTTCTTAAAGGTGCTTCTGGGGGTCCCCACAAAATCATCTCTGAGTCTTCAAAGTCACAATCACAATTATTTGCCAGTCTATGTACAATGTACAATGATACAGCATTTAAAATCCCATCAAACAATTGAGAGAAGCAGTAGCAGCTGCAAATTAATTAGTTTTAATTTTTAATACAGTAAACATTAATACACATAACCCATACAAACATAAGCTCTTTTGGGGCAAGCTCTCTTTTTAAAGTGAGAATGGATCCTGAAAGAAAAAAAATTAAGAAACACTGCTCCGAGGTACTATTTTTTTAAAAAATAAATAAACTAATTGTATGCTTGGTCCTCGCATTGTGCATCATTCTCTATTTTGTTCTGATGCCAACCAGTCAATCCCAGGATTCTAGTAAACAATAAAATATATCCTGGAAGCCTAAAGTCTGCCACCAATCCAGATTCCTATGGTGAAGAAAAATAGCTATTTCAGCCAGTAACAATGGTGAATCATTTCACTGGGATCGAATTGAATTATGGCTGAGCAGGAGTCAGAATAGAAGCAGCTTGGCTGCTTCATAATTCACCTTGAAAGGATTTTTTTTTCTTTTACTCTCTTCAACCATTTTCTGTTCCATCTGGCAAAGAAAAACTTCAAAGAAAATGGCAACCATTGCTACAAACTCATTTTCCATTTAGGAGAGTAAGTGAGAAAAAGCAAAAGAGGGATTGCTCCAGTAAGAGGTTTATTTAACATAATAGGCAAAATTTATATTTTTGGTAAGCTGCAAGCCATAAATTGAATGCTTAATGTAGTCCATAACACTGCAGAAATGCAACTTCAGAGTTAGCATAAAAATCAATTTCAGCTTTTATTTGGCTGCTGCATAGCAGTTTAAAACATAAACTGTAACAGAACTGTGGATAACATCCAAGCATCATAATACCCCTTTGCTCCAAGCAAATCAATAAAAAAGGACCTTCCTGTATTTAAAACACACTCTCTCACAGACGCATTTGGATATATTTCCACAATCCCTAATATTGTTCCCTGCTATTGATCATTTTGTTTTTTGAGCATAATATCTAAGGAAAAAAAATGTTTGCAGCATACGGGACGTGTTCATGGATTGAATCCCATGGCTCAAGGGAATCACCTCAAGGTCAATTCTTTAACCTCTTACTCACTTCTCCATTAACAAAGGGAACACGTAACTGGCTACCCAGAATTTTCAACAATTTGTTTATAGCACTGATGGACAGTTGTTTGCACCATATAGCAGGGAAAAACAGAGGGCTAGAAATAAATAGGTCTAGAACAGACCTGGGCATGTTATGACCTCCAGGACAGCCAAAGGGCTACATCCAGACCTTTGGCTATCTCTGTCCAGCATGCATGTAGAAATCAGAGATACATGTGGCCCCTTGGGGAAATTAATCGCCCATCCCTGGTTTAGAAAAAGGATGGGGCTTAGCTAATCATTTTTGCTTGCATGCCAGAGAAGCAAGGGGAAAATCTTAGTATTAGCAGAGGTGAAGCCTGACTAGGAACTTGTTCCCTGTATTCCCCCTTGTCTTAGGTGGGACTTCAGTCCTAAACATTGTAGCCTAGTTCCTGGCTTTCCTTGATCTGACACTGTAAAATATGACAGTGATTGCAAGGGGGGAAAAATCCAAAACATTGACCATTCCTATTGAGCAAGGATCTTGTCAAAGGCAAGGATCTTGTACAAGGGCAAGTATTCAGAAAGTTCACTTACTGCACCATATGGCACTTGAGTACAAAATATATTAGGAGCCTAGCATTTTGTTCTTGCCAATTTTAGTGAAATTTTGTTGTGGTGCTGTTGTTAAACTAATGGTATAGAAACTGCATGCCTTATTGTCCATTTTCAGAACTGCTGCCTTATGACAGTAGGCATGGGCACCCTGAAGTCTCAGGGCTACTTGTGACTCTCAAAACCCTCTACATCTGTCCCCTCATTTGTGATATAATTCTCCACAGTTTGTATGCTTCATCTATAGTGAATTCCCCCACCCCACTCCTATGAAATGGAGTGTTACCAGCCAACAAAATTTTGTCTACTATCTTATGGAATAGTATGGTAACCAGGTTTTGCCAACCCATATTAGAATAGGGAATAGAGCTGGAAGGGATCTTGGAGGTCTTCTAGTCCAGCCCCCTGCTCGAGCAGGAGAACCAATACCATTTCAAACAAGTGACTGTCTAGTCTCTTCTTAAAAATCTCCAGGGATGGAGCACCCACGACTTCTGAAGGCAAGCTGTTCCACTGGTTAATTGTCCTCACTGTTAGGAAGTTTCTTCTTAATTCCAGGTTGCTTCTCTCTTTGGTCACTTTCCAACCATTGTTTCTTGTCCTGCCCTCTGGTGCTTTGGAGAATAACGTGACCCCCTCTTCTTTGTGGCAGCCCCTCAAATACTGGAATACTGCTATCATGTCACCCCTATTTCTTCTTTTCTTTAGACTAGCCACACCCAAGTCCTGCAGCTGTTCTTCATATATTTTAGTCTCCAGGCCTTTGATCATCTTAGTTGCTCATCTCTGAACTTTTTCCAAGGCTAATATTAATATTATTTTAGGTAGGATATACATATTGGTTATTTAAAGTTAATAGTCATTTAATAGACTTTCACTTTTACGGTTAACTGCAGTTTTAATAATCCCTTGGACTGCAAGGAGGTGAAATCAGTCAATCCTAAAGAAAATCAACCCTGTCTGTTTTTTTGGAAGGACAGATATTGAAGGTCAAATACTTTGGGCTCCAAATGAGAAGAGAGGACCACTCCGAAAATACCCTGATGTTGGGAAGGATTGAAGGCAAAAGGAGAAGGGGACAGCAGAGAAAGAGATGGCTAAATGGTGTCATCAAGGCAATGAACCTGAATTTGGGTAAACTCTAGGCAACAGTGGAGGACAGGGTATCCTGGCATACTATGATCCATGGGATTGCAAAAGTAGACACAATTTAGTGACTGAACGACAACAAGCAGTTTTAATAAATCTATTACTGTTATTTGTTTGAGGCCTTGAAGATTATTTAAAGTATCATTGATTTTGTCTGCAGCCTTGAGTTCCCTGTCAGAGATCTAAGGAGTACATAAACATTTAAATTAAATAAATGGAAATGCATTTGTCTGCAATATATGAGGTATTTGACATTTGAACATCTGACCTTTCTCAGGTGTACAGCTCCCTTTAAATATTGTTACAGACTGCATACAAAGTTCTCTTAGTGTCAGGATATGAATGGTGAAATAAACCTGAAATGAAAGCTACTCATGTTTGGGAACATGGTATATTGTCAACAATTTTGTTTAAGAACAGTTTTAAGATATGCTTAAGGGCCTTTTGGGTACAATTAATGATTCACTTTTATACATGAAATACCTGCATAAGATCAGCCACTCACTCAAATCCCAAAATTCACTCAAGAATAGCTTCAAAAGTTTGTTGTCCTCATGATCCCCATTATTTGAAGAATCAGTGCTAGGAATGTATAAAACTTGATTTTGATCACCTTATTTTCCCAAATAAAACTCAGTTTTGGCTCCATTCCTACATCTGCTGTGAATTCTACATATATAAAAATATGCTATGTAAAACCTTAAGTGTCTTTTTAAAAATATTTTTCAGTATTCATGATTGCAAGTGATTTTCTCCTATGCTTTAATAACTATATTTACAAAAATAGACCACTTAGTGTACACTTTCCTTTGATACAGACATGTCTGTAAGTTTATTTTTACTTGAATCCACGCTGGAAAATTCTACCATTTGGGTTTTGCTATATGATTTCATTCTGATACTAATATAGGTTTAGAAAGTGTGAATTAAGTAGATCCAGATAAAATTCTACTATTTACAGTGACAGGTGTTTTTTTCAGAAGCATATTAGACAAAAGTAACTGTCTAATTATATTTTAAGGAAAATTTGTACCTAACATAATGCATCTTTTTTTTTTTCCTTTAAAATGTGTGTGGAGAAAACTAATACCAAATAAGAAAAATCAAATCAAAGTTCAGTATCTCTTGTTGATTCTGAGCTTGGAAGAAGGGATAAGTCTCTGTCCATGTCAGCTTTTCCTGCATTCATACATAACATTGCTTAATTTGCAAATATTGTTTTTAATGGCCAGGAAATTCGATACTAAAATGCTTACTGCCATATGAAAAGTAAGGAAAAAGATATGAAAAAAACATAAAAACACAAATATCTATCATCTATCTATCTATCTATCTATCTATCTATCTATCTATCTATCTATCTATCTATCTATCTATCTACCTCTGGTATCTTGAAATCTATATGTTTGGTATGTAATTTAAAGTCCCATCAGGACTTTAAGCCATGTTTCCCTGTTCAAAACCTCATTAACCAACATGGATGGGCCCACATAATACATGCAAATATCACTTCCATCCTTTCCTCTCCACCATAATGAAGTTGACAGTCAACATCTTTTAAGGTTATCGCAGTAAATATGAAAAATATTTTACAGCATTGGTCTCATCTTAAAATAATCATTAACATAATATTATTCAAATCTTTTAACTGACTTATTATAAGAGCCAATTTGGTGTAAAGGTTAAGACACCATGATAGAAACTAGGAGACTATGAATTCTAGTTTAAGCACAAAGCCTTAGGCACAAAGCCAGTTGAGTGAGTTTGGGCCACTCACTTTCTCTCAGCCCTGGGAAGGAGACAATGGCAAACCACTTCTGAAACCTTGGCAAGAAAACTGCAATCATCAGCAGTCAACAAGGACCTGAAGCACATCACCAATATCAATATCATTAAAGTTACTACAATCCTGAATGATTTTGAGTTTTCACCAACAACCCATTTTCCCTATAAAACTTTCTCATGTGGAAAAAGTTTATATTCCATGAAACAATTAAAGACAATGTAGGTGAAAAACTTCACTTAAGAAAATCCTTTTTTTTTGTACGTGAAAGAAATAAAGGAGAAATACTATAAGTGAAATCTTTTTTGAAAAAAAGAGAGAACTGAAGAGAAAAGCATGAGAAATCACAAATAGAAAAGGAGAAAAAGCACTGCAAACAATAAGAAATAAGTTTTTAAAAAGATTTAAAAAGAAGCAAAAACTTAAAAAATATTAAATACAACAATAAATGCAACAGGGATTTGAAAATGAATCACAATGAAATTCAATACAAGAACTCTACAATCCCCAGCCAAGATAGCCCATCTCTTTCTGAAAAATATGAAAAAAATATTTTAAAACTTCTACTTCTTTTCTCATCCCAGAAAAAATAAGCTTCTCTGCAGCCTCTTAGATCATTAAACTTATTCACTCCAGGATCCTGAGATAAACAAAAAAAAATCAGGATAAAAAAAACAATAATCCCCTTGTATTTTGCTGCCAAATGAGCTTTACTGAATAGCTTGCCTTGTGAATGTTTTGTAGAAACAGATATGAAACAAACATTATCTTTTTCTGCTTGTTGACATAAATGCAAGATGTGAAACTGTGCTCTAGATTTGAAAAATCGCACAAAAATATGACCACGTTTCTATAATGAATAGAAATGAAAGCCTAGATAATGTTTCAAGTTAACACAAAGATCTCTTGTATAGATTACTATAAACTTATCTTGCTTATGGTTGTAAGTAATGCTTAAAAATCATAAAAGTATCCCTATTAATTATATATGCTATAAGGTTTCATTGTTTCTTCTCAATATTGTTCTGATGTCTCTACCTCATTGCTTATTAGATTTTCGAATTGGATGACTCTTCTTTAATGTGACTCATGAAGGTTTTTGAGGCTTTTATCCCACTATTTTCTGTTTTAGAGAATCAAGTTCTTTGCTTCATCTCCAAAAAGTCTGCTTTTGCCTCATCTCCCAAGAGTCATGGAAGGAAGAATAATAATTGAGACAACCCATGTATTTTTTTTTTACCAAGCGTGTTTATGAAGTTCTTTTCAAGTCTGTCTCAGATAAAGGTTTCTCCAGCCACTCTATAATCATAGGAAAAGGTATGGCTGCTTTAAAGAGTAGCAGGCATTTGCCAAGTTTATTCTCCTGCATACTCAAAACATCTTTTTGTGATTGAATCTGAAGCATCTGCCAGTTCTGATAT
Organism: Azemiops feae; assembly: GCA_023970755.1. NCBI lineage: Eukaryota > Metazoa > Chordata > Lepidosauria > Squamata > Viperidae > Azemiops > Azemiops feae. Next base: position 1,091,446 of record JALGBA010004089.1, on the reverse strand, counting down.
TGTTGGTGTATCTTAAAAGTACTCAAACAGTGATTTTTCCTCTTTCAATGATATCTGGACCATTTCTTCTTTGTTTGTTTGTTTGCAGCTTTACCAGTGGTGGGATTCAAATATGTGAACAACCAGTTCTCTGTGTGGATGCCGCTTCCAGAAGTCCATTCTGGGCATGGGCAACAAAAAATTAGCTACCGGTTCTGCCGAACTGGTGCGAACTGGCTGAATCCCACCCTGGCTTTAACTCATTATATCAGTGCTTCTCAACCCTGGCAACTTTAAAATGTGTGGACTTCAAGTTCCATAATTCCCCGTTCAACAATTCTGGGAACTGAGGTCCATATATCTTAAGGTTGTGGAGGCTGAGAAACACTGTGATATATCATTATAGCTGTTTATGCCATTTATATCTATGCCATGTTAGCGTCTCTATCATTTTAATGATGATGCTTCTAAAATGTTTTTATTCATATTTGTTCTTTTGAACTATCGAGAAAACCCCTATGTATGAATCCATGCCTGTTTTTGTCTACAAAAAAAGCTGGGCATTGTATTTTTCCCACCCTCCTCAATGCTATAATTTATAAATTTATCAGAAGAAAAGAGAAAATAAAACTTAGCATCTTCTGTCACCAAGCATTCCATTTCTCTAATTAACATTCCCACTGACCCAGAGATAATTTTTTGTGCAAGTGACGCAAATAACCAGAAATAGAGCACTCTGATGTCTGCCTGTTTATAATAATGGAAGTTCCTTTTTTGTCATTGTGTGCTACTAAATTAATTATCCCCAATCCTAAAATCTGCATCAAAATTCAGAGATCTTTCCTTTTAATTTATCTTTTGATGGTGAACAAGCCACAGAAAAATCTTTTCCACCTTCATTATTGAATTTGGGATTTAAACCATCCAAACTAACAAGGTAGATCTTTCTAAGGTATGAACAATCTGCTATTTAGCTATACCTCTTTGTTTTGGCCAAGAAAGAAATAATCCCAGTTCCAATCCATTAATATATGTTGATGGATATATTACATGCTCGTCTGTTATTTTTACATGCTCAGCCATTATGACTCCAAGCTTACCTTCATCTGAAAATAATAATATCAACAATTATTATTAACTACATTAACAGTGACTATAATAAAGAATCTGGCTGGAATTAGGGGAAAATATTCTAAGCAAATACAAATTCATTGCAGAGTTCTTTGGTAAAATTGGAAAACTTCATTTCAGGCTAATATATGAGATAGCTGAGAAAAATGCATTTCATCGAGGTTGAGATAGCTGTGACAACCATGCTGATGAGGTTTAAAACCCTTCCAGAGCAAATTAAATCAAAGAGAAAAGAATTATGCTACTGAACCTCAAAACAGCCCTACTCCTTCCTCCCTTCATTCTCCACATTCAATCTGCATAGTAAATTAAGGCATGTATATTTTCACCTGTAATTCAGTAAGACTTACTTCTAAGCAGGCAGGTTGCACAATTATTTCAGTGCATATCTACCTAGAAATACATGCCATTGAACTCAGCCAGAGACCTACAAAAGACCTATTCTTTCTTTTCCCTGCTGGCAATGGGTTGATTGATGGAAATCCAATCCAGGTTAGTGGCAGATGTTTTCTCATATTTTTTAAAAAATATGTGCCATTCACATTTTGAATATTTGTTTGTATATATTTCTGTACACGACCTGCATAAAGACCCACAACTGACACTTTCCAACCATTACTCATTGAGAAAGAAGAAGTTCCTTGTATGACCACAAATAATTCATGGCAGAAATTGACCTCTGGACAGAGAAGAGAAAGATTTAGATGCACAATAGGAATGAGGGCTTTGGAGTTTGGGCTCCTTTGTTTGTATTTCAATTGCTGATGAGACATAAAGCTTGGCCATGGGACAGCAAAATTTGGTTGACTTATTTTTGTTGACTTCAAGATGGGAGGAATTTTCTCAAGTGGGGAATGAAAGCAGGAAGCCTCAGGAAGCCAACTCCCCTGAGGAGTCCTAAAACTCCCCAGAATTTGAGGCAAAGTGACAAAATGCATCCATGAGATTTTCCCCGAAGTTCTCTTCACCTCCACCTAGAAGAATTTCTAGCCGAATTCTCTTTCATCAAAGATAGCTGGTAGAGGGGAAAAAAAGAAAACTTTTCTAACCTGTGTTAAGTTTAATGACTTAGAGCAGGGGGACTCCAAACTTGGCAACTTTACAACTTGTGACTGGCTGAGGAATTCTGGAAGTTGAAGTCTACAAGTCGTAAAGTTGCCAAGTTTGGAGAATCCTGACTTAGAGTGCCACAGGCCAATGCTATATGAAGGGCAAGAAATGAAATTTAAATGGTGATTCCCATATTGGCAGTCATAACCAGGCCCAGGATGCTGGGACAACTGCCTAAATATATCCCACTGGGACTGTAAAGCAATTAGCATCCTTATCCCCCACCTTAACTGATTTAATAGGTCGTGTTTTCATTTATTATGTTTTTGCCCTCCCAGATCTTTTTAACATTTCCACAACGGCACAAGCTTTTGTGTTGACAATCTAAATGTGAAGCTTAGGGGTCCTGATACAAAAGAAATTTTTGTCAGCAAAATAGTTGCAAACAACTAGGGTGGGGTGGGCAAATAAAGTTGTGAAATATCACAGTATAAACATGGAAAGATTCTGCTGAAACAATCAACTGCAAAATAAAGAAGGATCTTAAAAGCTAGTTTTTAAAGCCAAAGCTGAGCTGATAGATAGTATGATATGGAAGGTGAATTCATACCTCTCCAGGTTTATGTTTTCACACCCAAAATTTACAGCTTGAAGGTTTACTTTGCTGCCAGGGGTAGATTATAACACCTACCAAATGAGTACAGAGTATTCCTCCAGGGTTTGGGGATGAAATTTTCTATATGTAGATGAAATATGTAATTTTTTCTGCCCTGATCCCCTTTCTAGAGAACCATTTTACTATATCAATACCAGAAAACTAGTCTTTTGTCAGAGATAAAAATAAAAACTAATCAATCCCCACCCTGGGCAAAGAATAATAACATTGCAAAATGTCCTCTTCTGTAGAAGAAGGGCTGGCAGAACATAGGGGGTGGTGGAGTGAAAGGGGGAATCACCCTAGAATCCTTATGTAGTCACAAGTGAACTAAGTCCAACCTCTTTGAGTGCCATTGATCCTCAAAGCAGGTGCTGACCATTCATTGAGAAGATTCCTCTGCATAAGATTTTAGCAATAAATTGGTTTAATTGAAACTTCATATCTGGTCTTTCCCACCTGGCATCATCCCATGACAGATAAGTGGGAAGAACAAAGATAAAACATCACTAGAAGTATGTACAGCTTAAGAGTTCATCCCTTCCCCACAGAAGAATCAGCATCCCAACAAAAAGATCCCATTCTTCTGCCCAAAACCTTTCCCCTGGAAAAACTTTCCTCCCCTCTTTGTGGGAGGAAACAGCAAAGAATTGATGTCCTCTACAGGGTCTCTTGGGCATCAATATAAGCCTTCCTTGACAAGCAACGGATTCTGCACTACCTTATTTATTAATCTAGTTTTGAGATTTGCTTAATTAAAAATGACAAATGGGAAGCTGGCATGCTAGAAAATTAAGTATCACTTTATTTGTGAATCCCTATATGGATGCCAAACGCAATCTCAGAAAAGAAAATGTTACATAGTTACAATTCAGGTTGTTTAGAAACAAAGGTAAATGTACTTTGGAATGGTAAAAAAAACATCCTTCTGGCTAGAACAATTAATGGAGATCAACCTGTCTGGTTGCTTTGGTATGATTGGCATATTTCTTGTTGTTGCTGTTGTTGCTGTTGCTATATATTTCTTCTGAAAAATACTCCCCAAATGTTAATAGTTTAATTTTTTAAATAAAATCAATTTAAGCTTTATACCAAATCCTAAGAATTGTCTAAATACCTCCGTATTTGTGGTTCCAAGTAAAACTGTTTTTCATAAACTAAATGTTGTCAAGTCAAATAATTTTAATTGTATCATCTGCTTCAATAATTCCATTGTCATTATGCTCCAATAATTATGGGGGAAACTGTTACTGGCTTATTCCATATATCTGTATTTTAATTGTTAAGTCCTAATATTTTACAAGTTTTTTTCTAGTTCCTTTTGAGCTACATTACTGTCATTTGCCAGCAGATCTGGAGAACAAAATATCTGGGCAACAGATTGGAAGATAGCACTCTATAGACCAATACCAAAGAACGAAGACTTAATAGAAGGTGCAAATTATTGTACAATATCCTTAATTTCACATACTAGCCAAAAACATGCTTTTGAATTTTAAGTATTCCAAATGGCTACTTGTGTTTTTTTTTTGTTTTTTTTTTCAGTTAAAGACAGGTCTGGCTTGGGAGACCTGCCAATGTGTATGATACCACCAGCATAGCCCTTACACACCCTACAGCCACAAGGTATCCCAAAGAAGGGCTAAGGCTAGTAGTAGTAGTAATAGTGGTAGTAGAAGTATGCTTCCAACTCCATTTAGTCATACAAATTAAAAGTAAAGAAGAATTAAAATATCTATGGATCAACATATGAACAGACAAACATCTCTGTATGGCAGCTACTTTGTTAGAGTTTACACAGTATGCTTTCTCAAAAGTCCCATTAGTGGAAGGTCTGGCTGTATTAAATTTACCTCAGTCCTCCTATAAGTAATTAAGCAAAGGATCCCCACTTAATTGATTAATTACTACCACTTCTAACACTCATTCTGTCTCTGTTTTCTCCCTGTCTTTATCATAATTAGACTATGCTCTCTCTGCAAGTGGCACCTGGAGCTAGGTAGCGATCCCAAAATATCAGGGCAAAAAATGTATTAAACCAGAGCACATTACTCACTGTAATTTTTGATACAAGTGGTGCTTGAAGACACTCTATATATCCCCCCAATAAGCTAAAAATAAAAGAACCTCTTAGTCTTTTCCTGTTTCTTCTTGCTGTGCCCATATATATTTATTAGGTCTTTTTAGTAGAGTTGGATTATTCAGCAAATATGCACTGAAGTCTTTCTAAGAGGTGTCCCTAAAGTTATAGTATATGAACAGGATCCCTTTTATTGAATCAATACTCAGGCAGTTACTGCATTTGGTTTAGCTAGCTTGGTCCAGTGAAAAGCTATGTTCCATGTTTTGCACAGTAAGAGGGAATTGAAAGAAGAACTAACCATGTTTTGGCAAATCTGAATAGCTTCCAACAGATGTTAGCTTTCTGAAAATATTTAGTTTATCATTGATGAGAAAGCCAGAACTTTGCTTTATCGCTGGAAGCTTCTTCTTCTTCTTTTTTAGATTATTTAACAGATCAAAGTTCTTGATTTTATCAGTTTCCAATCTCTTTTCGCTGAAGAATTTTATACATGCTTCCATCACCACTTTTCCAAATCAGGAGCATCCACAGGAAGCAGAGAAACACTTGCAAAATTGCCATCCAAGTGTTTTATGAAGATGCTATAGAAATGACATGCTGCCTCAGAAAATACATTAGTTCTTTCTCATGAAAACATTCACTTACCTTAAGAACATTTAAGTCGTGAGCTCTACTGTCAAGTAGGATGGTGTCCATAAAGTCCAATATCTTCATCACTACCACAGTAGAGGAGGGTGTTTTTTTCCATTCTAGCTCTTCAGTGTGTGAATAGAATGCAGTCATGAGTAACTTCATGCACCAGATGTATAATTCATTGAAATTAAAAAGAGACATCCAACCTAGAAATAAAGAGAATTTTTTTGACAGTGAGGACAATTAATGGAATAGCTTGCCTCCCTGAGTTCTGGGTGCTCCATCATTGGTGATTTTCAAAAATAGACTGGAAAACTATTTGACCGGGAGGGTGTAAGGTCTGCTGCTTTGAGCAGAGGGTTTGAGTAGAAATCCTCTGAGGTCCCTTCCAGTCCTATGATTCTGTGTTCTATGAAACCATGCTTGAACAATTTCTTGAACATAGAAGGCTGTTCTGGGACAAGAAAGATTCAAGACCAGATGTACCTTGATGCAATTTTGTTATACCATGAACTAAGGGCAGCTTGCTGTGAACTAAGGGCAGAGAGCTGTCTTCACCCTCAGCAATCTCTTAGTATTCTGTTAATAATTCAGTCTGAACTATGAATATTGGAAGTACTGATAGATTTTTAGAATGCTGTTCTTAGCATCTATGTAAAATATATCTGCTCTGTGATGGATGTAGTTGTTGAATATACACAATGGATAGCTCACAGCAGTTAAAACATGTTCCTCTGTCTTCATCACTCCACCAAACATAAAGTTGTGGTTATTTCTGTAAATGACATGCATTTCCAAAACAAACCATATTTTTTTAGAATTTTGATAAGATAGCACAACATTGTCTCACTGCAAGTATCCTGAAGTTCTAAAAGCTTAGTTTTCTTGTTGTCAAAGTGTTGAATAACCATGATCTCTGCTGCCTGTTGCCATTTTAAAGGAAAAGGTGGAATTTTCAGGAAAGCATTGACTGGCTACATCCAGGGCAAGCACATATTTCACAATAGTATCTTATTTGGTTGAGACACTAGAAAATATTCAAGCATCTTCAGATTTGGAAATACTTTTCTCAGCAAGAGAGAGGTACAGTCTGTTGATTTGTACCTGCTGTGGTGCATGACTGTGTGAAATGCAAGAGTGCATTCTGCTACAGCAGCAACATTCTCTGCTTTGCTGCCTGGTTTCACACACAAGTACATACAAAAGTGCTCCATTTTGCAGAGCAGCTCTCTCTGAATCCTTTCCTATGCTTCTTAGAAACTATGGGGTCTGTAGTTCACCAGCCTAGATAGATGATTGATAGATGATACATAGATAAATAGAGAGAGAGAGAGAGAGAGAGAGAGAGAGAGAGAGAGAGAGAGAGAGAGATGCTAGCTTTGCAGACAAACACTCTACCTAGTTGTCTTTAACTTTATAAACATTAGAAAACTTGCTCTTCAAATCTTACATAAGGACACAGCTTCTTGTGGGTGTTTACTATATTCAGTGCCTCTTGAAAGGTGAGGCCTAGAAATGGTACAAAACAAAGCACAGAGACAACTTCAAGCAGAAAAGGGAAGGATGGAAGAGCACTAAGTATCACCCCCATCCTCAGTAAATAATTAGTAACTATAAACATCATATGCTATATATGTTCAATGTTATATGTTTTATAGTTAGAAATGAAAAATAATTTGATTTTTTATTAGAGCTGGTCTTGATTGAAGGATACGTTTTGGTTAAAGTTATGTCTTCTAACTGACTCATTTCTATATTTAATGTGACAAGTCCAAGCAGTTGTTCTTGAGACATTGTGCCCCTTAAGTAATTTTTCAATCTTGAGAAAGACCTATCTGAACTTGCTACTGCCACCAGAATAATTTAAAATAGCAGTGTTATACACGCATCCAGAGAGTAAAAGCTAGGGAATTATTTTCTACTAACAGGTGTACTAAGTCTTTCAGAATGTTTGATGTATGGATCTCTTCATGAAATATAAAATAGAAGCATACCAATTACCAACACTAAAATAGGACTGAGTAGAATTTCATAGGAATATGGAGTATAGTTCTACATTCTACAAGAACAATTATGTGCAACATTCCACATGTAACAAATGCCTTATTTCTCTCAGGTATTTCTTCATATTCTTAAGTAAGTATCAGTAAATATCACCCACAGACAACAATATGTTGGCTCAAAAGGTAATCTCTGGAAAATCATTTGGTATGCACTTGTGGCATACTTCTTTATTTGACAAAACTGACAGGTAGTTTTCTTGCCATTAGTAAAGAATTTCACCAAGGCTGGTAATCCACAACTTCTATATCTTACTAAAAAGCATTACTGTATGTAAAAACCTTGGCTGACCAAGTCCATTATGAATAACAACAGTCAATATACATTACATTACCTAATTTGAAGCTCGTTGCAAGGCCTACCATATATCCATATACTACCAAAGCTCTTGTGTCTTGTAACCCTTAACTGGGTGAAAAAAATATATCATAGAGCAACAATTTGTGAACCAAGTTACCTCAAATAGTACTAACTTAAAACCCCAGATAAAGCAGAATCAGTGTAGAGCACTTTGTAGAGCAAAGAGGAATATCAAGGCATTAGAAATGAAATTCTAGGGATTGAGAAAAAGATTGATCCTTTTACTCCTGAGATAAGCTGCTTGGGTAGGGAAATGATGGAGCTCTTCAAATACTTGAAAGGGAATAACATAGAATAAACCACAAATCTGTTGTCTCTCATGCCATGAGTGAAAGATAGAATAATGTTTTTAAGTAACAGGAAGGTTAATTCTGATTTTAGGTTCAAAAAAAGTTGCTAATGATAATAGCAATTGGACCGTGGAATCAATTATCAAGGAAGGTGGTGACCTCCCCTTGGTTGGAAATGTTCAAGCAGAGACTGGACAGCCATCTGTCAGGACTGCTTAATTTGAATTCCTGCACTGAGCAGAGGGTTGGACTTGATGACCTAAATAGCCCTTTCCAACTGTATGATTTATGAAACTGAGCCCAGAAACAAATAAGCAGCCAATTAAACACAGCACTGGCATTTTCTGATCCTATTTAATTATGGTTGCTTAACAAAACTCTGATCTCTGCATTCAATAACATTTGAGGTTTCCAAGCAGCTGTGCCTAGAGAATCTCACATTTCATCTGGAAGTGAGCTGAGGCAGATATGTGGGCATTCAAGCAGTTGTTCAAGTCTGTGTCCAAGTGAGCATAGTTCACATTTACTAGGTTATATGTTATATCAGATATCAACCTATACGCTGTATGCACTGATGCCCAGCATTGTGCTATGACATATAGTTGTGAACGACTAATGCACCTTGGAGATAGATTTGTATCCATCATAAATTTACGTGAGATTTCTTTTTAAAATATTATTTTGTTAATTTCAAGAGCTGACCAAATTCCACAATGTAGGACCTATTGCAAAGTAGCTAAAGATAGTTCTCAATACAAAATCATAACAAGCCAACAAATAAGAAACAATACACCAATAGAAAAAACAACATATACCAACATAACAAACACTTTCTAAACACCTACTTTCCATTTATTTTTTCACAGCAAGAATAATGGAAATGCTAAGTCCTCCCATATAAATTGATAGTGAGTAGGTGATGTGAATTGATGAGTGTCTCTATTTATTCCAGGAAAGAATGAAAACCAAGTTTCCAAAGTGTGGGTTTTTTATGCTTGAATAAACTCTCTTTTGATGTGTTTCTTGCGGAATGGCAAGGAGATTTTCTGCACTCACACAAGCTCAGACACAGACACAGATATATCTAGTCTAGTGAAAAGTTTCTAGTCTAGTGAAAAGAAAGACTGGGGCAACATGATAGCAGTGTTCCAATATTGGGCGCTATCTAACCAAATGAAATTCAATGGTGAAAGAAGTAAGGTTCTACATTTAGGCAAGAAAAACCAGTGCTTTTTTTGTAAAAAAAAAAAAAAAGGTGCCGGAACTCACACACGTCATACAACCCGCCTTGCCTACCCTACAAGGTTCCATCCAAAAAAGGTGCCGGAACTCTGTTCTGGGCGTTCTATGACAAAAAAAGGCCTGAGAGAAACCAAATGCACAGGTATAGTGTAGGTGGTACCTGGCTCAATAGTAGTAAATGTGAGAGGGATCTCAGAGTCCTAGTGGACAATCACTTAAATATGAGCCAGCAGTGTGCTGCAGTTGTCAAAAAAGCCAACACAGTGCTAAGCTGCATTAACAGAGGGATAGAAGCAAGATCATGCAAAGTGTTAATACCACTTTATAATACCTTGTTAAGGCCACACTGCATCCAGTTTTGGTCACCACAATGTAAAAAAGATGTTGAGACTCTTTAAAGAATACAGAGAAGAGCAGCAAAGATGATTAGGGGACTGGAGGCTAAAATATATAAAGAATGGATACAGGAATTTGATATGTCTAATTTAATGAAAAGAAGGACTAAGGGTGACATGATAGCAGTATTCCAATATCTCAGGGGTTGCCACAAAGAAGAGGGAGTCAAGCTATTCTCCAAGGCGCCTGAGGGCAGGACAAGAAGTAATGGATGGAAACTAGTCAAGGAGAGAAGCAACCTGGAACTAAGGAGAAACTTCCTGACAGTTAGAACAATTAACCAGTGGAACAACCTGCCTCCAGAAATTGTGAATGCTCCAACACTGGAAGTTTTTAAGAAGAGACTGGACAACCATTTGTCTGAAATGGTATAAGGTTTCCTGCCTGAGCAGGGTGTTGGACTAGAAGACCCCCAAGCTCCCTTCCAACTCTATCATCATCATCATCATCATCATCATCATCATCATCATCATCATCATCATCATCATCATCATCATCATCATCATCATCATCATCATCATCATTACTATTATTATTATTATTACTATTATTATTGTTGTTGTTGTTGTTGTTGTTGTTATTGTTATTATTAAGAGGCTGCCACAAAGAAAAGGGTGTCACCCTATTTTCCAAAGCACCAGAAAACAAGACAAGAAACAATAGATGAAAATTAATCAAGGAGATAAGCAACCTAAAACTAAGGAGAAATTTCCTAACAGTGAGAAGAATAAACCAATGGAATAGCTTGCCTTCAGAAATTGTGGGTGCTCCATCACTGAATCTTTTAAAAACAGACCAGACAGCCATTTGTCTGAAATGGTATACTTGAGTAGAGAGTTGGACTAGAAGACCTCCAAGGTCCCTTCCAACTCAAGTTCAGACTCAGACACACAATCCTAAACACTTTGTCAGCTATAAAATATTATCCATTTGTATCATCAGTCCCTGGTCTTCCTGTTATCTTACTGAAGCAAAACCAGTCTACTACCTAACAAGATTGATGATGACTGATCAGTAATGACCAGGATAGAATGGGATTTGCCTCCCTGCAACTCTAGGGGAAATCTCACTCAACCAAGTAAGATGTCAGTTTATTAAGCTTTTCCCTCTGGAGATTCGGTTTCAAGTGGGATTCTTCTTTTTTTTAGTAATATTGTTGAAAAATCCGCTCGTGCAATGTGTTTATTATTCTTCTTTCTTCTATCCCACGGGTCGGCAACCCGCGGCTCCGGAGCCGCATGCGGCTCTTTGAGGCCTTACCTGCGGCTCCGGAGCCTCCTCCGCCATTTTGGCGAGCGCATGCGCGCATGCGCGGGCGGGTGCGGGGGGTGCGCGTGCGCAGGTGCGCATGCGCGAACGGCGCACGCGCATGCGCAAACGGCGCGCGCATGTGCGGGTGCGCGGGTACGCATGCGCGGGTGCACGGGGCGCGCGCGCATGCGCGAACGCGCGGCTCCCAGCGTTTTTTTTTTTTTAAGCTAAATGGGTCCGTGCGGCTCATCCGACGTTTCGGATGGCCGACCCATGTTCTAGCCCATCATAATCTTGCAGAGGAGCTACATGTATGTCAAAATAGAGGATTTCAGACAAAATTTCACCAAGCAGAAGAGTGACAGAGTAGGAGGTGTTACCTGTCAGATTTTCAGATGCATCGACAGAGTTGAATGGGGAAATATTCATGGCATCCCTGCATGGCCTCTCTTTGGTGCTGTAGATCTGTCCTTGGCACTTATAAGCACCACATTTTTCAAGGAACAGAATACAGAGACTGAAATAGGGTAGATTTATTCACAGGCACACTGCACTTAAGTAATTGTTCAAGATAACTATGTTTGTTTAAAAGACAAAAAGGTTTCTATAGAAATGAAAGAAAAAAAAGATGTGTTGAAACAGTGATATTTTCATTTTTGCTTGTTTTGGTGCTAGTTGTGCTGCCAAGCATCTGTTGATATAATAACTTTTCTGATGGCGTTATCTTACAAATATTGTTTGGGAGTAAAAGAAAAACTTATTTACATTTGCAAGAATTCAGTTGATATTATTTTCTGAGCCCACTGACATGTCCTTGACATGTCATTGAAAGAATGTAAGAGACTCACTGGATCAGATCAAAGGTCTTTCTTGTATAGGACTATTGTCCCACCAACAGCATCTAGATGCTAATGGCAAATGGAACATGAACACAACGGCACTCTTCCAATTACATTGCCCAGCAGCTGGTGTGGCATTATTTAGCACCATTATGGTGTTATAAACTGCTCACAGTCACTTGGGTGAGGTGTAGAAATTTAATAAATAAATAAATAAGGTTAAAAACTCTTGTTGGTCTTATTATCCCTAATTTTTAAATTCATCTAAAGTACAGTTGGCTGGGGGGGGGGGCTGATATCCACTATCCAGGCCATGGTTATCCCAAAGGTGCTTTTTCTTTATATATATATATGTATATTTATTAGTTTTTTATAATTACAAGTGCTTAAAATATTGTCAGCATCATATTGTCTGAGTTTCAATATCTAGCTTACTAATACATATTAAGTTCCTTTCTCTCTGCCTCATTTTTCTAGCCAATGATAAAAAGTATCCCATGTTCTAAAATAAACTGAATCTTCTTTCTCTTTCATTTCCAATGTCAATCTATCCATTTCTGCACATTCTAAGATTTTTTTAATTAACACTTCCTCTGCTGGTAAATCTTCATTTTTCCAATATTGAGCAAATACAATTCTTGCTGCAGTTAATATATGTAAAGTTAAATATATACACTCTCTCTCATAATTACCTACAATTATGTCTTAGAAAAATAATTCTGGCTTACCAAAAGTGCTTTTTCAACAGGTAACTGGACTTTCTTTTCTTTTCTTTTCTTTTCTTTTCTTTTCAAGACATTTTGCTTCTCATGCAAGAAGTTCTTCAGTCTGGACTTTCTTTGTTTTGCTTGAAGACATTTCGCTTCACATCCAAGAAGCTTCTTCAGTTCTAAACCGAAGAACTTCTTGGATGAGAAGTGAAACATCTTCAAGCAAAACGAAGTCCAGTTGCCTTTTGAAAAAGCATCTTTGGGATGACCTGTTTCTTCTAATGTTGACTTCATGGAAGACTAATTGAAGTTCTTCCAAGAGAGTCTCATTGCCACACAAAGCTAAAGGCTCTATAGGACTCATGTGGCAGCTGCCTTTTCCCATTTTGTACTGCACAAGGCTGACCTCTTCTTCCAGAGGTTGGCAATTGCATAGTGTCTTTTTATAACTTCTGCCTGCTCTATCATTTTTAGTGATTAAAGACTGCAGCTTCATATGCTGAAAGTTCTGCACCATGTAAAATGTGAAGCTTACTGTAAAAGGCTTCCAGAGAAGCTCAAAGCAGTTCCTCCATCAAGAGTAGTTGGAGAAGAGGCTTGGAGGAATCAATCGATGGATCATTTTTCTTCCAGTAATTGAGACTACATGAGATGCAGAAGAATGACAAGTTTTCTACCAGATGTTGCCTGAAGCTATCTTGTGTTATAGTGTGCAGGAAGAGCAACACTGACCAGTCCTATTGTCAAGGTATGGTAAAGATAGGCTATAAAGTTCACAGTGATATGTTCTCCTCCCAACAAAAGATCATGAGGAAAACTTATGTTCATGGACATGAGGAAAAGTTCTATGGCACAATTTATTTAAATAATCTGACACGCTTGACCTAATCCCTCTAAGTCTATTGTATATTTATAAATTTAAGCAGAGGAGAAAAAAAATGTGTATGTAGTTAGTACCAGTGTAATTTTTATTATCCCACAGAATTTTCTGACTGTCTTTTCATTCATTTTGATTCTGATTCACTCTTTGGGCTCTTTATGAGAAAAAGCTTGTTCATTTTCTGGTCCTTCTGAATTTGGTTGAAAATACATCATAGAATAAACTGGACAGCTTCAACTGTTTTTGGCTTAATCTGGACCTCAGGAAACTAGGAGCAAGGCTAGAATTTGCAGAGGTCACTCAATACTTGGGAGGATATTGGTCTCTACCCAAAGTTAAGCTTTCCCACATTACAGGGAGGAAAGGTGAATTCCTTTCAACACGTTAAGTTCTTTTTGTTCCAGGTCAAAGTTGAATCCAGGCTCAACTTAATAAATGCAGTCAGTTCACGACTTGGATCATTGCCTCCTCATAAGTGAGCAATACAGTGTTTGCCTTTTCTGGCCAAAAGCACAGCAAAGAAATATGTCGGCTAATCAGTACTTGCTCACTTGCCTCTTCCTGCTCACTCAAAACCATTTCCCCACATCATAAAAATAAGAGACAATAGATTGCAGCATTTTTTCCTGTGTTTCTATTGTAGCATACCTCGATTGTTTTCCAAAATTCTAATTCTGACATATCAACACAGTTTGAATTTGGGCACTTTTTCCTAACCACACAGATCCAGGAATGGAAAGCCAGCTCCGGGAAAGAATCCCCTCCAATGAAAAGACAGCCACCCAAGGACAAAACAGCAATAGCTTCATTGAAAAAGCATTTCTGGATACCCTTGAGGGTTGAGTCAACCTTTCTTGCAGTTGCAAATGATTGTTTTGTCAAAGGAGAGGGTTTATCTTGTCAGCTTTCTTTGGAAGGTACTTCTGAATGAGTACCTTCAGAAAGTACAAAGCAAATGGTGAAGAAGAACCTGGGCAAGGAATGATTAATAATCACAGGTTAACCAAATGTACTTTGATCTAGTCCCAACAACTATACTTGGAAAAATTCGGAACTAAAATTAGGCCAGCTATATAGACAGAGAGAGACATTATTTCTTCAGCGTCAGTTACTTTTCCGTAAAGCAAAAATAATCACAGCTTGTCTTTCTGGATTGCTGCTGTGAGGATGAATGAGCTAAGACTTGGAAAACTCCATGAAACCAAAGGTACAGTATAAATCATAGTACTTTTGAAGTGGACAGATTTAAATCAGTGTAGCCAGAAGCAGGATTGGTTAACAATGCTAGCATCAATGCAACTGGCAGGTTTATCAGAGACACTAAGATATTCACTGATGCTTTTTGAGTCTTCTGCTCAGAGACATGAAAATGCAGGGAGAAACTCATTTCATTCGAAAGGCTCGGGGGTCATCCAAATCATTCAAGCAATCAGATATCCTGAAAATAAGAGTGCCTATTTAGATGAATGAATATTTATCTATGGTAGGTCATATTAATAAAGAGCTACACTGAGGTCATAGGAAGTGCACTGAATTTAGCTGAATCGACATGTTCAGAGAAATTACAAGGCTGGGTTCCCTCTGAAATAATAAGATCTAAATTCTGATCCGTTGACAAACTTGTGAATGATTTAGTTTTTTAAAGTAATGCCGAAAGTGAGAATGCTAGCTTGCAAAAATTCACAACTACTTTTATGTTTTTGTACAGGTTAGTAGCAGAAGGAGGTAGAGGAAGTGAATGGTTGACAGGTATAACTTCTAATCAAAGGGAGACAGTTTGCTAGAAGCTCTCTAATCCTAATGCTTTAGGGAAAGAATTGACTTATATTAAGCTCTGCTGCAAATTCTTCAATGTCCTTTGTTAGTTTTGTTTCATATGAAGATGAATTGATTTAGTCAAATCAGTATAATACATTCTATTTCTGGCTTCTCTACTTTTTAATCCCTGATTCTCAATTGCCCAGTTGCTTTACTAATATATAGATTAGCATTTTATATTATAAGCATCACTGTTGCGTTTTATAATATTCTATTTGTGAGGTGCATAGTTTTGTTTTGTTTTACGTATTTGGGCCTATTGCTATACATTATCAAGAGATCATAAGCATTTTAGTGGGATTTTCTTTTTAAAAAATATAGTATTATTTATCACTATATAAGAAGTCCATTGTAGTTGCAAACCATAGGATGATGATAAAGACAAGAGTTGTTGGTAGTGTGCCCCATCCTCCCCCACCCCAAAACCAAATTTCCAATACTGCATTTGCAAGCAGTTTTAAGACCATTTTTTCCAACTGATGCTAGAAGTACAAGAGAAAGAGAAGGAAAAACATAGAAGTAGAAGCAGCAGAACAGGAAAGGATGGAGTAGAAAAAGGTGATGATGAAGGAGAAGGAGAAGGAGAAAGAGAAGGAGAAGATGATAAAGGAAGGGAAAGAGCAAGAGATGATAGAGTAGGAGCATAAGAAGCAGAGAAACAGAAGTAGAAAAGGAAGCAACGTCTTACAATGTGACAAACATACCTTAACAAATGTTTTTCAACCCATTGCTTTAAGAATTACATGCTCAAACCTCTGCCTGGCGTGATTTATCTTCTAGATTTTCACTCATCCTTAATTAAAGACCCAAAAGAAAAACTACCAAGGTTTGCCTTCCTAGATAACCCAACTATATATGCTGCTTGTACAATTTTCATCCTCCTAACTGAATATACTGCATATGGTTAAGTCCCGGGGAAAACTCTGCAAACAGTTTCTTACGTTATTCTAATTTCTGTTACCATACCTGTTATCCTAAAATCCTAGAGATGAAAGGGGTCCTTCAGGCCAATCTCTTGCTTAATGCAGGAATCTCACATCAATGTCCTGGATGGATGGTTGTCTAATCTCCACTCAAACAAATCCACCAAATGACAATCTATCACTTTTTTGGGTCATGGCTTTCTCTTCAAACAGCTCCTATTGTTAAGATGTTTTTCATCTCCCACCCACACCACAACACTTGATCTGCATCTGCTTTCTTGTGATCAGCCGTCTTATTCAGGTTGAATCACTAAAGGCTACATTAGACTTCTGCATCACAGCATGTCAGAGAATCTATGCACCTGTCATTCAGAGACGGTTGCATAGCTGTTGCATTTATATGTCTGCAAATATTAATGTTCTGGCTAGGGGATGCTCAAATAGCAAAGTACCAATAGGACCAAACAATTAGCATGCAGGATGGGCATCTTCACACAACACATGGCTGTGGTCTGGAAGGTGTATACATCAAGAAAGATGATCAGGGGACCGGAGGCTAAAACATATAAGGAACGGTTGCTGGAATTGGGTATGTCTAGTTTAATGAAGAAAAGGATGAGGGGGGACATGATAGCAGTGTTCCAATATCTCAGAGGTTGCCACAAAGAAGAGGGAGTCAAGCTATTCTCCTAAGCACCTAAGGGCAGGACAAGAAGCAATGGATGGAAACTAATCAAGGAGAGAAGCAACCTAGAACTAAGGATAAATTTCCTGACAGAACAATTAAACTTGCCTCCAGAAGTTGTGAATGCTCCAACACTGGAAGTTTTTAATAATTGATTGGACAGCCATTTGTCTGAAATGGTATAGGGTTTCCTGCCTGAGCAGAGGGTTGGACTAGAAGACCTCCAAGGTCCCTTCCAACTCTGTTATTCTTTTCTATTGGCCCATCTGCAATCATCTACAACCTACAGTTACCTAACATCAACCCCTTCTCAGCAGTATGCATTGACACTTATGCACAGTTGCGGACAAGTCTAAATCAAGCTCTAGTCACAAGGTAGAGAAAGTGAACAGTATTCACCTCCAAACATGTTAGCATTCTCCCTACCATTTCAAGATAGGTTTTATGGGATTAAGCACATCCTCATTCATCACGTCTCTCAAAAGACATTGCCATTTTGCCAGAGTGGAACTGTGGAAAGCACATATTTGACCCCTCCCTCCCCAAATCAGAGGAAGAATTTGCTTTGGAAGATATTCTCTCTATCCCTTATTTTACTGACTTGCTGGAGTAGGGCCCCTGAAGATGTTGATTGCATAAAATGTCACCTTAGCCCCAAAATAAGTTTACATAAGGTGCTGTGTTCTGCTGTACAGACTGGTTTACATTTCCTCCATCAATAAAGAACAGAGAGCCTTCCCAGCACTGCATCCTGAACCCTGCATTCCTCAAGACCACTGCACTTCAAATGTCCATCCTCTGTTTAGGCATTGCCATTACATGCTCTGGGTTAAATATCTTTTTTCAATTCAACCAGCGCTGGGGATAATGTTTCTTGTATCTTCTAATTAATCAGAACAAGCAAAAATGAAAATATGATTACGATTGTATAGAAAGTCTATGCAATTTTCTATTTGCTGAGCTTCAGTTCTGAAATTAGTTACAGAAATTTTCAGTTCCATTAACTTCAGCAGGGCCAGTGATCTTTTATAGTGTCTCAGAATTGAAGCCAGGTTCTTTTATAATGGTTTTGAAGCCAACATCGGAAGCAATTTACTATATGTACTATATATAGTACTCTGAAGAGGGGAATCTGACATATTGATCTAAAAGTTTGCAGAAACTGGAAAGCTTTTAAGTGATTTCTGATAAAAGGCTACTAGTTGCAATAGAAAATATTTCATTCATATGCCAAATCTGATGGGTAAGGGATGCTTATTTAAGATTGGCTGGAAATGTCTACATGTAATACAATCTAGAAATAACTGGTATGAAACATCAGGAGATATCTCTGATCTCCTTCCCATTGACTTACTGTAGATCTTGCAGTATAGGCTGTCACTGAGATAAAAGACATCACTGTTGATTAATACTCCATGTTTTATTTATTTATATTAAAACAGTTCCATTTTCAAAACAGGATCTCAAGAAGACTATAAAAAAAACACATCCTGCAATATTTAATAGTATGCACTATACCTGTATTTTCTTCCAATAAATATACATTCTCCTGCTAAACCAAAAATAAATGACACAAATGGTGGGAAATACAGCAAATAGATAAAAGATGGACTTCTTCATATGTTGCATTTTTAAACTTCAGAACTGCTATGATAAGAATGGGGTACAGCCCCCAGGTTGAATGGTTTTAAAAATGGATTTGAGAACTTTACATCCATCTTGATAGGAGCACCTAGTTCAGGGTTAGGCAACCTTGGCTCTTTTATGACTTTATGCAGGCTCAGGAATTCTGGGAGTTGAAGTCCATGAGTCATAAAAGAGCCAAGGTTGCCTACCCCTGAGTCCTAGTTGAACTTGGAAATCCAAGTCAGGTCTGATTAGTACCATAAAATACTAGGGTTGTCGGCTAGACTGGGAAGTTGTTGGTTTTTTTTTTAAACCAAAATAAAACACCCTGGAAAGAAGGTAAATGGCAAATCAATATTTGGCTGCAGGTCTCAAAAATATTCTGTGGACTACTTGAAGTCAGAAAGAGCTAAATCAACTCAAAGGAATTATTTTTATATCAATTCACACAGGATAAGCTTCTCAATATTTCCTAATCATGATGGCCATATATGACTACATATCCACAACATGTAGGAGAGTTTTTTTCAGTTTCTGGTTGGCCAATGTGATTTCTAGAAAAAGCATTAAAATCTAAAGAAAACCAAAAAAAGTATTCAGTCCAAAACCTTCCTGAAGAGTCATATTTATACCAATCATGGGATAATAGCTTCCATAGTATGGGTAAATGTTCATGTGGTGTGGCAGCTGATTATCTCTGCAGAAAAATCTTTGGTTCCTGGGGTTGAGGAATTAAGACCTCAGATGATGAACAGAGCCTTCAGGAGAAATATAAGGAAAAAGCTTTCCTTCATTAACTGTCAGGCTCCCAAAAAAGCAAGAAAAACACGCAGAGTTATTTTTAAGCAGTTTCTTTTAACTAAAGCAACTATTTGCATCATGAAAGAGATACTCTGAGAGCTTCTAGAAAGGAGCTACCTTGATCGTCTTTCTCCCAGCCTTTTAAAACTTTGTTGTCTCTTGGTTCCTTCCTCCTGGGAATCTGAATTACATTCCACTACATTAATAAACAACAGGTATGCAAATAAGTAAAACAATAGATCTGAAACACAAAAACTTCACACTGTGTGCATGCCCCACCAGCAAGAAGTATTTTGGAAGGGGCATTTCTTCCTTTTTGAAAGAGAGAACACAAAAAGCCTTGTGTGGAGTAGAAGGTTGGGCTACATGACCACAAAGACGCTGCTAATCATTTACATGAAGCTATATTTCTTTAACTCAGTCTGTGCATTTGCTGATGGATGCTTGTGGTCATAGGATTACAGGGTCCCCAGCCTTGTTCATAAGCACTGACTTCCCTGGAAACCAATTTTTCTTTTAAAAGATCTGAGTTTATTTGAAGGATGGGAGACAATGAAATGTTCTTTTGTAGGTAACCCTGGCAACTTCATCTGTCAATCTGTGAACTAGAAAGATTCTCTTGAAATTGCCTGTGTGTATCTGCTTCAGATGTTTGCCAGTATAACACCGTTGTGCACATTTCTCTTCATATCATTTACACATTCATTCTCACATTTGACAGAAATCATTTTTTTAATGCAATGATTCCACTGATGTACCATTCACTTTGATCTGAGAACCATCCCTTCAGCTTTGTTCATGGCGCCACCTTCCATTATTCCATTTTAGAATAATCCCCTTCGGCCAGCATCAAAATGCTTATCTTTCGTACATGCTCCCTTGCCCATCCTACCCCCAAGCCCTTTTCATTCAGAAATAAAACAACGGCAACAACTTTATTTAAAAAGTGGAAGGATGTAAAATGACATTTAATATGGCAATACGATAATCTAAAAAAAGGATCATATTGAAAAATCTGCCAAGCTGATAAGCATCAATAATTATTATTTAATAGTAACACACAAATTAATTTTCTCCATTAGAATGAGGAACCATCCGCCGCAGGCCCCAATTGACATCACTGAATGGTTCCACAAGGACTTCCTGCTGTCAGCAGAAACCCTGATCCTTACCCCCATTACAGTTTAAACCATACTTCAGGGATAGCATTCTCTTCCAATGAAACCTTTAGATGTCAATATACTTTTGGTCTTGGGGGTTAGAGCTGAGAATTAACAAAACAATAGCAGGGTTCAGGTACATGCTCAAACCAAAATATGGTGTATATATATTTCCAGTCAATTATGATTTGATCTGTTCAGTACATTGTAGTCAAGTATTTCATGGCTTAGTATGATGTATGGATCTAGTCAGCTTGTCAGTAGAGTAGGCAACAGATGTTTAAAAACAGCGTACTTCTCCAAAATTGTTAAATCACAATTATAGAACATAGAATAACATGGTTGGAAGGGACTTTGGGGGTCTTCTAGTCCAAACCCCTGCTCTAGCAGGAGATTTATACCATTCTGGACAAATGGTGAGAGTCCCTCACATTCTGGAAGACTGTGATCGTGATACTCTTATTATGGTTGGCTGCACAGTCACCTGTGGAGCAGAAGCTAAAGCAGGAAAAGGTGGCACGGCGGAAGGTCACCACAACCCACAGTCTTTAAGCACCTGCTTATTCTTGTGTAAGGTCCAAAAAAGTACATATTAAGCTTGCTGATCATGATCCATGCCTCTTTAAGCATAGTCTCCCATGATTTCAAAAACTCCCAAATCTATGGATCCCCCTGTGGGCCAAACAGTGGGTATGTCCTGGTGACAGAGGGCATTGTACTTAATTAGAGTTTCAATTTCATATCCCAATGGGTTTTAAGCTTACCAAAGTTCCTTATGACACACTCAAGGGGGCTAAGGGCACATTCCTTCTTTTTATTCATTTTAACAGGTCTTCCTGGGGCTGAGCCCATGTGTTCAAGTCACTCACACCACTTGCACAGGCTGTTGGGCCACAAGAGATCCACTGACCTTCAGCTAAGATCAGTATCATCCCTAGGCCTAGTCAACAGTGGGAAATATATATAAGGAGCAACCACAAACCTCAGAGCAACCACAAGTTCAACACTCACAACCCGTTGGAGCATGAGAGTACAAGGTTAGCCCCCCTTGCTTTCTAAACACCCCCAGAAATGGGGGGGTCTAGGTGCAGCTAAGGCAAACCCTTCCACCCAGCTCTGGTCAACGGTGGGAAATGATTCAAGGAAACAAACACATACACACACACACACACACACACACAGTCTCCTAGGCAAGCCTGTGCAACAAAGCAATGTCTATCTTTGTATCTTACCTTATCTTCAGCCTTCCTGAGTATGCAGGAACCAAGTAAAAGGCAACCAAAAAGAAGAAAAAAACTGGTTCCTGTTAAAAACCACAGTGAAGAGTCAAGAAGGGGGGCACCTCCAGGAAATCTCGGAGCACGCTTGGTACCTTCCCCTTTCCTGAGCCTCCCTAGGACCAAGAACCTCTCCTGGCTGGCTCGCCAAAAATGCTGTGCAGGTTCTGAGGTTTTGCTTGATAAAAAAAATACAGGAAAACAGAAATTGCCTTTAAGCTTTGCATTTTTATTCAGCTGAACAAAGACGGGCTCCTCTAAAAGAGAGAAGCCCCAAATGACAAGAAATCCTTGTATTTATTCTTTCTCATTACATAAGCAATCCACCCAGCAAAGCTCACACACATAAGATAAAGATTTCACCCAGTAAGTCTGGCACACTATAGATAAGAAGGGAGAAAGCATAAGTAGCTAAAAATGTTCCCTTTTGGGTTTTTCCCTAAAGACATCGTATGTTCACAGGTGGGTTAGGACATTGGGTGTTTTCCTTGCTGTCCTTTCATGACCCTGCATCCATGACTCTGCAAGTGCCCAAAGACAGCAGGGCCATCTGCACATATTCACAATTGATACTTCCTATGCTGTCTCCTAATTCCGGGTCAACATTTAGACTGGATTTGGCATTTTTATTCACCTATTGAGTCCTTCCCAAGGACCTGATATAGGCAGCTGTTGTCAGTGTCACTGGTGTTCAAGTGGTGCTCCAGATGAGGGTTCTCCAACCTCTGGTCTATGGCCCACTGCTGGGCAGCAGTCTGTTCGGAACTGGATCGTGGAAGTGGTGGGTAAGTGCACACATGTGCGAAGCTGCATTTGTGAAAGTGGTGTGCACACGCATGTGAAACCAACTCCTCTCCCTCCCGCTGCTTCTTCCTCCTGTCTGCCAAACCAGAAAGGTTGGGGAACACTGCTCCAGATGTTTGGGGATTGCACCCAAGGAGCTTATTACTATTGGTACTATCTTTACTTTCTTTTGACACGGTTGGCTATTTCTATTTGGAGGTTTATGTATTTTGTGGGTTTTCTCCAGTTCTTTCTCTTCTACTCTGCTGTTTCTGGGAACTACAACATCTACAATTCAGACTTTTTTTGTTTTGTTTTCTTATCAATAATTGTTAACTCTGGGATGTTGTGTGGCACGTGCTTTTTGGTTTAAATTCTAAACTCCTCCAACATTTTGGCTTCTTCGTTTTCTATTATTTTGTCAATTTTGTGACCCCATAAGTTCTTGCCGGCAGGCAGATGACACTTCTTACAGATATTCCAATGCACAATTTTTGCTACTTCGTCATATGGTTGTTTGTAGTCAGTCTGTGTAATCTTCTTGGAACAGCTAACTAGGTAGTTCACTATTTCTTCAGCTTCTTTGCAGACATGGCAATTGCTGTCTGCTGCTGTCTTCTCAATTCTGTCTTTGCATGCAACCAGAATTAGCCCTTCTGCCTCTTTCTTTAACTTTTCTGCTCTTAGCTATTGCCAGGTCTTGTTATCTTTTTTGTTTTCTAGGCTTTTTTTTTTTTACTGGCCATGTAATACTTTGCCTTATCATGTCTCTTTTCTGTTCTTCAGTTGGTCTTTCTTGTAGCCAAGTTTGTTCTCTTTGGTATTCAGTAATCCTTTCTGGTGTACTACATGTTGTTGAGAAGCCTGAGTGCTACAGCTACAAGATGAAAGTTGCTAGATTATCAAAGCTTTAGGAGGTGATCCTGAGTTAGTTGGTCCAATTCTCTGTCTCCCTCTAAAGCAGATGCATGCTCAAAGATCATGATTCAGCAAAACATTTCTTTAATAGTGTAAGTTGTATAATCGGAGTGTTTTTCTGAAACAAATCCACAACTGGTTGCTACCTGCTGTTTTTCATCCGAAGATGGAATCCATCTCTGTGGTGTCAAAACCACAGAGGAAAGACAATTAAAAACTCACCTTGGATATATCCACTAGAACTGAAGAGGTATAGACCTATAGGTCAATTATTTAGGGTCATGTGCAGAACTGTGCAAAAAATAACGACACAAAAAACTTTGGGTTTCTTTCTTCCTTGTCACTGACCTTTGAAGGAAAAGATTAGGATTAGAAGTGGGGTTCCACGTGCCCAGCTATTAAAGAGTTGACTTCATTTGAAATGCATTACATCTCAGGACTGACTTGGAGTACAGCCAGGTTAAAGTCATTGCAACTTATCAATTGTTTGATCTTGCCAGCCATGGAAATGAAAAAATAAAATAAAATATAAAAAATTAGAGAAGGGGGATTAACTGCAATGTTCTGGATTTAATTTAAACATTAAGTTTATGATTGATTTAATTGAAGCACTAAATTTATAATTGATTTCTGAGACCTGTGGACTTCCACACTGACATTTTCAGTTTTTAAAATTATTATTATTTATATCTGAATATGTGCAGCACCCAGTCCAAACAATCTAGGCAGCTTACAACTCAGAATTTAAAAAAGAAACCATAAAAAAAGTCAAGAAAGAAAATAAAATGCAAAACATTGTACAACCAGCCTAAATTCGTCTTCACTAAGCCTTCATCCTGGAATTAACAACATCTGTCTGTGACTAGTAAGGTGTCCATGACTCCTCTCAACATCATTTGTAGACTTGCACAAATGATTAAAAACTTACAAGAGCAGCAAACCTTGTGAGATTTTGGCATTTCCACAGAAGATCTCGGGGGTGAGGTTGCTGACATTGTTTGCGATATCCAGCCATCTCATTAAATTTCAAGGAGCTGTTAATAAAATTGGGAAGGAAAAGCCCAGTGATCACGGATGGGGTCCCGTGCTTCAAAAGATGCTTTCCGCCTTCCAGACCTCCTTTGCTCTAAACCCCTGTGGCAAATTAAAAGGAAAGATGTGTGGTGGGGTTCTATATTTCCTATCCATACTGATGGAAGAGAGGAAAAGAAGGCCAAACCTTTTAATAATAATAATAATAATAATAATAATAATAATAATAATAATAATAATAATAATAATAATAATAATAACAATAATAATAATAATAATAATAATAATAATAATAATAATAATAATAATAATATATAATATATAATATAATAATAATAAAAAAGTTGGAAGGGACCTTGGAGGTATCGAGTCCAACCCCTGTCAGGCAGGAAACCTTACCATTTCAGAACAAATGGTGTCCAGTCTCTTCTTAAAAACTTCCAGTGTTGGAGCATTCACCGCTTCGGAGGCAGGTTTGTCCCGGTTAATTGTTTAACTGTCAGGAAGTTTCTCCTCAGTTCCAGGTTGCTTCTCTCCTTGACTAGTTTCCATCCGTTGCTTCTTGTCCTGCCCACAGGCGCCTTGGAGAATAGCTTGACTCCCTCTTCTTTGTGGCAACCCCTGAGATATTGGAATACTGCTATCATGTCACCCCTAGTCCTTCTTTTCATTAAACTAGACATACCCAATTCCAGCAAACGTTCCTGATATGCTTTAGCCTCCAGTCCAGTCCATTTTCCTTATAAATGCTACAGCCAAAACTGAATGAAGCTTCCTCCATCACAAGTTGGAGAGCAACTTCTTTCTGTTTATACTTCAGTGCTTTGATAGAAAGAATAGCACTTCAAAATGAAATGAAACCAAATTCGGGGGCTACGGATTTTTTTTTTTTTTTTACCCTGCCCACTTTCTGATTCTAGCCACACATTTGAAGTTGCAGCCTAACAAACTGAAGACCAAATTCAGCCTGACATTTTATTTATTTATTTATTTATTTATTTATTTATTTATTTATTTATTTATTTATTTATTTATTTATTTATTTATTTATTTATTTATTTATTTATTTATGTATGTATGTATGTATGTATGTATGTATGTATGTATTTATTTATTTATTTATTTATTTATTTATTTATTTATTTATTTATTTATTTATTTAAAAGTTTTACACAAGACATTACAGAAGTCGGTCCAGCCCCATGGGGCTAATTTATTTTTCATTTACATCCCGCCTTTTTTTCTAGAAGCTTAAAGCAGTGTTACCTGTAGTGTTACCTCCTCCAATTAGTCTATAGGGTAAATTAGGCTGAAAGAGCTCAGTCCAAACTTACTCAGTGAAATTTAAATGGCTGAGGATGGGCTTGAAGCTGGATTTACTAGAGCACATTGGTTTAGATACAGGATGCTGGGAGCAAATGTGGTTTCATTGTGCAACACAGCCAAAATATATTGTAAATAAAGAGCAGAACTTTGTATGGGTTCACTCTGTGAGACCTGAAATGACTAATGTTACTCATTTTTGTAGTAATGTAATACAACACTAAAATAGCCACTTTTATTTTATATATTTCATCTTTTTATTATTTTTATAAACAATCCAAGGTGGCAAATATATCTAATACTTCTTCCTCTTATCTTCCCCACAACAGCAACCCTTGAGGTGGGTTGGGCTGAGAGAGGGAGTGACTGTCTCAAAATAACCCAGCCCATTTTCATGCCTAAGGTAGGACTAGAGCTCACAGATTCCTGATATTTAACCTGGTGCCTTAACCACTAGACCAGACTGGAACTCCAGCTGTGGCATTTTGCCACAATCTCAGTAGAGCTACATGCTGATTTGCTTTCAACTAAAACCATCAAAGGTCTTATGACTGTCTCCGTTTGATTGCCTTCTACCGAGAAATAAATTTATAGTATTGGTATCAATCTGACCTTTTGCAAATTGCCACTCCTCTCTAAGTATAAGGTTATTTCAATACACTAAGAACTGAAATACAACATTCTTGACTGAGCCAACCAAATGCAAAATTCACACATTAAGAAAACCTGTGATTATGGGCAATGTTTTGGTGACCAGTTACTGTATCTACAAAGAGGCTCGTTACATATATGAACAAGGCTGTACTTTGAAGGGGAGCCAGCTAGGATAATATCCTTGCTTTTTAACTTTATATCAATGCTTTTTAACTGATATATCAATTTTAGGGATTATGCTATAATTTTCATCTAATTCTCACTTCTAAATGGCAGGAGACTATACCTTTGGTGTTCAGGAATCAGGATCAGAGGGAGCTTTAATGGATAAAGAAATATACTCAGGGACTATATGTAGCTTTGGACATTAAACCTTTTACATTAAACCATGAGCTATTCATGGGTTTAATGTTAAGTACACAGTTAGCTATTATGATTTATCCACAAACTATGGTTAAAACCAGGATAACATAAGAACAAAAAAAGTTTTCCTTCTATAATCTGGAAAAAGTAAAAGAGAAAACAAAACAGTAACAGAAAAAGACAAACCCTTCCCCCCTCATCCCCTTTTAAAGAGAGAAATTGCTGTTTGAAAATCAAAAAGGCAACAATGGTCTTGAGCTCATAAAACTTGTCCCAAAGTTTGGTGAGACCTAGCTTTTCATCTGATTTCTTGAAGGTCTGTGGAGGTAATAAGAACTGTTCCAATCATCTACAAAAAGGTGCAGAAGATGCTAATGAAAGTGTGATCCATGGAGTGAACTGTACTAACATTATCTCCAGGTACTGTTTCTTCCCTCACACAGAGAATTTGTTCCCAAGGCTCTGTTTTCTACAACACAGTTCTGATACTGGATGGTAGATTGTCTGGAAGAATATCTGTGGTGGGGCAACAAGGCTCAAACGCCTTACCCACTTGTTCTTTGAACTTCAGGCAGCTCTGCCACATGTTAAACTTAATGGGAGTAAAACCTTGTTGCAAATGAAGAACATGTGACCCTTATCAGGTTTCTGAATTACAAGTCCAAGCCTCCCTTGTTAGGAGCTTGGCTGGCAAGGGCTGCCGTGGTTTCTAGTTGAACAGCATCTGGAAGCCCATCACTACCCCTGCTTGAAAAGGGCTATGTTCAATGAAAACACACATGCTTGATATACAGAGGTGGTAAGATCAAACCCTGCACCCCAGGTCAAAAAGGTTAAGGGCAGTTGATGGGGAAAGCTTCTGCATGCAACCCCAGGGAGGCACTGCTAGTGGCCAGAGTGTAGATAGGGGGCTACATTGGGGGGGGGAACCCTCCATCCTGCTATAAATCCCTTGATCTATTCCCTAAGACTTAGGATTTAAGAAAAGCTATGCTACTTTAAGTCAGTGACTCACCCTTCCAGTCCATCAACTTGTTGCTGACAATAACTACAGCAACAATAGGTTAATAGCCGGTAAAAAAAAAAAGATACAAAAACAAAACCATCTTCATTTTTTGATGATATGGAGGAGGTATTTCTGACATTTAGCTATGGCTTATGCAAAATGTGCCAATCTCCAAAAGATAGCCATTTTCTGGGTTTTCAACAGGAATTCAGTCTGATGGGAAGTCTGGCTAGAATATTTTCCTTTTCAGGAGGGGCTCTAAATATTTGCTCTACTGATCTTGTCCAATAGGTTCTGGATAGCTTAAAATCAGAACAGAAAGACCCCATCCCTTGTCTCTTTATTTATCCTCATCTTCTAAATATAAAACTCCCATTTCTGCAAATTCACTCATCCCATTTATAGACCTATCCCCTATTTTGCTGTTGTTGATGGTGTGGTTCGAAACTAGATACTGTATGTTGTTTAGTGCCAAATCACCTCCCATTGTAATGGATTCCCCAAGTTGCCTGAAGAAGCATGGGGGTCGTCTGTCACATCCCCCAAAGGTCCCCTCATGAGATAGATTTCTAATGTTAAGGGAGAGGAGGAAGGATGAGCAAATCTCTGAACTTCTCTCCCTGCATGTCATCTTTAATTCTACCGATATCAAGAAGCATACCCAGGAAATCAACTCACAGTCCTAACTTTTCTAAAATAGACTGTTCAGCTGGCTTTAAAAAGCCTCCGTAACCAGTGAAAACTAAAGAAAGAGATTTTTCTCCTACACACCACGTCTTTCCATAGTGGTTTGTGTAACCCTCAGATGTTTCCTCTCCCGCTGCTGTTTCAAGTGTTAACTTAGCCTTGTGCAGCCAGCTTGCTGCTTCCCACCTGCATATACCTGGCACAAAAATGCTGTGCTGTGTTGGACATAAGGAGAAAGTTCTCTCTGGATTTCTTTTCATCTATTCCTTAATAATTGCAGAGAGAAAGAGCGAGAAGACAACAGTGGTTTCTGTGCTGTGCATAATAACACACTGCTGGAGGGGGAGTGTATACATATAAGAGAAAGGAGAGAGAGATTTCTGCTATCTATAGGCATGTAAGCCGGTTCTTTACCTAATTAGATTTTGAAAAGTAACCAGATGGACACAGATTTTAATGATGTCTTCATTTAGCACTTTGGAGAAGTGGGCTGAATGTAAGAGATAATTACCTTGACTTTTAGATGTAAAAGGCTTCTATCTTGTCCCACTCTCCCCCACCCTGCTTTTAGTTCATTTTTAATGAAAGAGAAGAATAGTGAAATTCAAAATATCAAATAATAAAAAGGGAAGGTTGACACTCCACCATTTACTCTTTGCTCAGCGACAGCCTAGATTGACATTTTTGAGAATTGGTTTGATGGGAAGCTTGTTTGTTCATAAATTGTCACGAAATGGCATTCAGAATGGAGCTCACACTTCTTCTCCACTAGAATATGCAGAAGAGAAATGTAAGAGGTTGAAAATAGAATGCTACAGGAAGAAAAATGCATTTCTGGGGCAGAGGTTCTAATAAGGTTAGGAAATATTCTCTCACAATTTTTCTCTTTCATCTTCTTCACACATTGCACAATAACAACATTATGATTGTTAATAGAAAATGTGTTCTCTGTGCAATGCAATGAAGTTATTTTTCCATGCATTTCACCTTCACAACTTGTACATAACTATTGTTTGCTTAAGTGTGGTTTGTTAAATAAGCCATAATTTGGCTGGGTTCACTAAGCTATAAATCATTTTTTTAAAACTACAGCAGCTGAATTCATACAACCTGTTAAATTGAAATAAAAGAAACCACATTATGGTTCAGTGTGATGTATGAATCTGATCACTATGTTTGCAGAGAGTGACATAATAGATGCAAGAGGACAATTTCCTTGTGATGGCACAAGACCCAGGATTTTATAGATACACAAACAAATGTAATACGCTTGAAGACTCCACCAACTTGAATGTGATGGAACTGCAAATGCCAGAATATATTCACACGGGCAGGGAATTCTGTGTATTGTGGTCCAAAACTATGCTATGCTAATTATAGAAGCCCATCCTCAAACAAACCGTTCATTGAAAATCAGTACTCAGATATTTGAAACAATTTGAGTAAGGCCTGACTTTCAGAGCACAGACTCTATAGTGGCTTTTGCTTTAGGAGTTGGAGAGTAAAGTGCTTTCACAGTAAACATAAGCATCACTTCAACCTGGAAACTTGTGTTAGGCCCAGGCTCTTTCTCATTTTGGTGATAACGTGCTTTCTTTCAGTCTCTGACTCCATGTATAATTTATTGGTGGGTATGTTGATACAGAAGCACTAAACCCACAGCTTGCCTTTACCAATCAGCATTTTTGCTTCCACATCCTTCAGTGCAAGATCGTTTCTGCAGAGGGGTTCATAGTTTCCTTGCTGTCCTTTCTCCTCTCACCATGTCATCTCCAAGTGGTAAAACTAACCAACCACTAAATGTCAAGGCAGAGGCTTACAGTATATGCCAAAGGCTTATAGCATCTGGGCTGATGAGGTTGACTCCCACCTATTAGTTCTCCTGGAAAGTGGGCACTTGGATGTGAATGGGTCTGCTACTCAGTCATTCTTCTTCTGAAGTAGTAGGGAAAACATTGCCTTCAAGTCAGAGTCATCCAGTATGCCTTCAGCCTTTCCCAAGAGCAGAGGGCAAAAAATGGGGGCTCTGCTTTGAACACATATCCTCAGCAAAGACTTAGTCATACCATGACAGCCATGATATGCAGAAAGTTCCAGACAGTGCAATTGCTGTCAAACCTACAAAATTACTTTGGTTACAGCCATCTTTCTTCATTTTTTCGGCTTACCACAGCTATGGGGGAAGGGAAGAGGCATTTTTCTAGTTCAGTCAAAACAATACTTTCTTGTGGGAACCAAGGTCAAAGCACTCAAGTATTTGGGGGGCTAGAAACATTGTTAGGGAATCCGTCAAAGGTGTTAATTGGAGAATGTAATTTATTACAAATTTAGTGGGTGGGAAGTTTAACTTTTACTTTGTAATCTTTGGGGGGGAGACTTCCAGTCTTGGTTTCACCTTTGTTCGTGCTGATATTATGTAGCCATTAAAATTGTTCTTTGAGGAAAGCAATTGCCTCAGAGTTCTTATTTCTTCTGGTCTCAAATATCGGAACCATGACAATTGCATTTGCAACTTCCTCTAAATACTTTCTTTGAGAAGTCAAGCCGCTCCATATAACAAACCCAGCAGTAACCAGCCTCACTGAAAGAAGGTCATAAATTAGTATGGTGAATTCTTAATTCCTCAAGTGAGACAAGACAGGTGAAAAAAATATTTGAAGAAAAGCACTCCCAATCCATGAAATGAATGACACTATGCTATTGGATTTGCATTTAGGGATATATTGCTAGAGGTAACAATATTATTACCTGCAAGCTGGGACCGGCAATTCCATCACTAAGCAATGGTGTGATAAAGCATGTCACGTGATCATGCTCACATACTGTTTTAAAATTGAGGTATCAACTTCTGAAAATTTTAAATAATGTATCAGTTTTTAACTCCATGTCGCAACACATTATACTGTCAGAATCGTTTCTATAACAGAATCAAGCAATATTGTATGTAGGACTCACTTTCTCCCTCTAAAATAGCTAAGAAAACAGCAACCAAATAGAAATACAGTGTTTCAAGGCCAAGGGAAACCCAAGACTACCATCTTTAAGACAAAACACAGAGGATCCCAATTCCCAGATCCCAGTTGAGCAACCTCCTCCTAAGTTATACCTGGAGTAGGACTAACTGCTGGTTGTTATTCACCCTGTGCAGGATCCTGAAAACAGTAAACAACAGACAAAACCAAAGTCATATTTAAGGTACACAACTGAATAAGGTTTAAGCCAATACAATAACAAATATAGTACACCAAACAATGTACTGATAAGGAAACAAATATAATGGTTATAGAAAAACGAGAACCATGTTTGCTTTCTTCAAACTGCTGTCTTGCACAGTTTCTAGAGAAAGAAATTGCAAATAATTATGTATGATCAAAGACAAGGCTGTTCTTACTCTAAGACAACCACTGTTCTTCCTAATAAAATATGTAGGAAATATGATGTAACAGTTGTAACCCACATAATAAATTGCTTGCTAGCTTGAAAACTTTTGTCTTCTCCTCTAAAAGAACACCCCATAGCTACAGTTCAATAAAATTTCAAAGCACTCTACAGCTGTGGGTTGCATTGCAGCACCTCTAAGTTGGGATCAAGAGAGAAAGGTTTTCTTACAGTTCTGGCATCATGAGCAGGATGCTGAGATCAACAGATGACCATGTAACCATTGGTGGGATTCAGCCAGTTCGCACCAGTTCAGCAGAACCGGTAGCTACTTTTTGTTGCCCAGGCCCAGAATGGACTTCCAGAAGTGGCATCCACACAGAGAACCAGTTGTTCACATATCTGAATCCCACCACTACACGTAATCAATGACATGGTACTACTGCTGACTTTAGCCAGGTTTTTCCCAGCATCCACTCCACTTAAGATGCCTTGTTAGGGCAAAGACAGCTTAGCAAAGATGACTTCTTAGGGCAAAGACTGAGCTTGGCAAAGAGGTTCCATCATGGAGCTGGAGACACAGCTGCCTGACATGTTGGAAGCAGATAAGTAGTTGCTGCCTGAACCCTCCTCAGTTTCACAAACATGTGATGTGTGGATGCATTTGAGTGAGTGTGAGAGCTATTCCAAACAAGTATCCTTCCATTGACCAGAGCTGGACATCTCACTGCTCCAGTGGGAAGAGTACTGTAGTATGTATCACATTATATTGAGCAGGTTGATAGGCATTAAGTTCCCAAAATTTCCCTGCCCCAGAAAACATAAAGAGCATCCGAGTCATATTTTCCCCATATACATTATATCAGGTATAACTCCCCTGTCCATAGTAGGGCAACTACAGCTGACAAGGCACAGGAAGTCAGAATGACAGAATTGGAGCTATGTTGTTGTTTGATAGGAAGATGCTGTAGTGGTTGGGGGTTGGGGGGGGAAGAATACAAATAGCAAAAAAGAAATTTGAAGTTGTAGTTTCTGATTAACAAGGATTTAGGAAGGAAGTTACAGGAAGAGACATGGGAGAAATTGACACAAGCCTTAGTAATGGAAGAAAAAAGTGGATTGTATAAATTTGTTTTACAGCCCACTGCACTCTAAATTTTCCTCTCTTTGCTAAGCACAGAGCACAGCCCTTTAGGGGTTTTAGCCCTTTAAAGGACCTCTGCCCTCTATCAATAGAATGAGTACTATGTGAAACACAGCATGACTTGCAGTTATGGATGAGAGAAATATTTGAACAGGAACCCATCTTTGGAGTCAGTTTTTATCTCAGGTATAGAGTGAGCTGCAGAATTTTGAGAAAATGCTTGTTGAAATTGCTTTTTGTTCTTCAGGCAGCTTCAATCTAGTGCTTTGCCAAACTGCTATCTCCTCTTTCCTTCACCCCATTCATGGACCCTGAGAAGTGAAATAGAGGGTAGAGAACAGAAATGTGTGTGTGTGTGTGTGTGTGCACGCGCACGTGTGTGTGCTTGAGCACGTGTGTGAGTCAGTGAATTTACAGACAATAAGAAAGAAGTGTTCAACTTTCCCTTCCTTTTTGTTTTTCTTTTAATTTTTTGTTTCTTTCTTCTTCTTCTTTTTTTACTTTCAGTAATTGCCATAAAATCTCACTCAACAGTAGCCTGGGGACTCTCTCTCCTTATGCTGTTTTATTCCAGGGATGATTGCAGAAATCAGATGAGCAGGCAAGATTGGACATTATCATTCAGGTTATCATTCTTCAGAGAAAAATATAGAAGATGGAGAATTTCACCTTGCCATTCGGTCTGAGCAAGATCACATACAGGGATTTTTTTAAAAAAGATAGTTAAAATTAAAAATATTATCTTAACATTTCCCATCATTATTGCAGAAATTTAAGGAGTCAAGAATCTCATTAATGCAGGGGAAAAGAATTGACCATCGTTCACTCCAAACCCAATTGCATTTTTCATTTCAATTACAAGTAATATGATAAAAGATGCTTGCTGAAATATCCTTTGGTATCTGATTTTTTTAAATTGCAGCCAGCTATTGTGGTTAAGGTGCTGGCCTAGAAATCAAGAAACAATGAGTTCTCTCACACATTGTGGGTAAAAGTAGGAGGCAGGAATATTGTGTTTGACACCTTGAGTTATAAAAAAAGGTGGGATTAAATAATAATAATAACAGATAACAAATGCCTTCTTTGCTAAGAAGATAAAGAAACCATGAACCACCTAGTTAGCTAGGATTAAAGACTGACTTCAAACAATGGCATGACAAAGTAGCACAATGATGTATTGGAATATCTACAAGTATCATTTGTCTGCAAGCAAAAACTGGTGGGAGCACAAAATAGACAAAGTAATAGAAAATGAAGAACCTAAAATGCTCTGGGATTTTAGAATTCAAACAGGCAAGCACTTGCCACAACACCCCAGACGTAATGATAAGAAAGACAGAAATGTCTGGATAGTGGACACTGCAGTATCTGAAGACAGCAGAATAGGAGAGAAGGAACTGGAGAAGACAACAAAATACAAGACTGAAATAAAGTGACCGTTCAAAAGAAAGCAAAGGTAAAGTGCCAATAGTAATAAGCACTTGGATGCATCAGAACATTTGGGCCACCTCTTGAAAATCTTTGACATTGACAACATCTGCCTACTCCAGGTCCTGGAGAAAGATATGATTAGACTGATGTATTCCATGTAGAATGAGCTATACAATGAGGTTTCCCAAATGATTTATGTTGCCCAGAATCTCGAATGAGATAATAATATAAGATAATAATATAATCTTGTCCAGGTCTTGAATGAGATGCAATGGTAATGGCATCAGAGGTTGAGAATGGAATGAGTGCTATTGATTTTAAAAATTGTGTTTGTATTTGTTCAAGGATTGAGAAGTTTTTGTAATACACATCTGATATCCATATATCAGCATGCCAAGAACTTTGGCCTTGAATAGCTTAATTCCCTGCCAACTAGCAAATTTGTTGATCCCATGTTTCAGTTTGTTGCATGTTCTTTCTGCACAATGCATCTGGACCCCATGAAGTCTTAACAGCATTTTTGGAAAATAAAATGGTGTGTGGCTGCAGTCCAGTGTTTTCTTTGAATATGTTCCCATTTGCCCAGAAAAGGGGATAGAAGCAAGAGTCAGGAAGAGTGTGCACCTTGCAAAATTAAGAAAAGTGGAAGAAAGTTTGACTTTTGCCAAATGTATGTTTTATCCATAGCCACATCCATGATTGCCACCATTTTGTGAGAGTTTCATAACATGCTCTCATGCCATATTAAAACTTCCAAAGGATGCTTACTCCTGCTTCCCACTATGTTACGATCAATAGAATAAAGGGAGGCATATTTTAAGTCTTCCCTCAATTTCATTACACAATTCTGTTTTAGATGAATATTTCATTATTTTGCTAATGGACATGATTGGGCCAGCCCTCTGTGCAATATAATTTTGATGATAATGTTAGAAAATGATTTGATGGCTCATGGAGTGATGTCTCTTTGGGTAAATGCTCCATGAACATCTAAAATCCCATTGCTTCCATCTGTTGCTTAATTTCTATTGCGTCTCTGCTATTGGATTGCTTATTTATTCATCTCAAGCAAAGTTGTCAGAATGAAAAACTGAGCTAACAAGAGCACACATCAGTTTCCTTATGTTGGTAATTTTAATCTATCAGGTTGTTGCTCTGTATACATGGGTGGGCTTGTCTCAAACACATCTGAAGCATCCCCTTTTGAGGGCTATCATTTTTTTTTATTATTTGATGTTATGGGCAGGCATTTGGAAAGTGGCCATAGCCACTGAAGTGCTCAGAAGTCAGATCATTTTATGGACCTGAGACAAGAGAGCAATCCATAAAGAATGTGTCAAATTAGCCAATGGTTTGGTGTAAGTAAGACACCAATTAATGGGTTTGGATTTAATAGAGCAGAAGATTTACCAGTCTTTAAAAGCTTAACACTAGTACCCTGTGTTGGGGGGAGGTGGGGGAATCATTTGTCAGGGACTAAGAGCAATGGGCTTTCTGAGTCCCCTAACCTTCTTATAAATGGCAGCCATCAAAATGCAGAAAGTGACCTTAAATCCTGGCACGTTAAGATTATGCTGACCTTTAATGATGTTATTTCTGAGTGTCGCTTTTGATCCTAGGAATGGAAAAAAATATATGAAATCAGCTAATTTAAAAACGTAAAAAATTGTCTTTATCTGATTCAGACCATTGTCCACTAGCAAGCATTACCAGCACTGACTGGAAGCATTCTTCCATAATACAATTTTTCCAACTCTGTCTGGAGATACTATTGATTGAACTTGAGATCCTGGATGTGCAAAACAAGAATTTGATTATTGTTTTCTCTAATTGCAGTAAAATAAAATAGCTGAATACTGATTCAGTACTCTGCATAAGACCAGTGAGAAAAGTTAGATGTTCGTACAGTCATTCCAGGAGGTGCGGTGAAGGAGAAACTGGCCATATCAAGAATTTTGAAGTGCTATCAACAGGGAACACATTATTAATATTATTATCTTGCTCAATAGTAGTAACTGTGAGAGGGATCTCGGAGTCCTAGTGGACAATCATTGAAATATGAGCCAGCGGTGTGCTGCAGCTGCCAAAAAAGCCAACACAGTGCTGGGCTGCATTAACAGAGGGATAGAATCAAGATCACATGAAGTATTAATACCATTTTACAATGCCTTGGTAAGGCCACACTTGGAATACTGCATCCAGTTTTGGTCACCACGATGTGAAAAAGATGCTGAGACTCTAGAAAGAGTACAGAGAAGAGCAACAAAGATGATTAGGGAACTGGAGGCTAAAACATATAAAGAACTTCTTCTTCTTCTTCTGCCATATCCATTATTGGACATTGGCGATCGTGTTGGCGATCCTGTTTTTATCAGCAGCCGCACGAAAAAGTGCTGCTGAGTTTTGTCCAAACCAGTCCCTTAGATTTTGAAGCCATGATGTTCTTCTTCTGCCTGGACCTCGTTTGCCTTCAATCTTTCCTTGGAGGATTAAATGGAGTATTTGCCTGCTAGGTTTTTTGTATACTGCCCACGTATATTTTGCCTTGCCATGTCTCTTTTCTATTCATTTGGTCTTTGTTGTAAGCGAATTTGGTGTTTTGTTTTGATTTGACATTCTTTTAAGCATACTGTATAAAGCCTTGAGATGTTTAGGATTAGATTAAATTAGATTAAATCAAATCAATAAATGTCATAGGAAACAGAATGTCTCATCCTTGCTTATACTGGAACAGCTCTGACAGGCAGCGGTGTAGACCAGCAATAAACCCTCTATGGCCAATGTAGAAAATTGCTACACTAATTGTATTGCTACCATGTATCTTTTCCCAAAGTAGAAATCAGAGTCTGTCCTCTCAGTTTTCTAAAACTGTTTATCATAAAAGAATATGACTTAGCAGCATGAATTAAACAGCAGAGCAAATTGACAATCAGCCTTAGGAAGAACACTGGGTAGATAGACGCCACCGAATGCCTCTGTTTAAAAGCCTTACAGGAAAGATTACTGAAGAGTTAATGAAATTGGAAGTCCAACCCCATAAAGAAGGGAAAACAATACAATGGCTTGACAATATTGCGCTGGGGAAACTGGGCTGCTGGAGAAAAAGATACTTAGCAAGAATCGCTAACAAGTGTAGTCAGATGTGCCAGTCAGCCTTAGTCTTTCAGCAGGAATGGATCTGGTTTATAAATTGGTCCAGGAGTTGCTTGAGGCTTTAAGAACAGCTGAAACAGCAGATGTGTTTCACCCTTAAAGAATGCCAGGAATGAGAATATCAATATGATCAAGCTGCTGCCTTCTGAGGCACATTCTCAAAACAAAGCAATGTTTGACTATATGGGAAAGGTGATGATCTTATCATTTGCAAGACTGGGTCAGGTTATGCCAGTTCCGTCCACATGTTTCACAATTCTTAACAGCCAGGGCCTTTTAAAAGTGCCATCCTAAAACCCCAATAAAAATTCAACTTAGCTGCAATTCACTGAAAGACAATATTATATATGCCCCTCTGATGTGCTGTTAGCTTGATGGGATTTTCAACATTTCGGCTGGACAGGAGTTTTACTCTTAGTGGCAAATCCAGGGGAGGGGGTGTCTGTTTTTATATAAATGACAGATGGTGTAATAATGCCAAGGTGGTTTCAAGTCTGTGCTCCCCAGATGTGGAGCTTCTGACCATCAAATGCAGACCCTTCTATCTGCCTAGAGAATTCTCTGTTACCATTATCACAGCTGTGTATATCCCCCCTGATGCAAACAGAGAAGAGGCCCTGAGGGTTCTCCACCATACCATCAGTGACTTACAAACTACTCACCTGGAGGGTGCATTTATTGCAGTGGGAGACTTTAACCAAGTGGATTTGAAAGCTACCCTGCCACATTTCCATCAATATGTGGACTTTGCAACCATAGGGGACAATACACTGGATCTTGCTTATTCCAACATCAAGAAGGCTTTCAAAGCTATCCCCCGCCCTCACCTGGGCTCCTCTGACCATCTCTCAGTGCTGCTTATTCCAGCATATAAACCTTTATTAGTCAAAGTGAAACCTACAGTAAAGCAGGTGAGGATTTGGACAGAGGGAGCTATAGAAACATTACAAGACTGCTTTGAGTGTACAGATTGGGGCATGTTTAAGGAAGCAGCTACTGATAACCAACATACAAATGTTGAGGAGTATGCCACCATGGTGTCTGCATATATCCAAAAGTGCATAGAAGATGTCTGTGTCCTGAAAAGCTTTGTTGTGAGGGCGAATGAAAAACCGTGGCTGACTTATGAGGTCCGCAAGATGCTGAAAGCACGGAATGTGGCTTTTAAATCTGGTGACATGCTGGCACTTAGAACAGCCAGAGCAAATCTGAAAAGTGCCGTAAAAGGTGCAAAGCAAGCCCATTGCCAGAAAATTCAGTACTTTTTTCAGGACCAAACAAACACCAGGCAAATGTGGCAAGGGATCCAGGCCATTACAGATTACAAGGTGGCTCCATCGAGATGTAAGGATGACACAGACTTCCTAAACAAACTGAATGCATTCTTTGGTAGATTTGAGGCATCAAATAGTACTCCTGCTAGGAAAGCTGTGCCCCATCCTGATGAGCAAGTGCCTAGCTTTGATGTCACCTCTGTCCGGAAAACACTGCAGACAGTTAACATTCGGAAAGCAGCAGGCCCAGATAACATCCCTGGACGTGTCCTCAGGGAATGCGCAGAGGAGCTGGCTTGTGTTCTCACAGATATTTTCAACCTCTCATTGCAGCAGGCAGTGGTCCCATCGTGTTTTAAGACGGCCATCATCTTGCCAGTGCCAAAAAAATCCACAATTACAGGCCTCAATGATTACCGTCCGGTTGCACTGACATCCACCATCATGAAATGCTTTGAGAAGCTGATAAAGGACACTATTGTATCTAGCCTCCCGCCAGCATTTGACCCGCTTCAGTTTGCCTAACGACCAAATCGCTCTACGGAGGATGCTATTTCTTCCGTTCTCCATCTGAGCCTGAAGCACTTAGAGGAAAGAAATACTCATGTGCGTTTGCTGTTTGTCGACTTCAGTTCGGCATTTAACACAATCATCCCCCAGCATCTAGTAGACAAACTGGGCCTTTTAGGCTTAAACACTCCTTTGTGCAACTGGATTCTGGATTTTCTTACCAACAGGCCCCAATATGTGCGAGTTGGAACAAATACCTCTAATACCATTTTCTTGAGCACAGGTTCTCCTCAGGGCTGCGTCTTAAGTCTGCTGCTGTTCACCCTGTTGACCCATGACTGCTGTGCTAGGTTTGCCACCAACCATATTGTGAAGTTCGCAGATGATACAACAGTAGTGGGCCTTATTCAGGATGACAAGGAGGAAGCTTACTGCAAGGAGGTTGAGGGGTTGGTGAACTGGTGTAAGGAAAACAGCCTAGTTTTAAATACAGGAAAAACCAAAGAGATCATTGTTGATTTCAGAAAAGGCAGGCACAGCCACACTTCTCTGTGCATTAATGATTCACCTGTGGAGATGGTTACCAGCATCAAATTCCTGGGTGTGCAGCTAACGAGTAGGCTGACTTGGTCGCTCAACAGTGAGAAACTGGTGAAGCGGGCACAGCAGTGCCTGCATTTTCTGCGCCGCATGAGAAAAGCACATCTTCCTTCCCCTGTCCTGACCACTTTCTACAGGGGGACAATCGAGAGCATCCTGTCATACAGCATCACAGTCTGGTTTGGAGGCATCACTGCTTCAGACAGGAAGGCGGTGCAGAGAGTGGTGAGAATGGCTGAAAAGATCATTGGCAGTTCCCTCCCTCCCATCCAGGACATAGCACAGAAGCGTTGCTTGAGCAGGGTCCGTAAGATTATCTGGGACACTACACATCCTCTTCACAACCTGTTTTCCTTGTTACCTTCTGGGAAGAGGCTTCGTGGTATCCGTAGCAAAACATCCAGATTCAGCCATAGTTTCATTCCATACAGCATTAACCTTGCGAACTCTCAAACTTCCTCCTTGCGTTATATATTCAAGATGGACAGTATTTAATATTTATTTGCTATGTATATGTAGGGATGTGGGTCTATATATATGTTGTACATAGTATGTTTAGGTGTGTGTCATGTTTCTGTTTCACTTTGAGAGCGGGCAACTAAATTTCATTTTTGATGTGTGCCATTGTGCCCACAATATAAAAATGACAATAAAGGTTATCTTATCTTATCTTATGTGCAACTGGGGTAAAAAAAAACAGCATTTCAGAGCTGATTCTAATATAACTTCTATATACCTTATCAATTATATAAAAGAGGCAGAAAGTATGAAGGGAACAAAGAGGGCTAGACAATATTTAGTACAAACGGAGTGATAAGATGTCTTCTTCACTTTTCTCCTGCAATCATTTTGGGATGCACGGGGGAGGGAGGGAGGGAAGAGGCATTGGGCTGTCATTTATTTATTTATTTTCAATTGGAGCCATGAGCTGAACAACTGAGCAGCAGATGGCAGGCTTTGGAAAGGTCGGAGACTTGGCTTGGTTCAAATGCAGCTTCTGTGCACGGCCTTGGATACTGAATTTCCTATCTCACTAAGAGCGATGCCCTGAGGCTTCATGCGCCTCAACTGGAAGATAGCGTGACAACATTTGAGGAAAATGTGTCCTCCTCCATTCACCTGTAGCGCAACAGCAACGGGTTGATGGGAAGATGGAGGATTAGTTTGGGCTACTGATTGATTAAACCTGCTTGTAATCTTGTAATGTTATTTTATTTCCGTGGAAACCAATGGTTGGGTAGCCTTTCTGGAAGTTTCAGCAAATCAAGGAGTAGAAGAAGGTACTCTTGGCCCAAAGGTCTTTTGTTTGAGCAATAGAAAAGACATAACAGGAGGATTTTCCTGTTATCAGGCTTTTACCTGCTTCCTAAGGGTATTTCCATCTGCTTTCTAGCTTTCACAACCAACTAGACTTTCTTATCTTTTATTGCCTGTTTTTAGCACAAGGGCCATGACTGGCCATAATGCTGGTCAGTGATATATGGCCAAGAGACCAATTGCATCCAGAAGATAAATCTGTCCTCATTCTCACAACTGGGCTGGCCCCACTCCTTAATGCCTCTGGATGCCTCACCAGAGCATTTTAAAAAAATATTTATTGGGTGGTAAACCGCTCCTATAGAAGCTGACTTTGAGCAGCAGACATCTGAACCCTCATAAATTTTGGGTTAAAAGCACACCATAAACATTCAATAAAATAGTAGCAACCATCATTTAGAAAAATGGTAATGTATAGTAAAAGAGAATATTTGTAGCTCAGGGTTGACGTGAGGGGCCCTTGGTGCTCTCTGAGCTTGCTTGTTTTCTTGCAGATGTTTCATTACCCAAACTAGGTAATATCATCAGAAGACCTCCAAGGTCCCTTCCAGCTCTATTCTATTCTATAAAGCCCCAGTCTCCAATGGCCATATTGTCCATGATGCTGGGCCAGGTATCAAATTAATGCAATCTCCCTATAGCATGAAGTAGGATGTAGCAACAACATTTCTACTGTTTCTCTAACAGGCAACAAGCTAGTTGCAGGAACCAGCCAGCTTTAGTCTGAAGCACAAATGTGACAATTTTCAGCCAAACTGTTGTAAAACTTGGTCATGCAGCCGTGAGATCCTGCAAATGGCCATAAACTCTGCCATGTTGCCAAATGCCCGAAGTTCAGTCACAGGATTGCAGAGGGAGGCCCCTTTTTTTGAGTTGGTCATAACTTTGAACAGTTGCAAAGCGACCATTCATAAGTCATGGACTACCTGTACTAAGCATATTAAAATTTGGTCTCTAAAAAGATTCCTTTTGAAATATCCTAGTACAGTGATGGCGAACCTTTTAGAGACCGAGTGCCCAAACTGCAACCCAAAACCCACTTATTTATCGCCGGGTGCCAGGTGGGCGTGGCCCACTGGGTGGGCATGGCTGTGGTGGTCATGGCAGAATGGGTGGATGTGGCCAAGGTGGGCGTGGTCACCTCGATGTCCCTCCTGTGGGGGCCGGACAGGGTTGGGGGAGATCCAGGGGGTCTCTGGCAGGTGGGGCGGTGAGCAGGAGGCTCGTCCTGTGGGGCGAGGCCAGGCAAGGTGGGGGTGCCATTGTCGCAGGTCAAGGCGATGCAGGGGCCAGGGCGGCTGCTGCCTGACACCATTGGCCCCCGCACACAGAGGCCAGCAAGTGCATGGGGGCCAACAGTGTCTGTCAGCAGCCACAGCCTGCTGGCCCCTCAACTGGCGCACTCTAGGGCTCTGCAGCCCGCTGCCAGCAGTTCAGAGAAGCCGCCTCTGAGCTCGATGGCCGGCCAACAGCTAAGGAGGCAATGCAGTGGGTCATGCACGGGAAAAGGAGAACATGCAAGGCCAGGAGGGATGGGATGGGATGGGGGGGAGGGAAACCAGCTGTGCTGGGATGCATCTGGCCATGTGGGACCTCGGCGAGTTAGCGGGCAGCTGCTTGAAGAGGGATGGTTGCCATCTCCGGGGCATGGCAATGAGTGCCCACAGAGAGGGCTCTGAGTGCCGCCTCTGGCACCCGTGCCATAGGTTCGCCACCACTGTCCTAGTATGATAATAACCGTGATCTAAATATGAAACAGAACATTGGATTGACCTTTAAGGTCCTTCATCTTTAGCCATCTTAAGTTTCTACTTTAAGCTCAAAACTAGCTTCCTGCTGACTTCTTATCTTCCAGTGAAGCCTCTGTCTGTCTACACCTTTTTTTCACTTCTCATGTTTTTCTGAAGCCTTGCTATCCTTTTTAAGCCAGAGCACATCTCTTGATATACCTTCATTTCCTAACTAATATTATCTATCAATGACCCTTTTCTTAATTTCCTCCTGTTTTTCCTTTAGTGGGCCATCAATTACTTGGAGCATGTATTGATTAGCAATTGTGTCAAGTTTCTTGAAGTTTTTCTGGGAAATGCTGAGGCTTCCAGGTACTGCAGAGTCTTCCTTATGCTGATTTCATAGCATACCTTACCTGAAATGAGACTTAAATTAGCCACATGCTCACAATTTGATCTTACAAAAAGAGGATCCTTGGCTGTTTCTACAGGACAGATATTAAGGAATTTAAAAATTAGGAGGGAGGAAAGTTTAAACGTATAACAATTAACATATGCCAAGGCAAACTGAAATATTAACCTAGGAACGTGAGCAATACATTAAATGCTTTCCCATCAAATGCAGGGCACTTGGTTCAATGTATCCCAGTTTTTGACAAGTTAAGCTTATAGTTAAGAAAGAAATCTGATTTATATATTGGCTTCCTTTTCAAAATTCTCTGTAAAAGGCTCGGTAAATTCAACTCGTACTGTTGACATTTCCTGCTATAAAATTGTAAGTATGATGCCAGCTCTGCTCCTCGTGTGCTTGCAAAGCTTTTTAAAATTGAAATAAGGAATTTATTTCATGAAAGGGATTGGCTTTTGATTCATGATTTCCTTTTCTTAAAAAAAAAAAAAAAAAAGAATGAAACCCTTGAGGTTTGGAAATGATAGGGCAAGTTCTGTGCCCTGGAGATGGGTTGTTTTGAATTGTAGCTGCACAGCAACACCCAGATAATGTTCTTGCAT
Source organism: Azemiops feae (assembly GCA_023970755.1). Lineage (NCBI taxonomy): Eukaryota > Metazoa > Chordata > Lepidosauria > Squamata > Viperidae > Azemiops > Azemiops feae. Next base: position 1,047,282 of record JALGBA010004089.1, on the reverse strand, counting down.
GCACAGTCTTTCCCTGCTTAATGATTCCAGGTAAGAAACAAATGTTCACGTTTATTTCCCACTCCCCAACCCCATAGCATGATTTACATAGCCTTACAACCAGTGTCTCAAACTGGAGGATGCCTTACCTACTTAAATGCATACAGCAGGGGTGTCAAACTGCCGGCCCGCAGGCCGGATGCGTCACGCCGAAACCGCGCCCACCCCATTGCCGGCAATGGGGGGAAAGTCGCGATACGTCGCGACACGTCACGTGACGTTGCCAGTTTGACACCCCTGGCATTCAGAGAGAGAGAGAGGGAAGGAGGGAGGGAGAACACTGATACTCTTTATTCACTCACTCACTTCTGGGAATTCCCCCACAGTCAAAAGGAAGGCCATTACATCCCTATGGTTTCACCTTACTCCAGATAGTCCTCGATTTACAACATTTCATTTAGTGACCATTCAAAGTTACAATGGCAATGAAAAAAAGTGACTTATAACCGTTTTCCACACTTACAACCGTTGCAGAATTCCCAGGGTCACGTGATCAAAATTCAGACGCCTGTCAAAACAGGCTCACCCGGGGTCCTGTGATCACCTCTTGTGACCTTCTGACAAGCAAAGTCAATGGGGAAGCCAGATTCGCTTAACAACCATGTTACTAACTTAATAACTGCAGTGATTCACTTAACAACTGTGGCAGGAAAGATCGTAAAATGGGGCAAAACTCGCTTAACAAATGTCTCACTTAACAACAGAAATGTTGGGCTCAATTCTGGTCGTAAGTCAAGGACTACCTGCGGTCTCGTTTTTGAAGTAATGATCTGCATGGGCCTCCATCATTCTCCAACAAAGAATCTTAACTAATCTATAAATGCTCAGTCATTCCCTTTGGCTGGGTTACTTATTTCCATTGGGGGGCATTAAAGGCACAACGGGTACAAGGCTTAAAGCAATTATTTCATCCTTTATTTCCCCATCCCCCAATCTGAAAAACAAAACCAAGAAAAGTAAGTCTGAATATTTTGGTTTAGCCCACTTCACTGAGGTCCTTCGGAGATCCTGTGTAAAGCATAATGAAAATTGTCTACCTGCCATCAAAGGAGAAGGAAGAGATGCTATCAGAAAAAAAGCACAGAATAATTTCGTTTCAATTCAGAGTGGATTCAGTTTTTTAACCTTTTTTCAGAGAATCTTGAAGAAGCCCAGACAAGAGTTTTCCATAAGTTCAGGTTTATTCAAAAAATCATTTTGTTTTGTTTTGTCTTTCAGTCACCTCTGCTAGTAGTTTCCTTCCCCTCCTGTTTCCAAAATTCTCCCAGGTAAGATGAAGAAATTGGCCCACAAGATGGAAATCATGGGCTATTTCAGGCAGCAAAGTGGAAATAATATTCAGGTGGGGGGGATCCTAAAATGAAGTGCAGAGAAGGGCAACAAAGATGATTAGGGGACTGGAGGCTAAAGCATATCAGGAACGTTTGCTGGAATTGGGTATGTCTAGTTTAATGAAGAGAAGGATGAGGGGGGACATGATAGCAGTGTTCCAATATCTCAGGGGTTGCCACAAAAAAGAGGTAGTCAAGCTATTCTCCAAGGCGCCTGAGGGCAGGAAAAGAAGTAATGGATGGAAACTAATCAAGGAGAGAAGCAACCTGGAACTAAGGAGAAACTTCCTGACAGTTAGGACAATTAACCTGCCTCCAGAAGTGGTGAATGCTCCAACACTGGAAGTTTTTAAGAAGAGACTGGACAGCCATTTGTCCGAAATGGTATAAGGTTTCCTGCCTGAGCAGGGGGTTGGACTTGATGACCTCCAAGGTCCCTTCCAACTTTATTATTATTATTATTATAACATGATCCAGTGAAGTTGTAGGTTCAGATGTGGGGGAAAAAGCAGCAAGAAAAAAAAAAAGTAGACCAATGCTGTAAACTATTAGCTTTGCATGCAGTTAACTTTGAGCAAGGATAACATTGTCCAAGCTTTAATGCAAGTCTTAATAAAGAACTGCTTTTAAAAAGCTGTTATTTGGAAACATCCATTTAAAAAAAACAACAGCACTGTATTGGATGAGACTGTGAGTTTCCTTGTTAGCAACAGTTAAGTATGTCTATGGAAAATCCTCAGTCATCCAGGTTGTCCCAAAGGTGCTTTTTCAAGAGGCAGCTGAACTTTCTTGTTTTTCTTTGAAGACGTTTTGCTTCTCAGAGCTGAAGAAGCTTCTTGGATCAGAAGCGAAACATCTTCAAAGGAAAACAAGAAAGTCCAGTTGCCTCTTGAAAAAGCACCTTTGGGACAAAAGGTAAGTATGTTGTACTGAGAGGATCTCACTAATTTGAATATGCTATCCCACATTCTTGATGGTATAATTTCCCCATCCTGTTTGTACTAAGCAAGCCTCATCTCACACCAGACGGACCTAGAACTAATTTTGTTATCCAGTCTCATTTTCCATAGGGGCATCTGAGACAGAGATTGATCCTAGCAAGAAAACCTTCTGTTGTTAAGAAGATTATTTCTATATGAGACACAGAAGAAGGAAAACACCAAAGAAAGACATATGAACTACCTGTCATCTTGCTGTGAAAATTTTCTACATGCTGACTGAGTGGATGGGTTCTATAATGTGTCATAGTGGTCATCATTCTACCCACTTCAGTTCAGCCAACGAATAACTTCTGGGTAATGCCTGAGTTACATTATATGGAAGTAAAACTCTTCACCTGCAACAAAAAGATCTGGATGATACCGTGGGATTCATGTACACCTTGAAGATGATGTACATTTAAATTGCATGCTGTATTTGTGGATGCAAAATTATTTGGATTCTCAGTCTTTCTACTTCCTGTTTGTCTGAATAGAGCTCCAAGCTACATTCCTTGACTGAACCCAAAAAATATGCTGTAACCATTAGGATGTCTGGAAGTTGAGTCATGGCAAATTGAAAAGAAGTCCAGTTGCCATGACTCACCTTCCAGACAACTCTACTTGGATGACTGAAAATCTTCGTTGACATCATCATTGATATAATGTTTTGTTATGTCCAACTGGTAGATGTGCTAATCTTTTGCTGAATTGGATTCTTGATATCTTTAACAAATTCATTGATTTCAGGCATCATATTGGCAGGAGGGTTTTTTTTTCCCCTGAATAAAACATAGATCAGATAATATTTTAGGACGGATGCTCCTAGTTATACAATATGTGAGTAAAATGCAGATAGAGCACACCAACTTGTATTTTAGATATTAAAATGTCAACTAGAAATACTCGTGCCAAATGCACACAGCAATCTTATACTTGCTCCTACTGACTTTTATTACATTTTTGTTATTCCAGTTCAGGAAATAATCCAGTCTTTCTCTGCATAATTTCCTTATCCTTCACCATTTTCAGTATCTCCCACATATGTCACCTGCAGATTTCATCAACTTGTTTCTGAATAAAATAGGCTTTAACTGGAAGGAGCCTGGGTGTTGCTGAATTTCCTATTCTAAACTAATCAGGCAGATCTTTAGCTGTAGAGCATTCTGTTGCCCTGAAAACACACAAGAGCTCTTCTCTGAGAATGATTACTGTCTTTTCAAGGAATATCTAGCTTAAGAGGCGCGCTGCAGAAGGAAATTGACCATGAATAGCTTTTCCCAAGAAACTCTGGAGGTCTGCTCAACCTTTACTTGTTAAAACTGCAGATGAGTTATATAATTTCATATTGCCTCTCTATGCACTCAGATTAGAAAGTATGAGAAGAGCTATGGTATTACATTGAAATTGATGACAATAAGGATGCCCAGATCTATTTCAGTTCAGAAAGAGTCTGATAGCACATTATGAGTCTCTGTGCGTGTGTCTGTGCTTGTGTACATGTGCATGCATCTTTAATTGAACATTGACTCCTGGTGACAGCCTGGATTTGTCCCTGCAATTTTCTTGACAAAGTTTGCCATTGCTCTCTTTCTAGAGCTCAGAGGGAGTGACTGGCACAAGGTTAGACAGCTGGCTTTGTACCTAAAGCAGGACTAGAACTCACAATCTCTCAGTTTCTAACATGGTGCCTTAATCTCTATACCAAATTGGATCTCTTTGAGCCTAGCATTTTTTATACAATGCATACATTTTCACGAGTAGCAGCTCACTTCTGTCTATAGCATCTCTATCTAGTAGATCAGAACCAAATGTGATTGTTCTGATAAATAAAATCTGTCTAAAGATAATAAATTTGATAGTATGTTCTGAATGGAAGCTGGAAGCATGTGGGCAATCCGTCATATTTCTTTATAACATGATGGTTTTGCATCATTTTATGTAGTTTTTTTTTTTTTTAGAAAGGCACAAGCTTAGGCTGGTTAAGAAATAGAAGCTGTCGAGGTCATGATGGAATTTGATGAAGTTTTCTTTTTCTATGGTGCCAGTGATGGAAATCCAGAGTGCATTGGAGTTGGGTGGCCAATAAATGTAAATAAATATACATAATCCCACTTCTGTGTAACAAAGGGGGCAGAAGTATGACCTTACACATAGCTATTTCCACTTCTTTCAACAAATGTTCCTTTTTCATAATAACCAACATAATACAAATTATTTTTCAGCCAGTATTTGCACATCCTGAAATTTTTCTATTCATTTTCCTATCTTTAATTAACATTTTTTTTCAATATACACAATGTGTTTGCTCTGGATTCTTGCTTTATTTATATAAAGTTGCAATAATTCAGTTCATTTTTCCGGTCAAGTATACATTATTTTTAGATCCATTCTCCTCATTACATCATACAGTCTATCCAATGTTCATTAAAAATATTTCTTTCAGTTTCCCAGCTTAACAACATAATATTGTCTAGCCACAAATCTAGAAGCACACTCACATTCCCAAGCAATACACCTCTAATGCATAACATTCCTTATTCATTTAACTTCATTAAGTGGCTAAATATAATCATACAGCTTTATCTTACTTAATGTTTAGCCATTCACTTAACATCTCATTTGTTCAAATGTGTTTTTTTCATATTTTACTTTTCATATTTTTATTTTAATTTACAGCACTCAGCAAGCAATCTCAAAGCTTTACCTTTGTGTAAAAGAACCTAATTACTGCATTATATGCCTTCACTAAATCTAGAAGCATATAATAAATGATTACTCATATTCAAATATTTAATCATGGCTTGTTAAGACTAAAAATCTGGTCTGAACACTCTAATGCAACATCAAATTGCATTCAGTTCCCAAATTTTACTTATTGTCCCCAATCATATCCTTTTGATTACTGAAACACCTTCCCCAGGCACACTTGAAAACTTGTCCCATTATATCATTCTATCATTCCCTTTTGCTATTTTCTTCCTTTGTATATGGGGGGTGAGAACAGCATTTTTCCATCAGACGCACAGACATGTTCACACATCCACTCTACAAACAAGCCACAGCTATCTTAAGATTTCTCTTGCTACACCACCTACACATTCATTCCCGCTATTTTTTTAAGATTCTCACAGCATATGTAACTCCCTCTTCATCCAGTCCATTTTTCTCACAATCCACTCTTGATACTGTTAAAAAATGGTGTGTCCTACTCTCTTTTTCCCTTTAGTAATTATCTCAGTCTTTCATCAGAAATAAAACCAGTCACGCTTTTAGATTCATATTTATTCTTTCTCATGCATACATATGAATAGATTCATGGTTAAGTACTATTTGAAACAAATATACTTTTTCCCCCTAAACAGATGCTGACTATTTTCATCCATTTATTCATTATTGGATTTTTGAGTGGCCTAGTAATTTTTTTTATTTTTCCCTACCTATCCATTCATTCATATAACTTATTAAAATATATTTTATCCTGATTGCATTCATTCACAGTATTGCACTCATCACCCTAAATTCATCTCCAGTTCTTCCATTACCATTTACCATCTATAGGAACATACTATGTAACTATCATATCTCCAACTATGGATTCCTACTTTCAAAAACATTCACAATACAGATGACACCAATTCATACATTTTAGCCATTTGATGCTTTATACTAAAAAATCTCCACCTGCATATAAATATTCATTAACTCTACTCCACAGAACTGATGACCATCATTCAGATCAATTACATCCTTATGTTTTTTGATAGTTAAACAGACACAAAATACATCTATTTTTCATGTCCACATTCATCTGTTAACGCATGTTCATTCCATTTATTCCTTTATATTCCAGGTCATAATCTTCCAAATGCCATGGCTGCCAACAGATGAGACCATCAAAATTGACTTCTGCCTTACAGTATTGCTTTAGTCAGCTGAGACATTCACAAAACACTTTTTCATAAGATAGAGTGGGTGTGGAATAGATTGTTATCCTTAGTCATATCTATGCTACCTGAACCATTATCTGCTAAAAATAAGGACAATAACGGTCAATTTATGCTAATTTTGGCAAATACACAGCAAATATAACCAAGCCCCAGTCTTACTACAAGTATTTTCACACTATTCTACAAAATGTAGGATCTTTTTTCTGTGAATTAGCAAGCCAAAATACTTTTGCCCCTATTCCTCCATACAGAGGGTAGTTGTAACAAATTTATTGTAGCATAAACAGTCCACTTTTTTAGTTGTTCAAATATTTTGATATAGTACCAAAGAAAAACAAGCACATATATGTATGTTTTGCATGTATGTGTATAAACACACAACACATACAAACACACATATGCTGCAGTTGGGTGTAGTGATTAAGGTGCTGGACTTTAAACCAGGAGATCATGAGTTCCAGGTCACTTCCATAGGCATAGAAATTGGCTGAGTGATTTTGCTGAGTTGCAAGCCAATCATGTTTTCTAAGCCCAACCCCAACCTCACAGGGTTGCTGTGGGGAAAATAGGAGGAAGGAACAAAATGTGCAGCATATTCAATTGCACAAAAATGTAGGTGGAATATAAATCTAAGAAGTATATATAAAAATCCAAAATATTTTAAAAAATACATTTAAGCAGACTAAAAAAAACACAACAAGCATTAAAAATACTAAATAGGAACTTGTAAGAGTCCAAGTAAAATAAATCCAAAGTACTTTATAAATGAAGAAATCCCCCCCCCCCCCGCTTTTTTTGTTTTTGTTTTTGCTTTTGGACTGTAATTCAGCATCACATTAACTTCTTTGAATCTTAATTTTCTTCAGAGACTTTGGTTCACCATACTAAGAAAATTCAACCAATAAGAAGCTACAAACGTATATGTTTAAAGTATGCATATTTGCATAAAAAAGTTGACAACTTTTTAAGCATCTGTTGGTGATATGCCTAAAATAACCATCCAAACATCTGATTTTACAATTGTAAGAAATTATTCCATGTTTTTTTACACCTTAGGACAGAGATTTTCTAATTTTTCCAGGTTGTGCAAACTGTTAGTTTGAAAAATTAAAAATTCCAGATGACCTGATCAAGAGGCAAAACACTAATGACTGGAAAAAAATCCATAAAACTAAAAGTAAACTATTTACTGAAATTGCAACATTAATATTTCAAAGTACAAAAAATAAAATCGAATTTTACAATTAGCAGGGAGGTTAATGTTTTACTCAAACAAATCATTGTTCAGTGACTGAATGTGATTGCTTTTCATGGATAACAGTTCAATATTTGGAGCAATTGATGCTACTTGTAAGCAGAGATCATCATTTAGCCTACTTCAATATTTTTTATTTCTTGTTGCATATTAAAGGGATGTTTATGCATCCAAGTCATGTCTTTGCAAATGGTTTAAGATATTTTAATGCTCAACCAGCAATTTCAGGATCTATATACTACTAAAACTCTCATCATAATATTTAACTGGCAAATTGGAGCATCATATGATAACAGTTTAACCTCAAATGGGTTAACACAGTGTGTGTCCAAAATTCAGAACCCACAACTTCCAACGGAATGAAATTTGGGGAAGTTGCTCCTTCCATGCTAATGGCTGCTGCTGTTCTTTTGGGCTGCTGCTACACTTGGGTGATTTTCATTTTCAATGTTCTGTTACAGTTTCCCAGCCAGTCTCACAATCCCTCCCTCCCTCCCATTACCCAGCAGCAGCCACTTACCTGCCTCCTGGGAAGGGAAGGGAAGGGAAGGGAAGGGAAGGGAAGGGAAGGGAAGAGGAGATTTCTTTACGTAAACAGCAAAACAGAATGACTAAGGGAGGGCATAAAAACAGTGAGAGCAGAACCAACTTTTGACTTCCTCCTGGCTTCCCCATTGAGTTTTCTTGTGGAAATCTGACAGTAAGTGTTGAAAATTTCCTCTTCCCTTCCCTTGAAGAAATATTATCTATAAGATGAAATCAGTAAAGTTGTCAATAAAGTCTTCCTTTTCCTTTAATTTTAATTCAGATGCAATTGAATGGGATTTACTCCTAAGTAGCTATGTACAAGAGGCCACCTTGGTGATCATGCAGATTTCTTTGGGACACTCACTTGCATATAGACAATCTGCAAAGTTAAAAAGTGAAGGAAGGAGAAGAGATGGAGAAACTCACTGGGCTCATTCCTGTGCTGCTGAGCAATGTAGCAGAATGGGACAACTCGGTGTGGCCAGCTCGAGGCAGCCAGTTTGTGGCACTGCCAAGTCATCACTGCTGCCAAATTATTGCAGGACAACTCAACATAGGCAATTCACTTTAGAGACAACTTGCTCTGGGCACCCGGATGAGCTATATCAATAACTTATTGCTCCAAATCAGATATAATCAAATAAAATATTTTTAATATGTGCCTAAATTGCAATGCATATAGTGTATCATGGATTTTCTATTAGAAAGGCCGATGCTATCTGAATAGCATCTCTCTCACCTACAATCCTCTGCACACAGAATGAACGTATCTGTATTTTGGATGAATTTAATTTTAATCTGTAGTTGCCATAAATTCAAATCTTAATTCCTAGTTCTTGCTGGCAGAGGAACATACAGAAGAACAAAATATACAGGATAACCAGCAAAAATAGGAATTCCACAACCAGAAAAATGCAACACAAGTTACTCTCAGCAAATACAGCAAAATCATATGGAGTATCTCTTAAAAACAAAAGGATCTAACAAGAAAATATAGTTCTTGCAAGTTAATTTAGCAGAGCAATTCTATTTTGTCTTTGTATTATATATGAAGCTCATTCTCTTCCCTTAACATCAAAGGGGAAAGAAGTCACTGTGAATGGGAAAAACAAAATGAAACAAAACTTTGTAATGAAATCTTCCAAAATGATCAAACTGGGAATTTAATTTATCGAGAGATCTGGCACATCCTTTTTTATTGTGCTTTGAAGCTAGGTATATATATATTTTAAATCATAGCATATCTAAAGCAGCCATCTCTTTCTCTAGGCTTCAAACCAAAATGCTTCTGGTTTAAGAATCACTTAAGCAAGCTGGCTCCTTAAAGCAGCTATATCTTTTTTCAGGTAGATGAAGAAGCCAGAAAAAAGAAGTGACCAATTTAAAAAATAGCAAAGAGGTGCTGTGTTCATTCTTTCTGGAGGTACAAATCACTTCTTCTGATGGGCCAAGCAAGGGAAATAGTTAAGCGATACAATACTACTATTTTGAAAGCTAATTGCTGTGACAGCTTACCTCTGGCTTGTATGAAAATTTTACTCTACCAAGTCTCATTTACTCAACAAATAAAGAGAGACAATTAGTATTATATTACACTAATGTAAAGGTTAAGCACACATATAATTTTCCCCAAACCATCCATGTAATAAATAAGGAATGGGTTGATGGCTTCTCATTTCGGTTTCTCATTTCTGAGGAAGGGTTCTTTATCAGATGTCATTGGGAGTCATTAGTGAGCACTAATCCTTCTCAAATGACTGTAAAATGAATGTGATCCTTCTAACTTGCAGTACCATGTAGCCTATTATCACAATTAAAGAGTATCTTCATAAAATTTGATGTACAACATACCTATGAATTTCTAATTAAAGCCCAGATCTGCCTTTATTCCCCTAGGCCTAAAGAGAAAAGGTCTGCTTCAAACACATGGATATGACACTATTATAGCTGCATCTCCCAAATTCACTGAAAATGGGAAGGACATTTAGAGCAAATTCTAGACTGTGGGAATGTTACAGTAGAAATACAAAATTACATGAACTTAAAGAAATGTAGATTGACATATAACATTTTTCAAAGCAAAATGTGATCATGTTATATTAATCATTAAAAAATATTTTCAGTGAGGCCACATGCTATAGGTAAAATATAAAAGTGAGTCTTATCCTATTATAAGTTATATGTAAATGGATTGATTTATTGGTCACATTAAAGAACCATGGTATCCTAACACGCGCAGATTCTGGTACACTGGAATGTTTTGAATTAAATACCAGTGCTTCAATAAAACAACCTACTGTACTATATCCCAAAGATCAAAGACGATAATTTCCCTTCTTCCTCTCCATTCTAAGATTCTGCCCCCCCCAATACCAGTTCTAATATTCTTCCACCTGCAGAATACTGCCATGCACAATGATTATACATATTTCAATACATACTTCAATATTTTAGTCTTAAAAGTGACTAGATTGTAAATTATTCCTTAATTTATAGGGCAGTTACTGCTCTAGCACTACAAGAATATATTTTACTTTTTATCAGTGAGTTTACAGTAGTATTTTTCACAAATTGTGTCCACCACAAATGTGCTCATTTCCTTTATAATATCTAAAAATGATAGCAGTATAAATCCATCACCAATATATTTTTCAGAATGACATATGCTGTGCAGATTATTTTTCCTTGATTGAATGTAATTGTTTCTAAATAGGAGATATATAAATTTGTTATCCTGAAGCAACTGGGCTCTCCATATCAGCACTTTAATTTGATAATAAATCTTTCTGTATATCTAGCAGTATATCTAAAATATATTTTTAAAAAATCAATAGGTCAATATTAGATCTGAAATCCCCAACATATTATATCACTATCTTTTTAGATAAAAATTGTAGAATATGGATTACAAATGCATTTATATATTTCTTCCAAATTAAGCTGATTTTGTTTGTGGGAAGATGAAGAGTATAATTATTGGCTTTTCTATAGCTTCCTTTTATCTAGCTTTTATTCTGTATTCTACTATTTCCCATTTTTAGCATTTTGTTATCATGACATAATTAAATGACATGTCAAATTACTCCAATATTATAGCCAAAATAATTATATGAACACCAAAAGCTAAGTCTAACTCAGAAATCTGGTCTTCTCTCTCTCTCTCTCTCTTTGTCTCTGTGTGTGTGTGTGTGTGTGTGAGAGAGAGAGAGAGAGAGAGAGAGAGAGAGAGAGAGAGAGAGAGAGAGAGAGAGAGAGAGAGTTTTAAATATATCACTCTTTGTAAGGTGTTAGAGATTGGAATTTGGCAGGTGTCCTTGTTAAAGGATACACTGCCGTACATAAGTGATGAAACAGAACTGAGTGATTAAGTGGCAGTGATTAAGTATACTATCTATAGATCATCCATTAATTTGCAGAGTAACTCACTGAAAAAAGGTAAGTACTCATAAAATAGCTATCTTGGATTTAGAGGATGGCTTAGTCTAGCTATCAACAAATGGTCACAGCAAATTTTTAACAACAACAACAATAATAATAATAATAATAATAATAATAATAATAATAATAATAATAATAATAATAATAATAATAATAATAATAATAATAATAATAATAATAATAATAATAATAATAATAATAGATTACAAATCTAGACATGATCGAGTTGCTAAATTAATCCACTGGGCATTGTGTAAAAAATACGACTTGCCTGTGTCCAAAAAGTCGTGGGAACACAGGGTGGAAAAAGTTGTTGAGAATGAGAGGGTGAAGATCTTGTGGGACTTTCGAATACAGACAGATCGCCATTTGGAACACAATACGCCGGATATCACAGTTGTAGAGAACCGAAGCATACAGCTGATTGATATTGCTGTACCAGGAGATGCCAGAGTCGAAGAAAAAGAACTGGAAAAAATTACGAAATATCGCGACCTGGCCATCGAAACTGCGCGATTATGGATGAAACGTGTAACAGTGGTACCTATTATCATCAGGGCACTGGGAACTATGTCCAAAAACTTTGCAAAATACATCAAGAAATTGCAGCTTCCTGCAATAATTCCAGCAATGTTACAAAAAACTGCGCTACTCGGAACATCTTATATTTTAAGAAGGTACCTGGTTGACACCTAGGATGCTGGTAGCAACCCATGTCAACCATCAGCGCCAGCCAATTTGAATGTTCAGTTGACTGAGGTTCATGTTTAATGAATAAAAGTTAATACTAATAATACTAATACTAATACTACTACTACTACTACTACTACTACTACTACTACTACTACTACTACTACTACTAATAATAATAATAATAATAATAATATTAATTATTATTATTAATAATAATAATAATAATAATAATAATAATAATAATAATAATAATAATAATAATAATAATAATAATAATAATAATAATAATAATAATAATAATAATAATAATAATAATAAAAAAGTTGGAAGGGACCTTGGAGGTCATTTAATCCAACCCCCTGCTCAGGCAGGAAACCCTATACCAGTGATGGCGAACCTTTTAGAGACCGAGTGCCCAAAAACTGGCCCTGCCCCCGCTCCACTCCCTGCCCTGCCCCCACCCCGCCTGCCCGCAGGGCCACTCACCACCTCCAGGGCCTGCCGCAGATCGCCCAGGCAGCCCAGCAGCGCAATGGTGGCCACACCCTCTGCCCATGCCCCGCAGCATCAACTGTGCGCGATGGGGCGTGAGGGCAGAGTCTTGTCTACGCTGCCTGGCTGCCATGTCCTTGGCTGCGCTGCTCTGCGTGGGCCACACTCGGGGGCGACTCTCCTCCAGGGGGGCTGCTGTGAGGGGGAGGCAAGGCTGGGGCAACAGCATGTGTGCCCACAGAGAGGGCTCCGAGTGCCGCCTCTGGCACCCATGCCATAGGTTTGCCACCACTGCCCTATACCATTTCAGACAAGTGGCTGTCCAGTCTCTTCTTAAAAACTTCCAGTGTTGGAGTATTCACAGCTTCTGGAGGCAGGTTGTTCCACTGATTAATTGGTCTAACTGTCAGGAAGTTTCTCCTTAGTTCTAGGTTGCTTCTTTCTTTGGTTAGTTTCCATCTGTTGCTTTTTGTCCTGCCTTCAGGTGCTTTGGAGAATAGCTTGACTCCCTCTTCTGCTATCATGTCACTCCTAGCCCTTCTCTTCATTAAACTAGACATACTCAATTCCAGCAACCGTTCCTTATATGTTTTAGCCTCCAGTCCTCTAATCATGTTTGTTGCTCTTCTCTGTACTCTTTCTAGAGTCTCAACATCTTTTTTACATCATGGTGACCAAAACTGGATGCAGTATTCCAAGTGTGGCCTTACCAAGGCATTGTGTAAAGTGGTATTAACACTTCACGTGATCTTGATTCTATCCCTCTGTTAATGCAGCCTAGCACTGTGTTGGCTTTTTTGGCAGCTGCAGCACACTGCTGGCTCATATTTAAGTGATTGTCCACTAGGACTCCGAGATCCCTCTCACAGTTGCTACTATTGAGCAACGTATCACCTATACTATACCTGTACATTTGGTTTTTCTTGCCTGAATGTAGAACCTTACTTTTTTCACCATTGAATTTCATTTTGTTAGAAGTTTCATATTTGATGTAAAAGATAGATTTATTAAGAAACTAGACACCCATGACATTCTAGTATCAGAGATATTTCCTTACCTAAACAGAGAAACAGAATGACCATGGGTGCATAAAATAATCAGTGGGAATGGGAGTAACTTCCAACTTCTTATTAGGTTACCCATTGAGTTTACTTGTGGGAAGCTAGAAAGAAGCTTCCTTCCTTCCTTCCTTCCTTCCTTCCTTCCTTCCTTCCTTCCTTCCTTCCTTTCTCCCTCCCTCCCTCCCTCCCTCCCTCCCAGTTTACAACCTTCCCAGTTGGTCTCTGGGAAGTCATTGGGGGAAGCTGGATTCAACTGCAATGATTTTGCTTAACAACTATGGCAAAAAAAAGTTCATAAAATCAGGTGCGAGTCACTTAACAACCACCCTGCTTAGCAACGGAAATTCTGGTCCCAATTTTAATCATAAATAAAGGACTACCTCTAATTAGCAATAACAATACAGTGGCTTATATCTTCATATTCAGAATAGTTATAGCCCCTCTTGTTTCCACTAAATTAATTGCAATCCTAGAAGTATTTTCTAAAACATATACCTTTCATTGTAGCATATAGTTGCAATATATTTCCATAATGTTATCCCTGATTGAAATAATTTTCAATGCCATTTTTTTTCCCGAGCTTTCGGGATCAATATATACAGCTGAATTTCAGTCCCAAAATCCTTAAATCATGAAGCAATCGGGTCCCTTCATTTTGAAGACAAATGCAAAAGGACCACAACTCTTTGCTTTACCTGTCCTGACCCCCCCCCCCTTTCAAAAAAACCGACAGAGGCTTCTATGCCAGTTGATAAGAGGGAAGGAGTGCGCAGAGTGGCTTATGGAAGGAAATTACATCATGATTTCTGCAGGACAAAGAGAATCGCACTGCCTCCTCAGCACAAAGCTTTCTCTTGAGACAAATCCAAGTTGCTTTGTCCAGCCAGTAATAACAGCAATAGATTTTTTAAAAAGGAAAAAAATATTTTCGTAAAATTATTCCCTATTCACTCTGCCTTTGTAACGTCAATGAAGAGGCACCCGATACTGAATTTCAATAATAGTTGTTCCTTGCTCCAACTCCCCTGCCTTGGGGGGTTCGTTGCTCCACTCATTACTCTTCGAAATGAATTGTCCCTTCATCCCCTCTATTCTTCCTTCTTCCATCATCCCCACAATGAAGCTGTGTCTTTCTCAGGATCTCCCAGGATTCCTGGCTTTCTTTCCCTCGCTAGGACACATCATTAATCGTCGCAAGATGTTTGCTCAAGATTGACACAGACGCCCAATTTACTCTCCAGAGACAGGGAAGAGAAGGCAGCCTTTTTCTGCTTTGTCCCCTGCTCGGCTTTCAAGTCTTCAGCTCAGCATTGCACAGATCCCTAGTATTTCAGCCCTGCCTTCTTCATTTATAAAATTTCCGCTGTACTGAAACATTCTTCTCTGCTCCTTTGAAATTGCTGTATTTTGCAAGACTAGGGAAAGGTCACTGGACTCTGGCAATGGGGCAGGGATGGGAATGTCCCTGCCTCAGATGTGTCTGTGGGATCAACTGATACTACAACTTGGGCTGTGCGGGGCCTGCATTTCCCATCAGCTCCACTAGCTCTCCTGTTGAAATGGAGAACTCCAGAACTCCATAAGTCTCCACTGGAGATGTTCTCTGTTCAAGCTGCCTGTGACTTGCAGGGTTGAATCTTCCTCGGGGAAGGAGTGCTTCAAATCCCCGGTGACTTTTCTTTGCTGATGAAGCAATGTGATGCTCCCACTGCATCGAGTGCCAATGGAGCTCATTTTTCACAGTGAGACAAACTGTGGCTTATCTTTCCCTCAAGGATAAAGGGTTTATTCAGTCCTACCCATGAGATGAAGTGCATTTCATATTTCATGCTGAAGGTTCGCAGTGTCGAGCAATTCCTCCTAGGAAAGGCTGCAGACAAAAATCTGATTGTGTATTTTAAAAAGGATCTGATATGACATGTTACTGCTGTTGATAGTCTCCCAGACATTCATCATTCAAGGGACATAGGCAGATTTAAGGGTTTGTCACAAATTGCTGATGCTCTTCTTTCTCGGTGCATCTGAACTTGCACTTCTCTTCATATTTAATGACTTTTGGAGCCGAGCTGGCATGGGGATTTTTCATGCCTTCAAAGCTGCATTTGGAGGTCACTGAAAACACATGATGCACCAGTAAAGAATATGGGATGCTGCTCCTTCTGACACTACTGAATGGAGCCCACGAGTCGCTTGCAGTCTTGTGCCCTAAACAGTTGCTTTGCTTCCTGAGTGGGAGAAAAAGTCTCAGCTCTGCAGGAATTTAACAAAACCTGCCACTCTAAAGTATAAACTAATTAGATTTGTTACAGCACAAATAATGTAAAATAAATGAATAAAACTAATGATGCTATAATTGGTTGCATCCTTTCCTTTTCTCACTTGGATGTGCTGACAATATTTCAAATTCATTGTTACATGATGGAAACTCCTAAGTGCATTTTAAACAATTGAAATAAGTTTTTCTGGCTTTTGATTAGAAGGATCACCTATTCCAATGTCTTGTAACAGGGCAGAAACTAAATAACCCCCTACCCTGTTGGCCTTTTGCAAGACACAAAAGACCTGGTTGTTAGTTAATTTGTCTGTCATTGTTTGTTGATTATTGACCATAAGATGGAAAGATCTATTTGGATCTGTGGCACATTTATTACTATTCATTAATTAAATTTGTTTTGATGTTTGGGTGGAAGATTGTTTTGTTTTGTCTTAATTTACTGTTAGTCACCCAGAGTTGCACCGGCAAAATGGGCAGCCACATAATTGTTTAAATAAATAAATATCACATAGTACTTACTAGGCAGTCTGTTAAATGGTGAACAGCCCCCCTCCCCTCTTTCATTCCCCATAAAGGACTCCTGGTGAGGAAGTAATTGGTTTTTACTCCTTGTTATGTAAATATCAGTGGCTGGACTTCACCCTAAAGGATTTGATTTATATTTTGCAGTCTCTGAACTAATGCTGTCTATGAAGCATGCAGTTCAAAGAGGGTCTGTTTATATTACTCTGATGACTGCTGCTGTCATAAATCTGAGGATTTTTCTAATCTGGAATATGGTTGGGATTTCATTCAGAAAGGCTGCCTATTTTTACTGTGATCTAGAGCAGTGATTCTCAACCTTGGCAGCATTAAGACGTGTGGACTTCAACTCCCAGGATTCCCCAGCAAGCCAGCATGCTACTTGAACTTGTGACTAAGGCTCTGATTTCATGGGGTACACATGAGGGTGTGAATTCACTATTTCAATGGCAGAAAATACTTTCAGAGAAGTGGGTTATACCCTTCATAAACCTGTAAGGGTCAATTTTTCTCGAGATAAAATGATACTATCCATCCTAGGTCAGCGATGGCATGCATTTTTCATAGATGTTTTGCTGAAAAGTAAATCCATAGCTATTTTACATAACAATATCCATTGATTGATGGACATTTTGGGCAACGTTCTTCAGTTCTACAACATCATTAAGCATCTGGGTTGCTCCTGGCATTGTGAACCCATTTGAATGAATAAGGTGCGTAAGCAAGATTGTAGGGGGAATTTTAAAAGGCACAATGAAGGAGAAAGATCTTTAGGTCTGGATCTCATAAGAGCATCCGGACTGAAGGGGAGGTTTGAAAAAGGCTATCAGCAAACCAACATGCATAATATATTCATCATCAAAAAGTCAGAGCAAGAAGTGAAAGAGTGGTATATGCATGGAACCAGAATAATACCATGAGCTGATCAAGGTTACTTCTTTATTAATTCATGCCTATTTACAAGAATCTTGCTAAACTGACTGCATTCTCTTGGAAATGGTCAGATATTCAGGGATTCTGGGGGAGGTAAAATCTGCCCCATTTCCTGTTGTAGAAGTTTGGCCCCCTCTTCACACACACACACACTAACTAGCTGGAGATTCCACCAGACAGATTATACAGATGAACATGTTAAACAGATGAACCTGTAAAAGGTCTTTTTACCTTAAAGAGTTCTGCTACCCAACAGCACAGGTATAAAACTGAAAATGTACTCAGAAAAAAAGGCAATGTAGAAAAACAAAGCTATTTTATTTTAAATTTTGGGATTGTGAGGGACATAGCACAGACAATTCTCTCTTTACATGTATTTATTTATTTTATTTATTAGATTTATTTGCCACCCATCTCACTCGAAGCTATTGCTATAGTCCTCTTCCCCCCTGAAGCATATTGATATGAGTTTTTAATAATTTCTCATATAGAGCTAAACTTTGAATCAATAAGACAAGGCAAACAAAGGAATGAAAATCATAGAAATAATGAAAGAAGCAACATCCTGATAAAATTTAGCAATCAAGAGATTGTGCTCATAACCCTGATTTGGAAGATGGTTCGACCCAAATCACAGGCATGTGACAAAAGTCTTGAGGAGTATAAATAGTTTTAAACAATGTATTATTGTGATCATTTTAGATCATCTTAGATCTTAGAGCTCCATCTGGTAGAATTAATGTCTTGAGCACTGGGGCAAAGATCCAGTAAAGCTCAGGATGCATTGGAATGACAATGGAAAAGCAGGGAGGGAAATTTAAGGATAGAGAAACAAGAAGGAGGAAAGTGTGATGATAGATGTGTCCTTTTTAAAATGAAGATAGCAATAGCAATAGCACTTAGACTTATATACCGCTTCACAATACTTTACAACACTCTCTAAGTGGTTTAAAGAGTCAGCATATTGCCCCCAACAACCTGAGTCCTCATTTTACCAACCTTGGAAGAATGGAAGACTAAGACAACCTTCAGCAGGTGAGAATCGAACTCCTGGCAGTGAGCAGAGTTAGCTTGCACTACTGCATTCTAACTACTGAGCCACCATAGCTCTTCTTGATGCCCCCAAACAATTTCCTTAAAACAAAGAAAATGAGAAGATGCTTTTTTTTTTTGCTCTAGTAGAATAGTAGTAATAAAATTAACAGAAAAGATATAGAAATATAAAATTTCCAAAACGAGTTTCACAGTCCATATTAAAAAGGCTGAGGCACATCATCTTTTAGATGATTACCAAGACCCTATCCAGCAATGCATTGACACCAGTTTTTCCCAGAAACATTTCCAATTTTATAATTCAATTAGCAAAGTCCTGGATCTTCCAATTTCATGTAGGACTAGTAGAGCTACAATATCTGCACAGCTGGAACACATTAACCTCAGATGCATCTTTTGAAATTACTAAGGAGACAAAGAGGTGGGATATTGCTTTGAGAAGCAGACCTTATGCCAGCCTCTCAGAGCCTTTGGAAAACTTGAACTTACTTTTATTAGATGCCAAGGATGGCTTGGCATATGATCCACTAATTCAAAAAATTAAACTTAAAGAACCGAAATACATGGCATTCTAGCTAGGGAAGAGCCTGGATGTGCATTAGTCCCTTTCCCTGGACACCATTTAAAAACATTTCCCTTTGCAACAGACGTGACCAAAAGCTTCAACAAATAGCACTGAATGTTTACATTGATATTGTAGAATATGAAATTGTGGGAGCTTCCTATGTGTTCTTACTACACATAGTAATAGTAACAAGGGCAAGACAATTTAATCACAGTAATTTATGACAAGCCCCATTATATCCTGGTGAGCAAACATTACATCAATAGTATTATTGTTGAAATCAAAACTGATCAAAGGTAAATATCCATTTTTATCACAGGAAGATGGCTGTCAAGCTTCATTTTAGGCCACAATAAAGTAAAAGATAGTTGTAATCAAAGAGAACAAAAACAAAAAGTAGTGTATATCGCCAAAATCTTGATAGATTATTTGCAGTTGACCAGGTGAGTATTACTTGTTCATGTTCACAATTTGGTAAAACTGTAATATACGATTCTTCATTGCAAATTGCTTCAAAGAAGCAGCAGCCACCAACATGCCATCCGATTTGCATTGGCAGATGATGCAATAATCTTGACTTTTGAAGTATTTTTTTTTTAACTTAGAAAAAATATCTCAATTTTGCAGTTTTACAAAACCTCATAGGTTGAAGTCCATTATGAAGTAGCACCAGAGGGAAGGACGAGAAACAATGGTTGGAAACTGATCAAAGAGAGAAGCAACCTGGAATTAAGGAGAAACTCCCTGACAGTGAGGACAATCAAGCAGTGGAATAGTTTGCCATCAGAAATCGTGGGCGCTCCATCACTGGAGATTTTCAAGAAGAGACTGGACATTCACCTGTCTGGGATGGTATAGGTTCTCCTGCTTGAACAGGGGGCTGGACTAGAAGACCTCCAAGGTCCCTTCCAGCTCTATTCTATTCTATTCTATTCTATTCTATTCTATTCTATTCTATTCTATTCTATTCTATTCTATTCTATTCTATTCTAGCCAAGAATGCAACTTAAAAAAAAAAAAAGTTAAATTCAAAAGCTGGCTGGGTAACTTTGGGTCAGTCATTCTCTCTCAGCCTAGTCGTTCTCAAAGAATTGTTGTTGTGGAGAAAACAGGAAGAGGAAGAAGAAGTAGATATGTTCACAACTTTGAGTTACTTACAAAAAATAATAAAGGCAGTATACACATATACACACAAAGACTCATGCACACGTGTGTACACACACATCTATGTTTAGATCTAGGTTTTGTGTATGTGTGTGTGTGTGTGTGTGTGTGTGTGTGTGTGTGTGTGACTGATGGCAGCCAAACAATCCAAACCGTATTGCGTATTTGCTTTTCAGCCCCCACAATGCACACTAAGTATTCAGGTTCTCACAATTTCCTATATACATCAGCCATTGTACAGAGGATATGAAGCGCCTTTTCTTTGCTAAGTGGCTGCTACCTACAGGCACTAATGTGATTGCATTTTACCCATAAATGAGATAATTCTGAACTACCCAGAGTGATGCTACCGTAACATATTGGTAGGGGTCAATGCATTGGATGTCAGCCTCATCAGCAATATAGACTCACACTCACCACACTTATGAGAAAATCATGAGGTATCATTTTCATTACTTGCTCTCTAAAATGATTACAAGCCTTCCTCAGCATCTCAGCATCTTGTATTCCTAGTGAGCCAAGGCCAGTTTCCGTTTAAATACTTTAGCAGCAAACTCAGAAAATCCTCCCTCTCATTAAGCATCATGGTTTTGGGACCATATTTCTTAATCTTGGGGGGTGCTCCCATGTCATTTTTAATAGTCATTTTATTAAGAAGTAAAAAAAATTAGAATAGTAAAAATGTATACAAACTGGAAAAAAACAAAAAGAATAAAAGGAAAAAGGAAAAAGTACAGAAAAGAAAGGAAAAAGAGAAATAGAAATAAAAAAGAAAAATTAAGACTATAGTAAAGAAAAATAATACATATCTACTGGATATAAAATGAGTTTATCACAAGCATAAACAATTTTACTCACCTATCATCTCTTTAAAAATAACAAATGATCTCTTCTTTGCATATCCCATCTCTTCTCTATGAACAAATCCATATAACCTCATCATTTCAATCCTGATGACAGTAGAGGTCCATCAGGAGTTACCAGAAATAACCCTTAGCCTCATTAAATAAACCAACTTTATATTCCTTCCATTTACTTTTAACAATGTTAACCTTTAGTCCCTTTAAATAATGTCCTAAAACTTTATTTCTTTTCATATTTTTTCTCTGTCCTTTCTAACAAAGCTTCTTCCAAGCTTTAACAAGCCTCTTTTGTAACTAGAATATAGGAAAATTATCCAAGTCACTCTCTTGGTTTGTTGCTTGTATATTCTTTTTAATTTATTGAAACATCAGTCAGTTTCCTTTGTATGTCCACTGTAACATATTTTCCATGCTATTCTTGTAGCTATCAATTTTAAAATTCACTTTCAACTCAGTCTTGATCTTGTCAGGTAGAACTAGTTCATCTTCCATAACATCTTTTAAACACAATCTATAGAAGAAGGCACTCTTAAAATTACCTTCTGGATCCATTATTCAAAAATATCCTACAATATGTCCAGTGTTAAAATATTTTACTTCATTCTGTCATTACAAGTTGGATATTCTTCTCCTTTAATTTTTTAATTCCTTCTAGTTCCCTTTAGTGTCTAATTTTTAAAGTTTTATCTTACTTTAAAAAAAAGAATTTAAAGTAAAAGCATTTTCCTACAGGAAGATTCTTTATAATTTATTCCAAAAGTTTATTTCAAATTTATCTGGACCTTCAATTCATTTGCAAGTTTCTAAAAGCAACATCTGTTTAGTCCTTATTCAAAAACCCCTGATTCTTAAACTTGTAGTTAAAACTTCTTTCACTAAGGATTGGAGAAAACTGACCCAGTGCCGTAAATCTGTTGATCCAAAACTTTCTAACAGCTGAAAAGCAATTCACAAGCAATTTCCAAAAGTGATTAGAAAGGAAGTATGCAAACTTAGTGTCCTTTTAAAAGTTCTGACCGTGGTTTGAGCAAAATGTCTATTCCTCATCTCTAAGAGTTCTAAATCTGTTGAGGAGCAGTTGTGGGCATCCTCAAGGTCTCTCCTTGTTTGGAGAAGAATTACCAAAAAGTAGAATTACTGTCTACTTGTCAGTCTTCATTCATCACAGTTGTCAGTAGTCCTGTGTAATCTTGATTGGCCACTGTGTTGAACAAATGAGGTAGGAACTCTTTGCTGCCATGAACGTCCATAATTTTTGGTACTTTGCTTAATTTAAGGAGCAAAAAAAACCAGAAACTGCCAAATGTGTCTTTGGACTCTGGATTAAAAATAGCAGAACCACATTTTGTTCTCTGTATATCTACTTTGGAACATTTTTGAACAGTGGTAGTGGCAGCCATACACAGGATATGACAACATTCATAGAAATAATGTTCACCCAGGAAACGCTTGGTATTTTTGATTCCATAATAATGAGTGCTGGGTAACAATACAAATGGCAGCTTTCCTTACTGAGGCCTACCATGACAAAATCATCCCATCCTTTGTGCCTATAAAATAAAACTTTGTTGGTTACACTAAGATGTTCTTCAGAAAGTTCTTCAGTATCTCTGAAAAGTCACCCATATTTTCTGTAGAAAATACTATTCTGCGTTAGACATTTCTGGCTCTAGTAATAATTTCTTGTTTTATTAATATCCCATTAACAAATAGAGAAGACAATCTGCAAAACATAAAAATTTGCCCTCTACACTGAAATTGGTCACAAGGTATATTTTCATCGCAAGGATCTGGCTAAACAACATGGAGTTTCACTTCTTAAACTGCCTCTCTCTATTCATACAAATAAAGTATACATCACCACCCCCCTAATATATTTCCATTGCTCTGTAATGCACTTTCAATAAAGTTCATAACTTTATCAATGTTTAAATCATCTCCTTTCTAACAGAAAAGAAAGAGTGAGTCAGCCCATCCTCATCCACCCTGAGTTGTACAAAAACATTTTTGGCCCATTGTCCCAGGAAACACTTTTCAAAAGATTCTGCATCTTGTTATGAATCACATCTGTTGCCACCTAGTAGATATGATCAACGCTACTATAATCTATAGCAGTGGTCTTCAAAGTTGGCAACTTTAAGACTTGTGGACTTTAACTCCCAGAATTCCTCAGCCAGCCCTGGCTGGCTGAGGAATTCTGGGAGTTGAAGTCCACAAGTCTTAAAGTTGCCAACTTTGAAGACCCCTGATCTATAGTGTTACTAATATTCCATAGCACCACAGTTCTAACAGATCTTTTCCCTGACTATATCCTTTCCAGACACATTCATTGAGTTTGAACTCCCTGATTCTCCACTGGTGTGACTTCTGCTTAGATCTCTCTGAACTGCTTACACTGCCTCAGGAGACCGCCGAAAATCCTCTGCCTCATAGCTTTGCTTTTTTTGCATGATGGCTCCGGTATAATAGCAGAAACAAACAAAGCTTCAGTCAAATCACAAAAATATATTTACACACCAGGTTTCTTAAACCTATTTGCAGTTTGATAAAATGCAATAAATATTTTTACCTTCTAATCTAACCTGATGAAATAAGATAACACATAATACTGTATCTGATAAAATTTGTGTCTAGTGACATTTACACCACATGATTTTTGTTTGCTTAATTTGATGGCATCACTGATTAAAATTACTTATAAGTCTCCGTCACAAGTTAATAGACACTACTACTTTCTACATTGTGGTGTCCTTGGTGCTCTCTCAGCATATCTGCTTGCATATGTTTCATTGCCTGACTAAATAACAGCATCAATGCTAGTGAGTGTGGGGGTTTTCTCCCTGTTTATATACTGTAGCTTACCTTGTCAGTGTAGGTGGGGGTATGATTTTCTTTTTAGTAGTTCCTTGATTAGGGTATTGTTTTCTGCTTAATTGTTTTTCTGGTGTTAATCCCTGCTTATCTGGGTATTGGCTGCTGAAGAGGATATGTGCTGGTCTTTTTGCTTCCTTCTCAGCTTTTTCATTGTCTCTTTTGAATTGTGGGTAAATATAGTTTATCTCTATGTACCTGTTGATACCGGTAGTTAATTTGTCTTGAGTGCTAAGGTTCCAGGAATTCCCTTGTGTTTTTGGTTTAACTTGGTCTATGATGCTCAGTTTCCCAGTTGAAACTATGGTTGAGTCTGTCCATACGTTGTGAAATTAAGGAGCTTTCATCATGTCTTTGAAATGTTGAAAAACTAGAAGACAAATGTATTGATCTTGTAGAATGTTCTCTAAATATGGGGAAAACTGATAAGAGAATTTTAAAACATGCAAATTCTGATAAAAAGTAGTATTTAATTTACTGTAAGGGATGAATATTTTTTGAAAGAATAAAAAACAGCCATGTCACATTCTTCTGCCTACTGTTTAAATAGAAATGAAAATTGGGTATGTCAGGTGAAACATAAAAGTTAAATACAGGGGAATAGGATTCTTAAGAAATATGTAATAAAAGAAAAGGCAGAGACAAGAATAAATGGATGCTGAATAAATGTGGATTGTATATGAAATTAAATGACCAGTATGAAAGATATTGAAGTGATTTGGTCATGTAGGGAGAATGAATAAGGATCAAATTGCAAAATAAATATAAGAAGTATGAATGGTTGAGAGTAAGGGGAAGACTGAGAAATTTATGAAAGGGTGGAATAGATGAGATCTTGAAAAAAAAAAAAAGGTTGAGAAGCCTAAAGCACAAAAGACCAAAATACAGAATACAGACAGAGTATTACAATGGCACTGCAATTGATATCCCTATCCAGGGCTTTTTTTGTCATAAAACGCCCAGAACGGAGTTCCGGCACCTTTTTTGGATGGAACCTTGTAGGGTAGGCAAGGCAGGTTGTATGACATGTGTGAGTTCCGGCACCTTTTCTTTTTACAAAAAAAGCACTGTCCCTATCTATGATGCTGATCCTCACCTATTAATGGGAAATAGACAAATACTATGGCTTTAGAGCCAGTGATTACTGTTCATTTTATTGAAAGAGAAAATTTCAACATTAATGCTATTTCATAGGGGTTTTTAATAATTCCCACTATAATTAAAATAAAGAAAGCATCAGATAGTTAAAATGATACTCCTGATTATGAAAGAGATTTGGTTCCTGCTAAAAGGTAATTGATTATGTCTATACATTGAAGTAATGCACCAAGCAATGGATCTTAAAATAAAATACTCCTGTATAGAAGCAGTTTTGATCCCATTTCTTATAGTGTCCTTGTATAAGAAGACTTCCAACTAAGTCGGAATGGCAAGTTTCTGAATGCTCAGCTATGAAAGCTTCTATTGCAGTCCAGTCTTGGGGTTATAGAGCATGCTATGTGACACAGACAGCCCTGTGTTCCAACAGAGGAAAATAGATAGGAAAGTTTACATATAAGAGCAGTAGATCAGCCATGTTTGCCTTCCAACACTTCTCATAATCTGCCACAAAGACAGGTCACTAACCCTGCCTAATGACTGGACGGCTTTATTGGCCCCTTACTTTATAGCAGTGTTTCCCAATCTCAGCAGCTTGAAGATGCATGTCCTCCTGCCCATATTGTGAATTTCCTGACAGTACCATGCTACCAACTGACTAGATGGACCCTTGGCCTGATCCTAAAGAGCTGATGTCTTCAGCTTTGAAGGACGCATAACATTTGGAAGTAGCCCAGGCAAATGATTTAATTATAGTATAAAATGAGATGGTATAAGTACAACACAACGAGACTAGGAAGATTCAGCTATGACCATTCTCAATAACAGTTGTAGTTTCTATGAAGTTGATTGCCATGGTTGATCTGTCTAGTGAGGCTCATGTGTTATCTGCCTGAGCAACTTCCAAATGTTATCTTGTTTCTTGGGACTTAAAAATGTTTCAATCACCTTTATGTAACAGTTCGTGAACATGTCCATCAAGGTCATCTCTCTTACTCTATACAGATAGCGATGTGGTTCTCATCTTCAAAAAAAAAAACAGATGTAGGAAACTACAGGCCAATCAGCCTGACATCAATACCTGGGAAGATCCTGGAAAAAATAATCAAGCAACAGATCTACGAATACCTAGAAGCAAGCAAGCAAAGTTATAACCAGAAGCCAACACGGGTTTGTCAAAAACAGATCATGCCAAACAAAGCTTATTTCATTCTTTGATTAAGTGACTAAATTTGTGGACCAGTGAAATGCTGTGGACATAGTATACTTAGATTTCAGTAAAGCATTTGACAACCATAGACCACAACCTACTTCTTGGTAAGCTAAAAAATGTGGTATAGACAGCATCATCACCAGATGGATTTGTAACTGGCTGACAAACCACAATCAACATGTAGTCCTTAATGCAACTACATCAACACGGAGGGGCTAGGGATGACATGATAGCAGTGTTCCAATATTTGAGGGGCTGCCACAAAGAAGTAGGGGTCAGCCTTTTTTCCAAAACACCAGAAGATAAGACAAGAAACAATGGATGGAAACAAATCAAGGAAAGAAGAACTAAGGAGAAATTTCATAGCAGTGAGAACAATTAATCAGTAAAATGGCTTGCCTTCAGAAGTTGTGGGTACTCCACCACTGGAGGCTTTTAAGAATAGACTGGACAGCCACTTGTCTGGAATGGAATAGGGTCTCCTGCTTGAGCAGGGATTAGACTAGAAGACCTCCAAGATCCCTTCCAACTGTATCATTCTGTTAAATGTATAGATTAGTGAAGTGACTGCATCAGGTTCAAACAAGTATAGTTCAATCCTCAAGACAAGAGAATTTGATACAATTCCCAGCTTATCCACTGATATGTATACTACACATCGGCAGAAGCTATGCAAATAAGATATTGTACTATTTTTTTTACCTCAGTGCCTTGGCTCAGTCTAGATGTGCTGGACTACATGTCTCATCAACTTCACTCATCCTGATAGTCATACTGTCTGATAATAATGGGTACTGCAATCTGGTATACATAGAAAGGATCAGTCTGGGGTGATACTGCTCTAACATCTAACCACTCAAACACCCAAACACACTCATATAAAATCTGCAATGGAAGGAATATGGATTTTGGAGGAAGTTCCAATTTTGTTCTAATCAACTGTTGCTAAGATACAGTCATTTTGCTGAGGAAATGAAGCAGTGCTAATATTATATTGTAAACTCATGTAGTTTAGTTGGTCAACTAAATAAAATTCTTTAGTAATCTCAGTTTTCCCTCTTAGTGCATTATATGGCTGCCTTACACAACATATGAAATCCTAAACCAGGCTAAACAAAATATTGTTTTCATATAACCGGCAAACCAAACAATAGTTACTATGATAGCCTGGATTACCTAAGCAGACTCAGAAAAAGTTTGGGTTCCCATTGTATGTTGAATTGCAAAATATTCTAGCCCAGTGTAAATGCAACAATTGATTAGATGGATTTCCCTCCATTTCTTCTTAGCATGAAAATCAGCATTAGGAGCAGCTAAAAGACTTGCAATGAAAGCAATGGGAATTGCAGTCTCCAAACCCATCCAGAAGTTCAAAAATGAAGAATATACAAATAAGGAGATGAAGTTTTAGTAATTAAAAGGTGATACAAATAACAAACCAGTACAGTGACTTGGATAATTTTCCTATATTGGTTTTACAAAGGATACCTGTGAAAGTTTTAGATTCACCTGTTAAAGACTTGGTGAGAAGGGTCAAATGTTCTGTGTCATCGGTCAGGCTCATAGTGGAGAAGGCAATCCTTCAGATGGACAAGTGCTAAGCCATTCAATTATTCTTTAGGTCGTGTGGATTTTACCCTTCAAAAACAAAAAGTGAGGACTCCACCCTATTTAGGCATTCAGCAATCACTTTATTTTTTAAAACAATAATGGTATTAAAGATGCCAATGAATCAAATCAAAGCTAATACAGACTACAGAAAATAAAAAAGAAAAAGTCACTCTCTCAGTCGCTCATGCCCTGGTCATCCCCCATATGAACTAGCGCATTGGGGTCACCCTTGAAGAGTATCTGGAAGCTGTAACTGGTGCAGAATGTGGCAACAGGAGCAGCCTTGGGTACTCTGGGATTGCACATCCAACACCTCTGCTGTGTGAGCTGCCTCATGTGCCAATTTGCTTCCAGGTACAATTCAAGGTGTTGGCTGTCACCTTTACAGCCCTTTACGGCCTGGGACCAGGTTACCTGAGGAACCATTTTGTCCAAATTACATCAACCCATCCCACCTGGTCAGGCAGGGTGTTAAAGGAGCTATGTTACATATGCTGTTGGTTAAAGATGTGTTGACTGGTGGGGTCTAGGAAAAGAGTCTTTCTGCTGTTGCCCCTGCCCTATATCTTGTTCCCAGAGAGTAAGTACTAATACTAGTATTAGTATTATTGAGAGTAAGTACTAGTACTAGTGACAAGCAGAGAGAAAGCCTTCTGGGGCACAACTGTTCCTGCAAATTGATTTTAATAATATTGATTTTAATTTGGGCTTCTACTGTCTTGAGTTTACTGTCTTTTTTCATATTTTGTATTTTACTTTATTATTCTAAGCCACTAAGAGTACTCATGCAAGCTAAAAAGTGGGGTATTAATTAAATAAAATAAAAATAATAAAATAAGAATAAGAATATGGGAATAGAAGGCTCATTGTTCCTTGATTCCCCTGAGCCTGACATTTCATTTCAGCTTCTCTCTGATATAACACAAAGAGTTTGTAATATAACTGTGGAATTGGGATTATTTTTTGCCAAGCTTTATTTTTTAAAACTGTTTTTCTATCTTATTTTTATATATGATCCACAGCAGGTGGCAGCCCTGAGCTAACCCTGGCTGATCTCCAAAGAATTAAGCATGCCTCAGAGCTAACCAGGACAAGGAAGATCACTTGGAAGTCTAGAGATATAGGCTAAACTGCAAAGTTCAAAGCAGCTGTGGGAAACCACTTCCATATGACTGCCCATGTGAATTCTGAGACAGAAACCAACAGTTCTCAGGATAGACCTGGTTACTATATAAGGATACAATAAGTACAT
Organism: Azemiops feae; assembly: GCA_023970755.1. Taxonomy (NCBI): domain Eukaryota; kingdom Metazoa; phylum Chordata; class Lepidosauria; order Squamata; family Viperidae; genus Azemiops; species Azemiops feae. The sequence goes on along the minus strand of JALGBA010004089.1, from coordinate 1,018,098 downwards.
GGCTTCAATGCTATTAAGAATCCATTCATTCAGGTAAGTACAGTAGGGGGAAAGAAGCCACGAGTTTAAACCTCAAGTCATTTCCATCTTCTCACTGGTAGTGTGCGAATAACTTAAATTTTGTGAAGCTTCATTTTTGTTTTCAGTAAAGTTCATAATTTAGATGAGCTGCATCGGCATCTGTGAATCTTCTGCAAGCCCAGCCAAGCAGTCCAGAAAAGCAATGAAGTCTCGGGAAAATTAAGCAAAGTCCAAGTCAGGGTCATTGAGTAGCAAAGACAATTCCATAGAATAACAGAGTTGGAAGGGACCTTGGAGGTCTTCTAGTCCAACCCCCTGCTCAAGAAGGAGACCTTACAGAATTATAGAATGACAGAGCTGGAAGGGACCTTGGAGGTCTTCTAGTCCAACCCCCTTTTGGGATGGGATGGACCAATGTGGACCGCTTCCTTCCTGATAGGGCAATTGGCATTCCCTGTCTCCCCCTCCCTCCCCCTCCCCTCCCCCTCTCCCTCCCTATTCCCCCTCCCTCTTCCACTCCCACCTCCCTCCCTCATCTCCCTGCTTCCTCCTCCCTCTCCCTCCCTGTCTCCCCCTAACCCCCTTCTCCCCCTGCCTCCTCCCTCTCCCTTCCCATCTCCCCCTCCCCCTCCCTCACTGTCTCCTATTCCCTCTCCCTCCCTTCCTTCCTTCTCCTCCCCCTCTCTCCCTGCCTCCTCCTTTTCCCTCCCTCCCCCTCCACAGAGGTGCATGAAGTCATCAAGCTCTGTTTAATATGTTCTGTCTGTGTATGTAGGTAAATTTGTGCTCTCTCTCCCTCCCTCTCACTCTGTTTGTGTGTGTGTGTGTGTGTGTGTGTTGTATGCACACAATGACCCTGCAGATAACATATGTGCATCAAGTTATCATTTCTTTTTCTTTCCCTAATCCTTTTCAGATCATTATGGGTTAAACAAAGATGAGACCAATTTGAAGCATCTCTATAAAACCCAGGAACTAAAACAGAGCAGCAGATCCATATAGCATTGCTACCACTTGGGGGGTCTATCAAGGCCTTTTAGGTCTGTCTCCGAAGTATTATATCTTCACACACACACACCTTTCCTTAAAATCCTATTCTTCGCAGTGCATTTTGTCCTCAGCCCAGTGCAGGTAGTCCTTGACTTACAACCACAATTGGGACCAGAATTTCCATCACTAAGTAAGGTGATTGTTAAATAAGTCACACCGGATTTTACAACTTTTTTTTCAGTTGTTAAATGAATCATGCAGTTGCTTGTCAGAAGGCATCTGGGAAGGTCACACATGATGATCACATGGCCCCTGGACACTGCTATTATCATAAATACATGCCAGTTGCCAAGTGCCTAAATTTTTGATCTCATGACTGTGAGTATACTGTGACCATTGTAAGTGTGAGGCACTTTTTCCAGTGTGTTGTAAATTCGAATGGTTACTAAACCCCTGATTGTACGTAGAGGGCAATATATATTATGCTTTGTTCATAATGGTTGTATTCATTTTGAGATATTCCTCAAAAATCCTACCGGTAAGGAACTGTCCCAGCTGGTCCCTCAGGAAAACAACACTCTTGACTCCATTATGGTTAATCAAAAGAACTTTTACTGAGAGATAGCGGTTGCAGAAAAGTCAGGTGGAATCTAAAGGTCCCACACGAAGCGCAAAGCAATTCTTTCGTTTTCTCCAAATCCAAACCTCCCTCCCCCGACCAGTCCACCAGCAGCCAATACGATGTTGTAGTGTTGTTGTGAGAACACTGAGGTGCTGGGTAGATAACGGGTCACTCTCAGGGCACGACGGCCTTGGAACCAGGCTGGAACAGGCTGAGAAGGAGTCTGTTTCTTCTCCGAAGAGAGTCCCCCTCCCCAATTCCCAAGCAGTTACAACAAAAGCGAAAGCATGCAAGGAATGCCACAAAGTCTTCCTCCTCCCTCCCTCCAACAGACTGGCAGGACACCTGCATGGTGGACCTGACACTACCAAATGTGCGGAATACCCCTTATCTTCAGCAGGATACATTTCTGACCTTCTCACAAGGCTGCTTACAATCTAATAGCATAGCATGAAATGTTAGTCTTATATACTGCACCATAGTACTTTACATCCTTGTCTGGGTGGTTTACAATGTAGAGCATTATTTACATATTGCCCCCAACAGTCTGGGTCCACATTTTACCAACCTCAGAAGGATGGAAGGCTGAGTCAACCTTGAGCCCTATCAGTATCGAACTCCAGGCTGTGGGCAGAGTTTGCCTGCAATGCTGCATTCCAACCACTGCTCTACCAGGGTTCCTTGGTATGATAGCTCATTAAACCATTCTCAGAAAAGATTCCAATCCTAGTGTTTGTGCCATGGCTGGAATACATCCTTAAATGAATTTTGAACTCTATACCTCAATTTTTCCCATACACAAAGCTGACATGACTAGCAGATTCACAGACTTCTTCCTTTCCAGAGTATATCACCTGCCCTATCAACCTTCAGACATAGTTTCCTTTGTCTCTAGTCCTGGGAGTTGGCATCAGAATAATCCCTTTGGTGAAATAAAACAATAGGGAAGAAAGGCATATTGGAGTTACAATACCTTGAATTTGATTTGTGAATTATATAAATTACAGAGGGGGGGGGGCTCTGTGAGAACTTTCTGGTCCTTCTAATAGTTTAGCCAAGGGCTAGAGAATAGTGGGAGGGGACACCACAGGTAATCAATAGGTAGCTGATCAATGCACAATATATGATCATATGGTTTCTCCATGCTCTCCCTCAGCTGAAGATTCCAGCGCTGAGCCAGGCACAAAGAATACAGTGTGCATTTTTTGAAATGCATAGCATATCTTCCCTGAAAATGTATATAATCCTCTCCATCCCCCCCAACTCTCCAAATGTTGTGTCTTATTTTGTTGCTGAGTTGTCCATGAAATTGCCATGACTACAAATCAAGTCTGCTGCATGTGCAGTGACCCTAATTAGGATTCAAAAGTGAACCAATTTGCATATGCAGCTGCTAGCACAAATTAGCCCATAATAACATAGCTAGCAGTCTCTCTCTCTCTCTCTCTCTAAGTATCAGTTTTAGGTTGATGCATACTGGGGTGATGCATTTAGTTCTATAAAATGCAGATTTAAGAAGGACCAAGATGGGATTCCCAATCCGTAATTATTAGCCACTTTTTTTAAATAACTAATTGTAGCCAGTGATGATTCTAAAGCTGGGCCACAAGGACACTTTCCCAGGGGCCAAGGCAATTCCAATAGGAGTTAAGCTCTTCCGCCATGGTCCTTCCTCCTGCTCCTTCTCAGTTAAAGCTGGAGACTGGGGAAGCACTTCTTGGTTGCTTGGTAACCACTCATCTTGTTTTCCTACTGCTTTCAGGAGAGGTTGAGATAAATGTCAAGATAGCTGCTATGTGAGATTGAAAACCTTCTCATCAAACATTAGCTCGACCGGGGGCTGCTGTGAGGACTAAAGATGCTCTTCATTTATTAAAAGCTTGCAACAGACAAGCTTATCAGCCACAGATTTGGCAATTGTGAGAAGTCCTATATATATATTGACACAAGGGTGAATCGTTAGCATCCCATCCTCACATGAGCTCTATATACATGTGGTAATATAAGCAAAGGCCCCCTCTTTGTGGTCATATGGTGGAAGGGTTGGCCAAAATTATTTTCTAACATGATCTTTTGAAAGTTCAAAGGCATGCAAATATTAACCCCAGTATGGAATGAATTCTTATGGGAGGGAAGAATAGGATCGTATTGCTCATACCTGCTGATCCTGTCTCCGTTCTCTGCATTCATGCATACTACAAGAGAGATCATTCACACAAATTGTATGTGAAGAGGATCTAAACTTCCAAAAATAGTCATATATACTCAGATCTTCTGTACATCCCACTTGTGTGCATAGAGAAAGTAGACAGAACCCACGGACACATTACATTTCCCCCAACAAATGTCCATCAGCACAGCATTTCAATCACAACAGCTGTCATGCTCCTTTGATACCACAGCTATACAATCCTGAACCACAAGATATATTGAGATTGAAGGGTGAAAAGTCCAGTGTCTGTTCTGGCTGTGCATCTAGTTTTATCCACTCCATCACTATCTTCCTCAACTCTGAATGGGTTACCAAATGAATACGTACAGCCTGGAACCTGTTCTTTTTTCTCCTCTAATAGAGCATAGTGGAAGAAAAGGGTTTTATAGGAGGCAGAGTTTACATCAATAGTATAGCCTCCCTCTTTGCAAAGGTTTACCCTCCATAGGGATTTGGATAAAGATGATGATGGAGAAGGTGGAAACCTGACATTCATTCCTGCTTTGTCTCCTGAAATTCTAATCATGTGGGAAACAGATGGAGCAAATGAAGTTGTCTTTCCTACAGACAACTCATTTCTTTGCCCAGTGGTCAAAAATAATTTAGCTTGGTCTGAATAAGTTGATTTTCACTATAGGAGTATTCTTTGATGACTACGTGCCAAAGCAACGGCAAGGTACCTACATACTATTTTGCACTGTGCGTGTGCTATGGTATCAATGTGCTTTGCTCAAATGAAGAACAAATGTAGTTAAATTTGCAACTCCATAATCAATACTTTCTGCATGGAGTTGAAGGCCATAGAAGTAAAACATGTCAAATGGAGACAAAACCAAAATAACAATTCATGTAGTCCATGCTCCAGCCTGACCTGGCAGCTTCTTACATGACTGGCTCTGCAATTTGCTAGGAAACCAGAAGCACAGAAAACAGTCCTAGAAAAATGTCACATACTCTCTTACCGAGGCTGCACATCCATCTTATTCTGCCAACCCAATAGATACCAAGTCTTCCTTTTTCCAATAATCTGAACAACCATAAAGAAAAGAAAAAATGTCTTTCCTATAACATTTGAAATGCCCAGAATTTACTATGGTCCAGTCTCTTTTTTAATACAAAAAGAAAACAAATTTGTATAATAGTTCCATTTATTCTTCTGGTTTCAGTATGCTGCCTAAGCTTTGACCTTGGCTGATACAACAAATCCTTTTGCTATAAATTCCTCTTCCCCTGGTTGTCTTGCAAAGGAACAGAAGTGTGATGCAGGGTATTTGTTTTCAGTCTAGTAAACTCAACTCTTGCAAAACAGAAAGGGAAAATGGTCCAGAAAGATCCTGCAGAAGACTAGTTTTTCACCCTCTCATTAGCCAAATTCCAGCAGTTTACCCAGTTCCAATTAGATCATAGGTCAATTCATTTCTGCTGATATTGATTACTTTAGTTAGCTATTGGTTAAGCAACCAATGAGGCCCACCGCTCACATTGGTCCAGCATTAAAATTTGCTAAAAAGCTGGTGGCTCAAGAACTTCTGCACACAAGCCTGTCTGCATCCACTCCTCTTCATGTAGAGAATTTACTTATGGTTTGTTCTTCATTAGGGAAACTGAGTCTGTGGCACCACCCACTTCCCATCCTTGCTTTGCAAACAGCAGCAGGTGAGATCACTGTGGAGGAAAAGCAGTTTGGCTTTACCCTTTGTTTACTCTGCAGTTGCAGCAGATTGTAGTTTGGTAGGGGCTGATAGCAGGTGCTGCCTCGTTTGCTGACAACCAGGCAACTCCAAGCTGCCTATTTTGCAAAGTAACAAAACAGTGTGGGTGTGATGTCAACATAGTATTCCTGAGAAAAGCATTTAGAACGTTGCTATTGCAAATCGAATTTCAAACCTCCATTTATATCCTGTAAATCAGGAGGCGAGTAAATCCCTGAAGCAGCCCTAAGCACTCATTTCAGCTGTTAGAGTTCTTAACATCTTGCACGGTGGCATTTCTGGTTAAAAATGATACTTTGCAGGAAATAAATATTGGATTATTTATTATGCAAGATACCTTTCATTCCCCTTTCTTGCTTCTGATGTCAGGGAAATGAGGTCAGGAACAGCAAGAAATATTATAGATGAATATTAATCTCTTCTCTTCAGTAAATACATGCATTTATTTATACGGGTGATTTGCTGGTTCTGTTTGGATACACACACATTTAGCTGTAGCACTTATCCTGAAAAATGCCATCAAATTAGCTCTTTTCAAAGATGCCAATATTATTGGCAAGGAACACATTTTCTTTCTCTCTTTTAAATGTGTTCTGTGCTTCTTTCTTAGCAAAGGGGGAAAGGGGAAGGGGGGAACCCCAGTATTTCTTCCAAAGGCAAGAGAAAGTGGGGATGAGCTGGTGTCAGTCACACGTTTTTAAAAAGCCCAACAGTCTTCTTGATCCTTCGGTGACAGATTAGGGAAGGAGATAAAAAAAGATGAAACAAAAGCCTCAAATGTCTGCTTCACTGGGTTCAAGGCAGACTCGTTCTCTCTTTTTCTCTTTGTTTTAGTTCCGCGCTTCGCTTCTTTAATTCCCGCTGGCTCAAATACCAATTTTCTGCTATGCTGGCATGGCTGCCGAAGTATTGCTTCTGTTAATAAACTGCACAAAATAGCTGAGCAATTAGGCAATTAAACTGCTTTAAATTTAATTTAAACCACTGGCATTTTGCTAGAAGGTTTTTTTTTTTAAATCCTTTCTGCTTTGCTGTTGTTGTTAGGTGGTGGGTTTGGGGGGGGGGCAGTGTGGTGCGGGAAGAGGCAGAAATCTCTCCCCCCACCCCAAGACGGTGGAGATTCATTTGCTTTTGCATTCTAAGCTGGCTGAAGGGTTGCTTGCTCTGGTAAGCACATTTTCTTGTGCTCACCTTATTAGAGCAAGTCATTTTTCCTGAACATTTAACACGCAAACAAGCTTAATCTGATTTCTGCCAAGCTCCCAGATGGGTAACAGAAGCAATAAGCAAATCGTTTAGGAGCAGGGTTGCCTGTTGGCTTGCCACAAGTAATCCAAATTAAAATAGCAGTGAGTAAAATAAAGCAGATCAGGAAAACTGACAGATATTGGTACATGGGTGCGTGTGCAAGTGTCTATGTGTGTGTGAGAGAGAATGCTAGGAATGAAATGGAATGAAAATGGCAGAATGCTTTCTGAATCTGTTCCCCCACAAGCACAGAGAATTAGAACGAAAAGATGCTCTTTATTCGTGGGGCAATTATTTCTGTCATTTATTCAACTGGAGGTCACTGCTAATAAAAGGAGATAGTATTTTTCACCAAATCTTTCTGCATAAAACCTCCCCAACCACTTCCACCTCTGTTTCAGGGAACCTTCAATCTCCTCCCCTTAGAGCCAAAAACTACCACGGAAGGGCACAAAGCTAGGAAAAATAGGAGGAATTCACCCTTCCTGTGAACATCTGGTGGTCTGTAAGGACAACTCAATTCAACCCATGACACCTAAGAAGCCAAACCAAAAAAGATGCCCCATCTCTGGAGGTTTTTAAGAAAAGACTGGACAGCTACCTATCTGAAATGGTATAGGGTCTCCTGCTTGAGCAGGGGGCTGGACTAGAAGACCTCCAAGGTCCCTTCCAGCTCTATTCTGATTGATTGTCCAAGGTAATTTGCCCTGATCAGCTCTTTCAAAAAAAATGGAGGGGTCTTTTTATGCTGGCTTAAGAAGGAAGAGGGAACCAATAACCACTATCAAGGTGATTATCCCATACTATATCGGTTTATTTTCTCCAGCCTGCAGGTGGGAATATGCCAATGCAAGGTGGCAATTATATAACTCAGTCCATTGCACAGTTAGTAAGTTCTCTTCTCTGAGTTTTTGCCCTGAAAGTGTAGGCAAAGAAGATCTTCATTTGCCCTCGTGTTACTATTGAATCCATTTTGTGATCCTACATTGAAGAGGATAGCGAAGTCTTTTGTTGTTAGGCCTCAAGATTGTCCAGATCAGGAAACAGATTCCACAAGAAGACTAAAACTGCACTTTATTGAGAAAGGCTATAATAACAGAATCTTGCAAGTCTTCCCTTCCCTTTCTTTCCTTTCCCTTCCTCTTGTACTCCAGGGAGTCAGGGGAAGGGGCTAGTTTGAGCCTATTTCTAAACTCCCAAGCTCTTTGGACACGTGTTTCTTCTGCACCTGGTATTTCCCTAATGAGCTCTGGATCACTACTCCAGGTCCTTCAATAGACAGCCTCCCAAAAGGTTGTAACAATCACATCCTTCGGAGTGTTTTGAATTCTTTTCAATGCTTTCCATTGTAGAGAAACATGAAGAATCTAGAAATGGGCATTATTCAGCTTTATATGGCTTCTCTGACCTCTTCTGCCATTTTCAGTAACTAGAAAGGGATTCTGCATAAGCTCTATTGGCTACTGGGAATGAAAGAAAAGATGATTGAAATAACCTGAAGTATCTTATCAACTGGCATCATTTCTGCACCTTGATGAAGCAATATTGTTTCTACAGAGCAGAATGCTACATGGAAGCAAATGGGGCTGCCTTACACAGCCCTATTGAGTACCAATCAGTTGCCTATTATCATTTCAGTTGAAGACATCATAGGGAACAATCCCACAGTTAGTTGGAAGAAACAAAAATGACTAAATTATGCTCATCTGTATGATTCCATGATTAATCCCAATTTTTACTCTGCTGGAGGAAGGTGGTCATTCATCTGAGAAGAGGTAACTGGGTAGAAGAACTCAGTACCATGCAGACCAGCATATTATTCCAGGATGTATCGAGATATCTTCCCATTTCTTGAATGTATGAAGAAGCAAAGTTTCAAGAAAGCTGAAGCTCAACATTAAATTAAGCTTCCAATGTATTTGCAATCTCTTTCTGAACTAACAATGAAACAAACATTAATAATTTTTGGTAACTTTATCTGGTAAATAAGCAGAGAATTTAGAGAGCCAGTTGAGTACAGTAGTTAAGGGGCTGGACTAGAAGCTGTGATCTTCCATTTGTTATAAAATGGAAGATCTGGGTGACTTTGGGCCAATCCCTCTCTATCCAACAAACCCATCTCACAGGGTGTTATTTGGGGGGAAAATAGGAGGGGGGAACATTAGGTATGCCACTTTGAATTTTACAAAATTAAATAACCTTATAAATCTAACAATAAATAATGATGAAGAAAATAATATATTGGGCAAGATCAGAAAGAAGTGAGAATTTCCCCTAACTTTTGCTGGTATTATTTTTCCTAGCTAAGCCTACCTTCAGATTTTTGTGAGCACTGCTCATTAATTATTATATGTATATATTTGTATATACATCTTAAATGATAACAGAATAAAAACATTGAATTAGTCTTCAAGACAGCAGTGGCAAGCTAGATATCTATTACCATACCACTTGTCAATCAGCATTTTAACAATTAATGGCTATCTAATTATCTTGCTATAACGAGCTTGTTATACACCATTTAAACTGCAAGGCATTTGAATGCATTAATAAGAATGTAATTACACAGTTATTGGTGATATAATTTTCACTTCATTAACTAGAAACTTATATACTTATTAAACTCAATAAGGGCTCCTTTAACATGCCATTGATCATGAATCAAGATACAATGGTTGGCTTGTTAATTCTAAATGAGATGATTATAATTATTGGAAATGCTTTTCTATTATTTTTTTTAAAGTTATGATATGAGTGGGGGAAAATGATCATGTATCCTATGGAAGAAAATGATTAGTCTAATAGATATGGAATGGATAGCAATGTCCTTTAAAAAAAAATGAGTCTATGCTATTATATGAAATTTTTGATTTACCATAGGCATCTTGAGCCTAAGCAAAAGAGGTTGCTTCACTTCACCTCTCAAAGACAAACTAATAATAATAATAAAAAAAATTGGAAGGTACCTTGGAGGTCATCTAGTCCAACCCCCTGCTCAGGCAGGAAACCCTATACCATTTCAGACAAATGGCTCTCCAGTCTCTTCTTAAAAACTTCCAGTGTTGGAGCATTCACCGCTTCTGGAGGCAGGTTGTTCCACTCTTATGTTACAGGTTGTTGCTTGTTTCCTCCCTTCTAGAACATCATGGAGGGCCTTTCCTTTAGATCAGGACCACTGAATGCAACAGATTAGATGCTGTGGTGCTGGGAAGTGCCTTGCACAGGGAAACCTAAGTTGGCAGTCCTAGCCTCTGTGTGATCTCCTACATCAGAGGTCCCCAACCTTGGCAACTTTAAAAATTGTGGACTTCAACTCCCAGAATTCCTCAGCCAGCTTGGCTGGCTGAGGAATTCTGGGAGTTGAAGTCCACAAGTCTTAACGTTGCCAAGGTTGGGGACCCCTGTCCTACACTACAAAAATATCAGGACAGAAAGACAGAACAAAAATGGTGAAGTGCTTGCATTATAGTCAGTGTTGGTCCACAGTTTAATGATACAAAAGACAACAGATGGTAATACATAGGAAGGCAATGCCCTCGTGCTCCTTAATGTCGAGGATTGTTTGCTTGCTTATTTTTAAAAATATATATTGGCCACCAAACTCCAGTGGACTGGTTTATAGGATTATCTTGATCCTATATATGTTTACTGGTAAAGAAGACTTACTTTTCTAATCAAAGATACAATCAAGACATGTACTTTGTGAAAACTGGATTATTATGGTTCATGCTCAAGTTAAGTAAGTTTTGTTTATGAGAACTTCTTCTACTCCTAAAGACACTCTCATATGGAAGTGATGCATCAACCTAGCAATAATCATTAACAGACCCAGACAGACTGCACTGCCATAGTAAACAGCCTGAACCATTTAGGACAATTGAAAGAGCTGAATTTTGTTATTTTGGGGAGATATTACCAGCTTTTTGAGATGCAGTACAAGATAAGAAGATCCAGATGATGTGTCATCAGTTCCAGATATTAATACAGGAAATAATCTCTTTATTAGCTGTAGTATAAAGTCCACTTCAAGTTGAGCTTTACTGGAGGTGGATAGCCATTGCTTTTTTCTGGAGTTATTTTTCAACTTCCTAGTTCAGGGTTAGGCAACCTTGGCTCTTTTATGATTCGTGGACTTCAACTCCCAGAATTCCTGAGCCAGCCATGCTGAGGGAAAAGGGAGAGGTTTCCAAGCTGAGCCATGCTGGCTCAGGAATTCTGGGAGTTGAAGTCCACGAGTCATAAAAGAGCCAAGGTTGCCTACCCCTGTCCTAGTTTAATCCAGCCTAGTCTACAGAGCTAGAAGGACTGCCTGGGAGAAACATCAGGAAGAGTAGAATGGTGCCACTCTGTGGCACCTGTAAGGCTGACAAGGAACATGCAGGGCAGCTGGGACATCAGGTGGTGAATGGCAGGATCCAGATTTCACCCCAGCCCTAAAGTACATTGTGCCCAACGGCATAACAGTGCTTGGTACAGCTTCTCATCTACCAAGGGAATTCCTGTCCTTGATTGCCTATATGCCCATGGCAGATACTTTTTAAGAATTATCACTACCAGCAGTCCTCTGTTGGGAACAAGCTCTCTGCTTACTGGAATTTTGTGTATTTATATCTTGAAATCATTGCTTGTAGAAACTCTGCTCCTTTGACAACAAACCATAAGATGATCCTTGTTTGAACTTCCATTTATGCCTCTGCTTCTTCCCTTGGACTCTGGCTATTTGGAACTCTTTGCTGGAAAACTCTCTAGGGATTGGGACATTATGCCTGCTTTGGCTTATAACTACGCAAACTGGAAATCATGCCTTGTAACTAAACTCCTCGGTGTACAGGTAGTCCTCGACTTATGATCACAATTGAGCCTAAATGAGACAGTTGTTAAGTGAGGTTTGCCCCATCTTACAACCTTTCTTGCCACCGTTGTTAAATGAATCACTGCAGTTGTTAATAACATGGTTGTTAAAAGATGGTGGTTTGCCCAGATTTTGATTGTCAGAAGATCGCAAAAGGTGATCACATGACCTCGGGACACTGCAACCATCATAACTATGAACCAGTTGCCAAGCATCCAAATTATGATCATGTGACCATGGGGATACTGCAATGGTTGTAAGTGTGAAAAACAGTCATAAGTGACTTTTTTCAGTGCTGTTGTAACTTCAAGTCGTCACTAAATGAATGGTTGTACGTTGAGGTACGTGTGCAAACAAAATAAGACCTGGGGTTTCCAGGTGGTCTCTTAAGCAAGTACTAACCAGATCTAGCTCTGCTAGTGTGGTCAGGTCTGATCTGCTCTCTGCTGCTGCTACCTACTGAGAAAATAAAATAATACATTATATGCTTTTATGATGCTTATTGATGCTTCCCTAAGATCTCTTCTTTCCAGCTTTGACAAAGGGGAGAGAGATAGAATCCCACCCCAGATAATAAAAAAGAAGTGATATTAAAGACAACCATGTCTTCCCCATGAATCTTCTAGCTTATTTCAACATCCTGGGATGGCATAATGAAATCTGGCCTTTCATGTACACACTCAATCCTTTCTTTATGAATAGCAAATAAGCCACCAATGCTTCTTCCAGCAGCAGAGGAAGCTGTTTAATGAAACTGGAACAGATGAGCCATGGACTGAATGGATATTTGAGGGGGGAGGGGCGGGGAGGAAGGGAGATCCATGTAAATCTCTTTCTTCGTTGCTTTCCTCCTCCACCAGTTTGAGTAAAATTATTCCACCCGTATCCACAGAATTTAAACAGAGCAAAATGACTGATTACTAGGTACTGAATTAGGCACTCTGTTGAGTTATAATATTCAACTGACTCTGACATCCTACTCAATGACTTAATGAGCATTTGGTGGCTACAGCACCTACTCATTATCCTTGATAAATACATTCTTGAAATGAACACTGTACCCTACACCCAACAAAAAAAGGTTCCCCTATGATTATGTTCTAGCTCTGGGTGTCACGTGCACACCTGTACCAAGCAGTTGTGTTTTTTTCTGAATATCTCTTGGCAAGTTTTCATTAGATACCAAAGTACTAATGATATACCAATGTCCTTAATCAAATGAGGGAGAGAGAGAGAGAGAGAGAGAGAGAGAGAGAGAGAGAGAGAGAGAGAGAGAGAGAGAGAGAGAGAGAGAATGAAATTCTTGAAAATGAAATTCTTCTCCATATGGCCAATTCTATTCATCCATTAGTTGGCAAGGCAGAACACATAACACCAAAACTAGTTTCTGTCTTTTTTTTTCTGTAGAAACTTAAACATATTTGTTGCAGTTATAAATATATGTTTTAATGTTGCAATTATTCTTTTTTTCTCTGAATTATTTGTTTAGAAATTACATGGAATACCACAGAAGCAAAAAGAAAAAGAAAGAAAGAAAAAGTCTTATCAGCATTAAAATATCAAATGTGCATGCAAGCACACAAGGATAATACCGAATGATCTCATTGGGTTCGCCAAGAAACAGGTACCTCTGTTCTGTCAGTAGAACTTTATGATTATTCTTTCATAGTTCTGTAGAACAGCAGAAAATCTGGAGAAACTGTTTTATGTGGTGATATTGCCCATGTTTAAATATTTTTGACTAATTCAGATACATTGATTTTGACTTGGAACAGTGCCTAGTAGCCAGAGACTGGTTATGATGAAGGCACGAAGATTAATAATCTCTTTAGATAAGATGTTAGTGGTTAAATGAAACCTATAGTATTCCACAGGTTGTCAAAATAGAACATTCAGAATCCAAAAACAGAATAGTCAAGAGTCAGGGACAACGAGACACAATTTTGCAACATCTGGAGAGCTATACTTTCCCTTGCAATACAAGGATATGTCTGTTGTCCCAGAGTGCTTTAAACCAGCATTAGTCCTCAATAACTAGATACCAGCTGCATCTAAATGCTTTGAGCCGTATTTTAACAGTTAAAATACTTAGCTCCATTTTTGGAAATAATATTCTGGCAACTATCACAGATATTTTCTAATGAATTCATTAATTATTTACAGGAGAAGCAAAAAAGGAGAACAAAAAAACCTACATGAATATATGTTGTGGGAGGCAACTTCATATGATAGTGGTAAGACTTCAGCATGTTTGTTTGTTGTTTTAACTGTGATTTAACTATTTCAAATGCAGAAAAAATGTTCATTCATCTCCAGCTATAACTACAGTGTACAATTTATTGAACTTTAAAAATACAAAGATAAAAAAATCAATGCAACTAACTAAAATGTAAAATGGAAAGTGAAAAAAGTAAAAGAAAGGGGAGGGGGAAAAGGAAAATATATAAAAAAAAAGAAAATGAAAAGAAATGTGGAAAAAAATTAATTCTTCCTTCATCAAAACAAGTACAAACATTTTCAATAACTTAACACCTAATATTTCAGCCAAAAATCTCCTCATCCCATATCCCTTCTTTTCTTCCCAACTCTGTATTCGGTTATCTATTGGCAAATAATAAAGTTTCATCTTCCAATCTTAATCAGCAAAAATCTGATTAAGAAATGAATATTTATATTTAACAAATAAATCAATTTCATATTTCTTTTCTGTACTTTACATAGCATCTTGTTATCTTCTCTAAAAATACAAAGAAAAAAGTACCCTTCTTCCTATTTCTTATTTTACATTTATAAAGAAATCTTTAAAACCTCATCATTCAAACTTCATTGAGAGAAATTCCATTAGATGCTAATAGAAACAACATATTGAAAATATTAATCTTTAATTCCTTCAAATGATGTCCCACAAATTAATTTCTTATCATCGTATCTTTATTTTTTCTTAATACCATAGCTTATTACTTTCTCCAAAAATAAAACAATTTTTTTCTTCTTTTAATTTCTTATCTATAAAGCAATCTATAAAGCCTCATCATTCAGTTCTGGTCAAGAAAAACCCACTAAAAGCTGTTAGGGGAAAAAAGTATCATATACAGTTTAACCTTGATCAAATAAGCCAACTTTGTAAACCTTCGTTTTACTTTTAAAAGTCTTTTAAAGTCATTCTTTTTAGATAATGTTCCAAAAGCTTATTTTTTTCTTTCTTTCTTTTCCCTTTTTTTCAGGATGTAACTCTTTGCCTTCTGTTGGACAAGAAAAACTATATATCTCTGTCATGTTATGTGGGAATGACCTTGAGAGACAGGAGGAAGATCTTCAGGCTAGACCAGGGTCTGATGAATGAAATCTGAATCCAAAGGAAAGGGTTGGAGAAAGCATTTCAGAAAGAACCCTCCCGACTTTTTGCAAGACTAAAAGTAAGGCTGGTGAGGGATACTTTCAGACTAGCAAATTTTGTTAATGTAATCTTACAATAAAGGTAAGAGCAGTGGTGGGATTCAAATATGTGAACAACCGGTTCTCTGTGTGAATGCTGCTTCTGGAAGTCCATTCTGGGCCTGGGCAACAAAAAATTAGCTACCGGTTCTGCCAAAGTGGTGCAAACTGGCTGAATCCCATCACTGGGTAAGAGGTAGTATTAATTGTCATGCTTCTTGTCCGAACTACCTTGAAAAGCTAATACCAGTTTTGCAAGTCTGAAAATACCCCTCCTCCCCCTTATTTTTACCCTTCTGAAACTAGGTTCTCAGTCCCTTCTAAGACCTTTTCTCCACCCACACCCCTCCTTTGGACTCAGATTTCATTTATCAGACGATTGTCTGAACTGTGGCTCTTGCCAAAGTTATTTCCACATACCACTATAATATAATAGGACTGAGACTGCCAGTTATCAACTAAACATAATTGGGAGAATTAGTTATTAATTTGAAAGCCCATCATTGTCCATTCTGTAACCAACAGAGCCTTTGACATTAAAGTGCTGCTTCATAATCCCAAATTTAGACGAAAGTAGTTAATCTGTTTCATTCCGTAGCCATAGTCCTTAATAAATCTGTCCTTTTCCTATTCTGACTGCAACCACTGTATTTAAAACTGTATTTATATATGTATGTTGAACATATATCCCACCTAGTAGGCTTTTCTTCATTCATTTTGTCATGATATGTACATTGTTGTATGAATGTTCATGTGTGTATCTGAGCCGATAAAATGCACTGCAAAATTCAGGGCTGGACAAAACTCGAAGGACAACTGTAGTCCAATCCATTTATCAATCCAGGAGCATCAAGTTACTTCTCAAGGGAGAATATCCCAGAATTTATGCAAGATAGTTAGGATTATCTTCCACTGATAGAAATCTGCCCCACTTACTCCAGCACTCAACAGAGGTTCCAAATTAAGACCTGGATCAGATTAAATCTTGCTTCCTCCTACTCAACTATATGGATTTCTTAGCATCAGCAGGCTTTGACAGTCATGTTAGCCATAGATCCATTACTTTTTTTTTCTGCAGCATGCATAAGTCCCAAGGATAAACAGATATGTAAACATTCAGACTAAATGTCATCATTCCTTGCTTTGGGCAGACCTAAACACATCGGAGGACCTCTGATTTGATCAGGATACTATTCTAAGCCTCATGTGTTTGTTTTATTCATTATATAAAGGGCTTATAAACTGCTCCAATCAAAGCAACCCTGTGTTGGCTTTTATTTTCTTGATACATAAAAAGTTCCCTGTGGGCTGCCCTTCTACTGAGTTTGCAGAAAGCTGGTGTTCCCACAGAATGTGCTTGTGCTTCTGGAGGAAAGGAAAAGGCTATGCATTTTTTTCTACAGAAGTGTATTTACTAAACAGCAGTAACTAGGATAACGATGCTTCTGGTGGCAGTGAAGTTCCTGACAGCACAATCATGACCTGTTCTCTGCAGGTATCAAAGTCACTAATTATTCATCATGCACCCAGCATCTGCATTCATTAGAGGAACTGACACTACATTATTCAGTCCTAGGGAATCTTGTTCTTTCAAGTCTTTGTGGCTCTTTCTTTCTTTCCATGCGAAATTGTGTTGCATCAGCAACAATGGTGGTGGCTTAAATGATTAGATGTTGGGTCTAAGCTGCCAAATGCTTGCTTTCAGCATCAGGCTGGATATGAAGACTAACCGAATGGAAGGATAAAACACCATAAGAAAGTCTGCAGCACTCACTTTTAGATTAGTACAAAATCACAGGGCAGCAGGTAGATTGCTCGTGTTTTCTTCTTAACTCACCTCCCTCAAATTTCATGAGGGATTCAGAAATGAGGTATTTGTTGAATAGGACCCTTTGAAACAACCAACACTTCATTGCTTCTATCAATAAATCTGGATACCAGTATTTACTTTTAGCTATACTTGGAGGGCTTCCTTTAATTGTTTCTGGATAAGCACCAGATTTGGGGTCTCTGGGTAATAATGCAAACTACACAGCTAGTGGGAATGGTTCATTTTTGGCATGAAGACTACAGCAAAAAGTGAGTCTTCAATATCGCAATTGCACCAGGATCTAGAGATCTTTAAAGTTTGCACCAGGATTCATTACAAATTCATTGGAAGACCTGAATATCCAAAATATATGCTTCATTGTAAATTCCAAAAGAATACCTTCCAGACAAAATAATTTCCACTCTCTGGGCACATTAAAAAAAAAAGTATTAAGAAAAATAAATGAAACAACTGTTGTATCCCTTAGCAAATTATCTGATTTAACTCTGGTTTGCTGCATGGACTCTCTGCAGCTACTTGGTATATATGTGGAAGGTAAAGGTCAAGAAAAAGAAGTACATTTCAAATCATAGATGAACTGAACAATTTATCCACTTATAAAGTTATGAATATACAATGTCAGCATATATGAGCAGCATTTATATGCCTTTGCTTGCCTTGCTTCCTGTTTGCCCTCTATATATCTGGAATTTCTCTCTCAATCTCTCTCTCTCTCCAGGAACACTCTTTCTGAAGGAAACCACTTCTATATAGGTTGTTGATAGTTCAAGCCAGAGCAAAGAACCAACTAGCTCCATCTGTGTTTTAACAGATGCCTGTCTGATTGGGCTCTTCACCAATCATAAAAATCTTGTGAAGTTGGACATTAACCCTTGCAAATTTGCCACACCCCTTTTCTTTTCTTTTCTTTTCTTTAATTTCTCCACTCTATACACATAACTTTGGAAAGTAATACTCTTGCATATTTTTAAAAATTCTCATGCAGCTGTTTGGGAAGCCCAATATTATAGGCCCAGCATTACTGTACTTGGCTTACGTCAATTCAGATTTCAGCATTTTACAGTAATGTTGTTCAGTGTTTCATGGTATTCCTGAATACACTCATCATTTCTTATACGCTGCTTTGTGCTTTTAGCCATCACCTTCCTCTTAATGCAGCTGTTGTTGCAAGTAACTCTTTATGTATAACAAGGAATGGATCTAAATGTCAATATCCTTCTCCATTAATATTAAAAGATATTTAATATTAAAGGAACTTTAGAAAGGGGATAAGAGTTGTACTCAAAATAGTTTCCTTTTGGCAATATATGATGAAAGCTGCTGCTTATAGAATTAACTCCATTTGTGGATCATGGCAAGTCCCAGTTACACCAACTACATTTGTATTAGGCACTGTTTGAGTTGTCCAGACAAGAAGCTCTAATCATGAATACTAACACTATATTTATTATAAGGTTACAGAAGTAAAATATTGCAAATCTGAAAGTATCTCCTACCTCTTTTACTGTTATTCTTCTGAAAACTAAGGAGGCTCCCATCTGAGATGCTTCCACTATCCCCATCCCTCCTTCAGACTCAGATTTTGTTTAACAGACCATTGTTTGGGCTGTGGCTCTTCCTCCTTTCTCCCAAGGTCTTCCCCGCATACTATCGCAATAGACATACAGTAGGATCCAAAAAAGCATGACATTTGCTTTAGAAGACAATTAATCTTTGCTGGTTTTAACGTTTATCAGTGCCATCCAAGGAGGACTCTTATTTTGTTGGTGCAACTTATCATGGGCCTCCATCATTTCTGCCTTTTCACAAGTCTCAACCGCTCAAAAGTCCTGTGATGCCAAAGCACTGGCATTGCAGGGATTCTGCACTGGCATTGCAGGGAGAGGATTTCATAGGCACCTGGGAATGGGGTGGAGAAGGGTGGGGTCAGGGCAGAATAGAGCTAAAACTTATTTCTTCCTTTCTTTAAGATTGCCTGGTGAGACACCTGAATCTTCCTTCCCTGGAATGTTCACTGCAGGTGAGATTGTTGGGAGAAAGAGTTTTATTGTTTAGGTTTGTATGTACAGAAATAAGAGCATTCATACATTAACGTTTGAATATGTATATGCATCTGAGTGTGTTTGCTTAATTAAGCACAGTATGTGATTTCTGTGATCTTATGTATGTCCTGATTTATTCAAACAGAAGAGTCACTCTCCAAGGGTTTATCATTTTGAAGTCAAAATAGCTACTAAGACAGAGAGAACTCCAGTTTTGCAGAAGTAGTAAAAAAAATTAATGTGAAAAATGACACAGGGGCAATCCTTTCCCCAGCCCAACCTAGCAAATAGATTGATTTTTTTAAAATTATCAAATGGAGTATGTGACTAATTGGCTGGAACATTGCACAAGTGTACTCAACAATGCAACCTTTTGTTGCTGCATTTCTATTTGTTTCCCTTGCTGCACGATTTCAAGCATTTGAGTACAATAAAATGAGCAAGAAACCTGAAAACCAGACAATTGTGTACATACATATACCATATAATGCTGCCTGTTTGATCTAATGGTTAAGGCTCCTGGCTAGAAACCAGGAGACTATGAATTCTAGTTCTGACTTTGGCATGATAGCTGACTGGATGATTTTGGGTCACTCACTTTCAGCCCATCCTACTTCACAGGGTTGTTGTTGTGGGGAAAATAAGAGGAAGAAGATATGTGTTGGATGTGTTTGCCACCTTGAGTTACTCATAAAGTAATAAAGGCAGGATAAAAATCTAATAAATAATTCTGAAGGCTAAAATGTACATTTCAGCACACATGCTCATACAGAAAAGGTCCTTATACAATTTCTCCCAGTGTGGTAAACATGACTTATGGGCCTTCTTTCTATTTGAGTCAGAAGTCAATTCAGTTCTCTCCAGAATGCTTAAGAATAGTCCCATCCTTTTTTTAAAAAACATGTCTTCTTTTTTAAACATTCCTTCTTTCCCCTTCTTAAAATAATGAAACGTTTCTAGCTTTTGATGGGAGAATCTTCTGTTTCCCGCTTATTGTCCAACAAGTTTCCTTTTTAGCCAAAATCCAGAAATACCAAAAGTTTGAGACATTGAGTGGTCACGGAGAAAGACAAGTCCAGTTACAGGTCAGAGTTCTATAATCATTTTTCAATGCTGCTTCATTTGGGAATTTATGGTTCAGGATAAAACAACTTTAAAGAGGATATAAGCACTTCTGCTTTCATCCTTTCCTTCCATAATATCACCTTTGCTCCAGAAAGGAATTTTCAGAACATTATTGAGAGTGAGGCATCCATGATTTCTGGAGGCAAGCTGTTCCGCTGGATAATTGTCCTCAGTGTCAAGAAGTTTCTCCTTAATTCCAGGTTGCTTCTCTCTTTGATCAGTTTCCAATCATTGTTTCTTTTCCTGCTATCTGGTGACCCTTTCTTCTTTGTGGCAGCCCCTCAAATACTGGAACACTGCTATCATGTCTCTCCTATTTCTTCTTTTCTTTAGACTAGCCAAACCCAAGTCCTGCAGCCATTCTTCGTATGTTTTAGTCTTCAAGCCTTTGATCATCTTAGTTGCTCTTCTCTGAATTTTTTCCAAACTCTCAACATCTTTTTTGTGATATGGTGACCAAAATTGGCTGCAGTATTCCAGCTGTGGTCTTACTAGGGTTTTATTAAGCGGTACTAATACTTTGCGTGATCTTGATTCTATGCCTCTGTTTATACAACCCAGGATTGTATTAGCTTTTTTGGCTGCTGCTGCACACTGCTGGCTCATAGTCAAGTGATCGTCCAGTAGGACTCCAAGCTCCCTGTCACAGTTACTGTTTTTAAGCCAAATCTCGCCTGATCTGTACTTGTACCTTTGATTTTTCCTGCCTAAATGTAAAACTTTGCTTTTCTCCACATTGAAACTCATTTTGTTGGATAGGGCCCATTGTTCAAGTTTGTCAAGATCTTTTTGGATCCTGAATTTTTCTTCTCAGGTGTTGGCTACTCCTGCCAATTTGGTGTCATCTGCAAATTTGATGAGTTCCCCTTCAATTCCCTCATCCAAGTCATTTATGAAGATGTTGAAGAGTACTGGGCCTAAGACAGAACCTTGTGGTACCCCACTGCTTTCTTCTCTCCATGTGGATGTAATGCCATTGAGGACTATTCATTGAATACGGTTTGCCAGCCAGTTACAGATCCATCTGGTGGTGATGTTGTCTATTCCACCTTTTTCTAGCTTACCAAGGAGTGGGTTGTGTTCTACTTTATCAAATGCCTTACTGAAATCTAAGTATACTACGTCCACAGCATTTCACTGGTCTACTAGTTTAGTCACTTTATCAAAGAATGAAATAAGATTGTTTTGGCATGATCTGTTTTTAACAAACCCGTGCTGGCTACTAGTTATAACATTGTTTGCTTCTAGTTGTTCACAGATCTGATTTTTGATTATCTTTTCTAGGATCTTCCCAGGTATTGATGTTAAACTGATTGGTCTGTAGTTTCCTGGGTCCATTTTTTTTCCTTTCTTGAAGATGGGAACCACATCAGCCCTTTTCCAATCCTCAGGAATTTCCCCAGTGCTCCAGGGTTTTTGAAAGATATGGTACAATGGTTCTGAGATAACATCTGCCATCTCCTTCAGAACTCTGGGATGTAGTCTGTCAGGTCCCCATGATTTATATTCATCAAGGTCAGATAGGTGTTCTATTACCATTTTCCTGCTTATTTTAATTTTTGTTTCTAATTTGTCTTTTGCAGTGGGTTTTTTGGTATGTTGGGCTATAGTTTCTTTTTGTGTGAAGACTGCTGCAAAGAATGAGTTAAGCAGCTCTGCTTTCTCCCTATTGCTTGTTACTTCCTTGCCATCTTCTCTCTTTAGTGGACCTACAGTTTCCTTAACTTTTTTCTTATTGTTAATATGTTGGAAGAAACTTTTTTTATTATCCTTGATTTCTGTTGCAAATCTTTGTTTGTTCTGAGACTTTGCTTTCCTGACTTTATCTTTGCATGTTCTGGCTGTCTGCTGATAATCGACCTTAGTTATTTTTTGTATTTGTCCTTTTTGTCTTTCAGTTTGTCTGAGAGATCTTTGTGCAGCCATGCTGGTTTTTTCTTGAATTTCTTGTTTTTTCTTTTTCAGTGTATTGTGCTGGTCTGGGCTTTTATGATCACATTTTTCAGAGTTCCCACACTTCTTGGGTTGTTTTCCCCTTTAGGAGTTTCATCCATTAAATCTTTCCTAGGTTCTCTCTGAGTTTGTTAAAATCGGCTCTTTTGAAGTTTAAGACACTGGTTGGATTGTTTACTATTGCTAGTGTTTGCATTATATTAAATTCCAGTATGACATGGTCACTTTCACCCAAGGTTCTGGCAACTTCAACTCCCTCTATCATTTCTTCTCTATTAGTAAGAATAAGTCCAGTATAGCTTTATGTCTAGTTCCCTTCTCCACCTTTTGGATGACAAAGTTGTCAGCTAGGTTGGTTAGAAATCTGTTTGATCTCCCACTCGCTGCAGAGTTTGTCTCCCAG
Source organism: Azemiops feae (assembly GCA_023970755.1). Lineage (NCBI taxonomy): Eukaryota > Metazoa > Chordata > Lepidosauria > Squamata > Viperidae > Azemiops > Azemiops feae. The sequence continues at coordinate 995,652 of JALGBA010004089.1, read as the reverse complement.
TTAATATCTGGATAGTTGAAGTCTCCCATTACTACTGTGGCATGCTTCCTACATACATTTGTTAACTGGTTGGCAAAGAGTTCATCTACTTCTTCTGATTGGTTAGGTCAGGGGTAGGCAACCCAAAACACTCAAAGAGCCACTTCAACCCGTTTCCCACCGAAAACAAAACACTGGGAGCCGCAAAACCCTTTTGATATCTAAAATGAAGATTTTCGTAGATTTTCACGGGTACAGGTATGCAGGTCTTGGCGTATTCGGGTCTTTTCCCGTGTAAGAGCCGACAAAGACCACCTGAAAACTGAATTACACACTCTCACAAACGTATTAATTTCCAACGGATTCCAAAGAAACACTATTACCAACCTAATCCAAAAGGAGACATCCCCCAAAAACCAAGACACAGAACAGGACAATGGCATTGCCTTCCTCCCTTACATCAAAGGCACCACAGATAAAATCAGCAAAATTCTCCACAAACACAATATCAAGACAGCCTTCCGCACTGACCAAAAAATAGCCAACATCTTAAGAAACCCCAAATACAAGATCCAGCTAGAAAACCAAGGAGTCTATGAAATACCATGCAAAATCTGCCCAGCCACATACATTGGACAAACTAATAGGAGAATAAATGCACGCATCGCAGAACACAAGAACGCAGTCAGAAAAGAAGAAAAAACTTCCTCCCTTTTCCAGCACCTTAAAGCAACAGGACATGAAATTGATTTTGAAGGTACCAAATTAATATCCAAAACTGAACACTTCAACAAGAGAATAATTATGGAAGCCATCGAAATAGAGAAACACCCCCACAACATGAATAAACGTGACGATACCTCCCACCTACCAGACATCTGGAAACTAGCCCTAGTCAACAAACGAGTCCCAACCACGAAAACCGACACCGGACCCAGAACAACACAGGACACCACCACCAATCACCCTCACCAGACTCAAACCCAAACCCATCCCATAGACGAAATGCAACCATCATCCAGAATTCACACCACGGCGGCATCACCAACTGCTGCACCCCCCGCCGACCCCCACACAAAGCAAACTGACACACGCCATAAACACATGGCCAGACCGCAAACTCGGAGCCAAACCAAAGCCCGTGATGTTACATCACAGCCATCTACTCAGGACATTACATCACAGAACTCAGGAGGTTACATCGCAAAGCCTCAGTATGTTACAACGCAGCCTACCTCCCATGATGTGGCAGCACAGGACTCAGGATATCACTACAATAGAGCTCAGAATGTTACCACACAGCCCATTACCCAGGTACAAAAGAACAATGGGCACACAGCCAGCACCTCAGCCACATAGGATGTTACCAAACAACTGACTAATTTGCTTACATCAATTCCATCTTCCAATCAAGATGTAACAACACAGCCAACCAACCCGCTTACAGCTACATCAGCTAATTTGCTTACATCAATTCCATCTTCCAATCAAGATGTAACTACACAGCCAACCAATCCGCTTACAGCTACAAAGCCAACACGCCACACACCCCTCCAATATTTATAGAAGGACGGCAGCTCCGATCACGCTTTGCTCGCACAAGCACGAAGCCGAAGACACCAGCCTGAAGATGGCGAGTGGGACCTCGTCGAAACGTCGCCAAGATACTCTCAATCTTACACGGGAAAAGACCCGAATATGCCAAGACCTGCATACCTGTACCCGTGAAAATCTACGAAAACAAATATATATATATAATAAAGGTAAAAAAGCATATATGCAGTGTTATCTTCATTTTAGATGCCAAAAGGGTCTCTCTCTCTGTCTCTCTCTGTCTCTCTCTCTCCTGTCCCTCTCTCTCTCTTTCTTTCCTCTCTCTTTCTCTCCCCCCCTCTCTCCCTCTCTCCGATCTTCTGCTCACCTGGCAAGCTGGCTTCAAGCTGTTCTCCAACAAGCTCAGGGACAGGCAACCTCTGCTCTTTTATGACTCATGGACTTCAACTCCCAGAATTCCTGAGTCAGCATAGCTAGCTCTCTCCTGCCCTTCCTGCTTCCTGTTTCCTGCTTCCTGCAGAGACATAGCAAAGGGAGGAGCCTCACCTAGTAAGCTTTTCAGCTCGTCGGAGAACACTGTGAGTCCAGTCTCTTTTTTTTTTACAGAGAGAGAGGGGGGGGAAGGGAAGTGCAAGTGCAAGTGCAAGTGCCTCTCTCTGTCTCTGTCTCTGTCTCTCTCTGCAAATGACAGAGGAGGCTGGGAGCCGCAGGGGAAGGCTCAAAGAGCCACATGCGGCTCCGGAGCCACAGGTTGCCGACCTATGGGTTAGGTGACCTGTAATATACACCTATGGCAATGTCACTTTTTTTCTCTTTTATATTGACCCATATACATCCTGGAGAGATTTTGTCTTTGATCATGTGCATTTCTGTAGATATGTAGTGTTCTCTTACATATGGTGCAACTCCCCCTCCTCTTTTTGTAGACCTCTTTCTTTTGAACAATTTGTATCCATCCATCAGTCCATTCCATTCATGGGTTTCGTCCCATCAGGTTTCTGTAATGCCAACTATGTCATACCCACCCTTGTGTACTATTGCTTCTAGTTTGCCCTGTTTGTTCCCCAAGCTTTGAGCATTTGTATATAAGCATTTAAGACTTTTATGCCTGTCTGTGGGTACGTTTCCTGCAACTCCTGATTGTTGTTTGAGTTTTTCTTTTTTCTCATCACTGCCTACCTCATTGTTTGGTTTGTTTTCTTGGGATTTATGATTGGCATGGCAACTAAAACTGATAACTATGCTGGATTTTTCTTAATGGAACAAAAGCCCTTCTATTCTTGAATTGCTTTGTGGGGGTGGGGGGGTTTGCTAAAAAATAGCCTTTCAATATGCAGGTGAAAACAGTTGTAATGGCATGTGAGAATGACTTTGAGGGAGGAAGGGAAGAGATGCTGCCTAGGAAATGATTGAACAAGAATGGGATGAACCAACAGTTGTTTAATGGTCAAAGAAAGAAAGTTAGGAAAGACCTGCCCTAATGGATCAGGTTATTAAAAGTGTCGTGAGAGATTTGTACTTTCAAACCTGCAAGATTCTGTTAATGTGGCCTGACTTTAAAGTAGAATGAATTCATCTGGCCATGTTTCCTGTCTGGTTTATCTGGTAGGACTGACAACAGTCCAAGAAAAGCACCCTTCAACTAGGTCTGGCAATCACTTATAGAATAGTACAGTGAAATCCTGCACCAGTCCAAAAAATGACTCCCAGTGGCACTTTCTTCCAGCTAAGTGAGAGTAAGCCTATACCTTTAAACTTTAATGACCCAAACAGATATCTTATAACCATATAATCAGTTAATAAATTAGGGTGTCATGGGAAAAATACTTTACATAGTAAGAGCCAATTGTAACTAGTGGTCTGCAATTTACAGGGACATCCCTTCCCTTTTTGGTGGTGGTGGGGGAGGAAAGAGTGATGATTGAAAAGAAAATTGATTGAAAATCAATTGAAAACTATTACCTAATGGAAGAGCAGCTGCCATTCAGTTCCTTCCTCTCCAAGGAGTTTGTATTCAAGCTGGCCATTTTACCTACAATTTTATAGCATCTCATCTTTTATTTATGATTTATGTTGAATTTGGGTTTTTTGTTTTATTCTTCCTTTTACTTTTCTAATCGTACTTTTATATCCATTAGCTTGCATACCAGTAAGCAGGGACCTTATGGCATGTAAGGAAAGTTTAGGAGCATTCATAATGTTTTAAAAAGTAGGTAATAATATGATAATGTTGACTCATTAATAATAATCCCAAAAGAATGCTTAACAGCAGATGAAGCCAATAGAGTCAAAAACAACCCCCCCCCAAAAAAAACCTCCAAAGCAGGTGTGTCCAACCTTGGCAACTTTAAGCTGCCTGGTGAATTCTGGAAGTTGAAATCCATAGGTCTTAAAGTAGTAGAATCTAATATCTAATGAACATACAGCAGTTTTCATGACTTCAATCATAACGTCTCCTATGGCTGAGCATCAGAATGCAAGGAACCACAGATGTTTCTCTCTGCTGGCAACCCAGTAATCCTCTGAGTTGTATAAATCTCTGCAACCTAGAAGGGCTCCAAAGTGTGGCCACATCATGAACCACGTCATTCCTCATAGTATTTCGCCTAAATAATCCTTTGAGCAATCCATCAACACGGATGAGTGCAATGACTTAGGGCAGTTTTTATAGATTTCAGGAGTAATTTCTCCCCTCTTCTCCCAAAGATGGAGGTCACACATACAAAATCAGAAGAAATCTCCAAAGGGCTGGGGGGGGGGCTTCCTATATCCTACCAGAAGACAGGAGTTCACTCCTACACCATGTACCCTCTCTGCTTCCCTCAAGCAACATGAAATATTTATACTACTTTATATAGATAATTAAAAAGGCATGGCAATCAAGGCTCTTTCAAGTATCCCAATAACAGTGATGCTGGGGGAGATTGCAATGAAAATGAAACAAAGAGGAATATTTCCTTTGTTAAATTACTGTTGGCTTTCAGTCCTCTACTGTCAGTGCGAGCAGGCAGACAAGATGATTATCTGAAAGGATACAAAATGGATATTGGGGGGGGGGGGATGAAAGCTTCTATATACTTTAGCTGCTTTGAAATGTGGCTCATTTAAAGTTGCTATAATAGTGCTTTGGATTATATTTTCCCTTAATTCAAATGCTGCAGAGAGTCAATTTCAGCTTAAACAATCACTTTAGTACCTTATCATTTTGGGAATCTTATATATCTATGAAATTCATGGTAGGAGAGCAATTTGCCCCTGCAAGATAAAAGAAACATATAAATGACTCCTTACTCATATATTTTCCTATCCCACACACGTGCATCCCACACATAATAAATAATACTATGCAACCAATTAATGAAGGAGATCTGTTTGCTCTAATCCTGATAGTGAAATTTAACACTTTCTCATTCAATTTGATGAAAGAGTGTTTGATTCAGAAATTCTTTCAAAGGAGAAGAGAAATGCATAAGAATCCTGCACTTTTTAGTTAAAATATCTCCATGGGATGGGTGTACATGTTGTTCATTCTACAACCATTTCTCCAGGGTTTCCAGATTCCCTTGTTTCCAATTTGTCAATTAAATTAAGGAATAAATAAAGGAAAATATCATGGGAAACTCCTCCCATAATGCTATTGTCCTTCCTATGGAGCATCCTTCTGTCCTGCCTTGGAACAATTCTTGGAGACATCTTCTTTCTCCTGGAGAAATTTGGAGAAATCATCCACCCAGTTTCTCTACATACCTGCTAGATGTATAATTTTGGTCAAACTCAAGTGGTCCACTTTCATTATTGGAAATCCACTCTAGATTTAAATTATTGCATTATTTTTCTTATGCCAAAAAAGATTTTCAATACAATCTATATTTTTATCCTTTGCCCCCACAACTGTGTTCCTGGAAAGCTACTACAATCGACATGTATCTGCATAATTTGCAACAAGGGAGAGTATGAAAGGACAGAAAAACAGTGCATTTTTTTACACTTCAACTTCTGTTTTGGCCATAAATCCTCTGAGCTTTGCCCCAAGCAAAATAGTATGCTTCAAAATATTTCTGCTTTGAGCTGAACTATTAGCTTTAGCCATCCTTTAAATTTCCCACAGTTGTAATTGGAAAGACCAAATACTCAAAAAGCATCTCCTGTTATCCCTAACTGTATGCATGTATGTATGTATGTATGTATGTATGTATGTATGTATGTATGTATGTATATGTATGTATATGTATTTATCTATGGAGCCCTGAGCCTATGAAATAAGCAGCAATTTGAAACATTTTTCAGTGTTATGTTTTGGGTAATAAATGGGATGGTCCAGAACCCACATTAAACTTATTGAAACAGGCCCTGTAAGAACAAAACTGCAAAAAGCACAAATAAGTTATCTTAGTTGTTTTGAGCTGAACCTTGTTACCATGGACAGCTCCTGCATGACCAAAAATGTAATTAAAATATAATGTCACTCCATTAAAAGTTGATGCCAATGCAATTCATTATTGTTTCTTCCAACCTGGGAATATTTAACTCATATTTGGGTTTCCTGGGTTTCCTCAATTTTTGCTTAAAAACCAAACATGCCTCAGATTCTACATAAATAATGTTTTTTACATTTATTTTAAAAACGTCTAGACTAACTTCACACAAAAGAAAATATCCTAGGGGGATAAAAACAGCACAAGAAACACTAGAAAGATTCTATCAATGGAAGAAAAAAAACCAGTTCATAACAATTACGTGTCATCATAGAAACAACCATGATAGCAAGGCTGAAAGCATTTTCCCCACTGACTGGAAAAGAGTCAAACACAATAAAACAAAAACAAACCTGCCTAAAGCTAGAAGAAAGGATCTCCTCTTTGAAAAGGGAAATATAGCTGTTTCCCAGCTTCCAGCTTCAGTTTAGAAAGTCAACAAATTAACAAGCTTTCTGCCTTAAAGCTAGCCAGAGACATGTTAACTTTAATTTAAGGGGGTGGGGGAGGAAAGGTTAATTCAGGTAAAGATTGAAAGTTGCTAATGCTGCAATAGGAATGTTTTATCATTGCTTTACTTCAACTACACAACCTGGTACAAAGTGATGGCTTTTTGGCCTAGCCTTCTAAAAAGGCCACCTATAGTCCCTGCTTTCTATTGCTGAGACTATTCCCCATCTACAAACATATTTCCCAGCAGGGCAGGGAATGTAGAATGAACTTTGTTTTAAATTATGCTTTTTCACAAAATGCCACAAATTTCCAAATTGGGTCTAATAAGTTCAACGGTGAAACAATTAAAAGAAGTAAATATTACAAAAAATACTGGTAAATACTCCTTAAAATAGCTGCACTGCAATCTGTTTTGGTGCTTTCAACAGTAATCAATAATCCCCATCAATCTCCAAATGACTGTCATAAACATCTGTAGTTTCCCGCTCACCCAGAGCACTGATGCAGGATTTAAAGATTCTGCAGGGTAAAACTGAAGATTATTTAATAACCATTTCATTTAGGTGCAGGGAACATAATGGGCTGAGGAGGAGCATGTGAAAGAGAAGGAGAGGGAAAGATCAGATTGCGAGTGAATTACAGGATGTAATTTTGGGTCAGTATAATAGAGGATATTTCCTTTCTTTCTATATGCTTATGGGCCTCAAAGATAATATTCATTCACATGTGGACATAGACATAGACCAGGTACACACAATTGGGATACAAATATTGAAGTATTATGAGGAATCATGGGATAGAAGTACATAATAGGAATTGAATCCAAAGGATGTCTAACCCACCTTATTCCTACAGCAAGAAATTCAGCCTTTATCATCCTATATGTAGCTTATTAGAAAACAAGCAGGTTGAATTTGACATTGCTGGGAGAGCCACTGAGCAAGAGAAAAAAGTGGCCCAGACCTGGTTTAGGAACAAGCTAGAATTTACCTCATGATGTATTGTTTTGGGTATGGTCAATGTATAGAAAGCAGGGTGATCAAAAAAGTATAGAAGTATAATTTTTCAAATTCCTGAAATTCATCACAGCCTTACTAGCTGATTACTAAGTTGAACAGCCATGCAAGGAAAGAGAAGCTTATTTCTAAGTTTCACATTTGTTTTTTAAAAAAAGTATAACCTAGAGTGGATTTAAATATAACAGAACTTGTTTTGTGGAGAACAATCACCAATTTCTGAGATGGCAAGTGTATGTTAGCATCTTACAGTAAATATTATGTCTGAGGCTTTTTTTTAAATCTCTCATTGGCCCTAGTTGATTAAACTGGAGTTTTAAGGATTCTTCTTCTGCCACAGGACTCCAAACCATTTGAAGTACTCCAGACCGTTTGAAGTGCTCCAATTGAAGCACTGTCTCTTCACTGTGTTTTATAGGGAAAGATCTATCAGAAAAATAAGGTCAGCAGGTGCATAATCTTTGTGGTCATCCAGTTTTGTCTCAAGTTGTGCAGAATGGTTAATGCAACTGTTAGTAATGGTTTCTAAACTGGTCGACTTTAGTACTTGGATGGGAATCCCAAGATTATTGAGCAGACAAGGGGAAAAAAATCCCAGATGTCAATGACAGTAGACATTTCTGCAGTGCTGCCATGAAAAACTACATGGTGATATCCATGAAATTACCAGGGGTCCAGTCAGAGTTAAAGGAGACTTTTCGGTATAAATCAACGTTTGTTTTTGACCTGCTTTATAATATTACATTTCTTTTTTTTTTAAGTTGGGAGGTGGAAATGACATCTGATCCAGTCTGTAGCAGGATCAATAGCAACTAACATAGTATGAAAGGGCTATACAAATACAGCCCTTGTATGAATTGAGTGGGATTGTTACACTTATATGGATCTGATAATCCATAAAATAGACATAGTCTCCTGGGTTCACTGCCTACCCTTCCTCCCCAAAGGAAGGGACAAGACTTCAGATTGAGAAACCATCACAGTAAAATAAGCAGCCTTCTTTCCTCTTTCCCTACTCTCTCATTTTCTCTCTCTGCATCTGTGCAAATTAAGAGGAAGTGAGAAAGTTTAATTGTGATCCCCCTCTGTCTTTCTGCTGGAGCTATGATGGGGTAAATTGTGAGTGTTTTAATTTTGTCTCTTACAAGCCTATCAGAAACCTAGTGGCTCATTACGCCCTCTGTTTTTCTCCAGAGATGCTATAGAAACACAACAGTGTAACTAACACTTTTCGTCATTTAGAACCACAGGTGGCTTGAATGTGTGTGATTTGATTGTCTTTACTAGGTAATTACAGGTTGGTGCCTATTCCTGTTGTCTCAGTGGGATGCTTACACAGTACATGGGGGTCTGAATCATTTGCAAGGTGGCAATACAGTAGAATAGCTTGAAATACTACAGCATTTGAAAAAAATAGCACATAGGGAGATATGCTTATATATCTATACAATCATTGTAGATTAAGTAAACTATGGTGATGCTAGTGTCTTTTCCATTGAACTTTATGCCTGTAAGTTATTCTTTGGCAAATCCTCATTAAGGTAGATAAAGGCATGTATTAAAGCCAGAAGCAGCTACAAATACTGTAAAGGTCAAAAAGCGAAGGTGGCAAATGTATGTAGCCCCAGCCTGTAGTCAATTATGCCATCTCTGCTAACATTGTGACATCTTGGATCCTCCTCGTGGGTGCAGATTCTTCTTTTTTTTCTCTTAGGCCTAATTTAAAAGGTAGTCCAATTTCCTATGATTGGCCAGGATCATCTAGTGGTTAAGGTGCCAGACTAGAAACCAGGAGACTGTGAGTTCTAGTTCATCCTTAAAGCATGAAAAGCAGCTGGATGATTTTGGGCCAGTCACTCTCTCTCAGCCCAACTCACCTCATACAGGTTATTCCCGTGAGGAAAATAGGAGGAAGGAGTATTATGCATATTCGCTACCTTAACTTATTTCTAAAAATAATAAAGGCGGGATAAAAGTAAATCAAATTTCAGGACATTCTTGTGAAGCTGTTTGACTAACTTAGGTCACACTACAGGCCTACCATTTCTACTTCTCAGTCTGTGTTTCTGTCAACTCGGATGTGCTGAGAGTAAGGAGTGAAAGTCCCTGCCCCACACAAGCTGGTGCCATAAAAATGCTTCCCACTCACCCCATTACATACCAAGACAAAGGAAAGAAACCAAAACCAAACTAATCCCAGCTGTGAAATGCCATTTGCTGAAGAAAAAGAATGACTACTGATCTTACCCTGCTCATTCAAGCTGCCATTCCATTTCAGGTCTTGCGATGGAGGCTAAAGCTCAGGAATGGTGGAGGCAATCATTTCCTCAGTGCAGCTCAGGGCTATGCAGGCATACTGTGGCATGGCCATTATTGCTGTGTTGCTGCATTCAGGACTGGCTGCAGCTCCCAAGTGGTTTTCAAAGGCAATGTGTAAGACATATTGCAATCATCCAGACACCAGGTGACTGAAGAATGAGTGACCAGAGAGCTTCCCCTTCTCCTTATCATACTACTAGATAAACCGAGCTACACATGACCTCCCAGGTAGCCTTTAACAGCCAAGAGAGGCATGGATTAATAAACAGTCCTGAGGACATTTTCTTGGAAAGTATAGGTTCAAACTCATCCCAAGTAGCATCCCAAGACCTTGCTTCTGTCACTATGATACCACTTTGGAGTACAATTCCAAGCCACTTTATCCACCGGAAGCCTAAAATATTCCTCACAACAGCCATATGGATGATTCTGAGGCTCATCTCTCCTTAGCAAGGAAGCAACCACTTTAACAAGGTTATTGGACAATTATCAGCAGGCACAATAAGAGGGGCAAAATAGCAATATTTTGCAGCCCTTTTTGCCACAGTGTAATCCCTACTATGGTCTTTTATTCATGCATTGTGGAATTCACTCTTCATTTCACTCCTCCAGAAGCACTCCTATCCCAAAGTGCTCAAGGGGGCCAAGGAATCAACACCCAAAGAAAGGCTATATAGGAACAATCTAATCCAAGGCTCTTAGCACATGGGCATTCCAAGCTTTGACCAAGGCCTCGGTTTTCCCATCAGATCCTTGGGTAAAAAAATGCACGCATGTCCTCTGGAATTTCATAGGACCCATTAGTATTCTGCAGGAGATCGACTTAATAAGTGTCACCTCCCTGCAGGATAGTAGCCAAAAGGCAATAGGATACTGAAAATAATATCATCAGTCATTGGATACAAGATGGGCAGCAAATAAAATAAACAAACAAACAAATAAATAAATATAAGGATATAAGCAGTTCATATCACAACCGCTGTGAGACAAATCCACATCTAAAGTTTGACACCCAGTATGTGCTGGGCTGTCAACGACATAGGTCATGGTTGCTATGTTGGCAAGACCTCCTGAACTCTTCCAGATTCCATACCATCTGGGCATAGACTGAAATCTCCAAGAACTATAAGCTTCAGAGACTTCACTTTCAACCTGGTGGCAGAAGTAGCAATTCAAGCAGGAGTGTTGCTACACAGCAAACAGGCTGATCCTGCAGCAACTAATCCAACTGCTTCATAGAGCCCAGTTGCAGCCAGAGGGTCTCAGAGGAAATTTTCTGTAGATGGGAGCCTCTGAATGTCGTAAAAGTCTCCCAGATAAAAACTGTCATATACAGACATCACCTTGAGCTCATTGCTGATGCCAAATGCAAAATCCAGGAGGACATACATCTGAGAAGTGAAAGCCTCTCCAGTTCCATTGAAGTCTTGGTTATATATGCCAGCTGCCTCATCCACAATCAGATCGTAGATGAGGAATAATCTAATTTATAGATTTACTATAAACCAGGGGTGTCAAACTGCCGGCCCATGGGCCGGACACGTCACGTGGAAGCCGCGCCCACCCCATTGCCGGCAATGGCAAAACAGTCCCGATATGTCGCGCGATGTCACGTGACATCATGAGTTTGACATGTCTGCTATAAACCAACCTAACATTTAGTAAGAGAAGCCAGAGATTACTCTTATTATGATCTGGCTTGAGGGTGGAGGATAGAACAGATTTCAGCCATCAGTCTTTCTTCCCCACAAGTGACCCACTATTGGCTATATCTCACTCTGCCCATAGTAAACTGCCTGCCTTTTCTTCCCCCCTAAATCTACTCCACCCTTACTGCCCACTCCTAGGCCATCCTATGTTGTGTGTATATATGGTCTGTGTGTGTATGCATATTTCAAAGAAAACTGACAAATATCAAGACAAGTACCATTTTAGACCATCAATTTTATCTTTATCAAACAATTGGAGATGCATTTATGTGTGTATTTGAAGCACACTGCTTTTCTTCTGTAACTATACAAATAACCCCATTGTCTGTTTATTCTCAAGGGGCAATGATCATTTGCATCTAATTTCATTAACTGTCTTGTGTTCCAGATATATTTTTTTGACATAAAAATGACTGAGCATTATCTGTGGTGATGAATTACTGCACTAGGATGACTGAATTGATAATCTCTTCTGGTCAAATACACATTTCAACTCCCTTTAAAAATGTAAATATTTGTATTGTTTGATTTCAGCTTGGAGTCTGCCAGAACTTTGGAGCTGATAAGCCAGCCTCTGTTCAGGTCCTGCCACTTTTCATCACAGGGAATTATATTTATCAGGGGAAATCAATGTGTAGCAGGAATGGATAGTAGAAGAACATCCGGTGACTGATAACGATACCTTAACTCTATGTCCATGTAGCATATTTGTGTTAAAACTTGGGGAAAAAAACAAATTAGTGGGAAAAAGCTTTTTGACACAAATCAGATCTTAGAGATTTCTCTTCCTTTTCTCCTTCAGTGAATTAGAACATTTTGCAATGTAACTCAAAGATGCTGAGGCTTCTTATTCAGGCTTCTTCCTAATTTTAAGCATACAGTTTCAATCATACCAATAGAAGAAAATATTTGTAGCTCATAGTTAAATTGTGGAGACCTTGGTTTTCTGAGAGCACCAAGGATTCCACACTTTCAATCATGTACAATCCTCTGATAGATCGCTTGCATAATAAACTCCATTGATCACAGAACCAGCTTCAAAGACAAGGGTAAGTATGATTTCCTTGATCATAGTTTATTAAGTATACTCAGTGACTGGAATCACATAACCCAACTGAAGCAAACATGACAACATTACATGATATGTAGGTTAAGTTAATACCCGTATATAAAATCTGAAAGGATTTTTCTCTCTTTAAGGATAAACTGATTTCCTTGTTCTCTTCCTCATTTCCTTGTTGTAGATGTTCTCCAGATTTCTCTTTTCTGTTTAATACTTTGAATTTATATAATTACTCATCATCATAATGTAACACATGGCAAAACATTGAATACTACACTCTTTAGCATAAATAGAGGATAATGATGAGGAAAAAGGAATGAAAAAAATAAACTTGCACTATAAAATAATACCTCAGATTCTGGAGTAGCAAATACTCAAATAGGTACTTTTTTTTTTTTGCTCCAGTGCGCCAACTAAATACTTACATTAATATCTGACCAGCTTTCAGACTACATTAGATTAAGCCAACTAAAAACAACATAGAAAGATGCTTCTACATAACAGAAACCAACCTAACCTCTAGAGTCTCTTAGATCTCCACAGGGAAGGGAGGGAAGTAAGAAATGTGTATAGTGATGTCATCATATGAATGCCCTAATCGATATGCTTGTATCAGATATTGGAAGCAAGTATATAAGGGTGGCAGTTGTTGTTCATGTATTGTCACTTTGGCATTATTGTGATTCATTAAACAAGGAGCCCTCAACAGAATAAAAGTTCTTAGAAATAAAAGGGATGAAATGTCTTCAAATACAATTGAAGTAAGGGAATACTAAAAGGGTCTATGGCGATTTGACGGCACTAGCTCGGGGTGGCCAGCTGGGGGTGGCTTTCTCACCACCGCCAAGTCCCCTCTGCAAACTCGGTGCTGCCATTTCTTCACAGGACATCTCAAAACCGGAAATTTGCTGCAGGGATAACTTGCTGTGGGTGCTGGATGGAGAACCGGATAAGCAAACGAAAGAGGGAGATGGGTGGGATGCTGAATGGAGAGCTGGGCAAGAGGGAGAGTGAGCGGGCTGTCAGAGAGTGACAGCAGTAGGTTGGCTCCGCCCCAAATGCTGAATTGGCAGTTTGACTGCAGCAGGGGATGGAGCAGAGAGTGGAGAGGCAGCAGCAGGTGGGGGCTTCCTTTTTTGACACCCCCTGCCATTGCCTACACGCCTTGGGCTGCGCAAGATAGGAAGTGGCGGCACTTTAAAAAAAATGCACAGAAAAAACCTGGCAAAACCGTGGCACTTTGAAAAAAACTGGCAGAGCCACGGTGCTTTAAAAAATAAAGTTGCAGAATCACTGTGCTTTAAAAAAAAAACTTGCAGAGCTACAGAAGCCCCATCTGCCGCCCGCACACCACCACGGCCAAACTACCTGTTCAGGCTGGACCCAAGGCTCAGCGGCAATGGCAGCAGTGAGGGGATCAAAATGGGAAGTGCCCTGCCTGGTGCCACTGCCACTCTGCTCTATAACAGCCTGCTCACTCGCTTCCCATCCGGCGCAGTCCAAGTTGCATAGGCAATAGCAGGGGGTATAAAATTAGGAAGCCCCCACCTGCCACTGCCTCCCTGCCCTGTGCCCCATCCCTGCTACTGCTGAACTGCCAGTTTGGCATTTGGGGCGGAGCCAACCTACCACTGACACCCTCTGACAGCCCACTCACTCTCCCTCCTGCCCGGCTCTCCATCTAGCATCCTGCCATCATTGCTCCCCTCTGACAGCCCCTCGCCCAGCTCTCCATCTGGCACCCACAGCAAGTTATCCCCACACCAAATTTCTGGTGTTGAGATATCCTGTGAAGAAATAGCGGCACCGAGTTGGCAGAGGGGACTTGGCAGTGGCAAGAAGGCTGCCCCAGCTGGCCTCGCCAAGCTAGTGGCATCGAATCATCCCATTCCGACTAAAAGGAATAGCCCAGAGGCGGCACTCGGAGCCCTCTCTGTGGGCACGTGTGCCGTTGCCCCATCCCCGCCTCCCTCCACGGCCCCCTCCTCACCAGCAGCACCCCCGGAGGATTGTCTCCCCCAGACATGGCCCGCATGGAGCAGTGCAGCCAAGGACATGGCAGCTGGGCAGCAGGGACAAGACTCTGCCCTTGTGCCCCATCGCGTGCAGATATGCTGTGGGATGCGGGCGGAGGGCATGGCTGCCATGGCACTGCAAGGCTGCCTGGGTGATCTGCTGTGGCGGGCCCTGCAGGCGGGCAGGGTGGGGGCAGAGCATGAAGTGGGGGCGGGCTGGGGGGCGGGGCGGGGCGGTTTTTGGGCACTCGGTCTCTAAAAGGTTCGCCATCACTGGAATAGCCTAAAAAACAATGAATGGCATGATAGCCAGATGAGTGAAATTGTAATAAATGATATAATTATAAATGTCCAAGAAAGAATTAACCAAAAAGGAGATCAATAATTTTAAAATGGTAAGACTACATGTATAGATGGTATGAGTGGAGAAATATGAAAATGTGAAGTGTTCATGTAGAATGGATGCATAATTTGTGTAACATCTATGGGAAGAGTCAATCTATCATTGTAATGGAAGAATATTATCACTAACATATCATTAACAGCTAGACAAAGCAAGAATGAACAAGATGAATCTAAAAACTGCCAAGAGATTAGGGTTTTTTTAAAAATAGTTCTGGGAAGGAATTTGACAGAATTCTGATCAAAAAGATATGACTAATGAGAAAAAATTGAGAACTGGAGTGGGGTTTTTTTGTGCAGCGAAGAAGTGTACAGTCAAGATTTTTGTTCATCAGTGTGTCATAGAAAAATGTATGAATATGAGAAAGAATGTATACTTATTTAATAATTTAAAGAAAATGTATAATAAAACAAATGTTTTATAAAATGTTTTACACAAACATGGAGTTGGAAGTCAGCTGCTGAATGTGATCGGTGGTATATGACAGAAGTAAAGCTTGTGTGAAAAGAAACGGCAATGATTCAGCACTGAGCAGGGAATAAGATAAGGATGAGTAATATCCCCTTGATTGTTTAAAGTATTTATAGGTAAATGTTTATGGAAAGAGTAGAAATAGATTGTATAATGCAACAGGGAGTATGAATCTGAAAAATAATATATTTTCAGCCTAAATTATCATAGAAATAGCATATCAAAGATCAAGATAATTGTGCTTGTTATGGAAGATGGAGTACACATAATGGTGAAAAGCTAGAGCCAAATGGTGCATTTGTGTAATGATATACATTAAACATGGAAAAATAAGAGAAGTGAGAAGAATTCTATATAACAGCATACTTCTGCAGCTTTATTTACATTTTGGAAATGCGAACAGCAATAGCACTTAGACTTATATACAGCTTCACAGTACTTTAACAGCCCTCTCTAAGCAGTTTACAGAGTCAGTATATTGCCCCCAACAGTCTGGATCCTCAGTTTACTGACCTCGGAAGGATGGAAAGCTGAGTCAAACCTTGAGCCGGTAAGAATCGAACTGCCGAACTGCCGGCAGCCGGCAATCAGCAGAAGTAGCCTGCAGTACTGTATTCTATCCACTGCACCACCATAGCTAATGGGAAATGGGAATTACAGTAAGTATATCAGGAGAAATATAAAAGAAGGTTGAATGCACTGGGGATTAGGAATGAGATAGGATGTAAATAGTAAAACAAGAGTTAGGATCAAGAAGAAATAGTTGCTGAATGCATATGGACTGAATGCCATACTGAGTTCCCAGCATGAAAGAAGTATGTTAACATGATTAATTCATAGAGAGAAAATGAATGAGAACTGAATTGCAAAACAAATATATGAAGGAAGGGTGAACAAGTTAAAAGAAAGAGTAAAACTGCAAAAGTTGTAGTTAGAGTTGGTGAGATCCTGAATAAGAGCAAGTGAGAAATCTAAAAATCAAAAATCAATATAGAAAATGGGATATGTACATAGTAAAAGTAGGAATGCTGCAAGGACACAAAGATCTGGAGAGGTGAAGGACTGAACTATTTTCCTTTTGGCAATCTTAGTTTGTCCCTTAATTCCTCTGAATTACATTTTTATTACTGTGCTGCACTTTGCACAACATTGGTTTCCCAAAGAGGTAATAGCATAACGAAACCATGGCTTAATGGAATGAGAAAACCTGATCTATACATCACATCTGTAATGACAAAGTAATCTTTAATTTGCTCCTTCTTGATGTGATCCTTGACATTATTATTCCAGTAGGATTCAGCCTAAAGATTTTCCTAATAAAGAAAGCAATAGGTGACATTTTGAATTCATTTTGCATTTTTACTCATTGCCCCTTTATTTTCAAACTAGTCTTGGAGATCTTCTCTAAGGCAAGATTTGTATACAGTGTTACAAACACTTTAAAGTTAGAACCCCATACAAGTATTTCACACTCTGAGAGTAAATATTTAGCCCTAAAAAAGGAGACATGTTAACTGCTCAACGGGGATTATTAAAGAGAGCTGAGCAGGTAACAATGGGTGACAGAGATTGAATCTATCACTTCATAACAATAAACTAGTTACTGTGATGCCAAGGACAGAATAAACCATATACTATTTAGATATTTTTAATGAGTTTTCTACTACAATTTATCTGAAAACACAGGAGTGCAACAAGAATTAGACCTTTTAGCTGCTTGCTTTATAGCTGGGGGAGCTTTTAAATACTGGCCTTGAATTTACTTAGGAAATTAGACTTTTTTCCCCCCCTAAACATAAAACTAATTTAAATAAGAAACAAACCTAATTGCGATAACTTCACAACTCTTTTTGTTGCTTCCTTGTTGTTCATGATGCAACCCAATGAAGTTGATGTCTTTTCTACCCTTCCAAATATCTATTGGCCTTAATGAAAAGAATGGAGCATCATAAAAAAAGATTCTGGAGCAAAATCCAAGTGTATGGGAGGGAGGTCAACCCTGCAACACTACATGGAGGAGTTGAAAAGATGTAGGTCTTTTCCCTTTGGATTTTAATTGTGAACCTTTTACTTTCAACTGAGAAAAGACATAGGAGCAAACTCCAAGCACAGGAATGATGGTTAGTCAAAACACAGAAAAAAATTCACAAGGGTGGGGTTTCTGCATTCCTGTTTACTTTTTCATTCTGTACTTTTTCATTCTAGTCCTCTTCAATATAGCGGAACACTAATAACAAAACAACAACAACAACAACAACAACAACAACAATAATAATAATAATAATAATAATAATAATAATAATAATAATAATAACAATAACAATAACAATAACAATAACAATAACAATAACAATAACAATAACAATAATAACAATAATAATAACAATAATAACAACAATAATAACAACAACAATAATAACAATAATAATAACAATAATAATAATAATAATAAGTTGGAAGGGACCTTGGAGGTCATCTACTCCAATCCCATGCTCAGACAGGAAACCCTATACCGTTTCAGACAAATTGCTGTCCAGTCTCTTCTTAAAAACTTCCAGTGTTGGAGCATTCACGGCTTCTGGACGCAGGTTTTTCCACTGAATAATTGTTCTAACTGTCAGGAAATTTCTCCTTAGTTCTAGGTTGCTTCTCTCTTTGGTTAGTTTCCATCCATTGCTTCTTGTCCTGCCTTCAGGTGCTTTGGAAAATAGCTTGACTCCCTCCTCTTTGTGGCGACCCCTGAGATATTGGAATACTGCTATCCTGTCAGCCCTCGTCCTTCTCTTCATTAGACTAGACCAGGGGTAGGCAACCTTGGCTCTTTTATGACTTGTGGACTTCAACTCCCAGAATTCCTGAGTCAGCATGACTGGTTCAGGAATTCTGGGTATTGAAGTCCACAAGTCATAAAAGAGCCAAGGTTGCCTACCCTTGGACTAGACATTCCCAATTCCAGCAACTGTTCCTTATATGTTTTAGCCTCCAGTCCCCTGATCATCTTTGTTGCTCTTCTCTGTACTCTTTCTAGAGTCTCAACATCTTTTTTACATCATGGTGACCATAACTGGATGCAGTATTCCAAGTGTGGCCTTATCTTAGAGATTGCTTCATTATATTATAAAAGGTTAAATGTAAGATGCTTGTAGGGGATGTTGCAAGTATGCTCACAAACCTAGTTGGACTATGAATGATTTAACGGCCCCTAATTGGCGAAGATTTTTTTTTTTTGCTAAGAGACATTTCTCTGGTAGACATGCAAAGCATTTGCCAATCAAAGGAACTAAAAGGTTCTTTATTGGCTCAATCTCAATCCTATAAGAAATGTAAAATTCCAGACCTTTTGATAGCCTATGAAATACTTTAATAATGAGTTTGTCTCAGAACTTTTCCAGCAATTCTATATTACAATGGTTAGGACTACGGGCAATGACATCATACATATTGCACATTGCATGCCACTAGAAGTCTTTGGATTCCGCTAACAAAACACTATGAGACATTAACAAAGAAATAAATATTGTTGTTGTTATTAATTGCGAAGTCGTGTCCGACCCATCGCGACCCCATGGACAATGTTCCTCCAGGCCTTCCTGCCCTCTACCATCTTCTGGAGTCCATTCAAGCTCATGCCTACTGCTTCAGTGACTCCATCCAGCCACCTCATTCTCTGTCGTCCCCTTCTTCTATTGCCCTCAATCTTTCCCAGCATCAGGCTCTTCTCCAGTGAATCCTTCCTTCTCATTAGGTGGCCAAAGTACTTGAGTTTCAACTTCAGGATCTGGCCTTCTAAAGAGCAGTCAGGGTTGATCTCCTCTAGGACTGACCGGTTTGATCACCTTGCAGTCCAGGGGACTTGCAGGAGTCTTTTCCAGCACCATAGTTCAAAGGCCTCAATTCTTTTGCACTCAGCCTTTCTTATGGTCCAACTTTCACAGCCATACATTGCAACTGGGAGAACCATGGCCTTGACTCTATGTACTTTTGTTGGCAGGGTGATGTCTCTGCTTTTTAGTATGCTGTCTAGATTTGCCATAGCTTTCCTCCCCAGGAGCAAGCGTCTTTTAATTTCTTGGCTGTAGTCCCCATCTGCGGTGATATTGGAGCCCAGGAAGATAAAATCTGTCACTAAAATAAATATTATCTATTATCTATTTTTGAATGATTGATTAAGTGTCATAAGGTCACTGTTGGCACATGACAACCAGATAGATAGATTTTCTCCATGACGTTTTGTCGCTAACCTGGTCTTTCACATCTTCCAACAGCGCACTCATTGCTACTCTGAGTTCATCCACCTTGCTGCTGGTTGTCCTCTTCTTCTCTTTTCTTCCATCTTACCCAGCATTAGAGCCTTCTCCACTGAGCTGGGTCTTCACACAATGTGTCCAAAGTAGCAGACTTTGAGGCCAGTCATTTGTGCCTCAAGAGAGAACTCTGGATTGACTTGTTTGGTGATCCATTCATTTGTTTGCTTGGGTGTATTTCTTCCAGTATTCTCAGGAGTCCTCTCCAATACCAACATTCAAAAGCATCAATGTTGTTCCTATCCTACTTCTTCAAAATCCAACTTTCACTTTCATAGAACGTCACGGACACGTCATGTGGCTTCATGATTCTTGTCTTTATCTGTCTATATTTATCTGTCTATAGAAGTAAATATTTAACCATTCATACCATAAAGGCAGGGAAAGGAACTAATGCAAATAAATGACAAGAAAAGACAATTGTTGATTCTCAATTTTTTGTGTATTTAGTGGTGATTATTCATCAAATATTTTTGAATATTTGCTTATGTTTGGTTTATATTTAATATACCCATTTAATACTCATTTGATAGTTGCCTCCAATATTTGATTTTAAATATGGTTTGTTATTTAAATGAGCCTAATACATTACATGTAATATTTTAATACCTGGCAGTATGAGAAAGTCAATATGAAACTATAAATAGCATTTAACTATATTTGCTCATTAACATGCTCTGTAAAGTTCTATGTGAGTATGAGTATCTGCAGGATCTTACTCTTTTTATCAGAATGAAGCAAGCAGCATTGCCTATCAATTCTACCCCTTTCTTATGTGCATGTGACATCACAATGCATGGACAAATGGGTTAGGGCCTGCATCATGACATTGTGAAACCCCCATGCCCGCCTGCCACTTTTTCCCATGATGCTATTCTTCTGACCCATTTTTCCAATTTTTGAGAATTTGAAGTGATGCGAATTATTGTTTGATACATTTGAAGAACACTAGGTTGGGGAAAGTCCCAGAAAAATGCAGAATGAAAGAGTGTTGTCAGGTATTATGTACTGGGAGTTACCTAGTAGGGCCAAGTATTGGGAACCAAATGATAGATACTAGGCAACCTAATCTTTTTCTGCTAAATCAACTTGCTGCTCTCCTTCTATCAGAAAATGTTCTCTCCAATGTTCTAATCATCAATACCGCAAATAGTAAGTGCATTTAAAAAATTGAATAATAGCTCTTTTGTTTGTAGCTTTAGAGTAAGAGATAATTTTGTAAATTGTACTTATATTTGCTGCGAAGGAAATTGGAAGCTTTTTCCTTCTATTTCTGACTCTTCTTTCTCTCTGCACATTTGTTTCATTTCTCCTTCCTTCCTTCCTTCCTTCCACCCCAATTTCTAAGAATTATATGTTATCATTCTGACATTTTTGTATTGTTTGTATTCTGCTTTCAATTTATACAGTATGCTGCTCAGAGTTGTGATGGAATCAGACAGCCTATACATGGAATGACTGACTGACTGACTGACTGACTGACTGAATATTCTGCATGCTCGTATTTCCATTTCAAACGTACAGTTATTATATTGACAACGGTCTGCACCTACGACCTTAAAATTTATGTTGCCTTGCTTCCTTACCCATTTCTTATTCTTCATTCTTTTCTTAAAACCAATTATATTTTCCGGCCGGACATTTCATGAAAAAATGCACAAAGAGGGAAGTTTTATTTTTTTTATTTTTTTTTCAAAACAGCCTGAACGGTTTGCTCTTTCTCCTCCTCCTCTTTTTTTTTCTTTCCTCCTCTCCAGTGATTCTGAAAAGGAGGTTGCACTTGAAAATAAATAAATAAATATAACCTGCCTGGTCAGAAGAGACAGTTTTATAATTGCATTTTAGTTATATTTGAATGCTTTTGTATTTTCTGCATGTCGGGTGATAAACTGAACATAGTTCTTGGAACGCTGCCAGGGAGAATTGTAAAAGAAAGTGTAAAAGGCCTTGTGAAGAGGGAAAAGAAAAATCAGGGGGGGAAAGGAGTGGGGGCTTTTAGAATACCATGGAGGGGAAAAAAAACAGAGAGAGAGCCTGTCCTGGATGAGGCAACCTTTGTGTAGTTTGTTGAAAACAGCTAACTGTAAGTACCTGCCAATCCATCTTTTTAAAAGTAGCTCACTTAAGGAAATGCAAAAACCTGGAGTAGATATGGCGTGCTTTATCTATTTTGTTGGTGTTCAGAATTGGATATTGTTGTTTTTTTAAAAAAAACAAACAAACATGAAAGTCCAATAGTATATGTGTCTTGTTCAAAAATGTTCTTCCCCTAGACAGTGTGTGTGCATTGTCTTTATTTGTAATGACAAGGTGGTATGATTGTTTCTACTACAATATAGATACGTTGCAGTGCTAGAGTAGATTGACATATATGAATTATATTAAAATACCCAACGCCTGTTTCAAAATCACTTATAAACTGAAGAGCCTGAAATTATTTGTTTCTGTCTTTGTTTGCTGTTGTAAGTCACACATCACATAAAAATTGTAAAAAGAAAAGTAGTTTCTGCTATTCATGTACTAGCAAGGAAATGCAAATGTTTAGTGTTCCTTTACCGGACTAGGTAAGCCCATTTCTTTTTTCTTCAATTAGGAGAAACAGGAACGAGGGTGCTTGGTGCTCTCTGAGCTTGGTTGTTTTCTTGCACACATTTCACTACCCAAACTAGGTAGCATCATCAGCGCTTGTTTAATGCTGTGCATATTTGCTAAGGTCTTGATAACAGGTTAAATATCATTAGCTTATTAAAAATATATTTATTACCAAAGAGTTCCCTCCTTATAAGCACTGATGATGTTACCTAGTTTGGGTAATGAAACGTCTGTAAGAAAGCAGCGAAGCTCAGAGAGCACCAAGGACCCCTCATTTCAATCCTGAACTACAAGTATTCTCCCTTATTAGAAACAGGAATATATGAGTAACAACAACAACATTAGCATATACTGATATTTTCAAATTTTAATTGTCCATAAGCTAAGAATCTCTTGAGTTTCTGTATATAATTTGTTCTTTCTGTCATGAAGGACCTAAATGACAGTATTTACTTTCACTAAGCAGAAATGAAATCCTATCATGGAACCCAATGTGGTAACTGACTCTTATAGAGATTTTGGATACTATTAAAGAATGAAAAGAAACACTGTTGTGTACGTAGTATAGAAATAGGTATCCCTTCACTGTCTCGCCCCAAGTGTCAAAGTTTTTCACTAGCAAATCAAATTTTATGGGCATTCAGCTTGCTCCTTCCTCATGAATACAAGATTAGTAAACAAATACAATTCTCTGTATGAAAGACAAGCCCAGAAGCAAAGCTGATTGTGAAAAATGGGGGTAATGGAGGTCACTGTAGAAAATGCACACCGCTATTCTCTATGTGGCTCATGTGTAAATTCCCATATCAGACTCGTTGTCCCTGTTCAGTGGAATTATGTGGCTCAATCTTGTCTCTGCTTCTTAAAAATAGTGTTCCTTTCTATTGGGTCAATAGCTTTGTGAGATGGTGTATTAAAAGATGGAGAAGTGCCTAATAATGCTCTCACCTTTGGGAGGTTGGATCCAGTTACCACATTTGAATTTTTCATCTTTTATTTCCATGCATAGCTAATGCAAATGCCTTTGAGGAAGACACATCATTGCAGAGAATAAGTCACAGTCTCTCTGGGGGGAGAGACGAATGGGGTGGGAGAGAGAGCTATTAAATAGTGAAGAAGATGGGATTATTAAACAAGATTCTCTCCAAACATATAGTAGTTTCTCTTGCATATATGAGCAACCAGAGATACTGTTTCTTTAAGTGAGACACATTTAATTAGGAACTGAAAGAATTCACTACTTTGATGCAGCATTGCAGCCTTCCACAACTGCCTAGTCCCTCAATGAAGTACAAGGTGAGGGCTTGACCAAATCACTTAAACTGAGAACAATTGGGATTTCTTTAGAAGCCAATTAACAGCTTTGTTCTTCCTTCCTTACACACCAACTTTTCTTTAAAGCGGTCTCCTGTCATTAGAGGACAAAGGGGTACTTGATGTACTTTTGCCTAGGATAGAAAGCTTTGCATTTTCCTTTCTCTTTTCCCACAGAGGAGTCCTTAGGGAGATATTTGGTGCCCCGAAATGACAGAACTTCTCAACTAGATTTGCTTCTCCACAAATTGCTTGAGAGGTTGCCTGGCACCTACAAGTTTTAAAGTTCAAAATCTTTCAAAAGAACGTGTTATTTTTCTTTCTCTCTGTTCCTCCAGCCCTCTCCTAAAAGTCAGCTTGGAACGGGCTTTATTCCCAGTTCTATATTTGAGGCAACCTTTTTCCTGTGTCTAAATATTGTGCTATCAATTCAAGAGAAAAGGGCAGCATTTTTTTTCCCTCTAGAACTGCCAGACCCTCCTCACCCAGGGATGCTTTGTTCTCGTTTATATCTTCCAGACTTAAAATGAGTCTGCTTAATACCTCCTGGGTCATTCTTCCAGTCTCATCTTTGTTCAATATTTGGAGTGCTTAAAGGCTCTGCACCATCTCCTAGGGAGGACTGGTGCCATTTTCTTCATACACAACATTCACGTTTGGCCGTTCTTGAAAAGCTACCGGTAAGTAGAGTCAAACTCATTTAGTACTTGGATGGGAGACCAATTCCCATTGCTGTAGACTAGGAAGTTTAAAAAAAACTTTCTGGAAAAAGACATAGACCGAATCACTTCCACAGGGTGCCAAGTAGACTGCATGTCTACTAAATAAATGCTTTCTATTGTTTTAATTATTTTTATATTTTTTGGAATTGTAAGCCACCCAAAGTCATTGAGATGGGCAGCTACAGAAACTGAATAAATAAATAAATGTCCATGCGATCAGCAGCATTTGAGCTCAGTTTAAAGAAGACTCTGTTCTTTGCACTTGTGAAGGTGGAGTCTCTTCAATGCACTAGTTTTATTAGCCATGCCTTTGCCCACTTAATAAAGGGACATTAGGGTGAATCACTGTAAGCACAAAAGTAATTTAAAGGGTTTTTCTTTAGCATTTTGCAGCATTTGTCCTTATTACTTGTCCACTGCTTTCTCCGAGCAATGAGAAGCATTTCCTCCCTCTCTTTGCTAATCTAGATTTAAGAAGAATCCAGATGTTGCTACAGGGGGGGATAGCTCCCTAAGGTGATTGACTGTGCAGCTGTTACAAAAACCAACCAGCCTGCATAAAGTGACACAAGTAAAACTAGCTATCCGTATCATCTGTTGTGGGTATTGTTTTTCAACCAGATGGCCAGATGTTACAAAAAGCTTTTTACTTGTAAGGATGTAATGGAACAACTTAAGAACAGCTTACTGGATTAGGCCAAGGACTGACCAAGTTCTGCATTCTGTGTTATCCTATAGCCAACCAAAGGTATTTAGAAAGCGCAAAAGCAGGAAGACAACACCCATTTTCCAACCTTGCTTCCCATTTGGAGTATGGTATTGTGATATAGGACATTTAGCTATATGCATTGTGTAAATTAATGTCTTTTTCATTGTTCTGAATTCCTTCACATTTCATTTCCTTTCATTTCAGGAAAGGAAGAAACACATTTCCCTACTCGTGTTTTCCAGTCCCTGCATTGTGTACCTCTCAGTTGTGTCCTCCACTTAGCCTTTAAACTAAACTAAAAAGGTTCCCAATTCTATAAGAGACCATTCTAGAAATTTAAATTGAACTGTTTTTCCTTCATCTTTTCCAGATCGTCAATGCATCTTTGAAATATAGTGAATAGTGGTATGATAACATCCTGATTTTTTATTATGGAATTATACTGACAACTTCATTTTCAATCCCGTTTGCAATGGAATTCATCTTTTTAACAGCTGCCTTTTGCTAGACTGGCAGCAAACTTTTATGTAGTCAAACATTTGGATGTCGAGGATTGTTGAATATTGTTCATCTTCCATCCCATGGAGACATTATGCAGTTGTATTATTATGAGATGTGAAATAACTATGTGTGAATTACCTATTACTGCCAATAGTTGCCTATCTGACCAGAATAAATCACCAAGCAGAACATATTACACTCCGGGGCTACTAGAACTCAGTTTTACATATCGGATGACTATAAAAAGGTAACAAAGAGTTAATTGTCTGTATTGGCTGCTATCTAGAGGTCATCCAGAGATTTGCAGCCCAGGCATGGTATACCCCTACAGTTGAGTGACCCAGTTAATAAGGAGTTATTATTTTACACTGTAATTATTAAACACAAGGGTTGCATTAATTAAGGTTCATATCCAGGTTGGAGACAGTACAAGATATGGTTTGTCAGAAGTTAATGTATTCAGATTCTCCTCAGAGAATAGCCATGTCTGTCAGAGAGAAAGAAACAGGTATAACTTAATGAACTTATTTCAGAAATGAGGGTTTCCTTTATTTTCTTAAGACATGCAAATCAGAGTGTTCTCACTCCCTTATTTGCTGAATTTGCACCTATAAAATAAGCTTTTTTCACCTATAGAAAAAAAAGCCCTACTATCTCATTTTAATCTTGACTGCATTTTTAGGTCTCATTGTCTTTTTGGGTAAACATAGAGTAAAAATTCAGCAACTGGAGATTTTCAGGCCAAATCTGGTTATGGAAGTAGGAAAATAATCTCCTGGCCTAGTCCAAAGACCTGTAAGAGTTACTGCTCAGACTGATAAAAATTGAAAAGACCAACCAGTTGCAGTCTTCTCCATTATCAGTAGAGAAAACCACGTATGATGGGATGCACTTTAAAGTTGTGAAAAACAGTCTCAGGAAGCCCAGCCCTGATGTGCGCCTAACTAACTTAAATGGAAGTTAATTCATTATTATTATTATTATTATTATTATTATTATTATTATTATTATTATTATTATTATTATTATTATTATTATTATTATTATTATTATTATTATTATTATTATTATTATTATTATTATTATTAAAGTTAATTCATTTGCACTACTACCCATTTCATCTCAGCAGATCTTGCTAAGGAGAGCCTATGAGGATCATGCTTAGACAAGAATTACTTTCTGTTAAGAACTTGCCAAAACACCTGGCAAGGTGGCTTCCTGGTTCTTGTGGCAGACGAAATAAGCTCCAGATGCTTTACAGGTGAATAGAAGATCCTGGTCAGACCACACATCCCTTTCTTCCGGCAAACAGCATTGCTGAACCAAGGGATGGAATCTTTCTCCAAAAATATAGTGATGGGTCTTCAGAAGCAATTTTTGGTAATGCTACTCCTTATCTGTTTAGAACTTGTAATATGATGGCTTTATAATGCTCTTTTTGTTCCTCATTGAATAAGATTCTTTGGGCTTGATCCTTTTCCTAAACAGTAATGAAACCCCAGGTATTTAAAGAGATAACTTTGCTATCACTTCAGTTATGAGAAGGTGTTCTATACAACAAAGAAGGTTAAATGAGGACTTAGTATCAAGACCATATATAAAGGTAATTGCTCTTGAAGTGTAGCCTTTTCCTGCAGTGTGCTGACTTTTAAGATTTCTTTTTGATTTTTTGTTACAGATTTTACTGGTGCATGCTAATCATATTAATGGCCAGATCTCTCATGTGGAATGATGCAGCACAGCCTAGAATCATTAGGCTTGCCTTTAACAGACCAAAGATCACTAACAAAGAGAAATCAACTAAATGACTGTTTGGCTAATTTCTCCCTTAATGCAACATGCAGCATTTCTGGTGTGATTGGAGGAATACTTGCAAAGTTAAAAAGGGCATCTTAGTCATAGTTTAATTCAGGGGTGTCAAACGGCCTGCATCATAGCAAAACCGTGCTGGCAATGGCAAAAAAGTTGCAATACGTTGCGACACATCACGTGACGTTGAGAGTTTGACACCCCCTAATTAGAGCCCTCCATAGAAGAGGTAGCATATCAAAGTGATATAAGTTGGCCACTGTGTCACTGGAGATTTCCTGCATTCTTTGAAACCAGTCTTTCCCAAGTTGGCACTTTTCAGATACATTTGTGGGAGAAGAGATGGCAGAACCTGGGGGTGGGGTAAAAAGGGGGATCAGCCTAGAATCCCTACATAGCCACAAGTGAACTACATTCAACTTTCCTTGAATTATATCACCCTTATCTAACTCCAAGCAGGTGCTAACCATTAGTTGAGAAGATTCCTGTGCATAGGCTTTTAGCAATAAAGTCCTTCATATGGGACCTGGTCTTTCGTACCTGACACATTAGGGCACGGGTGTCAAACTTGTCATGTCAGGTGATGTGTTGCAACATATCACAACTTTTTTCTCATTGCTGGAGCTGGGGTGGGCACGACTTCCCCATGATGCAACCAGCCCGCAGGCCGGCAGTTTGACACCCCTGCATTAGGGCTATATTTCCAAACAGCTGGAATTTGGGGCAGTACCATCAACAAGGATGGACCACAGGAATATGTCTAAGTCCCTTAGTTAAACATGACTAGCAGTAGACTAATGGCTGGAGAGTTTGCTAGTGATATCACAGCAAGTAGGCAAGGTAGGGTTGCATTCAGATCAGGACCTCTAAGAAGTCACTTTAGTCAGTTAGGGTTCCTTTACATTGTCTCCCTAATGGCATAATCAATTCTGAAAAGTTTGTTCCAATATATCTGGTAAAATGAGAAACGTTATTTTAAACCCATTGCTAAGTCAAGAAATCAAGTATAGGGACTTTCTTGTCCTATTTCTTCCCCTAGAATTTGCACAAAACTTTTCACACTTGTTACAAGAAATGGCTGCCAATATATCCTTCAAACATATAATGTAAAATTTGAAACAGGAAAAATATGAGTAATCTCATTCTAAGGGCAAGCATTGCAAAAGAGAAGGTGTACTTCCTGGATCCCTAAAGATGACATTACTTATAGTGACCCAATGCCACCAAGCATCTGCTAAGCAGAAACTATGGGAGATGGGTCCCTCAAATAATCTGGCCCTATGACATATAGAACTCTATATAAGTAATAACCATAAGCTTGAATCGTATTTAGAAGCAGATTCACTTCATGTCTGCAATTTGATGCTTTAAAGACACAGATTTCTTTCCTCACTGTTGTATCAACCTGCATTTTGCATGCAAATCTAAACAAGAAAAAAAAGGAAAGATGGATATACATATGAAGGTTTGTAGCAAGGTTTACCAATCTTTTGCAATATTTGCATATTAGAGAAAAGATGAAAAGAAGAAGCAGTGTAGAAGGCAAAGTGGGGACCTTCTGGATTTCAAATAAAAATACAGCAGTTAATTTTTCATTTAAAAAATGGCAGAGGCAAGGAAAATGGCATGGCTATCAGTGAGGATACTGAAACAAAACTTGAGTTTGCAGGTTGAAAGAAAGATCATTAATTTTAGGACCCATGATGACCCCTTTCTATTCTTTTTCCAGTTCCCTGAAACAAAAGCAATATTGGATTTATTCCCTTCAGCTGAACACAGAACATTAATAGCCATTGGGTGATGTCCAGTAATGGCTGATTTGAAAGGAAGAGGATTCTTGCAATCTTCTACCATCCACAGGGGATCCTCTTCCCTGCAGTTATCTCAGCAAAACCTGTTTTAAAAATGAATTTCAAAATAGTAATAAAACATTCCCATGCAGTAGTGTGCTGATATACATACAAGATATGGACTCCTCGTTTCTGCTGATTTGGCTACTGTGTTAAAAATACTATTTCTGGAGTGCAAAAATCCAGACAACCAGTTGATGGCATCAAAGTGATACTGGAAACTCTATCTTTATGCTGCCATCTCATGAATGTACAATTTTTTGCATATCAGATATGGAAGGCCCAGTTAAAACTATAAGGTACTTTTTTCTCATTATTCTACACTCAGTGGCCCATAATGACAAAGTGAAAACAGAATTTTAGAAATATCTGTAAATTTATTAAAAAGAAAAAAACTGAAATATCACATTGGCATAAATATTCAGACCCTTCACTCAGTACTTTGTTGAAGCACCATTGGCAGAGTTACAGCCTCGAGTCTTTGTGTATGACATGACAAATTTTGCACACCTGGATTGGGGGATTTTCTGCCATTCTTCCTTGCAAATCCTCTCAACCTCAGTCAGGTTGGATGGCGACTGTCGGTGGACAGCCATTTTCTGGTCCCTCCAGGGATGTTCAGTTGGGTTCAAGTCAGGGCTCTGGCTGGGCCACTCTAGGACATTCACAGAATTGTCCCTAAGCCTGTTCTATCTTGGCTGAGTCCTTAGGACTATTGTCATGTTGGAAAGTGAAACTTCGGCCCAGTCTGAGGTCCTGAGCACTTGCAAAAGGTCAGTGGTGAGATTCAAATTTGTGAACAACCAGTTCTATGTGTGGATGCCACTTCCAGAAGTCCATTCTGGGCCTGGGCAACAAAAAATTAGCTACCAGTTCTAATGAACTGGTGCTAACTGGCTGAATCCCACCACCGGAACAGGTTTTCATTGAGGATATCCCTGTACTTTGCTTCATTCAGCTTTCCCTCAACCCTGACCAGTCTCCCAGTCCCTGCCACTGAAAAACACCCCCACAGCATGATGCTGCCACCACCATACTTTACTGTTGGGATGACATTGGGCAGGTGATGAGCGGTGCCTGGTTTCTTCCAGACATAAAGTTTAGAACTGAGGCCAAACAGTTCAGTCTTAGTTTCATCAGACCAGAGAATCTTGTTCCTCACAGTCTGAGAGTCCTTCAGGTGCTTTTTGCAAGCTCCAAGCAGGATTTCATGTGTTTTGTGCTGAGGAGAGGCTTCCATCTAGCCACTCTACCATAAAGCCCAGATCAATGGAGGGCTGCAGTGATGGTTGTCCTTTGGAACTCTGTCCCTGTCAAGGCTGACTCCTAACACACCGCCATCCACAACCTGACAACAGAGACTAGGAGAGGGGGAGGAGAGGAATGATTGGAATGTATAGGGAGCTGGGAGGGAGCTAAGAAATTTATGTGAGCCATTTGCAGCCTGAGAAAGTCCTGAGACTTCAGGTTTATCAGATGGGAACCTTTCGAGCAATGCAGACTGTTTCCTAAAACAATATGATTGAACAGGATTGGTGAACAATGGACACGGGGTTCCCTGGGGATGAAAAAGAGGGAGTTTAACTATGCTACCTTTCACGCCAAAACCTCAGAATCAGCTTTGCTTCTTCTGAACCTATATGGATCTATCAGTAAAGTTATACTCTTGGTAAAATAGTATCCCAGGAGTTTCTTTTGCTGCATATGCATATTAACAGTCCCATCTCCATAGAGGATCTCTGGAGCTCAGTCAGGGTGATTGTTGGGTCACCTCTCTTACTAAGGCCTTCTCCCCTGATTGCTCAGTTTGGCCGGGCAACCAGTTCTTGGAAGACTTCTGGTTGTGCCAAACTTCTTCCATTTGAGAATTATGGAGGCCACTGTGCTTTTAGGAATCTTCAGTGCAGCAGAAATTTTATTGTAGCCTTCCCCCATTCTGTGCCTTGCAATAATCCTGTCTCTGAGCAATGCAAGCAGTTTGACCTCATGGCTTTTACTCTTCTACAGTATGCATTGTCAGCTGTGAGGCCTTCTACAGAGAGGTGTGTGCCTTTCCAAATAATGTCCAATCAATTTAATTTACCACAGGTGGACTCCAATCAAGGTAGAGAAACTTGTTAGCAATGATCAAGGGAAATGGGAGGCATCTGAGCTAAATTTCAAATGTTGCAAAAGGTCTGAATACTTATGCCAATGTGAAATTTCAGTTTTTTTCTTTTTAATAAATTTACAGATATTTCTAAAATTCTGTTTTCACTTTGTCATTACGAGGTACTGAGTGTAAGTTAATGAGAAAAAATAAATTGTAGAATCAGGCTGCTGCATAACAAAATTGACAAAAGTGAAGGGGGTCTGAATACTTTCTCAATGCAGTATATTTCAGGGACTCTTTGGCACTGGAAGCTAGATCTGATGTGATCTGGAAATATTGAGATATTGAGGGATATGGATGGTCTAGAAACTATATAAACTATATAAGTCAACAAACAAACAAATTTTATTAATTCTGATTTGAAAAGTAAATTTGAAAAAAAACCTACTGATACATATAAAACACCAGGAAAAGAAAAGAAATTGGCTTTCCTTAATCTACATTGATATATTCTAAATTCCTTTCCTTTCCTTTCCTTTCCTTTCTTTTCTTTTCCTTTCCTTTCCTTTTCTTTCTTTTGTCTGTTATCTTTTATCTTCTTTATTTATCTTCTTTTAAAAACTAATGTATTAATGTGTTCATTGTAATATTAAATTATATAATATTATATCACACTACAAATACTATGTTTTTGCTCTTAATAATCTCCTCTTCTTTAATAGTTACAGTTTTATAGGATATTTGGGGATTTCAAGTTGTGCACCCAAATTTACAATAACCCAAAGAAATGTTTCACTTCCCCCTTTTAATACAGATTTCTGGGTAAACTGGCTATTCTCAGTTCTAGCAATTCTATGTATGAAATATATGGCTTGAATTGAGAATTCCTTCCATGAAAAATGTGTGCTTGATCACTGACCATGGTGAAAGCCTCCAATCACATGTATACTTCTGAAGGCTTAGCTGCTTTTCATCAATGCAGAAGAATGTTTTGAAGGGTCATGCAACTATTGTTCTCCTTTTAATAACCATGGGGTCCAATGACAGCATTTCTTTAACAAAGTTCTCCTAACTCTCACATCTAGCCAAGCCCATTAGCTTTTTAAATTCTATCAGGAATGAAGATCAGGATCATTTAAGTCTGTGTTAGTTGGAGATGTTTCCAACTATAATAATAATAATAATAATAATAATAATAATAATAATAATAATAATAATAATAATAATAATAATAATAATAATAATAATAATAATAATAATAATAATAATAATAATAATAATAATAATAATAATAATAATAAGAGTTTAACTGGATAGAAAGAGGAAAGTAAGGTACCCCAGGTAATATACAATAAACAGTTAATCACGGCCTTAGGAAAGATATTTAAATGCCATTAAGTCTTTATAATCAGAAAGAACGAAACGTTGCAAGCCATGGTATTCCCTGTGGCACTATGGAAGCAAACTTTGGAATCTGAAGAAGCAAGACAGGAATAGTATTGATGCTTTTGAGCTTTACTGTTGGAGAAGATTCCTGAGGATATTGTGAACAACCAAGAAAACAAGGGAAAGAGAAGATGACCATCAGCAAGGTGGATGGACTCAGTTACGGTCAGCACTGTCTGGCTCGGCTGGGGCCTCCCAGGCATTCTGCCATCAAAAGAAGAAGGGGGAGGAAGGATGAAAGGGGGAAGATGAAAGGGCAATAAAGCTTTGTGTGTACATGATAGGAAATCAGGAGGGGGGAATGACAGGTGAGAAGGACCAGAGCATCCAGATCCTGTCTGTACCAGCATCTCATGGTCAGGTACCCTGAGAAATATGCGGATTACCCCCAAACATCTCAGAGTTCTCAAAACATCTTGGTGAGCTCTGGTTGGCTGGAAATGGACTGGTCATGGGGGGAGGGATGGGCCGGGGGCAAACCTACACCTTATTTTGTGAGTGCAGTGATTTCAGAGCTGGCTTGAATTTACTGCAACCAACACTCTTAGTAAAAGAACCCTTTACTTTAATCAAATGGAGTAGAAGGCTTTTCTTTCCTAAGGGATCGGATTGGGGCAGCTCTGACAATTACAGTGGTGATGAGCGCACCATTGGAAAAGTTGAAAAATCGTGTTAGGGACACATCATCAGGGAGAAGATGTGATTGATAAGAATTGACAATGATTTGATGCCACGTCATCATCATCATCATCATCCCAATATTGCTGTTATTTAATAGTCAGTGAGGTGCAGTAGTTAAAATGTTGAATCAGAACCAGGGACAGTTGAACTGAAATTCATTTTAGCCATGAAAGTTCACACTGGGCCAGTCACCTGAGTCCCCTTATAGGGTTTTTGTTGCTGTGGGGAAACAGAGAAGTATGAAGCAACAGTGACTCCTGGAGGAAAGTAGTATATAAATCTAATTCATAAATTCATAAATTGGAGTCTTATAATTGGGACTGGAGCCAGTGCCCTGAATAGTCTCTTCTAAGGTCCTCTTAGTAGGTCCTCTTACTCTTGCAATGCTCTGATTTCTTTTCTTTCCTTCTGTTTTAAACCAGCACGCTTTTCCCACAGGCACTGTCAGATGCTAATAAAATCTTTAATTAATTCAGTTTCTAATAGGCTCACATATTTCTATCACTCATTCACAACTTGAATCAGGTCTCTTTGGGAGGTTGCATTACTTTCATATCACTTTGCTCCCTAGCTCTGATTTATCTGGAGCTTGGCTAAGATAGGCAGCAAATCTTCAGATAAAAGTAAAGCTGGGACAAGAAAAATCATTAACGTAGGGTTTTGTTTTGGTTTTTTTTTTTTCTTCAGGAAAAAAGACAGGGCGGGAGCATAACCCAAAATTCCATCATAATGCGAATCCCCCAAGAACTCTTGAGATTACAGACAATTTGCTTGATTAGGTTGCACTGATTTGAAGTATTAGACAAATCAGTCTTAACAAATGTTAAATAAAAAATGATAGACAAAAAATTTTGGTAATGTGAAATGATTTTTCTAAAATCAAAGCATCTGCAGGATGCTCAATTTATAATAAACCAACAGGCTCCAAATATGTCCTGTCTCATTACCCATTTAGATGGTTAGTTACAAGATGGTCCTCTCTAATAAAGTAATTAATTTCAAATCATATTTTACATGATTGCCCAAAATGCTTAATGGTAAATTTAGAATCCCATCATTTTGCAGTTTCCCACTATCAGGGTCAAAATGTAAGTGTGATAATATTTTCCCCCTAAGGGAAACAATCTATGAGCTATAGTATAACAGAGTAACAGAATAATAGAGTTGGAAGGGATCTTGGTGTGACCCTATATCACTTCAGACAAATAGTTTGTCCAATAGCTTCCTAAAAATCTCCAATGATGGAGCACCCAGAACTTCTGAAAAAAAATCTGCTCCAATGATTAATTGTACTCACTGTCAGGAAATTTCTCCTTAGTTCTAGGTTGGTTCTTTCCTTGATTAGTTTCCATCCATTGTTTCTTGTTCTGCCTTCAGGTGCTTTGGAGAATAGGTTGACCCTCTCTTCTTTGTGACAACCCCTTAGATATTGAAATGAGTCCAGTGGGATCAGCCTGCATCTACTGTATGACTGTTAGAAATAGAAGCAGGTCATTCGAAATGAGGTGAATGGCTCTATAAATCTGAAAAGAATATTATTACTAAAAGATAAATTCTGTATTGGTCTGATAATGTGACTATTGCAAAGTCCATTTTAATTCCTTAGAGATGACCGTGGTCTCTTTTGATATATATAACCCAGTCTTGGATCCTAAAGGTGCCTTTCTAAAGACAAATGGACTTTCTTGGTTTTTTCCTTGAAAACAATTTGCTTCTCATCCAAGGAGCTTCTTCACCTCTGAAGACATGACCTGGATGATTGAGAATCATAGACATCCAGTCTTGGGTCATATGGCATATACTTTGCATTCCACAATACCAAACATTATTCCTTTCTAAAACCTTTCTATGGTTATCACTCGGTATAAGCAGTACTGAGCTGAATAAATCAATAATGTGAACAAGTCAAAGGTAGCTTCTTACATTTTCAAGTTACATCAGAGAGTTCAGATACTAAAGGGATCAACAAGGCCTACCAAAACAGAGTTTGTTATAGCACTGATGGCAGTATTGAATAGTCACTGTCACTAATAGTCATCCTCCCAGCCCGCTCTAGTCAAAAGAATCCAAGCAATTTCTTGTCCTTCCCCACTTCCACACATTTATTAGAAGAAATGAATCAGAAAAAGAATATGGGCTTTTCTTTCCAAGTTAACATATGGAAAGGAAAAGCTACATTTTAAAACTAATGGCTTGTTGAGGGAATGTCCATTACATATATTGGAAAAAATGTGTGTAAAATCTCCATACTTTAGAAAAAGCTGTAAATGAAAGTTCTGATTGAACAGAATTTTCCTCTTATCAGAGTAGAGTAAGCAGCCTGGATTTATACTAATCCATACAATGCTAGTATTATTCATCCATTTTTCTTTGCCCTCTGGCACTGCTGGTGCAAGAATGAAAAAAAAGATGTTAAATGAGTGGCAATACAACTAGGTTAATTTTCCCAAAATGGGCCACTATTGGCTTATATTTTTGTATCAATCATCTATCCCCACTGGCTAAATCCAAGCAGGAATCATCCATCTGTTTTATTTTCCTTTAAAACTGGTGGGCCTTCTTACAATGATGTGGCTTTTGTGGACAGGAACCTACCTTATACTGTAAATCTTAAGATACTGTATCCTACTTTTGAGCCTAGACTGTTAGGAATACATACATATAACAACCATTATTATTGTTAATAAAATTGCCTATTATTATTGATACATTAATGATTTTATGAATAGCACAATGTGCTTTGATAGAAGTTGCGATTTGACATAGGGAATCATCTATCCTCACTGATCCAGATTTCTGCAGAGTAATACAGTCTATAACAATATTATGCTTATAGATGAAGACTTACAACATACATACAGCTATAAAGGCATGGGGCAATATTATAACTGAGTATATATCACCAGTTATTAGATTGCCAATATGGTACATTATAGTGGAAATGTGTTACTCTTCAGGATGGTAGGTTAATCTCTTAGCTTGAAAATGATTCCTATTCTGGACCAGAACTACAGGAAATAAATAATAAATACTGTCACATATTTCTAGGGCTGGTATAATACTGAGGATTTCAGTTTCACAGATGATCCCTCATACAATCTGATAACTCAGTGAATAGCAGAAACAAACAGCTCAGTTAAGTAAAGGTGAGTTCCGAATGGTACATAGCCCTTCAACTTCCTCAAGGCTTTATTTATATAATTGATTTAATGAAGGTATTGAACTGGTGGGAAAGAACTAAAGCCAAAAGGAATATCAGGATCAGGCTAGGTCCTGTATTAAGGAATAATACACTTGCGCTATATATTCATGTTAGATAAGAAATAAAAAGTCCATTTTCAAAGAATGCGTCAGTTGTTTGCTTCTAGCTTAGACATAAATAAAAACTAACTTTAAGGGCAGTGCAATCAGTACTGCGGACCTGAGAGAAAGCTCAGAGTAGCAGGATTTAAAATGACGTAAGGCTCGTTTGATCATTTTCAACACTGCAATTTCCCCCTGACTGCAATTTCATAAGTCAGCCTTTCTGAAGGAAGATCAATGGCAAAGCCATGGCACGTTTGTGTACAGGAGAGGTATTCACCGGGGAAGGACTGATTAGATGCTGTTTGTAATGAACTTTCTGTTCTTGGAAATGGAAAGCTATAAACTACTGATTTAAATCTGAGACACAAATCTCAAAAGCATATACTGATTCCTACTTTATTTAAAATCAGGACATTAAGAGTTTATGTTAAAAATACCCAAAACTTGATTTACCTCAGCAAAACTGATATAAGCTCCCTTTAAAAACAAAACAGCATGTATTAAATGCAAATGTTGTACACTGATATTACCATATTCCTTAGCAAAAATGTGACTGTTCATTCACATAGATTCTATAAACAGGTTTGAAGGCTCTTATGTGATTGGAGAAGGACTCTGTTAACATTTGCAGGTTAATTCAATATCAAGAGAAGCGGCTGTTACTACATTTTTTCAGGCTGGCTGACCCTACTGGGACAGGCTATAATGATATTCAGATATTCTACTTACCAGCATTTTGAAAGTTGTCCTCGAGTTAATTTCCATATATAGTGTGAGATACCAAACCATCTATCACTTCCATTAGTATACTGGGTGGGTCTAACTTTTAATGGATCTGTTTCAAACTGCATAAAAAAAATCTAATGATGTCTTTGTTACTAAAAGTCTCGTGGGGCAATTCTACAAAATCCCCAAAGTTCAGGATTGCTCTGCAAAGTTGAATATAAATTGAATAAATAAGTGGTTGGTTAACTATCTCAGTCGCTGCATGTATTCATTTTAAGACGTTTTTATTGTTTTTAATTGTCTTAACTGTTTTATCATTTTAGAATTGCAAGCCACCCAGAGTGACTTGGCTGAGATGGCCAGCTATACAAATTGAATAAATAAATAAAATCAACTTCTTGGAGATATAAGCTTTTACTTTGTGAGCCTAAGCTTTTGGCAAAAAGCCATAAACCCCAAACTTTCAATATTCTTATCTGCTCTAACAGAAACCAACCAGATTTATGTACACTTTTCATTTGCACAAATACGAATTCCATTTCATGTCCACATTGGATTAACATTTTCTGAATTTTCATGAACAATTTTAAATGAAAGTACAACTATTTTCCTAAAATTACCCAAATAATGTAATTAATTACATTATGTGGATTATTTACTCATGAAGCTCCATGTCTAAAAGAGAGCTTCAATCTTTATGAGTGATGAGGTATTTCCCACACACACACACCTTTCTTGACATTGTCAAGAATGTCTCAAAAAGATGAATTTATGGGATTCAAATCCAGTTGTTCTCCAGCTATAACAAAGTTTTGCAATCATATCTTAGACAGTCTCTTGAAGAGGATATCTGTGCAATGAGCTTTGCAGCCATCGTGGAACTTGACTCTAAACAGCTTGGTTAAACTAGGTTAAATGTTGGAACACAGAGGTGTAATCGGTACTGAAAGTCAGTAAGTTGTAGTGATGGATGGGAAACTAATACTGAAGAGAAGGTGATTTTACTAATGAGTTGCTTATTAACACTTTTTATTTAAATCTTCATTTTCCCCCTCCCCTATTTAAAAAAAATGTTTTGCAAATGGGGAACTTTTGCACATACATAAATCATGGAGCTCCTGGATGGAAGCAAAGACAGGTTTCCATGGAAACAAGATCTATGCTGTAAAGAGGAGATGCCCTTTGTTATGTATCTTTGTGATATTTCTCTCCAGACATGTCACTGGCAATTACCCACAAAAGTAAAGCTCAAATTGTAGCAT
This sequence comes from Azemiops feae, assembly GCA_023970755.1. Lineage (NCBI taxonomy): Eukaryota > Metazoa > Chordata > Lepidosauria > Squamata > Viperidae > Azemiops > Azemiops feae. Next base: position 956,881 of record JALGBA010004089.1, on the reverse strand, counting down.
AGCCCAGCAGATCCGCCTTACATTATTTTCTGTAATTAATGGGATTATTGAATTTCCATGCTAATAAACCATGGCAAGGAGTCTGAAAACAAGTCTTCCTTTTTTTTTCTTTCTCCTCCTTCCCTGCCTGCCCCCACCTGGTCCTACGAAGTCATTCCTTCCTCTCACCTCTTTGCCACCTTCTTGCTTCCAAATCACTCTGCAGCATTAGATGCTGTCAAAAGACATTCTAAAAAGCTCTTCTACATTTTTACACATCAGCTTGGGGTAAGAGTATTGACAGTCTTACATTGCCAAGAGGTGAAGCTGCACGCAAATGTTCGTAAAAGCACTTCCAAAGCTATTCATCTTTCATAACATGGTTTCTTTATGAAGGCTGAGGCTTCACTTAGAGCCTGATGGATCCCTTTTTGACAGGCCTCCATCTATTCTTGTTCCACCTTCCCCCCCCCCCCCCCGCACACTCCCACTACATAGAAATGAAGCTGCTTGAGACCATCCAACTACAAAGCTATTTTTCAGTACCGTTTCCTTCTTTATATGCAATCTTCAGTTTTCCTGGAATACAAGCAGATTGAATTCTACTTAGCAAGATGACATAGTAATGACGAGAGCTCCCAGCACATAAGCGAATACAGGTCATGGTTTCCCATCATCAGGATATCATCTCAGTGCTGGAAAGCATGACTTGCATATATCTTCTTAGGTTGCTGATAGGGTGCTTAGGAAGCACCATAGGGTGCTTCAGTTTTCTAATTGTTTTGTTCTGTGACAGTGGTGAGTGTCAGTGTGTCTCTAGAAAAGAAAAATATATTTCTCTGAGCATTGGATCAAGAACAAGGATAGGTAACCTGACAGCCTAAGGCAGCATATGGTTCTCAACTGCGTTCGCTTGTTGGTCCTTCTTCCAACCAGAGTTACTGAAAAGCCTGTTGTTTTTGTAGAAAGGATAGTGTATGACTTTAAATAATTTTTAAATAGTTTTAAAAAGAAAGAAAAACTCACAATTGCCCACTCCACCCCAAATACAGGCAAAACTATAAAATTCTGCTCTTCCCCAAGAGACAAGACATAATTCTGCCTAATTTGCATTATCATCCTTTCCACTGCAGATCTCAGTCTTCTCATAAATATTCAATGCATCTTCTTGGTCATCAAAAGTTCGCCTGTCTCTGCTCTAAAACAACTAGTAAGGACTATCACAAGAAAAGTTAATATTTGTTAAACAGATATCAAGAGGTAAGGTAATACTTAGGAAATTGAATAACTCTAGAAACTGCTTTCTCCACATCTTCTTTCAGATCAAGAGATTTTAATAGTTTCCAATATTTCTTCTAGCTAACCCCTGACCAGCCATTTTCTGCCATTCTCAATTGTATGTGGCGATATTTTCTGCCAGTTTACTATAAAGACAAATGAAAGAGAACAAAAGGGGAATTGATCTCACAATTGGAAGGAAGCCACTGATAACTCCTTTCTGAACATTATCCTTCTATTCTTTGTGAGGCAAGTGTTAACTTAGCAGATTGTCCCCCAACTGATCACAAACCTAAGTTACCCCAATTGCAGAAGCTGAAGGAGTGTGTGACACTGAGCTCAAGCCATTTCTGAATGCAAATAGAATAATTACGGAGATCTTTACAGAGAGTTATCTGATATAGGTTGCAAAAATCCAATCACAAGATGGCAGAAAAGGGATTTCTTAGCTGCCATCTAGGTGTTATTTGGATCTTGGGCTGAATCTCAACCCCAATCTGAATATAAACAACATTGAACCCCTTTCCATTTAGGCTTGAAAAATGAAGTGCTTTGGTGATCCTTCCTTCCTTCCTTCCTCTCTCCCTACCCTTTCTTTCTCCTCATTAATAAAATACAATTCTGCAAATTAAATATTTCTGGTATATATTAATATCCTTGTATATCTTTTGCACTTATTATTCTCACTACTTTTGCTTCTACCTTTCTTTCCTTCTAATATAGCACATCCTGGCAAAATATTATTATACCGTTCTATCCTCATGACATTTCCTTCCATCATATCCCTAGCCCATGTGTACCTCAGATTTAAGTTGTTCATAGATGTTTAGGGGTTAAAGTAGTGGCTTCCCCAGATTTCCAACATGATCCAAAGATAGCTTCTGGTATATGCTATCAGTCATGACGTATCACCATTTATCTTAGGGTAAGGTAGGTCACTGGCAGTAATTGGGAAGAGGCAAAAGATAAGGTAGATATCAGCCATGGAGACAGCAAATTTCATATCAGTATAGTTTTTTATTTTTCTGTCACAAAGATAGGGAGGTAAAATATCAGCTCAACTGTGGAGAAAGACCATCAGTCTGAACAAACTTCATATAAGCATTTACTCTGAAGACACAGGTTCTGCTGGCTGATTAGGATAGTCAGGATATCCAGGGCCATTGCTAATATTTTGGCAGGTGAGCAGAATGTAATTCCTTTTTCAGTCATTTGCAAATGAAGACAAAAGCTCATTTTCTAGTTTAGTCAATTACTCTAGAATACAGAATAAGGGCTCCAAGCTCATCTTAAACAGACTTTTACAAAAAGACCATAGAGATGATGTATCGCAAGTCTATGGTATCACATTTTCCAGGCATTTTGAGGATAATGACACCATTATTCATTCTGAATATGGTGCCCTCATTGGTTGAAAGCTCTGGGTCCATTCAAAGTACAGTCTGGATTGTTTGTATGTGATGGATTATAGTTGATACAGTTTGAGAATTTGGACAAAATACTTCCACGGTTTATACCCACCATCTGTGTTCTTTAATTCTGTCCATTAACATACTTTTGGACAGGACTGATGGTGTGGTCTACCAGTTAATGCCTGCTTATGAGTGGAAGGAGAGTTGGCTACCTGCTGCCGAGGAGGATATTCTACTATACCTTTTGCTCTTCTGATCTACTAATCCCACTACTCACTGAGTCATTTCCACATGTTTTGTATCCAAACTCATGCACTAGCCTACATACTAGACAAATACAAGGATGAGAAAGGTTGTCCATGTAGACCTATTCACGGCACATGCCTTGAAATTTCTAAAAATATCCATACTTACTTAGGTATCTGCTAAGAGGTGCTTTCTCCACATACTGTAAGGGAGACTTCAGAAAGAAAGCCAAGCTGCATGTCTTTTTATGATATCTGTTTCAGACTTAATATCAGAAAATGCTATTTGCAGCTCCAATTTTATCTACTCTCTGGTCCTCACATTCTAAATGGTCACATCTAGTGTTGGGGTGCAAAGTTGTATTCAATATTTTTTTTTTGCCTGTAACCAATAAGGACACTGAATAAAGTATTATCCTACTGAATAAATACCCAAGGGCAGAGATAGTAATGCCATCACTGAGGATATTTAAAACAAGCCAAATACTGGAAAATAGTCCCACAACAAGAAATTCTATGATTGCCAATAAGATAGAATAGATTCTCTAATGGGCCTCTTTTATCTTTCAAGCCTATAATGATAGTACAAGTTAGACGCAGCTGTCAAATGAAACTCCTCTGTCTTGCCACATGAATTTATCCCAGAGTAATTACTGTGTAAGTAATGGAAATAAACATTCTGCCATGAAATCTGCATCCTCAACTCTCTTGGAAATGAAAGATGATTTTATGCACAAACATGAGAGCAAACTCCTTAGTGTATTATACAGTTCCTCTGCTTTAACACCCTTACATGCTAATTATCTTCTTTTCTGGCGAATCCATCATGAAATATTAACCAAAGTTAGCTGATGCAGCTGGCTCAATAGTTATACTCTTGAAAATCGGAGGAAGCAATTGGATTTTCTTGTTTAATAGATGCACATATATTATTGGATATTGAGTAGCTTCCTATTGCTGGACATATTTTGCTTTCACAGGCCCATAGCTTACTTATGTAAATATTTGGTCATTTAGTAATGTAAAGTAATCAATAAAGTTGCATGTTCTTTCTTATAGGCAAGGAATGGGAAATGTGCAGCCACTCTTATTTCAGAGCCACTATCAAAATAATCCTCTGGTTGCACTTTTGCATAACTTTTGGCATGGGAAGGATGGGATAGTGGATATTACTTGATCTCTCAGCAATTTTTGATACCATCGACCATGGTTTCCTTCTGGATCATCTCAGAGGATTGGGCGGCATATTCATATTGCCTCCTTCCTTCAGGGTTAATTCCAGCTGGTGATGATTGGGTAGGAGAAGTCCCACTCTCAGCACCTACTATGCTTTCTCCTCTCTTTTTTAACATCTACATGAATTCATTGGGTGAGCTCATCCATCACCATGGGGTAAAGTATCTTCAATATGCTGATTATTCTCAATTATATATCTCCATTCCTGGTGAATTAAGTGATACTTGAACAGATGTTCACAAGTCACCATTTTCACTCATTTAGGTCTCAAATCATTTTTATGTAGTCTCTCATCTAATTCCTACATAGCTACTCATGTACACTAATACAATAATTGTGGTCCATATTATTCAAAATTTACACAAATTCCTCCAAATTCTTCCATTATCACCATTTATTGATGAGCAATATAGATATAATCAACCTATTAATTTCTACTTTCAGGTATACCTACAATCACCTAGATGAAACCAATACATAGAACATAGAACATAGAATAACAGAGTTGGAAAGGACCTTGGAGGTCTCCTAGTCCAAGCAGGAGACCCTATATCATTTCAGACAAGTGGTTGTCCAGTCTCTTCTTAAAAGGCTCCAGCGATGGGGCACCCACAACTTCTGAAGGCAAAGTATTCCACTGGTTAATTGTTCTCACTGTTGGGGAATTTCTCCTTAGTTTTAGGTTGCTTCTCTCCTTGATTAGTTTCCACCCATTGTTTCTTGTCTTGTCTTCTGATGCTTTGGAAAATAGGTTGACCTCAACTTTGTGGTAGCACCTCAAATATTGGAACATTGCTATCATGTTTCCCCTCATCCTTCTTTTCTCTAAACTAGACATATCCTTCTCTTACGCTATGAGCATCATTACAGTAGCTAGCCCCATAGTTGCTAACCTTTGCCACCCTCTTGTCTTTTCTCAATTGCGATTTTCACACAATGCCTTTTAGTAAAATAAAGAAGTGTAAATTAAGCTATCAAGCTTAACTGCACCCTCATGCCACATGCAACTTTCCCTACTAATGTTTAGAGTACTATTTCTCAGTTACCATATTGTTTAGGCAATATACAAACTATATTCATGGCTGCAAGAATGGATCAATCAGGACTGTTTTGCTTGTAGTGAGCTTAATCTAAAATGGATGAGATTAGGTGTGTATACCAGTGGTGGGATTCGCACCAGTTCGGCAGAACCAGTAGCTAATTTTTTGTTGCCCAGGCCCAGAATGGACTTCTGGAAACGGCATCCACACAGAACTGGTTGTTCACATATTTGAATCCCACCACTGGTGTATACCACTTTTATTGTTTTGTATTTTATTTTTTAGTGCTGTAATCCTATGAGCTTTCCCCTGCTCAATTTTCAGTACTTCTATTTTTATTATTTGCTTTAAGATTCACAGCCCAGAGGCCAAGAACCCCTGCATCAGAGCATAATGAAAGTCATGCTGCCACATTCATTATCTTGTATAGGTATTCTGTTTGTATTTCATTCTTTTAAAAACAACAATTTATTTCAAAATTAGAATGTATTTGCATTAACACAGTATTTCTTAGCAGCTGCAAATTTGTAAATCACAATATTGCCTTGAAAAACTATCCATTATATACAGAGGTTTTTAGAACATCAAACATTAATCCCACTTAATTCTTTTCTTTTCACTCCCATTTTATTATCCAGGAGGGAAAGCATGAATATAATGCTTATTTCAAACCTCAAAGTCATAGCTTACAGGACCAAGATTTTTGTTACAGGATGAACGATCTAGTATGTTTTACCTAAGCAATTCTGGAAATATTGATAAGTATAATAAACATTCAAGAATTCCTTTAAAAATGAAACTATTGGTTAATAATAGATAAATCTATAGATTTGTCTACATCTCTTACCATTGATTTAATTCAGATTTTGACACAGGCTTCAAATACTATTCATTAGGCTGTTATTCATTAGAACTTGAAGGAACTTCTCTGGTGGCTGAAGGTGTCCCTTCAAAATGTTTCAATAATGCTCTCTCTCTCTCTCTCTCTCTCACACACACACACACACACACACACACATACACATACAAACACACACCATCCATCCATCCATCCATCCATCCATCCATCCATCCATCCATCCATCCATCCATCCATCCATCCATCCATCCATCCATCCATCCATCCATCCATCCATCCATCCATCCAGTGGTGGAATTCAAATATGTGAACAACTAGTTCTCTGTGTGGATGCCGCTTCTGGAAATCCATTCTGGGCCTGGGCAAAAAAAAATTAGCTACCGGTTCTGCCAAACTGGTGCGAACTGGCTGAATCCCACCACTGCACCCATCCACTTCTATGATTCACTTCACTCAAGAAAACTCTGCCCTTTCCTGGAAACAGCAACCATATTAACTCTATTTGTATTCTTTTAATTAAGGTGCAGAAGTAGAGCACACTATTCTAACCATTTCATAAAGGCTTACTAATCATAATATATGACAATTAAACCATCTTTTCATGTAAGAACTGGTGGACCATGTTTCTTTTTTGTTGTTGTTGTTACTGTATGTTCTGAACATTGCTTTAAGGTTCACAGCCCAGAGGCCAATGTTCTGAACATTGGGGGCAGAAGGGAAAGCTTATTGTGCCAAGAGGAAAAAGTCATTCAGAGGTGATCTCAAAATCACTAGCTGGATGGGTGAGAAATTCTAAGGGACAATCTGAATGTCGGAGAAACTATAACAATAAAGGAATGAATTTGAGGGATAGGGTTACTCCATCTTTTCCTTATACCTGTGTCTTTGTGTCAGTTATTTAACTTTTAATTTCTGGACTTTGTTAAAAGAGAAGGTTCTAGGTTCAGAGGAGCTAGTTTATAGTACTTCTTCCAATTAGCTAAAAGGTACACTTCCAGCTACAATTTACAAGGGTCTCCAATTTGGTGGACTTATTCAGAAAAAATGGCTGCTTATTGCTTTTTTATATTATTAGATAAATTATTATTTTTTTAGCCTTGAGAATGTGTTTTTTTATGAAATGGGTGCTTTCAGATTGTTACATCCACCATAGCAATAATCCTGTGGATAAGGATCCGAGTTTGTGATAGCAGCCATTTTACTTTCTCAACATGCTGAATAAACCTACCAGATTGGAGAAGCTTGTAAATTGTAGCTGGAGTGAAGCCTTTGAGTTAATTAGTTTCTATATCTTAACCCCCATGCAATGTGTGTGTGTGTGTGTGTGTAGAGAGAGAGCATAAATGTATCAGCAATTTGATGATTCATGTCTTTGTAATGCAATTACATTCTAGTGTTCTCCTGTTTATTCCAGCAGTGCATGCCTAGCATAATTAAATTGTGAAACTACTCCATTGTATTCCCAAACAATATAAAATTCCGACTGCATTCTTGCTTCTGCATATTGCCAGCTAAAAGGATATGCTTGTGAACTGCTCCTTACACCATCAATTTCAATTGTACGAAATATCCATTCCAAAGCTCTTCCTCTGACTTACTGGTTTTAAGATGAGAACCTAATTATCTTCTTAAGCTATTGTTTTTGTGTGTGCATCTGAGGGCTTGTGTAGTGCAGTTGTGAGGGCTGTGAATTATGAACTCACTCAATAGCTACAGTCAAGCCAACATGACCTAGCTGTAGGTTCACACTTGTGTACTGACATAATAATAGCAGTCTGCCTTATGGGGCTATTCAGTTGAGCCCTGGAAAAAATATGCTATCACTGACATCATCGTTATCATCACTGATTTCCAACCTTTGTACAGAACCATGGGGACCAACTCTTCTCATCCAACTCTTCGCCTATTTATTATGCAATGAGTTTCTATTTATTGAATCATGACTCTTTCTTCTTTATGTCCCCATATGGAGACTTTGTTATGCAACACCTGCTTTTTGTTTGCAATTTTTCTGAATCGGTAATAAAAATGTTGTGTTGTTTTAGAAGCTAATCTCCCTCAGAGAAACTTAGGAAGCTGCATTGCCACTAGGTATTGGCTCACTTCCAATAAAAGCTCCATGCACCAATTGATTTTTTTTTCTTTTTATTCCAGCAGTTCTCCCTGTTGCTGTTTGGACTGGACCCCCTCTGAAGTTTCTGCTATCAACACAGTCTCATTGATCATTTCATCAAACGCGCGTAACTCTTTCTTGGGCATTAAACAAAGATGAGGCAATGATGAGACTGAATGATTATTAGAGATCAGGCACTAATATTATTCCCCCCCCCCCTGTCTTGGGCCTCCATGCAGATTTGGCAGCCTGGAGAAACACAAAATATTGTTAGTTACCAACATGAAAGGAGGATAGTAAGGAACTTTAACTATATAGTATTTTAAATCATGATGTTCATTTAGTCTTTGGAACATGTACAGTTAAAATTGTTTTTAAATGTTGCCCTGAACTTTCCTCAAAAGTTTACTAATACAATAGATACTAAAGTTTAAGGAAGGATCTAGTGACCCCATTCAGCTATGACTGAAACTCGTTTGTAATTAAGCTTTATGTTCCTGAAGATTTGGGGCTTGAGTAATTTCACCAGAAATGCTGACAGAATCGCAATGATGAAATGGCTCCAATTTGCAGAAATAAAGAACAAGAGCTCTACTCGTATGAAACATATAATAAGGCTTCTGTAGAAGACACTATGGCAAATTGCATGACTAGTAGGAATGTCTTTATTCCAGGCATACTTTGCTTTCAGAAGGTTGCCTCTGCATTTTTATTTGTGATTACATTGGTCATGTAGCTGGCCACTCCAAAAGCTATTATTTGCCAAATTAGGCCAATTCAAAGCAAATGCTTCATTCTCTACATTGAATTTACTGTGCTAGGGAAAAAGAGAAATGGCACACTATTAGCTTCCTATATTAAGTTTTATAGGATTATGGAAATCTTTCCCACTTTAAAACTCCACTTGAACCATGGCCTCCCACCTCATAATCACAAAATGTTCTGAGAAAAGCTGATGGAGACGAGGTCATCTCCCCCAGGATTTTCTTCCACCGCTTTCTTAGATAAGTAGCATGATTGCAACACCCCCTGCTTCCAATCCACATCATAGACTCCCAGTAACATCTCTTCCATTTACAGATCAGTGTTTCCCAAATTGTGAGATCTACCTTCCTTGGGGACATGCATGGGAGGGTGGAGTTGTATAACATTACAAAAAATTCACCTTTTCCAAAATGAGTATCATGGTGGTGGAGGAGGCACAAATGCTGCCTTTTTCTTTTTTTTAATGTCTTTATTAAAAATAAAGTTTTGTTGCATTGTATTCATTGTTCATTTGTGTTCATTTTGATGTTTAGATTTAGAAGAGGTATGCACATTAAGACAACACTAAAAGGAGGTGAGATTGAAAAAAAACTTTAGGAAACACTAGTATAAACCGACTAAGTGCCCAAGAAGTCTCTCTATGTTTGGGAGGATACAACTGCATCTTCATTGGGCCTCATGCAAAACTAGATCTCCTCCACTTTATATCACCTCAAGCCACTTCAGGTTCCCAACTTGTACATCCATTTTACTTGCATAAATGAGGGTTAAACATATTTTTGGTATCAGGAGGCACATGCAAGCCCACTGCCTAACATTTCCATATGCTGAATACCTCTCTAGATGGTTGCTTTATCAAGCATAAAGGTCTGCAGCAGATCTGTGAGCATATGGCAGATCTTTAAGCTCAACATGAAGAGATCTACAACAGAGATCTGTGCAGTGCTCATCTACACTACAAGACACTTTCAATGTGTACGTGTGCAAGCTTAATGGCTGGAGTAGGTTTCTGTGGAGCCAGTATTGTCTACAACATAAGGGAACATGGTGGCAGCACAGAGGCTTAATGACGCTGAAACTGCCATCCAGAAATGGGCTGCACTTCAGCAGTTTGAGCCCAGCTCCATGAGATGGGAAGAGCTCCCGCCGCTTGCTCCCTGGCTCCTGCCCACCCAGCCCTTTGAAAACATGCACTATTGCAAGTAGGTAAATGGGTACCACTTTGGTGGGAAAAAACCTAGCTATATTAGTGTGTGTGGAAAGCGGAAATTAGCACTGGACCTGGCTGGACACAAGGTAATGCAACACAAGGCAAGGTGAGACTGACGGAGGAGCCTGGAAGAGCCAGAAACCCAAACGCCACTAGTCAGCTGGTGTAAGCTGGTTTACCCCCTGGATAGGCACATAAGTGCTGAACAGAATGAACTAGCAATTTAGGCTGTCAGGACTGCATTTTGTCTAACATTTTTAGATTTCCCTGACATTGTATGCCATACGCTAAATAAATAAATAATGTCTACAATATGGTGGACACCAGAGACACCATGTCTCTGGGATTTCCATGACAATTTCAATAGCTAGAGCCTAGAAGAAACTTCTAACTAATTGCAAAGTAGCACAAAAACCTTTTCCAACTGCTAGAACTAGTGACTGACTCTTTGAGGTGATGCAAAGCACCTTTTTGGTGAAACCAAGCCAACTTCTGGATTCTTCTGATAACTGGCAGGTTTTGTTCAGAGATTTTGCAATATTTCTGCTTTATGGAATTTTTACAGGCATCCATTTTGCATGGACTAATGAATCTTGAGTCCAGGCAAAACTAGATAAATGGTGGTCAGATCTGCAGGATTTTTACTAAAAAAAATAAAAAATAAACATAATTTGTCACATTCATGGAATAGTTTACCATAGATATTGATGTCCTTCTTGTTATTTAATCTGGCTGTTCTATGAAGCATTAATAGCTGAGCTTCTATCCTCTGATGACCCATAACCAAGCACACTATTTTTGTTGCTTGTAGTATAATATAATCCAATACTGTTGCTAAGGTGAATAGCAATCCTCCGGCATGTTATTCATGGCTATCTATTGCCCTAGTTCTTAGCAAATAAAAGCTCAGTGTTTTTTGTCCTTTTAGCACAGATTTAAACTATGCTTTTGGTTATACTTCAGATAGCAGAGGACAGTAATTCCCAAACATGTTATCAAACTAAACACCAATTATTATGACCTACAGGATCATTTTGATTCTCTCATCCATAGCAAAATAATTGAGGCAGATATGAAGCCGGGCATAGGAGTTAATATGAGTTGGGAATGGACTAGTGAGTTAAAGTGTCAATAAGTGGAAACGGAGGCAGAATCTTGTGCTCTATTACTTGCACAAAACAAATGTTTGCATTTCTGTTTCCCCTCTTGTTTCCTGACATTAAATAAATATGACAGATACTTTCCCCCAAAGGAAGCTTTGGGCCATCGCTCTCACTGGGGAAGAAATATAAGATCTTGCTGGGAAAAGATGATTTGTGTGATTAGGTATAGCATAGCTCTATCTATGTATAGCGTCTTCCCCTCCACAATCTCATAAACATTTTTCTTCAAAAGAGTTTCCATGGAGATAGCAAAGTTACAGTGAAAATTACTTCTATTCATTTTCCTTAAAAGTAGGTCACTTCAGAGGACAAAGAGATGAAGTGAGGTTAAAAAGTTCTGATAGGTGCTGCTTCATTCGCTGCTCGGAAGTGCAGTTCACCATGGGAACCAGATTTGTTCCTGGAGATTGTCCTGCCAAAGTACTCTTTCCAACAAGATCTGTCACCCTCAAATTCAGTGTTCATGTAGACCAGTAATGGGCTAGTGCCATGTATTTTTCCCTTTTTCTTTTCTGTTTTCCCAGTTCTGTAGCTTTCTTCTCCCTTTCAGGTCACCACAAGGCATTTGCAAACAATTTTATGCTATATTTTTCAACTGAAGCCAGAGATGCAAATCATTAAGAGGCTCTTTTAATTTTGTGACTTGATAAAAGATTCAGCTGTTACATTTTCTTGGACTGGGGTCATATACACACTAGACAATCCTACTCCCAATGTTTAAAAGTCACTTTGGGGCACCACATGGATGTGCCTCAGCCAGGCAGCAGTTTCCCTTGGCACTGATGGGACTACATTTTTCTTCCAAAGATAGAAACATGTAGGATTGGGATTTTTTTTTCAAATTGGGAGGAGGGTATTTGGGGCAGCTTAAGAAGGTTTGCCTCTCTTTTCTATCAAGCGTGCAGCAGAGATTAAAATGGCTATTTTATATAATTAATACCTTTTGCTTATTGAGTGCTGTGCTCTCTATAGTGCGCCCTCTTCTCAAGGCTTCTTCTTGTCCCTCAGCTAGATTGTGGCAGCTGATCTAGAGTGTTGTCTAAACTGAAAGGAAGAATATTGTTATTTCCTTTATTCTAGACAAGGGTCTCTGCTTTCAAATGGCAGGTGCAACTAGTTGTTCAAAGCCTTGCTCCTTTTAATGTGCATTGCATGCACTGCAAAATGTAACCAGCAGAAGAAATAACTCCGAGGAAGAGGAGGAAGAGGTAGGCCAGTTTGCTGCCCTCTCTTTAAAACCTTCATCAAATTGACACATTATGAATTTCCCTTTTACTTTAGAATTCTATTTCAAAGGAGGAGGTATATTGTTGTTAATGGTTTTGGGGTTTTTTAGGGATACATAGATCTGCCTGGAACTTATCTGAAATCATGATTCAAAGATGACAATATTTGATTCAAATTTGGGGTTCACAATTTAAAAACAGTAAGATTATAATCAAATTGAATATTTGAGATTTGCTTCAATGATAGATTTAACCAAGGGAGAACTCAACTTGTCTATAGCTGGTTTGGGGGGGGGGGGTGTTTTTGTTTTGTTTTTTTGGTAGAACTGAGTGGAAATATCAAGAGTGACTGACTCTTTAGGGAACATTAAACCTACAAAGTTTGGGTAGTATGGCTTCAAGAGAATCCCCATAATAACATTTTAAAATATCCCATCTGCTTCTCTTTTAAGACAAAAACAAAGATGAGGAAAAGTTTAGCAAAGGACTTCCAGAGAAACTGGGCTGAGTGGGAACAGTAAATGTCTTACCCCATCCTAAAAATAAGTTTTCAAGAATTGTTTAAAAAGTAAGTCCTGCTAAAGTTCAAAGAGACAGGCCACCCTCTGACCACCTGCTTTTCTTGGCGGCATGACATGTTGGCATGACATATTGCTTGTTGGCAAAGTTAGCCTCTCCTAGGAATGACATGTTATGTTGATTCCACAGCATGTAAAAAAAAAAACTTGAGAAGTGTTGTATTATCATTCTTTTTAATGTCATAGATTGTGTTACAAATGTCTATGGAGATTCTCAGTCATCCAGGTCATGGTTGTCCCAAAGGTGCTTTTTCAAAAGGCAGCTGGACTTTGTTTTTCCTTAAAGACATTTCGTTTCTCTTCCAAGAAGAACTGAAGAAGCTTCTTGGATGAGAAGCAAAATGTCTTCAAGGAAAAACAAAGTCCAGTTGCATTTTGAAAAAGCACTTTGGGGACTGTGTTACAAAGAACTAGCCTGGTTTACACAAATAGCATGTAATAGTGCAATAGCAAATACAATGCCTTAGACCTACTCATAAAATTAAAAAATATCTAAATCTCTTTCTGTCTCTTTCCATTCAAGCAAACCTGCCTAAATAAATTGTAACTGACAAAGGGCCAAGAAAAATACTCAAGCAGCAACTCCCCAAAGTACCCCCAAATGGAGCCGTGGTGGGGCAGTGGTTAGAATGCAGTACTGCAGGCTACTTCTGCTGACTACCGGCTGCCTGCAATTTGGCAGTTTGAATCTCACCAGGCTCAAGGTTGACTCAGCCTTCCATCCTTCTGAGGTCGGTAAAGTGAGAACCCAGATTGTTGGGGCCAATATGCTGACTCTGTAAACCGCTTAGAGCGGGCTGTAAAGCCCTGTGAAGCGGTATATAAGTCTAAGTGCTGTTATTATTTTGCAGAGCTGATAACATTCATCAACTGGCTAATCATGACAACACCAGACAGCCCATTCCACACAGCGATGTCCCTCCACTTGGTCCTTATATGAAGGAAACGCTACCATCCCGTTTGGAAATCTGCAAAAGCAAAATGTCTGCTGAATTTTGAAATGGCCTTTGAATGTAACAACAACAACAACAACAACAACAACAACAACAACAACAACAACAACAATAACAATAATAATAATAATAATAATAATAATAATAATAATAATAATAATAATAATAATAATAATAATAATAATAATAATAATAATAATTAATAATAATAATAATACTAATAATAATAATTAATATAAAGTGGAAGGGACCTTGGAGGTCATCACAGTCAACCCCCTGCTCAGGCAGGTAACCCTATACCATTTCGGACAAATGGCTGTCCAGTCTCTTCTTAAAAACTTCCAGTGTTGGAGCACTCACCGCCCCTGAGGCAGGTTGTCCACTGGTTAATTGTTCTAACTGTCAGGAAGTTTCTCCTTAGTTCTAGGTTGCTTCTCTCCTTGATTAGTTTCCATCCGTTGCTTCTTGTCCTGCCCTCAGGTGCTTTGGAAAATAGCTTGACTCCCTCTTCTTTGTGGCAACCCCTGAGATATTGGAACACTGCTATCATGTCCCCCCTCATCCTTCTCTTCATTAAACTAGACATACCCAATTCCAGCAACCATTCCTTATATGTTTTAGCCTCCAGTCCCCTAAGCATCTTTGTTGCTCTTCTCTGTACTCTTTCTAGAGTCTCAACATCTTTTTTACATCGTGGTGACCAAAACTGGATGCAGTATTCCAAGTGTGGCCTTGTAAAGTGGTATTAATACTTCCCGTGATCTTGATTCTATGTCTCCAAAGCTATTCAAAGGTACCAAACTGATTTGATATATCAAATCAATTTAAATATATAATTTGATGGAGTTTGCTTGGAAATAAATTGTCTATTTCAGTAGATGGCAAACAAGGAAACAACACTGCATCACCAACCATGAACAGGAATTAACTAATTAAAGGGGGGAAATTGTCACAAATGCTGCACCATATTAATGCTATTTTATATTAATGCTATTTTATATTTATTACACATAAAAAAAAAAGCCTCTGCAAGGAAGATTTTAATAAAATGTCATGAGGAATTTTGCTAATGGGTTTGCTTCAAGTAAAGCTGATAGCCAAAATCAACTCATTTTTTGCAGTCTTAATAAAAGCTGGCATTATACACACCTGTAGTCCCATTTTTGGTCAGCCTGGGCTGTCCAATAATTCTCCCACTCTCCCCTCCATCATTTTCAGGATTGATCAGACAAGACATAGCAAATAAGGACCTTCTTAGGAACCAGATATGTGGGATTGGAGGGAGGGGTGTCCTTTATTTACAATATATCAAAAATAAAAAAAAGTTAAGTTCTCTACAAAATTGACTTCTTAGCCAAGTAATTATGCAAAAACTACATTCTACTAATACAAACAAACTGTGATTCTGGTCCCACCTTCCTCTTTGAAAGATCTGCCTTCAAAGGAGAGAGGAATGTAGGGAATTGTATTATAGATTAATTCATTCCAAGGTTAACTATCTCTCTGCCTACAATAATATGGCCTCTGCTAATATGATGGTGTGTCAATCTTAAACTGCAACTAGATATGTAGTTTTGACCAAATTCTTCAAACACTTATTCAAAATCTTCAGATAAAACTTATCCAGCGATCTCTCACTATCTGTGCATCTTGATCTTCTTTTGAATGTATTTGTATCTTCTTCTCCTTCCTGGCATTTGAACTGCATAGAAGGATTCCACACCACACTATTCTCCCTTCTGCAAGGTATATTCTATACTGATTCTTCCCCAGTAGTGATATTGAATTATCTTTTGCTTCTCTTTAGCAACCCAAGGCTACCTAATTCCATCTTTGCTTGCTAGCCACTTTACTATTTCTCCTGTCCCGAGTCCAACTCCAGTACTGCTAATATTTTGCCAGCTTCCCGTTCCAGCTTCTTCTCCATGAAAGAGGTTTTTTTGTATAAAAACCTTTTCTCTCCGTTCTGTCCTATTTTCCGGTTATCACTACAAGCACCATTGATATGTCTAGGTGGTCACATGACAGTGGGTGATAACCTTCTTCATTCTGTCATAGCACTGTTGGATGACATAGCAAACCTTCCCTAAACTGACTCCAGAAGCCATGCTAGTTTGGCATTCTGCTTAATGCAATCCCAACTACATTCCCTAAAGGTCTTTCCCACTGCTGGGCTGAAATCTCTTCTTAAGTCTGCAGAGTACTATACCAGCTTGAAATCTGCTGCCCTCTTGCCAATCTCTATTAGCTCTGTTGCCAGCTTCTGCCTATTCATTTGACTTCCCTCCCAGATAATGGGTGAAGAGCCTAAAGGGTTTTACAAACCTTAAGACTGCCCTTGGATGATGTTGAAAAAGAAGGTGAAATATTTCTTTAATCCTGGTACAGCCAAGGGTGACTTAATCTTATCTTGCTCCCAGACTGGGAATAAGATGGATGTGAAACAAGGCAGAAAAAAAGATGTTTCCAGGACATGTCTGTGCCATGGTAGGAAGCCTTGACTAAAATGCCTTATGACTAAAAGAAGCCAAGTTAGCAAAGGCTGAACTAATGCCATATGGAATCACAACTGCCGTGATTGTGATAACATGATGCCTTAATAATGCTAAACAGTACTGGAGCAGAAGTGATTCCAGTGTGGTGATAAATCTCCACAGATGTTGTTATCGCTGTCAAAAAAAAAAAAAGATTAGGAATAAAGTTCCCTGCAGTACCTCAATCTTCATTGCAAGTGCTGTAACTAAAATGGAGCTTCAGGGGAGACTTTTATTCCCATGATGAAAAAGAGCTGTGAGGCAGAGAGGAATGATGAATCCCTGCATCATGATTGGAAGGATCCCCTTCACATGCCTCTTTGTCCTGAGAGCCATGCAGTGTGGTGCTGCACTGCTCTAATGTGCAGTGCGCAGATGCTATTTAGCATCTTTCTTTATCCTATTTTGGGCAGGTGTGATCAACAGACTTCCTTCCATCATAGGAAAGATAGAGCCTGTGCCAAGGATTGGTTGAAGAATCATGCCAGAACACTAGAGGACTGTGGCCCTATTGATGCTAATGAGGCAGGGCTGCAAGGCTTCAAATAGCAGAGGTCAAGAGAAAGCTCTTCAATGTCGTTTCTTTGTGTGCTGATGAAAAAAAAAGTAGAGATGTAAATATCTGCAACTTTCACTGGTAATGCAAGTTGTGTGCATTTTCATAGTAAGTATAAATCGTATGGTTTTAACCATGTGTAAGAAATGACTTTATCCTGTTTTTATGTCACCATGCTTATGATTTTCCCTGGTTTGAGGAGCTACTGTAGTAACATCATGCTACATGTGGCCAAGCTTATATAGGCAGGAGCAGTTATCTTCAGTGAAAGGGTGATGTTTTCATTAAATGATTATGATTACAAACCTGAATGCTTTTATGAGGTGGATCTATCTTAACTGAGAGTAATATTCAAATGGATATCTCCCTCCATACATTTAATTTGTCAAAATCTGAGTCGCCATTATTTACTTCCTTAATAGGAGTGATTCTAGGAATGGTGACACTTCAGTCTTATTTATTTCTTCAATTTGTATGGAGGCCCATCTCAGCCAGTGACTGTTCCCCATTTAATGCCTCTTACTTGCATTGGATTTTAGCTGCCTTCATCTGCAAGTCAGCATGACCTTGCATGTCCTGACTAGGGAATATGTGCAAGCAAGAGGTACCATGTAAATGGTGCTAAATTATTTACGATCATGGGGTATCCTGATAAGGAAATGAATGTCACTGGGCTGCTCCACAGTGGCATTTGAAGGTAAAAATGTGTGTGTGTGTGTGTGAGAGAGAGAGAGAGAGAGAGAGAGAGAGAGAGAGAGTGTTCTATGCAAGCATCTCACTAGCAGCAATCAATTTGAGAGAGAGAGTTTTACCTGACAAATAGTAACTTTTCTTGCTTGCTTTACTGAACCTCTAGTGAGCCCACAGTATGGGTATATAGACAGATGAAGGTAATCAAGCACACATATCAAGATCACAGGCAAGCTTAACCAATCACTCGCAAAATCATTAATGCACTGCCATGAGACCGATCTTACTATATTTAGAAACCTAGATTCCTGTAGATTTTAATATGTAAATAAGATAATGTCTGTCTTCACAAATCAGATATATCTGATGGTAGTGCTGTCAAGAGAAATATTTACAATATGAATTCTTTCTTTGATATTTCTAGTTGTCCACTTACTTTCCCCTGTGTAGATTCTTGTTAGTGCTGCTATCCATTGGAGAAGCATATTTCAACACGATAGCTCAGTTTGTTTCAGCTATTCATCCTGAATGCTTCTTCTCAAATTAGGTTTGTATTTCTCTGATTATTTTTTTATCTGCTAGAAGTAAATGAGACAGTGTCTCTACATTAATATGACTATACATCCTTTGGAAATCTATTTTGTGCTTTGTCCTTCATGCCCCTGCATTCATTTTTGGGGTAATGATGATAGGCATTAGATATTGATGATAGATGATGGAAATAAACTCCCTTTTGTACAATCTCTGGTTGAAACTAATCAAGCTCAGTGTTTCCCTATCAATTTATGCACATTTTCTCTTTGCAGCTGTGTAATCAAAAGTTATCAAGTGCTCACCTCCATCTTTCACAATATGTGACATAATAGCATAATGTGAGGCATTACAAACCAACTTCACTGGTAACTAGGGATTGTCACATGGGAGCACCAGGTCTGATGTCATTATTTTCTTTGTTACCGTGAAACATTTTTTCTCATTGTTTTGTCCACTGCTATGTCCTACTGAATTGTACTGAAGAGTCCAACAGGTGGAGCATGATGGCTGCATTTGGCAAGCATGCAAGCATTTGCAACAGCTTCAATTTTCTCTGCACAATTGTATATGATTCATGTATCAAAGACTGACTGCACAATTATTGCATTATGCTTTGAGGCCATGCACAGGTTTTCTATAGTTATCCCATCATTTTATCAGTGACAATGATATTATTTAAATAGAATTCGGTGCCTGGACAATTTTGAACCACCTGAACCATGGCTGTCTGCCAACTTATTGATACAGATGCCACACAAGAAACAAACTAGATATAATATTATAAACATGTCTTTGTTTATATGATGAGAAACATCTTGGAATTCTCCTCTGTTTTTACCCAACTTCAACTAACTCCATTTTGTTGTCCCCCAGCAAGATTAGACAAATGTCTTAATTCCTGTCCTGTAATAAAAAAAATTAAAGGCAGTTTTTAAATCCCCATAGGTTTGGATAGTTCCACAATTTTAGCTAGAGAAAACACAGGTGTAGCTCATGGGCTCCAAACAACTTTTGACAGCTTTCCTTCAGGTTTTGCCAATCCATTTCACTTCTACTTTTTTTGCATAGAATCTATGGAACTGCAGGTACTTTGGATGTGACATTTTCTTCTAACACGCTTGTTATTTTTGCTGTACTTGGATGTGACGATGCCCTCTTTGAACATAGACAAAGTGTCATTTGATAGCTTTTTTGTGATTTCTGGGTGTGGAATTGTAGCTTCCAAACCACTGATAAAACTCCAATTCTTTGGCAACTTCTTCAACCAGTTATGATCCCAAAATGCTAGTCCACTTCCTTTCACAAAATATTAGTCCAATGTACTCTGTTGCTTATTGTCTTTTACAGTTACATGTATCACTCCACTGAGAGATATTTTTTTCTCCAGCAGCATTTTCACCTCTGAAAAGTCAAAAGGTAACATCCAGCAGTAATCTAATAGTTTTGTTTTCTACCAGTTTAACTGTCAGTGTTTATTTTCTTCCCCTCCCAAAGAAACTTGGGAATTATACTTTTATGATGTTGCTATGATCTATTAATGAATCAAGAGACTGTACTGAACAAGCACCACTAAAGGACTCAATGCTTACCAAGGAGGAAAGGAGAAAAAGTTGGTGGCTACTGAAATAAAATACATCCAGTTGTTGGGATGCTTCATGGAGAAAGTGGAAGAAGATGAGAAGTACTCCTGGGCTGGGACTATTTTCCTCACAAAGGAAACCATAATAATGGTAGAAAAGGTGACACTGTTGGAGATTAGGTAATATTTTGGGCTAGCTAAATATGGTTTGGTCTCTACATTTATATTTAATTAAATTAAATTATTTGGAGATCATTAGAAATATACATTTGTTTCTGTGAGTATGAATTTACCCTCTTGGTCCCAAACCAAGATAGGGACCCATATTTATTTTAATATTCTTGATTGATTGATAAGATTTATTGGACACCCATCTTACCACATGGTAACTCTAAGCAGCTTACAATCATTAATAATAATAATAATAATAATAATAATAATAATAATAATAATAATAATAATAATAATAATAATAATAATAATAATAATAATAATAATAATAATAATAATAATAATAATAATAATAATAAAGTTGGAAGGGACCTTGGAGGTCATCGAGTCCAACCCCCTGCTCAGGCAGGAAATCCTATACCATTTCGGACAAATGGCTGTCCAGTCTCTTCTTAAAAACTTCCAGTGTTGGAGCATTCACTGCTTCTGGAGGCAAGTTGTTCCACTGGTTAATTGTTCTAACTGTCAGGAAGTTTCTCCTCAGTTCCAGGTTGCTTCTCTCCTTGACTAGTTTCCATCCATTACTTCTTGTCCTGCCCTCAGGTGCCTTGGAGAATAGCTTGACTCCTTCTTTGTGGCAACCCCTGAGATATTGGAATACTGCTATCATGTCACCCCTAGTCCTTCTTTTCATTAAACTACCCAATTCCAGCAAACGTTCCTGATATGCTTTAGCCTCCAGTCCCCTAATCATCTTTGTTGCCCTTCTCTGCACTCTTTCTAGAGTCTCAACATCTTTGTGTGTATGTGTTTGTGTGTTTGTGTGTATAACTAATACGGAGAAGAAACGCATAACCTGGCAGTGATGAGTAACAATTGCTGCATCAGAAAAATATTTGCTTAACAGTTAGGGATTTTTAACAGATAGGTAGCTGAGGGACAAGGTGGAAATGTGAATTAGAAAAGCTACAAATTCTATCATAGAATTATAATGCTGAAATTTACTTACAATGAATAATGGACTATGATTTTTTTTTCCAGTTTTCAACAGAGTTATAGGCTGTTCCTCTACAAGTTTTAAAGTGCCTGAAAATCAGGGCTTTCTGCTGAAGACTAGTCTCCATATTTAAGCCCAGAAGCAGTTTCAGGACTGTATACACCCAGACACCCCTAATGCTAACATCAACGTAACCTAGTCTGTTTCCCTGGAGACTCTTGGCTGTCACCCAGAGCAGTTGACAGTGGGATTAACACTCTATTCTGCAATATTCAGGCAATATTACTGTAGCTTTTCCTGTTGCCTAGCAACAAGGCCACCCGGAAGCTTGACGAAGAATTTCTCCACAAGCTGTGTTTGTCCAGAATAGGCACTCATCACCGCTTTGCAAACAGTAAGCAATCCCCCCTTCGCCCCCTTATTTACTGAGGCAAAGCAAAATGAAACTCCATATCCCACAAGGGACTTTTAAAGTAAATTTGTTAGATAATCAAATATTTGCAGGTGCCTGCAAGGAGATATTGATTAAAGAGAGATCTAAACTGTCTGGTTAATTTGAAGGGCTTGTTTGTCTATATACCCACAGAGTCTTTCTAATGGATTGTTTTTTCTGACCAGGTCAGTACTCTGGAGATTTCCCAGGATCAGCTTTTCAAGTAGCAGACCCAGCATAGAAGACTCATCCCAGATATTCCTGCCATTTTGATTTTACCACAGATGTGTTAATGCTGCATTCAAATTTTGCTGGAGCATGTTTAGTGTTTCTGTTTTGTTGCATAATTGTAATTCTAGGATTTTATCCTAAAAACCAACAATTAATTAACAGAGAAAATAAACATAGTAACCAGGTTTAAGGGAGAAGTAGGGAGCAAAAATTCTACCTTATTTTAAAATCTTCAATGAAAAAATATATACTTTCCCATGGATATAGACAATAGACAATCAGAATAGAGCTGGAAGGGACCTTGGAAGTCTTCTAGGCCAACCCCCTACTCAAGCAGGAGACCTTATACCAGGGGTGTCAAACTCAATTTCATTGAGTGCCGCATCAGCATTGCGGTTGCCCTCGGGGAGCCGGGTGGGTGTGGCCAGGGTGGGTGTGGCCTACTGGGTGGGCATGGCCAGCTCTACATCGTTCGTGTCAAGGGGGCCTGGGCAGGAATGGGGCAGATCTGAGGGTCTCTGACAGAAGGGGGTGGGACCAGGGCAAGTGCCAAGGCATGGTCCACTGGAGGAGCCTCCCCAGCATGCACCCAGGGGGTGGGGCCAACACGGCAGGGGCTGGTTCCTCGCTGTTTCCAGACGGCCTTGTGGAGCTAAGACTGAATGCCTTTCAGCATAGATGGCCACCACAAAATTGTACATTGGCTCCCGGCCGGCCTGGGCCAGGGCCAAGGCAGTGGGGGCCATTCCCTCCCTGTTTCCAGGATGGTTTCACGGGCCACATGAAACCACTTCGCGGGCCGCATCCGGCCCCCGGGCCTTGTGTTTGACATGTCTGCCTTATACTATTCCAGACAAGTGGTTGTCCAATCTCGTCTTAAAAACCTCCAGTGATGAAGCACCCACAATTTCTGAAGGCAAGCTGTTTTTACTGTTAGGGAGTTTCTCCTTAATTCCAGGTTGCTTCTCACCTTGATTAGTTTCCATCCATTGTTTCTTGTTTTGCCTTCTGATGCTTTGGAGAATAATTTGAGCCCCTCTTCTTTGTGGCAGCCCCTCAAATACTGGAATACTCCTATCGTGTCACCTTCTTTTCTCTGGACTAGCCAAACCCAAATCATAAGATAACTTTTATTGTCATTTTTTTATTAGGCACAATGGCACACATCAAAAAATGAAATTTAGTTGCCCGCTCCCAAAGTGAAACACATACATGACACATATCTAAAACATACTATATACAACATATGTATAGACCCACACCCCTACATATGATATATGTAACAAATAAATATTAAATACTGTCCATCTTGAATATATAAGGAGGAGGAAGCTTGAGAGTTCACAAGGTTAATGCTGTAAGGAATGAAACTATAGCTGAATCTGGATGTTCTGCTACAGATACCACGAAACCTCCTCCCAGAAGGTATCAAGGAAAACAGGTTGTGAATAGGATGTGTAGTGTCCCAGATAATTTTACAGACCCTGCACAAGCAACGCTTCTGTGCTATGTCCTGGATGGGAGGGAGGGAACTGCCAATTATCTTTTCGGCCATCCTCACCACTCTCTGCACCGCCTTCCTGTCTGAAGCAGTGATGCTTCCAAACCAGAATGTGATGCCGTATGACAGGATGCTTTCGATCATCCCCCTGTAGAAAGTGGTAAGGATAGGAGAAGGAAGGTGTGCCTTTCTCATGCGACGGAGAAAATGCAGGCACTGCTGTGCCCGCTTCACCAGTGTCTCGGTGTTCAGTGACCAAGCCAGCCTACTCGTTAGCTGCACACCCTGGAATTTGATGCTGGTAACCATCTCCTGCAACCGTTCTTCATATGTCTTCAGGCCTTTAATCATCCTAGTTGCTTTTCTCTGCATATTTTCCAAAGTCTTAACATCTTTTTTGCAACATGGTGACCAAAACTGGATGCTGTATTCCAGGTGTGGTCTTGTTGAAAACTAAATGGATGGAGACAGTATAAAGGACATTTACAGAAGGATATTTTTTAAAAAATTAAAAAGAAAGCCTGTAAGGGGCAGATTCTGAGGCACTGAAGTGTAAGCTGCCCAGAGTTACCTCATGGTGAGATGGACGGCTAAATAAATAAATAAATAAATAAATAAATAAATAAATAAATAAATAAATAAATAAATAAATAAATAAATAAATAAATAAATAAATAAATAAATAAATAAATAAATAAATAAATAAATAAATAAATAATAAAAAAAAAAAATAAAAAAAA
The DNA here is from genome assembly GCA_023970755.1 of Azemiops feae. Classification (NCBI taxonomy): domain Eukaryota; kingdom Metazoa; phylum Chordata; class Lepidosauria; order Squamata; family Viperidae; genus Azemiops; species Azemiops feae. The sequence goes on along the minus strand of JALGBA010004089.1, from coordinate 932,858 downwards.
AAAATGTGCCAAGTGGCAAATGGCTGAAAAATAGTTGAAGCAAATAACTATATGTTACATAACCAAGCAGGCAAATCTTTGTCTTTTGAGAAGTATCATTGCTGCCACTATCAAACTTCCTAAATAAATATTGTTCATTGAAAGTTAGAGAAATAAACCTGAGAGCAAGTTGATGAATTGATGGGAATGAAATAAATAAAAATCTTCACAGTTTATAATCTGAACTGAAAAAGAACAGAAAGCGTTTATAACATTTGTAATATATAGTGTATAATATATAACATTTTCTTTGAGATAAGTATTACAAGTGCCTGAATCTGACACCTTGGCCCAAATGTGTAAACATTCACAGGAATCTATAATTGTAGAAGTTTCCACATTTCTAAAGCAGGAATGGGCAACATATGCGAATTTCCATGCATGTTTGTCATTAGCTATCTTCAAATATTTATTATAGATTCATTATAGATTGCTTGAAAAGCAGAAAGAGAGGGGGAAAACAAAGAATAAAATTTATATTTGGCTGAGATATACGCAACCTCATATACAAAAACTTATTCAGTGCAGACACGTTCATTTATTGAATTTCTCAGCCTTCTTTGAAGAGTCGGGGCTTATCCTTACTGCTTATGAGGTGAGATTAAGCCTTTTTGCAATGCCTAAACACAGCTAGTGATGCTACTGAAAATTAGATATCTTGGGGAAATGTTCAACTACATACACACATGAGATCTTCCAGTATAGATGACTTCCTATCCTAATGGCTGAGGATTAACTGGTACATAAGATCTAGAAATACCTATAAAAGCACGGTTGCCAGAAATTGTGCATCCCCAAACCAGGACTTTTGTTTTATTTGCTAGCTATTGAAAACAAGATGCTTTTTCACTGTCCTCCTCTGGGGAATTTATCTTATTTAATACAAAATGAATGAATAATGAACCATTACTATAGAGCATTGGTCATTAAGGTGGATAGAGTCATCCATAATGAGTGGTAAAGGAAGCAAAGCCAAGGGAAGAAAAACTAATATCGTTAGTGAAAATTCAGCAATCTGTGCCCTAGTTTTACATCAGAGTGTCCGACCTAAAGGGTACACAAAGACCTATTTTTATTTGTAACCAGAGTCGTCAGCAGAAGTCTTGCTTTGTATCCTATCAACAGGCATGGCATACTTGGCAGTGATGTGAACACGTTTCAGATGGCCCTAGAACTTCTTCCCAAGAAAAAATTAAGTGATACCATTTGGTGTGTTTTCAGATAGACAGGCAAGATTGAGGAGTGGGAAGTGGGAAGGATTCAAAAAGGCTTTGAATCCTTCTGCTCTGTTGTTCTTTCTAAGCCCTTTTAAAATAGTTTAGCTGTATTAAATGCTTTTGGGTTTTTTAGTATATTAAAATGTGTGCTTGGGGTTGTAACTTTCTTGGGGCCTTTTTGATTAATATTTTTATTACACTTTGGTCTGTGTCAGTGCAATGAACACAGGCCAAAGAATAAATAGCTAATTAAGAAAGGGAAAGGGAAACATGGGTGGCTGTCAATAGTTATAGGTTAGTTTCATTATCAAGCTTCAGGAAGTACGGTAAACAAAGTACTTTATCTACTGTTAAAGCATTGAGTCCAGGAGAGCTATTTACAGATTTAAATGTGGTATACAAAACATTGTTATAAATAAATTAGTAAGAAAAGCCACATTTTTTCACTATTTTCATTGTAGATCCACCTTTGTCAGCTACAGACAAAAGCAGTGATAGCCCAAGGTTGTAGTAATTTTGCTTATAGCACACATACACAGTAATGTGTGTGCGCCAACATCATTTCATGAGTGAATTTGGGTTTCTGCCTGTTGGGCTAACTTTGACTTGCTTTCTGACACAACCTGTACATGGTACAAATTTAAATATGAAATCTTTTTGCCAATTTGAATGCATACTTACCATTTATGAACCTTTCTTACAGACTCAAAAAAGTGAATATGGCAGGTGAAGAAATATGGATACCCTCCCATTTATTTTTCCTATTAATAAATATTTAAGTGCTCCTAGATAGCAGCATTAACTATAAGAAATAGATTAAGAAACAGAAGTGACATGGGATTGTTGAAGTCAAGGCAGGATCTGGAAGAGCAAGAAAAATGTCTGCCCCCAAACTGGTCAGATCTACAAAGCAGAATCTAGAGATTACAGCAGATGGTCAACTGCAAATTTTAGCTGCCCCTGGAGTGATTAGCTACAGATTTACAGTACAACAATTTCCTTGCATGACAATGATCTACATGGGAGAATGTATTTGATCAAATAAAAGTTATTATCTGAAGTATGCAAAAGCAAATCTCAATGAACCTGTCGATTATTTTTATTTTTTGGGGGTTTTTTGGCAACACAGTGTTTTAAACTGAAGAAACTAAAACTGAACTTTCAGCCATAAGCACACAAAATATGTTTCGAGGAAAAAAAGATGCAAAATCTTTGGAAAAAATAATACCATGCCAACTGTTAAGCACATTGGTAACTCTTTTATGCTTTGGGGTTCTCTAGCCCTCGTGGCCCAAGAAATATTCCACTGGTGCAGGGAAGAATGAATTCAGCTAAATAAAAATATATCCCAGAAGCTAATTTCCCACCATTGATGAAAAGTAGGTATGTATTGAAATTTGCAGAAGGAGGCCTTGTTTAAATTTATGCTATGGGAACATTGGTCAACTTCTCTTCACTTGAGGATTCCTTGAAACATACAATTTGACCAGGGGTTGCTAAACTTTTGCATGTGCCTGTAGCAGCTTAAATTCAGCTATGTCAGTGTAGCTAGGTTGTGCTGTTAGTGAGCAATGAGTATTATTACTCTTTGCATTCTAGGGCTATTTTTCAGTTTTTTTACATTTCCAATTACACCTCAAAGTTGCCATCGATCTGTTTGCCGTTAGAATGGAACTCAGAGATGCTCTGATCTATTTAATGTAAAGTCTCTACCTTCATTAACCCTCCTTTTTGTTTTAAGACAGACCGTTTAAACTGATCGCTATTAAATAAAAATCACAAGTGCTATCAATCCCTCTGCTTCAGAGAGTTAAAATAAGCAACGATTAGACCAGGAAGCAATTGCTTTTTGTAATCCTTTTGCTTAAACTACTGCATTAGTTCTAACATGTAGATTTAAAACTGCTTCCTGCATACATTGATATCGCTTAAGAAAAACACAAAAAAAAATGGACCATTGATTTGAATTGAGCAATACTGAATCTAACTTTTATATGTCATCTCTGCTGGTGGATTGATGTTATTTACACACTATCCTGACCCACATTAACCTGATCCCAGATTCCTGGATTCTTTCAAAGGTTTTGTTGTTATGTCCTTTTTCCAATCTGGATGGCCCAAACCTACAGAATTGTATATAATGGGCTGGTGTGGTTGAGCATCCACATATTGATTAATCTAGTGAATACTGCCTATATGTGGAAGTTCTATGTCCAGGACATGACTAAAGTATAGGGGGTGGGGCAGACTCATTGGGTATAAACCCCTATGCTTTCTAAATAGACACATTTGCATTCTAAACATAACATTTTTGGGAGATTACCTAAATTAAACTGGTGGAAAGAGTTCCATGCTATCCATGTAAGTCCCTAGCCTCTTCTCCTTCTACTACTGGTTTTTACCTTCCACTTTTCTTCATGTTTTAGGAAATTGAGCCCTTCACATATTTAAACCTATGTCTTTGATACTCAAAAGTAGTTTTACTTGGTTCCTTCGCTTTCCTGCACAAAAAAAATTATGCACAAACATAAATATCATTTGCATTCAAAAATTTACCTTAAATATGCTTTTCACCAGAACCCCTCTTCAAGATGCTTGATTGTGTGAGTGAAAGAGGAAAAGCGACAAAAAAAAATGGAAATAAATAAATAAATAAATAAATAAATAAATAAATAAATAAATAAATAAATAAATAAATAAATAAATAAATAAATAAATAAATAAATAAATAAATAAAACGTACATACGTACATACATGCATACATGCATACATACATACATACATACATTTTCTTCTTTCTGGTATTAATCTCCAAACGCTATCACAAACTAACCTGCATCGTCTCAGTGTTGGGATTACAAATTGTGGGATTGTAACTAACATGGTCCAAATCAAAATGGCAGAAACTGATGGGTGCCTATTCGGAGTGATACCCAATTGTGTCAGCCTAGGTGGTTAATAATCTTTACATGCCTGCTAGAAAAAAGTAGATACTTTTTTTTTCTCCCTGCATTCTTTTAGGCTATCCTGCTGACCTCCTCAAGCAAAGAGTCAGCATGTTTTATGCAATTGTGAGAAACAGACATTCTTTTTCTGACACTTCTTCTATATCTCCTAAGCAAAAAGAATGGAGAAGAGAGACAGATAGACAATTCCTATCAGAGATCCCAACTAGTCACTTACCAACAGGTTTTGAAATTAGTTGGAGGATCATAAAAAAATAAATAAGCTGATATGGTTTTAGAGACATATTCTGTCCCCCCCTGCTTCAAAGGACTAGAATCATGTGTATTCCAGTGACATCCTATTTTGTCAATGAGGCTCAAGGAACTGAACACAGCAAGATTTGTCACCCTGTGGGTTGACTTCTTTCATAAACAGTTTCAAAACACAGAGATGGACTGGAACAGTATGGAATGTATTTCAGAAGCTTCATATGTTGCACCAGCTTGAAGTCCATTTCAAGTCTCATATTCATATTCTCTCAGGACCATGGGACCACATTAAGTGACTTCACCTTCTCTGAAGCTGGCCTACTTCACTAGATTGTCATAGGGAAAAGTTTGGAGAAGGAGGCGCATGTCATCTTGACCAACTACAGAAAAGACAGGAAAAGACAAAACTAAACTAAATTTGTATGGAGCAAGAATGCCCAATATACACTAAAACTGCCAGTCTGAAACATGCATTTCAAATAATGCAAAAACACACGAGCATTTTCATGTAGACTTCTGGTTGCAAAGAAACAGCACCATGTTCCTAAAAAGAATAGAATGAAGGTAATGCTGAAAATATTAGCAACAAAGTAAAAGTAAACTTAGCAAAGCTAGATGAGTTAATATCCAGTTCAGAGAGCTCAGGTGCATTTGACATATGAATCTCTTGGAAATACAATCAGCACAATTGCTGGATAACTGACTTGAACCACTTAACATATTGTACTGCATTGTTGCCTCTGCTTCTGGTCTATTTCCAGGCACAAAATGGAACAGTGGTGTTTTCCCTTCAAAGGCCTACATAGCTTGCCTATTCTGACATTAACCTGCCTCAGCGCTGTGATTAGATGAAAAGCCCTATCCAGGTGTTTCCGCCATGTCCAGGTACAGGTAGTCTTCAATTTACGACCACAACTGAGCCCAGAAATTTCTGTTGCTAAGTAAGGCAGTTGTTAAGTGAGTTTTGCCCCATTTTATGACCTTTCTTGCTACAGTTAAGTGAATCACTGCAGTTAAGTGAATCTGACTTCCCCACTACCTTTGCTTGTCAGTAGGTTGCAAAAGGCGATCACATGACCCTGGGACACTGCAATCGTCATAAATATGAATCAGTTGCCAAGCATCTGAATTTTGGTCATGGGGATGCTGCAACAGTTATAAGTGTGAAAAACGGTCGTAGGTCCCTTTTTTTCAATGCTGTCGTAACTTTGAATGGTCACTAAATGAACTGTTGTAAGTCAAGGACTCTCTGTATGTGATCACTGAAAAGTGGACAGGACCTTTTTGGTTGTGATGACTTTTTTTGCAAAACAGTCTAGGGAACCATGAAAGCCCCAGATGCAACTCATCTCTTTAGACTTTTAAGCAATGTTGTCGTGCTGCCTTCAACCACATTTTTGCCATTTGCAATTCTGTATCATTTACATTATTGTAGCATTTGTTTTATAGTGTGAGGAAAAAATAAATGATAACAGGTAAGCAAGAAGGGGGCATTTCTGCTCTTTTTTTCCTCTTTAACCTTTAGTTTTAGCTTTGCAATTACAAATACTTCCATTTCACTTTCTGTTGTATAGAGAAGTATCAGGTTTTCTGAAAAAATCAAGACTGAGAGTATGAAAAATCATTGATTGCCATTTGCTCCCTTGGAAAGAAAAAGCCTCTACATTCACTACTGACTTTGCCCTAGATACATCTTCATTCCAAATTCCTAAAAGTGCATCTGCGTGTTTTGAAACTGCGTATGAAAAGAGACAACCCACAGGGTGACAAATCTAGCTGTGCTCAGCAGGAACAGCAACACCTACTGATTCATTATTTCTCTACCCAAAGTTTATCTTAAGCCCCACCTTTATACAGCTTGTGTTTCTTTTTCCTGTAGGCAATTAAAAGTGTATATCTCCATAGACAGCTTTGTTACCTCAATAAAAGAAACGTCTTAGTTTTGTGTTGCAGTCCTACTTAGAACTTCAGTTACAGAATCTATATACCCTGGAGTTTCAATGAGTATGGCTTAATGAGTTTAAAAGTATGTGACTTCCATTTTCATACATGCTTTTGAAGTGATCAAGCCAATTGATTGGACAAATGTTTGCACTGTAGCTCCAGTTAAAACTAATAATCTCCTGCATTTCCTGAGTAAAAAATTATTTCACTTTCACAATTGTTTAAATCTGCTAATGTGGACTACACTATAGGCAGAATGCTGTTGCATACAAGCTGAATGAAATTCACAGATCATTAGTCTAATGCTCTCCTATGAATCAGAGGCTTTGTGAAGAATAGTTTAAAGGATTTACGTTTACAGTTTAAGAATGCAGAAAAACAGCTTGTATTGTTCATTCCTCTAGCTCAGTATTGTCTACTTTGATTTGCATCTCCAGGATTTCAGTAAAAAAAACCAAACACATTTCTCCAACCTCATCTAAAGATGAGAAAAGATCGATCATCATATTGTCAGTAGGGTGGGTACTCCACCAGTAGGCTTCAGATTGCCACCAATTCTCCCTTTTTTGTAGTAATTTGGTTAAAGATTACAATTAGAAAAGAAATTAATGCAAACTCCCAAAAAGTATAAAAATAAAAACAATTTAAAAAGGTGTAGAAAAGAAAAAAGGAAAGCATAGAAAAAACTGCAAGTATAAACAATTTTAACAACTTATCACCATCTCTTAAAATACAACAAATACTTTGTTCATCCCATATCTCATCTCTTAACTATAAACAAAATCCAGACACCTCATCACTCATCCCTTGTCAGCAACAGTTCATTAAGGGTTACCAGAAATAACAACATTTCTTTTTTAACCTTGATCAAATAAGACAACTATATATTCTTTCCCTGTACTTTTAACAATCTTACTTTTTAATCTCTTCAAATAATGTCTAAGAACTTGATTTCTTTTCATTATTTTTGTCTCTTCTCATAAAATTCTCCAAAACTTTAACAGAATCTCTTTGCACATCAAGTAAGAAAAGGTTATCCAAATCACTCTTCTGGTTTGTTACTTGTATGCCATGTAAATCTTAAGACATCAATTGGTTTCATCCGCATGTCCAGCATATTATATTTTTCCATATCATTCTTGTAGCTTGTCATATATACAGTAAATCCACATTCAAATCAATTTCAGACTCATCCAGTATACCTTGTTCTTCTTTTGTGACATCATTAACATACACATTAATACAGATACTATCAATGGTATCAGACATTCTTAAAATTAATTATTGAGTCCATTGTTCAAAAATATCCTTTAAAACATCCACTATTAAAATATTATTTTCCATTCTTTGTTAACAAGTCAAATTTAACTATTCTTCTCATTTAATTGAAATGTTTACTTTGTTCTAGCTTCGCTTCGTCAAAGTCCCATCCTATCATGTTTGTTTTTCTTCAAAGAACCCAAACGACCACAGTTTCCCATAGGAAGGATTTTTATAATTAATTTCAAATACTTATTTAAATTAAAAATGGACCCTTACTCCACTTTAACTTTCCAACCTTGAAGGTTTTTAAGAAGTTATTGGACAGCCATTTGTCTGAAATGGTATATGGCCTCCTGCTTGGACTAGAACACCTCCAAGGTCTCTTCAACTATGTTATTTCTGCTATATTGTTATCTTTTTTTTCTGGCAGATCTCTGACTACTACTACAAACCAGGATTTAATAGCTCTACTTGTTATAGGCTTTGGGAAAACATGATAAAAAACTTTCTTTCTCTCCTTTTTTTCATAAAGTTACTTGGAAGAATCAAATGAGCCCAACAGGCAGAAAATATCCATGGGATATTTTTAACCTGTACTATAGATGTTGTAGAAAAAATTAGCAATGTTGGATCAAAACCAAGCTGTGAATTAAGCCTCATCTTTTGTGATGCTGGTAGGGAAAAAAGTACCCTAATTATAGTTGGTCCATTTTATTCTTTCTTGCCAAAGATGCAGGGGAGGTTTATGCACAGAAATGCCAGGAATGAATGCCAGCTAAGAGAAGCATGACAAAAAGCATCTATTGTTTCAGCCAAGGAAAAGGTGGCCTGTTTTATGTATCACCTGGCAGATTTGCTTTCAGCTAATATTACAAACTATACCTCTATAGAGGCTCCATACTGCATACTGCATACTCCATACTGGAATTTAAATTTTATTCCTAATGCTAGAACAGAACTAACCCTGATCCAGCACTGGTGATATGATAATGTAATCTCCTAAGAGGAATATATAACAGGGTTATTTCCCAACTGAAGTGAGCATGCCATGAAAGCAATTCAGACGAGGAAGTCCTGCAAATTTTATAGCCCCCAGATAAAATAATTACTATTCTGAGACTCCCTGAAGAGATTACAGATACCTGTAACAAAAACCCTGCACACGAATTCTTCCATTTTCCCCTGCAATTGCCCTTATTGACTGTCTAAATTTAGACTGCAAGATAGGAAAGATCTTTGGTTTAGAACAGCAAAAGCAACAAGCTAGTTCCTACCCCTAAATATTTGCAATGCCATTTTAAGAAAGGGATGCTACTTTGAGGTTCTTCTCATTAACAACGTTTGCCTTGTCAAAACTGAAGCAGCATTGATGAGGAGAAAAAAATGGCTTTATTAAAAACAAAAGAAAGAATATTAGAAGAAATTCAGTGTTTTCTTATTTAACCCAATCAGTCTGAATACTTTTTTTAAAGCCAGAGACTAGCCTAACTCTCACTGGGGCCAAATTCAGCAAACCAGTGTAAGGATGTGAAAGATAAGCAAGCTAAACTTCCAGCTCCTTCTTATTCTGCAGCTGTGAATTTCCATCTCTTTTGGAATCTCTTAAATCAAAACTGTAACAGTTACTGATAATATTTTTGTTTTATGAACAGTTTGTGTCTGTTCTTTGCTTATTTACCAAAATAAAGCAACTTTACTGAGAAGATAGCAGGAGGTGATAGAAGGTGAATTCAGCTGCATTCACACAGCACAGCCCTTAAAAAATCACTGGGCTACGAAGGAGACATTTCCATATTTCACAGCTATTTTTGGCTGGTGCCTAAAGTTGATGATACAGCAGAAAAAAAAGAAGGGAGGGAGCAAGCTTTGAATGAAAGTGGGGGGTGGGGTAATGACAATTATTTTACTGTGCCTTTCTTCTTAAAAACATGCATTATTCCAAGCCTTTTGCTCATCAAACCTAGCAAAGGAAGAGGGCTATGCCTGTAAATTCACAATGCTTACAAATACAAATATATCTCTCTCATTAGCCCTGCAATAATTGGAACCAGTTTTTAACAGCATTTCTTGAATCCCAATTTTCCTTTCTTGTTTTACTTTTCCATGAAAACTCTTCATCACTCCTGTCTGTTATCTGTGTGTCTGTCTGTCTGTCTGTCTGTCTGTTTATCGCATCTATCTCATCTATCTCATCTATCAGCTATCAGCTATCTATCTGTATCATCTATCACCTATCAATCTATCATCAACTATCAACTATCTATCCATCTACCTACAATATGTATTTACTTTGAAGGTCTAAAATGACTATATTTTAGAAATGAACCTTTTCTATAGATGTCACACAAGTGCTTTTGCTATTCAGGCTTCCTCCAAAATCGTACAATGTGGTTGCTGGTATTATTCCACCATCAGTATGCCCAGTTCTAGGAAAGAATAAGCTCTTGCCTAGAAAACCTTGTTGTTGTTAGTTGCGAAGTTGTGTCCAACCCATCGCGACCCCATGGACAACGTTCCTCCAGGCCTTCCTGTCCTCTACCATCTTCTGGAGTCCATTTAAGCTCACGCCTACTGCTTCAGTGACTCCATCCAGCCACCTCATTCTCTGTCGTCCCCTTCTTCTATTGCCCTCAATCTTTCCCAGCATTAGGCTCTTCTCCAGTGAGTCCTTCCTTCTCATTAGGTGGCCAAAATACTTGAGTTTCAACTTCAGGATCTGGCCTTCTAAAGAGCAGTCAGGGTTGATCTCCTCTAGAACTGACCGGTTTGAACGCCTTGCAGTCCAAGGGACTCGCAGGAGTCTTCTCCAGCACCATAATTCAAAGGCCTCAATTCTTTTGTGCTCAGCCTTTCTTATGGTCCAACTTTCACAGCCATACATTGCAAATGGGAAAACCATGGCCTTGACTATACGTACTTTTGTTGGCAGGGTGATGTCTCTGCTTTTTAGTATGCTGTCTAAATTTGCAAGCATCTTTTAATTTCTTGGCTGCAGTCCCCATCTGTGGTGATCTTGGAGCCCAGGAAGATAAAATCTGTCACTACCTCCATTTCTTCCCCATCTATTTTCCAGGAATTGAGAGGGCCGGATGCCATGATCTTGGTTTTCTTAATGTTGAGTTTCAAGCCAACTTTTGCACTCTCCTTCTTCACCCGCATCAAGAAGCTCTTTAGTTCCTCTTCACTTTCTGCCATTAGAGTGGTATCATCTGCATATCTTAGGTTGTTGATATTTCTCCCGGCAATTTTAATTCCAACTTTTGATTCATCTAGCCCTGCCTTTCTCATGATGTGCTCTGCATATAAGTTAAATAGGCAGGGTGACAGAATACAGCCTTGCCGGACTCCTTTCCCAATTTTGAACCAATCAGTGGTTCCGTGCCCAGTTCTCACTGTCGCTTCTTGACCCGCATATAAGTTTCTCAAGAGACAAATAAGATGGTCTGGTACTCCCATCTCTTTAAGAACTTGCCACAATTTGTTGTGATCCACACAATCAAAGGCTTTAGCATAGTCAATGAAGCAGAAGTAGATGTTTTTTCTGGAACTCCCTAGCTTTCTCCATGATCCAGCGTATGTTGGCAATTTGATCTCTAGTTCCTCTGCCTCTTCGAAATCCTGCCTGTACTTCTGGAAGTTCTCTATCCACATACTGCTGGAGTCTAGCTTGTAGTATTTTAAGCATAACTTTACTTGCATGTGAAATGAGTGCAATGGTGCGATAGTTTGAACATTCTTTGGCATTGCCTTTCTTTGGAATTGGAATGTAAACTGACCTTTTCCAATCCTGTGGCCACTGTTGAGTTTTCCAAATTTGCTGGCAAATTGAATGTAGCACTTTTACTGCATCGTCTTTTAAGATTTTGAATAGCTCAGCTGGAATACTGTCACCTCCACTAGCTTTGTTGTTGCTCAGCTTTCCTAAGGCCCATTTCACTTCACATTCTAGGATGTCTGGCTCGAGGTCAGTGACCACCCCATCGTGGTTATCAGGGATGCTAAGCTCGTTCTTGTATAGTTCTTCTGTGTAATTTTGCCACCTCTTCTTAATCTCTTCTGCCTCTGTTAGATCCCTGCCATTTTGGTCCTTTATCATGCCCATCTTTGCATGAAATGTTCCCTTCATATCTCCAATTTTCTTGAAGAGATCTCTGGTTCTCCCTATTCTATTGTTTTCTTCTATTTCTTTGCACTGTTCATTTAAGAGGGCATTCTTATTTCTTCTAGCTGTTCTCTGGAATTCTGCATTCAATTGAGTGTATCTTTCTCTTTCTCTCTTGCCTTTCGCTTCCCTTCTTTCCTCAGCTATTTGCAAAGCTTCCTCAGACAGTCATTTTGCTTTGTTGCATTTCTTTTTCTTTTGGATGGTTTTAGTTGCTGCCTCTTGTACAATGTTGTGAACCTCCGTCCATAGTTCTTCAGGCACTCTGTCTATCAGATCTAATTCCTTAAATCTATTTGTCACCTCTACTGTATATTCATCAGGGATATGATTTAATTCATACCTGAGTGGCCTAGTGTTTTTCCCTACTTTCTTCAATTTAAGCATAAATTTTGCAACAAGAAGCTCATGATCTGAGCCACAGTCAGCTCCTGGTCTTGTTTTTACTGACTGTATAGAGCTTCTCCATCTTTGGCTGCAGAGCACATAGTCAATCTGATTTCTGTGTTGACCGTCTGGTGATGTCCATGTGTAGAGCCGTCTCTTGGGTTGTTGGAAAAGAGTGTTTGCTATGACCATTGTATTCTCTTGACAAAATTCTATCAGCCTGTGCCCTGCTTCATTTTGTACTCCAAGGTCAATCTTGCCTGTTATTCCAGTTGTCTTTTGGCTTCCTACTTTAGCATTCCAATCCCCCATGATGATAAGGACATCATTTCTTGGTGTTGATTCTATAAAGTGCTGTAGAGCTTCATAGAACCGGTCAATTTCATCCTCTTCAGCACCAGTGGTTGGGGCATAGACTTGGACTACTGTGACATTGAATAGTTTGCCTTGGATTCACACTGAGATCATTCTGTCATTTTGGGGATTGTATCCCAGTATTGCTTTTCCTACTCTTTTATTGACTATGAAGGCTACTCCATTTCTTCTGAGGGATTCTTGCCCGCAGTAGTATACCTGATGGTCCTCTGAATTAAATTCACCCATTCCTGTCCATTTTAGTTCACCACCAGATGCATCCACAGCTGAGCGTCCTTTCGGCTTTGGCCCAGTCGCTTCACTCTTTCTGGCGCTACTAGTACTAGCCCTCTGCTCTTCCCTAGTAGCATATTGGACACCTTCCGACCTGAGGGGCTCATCTTCCAGCGTCATATCTTTTTGCCTTTTGGTACTGTCCATGGGGTTTTTATGGCAAAGATACTGGAGTGGGTTGCCATTTCCTTCTCCAGTGGATCACATTTTTTTAGAACTCTCTGCTATGACCTGTCCGTCTTGGGTGGCTCTGCACGGCATAGCTCATAGCTTCATTGAGTTACGCAAGCCCCTTCGCCACGACAAGGCAGTAATCCATGAAGGAGTGAAAACCTTATAATCAATTATTTGATTGATAAGTGACAACAAAGGAGGAAGAAATTAATAAAGATGTTATAAAACATAAAACATCTTTTCATTTATAGACCTAGTTCTAGTAGACAGGAGGCACAGTTCAAGGGCAGCACCAGGTATAGCATTGAAAATCGGGGGACAAATGCTACTTTTGCAGAAGGTTTTCAGGAAGGTTAAGGGGTGAAATGGGCACTTTAAGAGCCTAAAAATGCATAAAAGGACCCAAATTTTCAGTCACCCACTCAGAACATCCACAAAGAAGCTGCGGACTGTACTTTTTATATTGCGACAGCATGGCATCAGGTTTAGTTTGTTAGGTCAAATGTCTCATGGAAAAAGAAACGTTTTAAGAAAGTTTTAACACAATTTAACACAAATTAAACAGAAGGCACTTCCTGCTGTGTGCTGACATCTTGTTCAGCTCCTGTAGAGGCTTAAAAACCGACCTATATATAGTTTGAAACATTGGTGAGGAAAAAAAACAATGGCCTATGGTTTCCTTTTATTTTATTTCTGGGTATTTATGGCTCTGAAATTACAGGCTGGCCATCAATACACCAGTGTCTAGCCGGTTTCATGCATCCCTATATAATATATATGGGGAAATGGTTATTCTACAGGTCCTTTCTTCAAGTCAGATACAGATGCAGCAGCTGAATGCACATATGCTATGTATGTACTCAAGCTTCCTATGTCATCAGAATTTCTGTTTGCCTAGATTTTCTGAATACTTTTAATTAGTCTTATATTTGTGCCATTTTTTGCATTATACTGACTTGCGATAATTCTCATTTGAAATGAGAGTGACTGATGGCAGAAGCTAAGAAATTGCCTTATATTAAGGTATGCAGTTGGATCCATTTAATCCTATGCAGCTTTCTATCAAAGTAAATGTTATTGCTAAAATCGGAGCTGTTCAGAAATTACCTACCTGTTTTAAAGGCTGAATCCAAGCCTTTAGGAATAATAGTTCGGAAATTATGGAAATCCAGAAATTAAGTTCTGGATTTAATTAATCCCATTTCAACTGGTCTAGGCCAATTCAAGAATTGCCCAAAGAAAATGAGGATCCTCTGGTGGAAACCAGATCTGAATCTCAACCATTTCAAAGTTTTGTTGATTTGTAGAAATGTTGAAGTGCAGAAAATGATACACGTCACTAAGTACCCTATGTAAGAATTATCAGAATGGGAAGAAACGGAACAGGATGGGAGAGTCCCTATTTTTAATTGATATTAGACAATCCATGACCTGTTGGGTCATTCTTGTTTCCACAAATAATATAGACTTGTACCATTTTTTCCCCACTCATGACCCTTAGAAGAGCCCTGATGAAGCCTCCTCCTCCACCACCTCCTCCCACAGAACTGCCTGCCACTTTGCTAGGAGTTGGGGGAAACAAGGAAACATGGATCATGAGGAAAACTGCGCCCCTGCTTCTCATTCTGGTGCATCACCAAGGTCCCCCACCATCTTCCAGGGAGGAAGAGGGATCACCTTTCCATCACCAGCAGCACCAGTCAGCCCTATTTATCAGTCTGGCACCCCAGTTGCCCCTTCATCCTTCCACATAAAGTAACCCTAACCCTAACCTTCAGGAGAGCCCCAATTAAGCCTCTTCCTCCTTTTCCTCCCCCCCCCCCGACCTGTGGAATAGCTTGCCACTTTGTTATGGGTATGAGGAACTAAGGAAGCCATGGGCAATGAGGAAAACTGAACCCCTAGCCCCCATTCTGGCATGTTCCTAAGGGCCCCCTTCCTCCTGGGAGGAAGAGGGCTCACCCATCAACTGCTGGGCCCCACTGGCCAGTCCTACACTTCCAGCAATCATCCGAGTCACTCCCTTGTTCTTCTTTCACAGGCCAGCACCATTAAAAGATTTCAAATTTCAACCTCAGTTCCAAAGCATTCGCTGACTGCTTGTCTGTCAAGTCGGCCAATTGGTTGCAGGAGCCAGAGGGAGTTGGGAAAGAAGGTGAGGATATTCTCCTCCGATCTTACTTTGTGCCATGCAATCTATGAACTTCTGGGAAGTCAGAAGATGTGGTGTCTCTGATATAGTCACAGCTTTGCCAAAATTCAATCCCATGGCATGATGGGAGCTAGATTTTGGATGCATTATGTATGTTGGCCCATTTAAGATATGTTGATTCAGAAATGTTCCTCTCTGGTGCACCATTTCACCCAATTGAAGGTTACAAAATATCAAACTGACACAAGCATTTTAATAGTATATAGATTTTAATTTCTACTAACCCTAAATGATTCTCGAATGTGCATCAAATGAGGGGAGAATGGATGCATTGGAAATTAATATTATAATCCGTGCATGCGTCTACTCAAGATCCTTGAAGATTATCCCTGAACTGAGAGTTCAATGAGGGATTACAAGCTGTAATATGCCTGTAGCACTTCATCTGTTGCTTCAAAGAGCTAGGCTCCATTATCACATCTGTCCAACTCTATTTTATTTTGTATCTCCTCCACTTAACAATGGGCACAGTACAAAATGAGATAATTCTTCATTCCTGTTCAAGGCAACTGGGACACTGCATCATTGTGCCTGAATAAAATCTAAAAGTGTAATCAGGCCACCCTGGGGACTTCAAAAGGGGCCCCTCCCGCGATATTAGAGAAAGGTTTCTCCACACAAGGTCTAATCAGGTTAGCAGAGTTTTCTCTCTTCATTTCACAGCTTCCATTCGCTGCACCAGATTACAAACTTTCAACACGTAATTGAACCTGACTCAAGGAGCCAATTGTATTTCAGCAAACTTTAAAATGGGGAATAGCAAGGACTAAAGTTTTCTTTCAATGAATGCAATTTCTATGTGCAGAAATCAATTCAATTGACATCGGTTGAGTTTTAATGCTGAATTAAAGAGCTGCCAGGTTTCCCCCATGGGGTTTTTATAGTCTGGGCTTTATGAATTCATTAAAATGCACACACAAACTTTTAGGGAAGTAGTATTACACTGTAATAAGAGCTACAAATCGACAATATTCCTCTGAGAGATGACTCTAATTTGAGTTGCCTAGTTGGCAAAATTGTTTTCCATTGCTTTGCATCTATTAGCACAGGGTGTCATATTTTCCCTGGTTCTTGTTTCACTTCCTCACTGTTGGCTCAGCAGGGAGAGCATTTAAGAGCTCCAGAGGAAAGCAGACTCTTTTAGGGAGCTGTCACCTTTGCAGGCACAAGACCAGAAGGAGAGATGCGCAATGCATTTACAAGCTTTGTTCACAGAGAGAGAGAGAGAGAGAGAGAGAGAAAAGAATGCTCTTTTTCAAGAAAGAGTCAATTGATTTTTGTCTCTGCTACATTTCAATAGGAAACACGGTAAGGCCCATTTTTGGGTAAAGCCACCAAGGCTCAGTGGAGTTTGCGGTTGGGCCATTTCTCCACTGGCAGGAATTCTCACCTTCAGCTTTCCTTCTTCCTTATAGTGTCGAACTTCACATGAACATTTCTTTGCTCGTTTAATAAATGGAGCCAAGAAATTGCCGTGCAATATCTTGGCAGCATTGCAGCTCCCTCCCAATTCTGAATGCTCAGATTCAATCTTTTTTTTTCCAATTTTCCCAATGAAAAACTAATTGCAGAATCCTTTTCTAAATCTAATCTCTTGCCTCCTGTTATTTTCAATTTGATATTGTATAGATTGATTTCTTCTATGGTTAAGATTCTTAATCTTACCCCATGCCCTTTCTTGAATAGGGAGGCTCTTCACTCGGTCACTCTGGGACACTACACATCCTCTTCACGACCTGTTTTCCTTGTTACCTTCTGGGGGGAGGCTTCGTGGTATCCGTAGCAGAACATCCAGATTCAGCCATAGTTTCATTCCATACAGCGTTAACCTTGCGAACTCTCAAGCTTCCTCCTTCCGTTATATATTCAAGATGGACAGTATTTAATATTTATTTGCTACATATGTTGTTCATAGTATGTTTAGGTGTGTGTCATGTATGTGTTTCACTTTGAGAGCGGGCAACTAAATTTCATTTTTGATGTGTGTCATTGTGCCCACAGTAAAAAAAATGACAATAAAGGTTATCTTATCTTATCTACTCAAGCCCCGGTCCTATCCCATCTGGACTCTTGCAGTGTGCTGTACACATGACTAGTCTTTTAAAAAAAATCTGGAATGAGGCCACATGAGCAACCTTGAGCACACCAACAATGGCACATGTAACATCTCTGCCACGCTAACTGCTTTGGATGCCAGTTTGCTTCCTGGTCCAATTCAAGGTGTTTGTTACGAACTTTCAAGCCCTACATGTCATAGGGCCAGGTTAACTATGGCGCCACCTTTGTCCCATTACATCAACCTGCCACTTGGTCAGGCAGGGAAGGAATGCTGTGGACCCCATCAGTTACAGAATTTCAACTGGTGGGGTCCAGAAGAAAGCCTTCTCTGCCATTTCCCCCATTCTTTGGAACATTAAGATCCGTGATGGTGCAGTGATTAAAGTGGAGCACTGCGGGCAAACTCTGCCCACAGCCTGGAGTTCGATCCTGATGGGGCTCAAGGTTGACTCAGTCTTCCCTTCTTCAGAAGTCAATAAAATGAGGATCCAGATTGCTGGGGGCAATGTGCAAATAATGCTTTTACATTGTAACCATCCAGAGAGTGCTATAAAGTCCTATGGAATGTTATATAAACCTAAATGCTATTGCTATTATCTCCCCAGAGGTGAGATGGGCCTCCACTCACCTGGCTTTTTGGAAGTGTTTGAAGACCTGCCAACTTACTTGGGCTCCACAGAGGAGGGCCATGTGGCTGGTTAGTGTTAGTGGCTGGTTAGTCTTAACTCTTGCCTCTCTAATTATAATTGTTTTATTGTTGTTTTTAATTTTTATTATATTTATGTATAGCTTTCATGTTTTTAATGTCTATTTGTATACCACCCAGAGTCACTCTATGAGGGAGACAGGCAGTTTCTAAACTCTCTCTCTCTCTCTCTCTCTCTCTCTCTCTCTCTCTCTCTCTGTGTGTGTGTGTGTGTGTGTGTGTGTGTGTGTAAAATAAAAGTTCCTCTCAGCATACAACACCTACACAAATGAATAAACTAATCTACCCCAAATTTGTCACGTTATTCTCCAGAAAACAAAAAATATGCCTAAAATTTAATTGAAATGAAATGAAAAGGCTTTAAAATAAATAGCAATAGCACTTAGATTTATATACCGTTTCATAGTGCTATACACTATACTTCATAGTGCTATTGCTCTCTAAGCAATTTACAGAATCAGCATATTGTCCCCAACAATCTGTGTCCTCACTTTACTGACCTTGGAAGGATGGAAGGTTGAGTCAACCTTGAGCCATTATTGAACTCCTGGCAGTGAGCAGTGGGTTAGCCTGCAATATTGCACTTTAACAACTACGCCACCATGGATCTTATGGATATTTCATTTTTTAAAAATTGTCAGTTTCATTTTCTGAGAAGTAGCTACACTGCTTCACACTGATCTGTTAAAATTTGTAAAAGGCCCAGGCTTTTATCATTCTTGATAACACGCACCCTTTTCCAATAGAGATGTGGCTTAATAGCATTTAATAGCAGTTCTTATTAGCTAAAGAAAATTACTTTGTATCTCTGTAGTTCATAGCAAACCATGATAACTTCAAAATGATATTGCACTGTGATCATACCAGCGCCTCTATTAGCAATAGCAATAGCACTTAGACTTATATACCACTTCATCGTGTTTTATAGTCCTAAGAGTTTTACAGAATCAGCAAATTGCCCCCAACAATCTGTGTCCTCATTTTAGTGACCTCAAAAGGATGGAAGGCTGAGTCAACCTTGAGCCAGTCAGGATCGAACTGCTGGCAGTGAGCAGAGTTAGCCTGCAATACTGCATTCTAACCACTGCGCCAACACAGCTCCTATTGCTTACTTGTAACCTGATGTCTGAAGTACATCTGTTTGCCATGTGCAGGATTACATTGACACATATTTTATCTGCTCCTCTGGATGCCCATACCTAGCGTTTATCTTCTCCCAGCATCGTGAAAGCCAAAATCAGACTCGGCCACAGAACGACAGTAATACAACTTGATTGTCACTGTCTATTGCAAATACTTTATGAATGCGTTTTGAAGGCTAATGTTTGTGTGTGTGTGTGTGTGTGTGTGTATGTGTGTATGAGGGAGGGAGGGAGGGAGGGAGGGAGGGAGGGAGAGAGAGAGAGAGAGAGAGAGAGAGAGAGAGAGAGAGAGATTTGTAGTGATATCCAGGGGCAAAAGGATCAGAGGATGATAAGGAAACAGAGACAATGACTTAGCTATTGATTAACATTTTGTAACTGTAAAGCTGAGAGCTATAATAGTTCAGGACATGAAACTGCAAAGGTAACAAAAAAGAAAACCCTGAAAGTTGCATTTAACAAATTGTTCCCTTCCACATAAATATTTAACAAAGGGATTACAAGAGAGCAAGAGAGAGGAAGTGCACCAATTTTTGCACCTGAGAGTTCCCATCACGTGGATCCTGCTCTTGTGAAAGGTCCCATTGTTTCTTTGGTTGTGAAGCTAATATAACTATGTGAAGTGGTGCTGATTTGAATCAAAGTATTGCCTTGACCCAGACCATTGTAGCATTTCAATTTGAGATGTTGTATTGACTTAGAAAATTGAATTTATCTACCTCAGCACCTTGATTCTAAGGTCTGAAGCAAGCTTTCTCTCTTTGTCTATCTACCTGATTTTATTCATGTGTTCTGCATATGAAGAGAAGACTTCTGAAGCAGTCAGACCTAGGCAATACAGCTATTTTGATCCAATCTGGGGATGATTCTGATTGTGCAATCCACTGTGATTCAGCTAAGCTTTGTCAGGGCAAATTACCTCATCGAAAATCTATACAGCCTTGCAAGCTAATAGCAGCCAGGCACATTCTGTGATTTGCCCAGAAGTAAAATAATCCTTGGACCCTTTCATAATTGCTGTGGGGATCTTATGCATAGGGTACAGAAAGGGCTGAAACAGTCCAAGGAACAAATAGATCATGAGAATCTCTATTCATTGTTTGCCTTGGCTGTGGATTGGTACAATTAAGTAGCTTCGGTCACCCTTGAAAGATATGTCCCAGAAAATGATGCCATGAGTTTAAAATATACTGCAATATTCATGATTTATTTGCTGCCCTAGGCCACAATAGTGGCTGTCCTATACACATGCACACAATGCTCCAGATTAATGTAATAATAATAATGTAATTTCCAGGGCCACTGACACAAATCCAATGTGTTCTATGAAAAACAGTACCGGATCATCAGGAGGAAGAAACTTACAATATGTGTGTCAAATGGGAAATCAGAACCCTTGTCCCTGAGAATACCCAGTGATGGAAGAGGCTACTTTTGCTATTACAGCTTTTAGGCCTCTCTCTAAGTCAGGCATTGAAGAAATCTAAACTTTGGCCTAACTAAAGCCAAGGATTTAATCTCAATCTCTCTGGGCTTTAGAATAAATCTTGTGGAGTAAAAGGCAGAAAGCCATTGTTCAGTGGGAAATGTAGGATCAGATCAGTCTTTCCTAATCTATTCTGCAAATATATTGGGTCCACAACTCCAGTTACTTTCAGCCATGCTCGTGCTGCCTGCGAGTGATTGGAATTGTGGTACATTTAAAGGGCACAAGTTGGGAAGCCTCCATAAGATGATGTAACATTTTTTGTGTCAAGCAAGCCTTATTTTAGGGAGTCATTTTAGGAAGTAGCCTGGGAAAAGTTAAGCAAGAAATGAGAGGTGCACCTATTTCTTTGCCTCTTCTAGTCAAAATGAAAAAAAACATCATTTTCCCATTCACAATGCTATTTTTATTGCTATATGGAGTTGAGTTGCTTAAGAAGCCCTCCTGGGATTTCCATGAATTGCTTTCTATAGAAGCTCATGGACTCCAGTAGATAATCAGAAGACCTGTTGAAGAGACCATCACTTTTCAATGCCCCCTC
Source organism: Azemiops feae (assembly GCA_023970755.1). Classification (NCBI taxonomy): domain Eukaryota; kingdom Metazoa; phylum Chordata; class Lepidosauria; order Squamata; family Viperidae; genus Azemiops; species Azemiops feae. The sequence goes on along the minus strand of JALGBA010004089.1, from coordinate 911,663 downwards.
TCCCCTAGTTTGCCATCCTTACCAAAGGATACCATACTACTCTTTCAATAATCTTAGACACCAACTAGACAAAACTAACTCTTTGCTATGTTGAGTAGGCTGCAGAGAAACCTCTGAGTAAGAATGCAGCCAATTGCCAACTTATCTCAGATACAGAAGTTCCACTACCACCAGGACAATTTTTTTCAGTTAAGGTGAAATGAAGGGAATTGTAAGCTGTCATGAAGACCAGACAGTCCTTAGTCACCCACCATCTTATATTACACCACATGCAATGTTTGACTTGATTTTATGTGTCAGACACTGAAAAAGCCAAGGGGTTGAACTCCTTTAAAAGCATGCAAAATATTTCATTTGTTCCAGAGTCAGAAAACATACGATAAGCCATGAGGCCTGCCTGACAACACAACTCGTTTCTTTAGTCTGTCTCTTTTCAAGCCTGGGCCCAGCCTCTTCTTTTGTCATGCTTAACACCTGCTGCAGTGTAGCTGGCTCTTTTTCTTTGTGCCAAGAAGCTCGTAATATAGCACTGTTTCAAGCACACCCCTCTATTATGGTGATTTTTGACATTTTGACATTTTGCATCTAGACTGGCCATTTATGGCTCTCTCACTCTTAGTTGCATTTCTGAACATAAATTGGCCCAGGAAATGTACAGGAAAGGCAGCAGCCCAGCCTCTTTTACCTGTAAGTACTCACAAGGCTTCTTGGGAAGAAGTTAGAAGCACAATAGAATGATTAGTAGAAATAATTATACCAATGCATTTTGCTGGGAAATTATTACTAAATAATCAACATTTTCCATTTTTTCAAAAGTGTACATTTTATCCATTGAAAGTTTATGCTTTGTAAGAGGAACTGGGCTATTGATGGGGAAGAGGAAACAGTAAGATTCTTGATGAGTCAGCCAAGCTTTTTCATTTCATTTCATTTCATTTGATCTCTCTCTCTCTCTCTCTCTCTCTCTCTCTCTCTCTCTCTCTCTCTCTCTCTCTCTCTCTCTCTCTCTCTCTCTCTGTGTGTGTGTGTGTGTGTGTGTATGTGTCCAAAGATCACACTGAGCTTTTCTAGTTGAAAAAGTGATAAGCTATCTTCTCTTTATACCTAATGAACTCCCAGGAGCAAACTGGGAAAAAGACAATTAGATACAATGTTGATATAATAAACCTTGAAAGAATGCAAACTGGAAAGTAATTTTGGCATTTCCCTATCCCCTTCCTATTCCACCACATTCCCTAATACTGGTAGCATCTTGTCAGAAAATTCTGAAAACAAACCACAACCACCTTGAGGAACAGTTCTTTTTTTTAGAATATAGAATAATAGGGTTGGAAGGGACCTTGGAGATGAATAGAATAGAATAGAGCTGGAAGGGAGCTTGGAGGTCTTCTAGTCCAGCCCCCCCCCCCCCCATTCAAGCAGGAGAACCTATACCATCTCAGAAAAGTGACTGCCTAGTATCTTCTTCTTTTTTTTAATAACAAGTTTTATTAAAAAAAATTTGTTTTACAACCAAGTGCTTAAAACTCATCATGGAGATAGGGCACTCCATAGAACAAAGCAAAAGATACAATCATACATGTACAATTTAAATTACTTCTTTAAAGGTTCCCTCTCTGTTTTATCAATAATAAAAAAAAAAACACAAAAATAAAAAACAAAAACTATCAATCATATTTTCACCCGTTTTCAGGCTTAACTAACTTTCAATTAACATATTCCAATTTGGTCTTACATAAACATATGGTATATAATTCGGGTATTCATATAATATAAATTGTTTCTAACCTATACCTATTATTCCAATTTCAATTTATACTTCTCAATTAAATTCTATCTCTTATTCTATTCTATTTCACATACATATTTTATAAATGAACATAACTTTAAGTATTTTAAAACCATTACATTTTAGCCTAAAATAATAAAACAATAATTATTTCTAACATAGACATATAATATAGCTATTATATTTTAATGTTTCTCAACTATATTCTATTTCATATACTCTATTGAATATTTTTATAAATCAATCCAAATCTCTAAAAATTCCTCAATTGTTTCAATTTAGTCCATGATACATTGCTAGTTAACATTCAATTCTTGTGAGTAAAAATATCAGTAATATTTCACCAATCTCAATCCAACTCCTTTAATTTTAGAGTTTCCAATTTTCCATATTGCCATTCCAAACCATAATCAAATCAATAATTTACATCAAATGTTGACTCAAACCAAAATGACCTTAAGAATCTCAAAAATATTAGCTCAGTCAAAGTCTCTAAAAGCCCTTTTTACCCGTCAGATAAAATTTTAGCTCTCATTTTTAAACCTAATTCTAGCTTTCTTTTTGTGCCAAGTAGGTTTCCACAGTAGGGCCTCTAGCTCCTCCCATCTTAGTGTTTGGCTATAGGCATTTTTCCACAATTGAATCCAATCGTAGTCTTCTTCTCTTTTTTCCAGTGTTGTCTGCACTATGTAATCAATCTTAATCAGTATGGTAATTGTTTGTTGTTTGTTCATATTGTCAGCGTTTTTAGTGCCTCATATTTGGAAGTCCATTCCTGTTGCTTTTGAAATTATAGATGTTTTAGTTGAATTCTGCCTTTGATCATCAGGAATCTCCATCATTTGCGTATGGGGTGTATCATATATTTCCTCCATCTCGTTAAGTTGTGAATCTGATTGTGTGCCATAGTCAGTCAAAGTTTGAGCTTCAGTTTTTAATTCTGAAACCTCCTCTTTCCTGAGCGTTCTAAGATGTTCTTTAAATTCCTCTTTCATTTCCAAATTTTTTTCTAGTATAAATCCATAATTAAGCTGTGAGTGGGATTCCATCCTTTTTTTTAGTGAAAGTTCAGCTTAAAAGATAGATTGCAGCATTATAAAATATAGGGTCCAAACCGAAATATATTTCCAAATAGAAATATGGAAAAGCAAATAGTCAAGTCCAACACAAAGATAAAAACAGCAAAAGTCCCAGTCAGTGTTGTGAATATCTAATTTATAGTCCAAAATAATAATAAAAAAGCATGTCTTAGCAGTCAATTATTATACTGTAATCCAGTCTGGGCGTCACGCCAAGATCAGGGAGTGAGAGTTCAGCTGGAGATAGTTACTTTGTAACAGTCGAAGTTTCTGGGCTTCACGCCAAGTTCAAGGCTACATTGTAACCAAACAATCCACATGAGTCCGCCCAGAGAACCAAAAGGTTTTTTTTTTTTTAAAGTAGGCAATACTGTTCTGGGGGGGGGGAGGAAAAAAAAAGCACTCCACCCCCCTCCCTAAAGATTTCCACTTAAACTAAAGATAAGCAAGCAGAGAGAGAGAGTCACAGTAAGGATTTTTTTTCAGGATACCCGAATTCCAACAGCTCAAATAAACAATAAAAATTAATTATTTTTCCAAAGCCCGTTTTCCCCAGTGTCCAAACGCTGCTTTCTCAAAGTAGGGAAATAGTTTCTAAAAGCTGTTCACAGGGAAATAGATAGATTATCAAGAGGGAAGGAAAGGTCTCACCTGGATCTTCCACGGTGGTTCTTTTTGCTTAGATGTTGCTGTGACTTTCGGCTGGAGCAGCTAAGTGATCGGCCATGTTACTGGCTGATCTTTTCCCCGTCGGCCCAAAGGTGATTTCTCGGATCGCAGAGGGAGCTGCTGCTCCCTCCGCGATCGACGAGTGTCCTCCTCCACGGTGGTCGCCCCTCCAGGGCGACTTTCAACCCTTTCCAGGGTCTACCGGCGGGGGGAAACCGGACGGCAAAGAGAGCACGTTCTTTGTGCATCCGCTGGCGCTGCAACCAGAACCGGAAGTCTGCTGCCTAGGATCTTCTTAAAAACCTCCAGTGGTGGAGTGCCCACAATTTCGGAAGGCAAGCTGTTCCACTGGTTAATTGTCCTCACTGTTAGGAACTTTCTCCTTAATTCCAGATTGCTTCTCTCTTTGATCAGTTTCCAACCATTGTTTCTTGTCCTGCCCTCTGGTGCTTTGGAGAATAATTTGACCCCCTCTTCTTTGTGACAGCCTCTCAAATACTGGAATACTGCTATCATGTCTCCCCTATTTCTTCTTTTCTTTAGACTAGCCAAATCCAAGTCCTGCAGCCGTTCTTCATATGTTTTAGTCTCCAGGCCTTGGATCATCTTAGTTGCTCTTCTCTGAACTTTTTCCAAGGTCTCAACATCTACTAGGCAACCCCCCTGCTCAAGCAGGAGATTCTTTACCATTCTGGACAAAAGGATGTCCAGTCTTTTCTTGAAAAACTTTGCCTTCTGAAAAACATTGTTGTCTGAATATATAAACTGTCTACACAAGATTGCATCTTCTAATTTTGAAGATCTTAGATTTATCTGTAATGAATTTCTTATGTGTAAACTAAGGCTACGGTCCTTTCCCTGGTTTCCTGGGCATAAGCTGCACCTAATTCAACGAAGCTTATTGCGGAGTAAGCAAGTATGGGACTGACCTTTAGGATTGCCCTGTATGGCTGCAATCTTATCATTAAGTGAGGGGGGGGAAATGATTCAGCACAAGCTTACTGAGAGGTACAGTCCAATTAATTCAGTGAGAAATAATTTTCAAGGATTATTATAAATATAATCCTCTCTGAAGGATTATATTAACAATAATAGACAACTCTACGCAAAAGATATAAAACAAGTCTGAGTTTGGATGCAAGTCCTATTAAAAGTAACCATGGACATTTACACATTTTAATTTATTTCCTTTGTGAGGAGGTTTATAAACCTCTCCAACTTTTGGACTCCATTTTCATGAGTAGCAACACTACTCAATCAGTGTTATCTGGCTTGTAATTCCCAACTCTCTGCTGCTCTTACATGCCGGGTTGTGTAGATATGAGATTGGTCATAAGCAGACTGGCACAGGTCTCGGCACAGAGCTCTGCATTTTTCAATCTCTAACCTCGGAATCACTGGGAAGACAAGTCGTCCATTTTATTTTCTGCAACTCTGAGAGGATCTTTTAAAATCTCTGAGTTTACTTGCCCTAAATAGAAATACGACTTGGCTTTTCTTTCATGAGTTATACAACCATTTAAGTACATGCAGGTTATGTTCTAACACGTTCCACTGCAAGGATGCTATGTAAATATCTGTAAAAGAAAACAGAAAATGCAATTGTATATATAGCTAAGATTATGCTAGGCAATTTTTCCTCACATTTCACAACAATCAAAACAGAATTGTAAGCATTAAGTGTATTGCAGAAATAAACTGGGTATATCTACCATTAAGGTAAGGAGTCTGCATTTATAAACTTGTAATAGAGAAGGAAGAAGTATGAAGACAATATTTAAGCTTCGTAAAACGGGTCTCTGTTTAAATCAAGCCTTTGAAGAAATTACAATACCTGTAATAATCTAATTCTCAACAAAGGTGCTTTTGAAATTAATCCCAGTAGGTAAGTTGAAATTTCTAGTGCATAATCATGGCAAATGCTAACACCAAATTTCTCTCTGTATGTGACATACACTGCCACACAGGATTTATAGTAATTGTAATCAGGTGTGGTAATTTCTTTTAGAACCCTTCACAATATTTGTTAGAGATGGATAGAAAAAAATGGACACCCTTATACATTTATCCATTTAATATCATTTATATGTGAAAAGAGACGGGATTGCATTAAAGGATCTAATTCACTGGAGATGCAAACTACTTCCCTTGCCAAAATCTGTTTTAAAAGTGGGCTGTGCCTGGAGGTGATTATATAGTGGAACGTTCGTGACACCTAGTGGATGGCACTTTCTGACACTTTTCTACTGAACTACTTCAATATTTGCACGCTTACAAGACTAGTTTCTAAACTGCTGCAGCAAATGACATCAGAAGGTCTAAGAGTATATTCCAGGCTTTGAAATGTGAATTACCTTTCTCATTAATCAGCCAGCATCTCCCTCTCTTTTTTACATTTTTCGGGTTTTTGAAGATTGAACAAAATATCTTGCAGCAGCTTGCTTACCTTATTATTTCTGGGTTGCAATTTTAGCTAATTCTTTCCTATATCATCTACTGGCATCTGGATATTTGCAACTTAGACACTGTAGCCTCACTATTGGGGAATTTAACAGGCACTCTAACTCATTCCCACTAGAACCTCTGGACAATTCAAGTGATCTGTCAGTTGTCAACAAATGTCTTTTCCATCCATCCAGGTTTGTGCAGTTTTGTTTATGATCATTTCTTATTACTAAAGATTATGTCATATCAAAAAGCCATAGGCAGAAATGATGCCCCTTTTTCATGTAAACTGTTCACAAGTCACACTAGTTGTGTGAATTACTTTTCATTGCCCCACAGGTAATGTCAAAAGAGTAGATCCTCTTCTGACTGAGGGGAAAAAATACACCATTTTAAGTAGAATAAGAAAACATTAATCCTAGAGAAATTGCCCACAAATAATCTTGAATATTCTAAAGTTAGATCAACCTAGAAATGACCAGGTTACAGGGTTTGGATGATAAAATAAACAGTCCAAACAAACTGAATCATTTTTTGGATTGTTGAGACCTTAGAAAGAATGCAGAGAAGAACAATAAAGATGATAAGGGGTCTGGAGGCTAAACCATATAATGAACAATTGAGGGAAGTAGTGTGATGACTCCCCCAGAAGCTTCCCCAGGTACCTCTCTAGATGTCATCTCGGGGGAGGATGAACCAATTCCTGGTTGATTGATGACTCTGAGCAGCCATCTGTGAGGGATTTGGCTGAAGTGCAGCTGCAGCAGAACAGTCCTGAGCTGCAGACTGAAGCATATAACTGCAGCCAATAATGAGGAAGAGGAACGGCCTTCTGCACCTGATTGAAGAACAGGTAGGGCAGAGAAAAGGCAGGAGCAGAGAAGTCAGCCAGATTACTCATGAGGAGAAAGCCTTGCCCTTCTTGATGGACTGCACTGGAAGCTGGCTATTTAGCACAGCAGAGAGATGAAGGCGATTGTGTATAATGTGTATTTCCTGGTCATTCTGATTCCTGCCTCGCTTTGGATTGACACTGTGCCTTGACTTGGATTGTGCCTTGGAAACTCTGGACTTTTCTTGCCTCATAACTTTCTTGTGTTGTGGATTTAAGTTTGCCTTGTGGATTCATTTTGATTGAGAAACTTTCAAGTGCCTTGTGGGCTCTTTGGCCATTGCTCTGTGGACTAGAATTGGTCTGCTCATGACTGGACTTAATTGGGACAGTTTTGGTGTTTGGGTGAAGGGAATCGCTGGGGAATATTAATAAACTCACTAAACCACAGTTACATGTGTGTGTGAGTGAACGGGATAGCACAAATAGGTATGTCTAGTCTAATGAAGAGAAGAACTAAGGGTGATATGATAACAGTTTTCCAGTACTTCAGGGCTTATCATGGAGAGAAGGGATTTGACCTATTCTTCAAAGCACCTGAGGGCAGGACAAGAAGAAACAGGTGGACAATCATTAAAGAAAGATCCAACCTAGACCTAAGAAGAACTTTCCTGATGATGAGAACAATTCATCAGTGGAACAGCTTGCCTCCAGAAGTTCTGGGCATTCCACCACTGGAGGTTTTCAAGAGGTTTTCAATTGGACAGTTCATGTTCTATGTTCCAAATGACTGTAACATACTGAGTGAAAAAAGCCTATTCAAGAGTAACAATAGAACCTAGCATGTTGTGTGTGCATAGACTTACCAGGTATTAACTAACTTGCTTAAACATGGTGGGTGACCACAGCCAGCTGTATGAAAAAAGCTATAACTTAAATGATACAGTGAAATCAGGGAATGCTTAATCTTTGAACAATTATAAACCTGAAAGGACTAATAGAAGCTTTTGCCACTTCAATTCCTCTTTCTAGACATTTATTCTTAGTTATATACATGTTCTAGAGAAAAAGCCATTCAGAACAGGATCCCCCTTCCACCGATTATCTGAGAATACCTAAAGATAGAATCCAACCCAGATTGCAAATTTGGGAGAAGCAGAAGCATTAGTGTAGTGTAGTGCTTAAGGCACCAGACTAGAAATAGGAAGTGGAGAGTGCTAGTCCCACCTTGGCATAAAAGCCAGCTGCATGACTTTGGGCCAGTCATTCTCTCTCAACCCAACCCACCTCACAGGGTTGTGGTTGTGGGGAAAATAAGGGGGGAGGAAAAAGTATTATGTACAGTATGTTCGTCACCTTGAGCTATTTATAAAAATAATAAAGGTGGGATTAAAAAAATTAATAAATAAATTAGAAGTTCCAGTTTTCTCGAGACCTCTGCCAGTACTTCACTGCTCAGTGGAGGTTTGTGTGTCAAGTAGACTATCTTGTGCCCACAAAACTATCCGGATGTTCTCAGATCCATCACATGGTGGAAAATGTTATTCTGTAGAATATGTGGAAGTAAGAGTCATTTGGCCATTAAGTTAACTTCTGCTTATGAAAGAGGGGCATCATATTATTGTTATTATTATTCGCTTCAGGGAGCAAACAGGCTTAGATTCACCCTAGATATTTCAGTAAACTCCAAAGCTTCTTACAAAAGTTCTGCTATACCAACCTGTAGGTTGTTGCTAGTTCAGTTTTGAACTTCAGTGGAAATGGAACATGCACAATGGAGGTGTCACTCATTCTTCTAAGAAATTTTCCCCAGCCTTTACCTCCTGGCATATTCAAATATCTCTTTATAACATGCTGTTGGGCATTAAAAGTAATGTTCCAACAAATGACCATCTAGAGAGAAATGGGGGTGCTTTGAATAGAAAAATGGCACAGAAGAGTGATTCCTTTCATCAGTCCTCTATCTGTTTTGCAATCGCTGTTTGTTTGTTTGTTTGTTTGTTTGTTTGTTTCTAGATAATTTGAACTTAGAAAATGCATAAGGGAGACAATGTTACCTATTTGTGACAAATCTGCAAGACTTGAAGCTTCTGCATTTAACAGAACAGAATAACAGAGTTGGAAGGGACCTTGGAGGCCTTCTAGTCCAACCCCCTGCTCAGGCAGGAAACCCTATATCATTTCAGACAAAACTGTTGTCCAATCTCTTCTTAAAAACTTTCAGTGTTGTAGAATTCACAACTTCTGGAGGCAAGTTTTTCCCCTAATTAATTGTTCTAAGAGTCAGGAAATTTCTCCTTAGTTCTAGGTTGCTTCTGTCCTTGATTAGTTTCCATCCATGGCTTCTTTTTCTGACCTCAGGTGTTTTGGAGAATAGCTTGACTCCCTCTTCTTTCTGGTAACCTCTGAGATATTGGAACAGTGTTATTATGTCACTCCTAGTCCTTCTTTTCATTAAACTAGACATACCAAATTCCAGCAACCGTTCTTTATATGTTTTAGCCTCCGGTCCCCTGATCATCTTTGTTGCTCTTCTCTGCATTCTTTCTAGAGTCCCAACATCTTTTTTACATCGTGGTGACCAAAACTGGATGCAGTATTCCAAGTGTGGTCTTACTAAGGCATTGTAAAGTGGTATTAACACTTTACGTGATCTTGATTCTATCCCTCTGTTAATGCAGCCTAGGACTGTGTTGTCTTTTTTGGCAGCTGCAGCACACTGCTGGCTCATATTTAAGTGATTGTCTACTAGGACTCCAACATCCCACTCATAGTTACTACTGTTGAGCCAAGTACCACCTATACTATAACTGTGCATTTGGTTTTTCTTGTCTAAATGTAGAACCTTACTTTTTTCACTATGTCTAGGACTCCTATTGACTTGTAGCATATAACATCTCACAATATTCTATTTAATGATGGGGAACCAGAACTGAGGAAGGGATGGTTGACCAAGTCCATCCAGGAGATCACAGGCTACTTAGAAAAGCTAAACTCACAGCTTCTAGGACTATGTCACCAATTCAGTTACTAGAAGTCTGAATGTTTTATACTTAGAAAATAATTAGAATTTCCAATTTCACTTTTGATCCAGTTTGTTGCAAGTACAGGTAGTTCTCAACTTACAACCATTATTTAGCAACTCTTCAAGCATACAACAGCACTGAAAAAAGTGACTTATGACCAGCCCTCAACCACTGCAACATCCCCATGGTCATGTGATCATAATTTGGGCCCTGGACCAGCAGCTTGTATTTACAATGGTTGCAGTATCTGGGAGACACATTATCGCCAGTTCTGACCTTCCCAGACAGCTTCCAAGAAGCAAAGTCAATGGGGGAAGCCAGATTCGCTTAACAACCATGTGATTCACTTAACAACTGCAGTGATTTACATAACAAGCAAAAAAAGTCATAAAATCAGGTGCAAGTCATTTAATAAGCACCTTGCTTAGCAACAAAAATTCTGGTCCCAATTGTAGTTGTAAATCAAGGACAACTTATACAAGCTTAGGTTAGGTTGGTAGAAGTACTGATACAAATCAACAGGCAAAATATTTGTGCCCATAGGCTATTCTAATTTATTTATCAATCCTATCATTAAAGAATTTTAAAAAAAATATTCCCCAAACCACAATCTAAATTCAAAATATTCAAGTAACTTATCAATGTTGTTTGAACATCAGCTTTCTCTGCATTACTGTACTTGGAAACAAGAAATCTGATTAATTTTGTTTCTAGGAAAAAAAAACATGACAGTGATCTAAATTCAGAGCTACTGATTCTCATGTTTCTGATTTGTGCCAATGTCTAATTTGACCTCAGTGCTTCTAAAAGGCATCTCTCCTTGGTAACTATTATTTGTTTTTAATTTTAATTATCTCTGTGGCCCGTGGGTGGCTTTTCTACTTAAAGAGACGGTACATTTTCCTACTTTCTTCCCATTAAAAAGTCTGCAACTTTAGTTTAGCAGGTCAAACTATGGTCCAGTATCCTTGATCAACAATCTTTTAGCATAATGATTTCATATCCTTTGTACATTAACAGTGAGTTATTAAAAGGACTGGGTGTACTGTACACTCAGCCACTCTAATATTGCTTCAGTCCAAGTATGCCAAGTGTAGAACATTTTGATTTGTTATCTAAGTAGCAAAAGAAGAAGGGCTGGGCTAGGCTGGGCTGGGCTGGGCTGGGGGTGAGAATGGGGAAAAATGTGGTGTTTCCTCTGCAGTCACATGGCAGCAACACTGTTATCTGGATCAAGCATCTCTTCGTATAAAATGTCAATTTCTGGGTGCTTGTATGTTAATAATCCAGAGAGGAATTAGTCTGAAAATCATCCTTCTGTCACTAAATTTCCAGATGAGTGGGAGAGGCAGAAAACTGAACTAGCTCTACTGTAGGACTGCCAATTCCTGTGATTTCAGCAGCCAACTATCAGCTCTAATATTAATTGGCTGTCCGGAGTCCAATTAAATATGTGGAAGGTTGTTTTCCTTTTATTTTTTCCCTTTTAAAATTTTTTTCACATTTATGTGCTTCCCACATGGCCCATTGCTTCCTGGATTACTGAAATGGTGCAACAACTGAGGGAGGCATGAGGCAATGCGCCATAAGTGGCAGTCACAATTATGGCCACATTGATTGCTCCTGGAAGTTAATTCTGACAGCTGTGAGTGGCTGGATCCACACCACCCAATGCTTTGAATGCAGTGGAATGCCAGGCCTGGTTGCTTTGTATCCAGGAATAATGGCCTCCCGTTTAGAGCTGATGAGTCATTGTTGCATTCAAATGAGCTACCAGAAGCTGCTTCTAGCATAGTCTCCAAACCTTCTTTTCCCATCGGTAGCTGGTTCTGAGGCACAAGCCATCTCTTGTTTCAAAATGTTTATTTATTACAATCACTTACATTCTGCCTTTTAGCATAACTGTCTTTCCAAACTGCCTTAAAGCCGTAAAAACAATTGTAAATAAAATACAGTTTTATTGTCTTACTGAAAATCAAAAAACAAAGGAGATTTTCACAAAGCAATTGGTAATAATGGAAGGGGCTTTCTTATAGTTTCTCATTTTAGCAGGTAACTTTGGTGAAAAGAATCTTATAACCTACTTTATCTATGTATGTATGTATGTATGTATGTATGTATGTATGTATTTATACTTTCTGTCTCTTTCTTCCACTTTTCCTCTAGGACTCGGGATGACATATCTGGCAATTTTTTTTCTCCCCAAGAGGTCTGTAAGATGAGCTGGCCTGACAAAACTGATATGCCTAAAGCCATCCAGTGAATTTCAGACACCCAGTGACAATTTGAACTTAAGTGGATTTGGGTCTCTCTGGTCCTAGTCCAAGAATCTGACTACTTCTACACCGTGACATGTCTCCTCTTTTTAAGGACATTTAGTACAGTACCTTACTAGTTTGGTAGTTATCCTACTGTTCCTTACATCTAATAAGATACATTGTTATTTGAACATTTCAAGCAAGATAAGCAGTGTCATTGCATCATCTTTGTGACAGCCCTTCACATACTTGAAAGGCAACTATCATGTAGCTTTTTTGGATCCTTCTGTACAAGACAATTATTGTGCACTCATTCTGCCTCATTCACTAGATGTTGTTGGACGGTACAAACAGAAATGACTCCGGTTTGTAACCTTCTATATTTCCTATTGGTTCTTCACCTTTTTTAAATAAGGGATAAAAAGAATATTTTTTGTCTAGAGAAAGTTCTTCACCTAACTCTGCTGACTAGTCCTTCTCAGAGTTCAGCAACATCTGGAGATCACAGCAATTCCCCATCTGTTTTGGTAATACTACAAGTCATATAGTTGGAAATATTCATATTTGTCCTTTTTCAAAAATGAAACATAACCTTCCTTCTTCCCTCATAGGACTCATCTCCAGATGACCCTGAATCTTCGTTGCCCTCCTTGGGACACATTCCAGATTGCATATATTCTTTGTAAATTGCTAGTGTCCAGAATTTAAACGGATTGGGAGAAAATGTCAGTGCTAAAATGGAAATGTGTGCTTCGGCAACAACATCAATACAGCGAGAGAATCACGTTCAGCTCTTATGTTTCCAACAGGCCATGAAACTAAAACTGCAATATTGTCCCATTTACCAGGCCATATAATCTACTGATTTTGAGGAGATTTACTTCTGAGGGGTGTTTTTATTTCTGAGGAAGCCATTTGAATGTCTCAAAAAGAGGTAGACAAAAGGCCAGAGAGATTAAGCTGTACGGAAGGGTAAGAAAATAATCTGACAGGAGCTGTTTTTTTAAGAAGGGAAGTTTTTCCCTGAAGACAGAATCAGGGACAGAAGAAGGAAACAGAGAGCTTAGTCCAACAGTTGACAAAGGAGATGTTAAGAGAAGATGGATTGTATCTTCCATTCAACTGGCCATAAGAAACTCTTGGCCTGCCCAGTGAAGGGGGAGTGATGTTTTCAAATCTGTTCTAACACACGCAAACACATATTAGGCAGCACAGAAGATCCTTTGGAGTGCATGGCAACACAAACAGCACCTGTCTGCAACTCTTTAAAACTGCTAAGACTTTTCCTGGGAATGAGCAAATGCTTCTTTTTTTAACGACCCCCGTAATCCCTTACATTGAGGTGAGTCGGGCGGGTGACTGAACTGAGCTGAGCATTTCAATGGCCAGATGCCCTTCCTGGCACGTGCACAGAGCTCACAGCAGATATTTTCTCTTTGTGCCCAGAGAGAGAAATATCTGCTGCTGCCTAGGATTGAACTCCCAGGCTCCTGATTGTGAGGCAACAACTCTACCTCTAGGCCACCACACCGCTCACAATGAGCAATTGCTTATTTGGTTTAAATTTCTGGCCTTGAGTACTCCAAAACACTTTTTGCTTCCACAAAATAACCCTTTTCTAGTTCTGAACTCCTGGATGTCAAAAATGATCTAGTTTCCAAATTAATTTGGGGAGTCCTCGGGCTCTTCAGAACGTCAGTACATTCTTGATGCATTCCTAGAATACACAGCTACAAGATAATTTGGAGGGTTCAGGAATGTGTCACACATTACACTAAGCCATGTAGTTTGGTTTTGGCTATTTATTTATGTGAATCAGGATATTATTGTTTATTCAGAAAATCAGCATAATGCATGAAGCCAGCAATGGTGTTCCTTTGAGTAGAAATGGACAGCATGTAGACTTGATGCTAAACATAGATTCGGTTTGGAAGGTTCTTCATTACTATACTGAGACACTCCAATGATGTGGCTCACCATACAAAATAATACCTAGCAATTCCTGATATCGATGAAATCACTGTAAGGTATGGTCAGAATTCAGGCTTGCAAGTTTGGTGTTTTCTTTTTTCTTTTTGTTTTAATTTCCTATGTCACTCAGTCAGGGCCAGAGATCAAATGATGACTCAGATCTGGAGTTGGAAGAAAACAGTAGTTCAGGAAGTATAGCCAATTATCCATTTCACCATATGAGTTCTACACTGGATAATCACCATATATCAGTTCAAATTTGTATGGGAATCATTATAAATCAAGGATTTGAAATATTTAATTGGATGGGGGAGAGGTTAGGAAGAGAAACATTTTATTGTTGGTACTGATAAATGAACTGTAAAGGTCCTAATTGTCAGTCTACTGAAAATCATCAAGCAATGTGTCAAAAGAACCTCCTCTAGCTTCAGCGTACTCCTTTATTAAAGAATACTAATTATTCTGACCAAATTTGTACTTCTTTGGGGGGGAAACATGATAATTAATAAGTTATGAAATCCAAAAGGCTTGTCATGTAGACGAGGGCTCAATTCCTCCAAGGATAAATACCTCCCTACATTCCAGTTGTGATGAAGTCTGAAGAATCGTATCAGTGAAAAATGACCTACAGCTCATTTCATGTTTCTAGAGTAAGTAAAACATTATTTCTGAAAAAATAAGATGATGCTTTTTGCCACTGTAATAGATGTGAATTCTGTATACAAAGCATTCATTCCTGACTGAAACAAGCAACCATCTGAAAACAGGTTAGCTCCTGCCAAATGTGCCAACAATGCTGAACTTCATAGATCAAAACTCTGCTTAATATAAAACAACTTTCTTTAATCCTCACATTTGCTCCAAGATACTTGAGATTCAAATTATCCCAAAAGTATCTAAGATACTTGAGATACAAATACAAATAATCAACTTATTTTCCAAATCACCAGAAGGCAAAACAAGAAACAATGGGTGGAAACTAACTAAGGAGGGAAGCAACCTAGAACTAAGGAGAAATTTCCTGGCCATGAGAACAATCAACCAGTGGAACAGCTTGCCTTCAGGGGTTGTCGGTCCTCCATCACTAATAATTTTTAAGAAGAAACTGGAGATCCATTTGAATCCATTCCAACTTGAAGAAAATATACCATGTGCTGCAACACAAGGAAAGCTTTCTGAAAGTCCACTTATAATTTAACAACATGGTTTACATTTTTTTGTTAATCATTCCTGAGCTGAATTTTATATGTCAATGTTTGTCTATCTCCAATGAAAATAAATCTGCATTTGGTCACAGCATCTGTAGTTAGATATCCCTGCCTCTTGTGCTATGAGTAACTTGTGCAAGTACTAAGATGAAACCCTTCAAGCATGAATAATAAACTAAAACACACTCTGGAAGATAGATTAAAGCACCCCAGCACTTTGAGATAACATTTGCAATGCAGATAAAGTGCCTCTGCTTTAATTTTCCAGCCACCTACAACAAAATAAGCAAGTGTGCAGGAATAGTATTTTTCTTTCAGAACCAGGTCTCCAAATTATTCATATTGAAAGAAAACAACCAAAAATGATTTTCAGCAAACAGTGCATGTAGAAAGATTATACATGATTATCAGCATTGCAGCGATAACTTGTCCATTTGAAGCAGAGTGTAAAGAAACACAAAGCTATTTCTTAACGGGCTGAGTACGCTTTAAGTCTAATTAAGCAATGGATAAATGTGGTTGGCTAAACACTTTGAGACTGCTGGGAATCAAATTTGGTAGCAAAAGCAAACTGTGTGTGTTCTGCATGTAAGAAATGTCTGTGAGAGAGAGGGAAAGCCAAGCAAGGTATCAAATAGAACTAACACGTTTGCTCAGAATCTCAGAAAGGTAGGAGTAAACATTTTAATACAAAAAAAATAACTAAGCAGATCTATTAAAATATAAAGCCAAGTTTGCAAAACACACATGTTTACTTGCACTGAGTGAAAAGACTGCTACAGCAGGAAGTATAGAAAATCAGAAAAATAAGATGAAATATTTTCTCATGCAAGCAAGAAAATACTTATTGTTATATGCAGCTTTTATAAAATAAAATACAATACAGGTCGTCCTTGCCTTAATGACCACAATCAAGCCCAAAATTTCTGTTGCTAAGTAAGGCAGTTAAGTGAGCCATGCTCCATTTTACAACCTTTGTTGCCATGGCTTTTCAGCAAATCACTACAGTTGTGAAGTGAAGCACACAGTTAAGCAAATCTGGCTTCCCACATTCACATTGTTTGTCAGAAGCTCCTAGGATGGTTGCAAATGACAACCCAGAACCCCAGGATGCTGCAATCATTATAAATATACAGTAGTGGCCAAAATTGTGGAAACCTTTTGGGAAAAGTGTACAGTAGAAATGCCACCTTTGGTTAAGTTTCCACCATTTTTTCTTCTAATTTCTTTATAACTGTAGCCTTGTTCACTTAATAATACTATTTTACATTGCTTTCTGGGCAACCAGTCAACTCTTTGCACCATTACTTTAATTTTATTATATTTTACAAGCTCACTAAATGAAAGAACACGAAAAAACCCAACCAACTTGATAGAGATCACATAACACACTGACAAATGTCCTCCTCTCAGCTTCAATACATGACATCAGTAACTGAATCCTACTGTGATCTGATTGGCTCATTGCCAAAACAAGATGACACCTGATTGGCTCTCTAAACACTCATGCTCATTGGCTACAATCAGATGAAGGAAAGCTCCCTGATATCAACCTAAGCAAGCTGTGCTTCCTTTTTCTGGTTATTTGGCTATAACGTTTCATAGATTACAGTACAAATAATTGAACAAACTTTGTTGCATTACATTCTTGATTAAATTATCTTTCCATTGATATATAATTTTATAGTACTACTCCAAAAAAAAGTGGTGTTATTAGCCATCAAACCTTAAAAATACACTTTTCCCAAAAGGTTTCCACAATTTTGACCACTACTGTAGGCCGGTTCCCAAGTACCCAGTTTGATCACATGACTGTGGGGAATGCTGCAATGGTCCAAAATGTGAGAACTGGTCATAAGTCCCTTTTTTTAGTGCCATAGTAACTTTCAGTGGTCATTAAATGAATGGTGGTAAGTCTAGAACTATTGGTATACAAATAGTTAAAGTACTATTAGTACTTGTATGAATTTGTCCAGACAGTCACAGATTTTTTAAAAGTATCCCTTTCTATGAAAAAGAAAGAAGATAATAATATTGTAACTATAAGATGTTTGGGTTTGTCTTATATATCTTGAAGTATTAATTTATAAAATAATATGTATGTAATATAAAACTAGTTTTGGAGATTATGCTTACTGTAACCTGTTATAGTAAGTTGTATTTTTGTCTCTGATCATTATGTTGGATAAAATATAATAAATGCAAATAAAATGCAGCTATTTGCTGGATAAAGAGAACAAAAACATTAAAAACATTAAATAAAAGACATCAAAACAATTGATATTCATAAGTTACTTAGAAATACTCCCCTAAAATAAGACCGCCAGCTAAAATTATCAAGGCAAAAGTAACCAGCTATTAATTGCAGGTGAATTCTGCAAACTATTACAGAAAATGTGGCTGCATTAAACTTTGTTTTTGAGTTCAAGTCACACAAAAGGTAATGGATATAGAATTAATCTGCTTGCCTGGAAAGTTTAATAGGGAATGCTATTAACCTTATTGTAGAATCTCTGTAAAAATTACAACATAATAGAAAATGAGCTAGCAGTTCAACTGTTCAAGGACAGATTCTGTTTCCATACAGAAGTTTAGTAAATCAGTCTTTTTAAGACTGTTGAGGGTAAGGTACCAAAGTGTAATAGCAGGGAAGTTTTCTGGTATTGAGGTTAGTTAGTTTTTCAAGGTAGTTAATTGACTTAAGGCTCTTCAACAGGTTCCATTGATTGATTATGATTATGTGTCATCAAATTATTTTCAGCTCCTAGCAGCCTCATAACTCAACTTTACTGGAATTTCTCCTGTATTCAACTGGAGTTTTCATAATCATAATCCTCCATCTGTGGTCTGCTGTAGACTGTCAGCAGCCCAAGAAAAATCACATTTTAGAGGAATATTCATGTCATAGCAACTTGTCCTCCACTTCTGTATTCACAAGAATCAGTAGCTGTCAACATTTGTGAAGTGAAACCTGTGGCAAAATGTTTGTTTTAAAATGTAGAAACAGTTGATGTTTCATTATTTTATTTCAACTTTGGTCAAGCCTAGTTCAATGCATTTGGTTACAATATTCCTCCTACAGCAGCTTTCTCCAAATGTTAGATTGAACCATGTCAAATAAAGCAAATCTAAAGCATAGGCTTAAGTGAACCCTAGAGTGGCCATTAAATAATAATATATTTTTCCTATGTTTATTACCCCATTCCTATTTATGTATACAACCTATTTTGTCCATAATACCTCTGAAGAAGGGTTGATTCAATTCAAAATGTATTAGTATGTCAAAATTGAACACTAATTTGGTATTTTCCCTCCTTCTTTGTTTTTTTCCTAGTCGAACATCACCCCTTATATTATACTCATTCCCTTTAAGTTAAAAAAAACAACAGGCTTAAGTTCATTTAGTCTTCAATTTAGGCTGTGGAATAGAGCCTACCATTGGAGATTATCTTCTCTTGGTAGTGGACAGATCCAGTGATTCTCTGTTGCTTCTATTAAATTGTTATCCTTCTTAATAGCTTGAGTGGAGTGATTTGGTGGGGTCAGACCTTGAAGGGTTAATTTTAAAAGATAATAATTTGGGAATTTGATTAAACTCTTTGGACATTGGCTAATGGTCCCGCTTGATGTGCCATCTTGTCTCACATATGGATTAGCTTTTAGATAAAACATTTGGAAGGTTTCCAGGTTGCCCTTTCAGTTGAAATCCAAGGAAGTTCTTTAAGTCCTAAATCTGTGTTCAGTGTTAGAAACATACAGGATGCAATGTTAGTCTGGGGATGTCTTCAAATATAAAAGAAAAGTGTGCTTCACGTCATCCAAAATAGAATACAGGATAACAGAGTTGGAAGGGACCTTGTAGGTCATCTAGATGAATCCCCTGCTCAAATAGGAGACCCTGTACCATTTCTGACAAGTGGCTGTCCAGTCTCTCCTTGAAAGCCTCCAGTGATGAAGAAGCACTCACAACTTCTGAAGGCAGGCTGTTCCATCGGTTCGTTGTTCTCACTGTCAGATAATTTCCCCTTATTTCTAGGTTGAATCTCTTCTTTCATATAAATATAAATAATATATAAATATTATATAAACAAACAATATAAAAATAATACTTAAATATAACTAATATAAATATAAATAATCTGTAGAAAAATCACAGACTGAAAATGTTCTCACCAGTGAAGAATATCCTGGATAAGTAGGAACAGATGGAATCCATGCAGCATTTCCTGCAATTGCTTTACAAATTACAAATTAGTCATTATAAAGACAAAAAGACAAAAAGGTAAAGTATAAAAAGTGGAAAGAGGGGTACATAACTAAGGCAGAATATCAGCAAATAGCCGAGCCTACAAAGATGAGTGAGGAAAGCTAAGGCTCAAAATGAACTAAGGCTTGCAATAAAAGTCAAAAATAACAAACAAACAAAAAAAGCTTCTTTCAACATGTAAAAAACAAGAAAAAAGTTAAGGAAATGATTGGTCCACTAGTGGGAGAAAGTGGCAAGAAGGTGACAAGCAACAGGGAGAAAGCAGAACTACTCTACTCGTTTTTTGCATCCGTATTTACACAAAGGGAAAAAACAGTCAAACCTATCAAAAACAGTACCGTAAAAAACAGATTAGAAACACACGTTAAGATAGGCAAGAAAATGGTAAGTGAGCACCTGTCCAGCCTAGACGAGTTCAAATCACCAGGACCAGATGGATTACACCCCAAGGTTCTGAAGAAACTGGCAGATGTGATCTCAGAACCACTGAACTATATCTTTCAAAGATCCTGGAGCACTGGGGAACTACCAGAGGACTGGAAAAGAGCTGATGTAGTTCCCATCTTCAAAAAAGGAAAAAAAATGGATCCAGGAAACTACAGACCTATCAGCCTGACCTCAATACCTGGAAGATCTTGGAAAAGATGATCAAGCAACGAATCAGCGAACACCTAGAGGTAAACAAAGTCATTACCAAAAGCCAACATGGGTTTGTCAAAAACAGATCATGCCAGACAAATCTTATTGCATTCTTTGACCCAGGTGACAAAATTATGGACCAGAGGAATGCTGTGGATACTTGGACTTCAGTAAGGCATTTGATAAAGTAGACTACAACCTACTACTTGATAAGATAGAAAAATGTGGGTTAGACAGCATCACCACCAGATGGATTAGTAGCTGGCTGACCGGCCATACTCAGCGTGTGGTCCTCAATGGAACTGCATCTACATGGAGGAAAGTGTGTAGTGGGGTGCCCCAGGGCTCTATTCTGGGCCCAGTGCTCTTCAACATCCTCATCAATGATTTGAATGAGGAGATAGATGGGGAACTCATCAAATTTGCAGATGACACTAAGCTGGCAGGAATAGCCAACACTCCAGAAGGTAGGCTTAAGATACAGAAGGATCTTGACAGACTTGAACATTGGGCACTATCTAATAAAATGAAATTCAATGGTGAAAAAAGTAAGGTTCTACATTTAGGCAAGAAAAACCAAATGCACAGGTATAGTATAAGTGGTACCTTGCTCAATAGTAGCAACGTAAGAGGGATCTTGGAGTCCTAGTGGACAATCACTTAAATATCAGCCAGCAGTGTGCTGCAGCTGCCAAAAAAGCCAACACAGTGCTAGGCTGCATTAACAGAGGGATAGAATCAAGATCACCTGAAGTCAGTGGTGGGATTCAAATATATGAACAACCAGTTCTCTGTGTGGATGCCACTTCTGGAAGTCCATTCTGGGCCCGGGCAACAAAAAATTAGCTACCGGTTCTGCCGAAGTGGTGCAAACCGGCTGAATCCCACCACTGCCTGAAGTGTTAATACCACTTTTCAATGCCTTGGTAAGGCCACACTTGGAATACTGCATCCAGTTTTGGTCACCACAATGTAAAAAAGATGTTGAGACTCTAGAAAGAGTACAGAGAAGAGCAACAAAGATGATCAGGGGACTGGAGGTTAAAACATATAAGGAACAGTTGCTGGAATTGGGAATGTCTAGTCTAATGAAGAGAAGGACGAGGGGGGACATGATAGCAGTGTTCCAATATCTCAGGGGC
Organism: Azemiops feae; assembly: GCA_023970755.1. Taxonomy (NCBI): domain Eukaryota; kingdom Metazoa; phylum Chordata; class Lepidosauria; order Squamata; family Viperidae; genus Azemiops; species Azemiops feae. The sequence goes on along the minus strand of JALGBA010004089.1, from coordinate 890,338 downwards.
TGCCACAAAGAAGAGGGAGTCAAGCTATTCTCCAAAGCACCTGAAGGCAGGACAAGAAGCAACGGATGGAAACTAACCAAAGAGAGAAGCAACCTAGAACTAAGGAGAAATTTCCTGACAGAACAATTAATCAGTGGAACAACCTGCCTCCAGAAGCTGTGAATGCTCCAACACTGGAAGTTTTTAAGAAAAGACTGGACAGGCATTTGTCTGAAATGGTATAGGGTTTTCCTGCCTAAGCAGGGGGGACTAGATGACCTCCAACGTCCCTTCCAACTTTTTTTAAAATTATTATTATTAGCTCTTCATTGAATTAATGTCACTGTTTTTGCAAGTTATACTGACTGGACATACTGGTACAACTGCCAAGCATTTTGCAGCAAAACTCATTTCTTCCCCAGCCAATTAGTTGCCATGACATTGCCTTTGAAACTTCCCTTGAATGAATAGGAAAAGATGAAAGCAAAAGCAGCATTTTCAGACACATCTTGAATAAAACTACAAAGGTTAGTCATGAGAATCATGGTGTTCCAAATGTAGCAGAGCAATCCTTTAGAATACATTTGTACTTTTAAGCAAATATCCCAAAAGGAGTCCACACCCCCAAGCCAATAGTTAAAGAGCAGACTCTTTAACTATTGGCTTGGTAACAACTGTTGTTACTGTCAAGAGGTGCTATAAGGGCAACAACAACAACACTTATCGTTTTCCTTCTTCAGGAAAACCACCTCACTGTGTCTTTGGCTGGCTGACAAGATTTATTAACAGCACAGCTGTCCCTCGAATAACAGTGCAATACTTTGCAGGGGTTATGGTCCCCCTCACAATTCTGCAATGCTGCCTTAGTCAGTATATAACAAGCAGGATATAGAGCAAAACCCACAGCCATATTGTCTTGCAGGCTGGCTACACAGAGTTGTTTAACACAAGACAAGAGCCAACACCAAGGGAGAGAGATTGGATGGCTGCTTTACATGTGGAAAATCTAAGTTCAGTTCTTAAAAGGATCAAGATGCCCAGCTGATGCTGGAAAGTTACTCTAAATAGTTTGACTATTATTGTTATTGTTGTTGGGTGTATCACACCTTTGTTTTTGTACAAGGCAGCTAATGTTATACTTCCACTACCCACATCAAGCCTGAGTTATAAATGAATGGATGATCCACAATCACCAGCCAGCTTTCACGTCTAAGGAAGGACTAGAACTCATAATCTCCGTTTCTAGCCTGGTATCATTAACTACTACATCAAATTGGCTTTTGATTTGGAATTTAAGCAAAAGAGTACAAAAATCATACCAAGAGAGTATGCACACTTCTAATAAATAGTGTCCAGATGTTTCAACTACAAAGTCAACTTCAGTAAAAGGCAAAATCATTCAAATATATTGGCTGATGTAGTATACAATTGGTGGCTGGATTATTTTTAAGCCAGATTGAAGCTAGTTGCAAGGAAAAAGAAAGAAAAATACATATTTAACTAAAGATTTAAAAACAGATAATAATTTAGCCCTCAGAAATAATACATTAATAAATGACTTTCACACTTGGTGTATTTACAGTATAATAAGATTCATGTTAAGCCCGAGCATGTAATCTGTTCACAAATAGTATATCACTTACAAATCAAATGAATTGTGATATATACAATAACCAATAACACAATAACCATGCATTTTAATAGTCTGGCTTGGGAGGAAGCAAATTCCAAGGTTCCTGAGGCACCCCAGGCTCACTGTTTCATTGTGGCTATAAAGAAAGGGGAAGCAAAAATAATGTTGAAATGATATTAATTAGCTATGAAATATATTCAGTACAAAACACTGCTCATAAACAAAAGAAAAGACTGAACTTGCCCATAAGCTAATCATCTTATGAGAAAAAATGGAAATTAATAAAGTTGTGAAATTTAACCAATTATCCAATATATATCCACAATCTGAAAGTGGACAGATTAAATTGTATGAGTTTTGAAGGTGTCAAGATTTGATCCAATTCAAGATTTTATTCAATTATAAGGTTAGCCAGGGAAAGAGCAAAATGCTTGCAACTGTTTTTGTTTGCTTGTTTTTCTTAGAATGGGATGAAAATAAAGAGAATATTACACACTCCAATGAATTTAGCCGATTGAAGCAAACTGTAACATTCTTATTCTGCTTTGTATTTTTATTTCTATTTTATTTCTAATGTGTTTTATTTGGACAATAATACATTCTATTGAAACAGAATAGTAGATTCTTTAGAAAATATTAATTTGCAAAATTTCAGCCCCCAAACTTTCCTTTTTAAAAAAAAAAAATCCCCTATATTTTTTTAAGGGAGAAATAGTTGGAATGAATAAAATAGTCCAGCTTATCCACCAAATAATCCGTAGAAAAATTGTGCTGAATTAATGCAGAAAGTGTTCTATTCCAAATTACTAAGGAAGAAAATTAAATGTTTTTATTTTTAAAGATTGGAGAGTCTATCACAATTTGACTGTCTGCTTTCCTGGCTGGTTGACTTATTTCATGCCTCATTGGCAATGTTAGCCTCTTCTGTATATTGTGTTATCAATATTGCATATATAATCCTGATTATTTCTTTATGTCACAATGTATTATGCATGATAATTGAACAATAGCCACACTATGTCAGAGTCACTTATGCAATGGAAAACAGTCACTTAGTATAGACAAGGTAGAGATGGGCACAAAGAAAACATAGCAGACTAGATAGAGAAAAACAAGACTGACAGAACCGAAGAACTGCAGATAGATTGGACACAGGGGCTAAAGTACAGGTCACACAAATAGAGTTATGAAAGGATTTAAAAGGTATATTTACTTGAATAAGTGGAAAGTATAACACAGGAAAGACTAAAATAGATAAGAAAGACCAGCAGAATAAATTTAAGTCTCTTTCCCTCCACATGGGAATCTACCAAAATAAATTTCAGCAGCAGAGCATGAGAGACAAGCAGCAGAGCGGCATACCCTCAAGCACTCTGATAGGCAGGTTTTTCAGTTGCCACAGCCAACTCACCACAGCCAACTCGCCACATGATTCACTTACTTCCTTTTATTTTTGTTGACCACGTTTTCGTCAAAATTATTTTAGCGCTTGTATCAAAGGAAATAATTCTTATGACTACTCGTTTTTGTAATGCTTTGATGAATAATACAAAGAACTAATCCTGTTGAATTGTCCCACAGTGAGTTGTCCTGTGGTGAATTGGCTGCGGCGAGTTGTCCCACAGTGAGTAGGCCATGGTGAGTAGGCCATGGTGAGTTGGCTACAACAGGTTGGCTGCGGCAAGTTGTCCTAGACCCTTTGCAGAGGTGATAATATCAATATCAGAAAATCCTAACACCACTCACTGCCCAATTTAATCCATATAGGAAAGCTACAAGAAAATTTGAGACCACAAAGCCAGGATCTCCAAATTATTTTTCAATATGTTTGAAACCATATGAAGGCACTTGATTCCATGCCTCAAATTAATTCAAAGATTTGAATAGAAAGGATTATTTGATCAAATCTCCTTTGAATCGAATCATCATTTCAAAGCCCCTTAAGGGATCAGAAAGGGGTCTAATAAAAATGAATATATCGGAGAACACACTGGTAAAGACCAAACAAAGAAATGACTCTACAAATGTGGTTCTTAAAAATGAAGGATGATGGTGCTGCCTTGAATTACTGGTTGAAAATTTTGGAGGTTACGAAGAAGGCTGGCTGAGGTAGTTAAGAAAATCGAGCAAGACCATTGTAGAATCAAAATAAAGAAAACAACAAAGTGGAGCATCTAATACATGAAAATTTAGTTGAAGATTTAGTTGAAGCAAAATAAAGCACCAACTGAGACCCTTTTAAAAAAACCTATATAAAAGTCAAAAATTATTTGACAGCATTAAAAGAAGAAAAAGAAAACAGAAACAAGTCAATAATGAAGTTTCAATAATTTTGCAAAAATGAATATTGTACTGGAACAATGATAAGCTGCCAAAAAAAGCAAAACAAACAAACAAACAGCCTCTCTTAAAGTGATTTTCTTTGACTGGAATCAAGAGTAACAATGCCACAAAAGTTTATGACTACATGGTTCTGAGTATACATTCCTCTTATTCTTTTCAGTTGTACAATTGAACAAACATGATTTAGTTCATCATTCACCCTCCACAACATTCTCCACTTGAATATAAAATCAAAACTGTGTGTTTATCTGCAAAAGTATGGTCAGCAATGAAAACTTTTATCAAACAGCTAAGCAAATAATAACAATTAAGAATTTCTCCACTTTTTACTTGAGTTGATTTTCTATCCAGTTCATAGACATTAATCACAGCTCTGATAAAGCTATAAAAACATTGCCAGAGGGTAATTTTTAAGATTCCAGGAACTGTGTGAAAGTCAAAGCCTATGATTAATATCCATGACTTGAACAAAATGGTTGAAATTATGAGGAACAATAATAATAAAAAAGATAAGCAATATGATAAAAACAGAGCCAAATGCACATTTTGGTTTCACTCTCTATATCACAATCACCAATCTCCTTTAGTGTTCCCCAGTGACAGGAAGGAGCCTTGGGACATGTATGATTCTATAGTACAAATATTTAGTAAGAATTTCAGAGGTTGAAAATCTATCTATCTATCTATCTATCTATCTATCTATCTATCTATCTATCTATCTATCTATCTATCTATCTATCTATCTATCTATCTATCTCAGAATGACTTTGATGCTATATTGATCATGTTATGCAGCAGCTCAAATACTTGTATCTTTGTAACTTCTAGTTCTTAAGGTGTGTGAAATCTATGCCAAATGTTCAAGCAATCTGAACCCTTTGAAACTAGCCCTGGTCAGCATAATGAAAAATGCTGGTAGTGTTGGAGTGTTTTATTAACTTCCAATTTATGTACCATTTACATGGAACAATGTCTAAATCATGTCTAACCTATGCTAAAGATTTCCTTGTTGTACTTTTTCCTGAACAGGGAAAAAAAGCATGCTGTTCCATAGGGCAGATGTAGTGATACAAAAGGCAAATCTATTGAATCCCACCAAAATGCTGTTTTCCCATGGGCAGAGGAAATCAGAGACAGACATGGATTCATGCCGTACAGGACTTTAAAGGTGTTAGTTAGCACCCCTGAATTGCAAGTGGAAGCTTCTCTGTCATCTAGTACAAATCATAGAGTAGTAGAATAACAGAGGCTACGTATTCTGCTGCATTCTGAACTAGCTGTAACTTCTGAATTGTCTTCTAGGGTAGTCCTAGGTAGAGAGTATTTTAGTAAGCAAGGTAAGAGGTAACTTAAATGCGAGTGATCATGAGTCAGGCCTCTCAATCCAGGAATGGTTGCAGCTGATACAAAAGATGGATACAAAAGATACAAAACCAATGGAACACCTTGCCTTCCAAAGTTGTGGGTGCCTGAGAGATCTAGGTCTCCTGGATCTAGGTCTCCTGCTTGAGCAGGGATTTGGACTTGAAGACTTCCAAGGTCCCTTCCAACTCTGTCATTCTGTATTATATGTATTTGTATAAAGTTCCTCTGAGCCATGGTTGCTATTTGCTCTTCAAGCAAGAGTTATGTGTCCAGGAAGACTTCCAAACTGTGCAGCAGGGTTGTCTAATGCAATGTGATCCTATCCAGAACCAAAGGTGGAAAATTTCTAGATCCAGGTGATTTGAAAATGCCCATAGCTGCTCAGTCTTGCTAGGTTTGAGTTTGAGATTGTTCCTCGCTATCCAGACACCCAGAGCTTCCAACCTCTGAGCAACTAGGCACTGAGATGTACAACTGGATATCATTAGCATACTGATGGATATGCACTCTCTACACCCTTTCCACAGCCATTCCTTCAATGGGTTGCTTTTGCATTTGCGGTAGAGGAGCAGGTCCTAGGAGGAGACTGGAAGGAAAGTCCTAGGTTTAATCTGCAAAAAGCCTTTTGCAGACATACACTCTTGTGTTGCTCCTTTCTCAAGACATAATTTCAGAAGGTTAGCAGCTTAGACACATATTCTCACCCTCCTTAGATAAGAGAAGAGAAGCTGTGGAATAACAGGGATTAGTTATTTGGGGACAAATCAAAATCTAAGTGCAGAAAACTATGCAGATGGCCTTGAAGAAGCTGTTCAACAGATACTACATAAACACCAATTTAACCTCAGAAAGGAGGAAGAAATGAGGAAGAAATTCAAAATTCACCACTACTACTACTATCTTGATTCTCTTGGGTATATAGAGAGAAAATCTCTCAGGTTTTCAACATTCTGTTATTTTAGTCCACAGCAAAGCTCAGGTTGTTGATGACTGTACAAAATCATGATTTCCAGAGCACAAGCTTCTTAAACTGCTAGAACAAAAACTAGATTGAGATTTGTGCAGAAAAGACCACAGAAACATTTGTCCCAGACTCCTGAGAAGGTGCATTTTTCTAGGCACTTTTTTCTGCACTTTTGATAGAAAATGTTCTGTTTCCAAGATATATATAGTAATAATTCATAAACTATCTTGCTACCTGGGTTCCTGCTGAGATCCAACAAACACCAACATGCAAATAAAATTGCCAATGCATAACACTTGTAAATTATGCCATAGAAAGAATTCAAATGCATATGCAAGCCAGCTGAGGTGCAAAATCCAGAGCTACAACTGACTGCTTAAAAGCTAAAATACTTTCATATAGAGGTAAACCTTGACATCTGACCATTTGTTCAGTGACCATTTGAAATTACAGTTGTGCTGAACAAAGGGACACACATCCACCTGCAAAGTTCTGACTGTTGCAGTGCCCCTGCAGTCATCTGACAAGAATTTGGTGGTTGGCAGAATACCAGCCCTTATGACCATGGGAATGATGTAAGTGCCCACCACCATGGGCCAGGAGACCTCAGTCAGCTAGGCCCACTGGCGTGCAGGCCTTCTTCCTGCCCCACCACTCTTTTGGAAAGCTTGGACCTTTCCCCCTCTACACCATTCCCCAAAGACTTGGGCCTTCCTCCTTCCCCATCATTCTCTCAAAGGCTTGGTCCTTCTCCCTGTCCCTGCAACAGTGGAGCTGGGATTGTGGTAATTGAATGAGGTGGTCAGGTGAGTGTCTTGCTTAACAACCAAAACAATCTACCAAAATGTGGGGTTAGTTGTGTTCATAGGTCAAGTATTGCCTGCACTAAAAATAGGTCAGACAGAAGAAGATGAAGATCTCTCCACTGTCATCCCAGAAATACAGGACATGGAATGATGTTCTTATCTTATAGGAAGGCAGGTTTCTGCTGAATGATGAAAAACACTTTCTAACAGTAAGAGCAGATTAACAGTGGAACCAATTACTCAGCCAGATGATGGCCTCCCCTTCACTGAATAGTATTCTTGCACTGAACAGTGGATTAGACTTGATAGCCTAGATGGCATCTTCCAACTCTAGGATTCTGTGACTGGATGTTGGATGGACAAGTTGGCTAGAGCCATCTGGGCTTACTGCTAAGATAATGGGAATAGGTGCATATGTCTTACTCTTGGCTTGGAGAAGTGGGCAAAATGAATTGGAATAGATTTTACAAGGACCAAATGACAATAGTTTCCTCTTCTCTTAAGATATAAAGAGCTGGCCTTAGTCTAATCGTCAGGATTGTGAGGAGAATATAGGTTATCCCTGTTCCCTCCCTGCTGAAGAGTAAGCCTGACTCCATTATGTCACTAAGATACTGGCCACTACTCAAGGGAAGCACAGTTTGCTTGTTGTTGTTAGTTGTGAAGTCATGTCCGACCCATCGCGACCCCATGGACAACGTTCCTCCAGGCCTTCCTGTCCTGTACCATCTTCTGGAGTCCATTTAAGCTCACGCCTACTGCTTCAGTGACTCCATCCAGCCACCTCATTCTCTGGCAGTTTGCTACATGTTGATATTTTAATGGGGTGGTAACAGGATAAGCATTCATTGGTTGCAGAATTAGTTGGAGAAGACAGAGAATGTAAGTGTAAAAAAGAAGCATTTAGGTTTTCAAAAGCTGCATTCCCCCCCTCCCACTTTAATGTCAGTATTCAAATGTTAGGCCAGTTGTCTTTAGTGAATGTCAGGAGGAATAGTGGTGACCTATTGTAGGACCCACTTTTTTCAAAAAAGGAAAAAGTGGAGGAAAGGAGGTTGAAAATCAGAAAGAAATCCAACACAAATAAGCAATGATCTGCATGGTTTCAATACATTTAAAGTTTGCATTGCAAGTTTAAACAAAATGATAAGCCAACCTCTCCCAAAAAGAACCATGATTTAAACATCCTTGCCAAAACTATATGATTTTTCTTTCACAGCCAACTTTTTTTTTAATATGAACAACACGGTTAATTTACTGAAGTATATGTGCTCGAACGGTGCACATATTCTTATTGTACTTTGTAACTGATGTGGTGTGCTGGTTTTTTATGTATTGCTCACCAAATGATCAAACTGCCAAGATCTTTCACTAGTGTAAGTATAAATATTTCCAAGTTATTGTCTTCGTTATTTGTATGAAAGCTGAAGTACAATTGTAAATAACTGTGAGAGGCTTCATACACCACATTCAGAAACGTTACACTGGACTGGCTCTTACAAGGCAGATTGTTTCCTAAGATCCCCACCCACTCTAAACCAAGGAAGAAATTCTTCTCATTTGGGATATGATGAACTGTTGATATAAAAGCAATTACTGAGTATAAAGGTACCTTTCCACATTTCAATAGTCCCAGTTCAGAATACTGTCAAGTTATACCCCCAAAGGGTGAAGTCTGTTAAGAAAACTAATTGTATTTTCCATAGAGGTGCAACTTATGCTTTGCTGCTGGGATGGAAATCCCTGAACCTGCACTTATGAGATCCCATAGCAAGTCTCTATCTCTTTTCCCAATGCCTTGCATCCTCACCATTGCTGGCTGTTCCCAGTTCATTCATATATTGTCCTGCTTGTTCTGTTCTTGCAACGAAGACATCAAGACGAGGCTGGTTCACAACAAAGATCTCTTTATTGAAACACAATCACAGAAAAGAAGCAAGAACAACAATGACCACTGGCCTTTTATATCCCCTTGCAAGGGGATGCACATCCAATCATTGCAGGCCGTTCTCCCGCCTTGCGCATGCGCGCAAGGCTGGAGACAACCTGTCTGGGTCCCGGGCAGACACGTGGTCTGTCCGGGTCTCTGCAGCCTTCCTGCAGCCTTCCTGAGCCTTGCTGAATGACTCAGCAAGGCCCAGGACATAACACCCCTCCCCCCTTGGATTAAACAAAAACTAAGCATTTGTTTAACACTGTACACACAACACATCATCGCAGGCCAGTTGGCAAATTATACATTCAACCTTTACTCTGCAACCCATGACCTTCAGTTTCCTGTTATACACACGGACCTTCACATTTTTGACAATATTAACATTGCAGCACTACAAGTGTTTTCCTCAGATGGCGAGGACTAGTAAACCTCCTGTATAGTAAACAGGGACCTTACATAGTCCTTTAAATGCTTAGGAGGACCCTTAACCCGCTCTGATCTCCGTGGAGCCAGATTAGGTGCAGGTGTAGTTGTAGGTGTAGAGGTAGGTGTTGAATTAGGAATAGGTGCCTGGACTGCCTGCTTCCGGGTTGCGTAAAACAAACCAGGACTTTGTCACCCAGAAGACTCAGGGATTCCCCCTGACTGCTGGCTGGCTGGATCCACCAAACCCAAACCAGAGTTCCATGGTGGGGTTGAGTTCCCCGAGTCCATTGGTGGGGTGGAGTTCCGCAAAATTCCATTGGACTCCTCTTAGGAGCACTGTCCCTCGAGCCCAAGACCAGCAGCAGGAGTAGCCTGAGTAGCCGATTTACGGCCATTTGCCCCTAGCCAGGGACCTCTGCCAGAGTCAGGATCCACCTCCATGGCAAGATCCCCAGAGTCTATGCCAGAGTCAGGAGCCACCTCCATGGCAAGACCCCCACCAGGAACATGTGGAGGAACATTTGGATAAGCGCCCTCGTGGAGAGACTGTGGTCCACAATCGTAATTGGGGTCCCCCCCCGAGAGCAGAGCCAGGAGCGGACACATGACCAGGAAGCCTCCAGCGCAATTGGTCAATGTGGCGTCTAAGCACACGACCATCCTCCAAGGCCACTTCGTAGGATAGTGACCCAGAGACCTTGCATACCACAGCAGTTACCCAGAGATGTCCATGCCCATAGTTTCTGGCCCATACCAAATCACCCACTTGGAGTCTCCTAGGTACCCATGGCTATGACACCTGTGAAGCCACCCGGTCTGGGTGCAACCTGTCCAGTTTCGTGATGAGTCTGCGACCCCAGCGTAGTTCAGCTGGGCTCTTTCCTGTAGCTGTGCAAGGTGTGGTGCGGTGTGCAAGGAGAAAATCGGCTAACCTGTGATGCCAGGGTCCTTGAGTGATTCTCTTTAATGCCTCCTTGGTGGTATGCACCATGCATTCAGCCTGATCGTTGGTGGCAGGATGAAACGGAGCAGACATAGCATGCTGGATCATGTTGGCTTGAAGAAAAGCCTGAAACTCAGAAGAGGTAAATTGGGGACCATTGTCTGAGACAAGGACAACAGGAAGACCATGGGAAGCGAAAATTCCTTTTAGCACCTGGATGGTCCTGGCAGTAGTAGTGGAGGATACAGGAACACCCTCTAGCCACTTGGAATGGCTGTCCATGAGGAGAAGGAAGAATTGCCCCTGAAAGGGCCCAGCATAGTCAATGTGTACGCGTGACCATGGAGTGAGTGTCTCCTCCCACCTATGTACAGGGACCTGGGGCATCTCAGGCCGTGACTGTTGGCACGCTTGGCACCCCTGAACCTGGGCCTCGATGTCCTTATTGAGTCCAGGCCACCAAAGATGGCTACGCGCAAGCGCCTTCATCCTCACAACTCCCGGATGTCCCTCATGCAGAGAGAGCAAGACTCTTGTCCTCAATGAAGCCGGGATGACTACCCTGCTACCCCACAGGATACATCCTTTGAAAGTGGAAAACTCATGTTTCCTAGGCCAAAAACTTTGGAATTCTGTACCAGGACACGTGTCAGGCCATCCTGACAACACCCATGTCAGCACGCGTGTAAGCGTGTGATCAGTGGTAGTTTCAGCAGCCACATCCCTAGCATTGAGGGGAGATTCAGGCAATTCCTGAATGGAGAGAATGTGTACAGCAGGAGCAGGGTCTGCCTCTATTTGCTTCAGAGGTAACCTACTAAGGCCATCAGCGTGGCCCATCTCTGTCCCTGGTTTGTGAACCAGGGTGTAGTCATAAGCTGACAAGAAAATTGACCATCTCAGCATTCTGGGGGAGATGATGTGTGGGGTTTGTTTGTTTGTTGTAAACAAACCCAGCAAGGGCTTGTGGTCAGTGTAGACCATGAAATGGCAGCCATACAAGAAATCATGAAATTTCTTGATGCCTGAGATTATTGCCTAAGGCTTCCCTGTCAATCTGCGCATAATTACGCTCTGCAGATGAGAGAGTTCTGGAGTAATAGGCCACAGGGACCTGAGTCCCATCAGCCTTGAGATGACTCAACACTGCTCCTACCCCATAAGGGGATGCATCATATGCGATGCACACAGGCAATTGCTCATTGAAATGTGCCAGTACCGCATTTGAAGATAGCAAGGCCTTCTTTAAAAGCCCTTTCATGGACATTCGTCCATTTCCATGGAGTCTGCTTGTCCAAGAGCCGGTGGGGGAGAAATGAATGATAAAAATTTAGCAGGCCCAGAAAAGCCTGGAGTTCAGCTTTTGACTGGGGGCTTGGGGCCAGTTGAATGGCCTGGAATTTAGACTCTGCAGGGTGGATGCCATCAGCATCAATACGAAAGCCTAGAAATTCGGTGGATGTTACACCAATCTTACATTTGTCTTGCTGTAACTTCAGCCAAGCTTGGCAGAAACGCAGCAAGACAGCTCTCAGCCTTTCAGCCAAGTTCCCAGATGACTCTCCTGCAATGAGGACGTCATCGAAATAGAGGCAGACCCCAGGAATACCACGGAGCGTTCGCTCCATCACCCCTTGGAAAATGCCCGGGGCTACATTGACCCCAAACTGCAGCCTTTTTACCTTAAAAGCCCCTCTGTGAGTAACTATAGTTTGGGCCTCAGCTGTCGCCTCATCAACAGGTAACTGTTGGTAGGCCTGAGCTAAATCAAGCTTAGCAAATACTTTTCCCCCTTTCAGCGAGGCCAGAATGTGGCTCACCACAGGCACTGGATATGCATGCTGCTGCAAGGCTTTGTTTAGTGTGCATTTATAGTCCGCACATATTCGGACTTCACCATTGGCTTTTAATGGTGTCACTATGGGGTTTCCCATGGACTAGAATCCACAGGTTCTAGAATGCCTTGTTGGAGCAGTTTGTCCAACTCAGTATCTATTTTACTTTTGAGAGCAAAAGGCACCCTCCTTGGTTTAATCCTGATGGGTGTGATCTAACTTTAAAGCAATAGGAGGCCCCTTGTATGAGCCAAGCTCTGGGCTGAACACATCAGCAAACTCCTTGCAGACTCCTGCAAGGCTGGCAGTTTGTAGATGGTTAAGCCCAGTCACTTGGATCCCAAGTGCCTCGAACCAATCAAGTCCGATAAGACTCATGCGATCACCCCCAACTACCACCACTTCTAACAACCCATCAAATTCCTTACGCTGTACTCTAAGCATGGCCTCCCCCTTCACACTGACTCGGGAATTCTGAAAGTCAGTGAGGATGAGATTGGAGGGCCTGAGTTTGACTCGTGAGCCACTCCTGGAACAAACCTTTTTAAAAGTGTCAGCAGAAATAATAGAAAGAGCAGACCCTGTGTCCAGCTCCATGGCCAGGGAAACTCCCTGCAACTTTACATCAATGCAAAATTTGTTCTTAAAGGGCCGGTGAACCCCAGTTTTGAATACCCCCCTACGGGACATGCAGAAGCCCACCCTGTGTTGGCTGGGGACCTTGGTACCTTTCAGAGGCAACTCTTCGGAGGACCTGTTTTTCTGGCAACCCAAGCAGGCTGATGCGATGTGGCCTTGCCTGCCACATGCCCGGCAAACAGCAGAACGAAAACGGCAGTTGGCCCTCCTGTGGCGACCCCCACAGCTGAAACACCAAAGGGATGCAGGCGTCTTTCTTCTGCGTTCTTGCAGTCTTCTCTCCACTGACTGTTGAAGTCTGTCCACCTCTTTTTCCTCGGATTCTTCTTCAGATGCCTCTCACACGACTTCCTGATGGACGGGAACTGCTGCTGGAGGGTTCTTGGTCAACCGCAAGGCCTTCACCGCGCCGCCGGCTGCTTCTTCAGCTGCAACTTCTCTCAGGGCATCTTGGAAGGACACATTAGCTCTAGCAAATAACTTTCGTTGCATCTCATGGCTTCGCAATCCGCAAACGAGCTGGTCTCGGAGCCTCTCTTCCATGTCTTGGAACGCACATGGCCTAGCAGCCTGCCTCAGAGCCACGATGAAGTCTGTAGCTGATTCTTCCAGCTGCTGATCCCGCTGCTCGAATTGGTGCCTCCAAGCTATTACGGAAAGCTTGGGCTCAAAATGCTCGTGCAGCATTTTCTTCAAATCTGGATAGGCGATCGACTCCAGTGGTGCTGGGGCTACAAGGTTCTCAGCAATGTCAAAAGTCTCTTGCCCGCAGACACACAGCAAGGTAGCAGCTTTCAATTCATCTTCTTGGATCTTGTTCACCCTGAAGTAATTCTCGACGCGAGCTGCGTAAGAGCTCCAACGTTCTGGGTGCGAAGTATCGAACTCGACAAGATGGCCCAGCTTGGACATTGTTGTGACTGATAGCCTCTTCGACGTCTCTTGCCGCAAGGAAGGAGAAGGGGTCCCACAAAGCCAAGCCCACCTCCAGCGTCTTCGTACTGGCAGGCAGTTGCTTCTCCTGGATGCCACGCTTCTCTTTGCTTCAGGCCTTCAGGTGAGTTGGCCTAGCTTCTTTTCCTTTGGCTTCCTTTGTGGCGAATCCCACCTTCATCGCCAATGTCGCGCAAGGCCGGAGACAGCCTGTCTGGATCCCGGGCAGACACATGGTCTGTCCGGGTCTCTGCAGCCTTCCTGCAGCCTTCCTGAGCCTTGCTGAATGACTCAGCAAGGCCCAGGACATAACACTGCTCTTCCAGGAAGAAAAGGTGGGCTGTAAACTTAATCAGCAAAGGCTGAGGCTGCTGGCACTTCTCCAGGAATGAGGATAGAATCCATTCTATTTCAATCACATCTTTCCATTTAAGGCAGGGGTGTCAAACTTGTAATGTCACATGATGTGTCACGACATATCACGACTTTTTTTCCATTGCCGGCAATGGGGTGGGCACAGTTTTGGCATGACGCATCCAGCCCGTGGGCCGGCAGTTTAAGGGGAGAAAGAGAGGGCACAGGGACAGTATTTGTTTTTCCTACAGTTACCCTATGGAGGTGATGTTATTAGTTCATCTAGCATTTTCCCCCATGGAGGTACACCAGATCAACTTCTTCCAATCAGAAGAGCAATGTTCTTTTCCCTCAGAGAGACTCAGGACTGAACAATGCCCCTCTTGGCCTCCTGCTCAGAGACAAGTATCCAAATATGAGCTCCTTTCCATTATGTCAGAGAGAAGAGATGGGGCTGAATCTTGCACCAGATTTCAATCCCCATTCTTTCTTCATTGTAATTGTCATTCTTCGTAGTCTCTTTTCTTCTCATTAGCTATACTCAATAAGTCAAAGTCAAAAGGTACAAAAGGTGGAGAATAGAGAGTGAAGATCTCTTCAGAAGAAGAATGTGGAACTATTTAGTCTCATTAAAGCTTGCAAATTAATGAGCCAATTGGTTACCACTAAAGCCTGACCTTGTGACATCTAGATGATTTGAGCTACCTTCATACTGAGTACTAAATGAATGAACTGCTAAGCTTTGCCACACATCTTATGCTGAAATCACAGCAGCATTGTCTGTTATGTCCTATGATTGCAAATTTTAAGTTACAATAAGAATTAGATTTGAATTAGATTTTGTAGTTCCTCTTGGTTTGGATTCACCCTTCTGAATAGAAGCCTTTCGATTCTACTTCTGGCTGGAGATACTATGGTGCAAAACTCCAAATTTGCTACTGCTTAGGACTGCAACAAGATACATTTCAGTGCTCCCACATCTCTACATTAGTGGATCATGCACTGCATACTTTGTGCATCTTTATTATTTATTTAGTGTATGGCATGGATTAGCAATGTATATTAACATTTCACCTAGATTAGTAAAACATAATAAAATATAAATGTTAAAAAGATCTGTGTTCAAATATCAATGTCTAGACCATGGGTCGGCCACCCGAAACATCGAACGAGCCGCACGGACCCGTTTCCCTAAAAAAAAAAACCCCTGGGAGCCGCACCCGCCCGCGCATGCGCGCCCGCCCGCGCGCCCGTGCATGTGCGCCCATTCGTGCATGCGCACCCCCCATGTGCGCCCGTTCGAGCATGCGCACCCCCATGCGCACCCATTTGCGCATGTGCACCCGTTCACACATGCGCACCCGTCCGCACATCTGCGCATGCGCGCGCACCCACGCATGCACGCGCACCCATGCATGCGCGCGCACCCGTTTGCGCATGCACACCCTTTCACGCATGCGCCCCCATGCGCACCCGTTCGCGCATGCGCGCCGCCCGCGCATGCGCACCCGCCCGCGCATGCGCGCATGCGCTCCCCAAAATGGCGGAGGAGGCTCCGGAGCCGCAGGTGATGCCTCAAAGAGCCACATGCGGCTCCGGAGCCGCGGGTTGCCGACCCGTGGTCTAGACCATCTCACAATTGAAGTGCAGGTTTTTTTTATTAGATACAGATAATATAGTAGATAACTTTTATTTAACAAAGCCCATGAACTAAAGATCCTTCCAGAGGAAGTCAATGATACAGGTTGTGTATTAAGTACAAAATCATAGGAAGTTGATATATAAAAACATCATTAACAGAGGCAGATTTAAAAATGAAACCAAACAGCAAGGATTCCTAAAAATAGAAGAAATACCTGGCAAATCTTTTGAGAACCACTTATTTTATTTATTATTTCAATTGTATTGCCTATTAAGGAATCAAAATAAGTTTATTTCTGGGTGTTCTAAGCCATTCTTTTCAAAGAGTTAAATAACATATTTGCAATAAACCCGTAAGTAGAGCAGCAACCAGCATATGGAATGAAGCACTTTATATTTAGACAACTGAACTTGTCTTGTGTTTAAATTTTACAGTAATTAATAAGGCCATGGTTTGATAAATGTTATCTTGTCAGAGCAAACAATATGTGATATGTCTAGTACCCCCATGTATCATTCCTTGTTGTCCAGGATGAACATTAATCTGATTGTGTTGTCAAAGCCCATTACAAAAAATGTCACAAGCATTCTAGAATGGTACACTGGAAAAATCTGCTCTGACTCATTATTGGGTTGCAAATATGCTATCATATTTCGGTAAGGTCTATAATATAAAGCTTAAGGAGGATGCCATCTTCTGATTAATTAATCTAGGTTTATAAATAGAAACAGAAAAGGGTTTCACCATGGTTCATGCTGGCAGTAAATGTGGGGTTTTGCTTCCAGGGATCTATAACCAGATGAATATTACTGACATGAAGATAAGCTAATGATCATTGCTCCTTAGGGGAAAAAAAATACAGTTAACTTTGGGAAATGTAGGAGGTGATCTGGGTTTTCTCTTTTGGCAATACAAAGTCTTCATACCCAACAGTGCAATGCCATACATGTTAGTTGGATCTTCTTTGTAGCTTTTCCTGAAATAACTATACTGTATGATTATAGATAATTTTGTGGTAATGTGGTAATTCTAGCAAGTGCTATAAAGGAAAAGCAGTAAAATCCATGCTGTTATCAGTCTGTGGGTTCTTTTGCTTGAGAAAAGGAAAAAAGAAAGAAATGCTGTTGTGAACATGTTGGGCATTTTCATTGCCCAATGAGGAAAAAAACCCCAAGATTTGCAATCACTTTGTATTTTTTTTTCAAGAATAAGTTCCCATTTATCCCCCCATCCTTAAATGAACTAGCATAATTTTCTGTCTAAATAGTTCGTTTAAAATCTAAGCTTAAATATGCCAGAATAAAACCTGTTCTACAAAGTAAAGATTAAAAAATAAAATGAGATTTCCTATGCTTTGTATGGCTCAGATTTTAATGGAAAGCCTAGCAACCCTTCTATTATTATATATGTAAATCCAGCTACAGCTTTAAGACAGGTTTTGCCATGACACATTATCTTCTTCATCTATAGGAAGGTCAGTTATTTCTCTAAATGCTTTTTGAATATGAACCACTGAATTCATGTATAGACATTTTGATTATATTCAATTGAGATGCTTATTATATCACATTTTACAAAACACTCAATAATTTCTAAAGATTAAGCCACCTGTTTCCTAAATTATAATGGTAATTTTTTTCCCTCTAAGAATCATAAATCTGCATTAGAAAGCAGGTTCTTTGTTTAAAATGTAACTAATCTAAAATCAAACATCTTTGGTTCATAAGAAATTGTAGAAGGCACAATACACGAACTCAAATTAACATTCTTCTGTGCTCTTAAACTCTTATGTCTTCAGGAAATTTGTCCTTTCAATCTCAGAAAGCTATACAGAAATGTAATGACTCTGAACTAATGATGCCACTAATAAACACATATGTACAATGGATGTGAAACTTAGCTACAATTGCTACTTCAGCATTCTGAATTTTATTGAGAAATGGACCCAGAATTTCAGAAATAAATCAGAGGAGCTACTATAACAACAATCACGTATTCTCTATAATCAGTTCTGATGAATAAGATGGCTACAGTAATACCATCTGATATTTAAAAAATCTTTGTATTTTTTAGATTTTGTTTCAGTTTATTCACCATCTTGTCCACTGACTTCACGTAAATCCAGAATTTGATAATCTAGCATCAGTTTCCATGAGAACAAATGGTAATTTGTGGTTGGCATCTTAGTGGTACCAAACCCTCAAATTCCTGACATACTGTCCCAGTGGTGTCTTGTCTCACCTGCCTCCTTGGAATGTGCTCCCTCCTTCCTGGGAAACTGTTTCTCTTCACTGTAGTCTATCACATGATCTCCCCCTTTGTAGACACAATCCATCATAGACCTCTACCTAATGAACACCTCAATTTATATAGCATGATGAACCCATTACATATGAGTTCAGGAAGAACATCAGACAATATAATTGCCTCTTCCAAAGACATCCTTGGTTGCCAAAGAAGTCCTTCCAACGAGGAACAGATGAAATCCTTCTCTGAGTATTCAAGGGCAAATCCATCATTACAACCAACATTTAATGCTAGACCCCAAACAGTAAGCCAAAGTTATTCAAATTTACTTCTTGGATTCTCAACATAGCATACTGTATAATTGAGACAGGATATTCTCCACAATGATGGAATTCAACATGTGGTTATTGAATTATTGGGAAGGGAAGGGAAGGGAAGGGAAGGGAGGGAGGAAGGAAGGAAGGAAGGAAGGAAGGAAGGAAGGAAGGAAGGAAGGAAGGAAGGAAGGAAGGAAGGAAGGAAGGAAGGAAGGAAGGAAGGAAGGATTTATGATGATCCTTGGCAATATCTTACAAAAAAGCTCAATGTGAAAGCTGATAAAGTCATAAATCACTCTAGCTCCCATTGTTTTTTTGGCCCCCTTTGATCCTTCTGTTCTGCTATTTAGGTAAGGAAATATCTCTGAAATAATGACCCAGTGTGACACAGGTTGCCTAGTAAATGAATAAAAAGAAAATGGTATAACCCAAAATAAACCACAGGCTAATGAACATGAATAAGAGCTCAATTTTACTTCCAGCTGCAGTCATTCTTCCAAAAACAAATGTAGCCAGTCCAGAACAGTGTCTTTAAAACCTAATCTGGTTAGACTGAAATGGAACATAGCAGGAAGACTGACTAGGTGACTTGTATGCCTTAATCCAGATGTTAACTGTTCATAGGAAATGTCAAGGCTCTCTGTTTTTGATTCTTTGCATTTGGACTAAAAAGCCCTTCAAATAGAAGTTACCTTCAACAAAGGATTATTCTCCATAAATTTAAGACCTGTGGCCATGCCATCTATAGACATATAACAATGGGGTTCTGATATTCTGTTTTATAAAGGTTTCCTTCAGTGCAGCTCAGAAGAGAAAATGCAAAGTTGCACTATAAATAGTAAAGACTTGGAATATAAAAATGAAAAGCAATCTGGCAAAAACAGACATGGCCAAAGCTGTATGTGATTTGCCTGGTCAGCTTAGCCCAGTTATTGGGCTTTGTAAACCATGGTTATGCCTGTAATGGTCTGTGGTAATGACAGGAGGAAAAGCCACAGTCTAGACAACCATCATGCAAAAAGTATCTCACCCAACCGAAGGAAAAGTGGTGTTAGAAGCATCTCAGAATTAGCCTTCCTAGCTTTCTCAAAAGTAAAAGGAGGGGAGACGTGCTTTCAGACCTGCAAGATTCAGTTTACTGTAACCATATAATAAAGATAAGATCATGGTTCATGCTGCTTATCTCAAAGGACTGACAATGCCTTAGCATTAGTATTAGGCCATCTGATAATGGTTTATATAATAACTCATGATTAAATAATAGCTTAGAACAATATGTGAATCCAATTTATGACAAATTTCCAGATAAGGATCAAAAGCAAATGGCAAAGGTGATGTCAGCTCCCTCGAATAAACCAAAGAGGAAACATGATTAGATAAGTTAATTCTACTTTACTTTAAGGCTACATTAAAAAGAATCTTGCAAATCTAAAGGTACAAACTTCCTGTCACTTTTAACTATCTGAACTATTAGGATCGAACCATCCTAAGTTTTTTTCTCTGACCATTAAGTGACCATGTACTCCTGCTTGTCTTGTCTATTGTTCCTTAGGCCAGGGGTCCCCAACCTCCAGTCCGTGGACCGGCACCAGTCTGTGGCATTACAAAAACTGGGCCACACAAACAAGCAAAACCCCATCCACAGGATGCAGGCAGCACACAAAACCACGCCCCCCCCCCAGTCTGTGGAAAAACCTCTCTCCATGGAACTGGTCCCTGATGCCCAAAAGGTTGGGGGCCACTGCCTTAGGCAGCATCACATTTCCCAAGGTCATCCACACATTCCAACACAGGTGACTACTCTTATGTCACTTCTTCAAGTCCTTAGACTCTGCCTCAGAGCTGAGTTGAGGTGACATCCATCAGTCCTTTTGCTGGCAGAAAAGTATACAGTACCAGCAAACTGTTTGCTATTCCAATAGTAAAACTGCTACAGCTCATTGCCTGCTTAAAAGGAAAACATTACCATTACACTAGAACGGCTAAGGATGACTTTAAATTGCCTCAGGTATGGATTGGGGAAAAGATTAAGCAATGTCATGAGGATACAGAAGACAAAATGAGGTTGTTGAGGCACATTCATGCCACGGTTAGATGCAACTTAGATAAGTCCCTTTATTAGGCTTTTAAAGAGTCATTACTCTTTATACTGTAGTTGCTGGCTCTTTCCTAACAATTCAGGTCTGCAGTGTGAGGATCCCAGTAGGAGATATGGCCAGATGTTGCTGTTTACTGAATAATGTGAAAATCACCCTTCAAAGTCAGGGAACAAGATCCTTTGCCTGAGCTTATGGAGACTATAGGATCTAAAAGGAAAGCCTTAATTTAAATCAGGATGGTTTAGAAACAATAAACAAGATAAATATGGAAACAATTAAAATCTTAAAAGTTACATAAGAACTAAGACCAAGGAGACAGACCATACAGTATATACCTCTACACAATCAATGCAATTAAACTTAAATAATTTCTCTAGTGAGGCATTTGTGGGTGAAGCTTCACTATGAGACCAATCTCAGATTCAGTACAGTTTTTGACCTACCTTTATCAAAATGTTTTATTTATGGTATGTACACTAATTGTATTTTAATATTGTATTATATTATATTCCGAATAATGTATACCTTATTTTGTGTTTATTAGAATGTATTTTGTATTTCTCTATATACTTACATTATAGAAATGTAAAATTTTACCTTATCAGTAAAGAAGCTACAGCAAGGAAATACTTAGTTTTCCTTGAGCTGAAAAGAATAGTAACTACATCTTGAGAGAGTTTTTCTAAGCTTTTTAAAAATGTGTTCATTCAATATTTTATTTATATTTACATACACACAAACACTGTTTAACATAACTCAGTTGCATGATTAAGAACATCTGGGCGACTTTTGTCTCCTTAAAAGAAACATGATTTTGCTACCAGTCTCTGTTAATAGCAAAATCAAATAATGAACTAGGATTGATAAAGAGAAGCTGGCATTTATAAACTAGAGAGAAGAGTAAATAAATGTAAAGTGGCTTGTGAGTTGAACAGTAGCATCCTGAAAAGGCTTCATAAAGCAGATTTTGACAGTGTCGTCATTCTCCACCAATACAGACTACATGTTTCCAGTTTTCTTATATGATTCCACTTGCAAAGTCAAATGTTAAATTGACTGATATGATTATTTATTTATTTTTTAAAAAGGGATCCCGGGATTTCTTTGACTGGCATAGATGTAAAAGAAAAATCAAAATCTCCATTTCTTCTAATGGAGAAAGGGATCTATAGAGATATTCCAGGCCTCTCAGAAGACAAAAAGAAGTCAGAACCTGGGATCTGACTTTTTTTTTCCATAGTTGTAACTCAGAGATTGCTAATAGTCATCTTCAGGGGTGCTGAAGAGCCCTGCAAGTGCCAAAGGATGCTACTTTATGCTAACTTGGAATCCTAAGGATAAAGTTGAGATGAAGTTATTTTACCACCAGTGTTTTGGTCCCTAATATAAAAATGTCAATAAGCATTGTCCATTCCACTGTAGAAGAAAACCTGAAGCTATATTTCCTTTTTATTCCTTGATAAAGGGATAAAACTGAAAGAACAAATCTGATATTGTTTTATTATTACCATTGACAATCATAATAATTTGCTTAGCTTCCCAAATTAATAATTTAGTTTGATTCTAAACAAGATCAAAATCTGAGCTGGTGAAATATAGTATCTGTTTCTTTCTTTCTCTTTTTTCTTTCTTTCTTCCTCTTTTTTCTTCCTTTTTCTTTCTTTCTTTTTTTCTTTCTTTTTCCTTTTTTCCTTTCGTTTCTCTCTCTCTCTCTCTCACACACACACACACACACAGACACACACACACCAATTGTTGTTTTTAACTTAACTTGGAGAGTCCTCACAGAATAAGGGAGTTGTTTATGTTCTACAACTCAAGTCTCTTTGCATGTGTCCTTTCACATCTTCTTCTCCACTGATGTCTGTTTCTTGGCCCCAGGCATAATTAGGGACACTGTCTTCTTTTTTCCAGAGTCACCAGGTCTTCCATGAAGGGAGAATTTTGACAGAGTGAAAAGGAATCCACCCCCACATATCTCCTTAGTTGCATGTAATCATTGTAAATGTTGCCTTTGCTTCAAATGTTGCTTTTAAAGAAAAACACTAAAGAATGTTTTTTTTTAAAAGCCAGATTGCTTGAAGAGTTTTCTTTCAATCAGTGACCTTGAGAAGTTTGTGCCATGCCCTGAATCCTGGGGTAGCAAGACCTAAATCATTCTTGCAAATATTCACCATGGAACACTGAGCTGCAGTATTAATCCAGGAATTCAAGACTGCATAAAAAGGTACATCCAATCAGTCACTAAGGTGGTTGCCTGGGGTACACATGAAATTTGATGAGCTTCCAAAGACCAGTTCTGGGAGGGGGACTGGGGAGGATGGTATGATGTCTTATGTACCTCTAAATAATTTTTTTTTCCTATTTTGCAAATGGAACACCAAGACTATGACATAAAAGCCATGTAGACTACACCTCCTCCTATGCGGCTAGAGACAGACCTGTCAAATTCTCAACTGTAGCATCCTTATGTGAGTTGCCTTCTTATCTTAATCCAGGGGTCTTCAAACTTGGCCCTTTTATGACTTGTGGACTTCAACTCCCAGAATTCCTCAGCCAGGCAGCTTGCCTGGCTGAGGAATTCTGGGAGTTGAAGTCCACAAGTCATAAAAGGGCCAAGTTTGAACACCCCTGTCTTAATCCATCTCACCTTGCTGAATAAGGCTGCTTAACAACTCAGGTTTTTTTTAGTGCTGGAAAATAAACAGTGACCTCTCTTTTACAGAGGTTAACGTTTATTTATTATTATTGAGAATCCAGAGGATGGGATATTTAATTCGTTACATTCTGATTATTATTAAACCTCTCACTTTTTCATACCATGCTAACTGGCTCCAATGAGCTGTTTCCAACACACTCTTGTTAGAAAGTGATGCATCATTCTGAGGAAACACCACTGAATGCAGGCATATACATATGTACATACATATATTATGGCCAGGCACATACAGATGCAGGGATTACTATATACATAACGTTTCCAAACAATCTAAATCTTATTACATGCAACAGCGACGTCATGTATTTATAGCATAAGACACTGAAGCTTTTGGAAAAAGTATAAATTATAAAGAGAATGACATAACTCCTTCATTGCTTTTGAATATCCTTCTCCCTATAATCTGGCAGGCCCCTACCAAAAAGCCTAATTTTCCAAAAAGCCTTCATGACCTGGCTTTTCCCACAAGCATTGGAGCAGTGTGGAGCTAGAGACTCTGAAAGTGGTTTGTTGGAGGTGAGAAGTATGTTGTTTTTAGAGGTGCCTGGACTTTTTATTTTTGTTTTTATAATTTTTCCTGTTTTTATTGTTTGTAAGATGCCCAAGGTTATGATATATAAGATGGGCAGCTCTATAAATCTTTCAAATACATAAATAAAATTCATCAAGCTGCAATCAGTAATTTGCTCACCAGGCAGGGGAAGAAAAATCCACACAGTCAGTATGAATATGTATCTCTAAGGTTTACAGCAGAGAACTTTCTAAAAAAAAATACAAACATGATTTGAATTCCAAATTCAGAGCCCTTAGGGGCAATACACAAGTTAATATTATTATAGCAGCGACATAGGTATTTAAAATTAAACCTGTATCTAGGACACAGAAAGTACCAAAAAGAACCTGGAGTAGCTTTCTTATGCTAAGGTTAAAAGATATAAAATTCATAGCAAAGGAGCTGTAGGCTTTATATCTGCATATTAAAGAATTTCATATTCAAGTAGAAAAAATTATCCATGTCAAAGGTACATAAGAAATTACCTTATACCAAGTCTGAAGTTTATTTATTTATTCATTCATTCACTTTATATAATCCTGTGGGACTCCTGGTATTAATAATAATAATAATAATAATAATAATAATAATAATAATAATAATAATAATAATAATAATAATAATAATAATAATAATAATAATAATAATAACAACAACAACAACAACAACAACAACAACAACAACAATAATAATAATAATAATAATAATAATAATAATAATAATAATAATAATAATAATAATAATAATAATAATAGTTGGAAGGGATCTTGGAGGTCATCTAGTCCAACCCCCTGCTCAGGCAGGAAACCCTATACCAGTGGTGGCGAACCTATGGCACGCGTGCCACAGGTGGCATGCAGAGCCTTCTCTGTGGGCACACACACCATCACCCCAGTCCTAGGCCTTCAGCTGGGTTTTATGAAACCTTTTCGCTTTAGGCCTCCGCCGCCGTGTGCAAAAAAAAAAAGGTTCAATCAATCAATCAATTTCAACTTCTCGTGGGGAAAAAAAAGATCTCGCAAAGTTGGAATTGATTGATTGAACTTTTTAGTCCCACCTAGTCTGCTGTTACCACCGCAGCCACGCCCACCCAATGGGCCACGCCCACCCAAAGGCCACACCCACCCAAAGGCCCACCCAGCACACGACGATACATAAGTGGGTTTTGGGTTGCAGTTTGGGCACTCGGTCTCTAAAAGGTTCGCCATCACTGCCCTATACCATTTCAGACAAATGGCTGACCAGTCTCTTCTTAAAAACTTAAAAGCTTTCTAACAATTTAGTTCAATAAAACATCCACGATACATGCACGATAAAACAACAAATTAAAAATTAAAAAATGAAGCATCCTTCATCAATTCCAATTAAATGATTGTCAAACTCCAGCAAAAAATCTATCACCAGCATATATGGCATCCATAAATACTCTGCAGTAGAGCTTGAACCCTATCCAACATCTTTTGGAATAAAATCAAGGCTGAGCAACTTTGAGAGCTATTCCTATGGGTAAGTCATTGGGCCTCAGCCGTCTCACATCATAAAGTGAAGAAAAGCCAGCACGTTTCTCTGGCATAACAGTGTAGAGTGTGATCCAAGGATGTGGTCCTGCAGGCATCCAGGTGTCAAGCCACATAGGGCTTTATAGGTCAAAAGTCCACATTTTAAATTACACATGGAAGCCAATGCAGAATCTGAAGCACAATTGTAATGTACCGTTATTGCAAAGAGCTAGTTAACAAAGTGGCAGCTGAATTTTTCACAATTGGAACTTCTGGATAAATCACCAGAGGCAGCTCTTTGTAAAGCATATTTTGGTAATCCAGATGACAGATGATAAGATCATAGGTTATAGTGGAAAGGTCTTCCTGATCCAGGTAGGGAAACAATTAGTGCACCAAATGAAGCTGGTCAAAGGCCACCTGGCCATGGGCTCCATCTACTCCAGAAAGACTTCTAACACAGTACTCCCCATCAAGCATCAGTACTGAAGTTGACAGACTTAATGCACAAACAGCAACTCCATATTACTTAGCTTGATTGCTTCATTCCATCTAGACCTCCTCCCAGTTGCCAGGCAGGACAATATTTCCAAAAAAATAGCATTACAAAGTATCTTGCCAAGGACACTGTATCCCAGACTACTAAATTCCCTCCCCTGGTTAACAGAATTTCAGAGTTGGAAGAGACCTTGGATGTCTTCTAGTCTCCAACCGCCTGCCCAAGCAGGAAACCCTATACCATTTCAGACAAATGGTTGTCCAATCTCTTCTTCAAAACCTCCAGTGTTGGAGCACCCACAACTTCTGGAGGCAAGTCGTTCCACTGAGTTCCATATTTATTTGTATGGAAAATATTTAGATTGGTCTTCATGAATGCGTTTCATGTCTTATTCTGTGTGATTTCCCAAATGGAAGTTCTGCTGCTCTCATTTTAGGGAAGATGCATGGCTATCTTTTTTTAATGCCCCGCAAGAAATGCAAAAAGAGGATTTCAGCAATCTACATTCTCTGTCACTGAGTCTATGAGGAGTCTGACTCATCAAGAAGTCCAAATAGAAGATGATGCATTGACATCCTTCTGTCAAATTTAGGTTAAATAGCCTCTGGGTATGTCTATGAATCTAGAGTGGGAAGGAATGTTGCCCTCATAAAGCAAGATTTCCCATGCTGAACAGTCCATTCTCTACTCATTAAAATTCCCTGTGCTTTAACATCAATAATGCATACTTGCACCTTTTCCCATAATCTGTTCTCTTGGCAGCATATGTGATTTTGCAGAATTTATCATATTTTAGCCAGAAGAATTTAGGAGATTAGGAATGGAAGAGTTAGAAAATTAGAAGCAGGGTTGTTTAACCTTGGCTTGTGATGAACAGGAAAATCCCTTAGTTTATAAACCTTTGGCAGCAAATATACAAGCAAGGTTTCTTTTGTTTTGAAATAAATAAGACTAGAAACAGATATAAAATTCGTAGCAAGGATAAAACGGTAAAGGTTTTAAATTTTAAACAAGGTGTGCATGAAAAAGGGGGCTGATGAGTTGGATTTATTTAAAAAGAATACGGGAAGGTGATTTAGTAAAACCTATTTAGGAAATATCAATTTTGATTAGTAAAACCTATTTAGGAAATACCAATTTTGAAAGCTGAGTATTAAAAAAAAATTAAGCTGGCTTCAGTATCTAAGTGCAAAATGTGATCAAGCTCCAACTGACACTGAGAAATGTCAGTTCTTAAAACACATTAGAGAGCCAGTTTGATTTAATGGTAAAGGCACCAGGATAATTCCAGGGAACTTTGAGTTCTTGTCCTGCTTAGGGCTTGAAAGCTGGCTGAGTGAGTTTGGGCCAGTCTGTCAGATCCACCACCTTCAGCTTGGTGCCTCGCTGGTGTTCTGCCATCAACCAAGGAAGGGAGGAAGGAACAAATGGGTAATAAAGCTGTATCCCTTTATGATGGGAAATTGGGAGTGGGGATTGAGAGTTGAGGAAGAACAGGGCATTTTGGAATCCGGTCCGTACCGACATCTTCAAGGCTGCATATCCCGAGAGTGAAATTTCACCAGCCTAAACACCTCAGCACTTCCTAAAACATCTCGGTGGTGCCAGATTGGTTGCACACAGATGGATTATGGGGAGAGGGCTGGGGTAACCAAGGAGTTAGTTTTGTATTGATGCGCAGGAAGTTCAGATTCCATTTGACTCTACTGCAATCAGCATCTCTTAGTAAAAGTGCCTTTTCACTTCAATCAAATGGAGTCAAGAGTTTTGCTTTCCTAGGAGATCAGACTGGGGCAGGTCTGACAGAGTCATTCTCTCTGCACCCAATTCACTGCTCAGGGTTGTGATTGTGGGGAAAATATGTGGAGGAAGGAGTATTAAGTATGTTTCCCGCCTTGAGTTATTTATAAAATAATAAAGGCAGGATAAAAAAATCTAAAATATTTTTTTATAAATATGGATTACATTTTGGAGATAAAAATTTTAATACACTTGCTCCAGCAAGTTCAGCCTTATGAGTTCTATTTTAAAGGTGGAACAGATACATATATCTCCAGGGGACTAAAAACAGAGACTTATGTAGGAAGCCTGGGATAAAATTCCATACCAGAGATGTGACCTAATGAACAATTATCTTCTATTGGTAATTCTGACAGAAGTAGCTGAAAGCAGAAAAATACGATGAATCCGCTGGTACTTCAGTTCTTTTTCATTTACATCTCCAGATGGGACAGAACTAAGGGTTGAATGGGAGTGGAAGAGATGTTCTGCAATAAAGAAATAAAAAAGCAAGTCCACAGTTGTCCCTCTGCCAACAGAGGAGCTCTTCGTTAGCAGAAGAACCTGGGGAACCTGTAATATCTCACCACCATGATTAAAAGAATAAGGTGATGTTAGGAACAAGTGAATGGTCTTCAAAATTTAATATTTAAAATTTACTGCCTGGACAAACAAGCTTACTAAGGAAACTACAATGGATGGGAACCAGGAAACAGTAGCATAAAGGGTGTATGTAAGATAAACACATAGGCAAAATTCTTATCTGGGTCTTCAGAATGGAAAAAAGAGCTGTAAGAGGAGATAACTACCATAACAGGAAAGAACCTATTGTTTTAAGGAGCCATAAAATATCAGAGCTCAAAATAACTAATTGAATATGTCTAATATAATTAATGTATGTAGCAGGAAATAGGTAGGAGGTGGTAGGAAAGAGTGTAACCTCATAGTACCTCAGCCAATGGGGAAAGAGGAAGGATGTGGTGACCAGGACAGGGTTGTATAAAGAAGGGAATATTTTGGGTTGGAACTTTGGAGAGGACCAAGCTTTGATAGCTTCTCTCCCCGCTTATTGCAATAAACAAAACAAAAGGCCTTCACTGTGTCTTGGCTGGTTATTGGTCAGGCGAGCTTGACTCTGGTCACAAAGGAAAGTAGCCAGGAACACATAACAGTGATGATTTTCCTTATTTGTCCTTTCCCTGCAGCTCCCAGTTATATATCATTACAAGTTAAATCCTCCAGAGCAGATTTCCCAGCACTTTGGGGAGAGCTGGGAAGCACCAAGAGAGATGATCTCTCCCTCTTCTTCCTGTGGAAATCTCCACTTCATGATGGTCCACTATCCCCAACTATAAAATACAACTTAACAGTAGATGGAAAGGAACACTTGAATTGTAGTTAAGGGCTTGGGTCATTCCTAAGCAACCTCCATTTCATCATTTTGATCATTGGGAGACATCCTTTGAAATACATATACAGGTTGCTGATTTCAGCATATTTATTCACTGGCAACTTTGAAATCATCGTCAACAACAATAAAAATCACTTTTTGAACAAGCTTTCAGCTTTGCTGCATTACTTGGCACTGGGTATTCAGCTGTTGGACTCAGTGCTGCAATATAAAAGCATCAGCTGCTTCCTTAGTTTTGTTTATCTATTGAATATTGCATCCTTGTATAGCAAAAAGATAACATTTAAGAATAGATGCAAAAGAGTCTGCCATTTCATGCCAGATGTATAGAAATCATATTCGAGGACAAGCAGTGAGTAATTATTTTAAATATGTATGCACTGCCTTAGCCGAACAAACACCGGATAGCTAAAGGCTCCCTTTTTAACCTCCTGTAATCCCTTAATTTGGGGTACAGTTGGGGTGACTGGATGAAGCTGAGCTGGTCGGATGCCCTTCCTGGCACTATGTGGAGTTCACAGCAGATATTTTTTCTTTGTGCCCTAGAAAAGTAACATCTGCCGCTCCCTAGGATTGAACTCCCAATCTTCCGAGAAGAAGGCAAGCATCAGAGGGATAGAATCAAGATCACGTGAAGTATTAATACCACTTTACAATGCCTTGGTAAGGCCACACTTGGAATACTGCATCCAGTTTTGGTCACCACGATGTAAAAAAGATGTTGAGATTCTAGAAAGAGTGCAGAGAAGGGCAACAAAGATGATTAGGGGACTGGAGGCTAAAGCATATCAAGAACGTTTGCTGGAATTGGGTATGTCTAGTTTAATGAAAGAAGGACTAGGGGTGACATGATAGCAGTATTCCAATATCTCAGGGGCTGCCACAAAGAAGAGGGAGTCAAGCTATTCTCAAGGCGCCTGAGGGCAGGACAAGAAGTATGGATGGAAACTAGTCAAGGAAAGAAGCAACCTGGAACTGAGGAGAAACTTCCTGACAGTTAGAACAATTAACCAGTGGAACAACCTGCCTCCAGAAGTGGTGAATGCTCCAACACTCGAAGTTTTTAAGAAGAGACTGGACAGCCATTTGTCTGAAATGGTATAGGGTTTCCTGCCTGAGCAGGGGGTTGGACTCGATGACCTCCAAGGTCCCTTCCAACTTTATTATTATTATTATTATTATTATCTTAACTACTAGGCCACCATGCCGCTCAAACGCCGGATAGCTAATGGGTTAAAAAAATATAAACTATGGGGATTAATCTACAATTTCTGGAACAAAGAATGTTGGATCTACTGAGTTTATAGTCTCAGTATGGACTTCCTCATCTTCAGGTGGACAGGAATATCCAGGCCCCAAGGGATTCCCAGATTCACGATGAAAAAAAATGACTTAAAAATAGAGACATATTTGTAGGTTGAAAAATGCCTTGCAGCCAATAGACACAAAGTCCCTAGCATCTGACATGCCTTCAGGAAACCAACCAACCAACCAACAACATTCTGAAAATGTATGATATTCCTATTTATTCAGGTCAGTAGGAAGATATGTTTATAAAGCTGAATTGGGCAGAGAGAGAAAAGAGCACACTCCATCTGTTGGCATGGCTGGCAGGGTTTAGGAAGTGGTCATTTTTCTGCCACTAAGTCCCCTCCCTCCATCATCATCCCCATAGGATGGTTCCATTAGCAATCTGAAAAACACTTACATAGCAATATCTGCCACAGGGCAGTCACAAAACAATTCAAAAGCAGGGAGGAAGGGAAACGGAGCAGCCATCAAAAATCATTTCATCACGGCAATTAAGCCAGAGAGGGAGGAACTACTCACAGCTCTTAATGGCAAGGATTTTGATCAGTGGGTGGAAAAGGGAGGGAAAAAGAACCTTCCATTCCTGCTGCAGTTGTGCACTGTTGACCACTCAGATATCTGTGGCATAGGACACAGTTGGTAAAATGCCATGCTGTCCGTGTAAGGCCCGAGCCAGAGTTTTACAACTGTATGGGGAACTCAGCACACTCCAAAAACTGGACAAACAAACCAGAACAAAGAAATGAGTAAAGTCCAAAGAACTCACATTTATTTAAATTAAATTTAAATAAATAGAGGTAATATTATTACTCACTATGTATTCAGTATGATAGGGGTGTCTCCCCTACTACTACTACTAATAATAATAATATTAAAGTTGGAAGGGACCTTGGAGGTCATCTAGTCCAACCCCCTGCTCAGGCAGGAAACCCTATACCATTTCAGACAAATGGCTGTCCAGTCTCTTCTTAAAAACTTCCAGTGTTGGAGCATTCACCGCTTCTGGAGGCAGGTTGTTCCACTGGTTAATTGTTCTAAGTGTCAGGAAGTTTCTCCTTAGTTCTAGGTTGCTTCTCTCCTTGATTAGTTTCCATCCGTTGCTTCTTATCCTGCCTTCAGGCGCCTTGGAAAATAGCTTGACTCCCTCTTCTTTGTGGCAGCCCCTAAGATATTTGAACACTGCTATCATGTCCCCCCTCGTCCTTCTCTTCATTAAACTAGACATACCCAATTCCAGCAACCGTTCCTTATATGCTTTAGCCTCCAGTCCCCTAATTATCTTTGTTGCTCTTCTCTGTACTCTTTCTAGAGTCTCAACATCTTTTTTACATCGTGGTGACCAAAACTGGATGCAGTATTCCAAGTGTGGCCTTACCAAGGCATTGTAAAGGCATTGTAAAGGCATTGTAAAGTGGTATTAATAACTAACAAAATGGGAGAGTTATTTCATGGCTTATATAGGCAACCCAGTTGCTCCAGCACAGAATAAGAAGGCAATTTTTCCAAGAGGGCAGAATGTTGCCCTTTATTAATCCTCCATTGATCATCAAAGCAACTTCACAATGCATTTTTCTGCTCTACATCTAAAAGACACTTCCCACCTTATGCCATCTTGAGTGTTTCTGTCCCTTTGGGACAGTTGACTTCAGTTTGATTCTCAATCATCCAGGTCATGGTTGTTGTTATGTACTGGGCCTTGCTGAGTCATTCAGCAAGGCCCAGGAAGACTGAAAACGGGTTGCAGAGACCCGGGCAGACCACGTGTTTGCCCGAAACCAGCTGTAGAGACCCGGGCAGACCACATGTCTGCCCGGGACCCAGACAGGCTGTCTCCAGCCTCGTGCGCATGCACGAGGTGGGAGAATAGCCTGCAGTCATTGGTTGAGTCTCCCCTTGCAGGGGGAGTATAAAAAGGGCATGTTGCCATTATTTCCCTCTCTTCTGTTCTGGCTTCTGTTCAGTGCACATGCACAATAAAGAACATCTTTTGCATCAAACTGCCTCGTCTTCATGTCTGTGTTGCGAACAGAACAGTTGTCCCAAAGGTGCTTCGTCAAGAGGCAACTGGACTTCCTTGTTTTTCTTTGAAGACGTTTTGCTTCTGATCCAAGAAGTTTCTTCAGCTCTGACTGGATGGTGGGGAATGGAAGGATTTATATTCCTTGTAGATAGCTGATCATTTGCATTCTTTTAGAGAGTCATTGAGGCCACTTGGGGGTTTGTCTGTTTCCTCAGGGTCACCTGAGTGGTGCAAATGGGTGTGGAGCCTTCTTGGAACTGCTGAAAGGACTGTGTTGTGGAGCTGTGCTTTCTGCAAGATGTTCTCTGCCCTGCGTCCCTTCATCATTGAACACAGGCGCAGACTGTCAGGGATGAGTCTGTGCTGTATGCATCTCAATCTGAAGCACAACATTTGTTGCAGACTAACTTCAACAGTTCATTGATCAGTATTTATTTTGCTCTCTATTACCTTTTACAGCTGCGTTTTCACTACGAATGTTGTATTAATGGCTATAATTTTTGCCTAGTTACTGCTTGAACCTTGGCAGTAATTTCCACTTGTACTGTGTAAACTTGTTATTGTGAGCCACCCAGAGTTTTTAAGATGGGTCATATAAACCTTTTAAATAAATAAAATACTTCTGTATTCATAGTATCTAAGCTCTAGATGGTTTAAGAAAATTGTGTCTGGCTAAATACACTATAGAAATCAGTTACACGTTTGCAGAGCACCCTTGTCTTCCCATAGGACATTTTCCTGCTGCTGTTTCCTCCCATCTTTTGGCTCCAGGAAAGAAAAGACTAATTGCTTTCCTTCCAGGGAGTGGATCTTCCTGGATGTACATAGCTATCTTTGAGAAGTTCCTGTAAGACTAGAAATGGGAAATTTAATTCCTTCTCTGAGTGACAGTTTTAACAAAACAGACTTCTCTGGAGCTACTCTTTGCATTGGGAGAGTGAGGAAGGAGAGGGTGATCCTATAACTATGCTCTTATAAATATTCATTATCAGAGACTTAAGAAAATATCAACATCTGCTTTCTTCTGTTGATACATTAGCTGCTCATCAACAATTCCTGCAGAATGGATCCACCCAGGAAAGAGATACTGTGGAGAGGGCCTAGGAATCTCTGAAGATCTATGGAAGAAAATTGCCCTGATTTGATTATGAGACTGTGCTAAGATTAGAAAATTAATTTATACAACATGCTTAACAACATTTTAGCCTAGTACCAATGTAAACCCAGCCAGTGAAATGAGTTTATGCTTTAATATGCCATACAAACCCAGAAAATTGGGCTAATTAACAAAACCTTGGTTCACTTAACCATGGGTAAATTTGCATCCCCCGTGCTTCTATCAGTAAATTCAGACTGAACTGTTTTTAATTATTCTAAGAAACAGGTAAGTGGCAATATTACATGAATTAACATAATATTAGAAGAGTTGCTAATATTATACATGTTTGAATTATACATAAAAGAGTATAAAATGCATTCCAAATGTGATGACAGAAGTACATCTGTAATGGATACATTTAGATAGTGATTTCAAGGACCGTGCACCTGGTTTGTTTTTCCAACTGTTTGCAATGTCCTATTAGTGCTAAATAAAATTCTATTGTTTTCCCTTTTAAACTGATGGGGCTCTTGCTGTGCACAATAGCAGCTAAATGACTAAAACTGGTGAGTCATTACTTTCACTTATTTGCTTTATTAAGCATAAATATTAACTTTTACATTTACTGAATTTTGAGATATTATTTTCTCATTATTAAAATTGCCATTACTGCTTTTTGGCCAATATAAAAGAAGTACAATAGAACTGTAAGAAGGAATTTCACTATCAAAACTGATTGGATCTTATCTATTGTTCCTGGAAATGTAGGATAGCATTGAATTATAATATCCTTAACTCTTGTGAAGCGTAAAGGGGTGGGGGGCACAGAAAAGAAACACAGCACCTGGCCATCTTCTAAGTATCTTGTTGTATTCATGGTGATCATGCATATCATAATAAAAACTGATAGGAATCTACCCATTTGTTGAAATGTCTGTAAACACAGAGGGAAAATGTAAATGAGAATAAGTGTATTTACTATTTCCAAGCAGGTGGTAGCACCTAGCTGACCTTGACTGGTCTTGAAAAAGCTAAGCAGGGTGAAACTTGGCTAGTACTTTGATGGGAAAGTTTGTAGACTAGATTTTTTTTTATTTACAATGCTTACTAGGCTAAACTAACAGTACTTATTAGCTGCTGTCAGAAATGGAAACTCAATAAACATTCTGTGAGAAGATGGCAATGTCAAAACAGTTCTTTATTGGTGGACATGACCATGTGAGTCAGCAAGAATCAAGTACAATATGAGGGATGCTCTGAAGTTTTACTACCTTTCTGGGACTGATATAAGATACAGAGAAGAAAGCAAGAATTCTGTGATTATGAGAAAACCAGAGGTGAGTTCCACACCGACATTTAGTTCAGGCATGGGCCCACTGGTGGGATTCAGCTGGTTCGCATTGGTTCGGGAGAACCAGTAGCTAAATTTATATGAATTCAGAGACTGGCTGGCTTCTGGAAGTCCAGTCTAGGCCTCGGAGGCCTCCCAGGCCTAGAACGGCCCACCAGAAGTGCGTTGATGCCACTTCCAGAAGTCTGTTCTAGGCATCGGAGGCCTGGGGGAGGCCTCCCAGGCCTAGAACAGCCCACCGGAAGTGCATGATGCCACTTCTGGAAGTCCGTTCTAGGCATCGGAGGCCCAGGCCTGCATCACATAATAGAACCGGTTGTTCAGGTATTTGAATCCCACCACTGGATGGGCCACCTATGGCCCTATGTCCTTATGTGACTCTCAGTTGATTTTCATGTGACTTCCAGTCTTATGGGATCCAGCAAGGAGTTTGAAAGATTTGATTGGAAAAGTCAATGTAAAACAGCATTCCAAGTCTCCTCCATGCTTTCTTGTATTCAAAGTACGAATAAAATACAAACAAAAAACCAACGATAAAGGCGATAAAAACAATTTCATTTCTCTAGCCTCAAGCTGTGCAAATGCAATTTATAGTGATCTAATTGTTCTGCATTCCCTGCTTCAGATAAGAACAGTGCTTCAAAAGTATCAATGAGATCAATTTTTTTCCCCTCTGAACTCCAGCTTTCAGCTCTCAGATTTAAGCATGCAATGTGAGGAGATTATGATACGAACTCAACATTTGTGTTTACTATTCTAATTCTATTTCTACCCACTCTTCTAAATCCTAGAGTTTTTTTTAAAAAAGTATTTCAGTAACTTCTGGCAAAATTTCCTCTCTTTTTTTTGTTCAATCAAACAAAGTGGATGGGGCCCGGGCTGGGCAAGGACTCCCTTCCGGCCGTCCCAGGGCCATCTACGCCCACACCAATAGGGCTCCATGGCTTTTTGTCTTCTACTCTGGACAGCTTTAGTAGATCCCCCATCACCTGCCCACCCCTCTTCTTTTTCACTCCCCTTCTGAGCCCTCTTCACAATTCTGCCCACACAGCCACCAAAGCTGTAGGTGGAGCACCGGAGCAGGAAAGCATTTCTCTGCTACCACGGAGCTGGAGAGGTTGCCCCACCCACCACCGCCCAGATGCCCTCACTTCCCAAACCATTTCTTTTCTAACCTTCTTTCCAGCTTCTCCATCACTTCCTCCACTGTCATGTGCAGTGGGACTAAAAAAAAAGTTCAATCAATCAATTCCAACTACGCGAGATCTTTTGGAGGTTTTTTTTGCAAGAAGTTGGAATTGATTGATTGAACTTTTTTTTTTTAGTCCCACAAACTTCTTTTGTTTGTGGGACTGCACACGGCAGAGGAGGAAGTGATGGAGGACCACATCGGAGCTGGAAAGAAGTTGTCACATGGGTCCGATCGGGGGTGGGACACACATCAACCAATTTGCCAAACTCAAAAGAAATTTGCTACCGGTTCTACTGAACCGGTGCGAACCAGCTGAATCCCACCACTGATTTTAACCACTGTGCCACCACGGCTCTTATAATAAAGCTCACTCCAAGCAATACGTTCAGCCTGAGAAGATCAATCTGATTCTTCACTAGCAAAAAGACGAAAATGGATCAGAGTGAAAAAAGAAAAGGTTGTGATAGATATGTGAGAGGGTTTATTTGGGAAATGGTACAGACTATCAACAAAGAGTCTGTTATCTTGCTTGTGTTTCCAGGAAAACGTTTATTATACAAAATGTAGT
This sequence comes from Azemiops feae, assembly GCA_023970755.1. Taxonomy (NCBI): domain Eukaryota; kingdom Metazoa; phylum Chordata; class Lepidosauria; order Squamata; family Viperidae; genus Azemiops; species Azemiops feae. The sequence goes on along the minus strand of JALGBA010004089.1, from coordinate 853,876 downwards.
GTACTGAGTTGTTAAGACAGCAGGTGCAAGGCGTGCACCAACGACGCTAGCAGACCACGTGGCCTGCTAGCCAGACTGGGTGTCTGAAAACCTGGGAATGCATGTTTAGCGCGGGAAGAAATCATGCATCTATTGGTTAACAGTTCCCTGGCTCCTTGTATAAAAGGGTGGAGTCAGTTTTGCTTTCTGTTCTGTTGTGTGTGTGTGTCATGAATAAACTAAGTTCCTTTACTACTGAGTCTCTTCAGTGTCTACCTCCGTAAGAACAGAACACAAAAAGCTGAACAAACTTGCTTATTTCCTAACCTCTAACATTTAACATTAAACTTCTGCTATGTTACACTATGAGAGCCACTTTGATGTTGTAGTTAAGGCATCAAGCTAGAAACTGGGAGACTATGAGTTCTAGTTCCGCTTTAGATCCAGTACATATACTAATGCCTATGCCTATGTGTTTATATAATTCCTAAACAGTCCTACAAACATTTCTGTTATGGTTTGTTATCTAACAAAGTCTTTAAGCCACCTTCAAAAGTCAGTTGGCTTCTGTTGCAGTCAGCTGCTGTTCTGAACTACAAACTTGGCTTTGCATGGTGTCAGTCTGTGCTGAGGGAGGGAGAGAAGAAGGTGCTTAACCAGATGCTGGTTTGCTGTAGGCTTGCAGTATCTCTGCTGGCCTGGTGAGGCTGTGGGGCTCTGATGTCCTTTCAGTCTGTCTGCTCTTGGTATCCTGGAGTCTACACCTAATCCCCTGCTAAACTGTCCTGTTTTCCCGACAGATGCGCCACTCCCTTAGCTACACATTTTCTCTCTCTGCTCTCCCACACCACACAAATTATCCTCCAACACACCCTTACACTTAGATGCTATCAGCATTTTCCTTTTATAATTGGAAACCAGATGTGGTCCAGTGCTCCTCTGGCTATTTAAAGTCCCAGGAGGGAAAATAAAAAGGAAGCAAGAATTCAGGCTAGCTACTTCAAGACTTTCCTTCCAAAAAAAGAAAAAAGTGGGGGGAAAGGCAGAAATTCAGGAATTTCCCCCCCCCCAAGCCCTTAATAGTGGCGTGCTCTGGGTCATGTGATCACAAGGATCTTAAGAATGGACTAATTAGCATTTCCCATAGGGATGCACTGGAGAATTGTATTTTCTGTGCAGCTCCAGCCAAATCCTGCTCATTTTTTAGCTCAATCATTCTTTTGCTAGCTTCTTCTGCTTATCAGATTTGGTTCCATCCTGTTCAATTTTCAGAGAATTATCCTGCTAGCAGACAGAGTCTTGAATTTCTTTGTAAAAATTTCTTTCCAACAAATTCCTTTCCAAATTGAGTTGGGGGGAAAAATCACAAGAGGACATAAGAAAAGAGTAAAAATTGATGACCCTACCCACCGTTGACTTTTGGATCCCAATTAATGTCTTCAGAAAACCGGAGCCTTGACCATAAAGAAATTATTCATCCCTGTTCCTTTCCAGACATTCAGGTGTATATAATTTACTCATATCCAACCACAACCTTCCCAACTTTAATATGTGTTGGTTTTCAACTCCTCACTTTTCTTGGCAGCAGGTCTAACAGATTCAGTAAGCTTGAGGCTTGGGAAATCTGCATGAATTTAATCCATTACTGCAAACAGTATGGCCTCAGAGTATGAGATTTTATGAATTAGAGATAAGACTCTTCTTGATGCCCCAAAGCACCCTATTTTGTACCCAAGAAACTCAGCCTCAAGAGTCAGGCAGCTGAGATCAAAAGCTTGTAAGTTAGTCCCACAGAGTCATGAGTTCCAGAGAATTATTCAGATCTAATCTGCAAGTATAAAGCCCAAAAACTCAGTCTAGAGGGGACTGAGCTAAAAACTGGTCAAAGGACAGGTGAGGTTCAAGAAATTCAGGTAAGGGGTTAACAGCTATAGTATCAGGTTCTAACAGCCCACTTAGCCTATCAGTTCCATGTAGCAATCAGCCCCTCCCAAACTCAGCCGCTTTCATAAATATATTTCATATTCACATGCTCCACTTCATATAAAACATGGTTTGAGTCCAATGTCCAAGTGACATCAAGGTAAATGGTGACTGCATGTTTAAAAAATAAAGTCAAGATGGCAGAAATGATAGTAAAATTGAAGTCCCGCCCCTAAAGGTGGGCAGGGATTTGATAAGGCAGCTGTTGTCTTGACTTTTTGAACCCCTCTTATGGACACCCCTGTATTGTCCATTTACAGTTTTCACTGGTGAGAGATGAGGCACTGAAAAAGAAAAGTTGTCTGTAGAAACAGCTTCTAAGCCACCAGAGTGTTTGTGAAAGTGGCAACATCTTTTTGTAAGTTCTGCATCAAAAGCCGTATAAAACAATGCTAAACCTCCAGGCTAGTATGGGATTATACAGTTGTGAAATAATTTATCCTGCCTTAAAAGCTGTCTTTGATTTCTGCCTTGGGTGGTTTTTCAAAACAGGCTTTTGCTCCCAGATGCATAGCACCAAAAGCTAAGCTGACACATGTGGAGAAGGCAAGCAGAGGCCCCAAATACAACCCAACTCCGAGAATGAGGTGGGTAGGGAATTGGCAAGAAAATTCTCCCTCTTTGTCTAATTGTTCTTTCTTAGTGCAGGCTGCCACTAGCAAACATTTACTGCTTTGTGACTAGAGAAGAAATCCAATCCAAAGCATTTGCGGTGAGGCACCTATCATACTGAAAGCCTTCAGATTCTTTTATTAATTGTCAGAGGAGAGGCAAGTGTTATTCCTTCAATAAAGTGATATGGCTGGGAAAAAAGTAAATACTATAGCTATAACATGGATTAATGTAGCATTTCCCAAACAGCTCGATTTTCTCCATTAGCCCTGATGAAATGGAGATGATGGAATCTGAATATATTTGGAGGGTGCCAGTTTAAGGAAGTGAGCTTTAACAAGGTTTTCCCCAACTCCAGTGATTGTTATGATAAGGATCAAGGCTCACACCCATGTATGAATTCCTGTCTGATATCTGGTGAGTGTCATCCCTCTGTATGTGTAAGGTATCTTTGCTGTCATAGATCTAGCTCTAAATTATAACCTAAGCAACCTTCTTTAATTTGCATTTTCTCCAGATCTCTGGTGGCTGAACTCAACAACCAGAATTCTCAGCATTAAACAAGCTGCATGGTTTGACTACTAGATCTGAAGTAGTGTGGTTCATCGCTAGATAACAGCTGCTAGTATAAAGTTGTTGAAAAGTCTGTGCTGCCACTAAGAGGTTGTGCAAACGTTTGCAGCCCAGTTTTGGCAGCCCTGCTGAATGGGGAATTTGGAGGGCAACAAATATATTGGACATGCAGACTTATTTCAAAATTTCCATAGCATATTATACAATAAATTGCCACTGGAATTGAAGCCTATTCCCTCTTTGTGACAGTTTATGAGTGGGCTCAGGTTTTTTAAAGGCTTACAATGCTACTATTTTATCCCTTGTGTTTTATCTCTTATGTTTTAATCTGGTGTTAATATATGTTTTTACCATTTCTTGTAAGTTGCCCAGAGCAGTACACAACTTCATCTGACCTGAAATATTCCCAATAATACAGACGCAAATACATGTGATACAAATCTCCTTTATCAAAGCAGTTTACTGATTAACAACTAAAATTTAGGTCATGTTCTAATGCCCTAAGCAAGATAATACTTCTTTCCTCTCCTCACTGATAATTACAGTCAGAAGGCATACACATACAGACATTCTTCCTTAGGAATGACTCCTCCGGTTAGGGTTTCCAGATCAGAAGAGACAAACTTTGCTCAACAGCAAAGTATACCCAGTTGATTAATATCATGGCTCAGTCTAGAAACCAGTAACATTTGTGTGGGTGGGTGTATGTGTGTGTGGGTGTGATGTTATCCATTCAGTCGTGTCCGACTATGGGCCAAGTCTTTTCACATCTTCCAATCTTGCACTACTTCTTTGAGTTGTTCTATGTTCCATATATATGTACATGTATACAAAATAACTACAAAATATCCAGAGAAAGAGCATTTTAAAAGAATAGATATTAGCAAGGGGCTATAAAATATTCCTCTACATTAAATGTTATAGGTCAAGTAGGACAATTAACGGTGGGACACAGATATGCATGCACTGTAGAAAGTTGGTGTGGGGGGAAAAAAAGTTAGATGGAACAAAAATAAGGACCCTGAAAATGTTGATTAGCAACCTAAATATTTAAAACCAAATATGAGACTGTAAACCAAAATGAGTAAATATAGCACAGATCCCTCAGAAACCTTACTTGAGAGAGTAAGGACCACATCTCCAGATATACAGTCTGTGATCATTCTATTTTCCCATTAGCTGAATCAATAGGACCAATAGGAGCAACTAAGTCTAAATATCCAGATTTTGGTGAAATACTTGTTGAAGAGACAATTAACAAGCCAAAATGGGAACAAAAACATCTCATCACCAGCAATCAACACTCAGATAAGTAGATTTTAGATTAATAATCAAAAAGTAAACAATACCCCAACGAAGGAACTGCCAAATAAGCTAACAATAAACAGCCCAACCAAAGAATCAAAAAGACATCTCCAAGTAACACTGACAGAGCAAGCCACTAGAATATAAATTGAGAGCACACCCTGCTCCCTACTTTACTAGCACTAATGTTACCTAGTTTGGTAATGAAACATCTGCACCAAGCTCAGAGAGCAACAAGGGCCCCACAGTTTAACCCTGAGCTACAAATATTCTCTTCTATTCTCTTATGCTGGTGATAATATTCTCTTCTATTCACCAATGCTGGTGAAGTACCCAGCATTGTCCATCCTTGAATGGGTGGTTTATTGGCAAGAGCCCTAAATAGCTGTTAGTCATTAAGAATTCTACACCAATGTGTTATTATAAATGAGACTTGCACAGTCCCATACTGAAAGCTAATTGAGCTCAATTGAATGCTTTCCCTGCCATGCAATTTATTATGTGGTTTTCCAGGTATACAACTTTGCTTTTGATGTTAGGGGCCAAAATGCTTCCCATATGCTATCTCACTAGTGGTTATAAATGTTAGGGTTAGTATTATTTGTATGGCAAAAAGGACTGAGATACTTAAGTCTGGGTTCATATATTGCACTAAACCATGTTTTGATATGGCTGGCTATTTAACCCATATTTTTTCTGGTTTCACATACTGCAATAAGCTATAAGGTTGCATTTGTATTAAGCTGAAACAGATGTAATACATTTTGGTTTATGTGCAAATGGAATCAGAAAAGACATTATATACAGCCTGTCTTAAGAGTGTAAGACCAAATTTAAGCCAGGGACTCCATGGCTCACAAAATACATGATAGTAATATCATTAATACTGTATGTGATAAAGGATGAGGGGGGGTGAGGAGGAGGATGGTTTAGTTTTGATGGTAGTTCATAGGTTTGATCCATGTTGTCCCAAAATTTGTTTCCTGCACACAATGATATCCATGGCTGTTGTAATTACAGCCTTACATCTATGTTAATATCGGTTATTTTATCCTAGCAGAACTATGTAATTTGAGTCTAAAGATGTTTTTCCTATGTTTATAGAACCTGGACATGTGAATGGGTAACTAGAAATATTAGGTATCTGAAATATCCTACAAACAAGCTCCATATTATAGATGTATTTATTCAAAACTTTCATTAAAAACCCTCAAGCCTACCATAGATTTCATCTAAATCCAGTATAAAAGAGAGTCTGCTGAAGATAGTTCTTCACTGTTATTTTTTTGATGGAAAACAACTGTAGGAGAATGGATAAAGAGACTCAGAGTCAAATAGCTACTTGATCACATAGCTCATTAGGCCAATTACTCTTCATTGGACCAACCTATTTCATAATGTGTTGATGTAAGGACAAAATTAAAGGAGGCCCCCATGTAAACTGCCTTTCGAGTTCTCAGAGAAGAGGAAAGAGAGGGATGAAGTGAATCAATCAATAAGTCCTTGATTGGATATAATTAAGAAAGAATAGCAGCCGGTTCTCTAATTTAGAGCAAAATAGGCATATAAGAAAGCATTATTACCCCTTTGTTTTAAAGGAGCGAGTGAAAAATAGGTACATGCTTCCCTTCCAGCAATTAGTGACATAAATACTCTACAAATTTCAAGAGGAACATAAAAGGTTCAAGAGGGGTAGATTCAAAGAATATTAATTATTCCAAAGACGCTTAGGGGGCAAATTCATTAGCTTCTTGTCTCCAGCTCTAACTATTAATGTTTTCTTACTACCATTATTAAAAGCCCAAATAAATTCCCTCCTAAATTGTATAACATTGGACATTGCTCCAGCCTGTAATGAGGTTCATCTGTATTGTCTTCTTAGGTCATAACCCTATACCTATTAACCTAGAAATCAAACCCACTTTAGCTTAGTTGGGATTACTTTTGAATAGGTAGTTAGGCTTCCTTACATTTGCAGTGTTTATTTGGAGAAAAAAACAATAGAATTTATGTTTTTCCTTGCAGAGATGAGAATGGGAAAGGGATAAGAAAAAAGGGAATTAATGCCGCTATGTAATGTTGAAAGCCTAGATTTGCTCACTGGAATCTGCACTTTTGCCTATAGATACCTTTAAATAGATTAATAATTTTGTTTTAACATAAGCAGCAGTAGCAGAGTGTCAGTCATTACAAAAGCCAAGAGTTTGAATATCAAACCAGAAAGAGCTGGAGAAAGTGAAATCCATTAATTACATTTCTGTAACTGGCATATGCCTTTTCTGCTTTTTTTTTTTTTAATGACATTTTCTCCGCCACTTGGATAATGTGAGCAACTTCAATCCTACCCACCCTCCCCTGCAGCCATCTCTCTCAAGAACAAAATTACATTTAAGCTGCTAAAGTCAGATCTTCCCAAAGTAAAGAGAATCTTTAGAATGGATTTTTTAAAAGGTCGTTTTGAACTTTATCTAAGCACGCAGAAATGGATTGGAAAACCAAACCATTCAGCTGAATAACATCTTCCGATGAGCTCTGTCATCATTACTAGGACAAATTCATCACTTCCTTGAAGTTGTCTTCTCTTTCTCCCTCCAAATACATATTTGCAATCACAAACAAGGAGCATAGACAAAAACAAGAATAGAATTTAAACTGGGCTATGATTTTGTTAATTGACAAGCTCAAACATATTGAACTTATACTCACATTTTCCAGAAATGAAAGAGGCCACCTAGACAGTTCTTCCAGTCACTCCAAGCCTTTAAAGCACGGGTGTCAAACTCGCCACGTGCAGCACGCTGGCTGAGGAATTCTGGGAGTTGAAGTCCACAAGTCATAAAAGGGCCGAGTTTGAAGACCCTTGCTATAGATTATCATCTAAAAACATCAGAATGACTGAAAAACTCAGGCCAGGACCTGCCTGGAAGGGCTTAGAAGAAATTCAAAAGTTCCCAAAGCATTGGTGCAAAGCTGAGAGCCAGAGAAAGGCAGGAGCTTCCTACTGATTGACTCACTCTTTTGCAGTCTGTTTCCACACAAAAATTATGTTACTGTGTCTGATAATATAATTAACCCACTGGGGTTGCCCCTACCCCTGCAGCGTTCACACTTCTTCAGTAGCAATTACATCCCAGTTGAAATGTAGCTAATGATGGAACACTCAGCACCAATTATATTTGCTCCTAAGGAAAACAACCTACCTTGCAGTGTAGAAGTCAGTGAGCTGATCTTTTGTGCTTTCAACCTAGAGCAGCTTTCTATGATCAGTGCCCTCTACCTAACAGACTAAAAGTCACATAATTGTGTGGTGAAAATTGCTATGGTGATCGGGCTCAACAGACAATAATTGTAACACATCAACCAGCAGAGAAATTTCAATTGTTAGCATAGTGCTATCTGTCTTTTCTTTCCAAGCCTATCTCCAGGCAGGTCTACATTTGTCTTATTTTTTCTTAAGTAGGACTGTTTAAAGGCAAATGTATACACTCATCCAGATATTTTGGAGTATAGTTCCCACCTTCACCATTGGCTATGTTATTTGAGGATGGTGGATTGTAATCCAACATATAAAACCAGCACTGTGTGGGGAAGGCTGTAAGAAAAGGAAAAATGATACTATGGGATTTGGTAGCATTTTAGGCATTAAGTGCCATTATGTGAATCATATTGTGCAATGATCCTAACGTCCTCTCTTTTTTAATACATAGAAATACCATGAAATTGTAAAATCTAACCTAAAATTTCACATAAAAACGTCTAAATCTCACAAAATTTTGCACAAGAAAGCTGAATTCTTTAAAGTTGCAATAGCATTCTCTTGAATAAGAATGCTATTACTTTGGCATTTCAAGCTTACCCCACCCCTGTAAGGATTCCCAATAAAACAACAGTAATATTAAAACTAGTAATATGGTACAGTAACATTTGTATTGAAAAACAGGCCACCATGACACTCGCATTAGCCAACCACACAATGAAATACTGTGTGTCCATTTTAACTTATTTATGAAAAGCCAGAATGTGAGCTGTATGTCTTTCCAGAGGGAGGGAGAGAGAGAGAGGTGGGATCTCTTTTGAAAAACAGGGGACAGGGGGAGATACTCTCAGCAATCCCTCTCATAATGGCCAAACCAGGTGATCAGATTCTACCTAGAACATTATGTTACACAACACCCAACGTAACCTTTTGCTTCTTTAAAGATAATGACCAGGACTTTGAATTAGGCTTGGAAGCCTGCTGGCAACCAATGCAGTGACTTCAAATCAGATGTCACTCTGCACAGGCAAGATTGACATGAAAGCACTGTAGCCGCTGTATTTTGTACCAGTTGTAATATCCTGGTTGGCTCCAAAAGCTGCCTCATTCAGAGTACATTGCAGTAGTCCTGCTGACCAGTAATTAAGGTTACTGTGGTAAGACCATGACTGGCATACCTATCAAAGCCAGGAGAAGCTGCATCCCCTGTTGCCGCCATGCCTTTTGTCACCTATTTATGCAGGAGCTAGAAGTCCAACCCAGGCACATTCAAAGTAACTACAGGGATTGAACAGCATCTCTTAATGATCAGCAGTTCCATCTCCTATGGCTGTAATCTAAACTTGTTTTGCCCTGTCCAGATCTTCACAGTCTACAAGCACCAGTTTAGGGCTTCAATTGCATCTCCAGCTCAGCACATAGTAGTAGTGGTGCACAATTAAGTGTCCTCATCAGATTGGTGATACTTTACTCAAAGTTGATAGATGTGATTTTTGGATCTCAAGAGATTTTGGATAGTTTTAAATTTCTATTTTCATTGCGTGTAAGATCCACAGTTACTGTCTAGAAATATTCTGTTGACTGGATTATTCATGAGAATTAGTTTTTGAAAGTCTAAACAGAGACACCACTTGAAGCTATGATATTTGGGCTTCCCAAGGAGATGATACAGTTCTTAAGAATTTTAAGAGTGACTAAAGTCTGCTCTCAACACCTGCCTTTTCTCTCATCTTGCAAAGATGCTTGCTATCATGTAATCCCAGTTGCTTGCTTGCCGTCATACCCCAGAAAACACTGGTCACTGGGGCTGTTAGTTTAGGACAGGGGTATCAAACTCGCAACGTCACATGACATGTCACGACATATTGTGGCTTTTTTCCATTGCCGGCAATGGGGTGGGCGCGGTTTCGCCATGACGCATCCGGCCCACGGGCCAGCAGTTTCACACCCCTGGTTTAGGAAATGCTTCAGTTTGAAAACCCTGCATTCACTCTGTGATAAAATGTTACATTATGATGGGGAGCCAGCCTGCATTATTACCATCTGTACTTCATGATTCCTTCTTTAATGAGGCTGCTGTTAGGAATCATACATAATGGGGAAAGATATTGATGCTAGCAGTTTCCTATTACTATAAAAATTAAAGCAGTCAAACCATTACTGCATAAAAAGACCGCTCTAAAAAAAAATCCTCGGAAACCCTCATGTTTGTTGGAAGTACTTTAATTTTCTGTTATTTAGTTCTTCAGGCACTAACATGGCCCAGTTCCCATCCATGCAAGATAATTCTTTGCATGATTCACTAAACTTGATGATATGCTGCCCTCTGGTGCATCTTCCTTGTATATGTAAAAATAACATGAAAGCTCCATTTGTTTCCTCATACTCATTTTTAAATGGACGCAAGCAGTTAGATTGTTTGCATTTGTAAATGGGTCACTAACCTTCACGCTTCTGGCAGAAAAGGTTATCGATTACAGGATCCATTCCTGCATGAAAAACAGGAAAGTGTAGCAAGCGAGGATTGCAGGCTGAGATTCACAGATTTTTGGCTAAAACAGCTACGGTAATTAAAAGGGAAAAAGATAGACAAGATTTTCTTTGTTTTTTTTTTCCTTTTCACACCCTATTATCAAACCTCTGAAGACACGCAACTGACACTAAATAAAACAGCAGAAACCCTTGGAGCTTTTGCTTTTTCTCCTTTTTTCAAAAAAACAACATGTGTTAAAATGGAAGAATTAGTCTTTTAAACAACAGCTCTAGGAGCTGGTTTTCCAGGTGCACCCAAAAAAACAGGTTCTGAGTTTTACTCAATCCAAGAAACTGAGAATCATTGAGAAATTGCATAAAACTGAAATGATCACATAGGCTGTGGCTGATTGCACAACATGCTTATCCTTAATTTATTTAACACATCAAATTTTTCACATACTGAGAATCTAACCACATGAATCCAGTTTGCATAATACACTGTTTCTGTATGCGGTTGAGTTGCTTGTGCTTCATTGTGTAGCAAGAATCAGCCACCTAGTAGTAGTGTGGAGAAAGGCCTTGGGGCAATTAAAAGCTTAGTCATGCAATTAGTCAATACAGGCATCAGTTGACTTCTAGTTACAGCCTATCATTCACATGAACTGGAGCAGGGAGGAGTTGTTATAGTACAGTCTTTGCTATACTGGTATCTCCCAGGTATATTGAGCTGCAATTCTTGGAGGTTTTAAATAGATTTTGGTAGATGTCATAAGACTGAAATAAAACTCTTATTAAGAGACTTATTGTCATAAGACCCTTAGATGTCAAGCTTAGATGTCAAGCTGCATAAAGCCTATCATGACCACTGGCATTTTTTTTTAATTATATTTAAATCAATCTGTAATTCTCTTAGCTTTGATTTGGGCAGCTGACCTTTGTGATACAGCACTTACATTCCTTTCACTAGATTATAGTTAAGTACATTAACATAAAATAGGGATGCTATAAATACTCTGATGCAATATTCTCCATCACCAGGAGTACTACTTCATTGGATACAAAACACAATAGTTGACCTGATTACTGTGTTCAAGAAGGCATTACAACACTTTTAATTTGTGGTTATATTTAAGTATGGTTTTGAATTTTAGCAAGCCATTTTTTCCTTGCACTTCAGTGTTTTGCAGTGAAATGCTGGAGAAAGAAAGGTTAAGCCACCTTTTCCCAAAATTCTGTCTTCCAGATATGTTCAAATTTTCCATAGCTATAAAAGAGAATTGACATTTCAGTCCTGAAATGGTAAGTTTGTTTTTGAACCAATGCCATTAAATCCCACTGACTTCAGTTCAGAAGATCTACACATCCATTAAGTAGTAATTTAGGAAGCCAATTTCCAAATATATGTAAATAATAGAAGGCTAAAGTTAATACCTCTGAATGCTGCCTTTAATATTTTTTTCTATCTTGCAACTGATGACAGCAGTCATGAAGTTATGTTTTGAATTTTTACCAAAAATGTGAAGGTCAATTTAAAAATTGTGTTGATGGGTTGTCTGCTCATTCCTCTCTGAAAAACAAAATTGTTTCTGAGCCAGCGCACTGAATGGGAGATCATTTACCTACCAAAGAGAAAAAGTCCAGTAAATATAATTTAAGAGACCTACTGAGAATACATCTATGACGAAAGGCAATGTAAAAATCTCTTCTTCTGAATTATTATCTGATCTCCCTGCTGTGCATGCTTAAGCTACTAAAGGAGAAAAAATAAATCGGCTGTGCAAAACAAAGGAGCAGAAAATATCTGACTATTCTTTTGTCCAGTTCGCTTAACCTTTTATTGGCGTTGGCCTGACTATCCCATCCAAGGCTCTGACTTGTGCATGGAAAGTGTTTAGAACTAAAAACAAACCAAACCCACCTAGAGATAGGAATTCAGATTTGATTGAGAGGTGATTTGTTGAGTTATTTTTTATTTATTGAGTTATTTATTATTATTGTCATCATCCAATCATGTTTATGAATGAAGGACTTAAACAAGTTATTTCAGTAACCCTGAAAGCAAGCGAATGGATATGTTTTCTTTTACAAGTCACCATCAATCATAGCGTATTGAGAGCAAATCACCACTTGCCCTTCCTAGTTAATGGAGGAACATGGAGATGTTTCAATCAAAAAGAACATCTATCAAAAGTAATACGTGGTTGATGTTTCTGTCATAGCAGGTGGCAGGACCACATGACCTGAGCTGACCTTGAAAAAGGTTAATCCAAGTTGTTTCTTGGATGGGGAGCCATTAGACAAGGACTCTAACCAAGACTATAAAATTGGAAGAAAAATATGCCACTAACCCATGATCAGTCATTTCTATATTGTTGCCAAGAATATGCACATGTCCAAATAGCCACCAAGAATGAATCTTAACTAAAGGAAATCTTTACCGTTACCTGTCTCTCTCCCTATCCCTTTAAAGAAGGGTTCAAAACTTGAAAAAAATAAAATAAAAATGAACATTGCTAAAATCTCACAAAAGTCCACTTTCACAAGATTCCAACATTTCTGCTACCTTGCATGCTGTACTACCAAAACTAAAGCATTGCATTCATGGAGAGGAAGAAGAGTGGATTATCTGCCAAATCCATGCTGTACAGGACATAGGATTGAAGGGGTAGACTTTCCCACCTGCAGCCCTCTGGAGCTTTTGAAATATAACCTCCAGAAGATGAAAGCTAGAATTCCCAACATATCTGGAGGTGCAAGATTGGGAAAACTGATGTGAAGGTTTGGGAAAATCATATACTAGGTGAAAGGAAGGGGCATAAGGAACTGTTACTCTAAACAACGTGGCTAGCTATGATTGGAATCTTTCTTTGCGCTCAAGGGAAATGGTGTGGGTTTTTTTTTATGTGCATATATCATTTTATGAGAAGTGATTTTCCCAGATGGAACATAAGGACAGTAAAAGGAGCAAGACAAAGTAAACAACTTTGAATTTTATAAAGTATAACACCATACAATGGTTAATACATTGATCACAAAGGGAGACATAGCTGCTGTGGTGCATGGCAATGCTTGTTACAGCAGCATTCTGTATGCAGTTAGGGTGATCAGACATCTGGAATAAGATCAACAATGCAGATTATATAAAGCTCGTCCTCCTTTCATGTCTACTGCCTCAGGCAGACTCATTTTTGTCTACTTTTTAAATATGGTCTATTTTTTGCCTTTTCTTCAATTGCGTTCTATATCTAGGCTACAACTCCTGATGTCTGGTCTGTGACTGCAGATATATTTTTGTATGCTTTTTAATGATTAGAATTATCACTAGGGGAAGATTCTTATGCTGCGTGTTGTTTAAATCAGTGGTTCTTAACCTGGGCGATATTGCCCCCCAGGGGGCGATTTCATTTTTCAGGGGGGCGATGGAATGAAAAGGGGCGATGCGGGGGCGAAGGAACGAAAAGGGGGCGATATGGGGGCGATGGAGTGAGAGGTTTTGGGGACACTTTTGAGCCTTCCCCTGCGTCTCCGAGCCTCCTCCGCCATTTGCAGAGAGAGACAGAGAGAGACACTTGCGCTTCCCTTCTCTCTCTCTCTCTCTCTCTCTCTCCCTCATGCAGACGTGCCCCCTTGCAGGGCTCCTGATTGGCCCTGCGCCCGGGTGCTCCACCCCCTGGGAGAAGCGCGGCCAGGAAGTCCCTTTCCCTGGCTGGCCCTGTCCGAGGTGCACGTGGCCGGGGAGCCGCACGGGAAGCCCCGGGATCCCCGCTGGGAGCGGCCTGCCAGAGCCTCAGCTGAGCGGGCCAGCCCTCCCGCAAGCCGTGGCCCTGAGGGAGAGCAGCTCCTGCGATCCCCAGCCGGCGGGACCCTTGGCCCAGCTGGCCGGGAAGGCACGCCGGAGTCCCGGCTGCTTTGTCGGCGAAGAATGTGAGGTGAGCAGAAGATGGGGGGGAGACAGAGAAAGGGAGGGGGGAGGCATTGCCCCAGCTGGACCTGTGGGAGCGCCTCCTCCTGGGGCCCGACGCCGGCTTCCTTGCCCTCCTCCTCCTCCCCTTCTTCCTCCTGCTGCCCCCCGGGCGACAGTCCCGGCTGGGCCGGCGGGGGCATCACTCCCTGGGCTGTCCCTGGGCCGCTCCCCGGGCAGCCAAGCCGGCCACACTGTCAAGCCCCCGTGGGCTTGACATTCACGGGAAGGGGGGGAAGTATGCTCCAGGCGGCGGCCGCCGCACAGCCCGTTGCACAGCCAGATGCCGGTGGGTTGCGGATCGCCGGGACCGCCGCGTGGTGCAGAGTGGCCCCAGCTGCTCCAGCACGACGGACCTACTGGCGGCACGGGAGGCTCCAGCGTCGGTCCTGGCGGGAGTCAGATCGTTGCCCCGGTTCCGACCGAGGACGCCGGCGGCGCGGGAGAAAGTTTGGTGACACAGCCGACAGGGGGGGCATTCCGCGGATGCCCCATTGCCCACGACTTGAGTCCCGGGGACACCGGCAGCACATGGGACAGCCTGCCAACATGATCGTGAGCCGGAGCGTCCCTGCAGGCCCGGCGGGCAGCGGAGCTGGGTGCCTCCAGCGACGACGGGGTCTGGCGAGGCCACCATAGGCCAGGGGTGGGCACGCAGTCCGGAGCGAGAGACGTGGCTAGGGAGAAATGCCTGCGCTGGATGGCGGCGGAAGGGAGGCTGGGTCCTGGATGGCTGCTTTTCACGGCCAAATGCCGGATGCTGGGCAATTGACTGGGGTGGAACAGCAGGTGAGGAGAGAGAGAGAGAGAGAAAAAAAACGAAAGGCAGACGGTGCTGAAGGGGCGGGGAGGGGGGCAGGAGGCAGCAGAAGGCACTGAAAGGCACCCGGGGCACCACGGACCGGATCGGGGAGACGCGTTGCCGGCTCGGCTGCCAAGGGAGCAGCCCGGAGATGGCCCAGGGAGCGATGCCCCAGCCAGGACTGCCAACCGGACCGGCTCGGGGAGACGCGCTTTACATAGCCTCCCCCCACCCCGTTGTTCCGCCCCAGTCAATTGCCCAGCATCCGGCGTTTGGCTGTGAAAAGTAGCCATCTGGGACCCAGCCTCCCTTCCGCTGCCATCCAGCACAGGCGTTTCTCCCTAGCCTTGTCTCTTGCTCCAGTTCCGGCTGGGGCAGCGGCCCTGTGGGGGCATCGCTCCCTGGGCTGTCTCCGGGCCGCTCCCTGGGCAGCTGAGCCGGCCACGCATCTCCCCGATCCGGTCCGTGGTGCCCCGGGCGCCTTTCAGCGCCTTCTGCTGCCTCCTGCCCCCCTCCCTGCCCCTTCAGCACCGTCTGCCTTTCGTTTTCTCTCTCTCTCTCTCTCCTCACCTGGAGAGAGAGGGGGGAAGGAGGGAGAGGAAAGAGAGAGGGAGAGGAAAGAAAAAGAGAGAGGAAAGAGAGAAAGAGAGAGAGGAAGGAAAAAAAGTGTTTGCATAAATTGAAGAATTATTTCCTATGTTGTGATTGAGAGGTATGTTGGGGGAGGGGGGCGATGACAACTTCCTCATTGGCTCAAGGGGGCGATTTGTTCAAAAAGGTTAAGAACCACTGGTTTAAATGACATGTGATGTGAATTTTTCCATGATTGGAAAAAAGTTCAGATAGTCACCTTTATCTTTAAAAAAAAAATAAACTATGAAGATACACTGCCCTTATCCTCAAAACTTCCTAGTTATTGAACTAGACCCTCCTTATGCTTTCCATTGGTTGGTAATGGCTGCAGAAGAATGACGAGACAAGAAAAAATACCAAAAAAGGAAGAGATTCCTCCATTTCCTACCATTCTTCTGTCGTTTTAACTAATGGGTGTTTAAAAGTGGACAATTGTATTAGCGGTACAGTTCTTCCCAAAATTTGAGGGGTTCAGTTGGAAAGTTTTCCATGGGCTGTCATTTTGTTATCCTGGGTGATGGAAAGAAAAGTTGACGGTGAAGGGAGAAAAAGAAGCCTTTCTTCTTTCATTCCTTCCAAATTAGTACCACTTATGAAAGGGATTTTGGAAGTGTTTTTGTGGATCATAGGAGTGGGTTAGAAGCAGGTCGATGCTTTTCTGAACCAAAGAGCTAGTCTGAAAAAATGCCTCTTCAGACAAGATCCTTCATTTCAACTGAAGTCAATTCTTCCCCCTCTGATGACCTTATTCTTGACATTTAGAGATTAAATGTCTCTACTGTTAGAGTATAGTTGCAGCATAAGGTCATTGATTTCATTGTTTTTTCATTGTTTTAATTTTTAATTTTTAATTTAATTGTTTCTTATAAATACTTATGTTCCAACAATCAGAATAAAATCTTCCCAAAGTGGCTTTGGAGAGGGATGCCTTCGTGTTAATGTTGACTCCTGACAACTGCCTAGACAGGTTCCTACAATGTTCTTAGCAAGAGTTCAGAAGTGGTTTGCCCTTGATTGCTCCCTAGGGCTGAGTGAGTTATGATTAGGCCAAGGTCACGCAGTTGGCCTCATGCCTACAACTCACCATCTTTTGGTTTCTAGCCTTACTACCTTAAATCATTAACCAAACTGGCTCTCTAATATGGCTTGTGGTGATTGTCAACTGTCAATACTGTCAATCATTTTCTTTGACTGTGGCAAAGCATTTGACAAGGTTTTGTAGAACATTCTTACTGGCAAGTTATTAAAGTAGTGCTTGAATGGCACTACAATAAGGTGGGTCCATAACTGGGTAGTTAATTACACTCAAGAGTCAGCATAAATGGCTTTACACTGTATTGGGGAGCTAAAAATAATCTTGGGACTATATTATTCAACATTTTTAACAATGACCTGGCTCTTAGGGTTGATAGGATGATTATGAAATATGCAGTTGTGCACATTGAAGGACAGAACTCTGGTTTGAAAGGAACATGATCTTTTCAAGAGGTAAGTATTACATCTCAGACCCCATTCCTAGGAAAGGTAGATTACAGTCCCCTAGAACAGGGCTTTTCAACCTGTGGTACGCATACCACTTGTGGTACATTAACAAGTGGCAGGTGGTACACAGCCCTGCCTAGCCAAGTGTAGTGGGGGAGGGAAAGAGCCAGCGCAGGCAAGGACTTACAGTGAGAGAGTCCTCTGGAGCTGCAGTGGCATGGAGGAGAGAAGGAGGGAGGGAGGGAGATGGAGAGTAGAAGGATTCTTATGTGCTTTTGTGACTTTGAAGTTCTGGGATTTGTGCAATGTGGGCTTTGTGTTCTTAAGGAGTGTTTGGCAATTTCTATTTGGCTGATGGCTGATGTCTCCTGTTAGCTTCTATTGCTCTCCTATTGTTAGCTGTAAGTTTTGCTGCAAGGGATTTTGAAGTAGCCAGTAGCTAATTCTTAAAGGGGAATGTGCCTTTTTAAGCTAGTTCACTCAGCAGTTTGTCTTTTCTGTTTCTGGAGGCTTTTCCTTGTTTGATGAATATATGGAAGAAAAAAAATATGGGGGGGGGGTGTTTCAAATTCTTCCTTCAGAAGGAGGTGGGCATGAGAAAGAGGGAGGCAGGGAAGGAGGGAGGGAGGGAAGTCCTGCTTTAGCACTTGGCCACCAGCAGCCCTGCCATTGACTTTGCTTGTCAAAAGGTTGCAAAAGGGGATCACATGACCCTGGGACACTGTGACCATCATAAATATGAATCAGTTGCCAAGCATCCAAATATAAATCACATGACCCTGGGCATGCTGCAGTGGTCATAAGTGTGAAAATGGTCATAAGTCATTTCAGTGCAATTGCAACTTTGAACAGGGTTGTTTTTTTTTGGTCATCAAGTTTTTGACACCTTGCTAGGTGGTACTCGAATATTGCCATATCCCAAAAGTGGTACAATTGGTGAAAAGGTTGAAAAGCCCTGCCCTAGAACCATAAGTCTGGGGAACTCCATTGCCAATTCAGAAATGGAGTCAAGGAGTTCAGGCAGGGAAGTTGTTATGGTGCTTTTAATTGTTTTACATTAGGCATTTAAATTGTCCTATGAATGAATGTACCCTGCAGCATAGGAAGCATGCTTTATTGTCCTTCAGCCCTGAAAGGGAATTTGGAAATAACTAGGTCAGTTCTTTCCAAGGTTTTGTGGAACAGTAAATTCAAAGTTCCCTAACCTTTCCCCAAATTCCAAGTAGCACAGAATTTTTTCTTTAATCATCCAGGGACGTGGGAAAGACTTGCTATCCCTGTTAGTGCACCTGATCGTGTGCATTTTTCTTGGTTCTTTGTTTTTCATTCTTGTTTTCTTGGAGTGATAGGATTGGGAATTTTGGAGCAAGCCACGTGTCTGCTGCTCACACTGAAAAAAATGTTCTGTCATTGGAATGGGCTCAAAGCAACAACACCCTAGCTCACTATAGGGAGAAGAGGAAATGTATGAGGTGATGGATCGTGACTGCATCTGCTGGTGCTGTCCTCAAGGGTTTATTTTTTGGAACACTGTATCCTCCCATCCCAACCCCATTCCCTCAGTTTATACCAGTCCTTTCCCCTGGAAACTACAAGTTAAAGAACTTGCCATTGCAGTAGACCACGGGTGTCAAACTCACCACGTCACGTGACGTGTCGCGACGTATCGCGACTCTTTTTGCATTGCCGGCAATGGGGTGGGCGCGGCTTCGGTATGATCAAACCGGCCCACGGGCCGGCAGTTTGACACCCCTGCAGTAGACTTTCAATAGGAACATTGCTTCATTGACTGAAACAAGCACGGCTGTTGTGCTATCACCATTACCGAGAGAAGACAGCAGATTCGAATGGGATTGTATTGATCAGGGGTGTCAAACTGCTGGCCCCCGGGCTGGATGGTCATGCCGAAACCGCACCCACCCCATTGCCAGCAATGAAAAAAAGTTGCGACATGTCACATGACATTGCGAGTTTGACACCCCTGGTATTGATGATGGATTGGCTTCTTTGGGGATGTATTTCTTGCTGGACCAGCATCTGACCAGTTTTTTAATTCCATAAGCACTCTATCCCAGCTGAGGGAGACATGGCAGGGAGCATTGTGCAATTGGAGGTCATGATGGTCTGGATGAGACAGAACAGACCGAATCTGAACCCAAGTAAGTCAGAATCATTCTTTGTACATTAGGTTCTCTGTTGTCACTAGTGTTATCTCTGTTGTCTCTCTTACACATGAAATAACAGGTTAGGCTTTGGGGGTCCTTTAAGACTCATGGTACCTGCAAGAAGACTACATAAAGGCTGTGACTAGAGGAGCCTTTGCCTAGCTACAGCTGTGCACCACTTGCAATTCTACCTGGTACAGAGGCATTTGAATTTGGTAACTCACCTTTTCATCACTTCCTGGATGGTCTACTAAAATGCATTTCATATTTAAAAACTATGCCTCCAACACTGCTCCCATCATGAAATTAGAATGCAGAACCGTATGGAGCATTTGGTATGTACTCTGTAGTACATTGGCAAAAACTAAATGCAGGATAAAAAAAATTCCAGTAAATAAATAAATAAAGCAATCCTATGCATGTTTACCAAAGACAAGTACAGCTGATTTTAGTGCCAAAGCGGGTCCTTTGGCAGCCAGCTCCCTAGATCGAATGGGAGCAGCGAGCAATGGTCCCAAGACAACTCTTGGATGAACATGAAAGAGAGATCCAGGGAGATTGCAATTGCTGGTAGGGGTAGTCACAGAGTCCTGGTTTCCATCTTTCCTCTCAGCTGGCTTTTAACTGCGTATTTCAAAGGGTTTTTTTTTCTTTTAATCTGATACTTATTTTTAAAAGTTAACTAACTGGTTGAAAGCCGATTTACTCTACTTGCCTGCTGGATGTTAATGTTAAATTTCTTTTGTTGCTTTATCAGGGTTTAGTTTGGTTTGGTTTTGGTTTTGGTTTTTTCAGCTCTGAACTACTTTTTGCTTTCTGTATGGAAGCTAAGGGCAACTTTCTGAGTAGTGAAACTGACCAGACTGGATTCACAACTATATCGGATTTCACTACAGGATTTAACTCTTAAAAAACTCTGGTCTGGATTTTTTCTTTTTTAATTTTTGATGAAACTTTTTTTTCTTCACACCTTCATCACGAGAAATATCATTTTAATGTTCTCTGCAGCCATTTTGTTACAGTATATTTATCCTTTTTGTCTTTGAAAGGAATTGTTTTCTTTGGTTGTGTAAGTTCAGACACAAAGAGAGTCTGCTTTTATTAAAAACGCAAATAATGCACCAAGTTAAATCCTGGTGGCCTACCTTCTCAGAAAAAGAAAAAAAAGCTACTCAAATAAAAATGGAAAAAGATGGCATTTGATTCTCTCAAATCAACAAGCTCCGTGTAAGAATATGTCACAGAAATCAAATGCAGAGAGTCTGAACAAAGGTTTAGGTGCATAGGTCCAGCTTTTCCAATCTGATCCTCCTGAAATGTGTTGATCTTCAGTTCCCCATAACTGATGATGGCAGAGCATAATAGGGATTGAACTTCAACATGTTTGGAAAATACTAGATTGGAGAAGGTTGATGAAGATGTTTGTGTTATCGTTTATCATTGGGAACAGTGGATGTGGAGATGGCAGTAGAGGGCATCTAAGCTGGGTTATACCTAAACTAATAGAAAGGTGGTCCAATTGACTGAGGTCACTTTGAGAAGATCCAGCAGACCTGGAAGGATCAGAAAGGTAGGGGAGGCAATAAAAAGATAGAAGAGACTGTGAGAAGCAGTAGAAGAAGAAGAATAACTTTATTACGGTCATAGACCAGCAATAGACATCACTTTTTACAATATATTAAGAAAAAAATAAAATAAAGATAGTACTGACATTAATAATAAATAATAACATCCCTGTTTTTTTTAAAAAAATACATGTTCTCAAAATGTTAGGGTCACTCCCTAGTTTACATGAGTGGAAAGCCGATAAGTAATAATAATAATAATAATAATAAAGTTGGAAGGGACCTTGGAGGTCATCGAGTCCAACCCCCTGCTCAGGCAGGAAACCCTATACCATTTCGGACATGTGGCTGTCCAGTCTCTTCTTAAAAACTTCCAGTGTTGGAGCATTCACCGCTTCTGGAGGCAGGCTGTTCCACTGGTGTGTGAGTAAGTGTGTGAGTAAATGTAATGTTCCAAAAATTATTAGAGATATCTCCAAAAAATTGGCACAAGTTGACGGCTATAAATCTGTAACCAATTTTTTTCTTGTGGACATTGCTGCAACACAGTATTTTGCCACTGCATGCGTGATAGAAGGGTTTAAGTCCTGGAGGAGAAAGCCTACATAAAAATTGTCTGCCTTCCCTGGCAATCTCTCTAATAAGGGAAGAATATATGCTGACCTATAAACTCGGTATAACTCACAGTACAATAAAACATGTGAGATGTCTTCGACTTCTCCGTTACCACGTATACATACCCGTTCTGCTATTGGTGTTCTCTTATACCTGCCCTGGAGGAGTGCTGAGGGAAGAATGTTAAATCTGGCTCTGAAGAAAGCTATTCTTTGTTTTGGGAAGGTCAGATCATTCAGATATCTTGCCGATTCCCACACACCCTGTTTGATTCTATCCCTACTGTG
The DNA here is from genome assembly GCA_023970755.1 of Azemiops feae. Taxonomy (NCBI): domain Eukaryota; kingdom Metazoa; phylum Chordata; class Lepidosauria; order Squamata; family Viperidae; genus Azemiops; species Azemiops feae. The sequence continues at coordinate 832,183 of JALGBA010004089.1, read as the reverse complement.
GCGAGGCAACCTATTTAGTTCTTCTTGGAACTCCATGTCCTTTATTCTATTGAATACTACTTGCTTTGCTTGGTCAAAGCCTAGGGACATTAAGAATACCAAAGAGAGCCCATAAGAGCCCAGTTTATGATCTATCGCCTGCTTCCAGGGGGAGGGGAAGTTGTCAGTCAGCACTAATGGGGACAGTCCCTCTGGAAAGAAATGCATTTTAAGCCAGTGAATGATCATCATCTTCCAGGCTCTTACCTGAATTTGGGGCATGCCTGTCTCAATTCTTAATTGGGCATTTGGGGTTCCTTTGGGTGCAGCTAAGATGGCTCGCAGGAATTTGGTTTGTATGGTTTCAAGCAAGCTTTTCTTTGCAAGGATTCCTGTTTGTGCCCCATATAGAATTTGCGCCAATGTTTTGGCCTCGAAAAGTTTTAAGGCAGCAGGTACCAATTGACCTCCGGCTGTGTAAAAGTAATGCCTGATTGCATTCAAGGACCTATTGGCTGCTGGCAATGCATGATCCAGGTGTGCCCTCCATGTCCCCTGCGAGTGGAAAACCACCCCAAGGTATCTAAATGTTCTAACCTGTTCCAAACTGTGTCCTTCTATTTTCCAGGAGTATTGACTGGGTCTTTTAGCAAAAACTAAAATTTTTGATTTATCAAAGTTAAGGAGAAGCAATAGAAGAAAGATATTCTGATTGAATTGTATGCAGCTACATACAACTCTGTTTGTTCTCTAACATTTTTCAATATCTGTAGCTTTAATTTATGTGAAGGAAATCACAGTTTCTGGCCCAGAAAGTATATGTATGAATAACTGTAGCATTTCAGGCCTGTACATGTAATGATCTGTATGGTTTCTTGATTTTGTTGTCTGTGTGCATATATGCATACCAAGTCTCAAATAGCCCTAAGTGTACAATGGCTCTCTTCCCCTCCCACCCCATTTTCCTTGTTTTATCTAAAGATCAGGGGCCAATTCTTGGGGAAACTAAGGTATGTTTCTTAAACTGATTGATATCACATTGTGTTTACGCAACCTAATCCATTGCTGGATTACAGTTAGTGAGTTCTCTATACTGTATAATTAAACTTGCCATCTGAATATAAGATTATAAATTAGCATCAGATAAATAATGTATCTTTCATATAATTGACAAAAAGATTTTACTTTCCATTTTCTTTACCTTCTTTCTGTTATTTGTGAGCAAATTTTTACACCTTGAGGGTTTTTAAAAAAATAAAATAAAATGATTTCCCCGGGACAGAAATTTAGAAATTATAGTGAAACTGTAGTGCCACAGCCAATCCTCCAGGTGGCAGGTTTTGCTAGTTTTTCACTCTGCATACTCTTACTCCACATGCTATATTATACATCTAAATCACTTTACAAAACTGGATTTTTAAATCCATAGAGCATTCTTATCTCTGCAAGTCCTTACTTCCCTTCTTTCAGGGAAGCCACTCTTCCCTTCCCAACCAGGAATCAACACCTGATCTGTACACTTACCTTTTCTCTTCCAACTTCTCTCAGCTACTCAGTTCAATCAAATTATAGTCTTTCCTCTCTTCCTCTCTACTTCTTTGTCTTTCAATTTTGGGATAGACTGGCAGGATCTCCTGCAATAATTGAGTCCCTCCCCAGGACCCTAGTCTTCATCGCTATTTACCTCAAGACACCAATGAGACTGTTGACTCAAAATCTCACCAGCTCATCAGGCCTTGTGACAGAGCAGCTATCCTCCAAGGCCAAAAGTGAGTTACTTTTTCTCCTTTTGCTCACTTCCTTGGCTGGCTCACACCAGGAGAACAGCAATCAGACTAGGCCGCTAAAACTCAAGTGCCATATTTTGTACCTCTGCAGCAAATAAATGAACATATTTTATCACACTCTGCAATCAGAGGTTATAGTAGCACTGAGTTTTGTGGGCTACAGTCCTTTCTTCAGATGTAAGGAAAGTGTGGTCCTCGTTCACACAATATGTTAAGAACATGAGTAACTTAATGGGATTTGTTGAATGAATGACATTTGAGTGGGTTCACAGATCAGGCTAAGCTAAAATCTATGCTTTATAAACTATTGAACATGAAGCCAAACATACATACATGGATATGTTAAACTATTGCTGCTCCAGTTAAACAAACTGCTATGGTACCAGTAGCAGCCTGCTGGTATCCATCTTTCTTTCTTGCTCAGCTTTGGCTGTTGCTCCAGTTGTTTCCTTTCCTGGAATGGGAGGCAATGAGTTCAGTCAATCATGCCATTTCTCAATCGGATTACTACCACTCATTCTATATTCCCCTGCAGGCATTTTCAGCCTGTGATCCATAGGCCATACGCAGCCCTGGACAGCTAGTAATTGGCCCCAGAAGATTGTAAAAAATACTTTAAAATTAAGGAACTTTGCGATTTATATACATTAACTATATATTTGATATGCAGCCCAAGACGATTCCTGTCCACTCAATGTGGCCCAGGCAAGCCAGAAGGTTGGGCAACCATGTTCTACTGCCTTTGTAGCCCATATGGAAATTTACATTAGTATAGAAGGCAAATATTGGACAATATCAGACCCATTATTCTTACATAAAACCATTATTATGGGACAACACAGGCTACCATTATTTTTTAATGTATGTTTGGTGGAAAACAATTGTACTGGCGCAGAAATTTAGGAAAGGGATTCCATTTTTCTCTGTATTGTTCTGTATATAACAGCTCCCCTTTAGATGTCTAAAAGCAAGCCTCTGCATTTCCCTGCCTCTTCTTATTCTTCAATGCTTTCTTATGCAGTCTAGCTCAAGAATCACAGCCTTTTAACCCCAAGGTTTAACCCCAAGGTTTCTTATGCACAAATAGGCTGATGGATGAGCTGCTGCACTCACATAAAATTTTGTTAGCACTTACTCATACTTATTACGTGTATGCATGTATAAACAATGTCTGCACTTAATAAGAATGAGTAAGTACAATAGCATACTATATAAGATGGGAAACCCGTTCTAGAATGAACCTCCTTGCGTTATATATTCAAGATGGACAGTATTTAATATTTATTTGCTATGTATATGTAGGGATGTGGGTCTATATATATGTTGTACATAGTATGTTTTAGGTGTGTGTCATGTATGTTTCACTTTGAGAGCGGGCAACTAAATTTCATTTTTGATGTGTGCCATTGTGCCCACAATATAAAAATGACAATAAAGGTTATCTTATCTTATCTTCAGCATAGATTTAATGCCTACTAATAGTGCTATATATTAACCAGAATGATCAGGGTTATCTTGCCAGCCAAAAGGACATTCTTCCGTTGAACATTGACATGTCTTACTTTATTGTCTTGCCTATAAATATTTATGAACTATGTTCTATTCCGGAATTAAAGTTGTTTTGCTTTGCTCAATAAAGTTTGTAACTTCATTTGGGTATTCATTTCCTCCAATTCAAGATATAGGTTTTATCCCTTAGATTTAGAAAACCCAATACAGCTTGGAGCCTGAGATCTTTGCAGTCACCTGTTCCAAGCAGAATTGGTCTGCCAAATGCCTATTGTGAATGTCTTCTGAGGTTCCCCCATATTGGGCCATGGGAGGGAAAGAGTGTGGTAGTGACTCCCCTCTGAGGGAAGAAGTGAGGATGCCTCCTTCCTCCTGATGTTCTGGAAACTTGGTCGAACTTGATTATTCTGGGAAGAACTTCAGCAAGTAATACTGTATTGCCATTAGGAGATGCTATTGCAATTTATTGTTTTATGGGCATTTATAGGGTATTATGGTGTATTATGTACTGTATATTACATGTGTCCTGCTTAGTTTATTGTACTGTAAGTGATGCAGAAGTTTCATAAATGATGAATACATAAATGATTTGCTTTGAAACTTGGAGGCATCTGTGCAATATCTGTGCCATACATATTGAATAAATTAAATATATTTACATAACAGATTTCTCTGGCCTGGGAATCATGGGCTTATCCCTCACCAGTTTCATCATTTACATCTTCTGGAATGTTCCCCCCCTCTAGTCAGTTTCTCTGGAATTCCATGTGACCTTCATCTAACTCTGCTTATCTTCCACGATCACCTAAGATTGGCTGGATGCTTCCATTTGCTATATGAGCAAAATATAGTTTCATAATTTGCATATGAAACTGCATATAACACTCCTATATTATAGAAGCATAAATCCAAAACATCCTTCACAAGAACTGCGGAAATTTTGCCTTTAATACAAGAGCTTGTTGAAAAAAAAATATAAAAGAAAAATACAAATTAAGAGTCTTCATAGCTCCTTCTGTTAATTGTCATTAGGGTCAAATCACAATAAAATGTAAGAAGTATAGCTTGTATCAGTGATAAGCAAAGTGGCTACAGTAGTCACAACAGTAACAACTGATATTATGAAACATTCCATTTTTCTGTGTTAATTAAGATTTGCAAGAAAACTCATAGCCCTTATCTTGATTCAATTTAACAGAATTACTTCATGGTAAATTCTAATTTTGTGCTGGAATCTCTCTTCAAAATGCATTTTGCAATTACACGCTTAAGCAGGAACACTATTTCTGACAGCTACCTCATGGGAAAGAAAGAAATGTAAAATGAGTTTTGGAAATTTAAATTTATTAATATTTTTAAGATGTGCTTTTGATGGAATCTTAACCAGTTGCTTTATATATATTTCTCTATGTAGCATAATCATACAAGGAAATACAGTGGACAATATACAGTATGTGGATGAAACTTAGCATTTTAAGGCAAATGACATATTGGCAAGGGCTATCCATCACTGGATGATGAGTGTTATAATCTAACAGACCTCCATTAGATACTAACCATTTCTAATCATTTCCAGTTGCCAACATAAAGTTAGGTGTGATATATATGACACTTACTCCTAGTAGTACTGTATTAGTACTATCTTGAGAAAGTTTACACGGAAAGTATATTTTTATTGAACTCATCACGGAAAATCTAATTATTGTTAAATAAATTTGGCTGAACCTTTTGCCTCTTTGCTGTGTGATTTAAAGTGAACTTTTGTATTTTCAAATCTGAACTTTGATTGCTGCTCTTGCCCACCTGGGTTTTCAGGTTTGGCATCAGTGGAGAACCCAGTGGAGGGGCACGAGTGACTTTTGTAATCTTGTGAAACATTAAGGACTTTCAGAGAATCTGCTCTGCAAATAACAAGATATGAGCAGGGTTTTTTTCTAACCATTCCATCCAGATGATGCACACATCATCTCTGCTAGACCTGCTGGATTCAAGCTAGGGTGGCCTATGGAGACCCCAAGAGTGTTAGTCCTCAGAGATTTTCAATTTGCTGCCAAGTAACATTGAGTCCAGAGCAGCACAGGAGCTCATGGCTCTACATGGTAACCATGGACTTATTCTGAAGACAGCTCAGGGCATACCAGTCATTGCATTTCGTGTTTTTGTCTTGGAGTAGCTGCAACATGATCTGGCACTGAAGGGCATTTCAATGACATTTCAGGACATTGAAGGCAGATCGCTCTTTGATTGCCTTTTTTTGTTGGTATCATCACACCCCCATAGAGATAAGGGTCCAAAGGGAGCTTGGATTTTTCCCAAATGTCTGGTGGTGGCAGGAATGTGTCTGCCTGAGCTGCAGGTGAAAACTGTGGCCCAAAGGACCTTTGCACAGATTCACCTAATGTGCCAAATGTTCGTAGATGTTATTCCTAGATCAGGAAAGCGTTTAGACAGTCACTCATGTCTTAGTCACCTCACAAATGGATTGTTGTAATGGGGCTGCCCATAAAAACCATTTAGAAACTACAGCTGGTCCAGAGTGTACAATAGCAACCTAGGCACTGATAGGCATGTGCACTATATGCATGTGGCATTGTTGCACACTGCACTGGTTGCCATTTGACTTCTGGATGTAGTTCAAGGGGCTCTTCATAGTAAAGAATTTGATTATCTGAGGAACTTCCTGTCTCCCATTGTTTCTGCTCATCCAGTAAGATTGTGCAAGGAGGGCGTGTTCAAGTTCTCCTTGATAAAACAATATCGTCTATTAGGAAACCATATCATCTTTGTAATAGCATCTGGGCTCTGAAATAACATCCCTGAGAGATTTGTTTGATTCCAGTTCTGAAAACCTTTGAAAACCTGGCTATACCTATAGGGTTGTAGTGGTTATACCTATAGGCTATACCTAGAGGATTGTGTATGTTTGTTCTTCTACTTGAGGGTTAGATTGGTGTTGTGGTTAAAGCACGAGGTTAGAAACCAGGACCTTGTGGGTTCTAGTTCCACCTTGGGCACAAAGCCAGTTGGATGACCTTAGGCCAGTCACTCTCTCTCAGCCCTAGGGAGGAGACAATGGCAAGAATAGCAGGATTTTTGTTTTTTGTTTTTGAAAAACCTGCCAAGAAAACTGCAGGGACTTGTCCAGGCAGTCTCTGAGAATCTAACATGAGTGATAAAAAGAAAAAAAACTAGGGTTGCATATATTTCTTCTTTTGCTTCATATATATCATTTTTACTCAACATACATTAACTATTTTTTATTTCAGTATTTGTTATATTTTTAAAAAAATTATATAAACCAGAGGTCCCCAACCCCCTGGCTATGGCCTATTTGGAACCAGGCTACGCGAGAGGTGGACTAGAGTGCACACATGCATGCAACTCAACTCGCGCAAGCAGCAGAGTGACACGCATGCACATACATGTGCAGCTCCACTTGCAATCAAGCTGTGTGTGCATGCAGATGGGCACCAGCTTGGCACTGGTGTGAGTTGAGCTGCATGTGCGCACCAGGCTGCCACTCGCATGACCCAGTTCTTCTCTCCTCCCCCCAACCAGGCTGCTAAGCTGCAAAGATTGGGGACCACTGGTATAAGCCACCCTGGACTTAGGCTTACTATTATTCTTTTTTTTTTTGTGTAAAAGTTTTATTGATTTTTTACAATAACAACCTTAGTGCCTGGTGTACAGCGTGTTGTCTTGGTTCATAATTTTTTTAGAAAAGAATATACAATTAATAATAGTTAATAAACCATCAATAATAATTAATTTTTATATTTCCATAATTAATATATCAATTGATAATATATTTCCTTGATCTTCTCTTCACCCAGTAGTATTCTCCTTCTACAACATTAAACAAATATAATTTCTAATATTTGATATTTTCCATATTTAAATGATTAAATAAAAACATTTTCTTCTATATTTATACCAACAATAGTAGCGTCCATATGTAGCTTTTTTTTTCTTATCAGCTTATGTTATTTTCATAAGAGTCATCTTATTGATTCACCATGTATCTTATTTTCATAAATCTTGTTTAAGCTCAATTTTCCATAATATTCAAACAATTCTTGTCAATCATATTTTTCCCAGTATTTAACATCTAAATATCCAAATATTCCATTTAAATACATCATCCCAGTATTTTCATTTCATATATTATAAAAATACTATACTACTTATCTATCATAACATCTACTCATAACATCTTTCTAGTCAATTTATATTTCACTATTTGTAAAAATTAGTTAAATCACTATATATCCTTTTTTTCAGAGTTCTTATTAAGCCTAATTTCCCCTCAATATTTCAATCATTCCTTAATCCTAAATCTTTTCAAACTTACTTTGTCTTTAAAATTCAAACTTTTCCTTCACTTACAACATCCTAATATTTTTACATTTTGTATCTTATAAAAAAATACTATATTACTTATATCTCTTATCCCACTTATTCTAAAGTCCCTTTATGGCTAAAGTTATTTGTTTATTTAGCCATATTCAAACAAGTGTTTACTCATATAATATTCCATCTGGTAGAGCAAATCCAGTCTCTTCAGCCCGTCTCTAATCTTCTTCCTTTGCCAAGTTGTTTTCCAAATTAATATTTTCAACTTGTCCAGTTCTTGTATTTTTGTAATTATTGTTAGGAGTAGAGGATACATAGTAGATAGGATGTATGCTTTTTGTCTCCCAAACAATGATTCTCCTAGTAGTGTCCATTTTGTTAAGTCTTTTTTCTTCTCAGGTTTATTTTGACATTCTAATACATAAGGTATCTTTTCCATATTTATTATTGTATCCAAGTCTTGTAAGTTTTTTTTTGTTTGTATTCAAGTTATAATTCCCTTCATTTGTAACTTCACCAGTTAAATCATTTTTTTCTAGTTCACATTCTGTTGTCGGGATTGTTTGTTCATTCTTTACCATCATTCTTTGGATATTTTTTTATTGTAGATTTAAGTTAGAAGTATATTCACTTATAGTGTTAAAGTTATGTTTAATCTCCTTGTGGTTTAAATCTATTGTAGTTTGTATCTGTCGTAGCATTGCATAAATTTTGTCTTGGAAAGTATTTGTCTTGTCTTGAAGTGTGTCTAAAGGTTTTTGATCTTTCAGGCTAAATCTTTCAGGAGTAGATATTATGTGTGGTTTTCTATCATTTTTTGATAAGTATGTCATATCCATGTTGTCTCCCCCTTTCGAGTAGTCCGTCATAAATACCATAATCTCTGTAGTTAGCCTTGTCAAGCTAACCAAAACTCAAAATACACACAGTCCAATTTTGTATAGTTCTTGTTTTTATATATAATTTTTGTAATCCACTGTAATTTTCAGTTGTCAAGGTTTCAGTAAAATCAATATTTTATAACAATTCTTTCTTTCAGGAGTCAATTGTCAATTCAATATATTTAGCCAGCTTAAATCCTTCCTGTAACTTCCCTTCTCAATAATTTATCATAGATCAAAGTTTTTAAACAGTTCATAAATTTAAACCACAATCAAAGTATTTCTTTTCCTTCAAACACTTTCCAATCTTATCAGCTGGCCCAGTATGTAATCTCTTCTCTGTTCCTTAGCAACTATCTTCTTAAAAGTTACTAGAGTTCATGGGAACAGATTTTTTTTTCTTTGTTTCTGGGCATTGTCTTTAATGTGCTATATTCTCACTGTCCACTAGATGTCAGCAAATATTTATTTTCCAGCTCTTTCAGACTAAAAGTTATTTTTCTTTTTTTTATGTAATTCAATCAAAATCCTTTAAAATAAAATCTTAGCAGTTTGTTTCAGTTTCTACGTTTGATCAGATTGTAGTATTTTGAATTTAATTTCAGCAAGGTTCTTTCCTCCTTAAAGGTTAATTCGCCACTTCCATCTATGGGGGAATGGAAATGTAATCCCCTCCCCTCACTTTCGGAGGTTGTTTGCTTTGGGGATCTTTCCCAGGGACTTAGTTGCAAAATAAGGGAGAGAAGATCAAATACTCTCACCAATTCCAAGCACGCTGTTCACCGTTGTTCTTGGTAGTGCTCTTGGACTTCGGCTGCAGTAGCTTGGGCTAGACGCTGGCATGTGGCTAGCCTTTCTCCTGTCGGGTTCGGAGGGCTTTCCCCGGATCAAATGAAGTGATTGCCATCGCTTCGTGATCAACGGGGCGCCCCTCCTTTGCGGTCAGCTCTCCAGGGCGACTTCGGACCCATCTAAGGTCCCCTTGGCAGAGCAAAATTAGCCGTGGGGAGCGGAAGTCTGTTCTCATGCGGCCATGCGCTACTAGCGCAAATTGGAAGTCCAGGCTTACTATCATTCTTATCATGTGAGAAATGTGTTCAATAAATGCCAAAATGAATGTCACTTTATTCTCTGTCAACATTCTTGATAACTGATGGTTTTCCAGAATTTGGTCCTTGATATTTACTCAGAAATGATATTGATGGAACTGATGTGTTATGATACCATCTGGCATTCACAATATTGACAGATGTTCTCCCGACAGGGAATACTCATCTTCTTTGGCTCAGCAGAAGGGCATGAATTTTACCACCTGTATGACAAGCAGATCTCTTAATTCCTTTCATATTTTCCTCAAGAAAAATCATTTTCTCTTTTTAAAACAAAGCTGAGAAGTGAGGAATGAGAAGAAGAAACAAGGCATCTTTCATCTCCCTAGAATTAACTGAGTGGAATGCTTGGGATTGTGAAAGCAACCAAGTCAGAGAGAAATCTATTTCAAGAAAAATGGCTACCTCTGAAAAGACTAATAAATGTTTAGCTGGAAACATTGCCTAAAATTAGTTTTCAGTGTGGGTGCTCAAATCTCATTTATTGACTGATATTTATGTTCTCTAGATCAGGGCTTTTCAACCTTTTCACCGATTGTACCACTTTTAGGATATGGCAATATTCAAGTACCACCTAGCAAGGTGTCAAAAACTTGATGACCAAAAACAAACCGTTCAAAGTTGCAATTGCACTGAAATGACTTATGACCATTTTCACACTTATGACCATTGCAGCATGCCCAGGGTCATGTGATTTATATTTGGATGCTTGGCAACTGATTCATATTTATGATGGTCACAGTGTCCCAGGGTCATGTGATCCCCTTTTGCAACCTTTTGACAAGTAAAGTCAATGGCAGGGCTGCTGGTGGCCAAGTGCTAAGGCAGGACTTCCCTCCCTCCCTCCTTCCCTGCCTCCCTCTTTCTCATGCCCACCTCCTTCTGAAGGAAGAATTTGAAACCCCCCCCCATATTTTTTTCTTTTCCATATATTCATCAAACAAGGAAAAGCCTCCAGAAACAGAAAAGACAAACTGCTGAGTGAACTAGCTTAAAAAGGCACATTTCCCTTTAAGAATTAGCTACTGGCTAGAAAGGAAAGTAAGGAAGAAAAAAAAAGGTAGTAAGTATTGGCTGCCGGCTAAGGCAGCCTCCCCAAATGGCTCCATTCATAAATAAAAGAATCTACAGGCAAAATCCATTCAGGAAAAAATACTTTAAAATCCCTTGCAGCAAAACTTACAGCTAACAATAGCAGAGCAATAGAAGCTAACACCAGCCATCAGCCAAATAGAAATTGCCAAACACTCCTTAAGAACACAAAGCCCACATTGCACAAATCCCAGAACTTCAAAGTCACAAAAGCACATAAGAATCCTTCCACTCTCCATCTCCTCCCTCTTTCTCATGGGGAGGGTGAGCCAGAACTGAGCCTGGGCCCTTTGTCTCTCCCCAGCCACTGCAGCTCCAGAGGACTCTCTCACTGTAAGTCCTTGCCTGCGCTGGCTCTTTCCCTCCCCCACTACACTTGGCTAGGCAGGGCTGCGTACCACCTGCCACTTGTTAATGTACCACAAGTGGTACGCGTACCACAGGTTGAAAAGCCCTGCTCTAGATACATCAAGTAACTTGCTTGCTTTTGTGCAATGTGGAACTTCATTACATCATAGCTGTTTCTAAACTAGAAAAAAGAGCAGCATTATTCTGTGATCTGTCAGAACTTTATCTTTTCCTGTATATTTTTCCATTGAAGGGTCTGTAAGGTCAGTAGTTCTGTATTTTATCTCCTCCACCACTAAATGTTTTACATACGATTACTGAAAGTAAAAAAAAAAAATGTTTACCCATTCTCTTTTCTTGTAACTACAAATAGATCTTGGGAGATTGATCTATCTCCCAGAAGAGTAGAGCTAATTTCCCTAGCCTCTTGCCTTAGCATTAAAAGACCAGGAACTCTATAATTACATTTTCATTATTTTTTTTCTGTAAGTTAAGTTGGCTGTGGTGGCCTTCATCTCTTCCACACCAGGAATAAGTGAGACCACACCAGGTAATGGCCTCCCCCTGGAGGACAGGTGGAAGCAGGAGTAACTACCAAGTTTCTAAGCCAAGGCAGGGGGCCAAGCTAGTCTGCAGATCTCTAGGAGTTTTGAGACCTCCAGCCTTCATACTATGGACTCAGCCCTAATGATGCAATATATTTAGTAAAACATTCCATTGAATTATATATTTTATATTCTTTCATCAAAGTCTAAAAAAGGTTTTCAGTTAACTAGATTTATCAAATTATCATATATCTTTACACCAAAAGTTCTTGATTCCTTGCTCCATCCAAGATTTAAATATTCTTCTACTATCTTGTCAATTTTATTAGACAACAATTTCCAGAATATCCAGCACCATAATGAAAAAGAAAGAACATAATACAATTATTGCTAATAGATGTCTATGGAGATTCTCAATCATCCAGGTCATGGTTGTCCTAAAAGTGCTTTTTGAAAGACAACTAGTTTTTCCCCCCCTTGAAAATGTTTGGCTTCTCATCCAAGAAGCTTCTTCAGTTCTGGAAATGAAGTTCTGAAGTTCTGGAACTGAGGTTCGGAAACTGAAGAAGCTTCTTGGATAAAAAGTGAAATAATTTTAAGGAAAAAAACCCCAAGAAAGTCCAATTGCTAATTGGATGTTGTTCAACACTAATTGCTTGTCACAGGGGCTATATTCACATAATACATTGAATTAACAAATTAACCAAAGACAAATTAGTCTATCCTGTTATAACCTGTGTTGCTAGTTTGTCTCAATATGTTCTGCAAATCTAGAAAATTAGGTTAATTCCATAAATCATGATTAAATTATAAATAGGTCATAGGCAGATAAACAAAATTCCTGTGTGCCTTGTTTTTTTCCCCACATTAATCTTGCATTACTTATTGACTTTTGCTATTTGGTAGTATCAGACATTTTGTTTATTTGTTTCTTTTTCTTGTTCTCTATTTACTTATTTACTTACTTAGCTTAAATGTCATTCCATTGACTCTAAACAAATTTGGTATATTGAATTAATATAGCAGTAGTACATTTTTATATCTGAATACAAAATTTATATTGGTGCAATATTTTTAATAGACCAATTGCTCACTCACGCAAGCTTTTCAAGACATCTTTGTCAGGCAAGATGGTAAAAGTCCAGGAAAAAAGCTTGAGGGGGGAATAGGTGCCTTGTGCTACTTCTATACCAAGTTAATTTTAGATGTACTAAAATGTAGAATTATAGGACTAGAAATTCCCTTGAAGCTATTTTATCTGACCTCATGCTCTGTGCAGACATTCTTGTATAATTAGACCATTGCAAAGAATTTTCTTTCACAATTCTGCATCAGATGTCATCAAGACTCCAGAGGGGGGGAACAGCCCACCACCTCTTTATTTGGTGTTGAACTTTTCTCATTGTCAAGATTTTTTCCACTCATAAATTGTAATCTACTCTGTTCCTGTTCAGATTAGATCTAGTACACTGATAGTCCTTCATAGTGTTTTTTTGTCTCCACTTAGTCCCTTCTTCAATAGCTTGCTCAGAGAACTTTTTTTCTATGCCTTTAACCAACCTTGTTACCGTTCTCAGAAACTGCTTCAATTTATCTTTATTAAAGGTGGGCAGCCTTTTGAACATATACTGCCAGGAGGTGGCTCTGACATTGCACAGATAACAGTTTGGTCTAGTGCAGGGGTAGGCAACCTTGGCTCTTTTATGACTCGTGGACTTCAACTCCCAGAATTCCTGAGCCAGCCATGCTGGCTCAGGAATTCTGGGAGTTGAAGTCCACGAGTCATAAAAGAGCCAAAGTTGCCTACCCCTGGTCTAGTGATTAAGGCACCAGGCAAGAAAGCCAGAGACTGTGAGTTCAAGTCATGTTTAAGCCAATGAAAGCCAGTTGGGTGTCTTTCGATCAGTCACTCTCTCTAAGCCCAACCCATCTCACAGGTCTGTCGTTGTTGTGGGGAAAACGGGAGAAAGAAGGTATGTTGGATATGTTCGCTGCCTTGAGTTAGTTGCAAAAATAATAAAGGCAGGATACAAGTAAATAAATTAAATAAAAATAAATAATGCTTTCACTATAACAATCATAATCAAACTTGGAAAAAGCACATTCTTCATGTGGACATTCCTCACACACAGATCAGGCTCTTGACAGGCTGTGACACTTCCATATGGGGGACTGCTTGGAGTGCAGCCATGTTAGGAACCAGGTTTGTGAACACCAGGGAATTCCTGGCGTGATGCAGCACGAGCAAAATATGGAGATGGTGATACAGAAGAATTGGTGATAAATACCTGCAGTAGGCCACACAGGAGGTCTCTAAATTACATCAAGCCCATATTTAGTTTCTGATGCTTTACAAACCAGATATTCTTTTCATATTTACTAGTAGTCACTATTCAATATCCACTTCCTATTTTGGTAAATTACTGACAATTGAGAGAACACAAAAATTAAACTTTTAACAGTGCAGGGAAAACAAATTTAAATAAGAACTTTGAAAACAGGATTTATGACAAGGTAATTAAGATGATCAATTAATAATAATAATAAAGTTGGAAGGGACCTTGGTCTAGTCCAGGGGTAGGCAACCTTGGCTCTTTTATGACTCGTGGACTTCAATTCCCAGAATTCCTGAGCCATATTATGCTTTTTGATGACCGCTGCACTGTACATATAGCATATGCTAAATTACTTATTTAATTTATTTGCCCATCCATCCCATAGAAAGCATCTCTGGGTGGCTTCCAGCATTAAAACACTTAAATCCTAACAAATAAATAGCCCACTACTCTTCAATATCTTCATCAATGACTTAGACGAGGGGATAAAAGGGAATAGCTGACACCAAGCTGGCAGGAATAACCAACACTCCAGAAGATAGGCTCAATAAACAGAAGGATTTTGACAGAATTAAACATTAGGCTCTATCTAACAAAATGAAATTCAATGTAGAGAAAAGTAAGGTTTTAGTCAAGAAAAATCAAAGGCACAAGTATAGAATAGGTGCACCTGGCTCAACAGTAGTATGAGAGGGATCTTGCAGTCCTAGTGGATAATCACTTAAATATAAGCCAGCAGTGTGATGCAGCTGCCAAAAAAGCCAACACAATCCTAGGCTGCATTAACAGAGGGATAAAATCAAGATCACGTGAAGTGTTAATACCACTTTATAATGCCTTGGTAAGACCACAATTGGAATATTGCATCCAGTTTTGGTCGCCACAATATAAAAAAGACGTTGAGACTCTAGAAAGAGTGCAGAAAAGAGTAAGAAATATGATTAGGGGACTGGAAGCTAAAACATTTGAAGAATAGTTGCAGGAATTGGTGATATCTAGTTTCATGGAAAGAAGGACTAGGGGTGACATGATAACAGTGTTCCAATATCTATTGGGCTGTCACAAAGATGAGGGAGTCGACTTATTCTCCAAATCACCTGAAGGAAGGAAAAAAGCAATAGGTGGAAACTAATCGAGAGAATCAACCTAGAAATAAGGAAAAATTTCCTGACAGTTAGAACAATTAATCAGTGGCATAACTTGCTTCCAGAAGTTGTGGGTGGTCCAACACTGAAGGTGTTTAAGAAGAAATTGGACAACCATTTGTCTGAAATGGTATATGGTTTGCTGCTTAAGCAGGGGGGGTTAGACTAGAAGACCTCCTAGGACCCTTCCAACTCTGTTATTCTGTTAAAAGAATAAAAATAGAAATCTTAATCAAGATATAGTTAAAAGATGGGGAAGGAGGGAACAGGATGTGCGGGGCGGGGGAATTGCCTCTTAATTCAACAACCATCCTGGAAATGTGATATCTTAGGGTACCAGGCATTCTGGCAAAGGCAGGTCTTGGCTGTGGGGTTGATCAGTTTTCAGTGTGTGATACAGGCTTGGCATAATGAGAGAACAGTGAAATAAAAAAAAAACTTGGGAGTAAAGAGTGACTGAAAGAAGAGACTCATACTAATAAACAGCAGGAAATAATTCAGCCAACTAAGCACACAGCAATGGATATTAGAATAGTTAATATAATGTCAACTTATCCAATGAAAAGTAAATAGAAAACAAATTGCCCATCATTAAGATGGAGATGCTTTGTGTTGAGTAATCATTTTTTGCATATTTTGTACTCACACTAATTTATCAGTTCTGGGATGCATTGTATGTGACCTTCATCCAAAGACTTTATGCCTGTTTCTGCTCGAGATAGACTCTTGTCTTTATACGCTTTGGGGAAGGGAGAAAGAGTCAAAAAGCCATCTTGGTGATTGCAAATGTGTGATCAAAGGCCCGAGCATGAATATGTGTATGCATGAGGCTGATGCACATAAAGATGGGTAGGACTTTGATTGTACAGGCAAGGTCTCCCTCTTGGCTTTTTTTTAACTCCCCCCCTCCCCTTGACTATCACTTCCTTCATAGCAATTTGCACACCCTATATTGTGTGGATATCTTTTCTTTTCATCTTGACTTTTAGAGGCATCTTGTACTCCCAGTAACCTATGGAGACCCTTAAGGTTCTATTTCTAGTGCTACCACTACTAAAGTGAAGGCGTTAGTATTCTTTTCTCAAAGCTGGCCTTACTGCAGCTCAGAGCTCTCCCATAATCGGGAGATAATGTTTCCAGTACATGGGGAGTTTTTTGTGTATGTTTTAGTCTGAAATTACTATTTAGACTGTCTTTCCCCTCATATTCCAATCACTCTCCTGTCTGTGCTTCAGCTTTAATTTAAATTTAACTTCTGCATTTCCTAATCTTTAGAATCATTCTGGGATTTTTTTAACTGGATAAATGATAAGCACAAACTTAGTATGCAGAACGAAGCTTGGATTCATAAACTTGCTCGATAGAACAAACTTCCTTAATCGACCTTCCTTCAATC
The DNA here is from genome assembly GCA_023970755.1 of Azemiops feae. Taxonomy (NCBI): domain Eukaryota; kingdom Metazoa; phylum Chordata; class Lepidosauria; order Squamata; family Viperidae; genus Azemiops; species Azemiops feae. Next base: position 815,703 of record JALGBA010004089.1, on the reverse strand, counting down.
ACCCCACTTATACGATAGTGGTATTTTGGTTTGTAGACAGTTATTGAAAACTGCTCAAAGTCATTAAGGAAGGTACAATAGCAATTATTGTGGATACAGAATCTGGAAAAATCCTGCAACCAGGCACCTACCAAAAAAAGACATTTCTACATACTTCACATTGAAAGCTTGCATTGAAAACATTTTTCTATACTCCAGAGACCAAGTGCAAAGGATCTTTTTCTCCTTCATAATCAAATAAAAATCTCTCATGTTTCCCATACGGCATTACTTGTTACTACTATTTGCAATACAAAAAAAGTTTGTACTGTACATGGACGTAATAGTTGCAGGACATTCTTCGGATACTTGTAAATAGGCATATGTCAATTAAGTTCCCAAATAGAACCCAAATGTTCTCCCACTAAGTTACTCGATGGGGCTCGCCGAAAGCGTATCCCTTGTTTCACGCGCCTCAGAGGCCGGAAGGGGCGGCGCAAATTACCAACTCCATCATAATCCGTTTCGCTTTCCATCTGGCCGCCCTTGTGTAGTGGGCCCGCCCTCTCCGATTTCGTCTTCGGCGATTTTGCCCCCCCGAGAAGCGCCGAGTAAATTTCACCTTCCCCCTCCCCTTTCTTATTGGACAAGGAGGAGGCGGGCGAGAGGCGGGGTTAAGGGCGGGGCTCCCGCGGACCGGGCCGCGCATGCACGAGAGTGAAACTGAGCGCCTGGACGGAGGTGACCGCGTAGTTGAGATCTGCCGGCCTCCGCTGCTGTTGCCGCTGCTGCTTCTTCGGCCTCCGTTGGGGATAGGCGAGGGCCCGCCATGCCGCCTCCGAGTCAAGTCCGTCTCCCAGACCTGGATGCGGTGAAGCTCCGCGTCCGCAGCCTAATCGGCACCCACTGGGTGATGATCTTCAGCAAGAGCTACTGCCCCTTCTGCAGGAAGGTGAGTGGGGGGGGGAGAGGAAGCAGGAGTTACCGTGGCAACGATCCTTTCTCGCTGTCGGACCGTCTTCCCGCCGTTTCGGTTTCTGCTGGTGTCGGGTCAGTCGGGGATTCCTCGTATAGAGACACACGCACACGCTTCCGTTGCCATTTCTCGTTTCTTGCTGGTCAGTGAGCTCTTCCATCCCGGAGGCGTTGAGCAGCCTCTTCCGCTATCTGGAGGAATGGGGTATGGCCAGTGATGGGATTCAAATATGTGAACGACCAGTTCTCTGTGTGGGTGCCGCTTCCGGAAGTCCATTCTGGGCCTGGGCAACAAAAAATTAGCTACTGGTTCTGCCGAAGTGGTGCGAACTGGCTGAATCCCACCATTGGGCATGGCGCAGGCTAGGCCCTCTTCGCTGTGGCTTCTTCCATGCTTTCGCGCCAGGGAAATCGGGCCGGCCGGCAGACAGGAGTGACATAATAGAGCGTCCGGGTTAACCTCTTGGTGAAGGCTCCAAAGTAATAATTGGGCAAGGAAAGCTTTTGGGTAGTGATTACAGGCCCCTGGCTAGAGACCAGGAGGACATGGATTCTTGTTCTGCTTTAGGCATTAAGCCAGCTGGGTCAATCACTCTTGAGAGGATGGGTTTTGTAATATTTGTAATACATGGTGGTCAACACTCTCAGCCCTCGGGAAACGACAGTGTCGAACCACTTTTGAAATTTTGCCAAGAAAACTATGTCCAGGCAATGCCTGGTGTCCCCACTGGTGATTTTTTGGAGACAATCCCACACCCCCCAAAATTGGAGCCCAGATCCACTTTGCCTTGCCAAGTTTTCTCTAAAGAGTTAATTCATCATCAACCTCAATTGGAAATCCCAGGTGGAGTCACAGTGCCAGAATTTCCAAGGCCTTTATTAAGAAATGTGCTGCACATTCTTTGGAAAGAAGTTTCATTGAAAGGGCGTAAAATGTGTCCTTTGACAATTTGTCAAATGTGTGTTCATATATGAAATTCCACTTGTATTTACATAGCTTATTTGTCATGCTTATGCCATATGTTAAGATGTTCAGAAAGATTTAAAATATTCAGAGAAGAGAAGGTGCAATACTTGTATGATGAAAATTAAAATAATGGTAATTAAGTGTGGATTAAAACATGATAGGATCCAATCTGGGTCGGTTACCAGGAGCAGAGGTTTAGTCTTTCGATCATTCTGGTGAGAGAAGTTCCCTGAGGATGGGCTCCAGCACAAGTCCAAAAGCTCGGAAGACTAAACCACTGGTTCCGGTGACCAACCCAGATTAGATCCTGCAACAATATCTTGGGACATGTATATTTGCCTTCATGCATAAAATATGATATAATTTTACTTTTTTTCCTTTATCATTTCTGAACTCCCACATTCAAGTTGTTGGGATATAGATTTTCTTTATGGAAATAGGCTCGATTGTACCAGCAGTAGTTAATTGTTTATTTGTTGCCACACCGGCTTTAATTATGACTAATTTTGTAAATTAATACTCTATGTGAAAGAAATTCTGGAAATCGTGAAGGAACAGCTTATTGAGTAACACTGCTTATACAACAGCTTGTCTTGTACAACTCTCACTAATATGATGCTGCACTCTGTGTTGGGTATCATTGTGGGCCTAGGAAGACATTAATATAATGAGTCATGGTAGAAATTCAACTCTGTGGTAATTAAATATCATCATGATATACTTAACAGGACCAAATGTGAATAAGCATTGGCTAGAATATGTTAATCTTGCATTATCTCTAAAGAAGTAGAAAATATGAGTTGGATAAAGAGAATGAAATTATATAAGGAAAAAAATAATTTTTAGTTTCATATGTTATAGAAATGTAAAATCGAAAGGCAATATAGGGAAGAAATTATACTGAATACGAAAAATCTTAGGTTTAAGAAAGTATAAATACATCAAAAGGCACAGAGTTTTTCATGCTTCACTTCTGAATGGCTGCATTTAAACTGCAGGTGGAACCAGATCAAAATATAAATATAAATAAGTACAAATTAAAACAACTAAACACAGTTAATCTCATCATTGTGAAATAATTTTGGGAGGAGCTTTAGAGGCTATACTTTCAGAATATGCAGGTGATTCCTGAGTCAAAATAGAGATGCGGACTTTTTGCTAATATTGACAGTATGAATTGAGAAATTCTTCCAAGATAGAATTTCACTGAATCTTATTTGCATGCAGTTAAAAAGCTTCTCCATTAGTTCTTCCTTATTCATTTACTAATGACATTTAAAAAAGAAAAACCTTTAAAGTGGAGTTTCTTTCTGATGGCTTGATTGGATTAAGAATCAATTCAAAATGTTTATTTGGCCTAGTACTAAAAAAATACGGGGTTATATTATTACTTTACAAATGTTCCTAAAAGTTTCAAACAAAATCAGTTAAATGTACTTCTGAATAGATAGGCATGTGTTGAGTTCAGAAATCTACTTAAGAAAGTTTAATTGTTTTTATGGTTCTATTTTTTGTTATCTTCGTGTTTTTCATAATCCAGAAGAAGGGGTATATTTATAACATCTTCAAAAATAGGTATGGTCATGAATGATTATGGTACAACTCTGTATATGCAGCACTGGATAATAATAGAAAAACAGAGAAAAGCTGCTGTACTTAAATTATATTGAATTGCTGCTCTCTCTGTGTCTGTGGGGGGGGGGGAGAGAGAGAGATGATTATATTTCCTGCAGTGAACTGATTGGCTGCTAGACTCAGGGCCACTGTATATTGCAATCTTTTCCAGATTCCTGAGTTGTCGTTGTCCATCTTAACTATTTCCACTAAAGTAATTTCCAATCAACTTTCAAATCACCATGTGAGCGGAGTAAGTATTGATGTGAGTTATCATCAATACTTAAGTCTCATGGATCTTCCCAGTTCTTACAAAGATAAATTCTGACCAAAAGTACAGAAATGGAAGGTGCCCTCAAGATATTAATAGAACTCATCAAATCATGTGTACCCAGAGTGATCTCAACAAGAGAAGTCTTCAATACCATCAGAATCTCCAGTTGCTTCCATTTCTTTCAGCAAGCAATAGTATTTTTGCACAGGAAGAAAAAAAATTACATTTGAACTTTTTCTGTCTGTTTTTCAGTTAATTTGCCCTTCTATTTCTGATAGTGGATTTTCAAATGTTCTGGTTTCCCACAATTTCATTTTTTTTTTCTTGCTACCAATACTTTTGCCCCATCTCCTTTAGCTGTTTATCAACGTGCTTGATTTGCAGTTTTCCTTGACTAATAACATCTCCCATAAAATAGTGTCTTTTAGGTATGGAGATGAAACCATAGACTCTCTCTCTCTCCTAGTTCTCTTCAATTTACAATAGTAATGTCTGCCTTACTTGTACCACAGTTGACATTGTAATGTATAGTGTACTGGGAAAAAATGGTAGAGTTTCCTAGTCCCAAGTGGTGAATATCTCCCCATATTTTATCTCGAACTGGTTTAGCAAACAGTTTAGATACTAATCTTTTAGCATTAGGCTGCTTAAAAACCCTGCCTTCTATTCTGCTAAGGAATTAAATCAAATTATTCTCTTGTGCTTGATATAAATTATAGTATCTGGCTTCTAGCTATATTTTAACTTAAATATCACTTAAGCCACAAATTGGAAGCAATACTGTTGCTTTGCTGAGTTTCCTCAGTTATTTGTATGCTTTGGTGCATACAAAGCCCAAAAGCCCATTTGCTTTACAGAAATGTTATCTGCAGGCAATAAAAGAACTGGGATTCAAAAGCAGGGAAAGAGACCCATTTTCAATATTCTCTTTTTTTTACCATCCACATTATTCTGGACGGGCCCATAATCCTGCAGAGAAATTTTCAGAATGCTGCAGAGGGAATAGCAATCTTTATATTTGATGGGTAATATTTATGAAACTTCCTTTTTCGTATGTGGAATAGTGTCAAGGTATTGATTTAATAACTAACCAGCTTATGTAATGTAAGATGTAAGATATAATGTAAGGATGAGAATGACTCAGCAGGGTTTGTGTCTCTTTAAGAGCATTTGTATAAAGGGAAGACTCTGCTGATGTGTTCTCTCTCTTCCATTTTCTGCTGTAATTGTGGTTTGTTGGATCCTGCTGAATTAGCACGTGTATGTATATTGTTCCTGGTGTATGATATTGTAGATAGTGTAAGATAAACCACCATTTAATACAAAACACTGTTTACTGTGTTCATTCCTGGGTTATTTCAGCGCAATAAGTTTGTGCACACTCTGACAGGTTATGGGCCCAGAGAGAGGAGACAACTAGTGAGAGCTTGACCCAGAGCCAGAGGAGTTAAGGTTTGTGGTGGTAGCAGGCAACATGGACTCCATCAGCGTAATGGGAGGAGGTTTCATAGTATCTCGTCTGAATGAGACAAACTACCTCTCCTGGAGTCTGAAAATGGAGATGTACCTGTGAAGGGAGGAGTTGTGGATGATAGTTACTGATCCACCTGCAGCCCTGGATGATAGGGACCGGAGAAAGAATGAGAAAGCATTGGCCAACATAATCCTGAGTTTGGAGGATAGCCAGCTGATACACATGAGGGGTCTCCAGTCTGCTAAAGAGTGCTGGGAAGCTTTGCACAGTATGTATGTGAGAGAGACTGCGAGCAGCAAAGTAATACTGACAAGAAAGCTATATAAGGCCCAACTGAAACTGGGAAAGAGCATGTCTACGCATTTGCAGTCCATGAGAAAGACATTCCTAGAATTAGAAGAAAAAGGAATGTATTTTACTGAGGCACACAAGGTATATGTAGTGCTCAGTTCATTGGATACTTCATGGGACATCCTATTGACCAGTTTAGAGTCCATGCAGGAGAGGGACTTAACCATGAGTTATTTGACTGGCCCGGTGCTGGAGGAGGAACAGAAACGGCTGGAAAGGCAGCAGAGAGGAGGTGACGAGAACACACAGACCAGGCCTAGAACTACAATGTCCAAAGAAGCTACCAGGGCAGCTGAGAACGTTTGCATGGTGAAATGCTAGTTCAAGTGTGGTTCTACAAAACATCTCCAGAGACGCTGCCCTGAGAGGAGAAACAGGAGCAGTGAGACAAGGTCGTAGAGCTACACAACCGACATTTTCCCTGGCAGCAACTTTAACGGAGAAAAACACTTGGTTGTTGGACAGTGGGGCGAGTCAGCATATTGCAAATGACCCACAAATGTTTTCAAACCTAAGACCAGCGAAGCAAACATTTGTTAGCTTGGCTAATGGACAACAGTCTGCTGTTAAAGGGTATTAGAGGAACTGGTATTAGAGGAACATTGGATAATGTATTATATGTACCAGAGTTAGACCATAATTTACTCAGTATTTCGAACTTAGATAATATGGGGTATGAAGTACTGTTTGCAAAAGGTCAATACACCATCAGGAAAGGTGGGGGGATTTGTGCACAAGCTGTTAAGCTGGATAATTTATATGTGTTAGGGAAGCAGCAGGATGTTTGTGCACAAACACTTGCAAACACTCCCACACATGATAATTGTGTACATCTATTACACAGGAGGTTAGGTCATGCAAGTTTTAGAGTGCTGCAAAGGATTTCAGACCTAGTTGAGGGACTTAATATTAAGCAATGCAACACATATTTAGATTGCGCTATTTGTAAGGAGTCAAAGTCCAGAGTGTATCCTGTACGTAAAAAAAGCTCAAGGCAAACAAACAGACTTTTGCAGTTAGTACATGCTGATTTAATTGGTCCTATGGCACCCTCTCTAGGAGGAGCTAGGTACGTACTAGTCTTAGTAGATGACTACACCAGATATTGGGTTTTGCTATTTATTAAAGAGCAAAACAGAAGTTCTATAACAATTCAGGCAATGGATGAATTTTGTAGAGCGAAGATATGGCCATAAAGTATGCCAGCTGCAAACAGACAGGGGAACAGAGTTCATGTCTGACAATTTCCAAAAGTGGTTGAGGAACTTAGGCATAAGGCGCATAGATGTACGAATCCGTACTCGCCAGCAGAAAATGGAGTTGCTGAACAGAGGAATGGCGTATTGCAAACCATGAAAGACTCACTGCTGGCAGATGCAGGAATGAGTAAAACGTACTGGGGAAAAGCCATGAAAACAGCCAACTATTTAGTAAACAGAGTATGGAGTGTTGCTATAAATGAAACTCCATATTACCTGTTATATGGAAGGAAACCTTCATTGGCTCACCTAAGGACATTTGTCAGTTATGCCTGGGTGCATATTCCCAAAAGTACCAGAAGGAAAGGACAGAAAAAGGCCAGGAAACTTAGGTTTGTTGGATATAAGCCAGGTTCCAAAGGGTATAGATTCACAGATGGAACAAAGAAAGTTGTGATTTCAAGGTCTGCTGGTTTTGCAGAACAAAACAATTGGGATAGGGTGCATGCTAACACCAAGGTGTTCATGCCAACACGTAGCACTAGTTCTCAGGAAGAAGAGGCCACACAAAGCCCAATGAAGAAAGAACAGGATAGCAGGTCAGAAATAGTAGGAATAAAAAAGGATAGACCTGAGGTAAAGAGAGAAGTCACAGAAACACAGGAACAGATGATACCGAGGAGGTCTGAATGTAGTAATAAAGGTGTATCTCCTGATCGGTTCTCAGCAAGTGGGGTTAGAGCATATAGTGTAAGGCAGACATGTCAAACTCATGACGTCACGTGACATCGTGCAACATATCGGGACTGTTTTGCCATTGCCGGCAATGGGGTGGGCGCGGCTTCCGCGTGATGCGTCCGGCCCATGGGTCGGCAGTTTGACACCCCTGGTGTAAGATATGAACCCCATAATTACCAAGAGATGATGTCATTGCCTAAAGTAGAACAGGATAAATGGAAGGAGGCTATGGATAGAGAAATGGAGTCTATGAATGTGCATCAGGAGTTTACACTTATGAGATTACCAGTAGGACAAAAGGCCATGGGGTGTAAATGGGTATATAAAAAGAAGTTTTTTCACCATAATGAACTGCCGTATAAGGCACGGTTAGTTACGCAAGGATTTACACAGAGACAAAATGTTCATTAGCATTGGCTTTAGCAGCTGCACTTAGTCATACCATATATCATTTCGATATTACCACTGCATATTTAAACGCTGATTTAGAAGAAGCTGTGCCAATGTTTGAGGACAATGTTGCATGTATAAAGATGGCAACAGGAGAACGTATCGGAAGCAGAAGCAAACATGTAGACATAAAATATTGTAACGTCAGGGAGGCTGTAAAGGATAAACTGATAAAGTTACAGCATTGTTTCACTAACAACAATATAGCCAATAGGTTGACTAAGTCTTTAAATGCAGGCAAGCATCAAGAGTATATAAAAGCATTTGGGTTAACAGCTGTTTAGCTTTAAATGGGAGGAGTGTCAAGGTATTGACTTAACAGCTAACCAGCTTATGTAATGTAAAATGTAATGATGAGAATGACTCAGCAGGGTTTGTGTCTCTTTAAGAGCATTTGTATAAAGGGAAGGCTTTACTCCTGGGTTCACTCCTGGGTTATCTCGGCACAGTAAGTTTGTGCACGTTCTGACAAATAGGTTTTATATGTATATATACAGTGGGGCAAAAAAGTATTTAGTCAGCCACCAATTGTGCAAGTTCTCCCACTTAAAAAGATGAGAGAGGCCTGTAATTGTCATCATAGGTAGACCTCAACTATGAGAGACAAAATGAGAAAACAAATCCAGACAATCACATTGTCTGATCTGGAAAGAATTTATTTGCAAATTATGGTGGAAAATACGTATTTGGTCAATATCAAACGTTCATCTCAATACTTTGTTATATATCCTTTGTTGGCAATGACAGAGGTCAAACGTTTTCTGTAAGTCTTCACAAGGTTGGCACACACTGTTGCTGGTATGTTGGCCCATTCCTCCATGCACATCTCCTCTAGAGCAGTGAGGTTTTGGGGCTGTCGCTGGGCAACACGGACTTTCAACTCCCTCCAAAGGTTTTCTATGGGGTTGAGATCTGGAGACTGGCTAGGCCACTCCAGGACCTTGAAATCTTCTTACGAAGCCACTCCTTCGTTGCCCGGGCGGTGTGTTTGGGATCATTGTCATGCTGAAAGACCCAGCCATGTTTCATCTTCAATGCCCTTGCTGATGGAAGGAGGTTTGCACTCAAAATCTCACAATACATGGCCCCATTCATTCTTTCCTGTACACGGATCAGTCGTCCTGGTCCCTTTGCAGAGAAACAGGCCCAAAGCATGATGTTGCCACCCCCATGCTTCACAGTAGGTATGGTGTTCTTTGGATGCAACTCAGCATTCTCTCGCCTCCAAACACGACGAGTTGTGTTTCTACCAAACAGTTCTACTTTGGTTTCATCTGACCATATGACATTCTCCCAATCCTCTTCTGGATCATCCAAATGCTCTCTAGCAAACTTTAGACGGGCCCGGACATGTACTGGCTTAAGCAAGGGGACACGTCTGGAACTGCAGGATCTGAGTCCCTGGTGGCGTAGTGTGTTACTGATGGTAGCCTTTGTTACGTTGGTCCCAGCTCTCTGCAGGTCATTCACTAGGTCCCCCCGTGTGGTTCTGGGATTTTTGCTCACCGTTCTTGTGATCATTTTGACCCCACGGGGTGAGATCTTGCGTGGAGCCCCAGATCGAGGGAGATTATCAGTGGTCTTGTATGTCTTCCATTTTCTAATTATTGCTCCCACAGTTGATTTCTTCACACCAAGCTGCTTGCCTATTGCAGATTCAGTCTTCCCAGCCTGGTGCAGGTCTACAATTTTGTTTCTGGTGTCCTTCGACAGCTCTTTGGTCTTCACCATAGTGGAGTTTGGAGTGTGACTGTTTGAGGTTGTGGACAGGTGTCTTTTATACTGATAACAAGTTCAAACAGGTGCCATTAATACAGGTAATGAGTGGAGGACAGAGGAGCCTCTTAAAGAAGACGTTACAGGTCTGTGAGAGCCAGAAATCTTGCTTGTTTGTAGGTGACCAAATACGTATTTTCCACCATAATTTGCAAATAAATTCTTTCCAAATCAGACAATGTGATTGTCTGGATTTGTTTTCACATTTTGTCTCTCATAGTTGAGGTCTACCTATGATGACAATTACAGGCCTCTCTCATCTTTTTAAGTGGGAGAACTTGCACAATTGGTGGCTGACTAAATACTTTTTTGCCCCACTGTATATATATGTAGGTCTTTGGTAATTCGGGTTTTCTCCCGCGTAAAATTGGAAGTGTCTTGGCGACGTTTCGACGAAGTCACATTCGTCATCTTCAGGCTGGCATCTTCGGCTTCGTGCTTCTAGGAGAAATGTGTGATCGCAGCTGTTTCTTCCTTTTAACTGCCAGTGGGGGTATGAACTGATTGGGTGGGAGCTTGGCTGTGTTCTGATTGGATGGAGGTGTGTTCTGATTGGTTAGGGGCTTGGCTGTGCTCTGATTGGATGGGGGGTTGGCTGTGCTCTGATTGGGGGTGTGTTCTGTTTGGGTGGGGGCTTTGTTGTGCTCAGATTAGTCTGAGTTGCAGGGGGATTTGAGATGGAGAGCTGCGTTGCTGTTTGGCTTCGCGTTCATGGTCGTGCCATATTTTCAAGGTGGGTGTCAGTTTGCTTCATGTATGGATTGGAGGGGTTTAAAATGGCTAATGATGCAGCTGTGGTCTGGTTTTTGGTTTGTGGTCGTGCCTCATCATCGTTGTGGGTTTGGGTTTGCTTTTTGCGTGGATGTGTGGTGGTGACATCCTGTGTGGTTTTCATGAGTGTGGGTCTAGTGTCATTCTTTTTGTTAGGGACTCGTTTGTCAATAAGGGTGGGTTTCCAAATGGCTGGTAGGCGGGAGGTATCATCTCGCCCCTAACCAATCAGAACACACCTCCACCCAATCAGAACACAGCCAAGCTCCCACCCAATCAGTTCATACCCCCACTGGCAGTTAAAAGGAAGAAACAGCTGCGATCACACATTGCTCCTAGAAGCACGAAGCCGAAGACGCCAGCCTGAAGATGACGAATGTGACTTCGTCGAAACGTCGCCAAGACACTTCCAATTTTAAGCGGGAGAAAACCCGAATTACCAAAGACCTACATACAAACACCCGTGAAAACCTCAGAAAGCATATATATGTGTGTGTGTGTGTGTGTGTTCAATGACACAGTCCTCGATCTCCGGGAGAAATATAAACCAGCTGTTTATTGTTAAAAAGTTTAAAACAATAAAAACAACTATTTACAATATTAAAACAACTTAGCTTTCGCTGGTCCCCTGCCAGCGTCCTCAGAGTGAAGTTTTGGGGTGGAGATTACTTTTATAAACCTTGCTAGCCTAATTGCTTACTCATCGACCGTGTGATAGGGCCATCCGTCCTGGCTGACCGTAATTGCCTTAATTGTCCCGCCTCCTCTTTTTTGCACTCCAGTTCTCCAACCTTCCTCCCTCCCATCCTTGTCAATCCCCTCCTTCCTGGCGCTACTGCCGTTGGCATGCTTTCCAGCCACTCCCCCGTACTCGTTCTGGGCCTTGCATCCAGATCCAGTGTCTTAGATGCCTTTCCATTGCTGCTCCCCTCTTTTCCATCCCGTTTGTCTGCCCGTTGTTCCTGTCTTCCACTGTCTATCCCTATTAGTCCTATTTCCTCCGATTTCCTTCCATGCTTGGATGTGCGTGCGCACAGCTGTATCCCGTCCCTCTGCCTCGTCTGCCTACGATCAGCTGGACTGTCTGCCGGCTCACTCCTGAATTCACCCCCTCTCATCCTTGCAGATCCTTGCAGATTTTTGCAGTCATCAAAGATATATATATATATATATATATAATCACTGTAGATTTTAAGATACTTGAATTGATACAGAGAACTTGGAATTCTAAGGCAGTTTTTGAATTAGCATCATGTGATTTCTAAGAAAATATAGCTTTGGGTACCATAAATATATTTTAAGTGAAATAATTTATGAATTAACTTGTTATAGATTTTTATTTATTGCTGTTGTTACTGCTGAATGTCAGCTTGTTGGTTGTGTTGTACTGCAGTTTGGTATTAAGCTTCATATACTTGTTATCACCTTAGGACGTCTGAAGAAAAAAGAAGCAACTACAATATATAATTGACCTTTAGAGCTATGCATGTTTCAGAAATGATTCCGAACAAGTGCTTTGGAATGTGTGCATATGTGAGCTTAATCCAGTGCTCAAAGCAGCTAAATTTTTTTCCAGGCTTTTGTAGAAGTCAAATAGAATACAGATGGTTGTACAACTTACGACCTATGCCAATTCCCAGTGCTTTCCCATTGGTCAAAACCAGTTGGAACCATGTGTAAGAAGTGTTTGATGGAGAAACTGTTTGCGAGGGGGGCTTTCTTTTCCCAGCTTTGCACAAAGGGGCTTGCCTTTGCCAGCTTCATACAACGGGCCTTCTTAGCATGCCTTGCTAGCAGAAGGAGCAAGAAGATAGAGAAGATCAGCTGGGGTGGCGGAGCGCAGGGCAACATGGTTCTCAGAGAGCTGGGACTGGGGTGGGATGACTGTGACTTCCCAGGATGTGGCAAGCAGCCCCACAGTTGTATACTTCTAGGGCTGCTTGCCACCTCACCAGGTAGAGTGCAGGGTGACCAAAGAGCAGAGATGGGCGAAAGATAGACAGGCGGGAGAAGTTGAAGTGCCCCTGTGATAGGTAAGTGCAGGTGGCTGCCAAACACCCAAATTTTGATCACGGGACCCCAGGGGCGCTGAAACAGCCATGAGTTTAAGGACTGGTTATAAGTCCCTTTTTTCAATACAGTTGGGATTTCAAGCAGTTGAAAGAATAGCTGTAAGTCGAGAATTACCTGCAGCTTTTAAAAAAGAAGTTATCTCATACACTTTCTGATGTTCCTTGAATCATTTTGATCCATACGCCAACCTACTAGCCATTTTCAGTGCAACAGCATGTAGTTACCTTGTAACTTTTAAGGATCACTAAGTTCAGTGCTAGTTATTTGGCGTCTCATATTTGTGTTACATGATGGTTTCATCAGTGAGTGGCTGAAAAGTTTATACTTGGATGAATAAAAAGTATAAAAATAATTTAAAAAGTTAAATTATTTTAAATTATTCTTTAAACTACACTAAAACCATTGGGTTCTACTCCCTCTCCCCCCCCCCCAAAAAAAACAGTTAAAACTCTTGGTCATATTAGCAGAAGGAATTGCTATTACCCACTAGACCTTTGGAGATTATTCAGAGAGTACCTGTACAAGACAGAAAAAAGTCATATTAGCAATTAATGTAAATTAAAAGAGCTGCTACCCTAAGGCTGTAAGTTTAAGAAATGTTTTAAGTGTTTAAAGCAGACACATTTTACACAGTAAATGGCACTCTGAAAACGGAGGTGGTAAATAAGGTTCACTACATAAACACCAAGCATCAGTTAATTTATTCTCATTCCATACCTTCAGAGTACCTAATAACACATTTGGTCCTATTTTAAAGCATTTTTTTTAATAAGGGGTTGTGTGCTCATTTTCTGCCTGTTAAATTACTGAATGGTTGTGCTTGTATTCAATATACGTTTTTTTCTGGTAATTTAAATTGCAGATTTAATTTTCTGCATCTCTCAAAGCTTTCAGTATTTTCAAGTGTCAAATTGCTGCCTATAGTTAGCCCTTGGGCTACCACAGAAATTGGAACCTGAACTGCATGATGTCACATGACTGCATCGCTTAGTGATGGCATTCCCAGTTGCTATTGTAACCTCGGTACCATGCAGGTTGTTAAGTGAAGACCACATATGGCTGTGATGTGGGAAGAGGTGGGAGTCCCAGACAAGCAGGCTGGTGAATGAGAGCTATGGAACATGGACAGATATTCAGTGCCACCGTCACCGTAACTTTGAACAATTGCTGGTTGTACCCCAAGGACTTCCTGTATTGCTTATTTCTGAAGTGGTCATAGATGTAAAAGCAAATCTATAGATTGACATCATAGGTTTCCTGTTTTAATATATTTTACCATTAAGGTATTTTTACACATTGAAACAACGAAAGCTTTTAATTTCTGTTTTGCCTAAAACAATTATTTCTTTAAAATTAGAAACATTTGCAGAACTTTACTTAATCTTTGGATTGATCAGACAACAGACAGCCTGCAAAAAATATTCTTGTCAGCCAGTCAGTTCTTTTATATGAGGCACATCCAAGATAAGAAAGTATTGATTTCTTTGAGATTGCTTGCTTCAGATAATGATACAAGTGACATTTAGCTATATCATATAGATTGAACTTCAGTTTCACCTTCCTTCTGAGTTCAGAGGAGGATGGAATGTAGCAAATTGTTTTATGGCCAAATTGCTCTACCATTCTGAGATTAGCTATCTTTTTATCTGGAATAGTTGTGTAATGTCTTTAATAAGCTGTTGCTATGTGTAAAGTAATTACTAATTTCATTTTAGAATTAACCAAGGACTTTAATTAGAACTTAGTGGCAAACTCCCACAGCTAGAACATCCACAATATTCTTTTCCCCTTAATTCTCTTGTCCCTCTAGAAAGCCGCACTTGGTAAATATGCCGTTCTCCCACATAGTAGTTTCTATCCTTAGTCCAATTCCTCATTGATTTTGCTTATGGGAAACTGGCAGGCAGTGATGGAAATCACAATCATGTGACCACGGCTATGATGATGCTGTGAGTGACCACAACTTTGCAAATACACCTGGGGTGAAGATCCTTGGAATTTCAATTACAAAGGAGTAATGTGTTCCTGTTTTTGTACGTAATCTTTAAGGTAGCAGATTTGACGAACCTTGATTCAAAAACTGTTGTGCTGTTGAATTAATTACAGGTTACTAACAGACGAGAATTTTAGCAGTAAATAGATGGCTGGAATATGATGTAACAGAATATTATGTTTGAATGTGGCCTTAAACTGCAATGGGGGACAAATATTCTGTGGGTACAAAAAAAAAGGACATTGTTCATGTTAGAAGTTGCTAGTATCAGTAAAACGGGTGGATTTGGAGTTTCCTTAGAAAAACAGAATGCAAGTTCAGAAGAATTGAGTTAGCTCATTCTGTAATAAGATCGCTCCATATTGTTATCAGATCTCTCATTCCTGTGGTAAAGGTTTTGTTATAATTTACCATGCTTTTGTAAGTCTTATGTATCATTTCTAGAAGGTGTATAACCTGTAACTCAGGGCTCTTCTGCATTCTTCTGGCAAGAGCCCAGTGATCACCGTAGTTGTACCTGAGGATAAAAGATACTTTGTTGCATCTGTTTCCAAATGCTTTAGTTCCTTATTTAAGTGAGCATTTTCCCCACACTTTCTAATGGTTATGTGTATTTAAAAAACAAGCTAATGATTTTTTTTTGTACAAAAAATAAATATACAAAGATCAAAACTGGCATCCCTATATGCAGTATATTTTAAGCAATACTGTAGGCAGCCATTACCAAGCAATAATTTGTTTATTTTAAATGCTTGTTTAATCTGAAGCAGCATTGTTCCAAGAGGAACAGAAATACTATTTTTATGACTTTTCCTATTTTCTTATCAGAATTTATTTTTTACAGGTGAAAGATCTCTTTCATTCTCTGGGAGTAGAATATAGTGCTCTGGAACTTGACAAGATTGGTAAGGATAATATCGATCTCTACAAAACAGAATTCAAACTTCCTCCAACTAGAATATGTAATAAAATGGTACAACTTTTCAAGACTTTGTTTTGAACAAATCGCTCTTAAAATTCATACTGAAGCTTTTTGTGAATTTCTTCCATCTCTGGATTTATACGGTCCCTCCCCTCTCAAAAAATGTTGCTTGATAACTTGTTAAAAAATAATCTAAACTAGAGTCACTCCAATTGGTACCTGTGGACAATTATTTTGTGCCTATCAGGTTCCCTGCTGTTCCTTTAAGCAACTGGGACTGGAATACTGTAAATTTGTGCCAACTCTTCAGCCTCATTTTAACTCCTAAAATGCCTGACTCTGGGGGGTGGGGGGGGAGGTTGTTGCAGGTAATTGTTTTTTTTGACAATGTGGAAAGACTTATGATAAAGATAAAGACTAGCAAGGATGATCGAGAACATTCTGTGGAGGATCAAACACTGGTAAACCAATCATCATTTGTGACTATTGTGAATGGACAGATCTCTTTCTCAAGAGTACCAATGATTTATGGAAGCATCCATGTTATGTTTTCAAAATTTGAAGTGTGTCCATCAAGGTAAAAAGCTGGAAAACCATAGCATATAATTAACTTTCAAAGAGTTCAGTTATTAGCAAGACTATGTAATTGTAAGGGAACTAGATTCCATATTACGTTTTTCAGTATGAGGTGCATAGGGATATGTCTTGCATGCAATAACTTATGCTTTACATCATATCCATTCTTAATCTGTTCAGTTATATTGATCTGGCTTATTCTGATGAGAATTATTATTTTTAGCAGACTAAACTGAAGATTTTGCTTTGTTTCTTTTGTATGTTATAGAGTGCACAATATAACAAAAGATTTTTATCACATTTTTCTCCCCAAAAGAAAAGAATAAAAGATTATCTAAAAATGTTTTTCAAATATACTGTACTGCAGTTTGGCTTACAGTTCTCCCTATATATATTTTCAGTGTAAAATAAAATAATACACTTGCCATAAGAATTTGACTGAAAAATAACCACCACTTTGCTGTGCAGGTTCTGAGGTTTTGCTTGATAAAAAAAATGAAACCAGAAGTTGCCTTCAAGCTTTACATTTTTATTCAGCTGAACAAAGACGGGCTTCTCTAAAAGAGAGAAAAAGCTCCAAATATCAGAAAAGCCTTATTTTTATACCTTCTTTGATTACATAAGCAATTCACCCAGCAAAGCTGACACACATGAGATAAAGACTTCGCCCTTTAAGGCTGGCACACTGTAGATAAGAAGGAAGAAAGCAGAAGTAGCTAAAAATGTTCCCTTTTGGGTGGTTTAGGTGTTTCCCTAAGATACCATATGTTCCCGGGTGGGTTAGGATATTCGGTGTTTCCTTTGCTGTCCTTTTATAACCTTGCATTCATGGTTCTGCAAGTGGCCAGAGATAGCGGGGCCATCTGCATGTATTCACAATTGATACTGTCCCCTAAGTCCAGGTCAACAACTTTGAGGAAATACTTTCTCCATAAGCTAAAATTTCTGTCCTATGTTGCAATATATTTATGGTATTTCTCTTCAGCTCTTCATCTTTTGTTTGGTGGTATCTGTTACTGTATATATTAATTGAGAAACCAGCCAGATCGGACAAGCAAGTTCTTGTCTTCTGTATAATTGCCGGATGTGGTAACTAAGTTGGAAGATGTACAGAAACCTTTGAACTGCATCTCTGGCATTCCTAGATTTTGAATTCTGCAAAACAGATTTTTATCTGTTAGCTTATTTCTGTTTTATTAAGTTAGCAGCCAAAAAGTGGTTGACTCTAGTTGTATTGACCCAAACCAATATGTTTCAGAACAATTCACTCCTAAAAAGAACTTTACTGTATAAATCCAGTGATGGAATATTAAATAGGAATTATTAATTCCTAATAAACTTGTAAT
The DNA here is from genome assembly GCA_023970755.1 of Azemiops feae. Lineage (NCBI taxonomy): Eukaryota > Metazoa > Chordata > Lepidosauria > Squamata > Viperidae > Azemiops > Azemiops feae. Next base: position 798,225 of record JALGBA010004089.1, on the reverse strand, counting down.
GCAAGAAAACATTTTTTTAAGAAAGTGATTCGGTCTGAATTTCTTTTCCACCTATCTTCCTTGTTTAGCTTGAAGATTTGGTAGAGATTTTGTTTCCATTATATTTTATATTACTTGTGTTTTGCCTTATCTGAACCTTAATAAATCTGATTGATTATATCTGTTCTTCATTTTATCAGGCCAGTTTTAAATTGGGACTTAAAGGTTCTTAACCTTTTGGGTTACTAGGCATAACGGGTTTTTTGAAAGCAAGTTCAGAAAGTTATATTTTAAAGGCACACCATATAAGTACTCATAACTCCTTGCTAGTTGTATTTTCTAGGAATTGTTATGAGCCCAGAGGCATGCTTATAAGTAAAAATGAGTGATGATTTAATTCTAGTTTTCCCTTCTTCCCCCTTTTTCCCCCTTAATTACAAGCGCCCAAAACTATGTTTTAAAAATCTGGAGAGCTTGGCAGTTATCAAGGGTGGAATTGGTATACTAATCTTTTAACATAGTTTTGGGAATCAGTGATAATGAAGCTGTTTTGTTTTTACTAGCTATTATTGAGAATAACTAACTCTACAATATATGAAGCAAAATTAGCCCAAGATGGAATGGTCTTTCCTCTTTATGACTAAACTGGATGAGAACAAGAACACTAATGCTATTTTTTTTTTTAGATTTGCTGCATTTAACTGTTACAAGTCTGAAGTCTCAAAGGTATTTTTTTTCAAAAGGCAATTGGACTTCTTTTTCCCTGAGGAAGATAATCTAAGAAGCTTCATCACTTCTGGCAGGATGGTGGGGGCTAGTCAAAACTAATTCTTCCACCGCCCCACCATCCTTCCAGAACCGATGAAGCTTCTTGGATGAGAAGTAAAACATCTTCAGGGGGAAAAATAGTCCAATTGCCTTTTGAAAATGTATTTTTGAGACAACTATGACTAAGATGACTAAGAATCTCCACAGATATTTAAAAGTCTGAAGGACATTTTTATTCGTAGACTCTTAAAACAAATTTCAGTTTTAGATTAACCAACTTTTAATGTGTACTTTTATAGGGAGCATTAATAAGTCTTCAGTTAGTGAATGAATATTTTTATTAATTCTTTCAGGTCTTGTTTTGCAATAGACATGGATATTTTAATTAGAGACGTCTTACTACTTGAATGGATCTTAACAGGCTGTAGTAGTGCTCTTTATGCTGAACAATAAATCAGTGAACTTTACTATTATAAACTTTATTTTCCCTTTATCAATTCTAGATGATGGACCTAGTATCCAGGAAGTACTGCTAGAATTGACGAGCCAAAGGACTGTCCCCAATGTGTTTATAAATGGAAACCATGTTGGTGGATGTGATCAAACTTTTCAAGTAATTTTCAACTTCTTTCTCTTATGTATGAAAATAACTGTGACTCACATTTTTAAGCAGTTCCCCAATAGATTACTTTCACAAATTCTGGTTATTACTGAAATAAATTATTGTAAAGAATAACATGCACACGTATATAGGATGTGTGCATACAACATATCCTTTTTTCTTTGAAAATTGAGAATGTAGTATCTGCTTTTCCTAATATCTTTTTGTGTTGTTCTCTAGAGCTATATATTGCGTTAATTGCTTAAAAATGAATTTTCCACTTGTAGTATTTATCATGTCTTAAAGCTCAAGAAAGCACTGATATTCAGTATGGTTGCTAATCTGGTTAGTTGTATTCTGTTAGTTAAACAGACCTTGATGATCAGCATCGAGATTTATCTAGTGTCCTTCTACTCATAGAAGCAAGTAGAGTTTATATGAATGGAAAGGAAATGAAGGCAATTTTCAGGGTTCTTTTTACATTAAGGCCCTTCATTTTTCCAGAGGATCATCTGACTTCTGAAGGGGAAATTGTAAAAGTCCCTTTCATTTCCAGAAATGTCCATGGGATCAAACAGCCAGCCCCAAAAGGAAGAAACCCATTAGATATAATCTAAGAGTTATGCATTCGACGTTTAAGAAAACTAATAAAAGATTCATCCTTTTTTAATAAACTATGTTTTTATTGCAGGCTTACCACGATGGTACATTGCAGAATCTTTTAGGGAATGGAAAGGGTGAAGAGATGGAATCATATGATTATGACCTAATTATTATTGGTGGTGGTTCTGGTGGACTTGCTTGTTCCAAGGTATGTCATCAATGTTACTTCTGTGTTTTAGTTTTTTAAAATTCAGATTCATCCTATTGGTTATGATAGATAGATAGATAGATAGATAGATAGATAGATAGATAGATAGATAGATAGATAGATAGATAGATAGATAGATAGATAGATAGATAGATAGATAGATAGATAGATAGATAGATAGATAGATAGATAGATAGATAGATTAATAATAATAATAATAATAATAAAGTTGGAAGGGACCTTGGAGGTCATCTAGTCCAACCCCCTGCTCAGGCAGGAAACCCTATACCATTTCAGACAAATGGCTGTCCAGTCTCTTCTTAACAACTTCCAGTGTTGGAGTATTCACCGCTTCTGGAGGCAGGCTGTTCCACTGGTTAATTGTTCTAACTGTCAGGAAGTTTCTCCTTAGTTCTAGGTTGCTTCTCTCCTTGATTAGTTTCCATCTGTTGCTTCTTGTCCTGCCTTCAGGCGCCTTGGAAAATAGCTTGACTCCCTCTTCTTTGTGGCAGCCCCTGAGATATTGGAACACAGATAGATAGATAGATAGATAGATAGATAGATAGATAGATAGATAGATAGATAGATAGATAGATAGATAGATAGATAGATAGATAGATAGATAGATAGATAGATAGATAGATAGATAAATCAGTATTTCATATTGATGTTGAACCAATATGCAAACCAGTTTGCTTACATCATAGTGTTAAGGTAGGTTTTGGGGAGATAGAGTGAAGCTGCAGTCCTACATAGAGTCCTATATATAAACTTCATCAAATACTATGGGATATGTACCTTAGTCACTACACATCAGCTTTTGCTGCAAGTGGATACAGATATTCATGTATTGGCCTTTTTTTGGCCTGGTGATTTCCATATTGAACTATAATTTTCCTCAGTCCCGTTCACCATGAAAATTTTAACTATTTAGAGTTACAGGCCTATATATGGCAAACCCCAAATCTCCCTCCCAAGCCCCAAGTAGTGTGGTGCTACTTCATTGTGGTGATAGTGAGGGTTCTTGGGAAGGATGAGTGCAGAGTGCAAGAAATGTATCCCAAGAGCAAGTATGCTCAGGTAAAGGAAATTGTGAAGGAGATTCTATCTGGTCAGGTAAAGCAAGTAGTCGCCTATATTGGGCAGCAGGGATATCGAAAGATGCTGGAGGTAGAGTATCACTTTACTGATCATGGCAGAGGAATCATTTCATACTGCTCAGGATAGGGCAGTGACAAATCACTGCTATATTTTTGCAAGGAGACCACATTTAATATTGGAGAGGACTCCTGAGAATTTCATGAATAGCTAAGAAAACAAAAAATAGATAATAGAACAAATCAAACCCAGAGCTCTCACTCAACCCACAAATGATCAGGTTCAAATTGTTATAATGTAAACACCTCTTTTGAGAAATATATAATGCTGGGAAAGATGAAACAAATGAGAAAAAGAGAATGAGTAGCAGCAAGGGGGATGGACTCAATTACAGCAGTGATGGGTCATGGGTGTACTGACAGAAGACTGAAAGGACAAGATTTGGGACAGATCATCCTGGGAAAAAAATCTATGCAGTCACTTATGAGTCAACACAGACTTGATGGCTCATAATATTGCAAAGACTGGCTTACGCTTTCTAAGCTCCGGTATATATTGTTCATGCATAAATTCATCTATTCCATCTAATACAAGCATTTTTTTTTCTTTTAAAAATTGGCACTTTATACTTTTCTGTATTTTTTGGAGGCCATGGGGGGAAATAAAGATTTATATCTATCAGGATGAAAATGAATAGAAGAAATGCAAAAAGCATCATAGTTGCCTAGGATATCTTTAAAAAGTTAGCCTCACCAGCCGTTTGGGAGCGATAGGCCTTTTCTCAATTCCTAGTTATTTTAATCCTTTTGTAATGCTAATTAAGGTTCATTCTTTTCTTCCTCACCATTGTCTTCTGTCCATTTTTCTTTTTTTGCTTGAAGCAGGGTCAGGAATGTCTATACATTTTCTTATGTATTGTATGTGAGAGAAAGTTTCATATATACAGTTGAGGATAAATTAATTTCATAAATGGATTCTTTATATGCAACTACGTGGCTTGCAAAGTGGTTAAAAAGTTAATGTAAAACAATTTAGAGGGATTAAATAAAGATTAAAAATCTTTAAAATTAAGTATGTGTGCAAAATCTATTATTCTAAGGATACTGTTCCAGCCATTCTAGAGATAATAATAATAATAACAATAACAACAACAATAATAAGTTGGGAGGGACCTTGGTGGTCATCTAGTCCAACCCCCTGCTCAGGCAGGAAACCCTATACCATTTCAGACAAATGGCTGTCCAGTCTCTTCTTAAAAACTTCCAGATGATCCAGCAATCTTCCAGAAGTTAACCCTCAAATCGGAAAGCTGTTTACAATGTTCTAGATACCCAAACCACTTTCAAAGGATTAACTCCCTCACAATGAAACCCTCAGGACTACTCCAGAATGTTCTGGAGTTTCCCAGAATGTTCTGTTCCCAACAAGGAAGGTATCTGCCTAAAAATACATTGCAAAAATGGTAATGATCTTGACAAACATCGCTATATAATAATAATAATAATATTATAATAATAATAATAATAATAAAGTTGGAAGGGACCTTGGAGGTCATCTAGTCCAACCCCCTGCTCAGGCAGGAAACCCTATACCATTTCAGACAAATGGCTGTCCAGTCTCTTCTTAAAAACTATATATACTGAATTGAATTAATGATTTTTTAATCCCTCTTAATTTTAATTGTTTTATAATCTTTTTATCATTTTGTAAGCCGCTTACAGTCAATTCAACTTTAAGATGGACAGCATATAAATTTATTAATACATACATACATACACTTAACATGTACATACCCACGTACACAAGTGTGTAACCTGCATATGTTTGTTAGAGAAGAGGAAATCTCCAGGATTGGTTTTGACTAGATTTAATAATATGTTAATAATGTAGGGAAGCTGAGCAGTGCACAGAACATCTTTTCTGTATTTATATTTTCTACTTCTGGTTTTGTGGAACCATGTTTAATTCTATTTATCATCCTTTTGAATAAATGTGATAAATGCTAAATTGACTTGTGATTTGGCATTTTATTTTAATTAGTGATTATTGTTACATTTTGTAACTCTTAAATTCTATATTTTAAAGTCATAATTTATTCTGCTTATCTATTGCTTATTCTTTTCAGGAAGCTGCCACCTTAGGGAAGAAGGTCATGGTCTTAGACTATGTTGTGCCAACACCATTGGGTACTACATGGGGTATGTTTCATGCTTGCATGGACTTTATTAATGCCACTTATTGCTTAATTTGCTGACATTCCTGATTCTGTTCTAAATGGTTCAATACAATTACTGTGTCTAATGAGTTCACAGCTGTATCTTCGAGAAATTCATTGGTCAGCATATTTCAATTTTCTCAAGCCCATTTCTATAATTATAATTACATAAAAAGCAGTTACTCATATAGCTATTTTTTTGTTATTTAAAAATATTTTCTGTAAATATGGAAAATGTTATTTTTTCTGATGTATTAAATCTGCTTGGATAGGCACTTTGTTATGTGGATAGATTTGATATGCTTTGACTTTCTCCTGAAATGTGGCTTCCTGATTATGCATCATGTCACATATTTATATGCTAAATGGGTTGAACATTTTACAATACGTATTACTCTTGCTATTATTATATAAACTTTATATATGTACATAACTATAAGTCTCCTGGTGACTACATGGACAAGGCAATATTTTGGGAGGAGTTGTGTTTTGCTGTTGCATTTTTCTTGCAGCATAGCTATTTCAGCTTTGATCAAATAAACCAACTTTATATTCCTTCCTTTTACCTTTAACAATCCTGACCTTTAGTCCCTTTAAATAATGTCCTAGAATTTGATTTTTTCCCATTTTTTTCTTTGCCCCTTTTTACAAAATTCTTCAAAGCTTTAACAAGACTCTTGTAAATCCAATATAGGAAAATTATCCGTGTGACTCTTGGTTTGTTATTTGTATATTCCTTTTAATTATTAAGAAATCAGCTTCCTTTCTTGTATATTTCTTTTGTATGTCCAATGTAAGGTCTTTTTCCATACCATTCTTGTAGCTCTTATCTATAGGAGCAGAAACCCTTAAAATTAACTGAGTCTGTTCAAAAGTATCCTTCAACATGTTCAGTATTAAAATATTTTGCTTCATGTAATTGTAAGTCGAGTTTAAGTATTCTCTTTTAATTATGATTTTTGGTTCCCTCTACTTCTCTCTAATATCTTTTTTTTAAAAAAAAAATCCAATTATTTTTAAAAAGAACTCGAAACAAAAGCATTTTCTCATGTGAAGGATTCTTTATAACTAATTTCAAATCCTTATTGAAACTTATCTGGACTCTTAGGCTGCTTGTAATTTTCTAAAATCAACCGTTTAACCACTTATTTTTCATTAAAATTGTTTTTAAATTTTCAAACTTGTATTTAAAATGTCTTTTGCTAAGTATTGATGGAAATTCACCCCACGTTTAAAACTACTTTCTGTCAGTATACTATGTAGATGGTTTTTTTAGTAGAAGGTAGTCAGTGTATTACATGGCAATGTGAGGGAAAATAAAGGTGTGTGATTAAATTGTCCTAAACTGTCACATAACATGATGATTCAGCCCAACTTATTTTTCATTTCATCCAGCAGAGAGATTAATATTATTATCATGTAAAAAGGCAGCTAAGATACATAAGCTTGGCTATGTATTTCAATAACATTTCTTAAATACTGGTAATATTAAACAAAACAATTAAAATTGCACCTTCCATTTCAGGGCTTGGTGGTACTTGTGTAAATGTTGGTTGCATTCCCAAAAAGTTGATGCATCAAGCAGCTTTATTAGGTCAGGCACTGCAAGATTCAAGAAAGTTTGGATGGGAGTATGATCAGCAAGGTTTGTAAATTTATTTATCTGGCAATATATAAGAACTCATGGTGATGCTAGAATGTAAAATTTTGCAATTAATGTATAAGTAGATTTTTCTCTTCATTGAATATTCTCAAACTTGGCAATCTGGTCTGGGTAGACTTGTTCTGTACTTTGCCTTTTAAAGAACAATGAATATTCTTTATCATTCATATTTAGTTATATATGTATGTATGCCATGTTTCCCCAAAAGTAAGACCTAGCTTGATTTTGGGGGGTGGCCCTAATATAAACACTACCCCAAAAATAAGCCCTAGTTTTGGGGCAAGGCGCATGCCTAAAAATAAAGTTTTTGAGAGGGTGGGGCTGCCATGAGCTCCACACCCACTTACCAGTACCAGGCCTCCTATGAATCAACACCTGCCTCTCCTTCTGCGGCGTCCCCCGGCCTGCATTTTGTAGTCGGAGGCCTTTCCGGAGCCGAGAACTGAGTTATGGATTCAATCCATAGCTCGGTTCTCGACTGCAGAGGCCTTCCGGAAAGGCCTCCGACTGCAAAATGCAGGCCAGAGCTCCATTCTCAGCTGCAGGATGAAGCTGCTCCTTTGGCTGCAAAAGAAGTGGGGCAGATGGGTGGGGCTGTCGGTGCCGCCGCCGCAAGGTGAGTGGAAAAGATATCCCCCGAAAAGAAGACCTGGTTCCTCTTTTGGAAGCAAAAAAAGATAAGACCAGGTCTTATTTTTGGGGAAACACGGTATGCATGTGTATTTTTCCATTCAATTATACCCATTTATGAAAGACCGGATTAGTCCCTGAAGTTTTCTTTGCCATGAATACAGGTGGTCCTCGACTTAGGACCATAATTCAACCCAGAACTGCAACATAAATTATGTTGGTTGTTAAGAGGATCACCAAATGACTGCCCGATTGTACATCCTTTTTTGCAGTGATCACTAAGCCACCATAATGGTCATAAAGAGGTCACTGCAGTCATGAAGCAAACACTGCCATGCTTGCAGTGGGACACATTTTGCTGGAAATCAGAAGTAAATGCTGGTTTCTGGCAAAAAAATAATAATAATCATAAATTGTGTCATATCATGTGGGACGCTGCAAATGGCTGTAAATATGGGCTGGTTGCTGGGAGCCCAAAATGCGATCATGTGACCACAGGAGGTGGGTCCGGCCATTGTATCTTCAAATCTGGATTATAAGGTCCCAATAAGTGACTGGTCATATATAGAGGACTAGTGTGTGAGAGAGAGAGACAGATAGATAAATAGTTGTTTGTGTATTCGGTATGATTGATTTCTTCTTTCCAAAGCATTTGGATTTTAAATATTTTCCAGATAAATATTGCACTGTACTTGTACAAGCTCACTATAAATTAGATCTGAATTAATCTGTTTGCATGCTGTTTTATCTGTGATACTTGCATCTTTTTTCAGTTAAACACAATTGGGAAACCATGGTTGAAGGAATTCAAAATTACATAGGGTCTTTGAATTGGGGATATCGGGTGGCTTTACGTGAGAAGACTGTGACATACCTCAATGCATATGGAGAATTTATTGGACCACATAAGATCAAGGTACTTGCAGAAATTTACATAAGTTTTAATCTTCCAAAATTGGTTGTATATACAGGGTGTACCAGAAGTCAGGCCCCATAAATAATTTATTGCATATATTACATTAAATGTTTGGACTGGTTGCCATCTGCTTCTAAACATACTCCTTTGAAAAACAAAAAAATCACGAAACATTGAAATTGGCGTCTGGGGTCTGGCTTTTGGTACAACCTTATGTTTAATAGAGTGAAAAGTCAGTTAAATGGGTCAAAGTGAATATGGGTCAGGAAAACTTGAAATTTGTTAACTTTGCTTGCAGTTGCACACTACATTATCTTAACTTTGAAACCACTCAAAAGACATTAAATCTATTAGTAACAAATAGATACATGAGCATGTTATAATCAGTTTTGGAGGTACTTGTATAGAGTAGGTACAAAGTTTTAACTCGAGCTTTGCTAAAAGAAAAAAGTTCTAAGATTTTTATATCTTCTGTTTATATTAATTCATTTGCAAATTGATATTACATTATGCAACTTTCATTGCTGATTTTATCATGTGCATTTGAATGAGATGTTTCTCCGACTACTGTATTAAATTGAAATTGCATTTGATTATAAAGGTTATTGAATTGAAGATCAGTTTTTAAAAATGCAAGTATCTGATTATGTTGCTGTGCTTTGCATGTTAATGTTACCTTTTTTTTTATTACTTGAAAGAAGTTACTGTGGTAAAACTACATATACGAGTAATGTAAAGTAGTGAGAATTCAAAGAGGCTTTCTATGCACTTGAAAGTAAGAAAATCAGCCTTTTTTATTCAAGAGTAACAGAAATAGGTATGGTGCCTGTCTCCTGCCTACAGAAAACCTGGTTAAGAAAGCGACTTTTTACTATAAAATATAAATATTTTTAAATCCCTGTCAGAAAGAGTTGAAACATTATATAATTCTCAATAAAGGATTTACATCCATATATGGACAGCATAGCAGCATCAATAATATACTTATTTAGTTGTTGGCTAGAGGCTTCTTCCTAAGAATTTGTGCCTGTTTGTGCCACGCTGGCATCCTGCCATCAAAGGACATGGGGAGAGGGAGAGGGGTAACAAATGGGCAATAAACCTGTATGCATTTTTGTGTGGAAATTCGGGAGGGGGTATGACAGCTGAAGAAAAGCAGATCAACGTGGAACCGGTTAGTGCCAAGGCATCTGAAAGCCGTTTGCCCTGAGTGAGGAAAGTAGCTAGCACAAATACCTCAACATTTCCAAAACATCATATTTCCTGGTGGCATCGCATTGGCTGGGCTTGGACTGGTCATGGGGGGGAGGGACAGGACTGAAGGAAATAGTTTTGTATTGTTGTGCTGGAATCTCAGATTCCACCTGGCTTTACTGCAACCAACATCTCTTAGTAAAAGTACTTTTCATTTCAACAAAATGGAGTCAAGGGTTTTTCTTCCCTAAGGGATCAGACTGGGGCAGGTCTGACAGTATGTTCCTATACTTGAATACCTGCCTGCAAGTCTCATAAAAAATAAAGCAACAACAGTTTTTGCTGTGTCATCAACATAAGATTGATTGATTATGTGCCATCAAGTCACTGTAACCACATACCGTAGATTGCCAGTCTGTCCTTAATAGGCTCTTTCAGGTTTTCCAACTCTGCATTCATTGCCATAGGAACTGAGTGCAACCATCTTGCTGCTGCTTGTCCTCTTCTCTTTCCTTCACCTTTCCCAGCATTAAAGCTTTCTCTGAGAGCTAGGTCTTTGCATTATGATCCAAAGTAGGATAGTTTGTATGTAAGGCAACGTTGAATCAGTGTAGATTAAAATAGCCACGTATCATCCTGAGCTCATTGTTTTAAGTCAGAACAATAGAAAACGGATCAATCGAAACACAGAATATAGTAACCTTTGAATGTTTCATGCCCCATAAAAGTTTTAAAGAGTAGGATATAATAAATATATACTGCTAGAAATAGCTTTTGGAAAATATTCCATGTCTAGAAGGATAGTAGATGTGATGCTGCGATTCATTTTACTAGGCAATCAACAGAAAAGGACAAGAAACTTCCTATACAGCAGAGACATTTGTTCTTGCTACTGGAGAAAGGCCGCGATATTTGGGTATCCCAGGAGATAAAGAATATTGTATCACGAGGTTAGTTGAAATGAAATCATTACTTTTTTGATTTGTTGGAAAGAATGTTTAATAATTTACACTAATATCGCTTCTTTTCAGTGATGACCTCTTCTCCCTCCCCTATTGCCCTGGAAGGACCCTAGTTGTGGGAGCCTCTTATGTAGCTTTGGAATGTGCAGGATTTCTTGCTAGCCTTGGTTTGGATGTCACCGTTATGGTACGCTCAATCCTTCTTCGTGGCTTTGATCAAGAAATGGCAGACAAAGCAGGTGCCTACATGGAAACACATGGAGTAAAATTCATCAGAAAGTTTGTTCCTATTGAGGCAAGTATTCTTCAGTGTAAGATTTTTTTTCTTTCCGGGATTGGGTGATATGGCAGATAAGCATAAACAATGATTTAATTTGGAATGGCTAATATACAAATCACAATAAAGGCTATAGCAATACAGTTTGCTGTAAGTTTTTTGTTCATTCTTCTTCCATGCAGGTTATAAAGCTGGAGGATGGTATGCCTGGAAAACTCAAAGTAATCGCAAAATCCACTGAAGGATCACAAGTGATTGAAGGAGAATATAACACTGTAAGACACTTTTGCATTTTTGTGCATATGGTTGGTAAATCTTAGAATAGAGTTTAGCAATAGCTGCCATTGCAGTTTTTGCAAAAATCATTGAACATTTGTTATTGGATTGCTCCCTTTGATTTAATTGCTAATTTCTATCCATTAATAATGTTAAAGAAATCAATTAAGAAAAGATGCTAACACTTTTGAATTTGTTTTATAGCAAAATCTATTGTGCTTTTAAACAAAACTGCTTCTGAATATGCAAAAGAGTTCTTATATAGGACTGCCATACTATATTTCAATCATGATTCATTTTATTTAGGTTTTGATAGCTGTTGGCCGTGATGCTTGCACCAGGACCATTGGCTTGGATAAAATTGGTGTGAAAATGAATGAAAAGTAAGTATTTGAACCGTTTTATTCCTGGCAACCTATTCATAATATGTTTCAAATTCTATTAAAAAAACCAAAGAGAATATCGTCCACTTAGAAGTCCTGAATTATAAGGTTACTACTGAATCTTAAGCATTGTGATCTTAGTTTTAGATTAGTTCAGATTATGGCTGAATGCTTGCAGTTTTTATTGCCAGTAATGAAAATGCACAAAACTTTCAATTTTGAGATTTTTCATATTTTTTATTTTGCTGATTTTAGATAAGTATTATGAATAAAGTGGAAGATCCCACTTCCTTGAGTTAATTTTTAATTTGTTATAGACAAACTGACATTATTTACTTTGGGAACATTTTATTATTTGCTTGAGGAACATATTATGCATAAATCTTTCGACAAATTGTGTGTGTCAGAGAGAGAGAGAGAGAAGTGCAGTTATGTAATGGAGCTGTGATTTTCAGTTGTTATCTTTTCCTTTCATAACAAGTAATGGGAAAATACCTGTGAATGATGAAGAACAAACCAATGTACCTTATGTCTATGCGATTGGGGATATTTTGGAAGGAAAGCTGGAACTTACACCAGTTGCCATACAGGCAGGCAAGCTATTAGCTCGCAGACTTTTTGGAGGAAGTTCTGTAAAGGTAAATGTATATTCTTAGTGATAGTAGTGAAAGACTTTTAAGTTTGGACAAAAAGCTGGCAATCTTATATTCAGGAACTTGAAATTTCTATGAGCTATTGCACTAAATTTTAGTATAAATTTAGTATAATTTTGGTGGAAAGTACAACTAATCTGTCTACTGATTCTAAATTTAGTTCAAATGCAGTACAGCAGTAGCCACTGTTTTTCAAAATGTAACTAACAAAATTTTATTTATTTATTTGAATAAAATCTAACACAGGTCATACATAGTACTATATAAATTCTTATGGGAATAGAACTGGGAGGAAGTCTAGATAAGTTATTCCAGTAATAATGTTCAGAATTCAAATTAAATTGTATTATGATGCCTGGCCACCATGGTTAGAAACAAATAGTCAAAAAGCAAAACATTGAAATCTCTCAACTTAAGATTTACAATAATTAAAAATACTAGCAATGATTGTAATATTTTGCTTTAGAAATCATCTATATTTTTAAAGTAAAATAGCAAAAATTGGCAACATTAATATGTAACACAGTATTTATTATATCAATTTTTTCCAAAAAAAAATTACATAAGAAACTTCTGCCTGATCTAGCATCACTGCTAAAGAAGGAAAAAAAATAAGCCTGGGCCATAATATCACAACTTTTTCTCTTCCATAAAGTTTAAATATGCATATCCTTTACCTAATATTTCTAAAAGGGCTGAAAATTAAATTGCTTTTTTTACTACAGAGTAGACCACTATCCATACGTTTGGTCTTGAAATATTTAAAGTAGAATACAATTGTTGGTTTCTTTGCTATTGCTGTTACATGTTTTGAGTCCTATTGTGTGCTTCTACTTTTAGTGTGATTATGTCAATGTGCCAACTACAGTGTTTACACCTTTGGAATATGGTTGTTGTGGCTTACCAGAAGGAAAAGCTATTGAACTATTTGATCAAGAAAATATAGAGGTACATTTGAAATTTTTTATTTGAAAACCCATTACATAAAAAATATGTATAACATACCACCAGCTATGTAATCCACAGTATGATCTGTTGTGCTGTTGTAATGTAATGTGATATAAACTCTGCCATTGATGGGAATATACAGGTAGTCCTCGACTTATGACCACAATTTAGCCCAAAATTTCTGTTGCTAAGCAAGACAATACATAAGTGAGTTTTGTCCATTTTATGACTATCTTGCCACATTTGTCAAGTTAATACCTGCAGTTAAGTTAGTAATACAGTTGTTAAGTGAATCTGGCTTTCCCATTGACTTTACTTGTCAGAAGGTTGCAAAAGGTGATCACATGAACCTGGAACATTGTAACTGTCACAAATACATATCATTGCTAAGTGTCTGAATTTTGATCATGTGACTATGGGGATGCTGCAACAGTCATAAGTGTGAAAAATAGTCATAAGTGACTTTTTTCAGTACTTGTATAACTTCGAACAATTACTGAAAGAATGATTGTAAGTCAAGGATGACCTATATATTACAACAGACCATCCAGTTTTACACAAGCTAATTATTTTAATCTGCATTGCATAAGCTAACTATTTAAATCTGCTTTACATACTGTGTATTTTCAATCACCAGTCAAAATGATTTTAATATACAACACCAATAAGTTTTCAAAATAAAGCAATACAACAATAAGGTCATTGTTATCAGGCAAATTCAAAAAACAGTCAATTATGACTGTAAGCCATATGATTGGTACTCCAGTTAGTAATTACAAAATTAGTTGGACATTTGATTCAGTGCTCCTTCAACAAAGTGTTTTGAGCCAATAATTTCCATTTTGATTGCTTCTTGAATCAACAAAATCCAGTAATGGAATTCACAAGGGAATTTTTTTTCCTAGATATCTTTATCAAAATATAACTCATTATTAGTGTCTGCAAAAGGTTATCCATACCAACTAATACTTCAGTTATCATCTTGAAACCCTGATGATCCATGGTTTATTTTTGCAGCCCGCTGCAGGATTTCCCTTCCTCGCATGTAGGCGAGCTGCCTGCTCTCTTTTGCCAGGCAGCTCTTTTACTGTATCTACTTAATGACCACAAATGAGAGAGCCAGGATTGCAATTACTGAGTGAAGCAGTTACATGGGCATCTTGCTTAACAACCACTTCATTCAACCACAAAAATTCCAGTCCCAATTGTGGTTGTCATTGAGGACTACCTATACTGGATCCCAGTGTCATTCAGCAAGAAAGTATATATGAAAATTGAAAAGAACCAATCTAGAAATAAGTAGAAATTTCCTGGCAATTAGAACAATTAACCGGTGAGATAATTTGCCTTCAGAAGTTGTTGGTGCTCCATAACAGAAGGTTTTTAAGAAGAGATTGGACTCACTTGAGCAGGGGATTGGACTACAACACCTCCAAGGTTCTTTCCAATTCTGTTATTCTGTTAAAGGTGTGATGAGAGAAATAAGGCAGGTATTGAAGACCATGTCAGGAAGACATTGTAATCAACTGAAAAACCAAAATATCCAAAATAGTGGAGGTGTTTTTTTTCAGAATGGGACCACCCTAATAATCTTTTTTGGTAAAATAAAGGCAAAAGAATTCATGCTTTCACTTCATAGTTTAGACTTCTACCGTGCCGACCTCTAACTTTAGTCAGCAAATGCCCATGATGTAAAACACAATAGATGCATAGATTAAAAAAAAAACTATATAACAGCTGAAATTTGTTTTTCTTCAGGTATATCACACTTACTTCTGGCCACTTGAATGGACAATACCAAATAGAGACAACAATACCTGTTATGCAAAAATAATCTGCAATAAGAACAATGTATGTATTTTGCTCTAAAATAATTTTTTATGTTCATATCTTCAGAAATAATGTTATGTGTATATGAATTGATAATGAAGTCTTAACTGAGTTTGATACAATTAGAAACTTACTAGTCTAAATATGATATAGCAAATGTTAAGGGGAACAGAGAAGAAATATTTGATGATGTAACCTGGGACATGTACTAAAGACTGTTATTGAACTTTTGACTAACCCAATCACTACGTTACTTTCCAAATATTCAAATATAAAACTGGAAAACCAATAAAATTTATATATAAAAAAAGAAGACCAGATACCAAAACAATCCATTTGATCGTAGAAGTTGATGTAGAAGTTGAATTAAATAAACTCACAAAACATGCTTTCAACTTGAATAACTTTATACTGCACATACAAATATGTATATTTTATATGCATTATGTATGCAGATACATAATTTAATTTCACAGGTCTTGCAGCTGATTTAAAAAAGTGTGGATAAATTATATTCCCATATTCTGCTTTTTCCGTGTATTCTCACAAATCTGGATTAAAGTTTCATTTTGTCTCCTAGTTTTGGGTTATTGGAGGGTTTTTTGTTTGTGTTTTACATACTCTAAATTTAAAGTACTGATGATATAATTTTGTTTTCTTTTCCTAATTTACCAGGCAATCCAAATTTTCTTTGACTGTACTTCTATTACCTTAGAATTGATCTTACATGTACCTTTTTTTTTTTTAGGAGGCAGATTAAAAGTTAAAAGTTTCTATTATTTTCAGCAAGATTAAGTGCTAGCATATGGAATTTGATCATCATTCTTAGTAGTTGTAGAAAGGGAGAAAAAAATGAAGTAACTGACCTGTATTCTTGTTTCTTCCTCTACCTCATACCTCTTAATTACAGAACCGTGTAATAGGATTACATGTACTTGGACCGAATGCTGGGGAAATAACCCAAGGTTTTGGGGCAGCAATGAAATGTGGTATCACAAAAGAAATACTTGATGAAACAATTGGTATACATCCAACTAGTGCAGAGGTAATAATTATAATGTTTTTTAAAATATTGCTTAAAAGATGTTGCATATTCACCCTGTTATTTTCTAAAACAATAGTAATCATTTCTGGTTGAGTTGCTTTTTGTTTAGGTGTCAACATTGCCAGGTAAGCCAGATAGACATTACAATCAGATGAGTTAATCCCACTTCATTGTAAAGCTATATTGACAGTATCTTGCAAATCTGAAAGTACAATTCCCCTCCCCCCATCTCCTCTAAAGCTCTTTTATACGAGGGCAATTCGGAAATAAACCTCCGTTTGGTTATCAATGACAGACACTCGCAGATACAGAACTTTTATTACACACATTAGAAAACTACAACATTACATTACTTTTTGACATAATTACCATTCAAATTGAGGCACTTGTCATAATGTCTTAACAAGGTTTGAAATTCCTTAGTAGTAGTCACTCGGCGCCAACTCTGGGCTATTGGGGGGGGTGATCAAAAACATCCCAACGGAACTGCTTCAAAAGTTCTTGGGTGTGTCTAGCAGTGTGCGGGCAAGCATTATTGTGAACCAACACCGCACCAGAAGTCAGCATGCCCCGCCGCTTGTTATGGATGGCTCGTCTGAGTTTTCGTAACGTAGACTTCTAAATTGATGGTTGAACCACGCTCCATGAACTTCACTAGCAATACTCCTTTGGCATCTTCACATTCGGCGGGATTTTCTATGGCACCACTTCCAGTGTGTTGTTGGTTCACGATAATGCTCGCCTGCACATTGCTTGTTCTTTTATAAGGAACAGATAATGTTTGATCAGATATTGTTGACCTCTGATGAAAAACTGATTAAGAAACTATATAACTTTTTATTAAATTTGAAAATGGAGGATATAATTGAAAGCATTTTATATGCTTTGTTGTTAGGATTTTAATCTAGTTTTGCTATTTCATTCTCTTACAGGTATTCACTACAATGGGAATTACCAAATCTTCAGGAAAAGATATCACTCAGAGTGGCTGCTGAGGTTAAACCCTGCTGTTTAAACTATTTTCTGATGGGCCACTAACCTATTGGAAGTTTCATAATGCATACCAAATACACGGGTAAATAAGTAATATGTGATAGTATTTTAATACTAGAGGTGATGCATTTTTGAACTTCTATAAAAGATGGTGGTCTTTGCCAGAAATAGTAAAACAGCAGGGTGAACATTAATCCTGACATGATTAGAATGGCACGCAAGTGTATTTTTGAAGTTATGGCTCTGAACCTCATCTGGAGGCGAGTCATGACTGATGATTTCTATGCAAGTTGGGAAAACCTATTCGTCCAGTCAAACAAGTAGAAAAATTTCTTCCAGAGAAACTTCTGAATTGCACAGGTGGAATTTTTTAGTTTCAGTGGTTTTGTATGAACACTCAGGCACAGTTGAATGTATGGTTGATAAATTTTGCTAGCATGCCCTGTTAACTTCGTTGAGATACTCGTGCATTTTGTTAATTGTTAATATGAATGCTGAGGTTTGTTTGCATTTTTTATAAATATTCCAGTTCATTTATTAGAATCTGTTAATGCATTGCATTCCCCTGGGCATTAAAGTTCCAATGACATGAAATGTGGTATGTGTTTTTTTAAAATGAAATCCTTATAATTCTAGTCATCAAAAAAAACAGTGCTAACACATGAAATTATCTTTACTAATTTTGGGGAACAATTACTATTTGGCATTTCCCTTTTAAAAAATCTTCCATCCCCCATATTTATATATTCTAAAATATTCCCAAATAAAATTGAAACCATCTGTTTATGATGTTTTATGTTTGTGCAGTAAGCAAATAATTTCAGCCGTAGAATGAATGTATTTGGTTAGGTTGCTAGTTTATAAGTACATTGCCTCAACTTTGCCATAGCAGTGACAATTAGGTTTTGTGCTTTGTGAAATTCCTATTACAGTAAATAGTTTTAATCTGTGGAGATCTCCTTGGCAATCCTCTACTTGGGATAGCTTGAGGAGGGATTAGGCCTTTGGTGTCCAAATATGTATGTTTTAAATGCTTCAATTCAAAAATTGTATTGCATAGAGAGTTTTAAACTATGATGCATCATGGAGAGAAGTCCAATAAATAAGCAATGTTATGTGTGTAAACTGTTATATTCATTAAAAAAATGCAGCTTTTACTAAAATAAGTATGCATTTGTATTCTTCAAAACTAAAAATATATGGTGCCAGGAGACATGTAGATGACTTTTTTTTACCATGGGGTATAAAATAGGATTTTCTGTTCTGCCTGAGGGGTGCAGGGATCTGGGCAGTGATATATATAGGAAATGACTTCACCGTCATGTTGAGGAGGAGAAGTAAGAAGTTTTACATTATTTGCATTTGAGACTGCAAATATTAATCTTGCAGAGATTTAAAACACCAATTTTGTCTCTTAAACCCCAGATGAAAAAAATCAGCCCAGGACTGAGGGGTGTCTCCATTACTGTATTTACAATAAGTGTCACATTCAAGTACCAATATTGTTACTTAACAACCACAATATAGAAAAGACCAAAACCTTCAACCCTTTGGCTTAAAATGGGTGTTAGGAGTTCCTGGTTGCCTTCCCCACTCTCACCCACATTGAATCATAACTATTGTACATTCTCAAAGAGATTCCCAGGAATATGCTAATATTTCAGATAGATATTCACTTCTTTCTTGAGATAGTCAAGTCAAATTTTCTTATTAATTGTTATGATGCTTATAGGCAGGTATAATACTTTACCTCACTTCCATCTTCCACATTCCATAGGGAATGAAGGCTTTCTGCCTCACCCAAATTCCCCATACCTGCTTCTGCCTGTTTTTCTCAGATTTGTCTTACTTTCTCATATCTAGTTCAAGCTCTCTAAGCACTGGATAAAAACAATCTTTCATCAATAACTGATTAGAACAACTTCAAATTGTAGAACAAATTGTTGAATGTTCTACAATTGGATTATTTGGAAACAAGTTTACAATTTTGAAATTAGTTTCAGAGCTGCGTATTTTTGAAAGAGATTACTTCTAGGAGAGATGAACTATCTGACCTGTTTCTAATGTGGTAAAAAAATCATTTCCCCCACATTCCACAGATGTATTCTAAATATGTTGATTCAATTCATATTTTAAAGGTGCATCGTGATAGAGATTGTGAGAAGTTTGGAAAAGTAATGGGAGGAATGTTAGACTTCACCAGGAGAAGGAAGGAGTTTGTTAGTATCTGACAGCTCAGCCAGGCTGTAAAAACCTCCATCAAGACTACTGTAGATAACAAAATATCTGAAAATATTCTATGTTAATGAATGCACTAATAATGAAGGCTGGAAGTCTTTGTGGCAGTTTCCAAGAATTTGTACTTGCATTAAAAAATGTTTGTAAGTTCTGTAATTTTGACTTTGTTGATCAGGTTTAAGGTTTGAAGTTAGTCTATTAATTATTCAAATATGTATATTGAATATAATGAATGGCCAGTGATAAGGGTAGTTAAAAATGTAAACATTTCTGAGCCATACATAGCTTATGCAGTTAAAGATATTCGCATGGCCATGACAGAGGAAACATAATTGGAATGCGCACCCAGAGGCATAATGGATTTTAGGTCCTTCAGAACAAGTTCAAACAATTTAAATGATTCATTTTAAAATAGGGGAGGTGGTTATTTCTTAAATGCTAATTAGTGGATTAGTAATTCATTAAAAGTAGAATGTCATGCTACTTGCTTGATTTGTACAACCAATAATTAAAGCTGAGAAATACAAGTGCATGTTAATGAGCGAACCTGCAAGAACAAGCTTGCTTACGTCAGACAGATTTTTAGTTAGAGGTATAGTGTGGAAGGACATAAAGGACAGCCTGTGTTCCTTCCTCCACTCGCTTCTTGGCCCTCCTCCATCAGAACGACCCAGCTGTAAATCAAATTGCAGCATTGGACAAGAGGTGAGAAGGAGAAGCAGAAATAATGGCTGCCTAGATGCTCTGCAACCATGGCCCTCACAACAAATGGGCTGAATAAACAGAACTAAAGCCCAGGAATCAAAACTAAAACTAAACCTTCATGAGAAAAGGCAACAGGACGGGACATCTTGAGAGGGGGGGGGTGTTTATTTCCTTCCCTCACAGTGGTGTGAGGTAAAAGTTCAAGCCATTTTAAAAACTCAAGAAGCCTAGCAAGGAACCAACAGAAAACACACAGACCTACTTCTTTCACAGAAATAGAAAACAGATTTAAAAGATAGATTGAACTCTGTAGAAAACATTGTACAACTATATAGAGCAGGGGTTCCCAACCGGGGGTGCAACCAGGGGGTACGAAAACTTGGGTTTTCAAAACTAGTGTATATGCATAATTCGTTGCCGTTATTTCAAACTTTTGTAAGGGGTGCAAGAATATATCGGAAGCATTCTAGGGGTGCGGGATATAGAAAAGGTTGGGAGCCACTGGGTGACAATAAAGATATACAGCAATTTTTCATTCTCAAAAGACCATCTGGACAAGTTCTTAAAGTTTACTTGGCATGGTTTTTCAGAAGTAGTTTTCATTGTCTCCTTCCTAGGGCTGAGAGAAAGTGACAGGCCCAATGCCACCCAGATGGCTTTCATGCCTTAAGAGAGACTAGGTTTCTAACTGATGCCTTAACCACAATTTTTAAGAAAATAGAAATATAAGTCATCAATAAATATATTGAGATATAAAACAGATGTGAAGATACAGTGAAATTGGACTTTAAAGAGTAGTAGAGATAAAAATCTTATAGAAATTATATATATAATAGAAAAAAAGTTTTATTATTAAGATTCATTTCTACACTAGTTGACAACATTTAAAGCTTAAGATTTGTTTCCAATGCTTTGTGTGCATTGAATCTGAGTCAATCTAATTATTGCAGGTTCAAAAAAAAGAACCTCAACATGTTAGCAATCAGTTTAGCTTTAAGGGCAAAAAATTGTGCAAGTAAATGTTAGAGCAGTGATTGAAGCCTCAAGTTGCTCAAATATTTCAAATCTACAATTTTTTCTACACAGGAATCCTAACATGGCTTCTGTGGAAAAATTCAAAATATTTCTTTTTTAATTTCAAATGAATGGAATTATGTGATACAGGTTGGTGGTTTAAAAATGCAATAAATAAAATTCCAAATATTTTTTATTGCCAGGAAGTATTGCAAGAAGGTATTCAGAAGAACTTATGATAAATGAAATTGCTGTTAAAATATAAAGAAAACATTACAAAATAATAACTGTGACTGCTGTATGTCAAATCCAAGTCTTATTTATAGCGAGATTTATGTTCAAATTTTTGCACCTCTCCTACCCAAAGCTATCTAATGGTCTGACCCAATGTTTCTCCACTTCAGCAATTTTAAGACACATGGACTTCAGTTCCCAGAATTCCCAAGCCAGCATGCTTAAAAAACACTGGTCTGAACTACCCTCTTTTGGGGGAGGGGGGGTGAAGGCTTGGTTTTCATTTATCCCTTATTTGGTTTTTCAGTAATGGACAGTCCTATTACATAGTTTTCTCTGACCATGTGAGAGCCAAGCCTATTGGCTAATAGGACAATCAGGATTGGGGGGGGGAAGCATTTCCCTCTATCCTCATCAAAGACTAATTATTTACTTTTCAAGGGACTGTGCAATTTAATTAGAACAGATCTTACACCTACCTTCTGACCTGGAACTACCAATTTCAATGTCTAAAATGCTGGTCTACAACACTGGCTAGAATCCAACTCATGCACAATTCACAATGGCACACCTCTACTTGAATCAAGAGAAACAGATCCATGGGTCATCACATGCTGGTAGCATCCAAGTCCTTAACCTCATGCAGAAGGTTCATCTAGCTGGCAAGAGAACATCTGGAACCTGCAGAACTTCCTTCAAATTGGCATGAACCTGAGCCTAATAGTTGTACTGGCATACTTTTCCTGTGCTATTGTCTGAAACAAAAACATAGCTAATAATTGAGGCACCATACCCACTCATTATACTATTATTATAAGAATATTAAATAAATTGCAGAATGTAAAATGGGATTTAAAAAGGGTGGTTAGAAGCTGCGTGCAGCATATAGGCTGCCTCCTTCCTCAACCCTTTAAGGCATAAAAAGTATGTCACTTTTATTGTATTTTTATTATACTGTGGAGCCTGTGGAAAACGGTGGGTAAAATCTAACAAATAAAGAGGAATATATGCGTTTCCCCAGAAAGACGCCAGAACGTGTATCACATAGAAACAATATTGTAGTCCTGCAGCGAAGCAACTCAATGCTTCCAAGGGAAGATATTTAATTTATTCCAGTTGAAGGCGATTTAAAATTGTTTTAATTCAGCGGCACGAGATGATAGGGCGACGGTCGTGCAATCAAGGGGAAGAGTTGTTACTATGCCGGTGCCTCGGTCAAGTGCAACAGGGACGGGGCTCTAATCCACAGACATCTGACCGATCATAACGTTCACGCGCAAACCTCAGCGATGAAGGCAAGAGAACGCCAATGCTAAGGCTCAGTATAAAAAAGGCTTTACTCTCTCCAGTCCGAACGTCCTGCTCCTTCGCAGATCGGCCAACTTTTCACA
This sequence comes from Azemiops feae, assembly GCA_023970755.1. Lineage (NCBI taxonomy): Eukaryota > Metazoa > Chordata > Lepidosauria > Squamata > Viperidae > Azemiops > Azemiops feae. The sequence goes on along the minus strand of JALGBA010004089.1, from coordinate 775,401 downwards.
GACAGGGCAGTCTGAGGAAGACGGTACTCCGTCCGCTTCAACTCGTCCTTTATTAAGGCTACTTTCAGCAGAAATACTTAAAAGTCTCCAGAAGCTTCAGAATTTGGTCTTGCCAAGAAAACTTCCAGGTTGGTGGCAAGCATTCCGTTAAATCAGCAACCGCAGACTTCCATTTTCCAAATAATTCATTCTTCTGTAGCGGCAAAGCCAAGGAAATGTCAACCGTGGGTGGCTTCTTTGGCAGCGATGTTTACCTATTTATTTATCTATCGAATTTTTATGCCGCCCATCTCCCCTGATAAGGTGATTCTGTTGGGATTGCAGTTCTGAAGGGGATGTCCCCATCCCGTCACCTCCGCTTCTTCTTGCGTGGAATAGCTCCAATAAAAGCGTCGCTAAAGCGGGCGAGCGCAACTCTCCCCTCGCTCGAACGTCGAATTCTATCGGCTCCGCCCCCCCGCTCCATTCCCCCGCTTGCTGGTAACTTTTAATAGAAGGCGGCGCGCTTGCGAATTACCCTCGCGTTCCAACCTGGAAGGGTGGGCGGTTGTCCATTCTCTCGCCTCCTCCTGATGAAGTTCTCTGGCAGCCTGTTTGAGCCGCCCCTGGAGAGTTTCCTTGACATACTGCGTGGATCTCTCCCCCGCCCCGCCGAGAATCCGAAGTTTCTCCCAGCGCCAACTCAGCACCTTTTTTCTCCTCACCATTGGCCATTTTATCCCGTTGCTTTGAGGGACATAAACAGAGCTCTCTCCCTCCACGCCTTTCTCTTATTTCTTGGAAACCTCGTTGTTTTAAGCTGAAGCAAGCACTTCTGGTACCTGGAAGAAAGCGAGTTGATGGGTGGGGGGGAAAATGAGCCTAGGAGCCCTTCTGTTTTTTGTTGAGGGGTAAATCCTAATAGGAAACTGTTCACAGTGCAGTGTATGTGTCAGGACTAAGTTTCGGAAGAAAACAAATTATCGATAATAATTGTATATATCTATATATACTACAATTGTATATATCTATATAGACTTATAGAGATATAAGACTTCTCCATTGGCTCTTGTGAACCAAATATTTCATATTTTTCGCTACAATAACAACCTTGTGGTAGGCTGTGGTGGGCTGCTAGAGGGTAAATAACCCAAAGTCATCCAGTGTAGTTGAAGGTGGAATAGAATCTGGATCTCTCAATTCCTAGTCCAACACTGGAATCACTGTACTACACTTTTACTTTCTTCCAACTTTTATTCATTCCACTTGTATAGAGCTGACCCCCAACTTGATAGCACATAATCAGTGCAATACAGATTCAATGGTTGGCAATAATAATAAGATTTTAATATTATTATTTCCTGGCTACAGTCTCTATCTCTGTGAATTTGGAACCTAGGAAGATAAACTTACTACCATACTTTCTTCTCTACTTAGTTTTATTGGGTCGGTGTTGCCTCTGTCATAATCATATTTCTTCTTTCACTTCACCTATATTTTCTGTATTAAGAATTAAAATTGATGCATTCGTGCTACTTCCCATGATTGTTTGATGGGGTTTTAATGTTGTAGTATTTTCAATATAGTCTGGCAAATTATTTTGATTTCTTTTGTTTGTACTCAGTGCCCAGTTGATCAATTCTTCTGATTAATCTTGTGTATCTAACGACTTTTGGCATTTTCTAAGTTAAATGCTTTAAATATTGTATAGAATTATTTTTCAATTAGAAAACCGTTTTCAAGATATAAGATACCTGTTTTGAGATTAGTTGATGAAAAAAAATAGGGTACTGAATATTTTGCATTTGTTCAGATTCTTTTTTTTTTATTATTATTATTATTTTTATTTTTTTAAAACAACAAAACATAACACACATAAACACACAGTGTATACTCTTTTTTTTTTAAACAGCAATTTCGTAACTGTAATCTTCTATTATTTACATTTTCCCCCCTTATTCTTCTTTTAAAAAATATTTGTCCTTGTTGTCCCATTGTTTCTTATTTCCATTTTCTTTGTTCATACTATATTTCATACTAAGAGTAATACATATTATTACTATACATTATTATACATTATTATACACATATTTTCCCTTTCTTGACCTTTCTACATTTATTTTCATTTATTGTTTCTAATCTCCAACCAATCATACTACTTATCCCATATTGCATAGTACTCTGTGTCTTCCTTTTCTTTTATCTCTTTTGTTAATTTGTCCATCTCCGCACAGTCTAAGATTTTCCTTATCACTTCTTCCTCTGATGGTATATTCTCATTTTTCCAGAACTGTGCGTAGACTATTCTTGCTGCTGTTGTTATATGTAAGATTAAGTACCTTATTTCTTTACTGTATTTTCTATTTAAAATACCCAGCAGGAAGATCTCTGGTTTCCAATCTACAGGTTGATCTATTATTTCTTCCATCCATCTTCTTATTTTAGTCCAGTATTTTTTTGCAATGGGGCATGTCCACCATAGATGGTAATATGTTCCATGTACCTTTTTACATTTCCAGCATGTCGGCGAGTTGTTCTGGAACATCTTAGCAAGCTTTGCTGGTGGAAGATGCCATCTGTAAAACATCTTCAACTGATTTTCCTTGAATGCCGCAGACATAGTCAGTTTTATATTTGTTTCCCATATTTTTTCCCATTTCTCCAATTCTATGTTGTATCCGAAATTTTTTGCCCATCTAATCATTGTGTCTTTGACAACCTCGTCTTCCATTTTATATCTCAGTAGATATTTATATATATTACTACTTAATTTTATTTCTGTTCCATGTATAATTTTATCCAATTCTTGCGACTCTTTTTGTATTTCATATAATTTTTTGTCCTCTGTATATTTAGATTGAATTTGTGTGAATGTCCACCAATCAATCTCTCTGCCTACATCTTGTTCCAATTCTTGTTTTGTTTTCAGATTTCCCTGTTCATTTACCAATTCCTTGTATCTAATTATCTTATTTATGTCCAGTAGGTTTGGGTGTTTCAGAGCTTCTGTTGGGGATAACCACATTGGAATTCTTATGTAATGTTTTTGTCTTATTTTTTCCCAAGTCTGTAGCAATGCATCCCTAACTATATGTCTTTGAAAGTATCTATGTACTTTATATTTTCCATCCCATAGGAATGCATGCCACCCCGCTTGCAAGTCATGTCCTTCAAGTGTTAAAATTCTGGTATTTTTCAATTCCATCCAGTCTTTTAGCCAAGTTAGGCTTGATGCTTGGTAATATATTTCCCACTCTGGTAATGCCAATCCCCCTTTATCTTTCGTATCTTGCAAGAGTTTTAATTTAATCCTAGGTTTTTTCCTTTGCCATATAAATTTAGTAACCAATTTATTTAATTCTTGAAAGAATGTTTTCCCTAGTTTTATTGGAATAACTTGGAACAGGAATAATATTTTTGGCAATATATTCATTTTGACCGTTGCAATCCTCCCTAAAAATTTGTTCAGATTCTTATAACACTCTTTCTCATTAGCTGGACAGAATTAGCCTGAGCTGAACTCTGTTTAAGAGTTCGTCAAACTCTTATTAAAATAAATGTGTGGCACTTCCACTTTATTAGGGAAATTTATGTTTTGTTTTTAATTTCAGGTAAATGCTTCACTAGTTAATGACTGCATTCTTACGTACCAGAAATCTGCTTAAGCCAAGATTCCTTCTGGCTGATCATCAGGCTTGAGAATGGATGTTAATCAAACAATTGCCAGTGCTATTAAAAAGCCGAAAAAAAGGGGTGTCAAAAATAAAAAGAAAAGGTGAATTTGAAGTTATAATTTTTACATGAAAACATCTTGTTTGCATCTTGTTTTTGTTTTTTCCTCTTGGGTTTATCTTTTTAGTGTTTTATGTTTGAATAGTTCATAGATAGGAATGCTTAGTTACAGTATTGGCTTTTTCTTTTTCTAAAAATTCTGTCAGTAAATTCTATTTTTCTTGCAATATCCAACCAGAGGTGAGGCAGCTACCGGCTGTTTTTTTGCTTTTAATTTAGATTCCTGCATTGGACAGAAACATGGGTTCAAAAGCCCAAATGATTCCTTCCAATTCTGTAATTTTATAATGTGGAAATATCTTTCACTGACCATAAATGAGTGAAAGCTGATTCTCAGTATTCATCAATAAATTTATTTTTAGGACATGCTCAGAAATATTTCATTTCTCATTGTTTTGTATTCCAAGGGTTATGCCCTAAAACAACTCTTAACATATTTTAGGTTAAAAATGTGTCCCCACGTAATCACACATCAGCTCTGTAAATTCAGATTAAGTGTCTTGACCTGGAAAAATCACTTTATAGGTAGTCCTCGATTTACAACCATTTGTTTAATTATCATTCAAAGTTACAACAGCACTGAAAGCAGTCCTTGCACTTATAACCATTGCAGAATCCCCACAGTTATGTGCGCAAAATTCAGGTGCTTGTCAACCGCCATGTATTTATGATGGTTGCAGTGTCCTGGGATCATGTGATCACCATTTCTGACCTTCCCAGCCAGCTTTTGACAAGCAGTGCTAATGGGGAGAGCCAGATTCATTTAACAACTGCAATAATTCGCTTAACAACTGTGGCAAAAAAGATAGTAAAATCAGGCACAACTCATTTAACAACCATTTTGGTTAGCAAGGGAAATCCTTGCCCCAACTGTGGTCATAAATAAAGAACTATCTGTATTACTATTTTCCTGACACTCCGAGACTTTGAAGACTTTGTAACTGAAAACTGAAGTTTCTCAGTAAGGAAGAAATTCATACCCATCCATATATTTATGTTTTCATGATTGTAGACTAGTTACTGATAATTTGAAGACTGTAATCCTCACAATTTGTTTGATATTGAAATTGCAACAAGCTTCAGTACAATCAATACACCAAACCTAAGAAATGAACAAACAGTAAGTGCAACAAAAGTTAAGACCACAAAACAAATAAGGTACTATATGAATATAACACTTCAATATCCCCAAATAAATCCTTTTCTTTGAGACAATCCTTCCATCTACAACCTACATCCTTATAAGGTACCATGGACAGAAATTTGGCCACAGAGTCAGCCTTTGAATTTTATTCAAAATATATTTAACATAATACTGAGTGTCTCTGTCAGTGAAGATCTCTTGGATATGGGAGGAACTAGTCCAAATAAAAGAATTGTGATTATTGCATATTGCATACAGGAACAAATGTGAGTACCATTATTATCAAGAACAGCTCTGCATAGATTACCTAGGACTTTATTAAATTAGATGCAATTTATTTTATCCATGACTACTTAAAAGTCAGTAATATTGAATTTAATTGGGTTTACTATTAAATATGTCTCAGAAACACTACAGGCTTTCATTTCTCTGTTGGCTTCAACCATATAGGAAGTCAAGACTTCAGGTTAAGACTCATAATTTGTCTTTTTAATGGTGTGTCTAAGAGTCTAAAGGAAAGTTCGGAAGAGTAGGACAAAGAAATGGGTGGTTTCAAAACAAAAACTAAATTTAATTTAATTTATGGTAAATTTAAATGCAATTATATAACCCCTATGTAATTAATTTCCTTTCTGCTGTAATAATTATCATTTGGACTAATTTTTGAGGAATTATAAAATGGAACTTTTCAAAAGCATCTCCAAATTCCAATAGGAGAACCCAGCTTCTCCAAATTTGAAAATCTTGAACAAAGGCCTTAAATTTTACTTTCGCTCTCGGTTCCTCTTACTGTATCAATCCTGCTCTCTGGAACAATGTCATGACCAAAGGCTGCTGATTTGTTTGAAAAATTGCCATTGTGGTACATTTTGTGTGCTATCATAGTAATAGGGGGTATTGTAATTTCATTTTTAAAATATTCTACTTAGCTGACCAAAAATGAGGCTAATAACAATTCCTTATTTAATTCAAATCTTTATTTTTGTGAAGATTAACTTTTCAAGATGAAGCCCATCCTGAAGAGGAGTTAATTTTAAAAGAGTCAAAACATTTGTAAGTATATATACTATGGAATCTACCTGAAATACCAAATAATTTTATGGATGATGATGATGTTATTCATTTAGTCATGTCCAACCCTTGGCGATTCTATGGGTCGGGTTTCTCCACATCTTCTCGAACAAGTGATCTTGTACTACTTTGAGTTTTAGGATAAGAAAAACATGTAGCTTTTCTTTTGAGCTTTAATATTAAGCATACTAAGGTTTCCCCTTTTAAGATTTTTGAAGATGAGGATAATTAGATATGTTTCAGATACATTTTTCTTCATATAAAATTTTATGTATATGTTTTCAATATATTTTTGAAAAATGTTACAGTGTGTTCTAACATTTGGTTTTTTTCCTCTGTTTCAGAGTCACAGTAAAGACTACTAGTTACCTTACCTTTGGCTTTTTTTTTATTAAAAGCTTACCTTATCACAGTCTAGATATTGTAGGAGGTAAGAGAAAAATAAATGTTACTTATTTAAATAAGTCTGGAGAAATTGTTGAAATTTAAAGAGTTGTTTGTGTATATGTGAGCATTAGAGAGAGCAGGACCTAATGTTAACAAGGATGAGTGAAACAAACTTTACACCCATAGGTGTAAAGTAGGCCAATCTCAACCCCTAGTTTACTATATCCTACCACGAGAATGGTCAAAAACCATGTGCACATATGTAAGTGCCTAGGAAGAAAGAGAAAAGGAAATAATCTCAGTTAACCAATCTCCTAGTCAAAAAGCAGCCAAAGTGATAAGCAAATAATGGACACAGAGTAAATCCTTAACCCTTTATCTTTATCCCACTGTCCATCTATTGTTTGGAAAACATGAGGTGTTGAGGAGTCAGTGGCCTTGATTGAAATCTGTAACAGAAACACTGTTGCCTTCACTTAGTCTTTGCTTTTGAAAACATGGAGGAATTCCACAGAAGTTTTGAATTAACTAAGAGGCCATATTAATTGATTTCTTTTTGTTCATGTAGATCACCACTCCCAATTTGCTTTTCAGAATAGGAGGAACTATCAAACAGCATCAGGAAGTTGCACTAAAGACTGAAGCATGTCTATGGAGATTCTCAGTCATCCAGGTCATGGTTGTCCCAAAGGTGTTCTTTCCAAAAGCAACTGGACTTTCTTTATTTTTTCTTGAAGACTTAAGTGAAGACTTTTTCTTGAAGACTCAAAAAGTGGCCTCAATGATTCTCAGAGAGTAATGAACATCCTTCAGAGTGCTAATGATCAGATAACTAGCACTGATGATGTTACCTAGTTAGGGTAATGAAAACAAGCAAGCTCAGAGAGCACCAAGGACCCCTGATCAGATAACTGCAAGGAATATAAATCCTTCCATTCCCCACCATTCAGTCAGAACTGAAGAATTTCTTGGATGAAAAGTTAAATGTCTTCAAGGACAAAAACAAGAAAGTCCAATTGCCTTTTCAAAAAGCACCTTTAGGACCAAGACTGAAGCAGGAATAGTAGTAATTTGACAACATTTGCTTCTTACCTATTTTTCTTCAAAGGAGCATCTCTTGAGAAGAGCTTAGGCATAAAACTCAATAGACTTCATATTTATTGCCCTCTGGTTTTTTTTATCTCATTTTGCTTTTTACTATAAAACAAAGCAAGATTTTTTTTGTTGATAGTTGTGATCTAAAAACATTCCTTTTAACAATCCTTTTTAGCAACCTATAATAACAGGAGTAGAAAACTGGTGCTGATAGATGGAAGAGGATTTTTCAGTCTGGATTTGGTACCTTCCAACTGTACTGGTGAGGTGAATCAAGGGATGGTCTTCCATTTCATTTTACATGTTCTATTTGGAGAGATGTAGCTATTATAAGAATCCAGAACTCCTTTATAAGATTTCTTCTAGTATTATATTTAATACTTTGATATTAACTCTTTTTTGCTTCATTTCTCTGTTGAGTTCTTAATGGTTTCTAATATTTTTATAATAGGATGATTCCTTTTTACTGAATATTTGAATCCTTTTAGAAAATAATTTTCTGTCTATTATTACAGAATTATTGGAAATACATGAATTTACATTTTTAAATTTAAATTTTACATTTTCATTAAAATTTTGGTAGCATTTATGCAAATAAATTATATTTATGCATTAAGTAGACATATGTGTTTCTATGGATTTGTACCGTATTATCTTACTAAGAAGATTAGGCTTTAGGTACTAGGATATATACTGTAACACAAGCAAGTAAGTACACATATTGATGGAGTATACATTACTCCTTTCTTTCTCTGCTTGTCTTCTTGGTTAAATGGAGTAATTTATTTAACAGCCTGCTAAAAAGGTAGTTGCATTTCTATGCTTACTATCCAATAGTTTTCCCTTTTGATGTAGCCAACATAGAAACACAATTATTAGTGTCTTCATAGACAAATAGTTAATTATTTTTAAGAACATAGTATTATATATTCATTTAAGAGACTGCATTTGGTTATCAGGTTTAATCATAATGTTTATTTTAACATTTTAGCTAAAAGAGAGATGTATTTTCCAAAGTATCAGTTTAATTTGGCAAGAATAATCACTTACTCTGAAAAATACAATGTTTACTTTGTTCTGCAAAAAGATTTTGCAATAAAGGTAAGCTAATATATTTCCTTATAATATATCTCTATCAAAAACTCAAGAATATTTTTAAGTGGACATTTCTGGAATATTTGAAAGATGGAAGAAAGAATTGGCATTTCTGATAAAGCTATTGTAATGGTTCCGATAAATGAGACCAGTAGAAATAAGAACTCTGAGGCAATTGCTTTCCTCAAAGAACACTTTTAATGGCTACATAATATCAGCACGAACAAAGGTGAAACCAAGACTGAAAGTTACCCCTCCCCAAAAGGTTACAAAGTAAAAGTTGAACTCCCTACCCATTAGTGTGTCATAAATCACAATCCCCAATTAAAATCTTTGGTGGGCTTCCTAACGGTAGCTCCAGCCCGCCAAACACATAGGCTGCTTGACCTTGGTCCCCACAAGAAAGTTATTTTTTTGACTAAACTATAAGAATGCATCTCCCCCCTCCCATTGCTGTGGCAGCTGAAAAACGAAGAAACACGGCTGTATTCAGAGTGTTTGAAGGTCTGACAGTTATAGCAATGAATTCGGGTCTTTAAATATATTAAAATGATATCTACAGATTTGAGATTAAGATTGATTCATTCAAAATGTATTTAGGGTGTAATGAAGTCATCTTAACTTCAACCTCAGGAAATAATATTGTTACTACAATAAATATTAAGGTAATATAAAAATGTTATTAAAAACATGCCAAAAAAATTAAGAGATATAGTTGTTACAATTTACTGTAAATAATGGTTCTCACTCTTAGAGGTTTTGCACAACTTGGTTTGCAACCTTTAACCCAGGAAGTTGGGTTAAGTAGTTAAGAGTCAATTAAAAAATTATTGATTTTTTTTTTTAATCTTCCGATAGACTGCAAATAGTCAAGATTTGACCAAGGATATTGAGGTCATATTAACTTCTCACAGCTGGTCCTTAGATGTTCCTCCTCCTCTATTTCAGTAAAAAAAATAATGAAATTGGTATGAATCTTGCTGAATCTTTCAGCCATAGCAAGCAGGCAATGACAAGCTTGTTCTGAAATCTTGCCAAGAAAACTGCAGGGATTTGTTCAAGCAGTTTGCCAGGAATCAAGTCTGACTTGAAGGCATCAATTAAAAAAAAAAAATACAACCACAAGAACATCAGGAGAATAATGTTGGATCAGACAAGCATCTTTATCACACGTACATACATACACACATTCATACCGTTTTATTCCAAGAGTTTCTTTAAATTCCTTAGAGTTTCTAAGTACTACAGACAAAACACGATCCACTTGAAGAAGCCAGGAGGGCAGCCTTCAATTTTTCTTTAAAAAATAATCTGTGTTGCATCAGTGAGAGTAGATTTGGGGCAGCTGCAGCTATATGGTCACAGTTAGCCAATAGGTAATGTTTAAAAAAGGTCAAGGACTCTGTTTAGAGCTTACTTAGTAGCAATTGTGCTAAGGACAAAAAAAAAGGCAGGGGGGGGGACATGGAAGGAGTCTCAATAAAGATTGTGCTAGAATTGACCAGTAAAGATTACATATAATATATGTGGTACCGGCAATGTGTGGAAAGCTGACATTGTATAGAACAGTGATGACGAACCTTTTAGAGACCGAGTGCCCAAACTGCAACCCAAAACCCACTTATGCATCGTCGAGTGCCAGGTGGGTGTGGCCCATTGGCTGGGTGTGGCCAATTGGGTGGGCATGGCCAATTGGGTGGCCGTGGCTGCGGTGGTAACGGCAGACTGGGTGGGACTAAAAAGTTCAATCAATCAATTCCAACTTTGCAAGATCTTTTTTTTCCCTGCGAGAAGTTGAAATTGACTGATTGAGCCTTTTTTTTTTTTTTTGCACATGGCGGCGGAGGCCTAAAGTGAAAAGGTTTTATAAAACCCAGCTGAAGGCCTAGGACTGGGGCGACGGCGCACGTGCCCACAGAGAGGGCTCTGAGTGCCACCTCTGGCACCCGTGCCATAGGTTCGCCACCACTGGTATAGAATGTCTAGGAAATCTATAGAATGTATGACATTTTTAGGCAAACTATGAAATGTCAGTATTATGGTATATTTTAATATGCTATATACTCTTCCTAGGTATTCTGTATAATACCTAGGTATTATGCAGAATAACAAAAGCTATTCAGGCAAAGTATGAAAAGACAGTCCCTAGCTAACCCTAAAATGCCTAATTTCACATATTGATGGTAACATGTGCACGCCTTTGGTAGATGAGATTTTCTTTGCAGTGTTGGTTCTGTTTTAAACAACAAGTTTGCTTCCTTCCTTACTTGTTTGTTTGCTTGCTTACATGCTGATTTGGTATTTTAGAAAGTTTATATCCTGTCCTTTACAGAGTTCTAGGTGACCCACAGCAAATACATTAATACATTATTGCTATAAGCTACAAATAGAAAATAGAAAACAGCAGCTAAGACCAATCACGCTTAAAAAACAGAAATTGATAAAAAAAATAAAAATAAACCGCAAAAAGTTTATATGCTAAGACCATCCTTAAAATGAAGGTCTTCAGCTTCTGAAAGGTTATCAGGTATATAGTTAAATTCTTGGTTTATTGCTTGTTTTGTATTCCACTCAATTTTTGATATCAGTAATTGTTTCTTAAGGTTTACAACAAGAACTACGCTGAAATTTGCTCTGTGGAAAATCCAGGTTTAGGTCGATTAACATTTATATCATTTAACCCAGTGAAAGAGGAACTTATCAGCGGAGGAATCACTGGAGTAAAGGTGATGGTTTATTTTATCCTTATTATTGATAGGTTGGCTTGTTGCTGAAATGATCAGTAATATGTGAAATTGGATGTTTGGGGAAGGGATCTGTATAAAACCAGGAGATACTATATCTTGCTATTTAAAGCCCTGCAGGTTTATATGTTATTCCTGATATCTCTATATGATCAGAAACCTCTTAGGAAGTTTCTGTTAATAATTGGCACCTTTCAAGTACTGTTGAATGCAGGAGTTTTATTCAAAAAAGAACAATCTGGTCCATAAAAATATAATTTCAGTCTCTCTCTTGACTTACTGGACTTATTGGCTTCATGAAAGAAGTAAGGCTCATGTTTCCCCTCCCATAAAAATGTGTGTAATTATATGAATATATTGCCCAAGCAGTTTTTTTGAGAATAGACTGGTTTATCTTTCTGAATTAGATAACAGAGTATATCATATATTCACCAGAGAAAAACAGGCATGGGTGAAATGTAATCAAGGTAACTGCCGATGCCATGAATTGGATCATTTCCCCACAGATCTCAAAGGCCCTTGGTGCTCTCTGAGCTTGGTTGTTTTCTTGTAGATGTTTCATTACCCAGACTAGGTAATATCATCAGTGCTAGCACTTAGGATGAGAGCACCAAGGACCCCTCATTTCAACCTTGACCTACAATAATCTCCTTTAATGGTATCACGGATCTCAATAAACAGTTCTTTTAAACACCATAAATGATTTGTAATTTCTCTGTAATTCCATTATGTCCCAGCACTGTGTTACACTATTTCTTCTTAAATTTCTGGATATCCACTTCAACTATCAAATCATAGTTGGTTTATTTTTATGTATATTTAGGTAAGCTTATACATATATTTATATTTCTTTCTGTCTTTTAGACTTGGAAGTTTAAAGAAAAGAAGCTCCCACTTGACTTTAATCCTATTCCAATGTACAATTACAGTCTTTTCCTTAGGTACATTATTTCTCTGAGCTTTGAACGACATACTATGTACCTATGAGCTAAATCTCTGTGTATATATGTTTTATTGTATTTTGTCACAAATTATGTAACTTAAATGTATGGGAATGCAGTATAATGCTAAGAAAGCTATGCCTAACTAAAGAATAGGAGACAAAATTAAATTCCTATGGTCATGTTATATTTGCAAAGTGTGCAAAACATTTTGAACTTAGAACAACCATTTTGAGTATTCTGACTTTCAAAACAAATCCCATGTGTTCCGAGAGTCTTGTTCTGATCTTGCAGTTTGAATGTTGAGTAATATAAAGTCACCTTGAAGCAAGAACCATTTCCAGCCTTGAAACTGGCTAGTTCATGTATTCTGTTCTCTATGCAACATGTAATACATTTCAGAAATTTTGTTTCATGCTTAGAACAAAAAGCACTCAACCTATTTCAGATTTTGTTCTGCCAGAAATCAATCAACTCAGCTTAGTTCTCAGTGAATATGCAGATTAGCAGTGTGAAATTTGATCCTCAATTAGTGAGATTATTGATATTGTTTTCTCATAGCATTGTTTGTAGATTTATAAAAAAATATGCAGAAATTATTGATATTGTTTTCTCATAGCATTGTTGGTAGGTTTGTAAAAAAAAATATGCTTTTACTTGTTACAATGCTGGGACTCTTTCCTATCTGATTGAGGTTGTTGTTTTTTTAAGAAAAACGGATTTAAAGAATGTTTATGGCATTTTCATAATTCAACATGTTGCTAATATTTTGAATTGTAGTACAGAATATCCACATATGGGGAGGAGATGGTGTACAAACATGGATTTTGATGTCACTATGCAAAGATATTACTGCTTTTCTGATGGCCACTTCTTCTGCTATGATATCAATGGGAAAATGCTACTTGAGATACTCAATGCACACCAAAGTTCTATTCTCTCTTGTGTCTACTCATCTAATGTTAACATTTTGCTTACTTCTTCAAAAGGCAATGAAAGTAAGTTGGCACCTAAAAGCAAATATACATATATTTATCTTATCTTGTTATTGACTCAGTTATTTTAAACAATTTTTAATGGTGTTAACCGAAAGATGTTCATTAACATTATGGAATTTACACTGCTTAATCAGCAAGATCATAAAAACAGAACAGATATTTTAATGTATTTAGTTACCTGTAAATTTTTCAGAAAATTGAACAGGAACGATGGGTGACACCTCAAAAGATACTACCTTTTTATGCAGTGAAGATTGGCAGATATACAAAAATATATGTAAGATAACCTTTAAAAGGATTTATATGCTTGGCATGGATTAAATTGGATTGATCTAATCTCAGCTGGAGCTAGTACCCAGAGGTTTGAGCTTGCTTTCTACAAAGAGAAATTTATTTATTTGGACTTTATATTTCTTAACTGACTACTTCCCTCCCAAATTCCGTCTTAATTCTCCTAACTATTCTATTAAGCCCATGAAAGAAATTTGCAGTTTTAAAAATCTGTTTTATTCTATGAATTCTAATGTACAATTAATACTTAAAAAGAATATATATATTACAGTTACCCCCTAAAGAAGATGAGATTTCTCCCCATATTGTATTGCTGCAGTTTCATTTGCACTTCCTTTTGGTTATTAATATACACAACAGGGAGGGAGGGAGAGTGTAGGGAGGAGTATAAGGAGGGAGGAGAGTATATGTATATGCATACACCGATGTATCTGTGTGGGAGTGTTTTGAATATTAGAGAGAATGGCTGGCATTGCAACCAAGTAGTTGTACGTAGAAGAGGAATTCCTGCCACAGACACAAGGAGTTCAATTTGAGGAGTTTGGCTTTTCCGGGAGGTTTCCAGTATGACTTGGAAAGGGGAAGGGTTGCTATCAGAGTTCAGTTCTGCATTCAAGAGTGCTATTTGTACAAGGTACTTACACTGCTTAATAAGGAAGGAGCTAGGCCTTGGATTTTTACTCTGCAAAAAAATTTCAATGAGGGATGCTAAGGGATGCATTTTTCTCTTTGATCTTCTTATAACACTCCATTGAGATGGTTCCTGAACTGTACTGCACCTACTCTTTGTCATGGGCTCTTTTAACTATGCCCAATTAAGTAGGCTCAAAATACAAAACAGCCAACTCAAAATGGGTCTCTAGAGAGCGCGTGTGCACAGAGAGAGAGAGAGAGAGAGAAGCATTCACAAGCTATTACTGCTCACCAATACTCCACTCTTCTCCACTGCTGCTAACTACTACTGCTACTCCAACTACTCCTACTTGTGAGTCCTATTATTCCTACTCCTTATGCATACTGCTAGAGAAAATTGTCCCTTTCTATCTGTTTCAGGCTTCCTTATATCTACAAAGTCGTTTTACAGGACAGCTTTTATAGCCAATTTGCAACACCGGCTGGGGAGAGGGCTTAAAGAAGCATGGGTGCTATCCATTTCTGGGCAGCATGTTCTCTCACACCTTTTGTCAAAATCCAAAAATGTAATTAGGGTCATAGAAACCTCTCATGTGCTTTTTTATGAAGTATTACTTATTAGCTACAGTTTTAATTCCTCAGAATTAAGACAGATAGAAAAAAACATGTGCTTTAACATAGAATACAACATCTGTTTCAGGAGTGAATGTCAGTTGGTTCTATCCTATTAAATGAAAACCATATATTTTAAAAGTGATACATAAAACAAAAAAGAGGTCTATTAGTTATTATTTTTTTCCCATTGGCTTCAATACATAGACAAAGAGCCTTTGGTTAACATGAAAACTCATACAGTATTTTTAGCTAGGCTGAGCCTTAAGATAATGAGAGAAACAAGTTGAACAATCTATAATGCAAACCAGTTGTCAGCCCTGCTTTTCTTCATTCTTCCTCTCCTTTATATTCATTAATTGTAAGTATGATTAACTGAAGGAATTTCTTAAATCTCAAATCATGGAGGGAAAGGCATGAGATTTCTATTTATTTGGATGCTAATACTTTGCAAAACGATATGGTGAAATACCGTATTTTTCCATGTATAAGACGCTATTTTTTCCTGCAAACACCCTCTTCAAAAATCAGATGCATCTTATACACAGAAAAATAATGGTAACCTCCGCAGCCCAGGGCATGCCTGTGTCGGTTGCCATGCCGCCTGGTGCAGGTGTCAAGCCCCTGTGGGCTTGCCACTAATGGGAGGGAGGAGGGGGCAAGATCTTCAGCCGGCCGAACTTGCAGATTTGCCGGCTCAGCTGTTCGGTGCTCCGCCGAACAGATGATCGGCACGGAGAACGTCTTATACAAGGGTGCGTCTTATAGACGGAAAAATACGGGAATAGAATAGAATAGAATAGAATAGAATAGAATAGAATAGAATAGAATAGAATAGAATAGAATAGAATAGAATAGAATAGAATAGCAGAGTTGGGAGGGACCATGGAGGTCTTCTAGTCCAACCCCCTGCTCAAGCAGGAAACCCATTTCAGACAAATGGTTGTCCAGTCTCTTCTTAAAAACTTCCAGTGTTGGAGCATTCACAACTTCTAGAGACAGGTTGTTCCACTGATTAATTGTTCTAACTGTCAGGAACTTTCTCCTTAGTTCTAGGTTGCTTCTCTCTTTGATTAGTTTCCATCCGTTGCTTCTTGTCCTACCTTCAGGTGCTTTGGAGAATAGCTTGACTTCCTCTTCTTTGTGGCAACCCCTGAGATATTGGAACACTGCTATCGTGTCACTCTTAGACTTTCTCTTCATTAAACTAGACATACCCAATTCCAGCAACCGTTCCTTATATGTTTTAGTCTTCGATCCCCTGATCATCTTTGTTGCTTTTCTCTGCACTCTTTCTAGAGTCTCAACATCTTTTTTATATCGGGATGACCAAAAACTGGATTCAGTATTCCAAGTGTGGCCTGACCAAGGCATTATAAAGTGGTATTAACACTTCATGTGATCTTGATTCTATCCCTCTGTTAATGCAGCCTAGCACTGTATTGGCTTTTTTGGCAGCTGCATTGCACTGCTGGCTCATATTTAAGTGATTGTCCACTAGGACTCCAATCTAGTTCTAGACTAATATTTCCCACTTGGGCAATGTCCATATATATTGATTTCAGTTCCTGGATTTTTCAGCAATTAATATGTTGACTGGTGACAGATGTGCATTGACATCCAAATACACAGAAGTTGGCCAGGTTGGAAATAATGATCTAGTTAGAGGGGCCACACAATGGACTTCCCTTCAGGTTTTACAAGGAGAAAATGTCATATAAGATAAGATAGCACCTTTTGTATTCATTGATTGTGATTCAAGTATCTATGCACATAGGTTTATTTCTTTGTTTAATGCATATAACTGCCCACCTCACATGCGTGGATTCCAACTTTATATATGTAACTGGATCTATGTTTTTCTTATCTTTTTAATCCAGTAAAATCTTGGAATGACCAAGGCTGCTTGCTGCATGTATTTCAAGGTCATTCCAAAACGGTTACAAAGCTTCTACTGCACCCAAACACTACTTCTTTATTTATCTCTGGATCTCTAGATGGATCAGTCAAACTCTGGTCATTTGATACTATGGATGCTTTTTACAGGTAGCTGAAAAAAACTTTTTTTTTTTTTAAAAAAATCCTCATATCCCCTGAGTTGAATCCAAAGACACTATTACAAAGAAAGTTCCTGAGCATCAGTCCATGTGTTTCCTATATTAAAATGTGTACTATAAAAAATCAGGGAGCTTCAGAAGCTTTTTTTAAAAAATTCTATATACCGACATTGACAATGGTATAATTGTGAGTATACTTTGCAGCTCTGGAACATGCAGAGAATGTCAGATTATCATTATTTTCTCTTGTTATCTTGGAGGTAACCAGTAACTAAACTCTTCTTTGAACCCACTATCAGTGCATCCGATTATGAGTTAATGAAAACTCTCCATTCCCTTTCAACAATTAAATAGCATCTAATCTATGCCTTAATTTTTTAAAGAAATATTGGGTAGCTTGCAAAAAAAAACCAAATCGCATACTACCCACTTCTGGAAAGCTAAAAGGTAAATAGCAAGGGAATTTTAAAAGTATAAACAAATGCTTTTAGATGTGGTGATATAGTGGTAAACCTGCATTAAGAAGCCTTTTGGTAGGGAGAATAAAGGAATAGCAGCTATAAAAATGCATATACAAATATCATGGAAATTCCATTACAAAACACTGACTTTAATGGAGCCTTGGGGAGAGGATTGATTGCAGATACTGTTACCTGCTCTGATTTCAGATGAAAATAAAGTGGTGAAACTGAAGACAAGAATCAGGCTTATGGTAAAAAATTCCACCCAAGGAAAGCAGGGAATTTTTATGAGCTAGGCAAAGGTTATGGAAGTTTTCAATGATAGAGTAATGTCAGCAACATTGTATATATTAAAAGGGAAAAGAGTTTTCAGCAAGAAATACAGAAAGAGAAAGCTGTACAAACATCAGGTTGGAAATGAGAGTCTATGAGACATTCTATTGGCAGTTTAAAAATATTCAGAAGGACTTACAGTGACAGGATACCTTTGGATCAATTTCATATCAGTTACAATAAGTAGGCTAGTATTAAGCTTTTAGAATATAAAAATATAAATAGAATATAAAAATATAAATATTAAAGTTGTAGTGCAGAACAGGGTTCAAACTAAGCTGGAACTAATATAGATATGAGTACATATAAAGTTATTTTGAATCACTATCCATAAAATAAATTTTATTTTTACAAAAATGTTGAATTTTTCCCTTGCATGAATCCTTGTAAATATCTCAATGATGCATAACTATGGAGTTATATTCTAAAACATATATGAGGACTCTGGTTCAATTATACACATTTTATTATCATTTTATGAACATGTTTAATTTTGTTCTGTCACACATTTGAAGCTGGTTTCTTCAGCAGTACATAACTGGCAACTGACTTCTTTTTTCTTCTTACATTTGGTCTATACTGTCATTCTTGTTTATCCAGTTTATCCCTCTTCCAAGAAGGAATACTTTCAATTGGCACGATGGAAGATAAATTTCTTTACTGCTGTTCGGCTCACAATGTTCATATTTATGATCTGAATTCATTTACCAGCTTTTGGAGTCATGTCAACAGCCCAATAAGTCACTTCCACATCTGTAGCGCTGTTGGGAAATCCAGCAGGGTGGCTGCCATGGGTGTTGACAACAGGTATGTGAAAACGATAATAAAACTGGCAATCTTCCTTTAAACCTTCTTAGGATTTTTTTTAGGTATTAATGTTGAACTAAATTCTGATAAGAACTGAAATAGTGCCCAAATAAGTATACTTGTGGATAATAATATCTGTTAAAATGTTATCATATATAACTAAAATAAACTTCACTAATTTATGACGGCTGTCTATATGGAAGCATTTTATGACAACAAAACCTTTATTTAAGATTTATGTATGCTATAACTGTGAAGTGGTTTTTTTTTAAGATATACTGATTTTTCTCTGTTTATTTTCAAAGTTTAAGAATATTCTCTCTTCAAACTGGAAAGAGATTATGCACCGTTCTGCCACCTCCTTATCCCCCTATGCTTCAGCCAGTTCTCAGTTTTACCTACAACCGAACTTGTGGAACTATTTATTTTCTATTGACACACTGTGATATATGGATTTATACAGCAAGGTAATAGAAAGTATGACACCTCTATTTTAATAACAGTTGAAAATAGTAATTATTATTTTAGGAGAGGATAATGAGTTGGATATGAAAAATGAGAAAAGTTGAAGTTAAAAACCTAAGGGAAAAAATGGCAAGTAACTTTTTCTGTATTTAAATTGTAATACGTGGTAGAATTGATGGAATTAATTTATAGAAATGGGCCAAGACTTGTAACATCAGAATGTTGTGGATCTTATTTCAATGAAAAAGAAACAATCTTTGTTTTGCTGATATATTTCAAAAACGGACTGGAGACTTTATTACCAAGCGTCTATGTTACTTTGGCTCAAAGAATGGATTATGCTGAGAAATAAACGACTTCTTTATTTGGAGGGACATGACTTACAATTGGGCTGGCATGCGTTCTTATGGTATGAGAAAAACAAAGTACATAAATATTTTCAAAGACATGCCATAAGGAATGTGTTGTTCTCAGAGTGGGAGAAAATTAAACATAAAATATATATGAAAATACCAGAGTGGCTTTCAACGATGGAAGCATTTGCTTATCCAAATTTAATTAACTATGACAAACTTGTTACTTATAAAGACATTTTAGATAAGGATGGAAAACTTAAAGACAGACTAACTCTCTATCAACAAGGCATTGACTTAACATGGTGGTCCTATCTGCAAATTCAAACAAGATATGAAAAAGATGTAAAAGTAATGGACTTTTATAAAGAACAGACAGTATTTGACAAAACATTTTGAAAACAGATGAAAATTTGATTAAGAAACTTTATAAATTTCTATTAAATTGGAAGATGGAAGAAGAACAAGTAAAAGAAACAATGATAGTGTGGGCAAAAAACTTTGGATACTCCATAGACTTAGAAGACTGGGAAAAGCTTTGGGAGAGAAATATTAAACTTACTAAAGCAGCTTCATATAAAGAGAATTTATATAAAATGTTTTATAGATGGCATATGACACCAGTTAGATTAGCGAAAATGTTTAAAAATGTATCGAATATTTGTTGGAAATGTAAAGAAAAACCAGGTACTTATTATCATATTTGGTGGATGTGTCCTAAAGCTAAGAAATTTTGGTTTAAAATTCATAAATGGTTAGAAAAGATGACTAAAACACAAATAGAATATAAACCAGAATTACTTTTGCTAGGAATATTAGGATCTAACTATGGTAAAGAGAATGAATATTTAATATTACATGTATTGACAGCAGCGAGAATTGTATTTGCTCAAGTTTGGAAAAATGAAAATTTACCACACGATCAGATTATAATTATGAAAATTTTAGAATGTGCAGAAATGGACAGATTGACGTTGGAGATTAAGGAGAAAGAGGATTCAGTGTATTTTAGGACATGGGAAATTTTTTATCAATGGTTAGCATTATGTTAGAGCTAAATTATACTTAATTAGTAAGCTTTTATTTTATGACTATTTTTAGTATTAATGACTATAATTGTTTAGTATTGTATTAATTACTGTTATTCAATACGTGTACCCGGACGAGAGTCTGCTTGTGTAAGCGTTGGATTTTTTATGTGGGGGTAACCCCACTACTGTACCTATCCCTACCCCTATTCCCATCCCTATCCCAACTCCACTCCCTAACCCCATCCTCTACCCATATTATCCCTATCCTTCCCATACCCATATAAAATTTAATAAAATATATTAAAAAAAAAAAAAACTAAAATGAAACACACATAGTGCATACTCCCTTTCAGCTTCAGATGTCTTAGAAAATAAAAACATTTTAATAAATGTAAACAAAGCAGTTGCAAAACATATGTACTTGTTTTTGGATGTCCGCAGTATAATTGTGTTGTGCCAATTTTGCTGTTGTTTTTAATTAATAAAAATAATTAAACTGTTAATTTGATAAAAGAAAACTAATATATAAGAATATGAATTTGCTTCCAATCCACAGTAATATGCCATCTTGAAATCTATCTATGATAAAGAATTTTGTAAATTCTTTTTTCCTAGTGTTCATAGTTCCTTTTGATTTTCTAATTTGCATCTGAATATGGGAAAGAAATAAGAGAAAGAATGAGCTATCTTTGCTGCCCAATATATACATTTGCTTAGCTGAATAATTAGGATGACTTATTTCTTGGGTGATCCTACTATATATAGCTCTCTCTGTTGGCACGCGTGCCACCGCCACCAGCAGCAGGTCCATCAGGCCGCCACCACCACCCAGAGCAGGAGCCCCACCCAGCACAAAGGAGGTGAAGCAACCGACTAGCAAGCTCAAGTAGAGGTGGTAGAGCAGAGGTCACCAACCATTGTCGATTGGCGGACTGGAAGAAAAGGGAGGGGGAAGCATTTTACATGCGTGCATGCGCGCACGGGGCCACGAGCACGCACTCACTGCAAATGGGGTGGGGCTAGTGTCTGCGTGATACTCACTAGCCCTGCCCTGTTCTTGCGTAGTGCAGCGCCTTGTATCTGCACCCCGTAGCGCGGCAGCAGCCATTTTTGCACCTTGCAGCACGGTGGCCCATTTTTGCGCCCCCAGTTTTTGCATGCCAGAGGCTGCACTCAGAGGCACCTCCCTGTCCCCCCCTGAGGGCACCACAATGCTGATGCAGTCCTGGCACTTTGCGATAAATAAGTGGGTTGCGGTTTGGGCACTCGGACTCTAAAAGGTTCGCCATCACTGGAATATACGGTAGGTATCAGCTCAGTCAATACTGTGTTCAGTTGTATAGTTGCTCACTTTATTGAAACTGCAGTATCATTGTTTTTTTATTATTATTTATTTGAGCAAAGAATTTTAAATGATTTAAACAAATTATTAAGCTAAAACACATTATTTAACCTCTGTTTTTAAAAATAAACGTTGACATACCTTCTGTATTTTATCTCTAAAAACAGAACATGGGATTTATTTACAACGGAAGATCAGAATATATCACCATTTTAAATTAATTATAATTTTAATTTCCATTTGGTTTGCAGTCTGCCCTTCTAACTGGCCACCACCTCCCTATTCTTTTTAAACTTGAGCCTTTGGTTGTTATATAAAAAGTCTTGCTAAAAATGCCTTGCCTCTGACGATGTGCTCAATGAATATTAGGTTAAACCTCAGCTCTGATTATTTGCAGATGTTGTGCATCCTTAATTCCTAAAAAATAATTTGTATTAATTCTCAAAAGGTTTTATCTTTGTCTGCTGGGTGAGATAATGACTAGCTCTGTGGTTTTTGAAGCACTTGATAAATAATTAAAGGGATGGGAGTTTCTGAAAAAACAAAACAGACTTGCAATTTTTTGTATTGTGTTGCAATCTGAAGAACAGTTGATTGGATATTCATGTCAACATATTCATCTATAGTTAAAGTGAGAACATGGAATATAGCGGACTATTTTCCCCCCACATTGTTAATTTTAATGTGAAAAGACAGTGAAATCAACATCAAAAGGTAACTCAAAAAGTAATTTCTCAAATGAAATTATCAGAGTATTTTTTTTCTGCTTTCAGTGTCAAAGACAGATTCCTATCTTTCATCTTTATTGTTAAAACTGTTTGAATTTTTTTTAAAAAAAATTCAAAACAGCATTTTGTATATAATATATGTTTTTGGTGTAAATTGCTTGTTCTTCCTAATACAATAGTTAATTTCAATTTAATCTTAGTCCCACTATTATTGCTATTGGTATTATATACCTGAGGTTGGTTTTGATTTTAGGACTGATCCTGCATGTAGAGCAGCAGTATGGACTACAAGAGAACTACAAGAACATTTACATCGAAAACACCCTTTAGCTTCGCAAGTATCTTTAATTTTTGTTGTAATTAAAACAAATTGTTGGACAGCTTTTTCATATGTTATAGAGAATTTCATGAACAATTTTGGTTTGTTCAAGACAGGACATTTTGGTGGTATTAGCACACAACATTTAAAATATTGGGTATATATAACTCATTTTTCAAAACACGCCATAATTTTGTTTCACAAATTTCTAATACAATGATCATTATGAAAATTATTTATTAATTGCATTTATAATTATCTTTTCTATTTAGAAAGTGCAGAAGATAGCTAATTCTAAAAACACTTTTAAAATTAAAAATCATAGATCTAGGCCAGTGGTGGGACTCAGCTGGTTCGCACCAGTTCAGCAGAACCGGTAGCTAATTTTTTGTTGCCCAGGCCCAGAACGGACTTCCGGAAGGGGCATCCACACAGAGAACTGGTTGTTCACGTATTTGAATCCCACCACTGGATCCAGCTAAAGAGGAGAGTCTTGAATCTTTGTCAAAATAATAGTAGCAATTAGTGGTATCTCCCAAGAAACCGCATCCGATGGCCCTGGAGCAACAACCAAAAATGAAAACATTTTTAAGAAGGTTTGTCCAGATATCAGTACCCAGACATGGTCTCCCAGTCATGTCCTAAGATACTTAGGTCAAAAGCAACATTTTATACTGTGGCCAGAATAAAACTGAAAACAGTACAGGACTTTCAACATAGAGATAACATGTGCGTAGTACTGTAATAGTTAAGAGCACACTGCATCCTCAGTGTGTTTCAGCATTAGATGTTAAATAATCTGTGTTGACTTGCAAAGTGCTCCCTGTGTCTGAAAGAATAGAATAGAATAGAGCTGGAAGGGACCTTGGAGGTCTCCTAGTCCAGCCCCCTGCTCGAGCAGGAGAACCTATATAATCTCAGAAAAGTGACAAGAAAATAGTCTAATCTAGTGGAAGAGAGTTGAATGCATGTAGGGATATGAAAGTGTAGGTTTAATTATAAATGAAAAGGCAAACGTTTATGGCACAATATATGAACTATGTTTTTAGGTTGTTAAGGCTGTGCATGAAAGCTTAGAATTGTTATTTCTTATGCTGCAGGAATTGGTAATAATGGAAAAACCAGTTAGTTTTTGGATTAGAAGGAAGGTGGTCTAATCTTGTGAAAGTCCCCACCTAATGGCTTTCCAGAGAATAGAGACTGGGTTTTTTCAGAAAGCCTTTCATGATCACACAGTTGGAAAAAGATCTGAAGAATCAGAAAGAATGAAAAAAAAAGCCTCTGCAGTGTTGCCGGAGAAAATTGTTAAGACTACCTTATTTAGCTTTTTGGAGCAGCAGATCAATGTTTAAAGTACCACAATCACTTAACATGTTCTGGACATGGCCTGAAAGTAAAGAATGAAAATTGCTAATTGCTAATGCAAACCCAGCTGACATCCTACTAAGAGATCAAAGAAAACTAATAGGACTACATTCTCCCTATCCCTTTCACATCACAATGGTCAAGGCAATCTCAATCTTACATCCAGGTAGAAGCCTGTTTTGTTTCATAAAAATAAAAAATCAGGAAAGAAAAGCTTCCCAGTTACCCTTTTGAAGTAGCTGTAAGATTGCTCTCAATCAGACCGGATCAACTGATTGTGTAGCCTGTGCAGAGGGATAAGTACTTGCCTAAGACTGGCTGACTGAGTCAGTCATGTTATGCAAATAAAGTCATTCTCTGAGAACTTAAGTAAATTATTGAAACATCTGATCAGAGCAGAAATGGAAATTAGAACTCTGGCTTAAAGTGTGTATCTGTTATCTTTGTAAGCAGTAAAGAAATTGGAATACATCATAATAATATTTAATAATAATAATAATAATAAAGTTGGAAGGGACCTTGGAGGTCATCTAGTCCAACCCCCTGCTCAGGCAGGAAACCCGATACCATTTCAGACAAATGGCTGTCCAGTCTCTTCTTAAAAACTTCCAGTGTTGGAGCATTCACCGCTTCTGGAGGCAGGTTGTTCCTTGGTTATTGTTCTAACTGTCAGGAAGTTTCTCCTTAGTTCTAGGTTGCTTCTCTCCTTGATTAGTTTTCCATCCATTGCTTCTTGTCCTGCCTTCAGGCGCCTTGGAAAATAGCTTCACTCCCTCTTCTTTGTGCAGCCCCTGAGATATTGGAACACTGCTATCATGTCCCCCCTCGTCCTTCTCTTCATTAAACGAGACATAGCCAATTCCAGCAGCAGTTCCTTATGCTTTAGCCTCCGAGTCCCCTAATCATCTTTGTTGCTCTTCTCTGTACTCTTCTAGAGTCTCAACGTCTTTTTACATCGTGGTGACCAAAACTGGATGCAGTATTCCAAGTGTGCCTTACCAAGGCATTGTAAAGTGGTTATTAACACTTCTCGTGATCTTGATTCTATCCCTCTGTTAATGCAGCCTAGCACTGTGTTGGCCTTTTTGGCAGCTGCAGCACACTGCTGGCTCATATTTAAGTGATGTCCACTAGGACTCCGAGGTCCCTCTCACAGTTACTGCTATTGAGCAAGGTACCCCCTATACTATACCTGTACATTTGGTTTTTTCTTGCCCTAAATGTAGAACCTTACTTTTTTCACCATTGAATTTCATTTTGTTAGATAGTGCCCAGTGTTCAAGTCTGTCCAGATCCTCCAGTATCTTAAGCCTGTCTTCTGGAGTGTTGACTATTCCTGCCAGCTTGGTGTCGTCTGCAAATTTGATGATTTCCCCATCTATCCCCTCGTCCAAATCATTGATGAAGATGTTGAAGAGCACTGGGCCCAGAACAGAGCCCTGGGGCACCCCACTTTCTTTAATTTAAACGAGAGTTACTTTTCGTAAGTTGGCATCCAAGTCCTCAAGCCAAAGATTAGATGAAGTAGTAGGGATGGTTACATTTTTATATAAGGGAAAGATTTTTTTTTTGAGCTGTGTGAAGATTAGCTAATTAGAACAAAGGATTTTAGAATAGACTTTTAAACCAAAAGCACAGAAACTGCACTTACGATTTTTTTGGGGGAGGGGAAGGGGTAAACAATAGGGTAAATAAGTTTCCGAGTAATAATATCTCAAAAGAAGAAAAGAAGTCACAAAAATGAAATAAGATTGATGCAGAGATTTATTTACTAAAATAGAAAGATGTTTCTCATTGTCTACAAATGGCTGAAGAGGTTTTTCACTGAAATCGAAATGATCCCTGACCATGGGCTACTGCATTTCCCCATGCCACCTCTTAAAAATAATAATAACAAATTATTAAATTTATATGCTGCTATAATCTCAGCAACTCAGGGACACAGCTTCTTTGAGAAGGGAAAAAGCTACTGCCTACCATGTTGAAATAGTACTTTGTGGGTGTCTGCTCACTTTTGCTGTTGGGATGGAATAACTTTATTGGGAAAATTATATGGTCACATTGTAGTATTATGACTAACAATGGATAATTAATAGTTTTGGCTGATAAATGCAAAACAACTGATCAAAATCTCTTTATGAAACTGTTGTCTTTTCTATACAAGTAAGTGGGAATTACAACTGATAGATTGATTAAAAGGTATCTCAATATACCTTTCTAGATGTATTGAGAAAAATGGATATTTTCAACATACACAAAAAAGGAACTTTAGGACTTCAGCGAAATGTGAATGCCTCTGTAGCTTGTCCTCATCACTATGTTACTTGGTAGATGAAGGAATGGTGTATGCAGATAATCAGGAATTTCTGGTTCTTGGTATGCAGGTAAAAATGCAGCTAGATATATATTTACGTATATTTGCTGTTAGAGATGATTTGAAAATGATAACAACTTTGGCATGTTTCACAAATATTACAAATAAAAATATTCCTCCCTAAATCACTGATCATTAAGAAGGCGGTACACACAATCAGATTTGTAAGATTCTGTTATTATAGTCAATATTAATAACAGTAATTTTAGTCTGATTTACCTGGCAGAGCTCACATGTACTGATATAGTCTAAAGCAGGGGTGTCAAAGTCGATCACCTCACATGACATATTGAGATGTATTGTGACATTTTTTGCCTTTGCAGAGCCGGGCTGGGCCTGGCCTGCATGTGATGCATCCGGCCCACAGGCCCCAGTTTGACACCCCTGCTTTAAAGTATCATCATGGATCGAATTATACTTTTCAGGAAAGTAATATGAGTCACGGTGTCAAATAAAGGTAAAGTAGTGTCCGATCAAAAAATCAAAATGCTGCTTGTTTGGATCAGTGTGAGAGAAAAGATGTTAGACTAAAAGGCACGTTTATTCTCATCTAACATATTGGTTGATATGAAAGGTGAGAAGTTGAGTATGAAAGGAAATGGGCATTGAGATTGGGGAAAGTGGGCAAACTCACCGAAGGAGATGAAAGGAAAAAAAGGGGTGGCCCACTGCGTGGGGATTATAAAATAGTATAGCATTGACAAAATATGTCCATAGGAAAGCAGCCAAAATTATAAGTGTCTGGAATTCAAAAAGCTATAAGGAATGATTTGAAGTGTTGACTGTGTTTAGCCTGGAGAAGAGAAGAATATATAGACCATGAAAGCTATCTTCAGACATGTAAAGAATTGTGATGTAGAAATGTTCAGGTTTGTTGCAGAAGATAGGAGAAGAAATAGTGTGTTCAAACTGCAAACGAGTAGATTTTAGCTGAATATCAGGGAAAAAATCCTAATGATAAGAGTTTTTCAGCAATGGAGGAGATTGCCATGAGTAGTGGTGGGCTCACTGGTGATGGAAGTATTATTAAAAAGAGGCTGAATGCCATGTGCCAGAGATGCAATATTAGGGTTTGCCTAACTGGACGGGATTGCCAGAGTCCCTTCTAAACCTAACATTCTGTGATTCTAGGGAACACTGAAATTTCATTTTTCTAGGGTATACTTAAATTTCATTCAACCGTTTAAATTAGGATTTTGAGTCAATAAATCAAAGTTTCATTGGGTAAAATTAAAATTAAATAAAATTAAACTTCGATTTGTTGATTTAGGATGAGTTTAATTATTGGGCATAAACTTTCATTAGTTTTATATTCCTTGTCTTTCATGCTAGGTGACAACCAGTAATTATATTTGAGGTGTTTAGTGTATTTTGAGCAAGTACAGCAATTTATTCAAGTTAGGTATAAATACATATTTTAGTTTGTTCGGGCACTATGTAAAATGAAGTATGAAATGATCAGTTTATTTGTTCAGTATCTTAAAAGAAACATTTGAACAGTGTAATCAACACACAGAATAAACCTAAGTACAATATTTTAGGATTACTGAAAACAAGGATAAGCAACTTTATATTTCATCCATTCATTAATGTACATATGAGATGTGATGTTACATTATTTCAATTTGCCGCAGAGTTTTGTACATCATAAAATGTATTTCTGAATTATTGTAGAGTGGGTCTCTTATATTTGGATAGTTGTGACTCAAAGATTATAAACAAATCTGAGGCTGAATTTAGGACTTAGTCATTAGATTTTTATTTGGTGACTTTTATCAAACTGTAGATATCTATAACAAGGGCATTGAACATTTTCAGGCAGCAGTTTAAAATTTCCCAGAATCCTTGATGAAAGGGCAAAATTCTAGAAATAAAAGGTTGGCTGCATTCGAATGATTTTTTTTTTTACCTTAGTCTTTCCAGCTATTAGGAAATGCTAGAGTTCCATGAAACACCTTTGAAAAACCCTGATCTATAAAACATTTATTTTCAAGGATTTAAACATTTTAAATAGCTTATTCATATAAAATGAATAACACAAAATCATTGTCTCTTGAACACAGTGGTACGATGAGAAATCATCCCATAATGCTCCACAGAAAATCTCTGTTTGTGGATTTCCATATATCTATATGTGTATGGTCATGTGGTATGTCATATTTTCATCATACTGGGTATAATATTTCTTTTAAAAGGATGGAAGAATTCTATTTCTCCATACATCAGTTCAAAACTTGGTATATTATGAGATGGCTACTTATGAAGATCCTGTAAGTGCATCTTTCCTAATATTTCTTTTAATTTAATGTCAAAGATATGTACAAACATGAATCAGTTTCTTGTTTCAAAATTCAATATAATGCCACTTAGAATTATAAATTTACATTGTCATGCTTTTAAAGTAAGGTTTGGTTGTGCAAAATGGATATCACTGGGATCTGCTATGCTGGGCAGATCTTCATCCATTTTGGAATGTTAGATGTCCAGAAAATTTCAGTAGAGTTATGCAAAAATTATCATTTCAGTTATCAAAAGCTGCTACAAGAATAGTCCTACATGTTATAGTATCTTGATTTGCTATGTCCTTTATGTGATAAAGGTTCAGACACAGTTGTTTGATCTATGCATAGAAGGTTGCATATATACACAGAGCTCTGTATTGCACACAAATGATTACTTCAGTTACTCCAGAGGAGATTTTTCAAAATTCCAATATTCATTAAAATTTGTTTTACCAACTCCTAAAATGTTATGAACCAAACATTAAATCTAGCATGTTTTTCTCATGACTGGTACTTTTGGAATTCAGAAAAAAATAAGGGTTGAGGTTACTGACATTTCTAGAAATGGAAGTAAAATGTTAGCTGATTCACTGAGTTTAAATATCATGATAAAATCAATAACATGCTACGTACCCTATCTGACATTTACTTGTTTATATAAAAGGAATATTTATTTACAGGGCTGACATGGCCACTGTCTCTTACAGTGAAATTTTGTGAATTTGGAAAGTCTCCCAAGCAACCATTCTGGGTCAGCCCATGTGGTTTTAATAACAATAATAATAAAAAATTTGCAATCACATTTCTGAGTTTCAAACTTGTTTTGTAAGAATTGAATATTATTAAGCTTGTATTAAAAAAACTATTCCTCAAATATTAATATTTTGTTTCGCAAAACTATATAGAAGTATTAACCCATTTAATCCAATAACTTTTTACATTTGTTTTTATTTTTAATTTATATAATCACTTAATCAGTTAGAAACTGTTTTTATTAAAAATACATTCAACATTTAGGTCATCCATTTGCATCATGATATAGTCCATCACCAATTGGTAATCATGTGCCAGAAACCAAAATACAAACTGATTCACTACAGGAGTCTACCTGCTCTGGAACTGATCTTTCAGGTTTATGTGCCGAACGAGTCCACTGTTTTCACAAGGCTTGTGAGTAATAGGAATAGTTGTATGATATTGTGAGTGTAGAATTGAATGGCATTCTATTGAAAGAACTATACTTATTTATTCATTATAACTGCTGTTTCTTTATGATTCCTCTAATCACATTGTATGGATCCTATATGTTGCTTGATATATCTGAGTACTGTATATCTCTGCAGCTAGTCACATAGCAGAAAAGGGTTCTACTTGTGGAGGCATATGAGGAGATTTTTTAAATATTTGTACTGAATTTATTATCCAAAGACTCTTGAATGATGAGCACTTCTATTACACACAAAGTAAAAAAAATGTGAAAAAGTGGTATGAATAGATATGACCAGCTGACTTTCAGTTTTCACTATACTGTATATGGAGATTATTCCTAAAGTAGTATAATTCTTGCCAAGTTGTCTTTTAGACATTCCCATATGACATACTTTTTTATTATGATTTTGGACTAATGATATTGAACTGCCTTTATCTTTCATAAAATAATGTTGTTAATAGTGAAATTGTGGAACAATACCAGTAAATATATGGGAAATTATATGGAAAACACTTTTACTAATTTTATATGCTTAACTCTTCAGTTTCGTGACATAGCTATTTTAATTCCTCTGTGTCAGGAAAGAGAAAAACTAGGAGCAGAAGCTGTTTATCTGAAAACCCATTTTTATGTAATAGCTGAAAAAGCAATGATTTGACAGCTATTATAAAGCCGTTGTTGATTCTGAACCCATTTTTTTTTACTGTGGACTAAATGAAATGAACCTTTATTATCAAAGTATAACATGTATACAGTGGGCAACATTTGCATTCAGAAAACTAAAATAATTTGCATATTTCAGGACAGATCACTTTTTATTGGCCTGAAATCTGGCATCGTGGATATTTTAAATATTCTAGAGGAAAACAATGAAATGATATTTCCTGAAAAAGGTATGAAATTCATTATTAACAATTTAATGTACAAATAAATTAGAAGAATTAAAACATACATTTCTGTATTAGACATTTTTCTAGCATGGGCCACTAACACAGTTTCCCCCCCTGGATATCTGATTCCATGGTTGAGCTCAAAACAAACAGACTAAGAAAATGAGGGATAGTTATGACTTAACAGAGTTCACATATGTTCAGTAAGAACAGAGGATATCATATTATGGTCATCATGCTATGTAAATTCATTTGATTGCAAATAGGTGGGGCTGATTGCTCACTTATTTGCAGCAGATGTACAATTTAATTCACTTATGTTGTCATAGTAACAGTCTAGTTTCTGTTCCTTGATGAGTTCTATCTGTAAATCAGATACTTATCATTTAGTTGGGCATCATGCCCAGGAAAGGCAAGTTGAATATTGTGCAACTGTTATTTAAATCACGAGGCTCTTCAGATAGATAAGATGACTATTAAGTATGTACATGGATGCAATTTATATAGTCAAATCCTCTAGGTCTAATTATTCTAGTTTTCTTTTGTTTCTAGATCTAGTTTTGTCTAGTTGTCATATTATTATAATAGCAGAAAAATTTGTTTGACCCTTAGTTGATAACTGCTGGTATAAATCATAAGTCTCTATTTTTTCCCCAAGGGATTAAATATTACTAGGATGGGATGGGCTAAGCTGATGATGAGGTTGATGACAGAAGGCTGAGTAATTTGTTCATAGTTGACAAGAGTTCTTCTCTGAATAATACCATATTGTGTAATACAGTTAATAGAATAGAATAGAATAGAATAGAATAGAATAGAATAGAATAGAATAGAATAGAATGGGACCTTGGAGGTCTTCTAGTCCAGCCCCCCACTTAAGCAGGAGAACCTACACCATCTTAGACAGGTGATTGTCCAGTCTCTTCTTAAAGATCTCCAGTGATGGGGTGCCCACAATTTCTTGGGGTAAGCTGTTCCACTGGTTGATTGTCCTCACTGTCAGGAAGTTTCTCTTTAGATCCAGGTTGCTTCTCTCCTTGATCAGTTTCCAACCATTGCTTCTTGTCCTTCCCTCTGGTGCTCTGGTGAACAACCTGTCTCCTTCTGCCTTGTGGCAGCCCCTCAGATACTGAAACACTCCCCTATTTCTTCTTTTCTTTAGACTAGCCAAACCCAAGTCCCGCAGCCCTTCTTCATATGTTTTAGCCTCCAAGCCTTTGATCATCCTAGTTGCTCTTCTCTGAATTGAATGAACTCTGAAGTTCATGTCACCTGTTTAATTCCATCCCAAAATATTCTAGTTAGGAATTCTGTAACACTTCTCAAATACTTTGCACGGTTTAACTTCTGTTGTTCAGATGCTTTCAAGTCTTCATGACTTGTTGAACATTGTTTTGCCAGACTATCAGTAATTGCAATTACAACTCCATTTAATTAATATTTATTTTTCTTTTTTATTTATTAAATCTTTTTGAATAAACAATTAGAAACAAAGAGGGAGATCCCAATACTTTATAAAGACATGATGTATCTCAACTATCTCATTCGTAACAATAAATATTAAATACTTATTGAAAATATAAAAGAACTTCTCTCCTGAGCAGTGTTTAAGCGCATATTTGGGACCAAACATGATAGAGACAAACTTTCCAATGTCTTGGTCACTGTTAAAGTTGCTAGGTTGGCTGCTGCAAATTCTAATTCTCTGCTAGGTAACAAAACACTAATCTTCTGCAACCTACACACACTGGTTTTATCAGCATTTTTCTTTTATAGTTAGAAAGCAGATGTGTTGCCTTAAAGTGGAGAAAACAAAATGAGGGAAGAGCCTGTGCTGGCCACTGGAAAGCATTCCCTCCACACTTATCTGTTTTTATCTGATTTTTTTTAAAAAAAATACATTACACAATGTGTGAGGTTCTCTAAAGTTAGATTACATAAAGAAAAAAAATGTATTTCTGGTTATTTACTCTGTAAGAGATAGACTAATTGTACTGCATATGGAAATGAGGTACAATAAAGGGTTGGTGGATAGTTCAGTGTTACTTCCTGTTAATTGAGACATCTTTCTATTTATTCGACCCTACAGTATGCACTGTCAATTCTTTCAAGGAAGATATAGGCAGCTGTAATTTATTGTCTCATTTAACTTTCCAATAGATTGTAATTGAAACAAGTGAAATGTTTAAGAAGGCAGCTAAATCCATTTCCACTTAATTTAATGCAATATTAGCATATGTACTGTTTATGAGTAATGTACTGCTACTACAGTTATGACAGTGTTAAAAGTCCTATCATTGCAGGTTAAAATGCTTTCCTGACAGGATGGAATATTAGCCAACTGCACTTGTTTGGTACAGCATTTAAAAGCCATCACAACTAGATACAGTGGTGGGATTCAAATACCTGAACAACCAGTTCTCTGTGTGGACACCACTTCTGGAAGTCCATTCTGGGCCTGGGCCTCCGAGGCCCAGAACGGACTTCCAGAAGTGGCATCCATGCACTTGCGGTGGACCGTTCTGGGTCTGGGAGGCCTCCCACAGGCCTCTTGAGACTCAGAACAGACTTCCGGAAGTGACATCCACACACTCCCGGCAGTCCATTCTGGGCCTGGAAGGCCTCCCCCAAGCCTCCGAGGCTCAGAACGGACTTCCAGAATTGGCGTCCACACAAGTCCGGTGGTCAGTTCTGGGCCTTGCGAAAATGGGCTAGGACTTCAGCCGGTTTGCCGAAGTCAACAAAAAAATAGCTACTAGTTCTGCCGAATCGGTGCGAACCGGCTGAATCCCACCACTGACTAGATATAGAGCCTTTATTCTATGCAGAACATAACTAGCACATGGAAAGTACCTGAAAAAAAAAGGTGTTTGATACCTTGCGTGCAGTGGATGCTGCATTCAGATCAGTCTTTGCACAACAAGAATATGTTGTCTTGGCCAGCATACTAGCAATTTAAAAATTGAATGATAGCAAATGTTGTAATTATAAATATTGTCATTGAGATTTATATAAGGTAAATTGAAGTGCTTGAAAAAAAACACCTGTGTCTTACAGTATGTTAAAGAGTAAGTGTGAATTGTTTTTCCCCCCCCGCAGGATACTCCCTCTGTTAATTTTAGTCATACTATATTTTGTAGTATTACTGCCCAAAATTAGCCATACTGCAATTAGCAACAGTGAAGCAGAGAAAAAGACGTAATCCTGTAGATAGTATTAAAATAATTTAAAATTGAAAGGTGTATTCAAATTCTGAAATTACGTAGCATAATTCAGAACTGATATTCATGTTCCTTCTTCAAGAGAAAATAGAAGAAAAAAATCTTCCAGCAACCTACCATGAGGGTCCTGTGATAGCAGTGGATTCCTGCAAGAATCTTTCTGTCTTTCTGAGTTGTGGGTAGGTAAATAAATCAGTGTTGCCCTTCTATAAAATAAGGTCATAAAGTAATGTAGTAGTAGTAGTAGTAGTAGTAGTAGTAGTAGTAGTAGTAGTAATAATAATAATAATAATAATAATAATAATAATAATAATAATAATAATAATAATAATAATAATAATAATAATAATAATAATAATAATAATAATAATAATAATAATAATAATAATAATAATAATAATAATAATAATAAAGTTGGAAGGTATCTTGGAGGTCATCTAGTTCAACCCTCTGCTCAGGCAGGAACCCCTATACCATTTCAAACAAATGGCTGCCAGTCTCTTCTTAAAAACTTCCAGTGTTGGAGCATTCATGGCTTCTGGAGGCAGGTTGTTCCACTGATTAATTGTTCTAACTGTCAGGAAATTTCTCCTTAGTTCTTGGTTGCTTCTCTCTTTGGTTAGTTTCCATCCGTTGCTTCTTGTCCTGCCTTCTGGCGCTTTGGAGAATAGCTTGACTCCCTCTTATTTGTGGCAACCCCTGAGATGTTGGAACACTGCTACCATGTCACCCTTCGTCCTTCTCTTCATTAAACTAGACATACCCAATTCCAGCAGCCGTTCTTTATACTGTATGTTTTAGCCTCCAGTCCCCTAATCATCTTTGTTGTTCTTCTCTGCACTCTTTCTAGAGTCTCAACATCTTTTTTACATTGTGGTGACCAAAACTGGATGCAGTATTCCAAGTGTGGCCCTACTAAAGCATTGTAAAGTGGTATTAACACTTCACGTGATCTTGATTCTATCTTTCTGTTAATGCAGCCTAGCACTGTGTTGGCTTTTTTGGCAGCTGCAGCACACTGCTGGCTCATATTTGAGTGATTGTCCACTAGGACTCCGAGAGCTCTCTCACAGTTACTACTATTGAGCAAGGTACCACCTATACTATACCTGTGCATTTGGTTTTTCTTGCCTAAATGTAGAACCTTATTTTTTTCACCATTGAATTTCATTTTATTAGATAGGGCCCAATGTTCAAGTCTGTCAAGATTCTTCTGTATCTTAAGCCTGTCTTCTGGAGTGTTGGGTATTCCTGCCAGCTTGGTGTCGTGTGCAAATTTGATGAGTTCCCCATCTATCCCCTCGTCCAAATCGTTGATGAAGATGTTGAAGAGCACTGGCCCCAGAACAGAGCCCTGGGGCCCCCCACTGCACACTTCCCTCCATGTAGATGCGGTTCCATTGAGGACCACACGCTGAGTACGGCCGGTCAGCCAGCTACGAATCCATCTGGTGGTGATGCTGTCTAACCCACATTTTTCTATCTTATCAAGTAGTAGGTTGTGATCTACTTTATCAAATGCCTTACTGAAGTCCAAGTAAATTATATCCACAGCATTCCTCTGATCCACTAATTTTGTCACTTGGTCAAAGAATGCAATAAGGTTTGTCTGGCATGATCTGTTTTTGACAAACCCACATTGGCTTTTGGTAATGACTTTGTTTGCCTCTAGGTGTTCGCTGATTCGTTGCTTGATTATCTTTTCCAGAATCTTCCCAGGTATTGAGGTCAGGCTGATAGGTCTGTAGTTTCCTGGGTCCATTTTTTCCCCTTTTTTGAAGATGGGAACAACATCAGTTCTTTTTGCAGACAAACCAGTGCTTCTTTGAAAAAGAATGAAAGATTGGTACTCTGAAAAATAATGCTTGGCAGGGTATTTGGCGGCTATTCCTTAATTTTTCATTCAGATTTCTGATTAGGAGGGCTGCCGCAGCTATTTCTGAAACTTCTTGCTTCAGCATTTGATTGCTCATTCTTACTGCTGCCCAGCAGGGGGTGCATTGTCTCTGCAACCTAACAAACTCAACATTAAGGAAGCACCCATGGCATTTTCCCAAACCCTTTTCAAATCTAGTAGGAAGGAAGGATGGAAGGCTGAATCAACCTTGTGCTGGTCAGAATCAAACTCCTTGCAGTGAACAGTGTTAGCTTGCAATACTGCATTCTAAACCCCTGCACTACCACAGCTCTTCCAATGAAATAAGCTGGAATTGTCTCGTGTTACACTGAGGAATTTAGGCAGAGTCTTAGATTCCTCAGTGAAAGACCATCTCCTTTCTCCCTTCTCTCTGTTCCTCTGTTTACGCTGTTTCTTTGTGGCCTGACTCTCTTTCCATTTCTTGTAGCTGTTTTTGTTTTGTTTCTAGACCCTCCATAAGTTTTGTGTATACAGTAATGCTGCTTCTGAATCTTTATTTTTTTCCCCTCCTCATAGGAATTGGATGGAATTAGTTGTATTTTTACTATCCCCTACTTTAGGAATTCCCATCCAGCTGAGAATCTTTTCTGTTAAGTTACTTCTGCTAAGGATTTTACCACTGATTTAACTACCACTGATTTAAAATACATTGTTTTGAAATCTGGGATACATATTTGACTACTTTCAATTTCAGCTTATGTTACAAGCATGACTTTTATATTGCATGATGATCTTTTATCCCCATATCCCTGGTTTTTCAACTTATAACAGAACAGAATGTTTCATAACAGAAACTTCCTCATATCTTCCCTATTGATTAGTATCAAAGCAAGTATAACTGATTCTCTTCTGTTTTCTCCATTATCTGAATAATAAAATTGTCAGTAAGACAAGTCAGGAATTTCCTAAAAAGGACTACACTTGATTTTTTTTCTCTTAGCAAGTATTGGAATACCCTTTCATTATAATTCCATTCCTCTTTGCAAAATTTGCAGTTTTAGAATCTTCTGTGCTTTTCATTTAAATAGGCAAGGGATAACAAGTACAAAAATGCTATCACCTTAAATGTTCATCTATTTATTTTAACTGAAATGCTCTGTACAGACCACCAAATTCATTCATTTGGGGCTATATGACTGAGACAGAAAGATTGCACATAGAAGTTATCTGTAAATGCCTTTTGTTATATAGGTTTAATGCATTATATTTGAAAATGTGAACTGAATGTAGAAATATAAACAAAATTAGTAATCTTAATACATTTAATCTGAAAATTATTTAATAAAATAAAAAATGCATCTGATGTTGTCTATTTTGAAGAGGAAGTATTTTTCTTTGTTCATCTAAGGTATTGAGCTAGTCCCTCTGTTAAATACAATTTTGGGACGAAATTTGACTACTGTACAAGCTAAACTGAAAGAAAAATGTCTATACAATTTGCTTCCTATGTATTTTAGTAGTATGTGGATCTTGAACTTAAGCATTTGGATAAAAATAAATTACATTCTGTATAATGATTATTTCTTTTATTTTCTAGTTCAGATGCTACGATAAAACTATGGAATCTTCACAAAGACCTAATGGCTCAGATTGCACTTGATAATACTTTAAGCACAGCCTGTTTCCTCAATAATTCTGGTGATATTTTACTGGCTTTCAAAAATGATATTTATATCTTATATCACAGTAAAATGTTGCACATTTTGAGAACTAGTATTCAAACTCCCAAAGTTTCAGAAGCAGGTAATCTTAATTATGATATTAACTGAGTTTTTATATCAGTCTACCCAACCCTTTTAATTCAGATGCATACACTACTATATTTAATGGAATTTAAGACCTTGCAATGCTGCAGCCTCTTTGTGTCAAGTTGTTCTATGTGTTAATAGGGAATTCATTGTGCGCATGTGGATTCTCAGATAGCCAAAGCATTTGCACAAAAAGGGAAGGTATCAGCAAATGTTGGGAAATTTACAAAAACATGAACTAAAAATAATTACATGGAAGGGGAATTAAAAACAGATGAATAATGTTTGTGCATACCTACTGATCAAAGTAAATGGTGTTTGGATTAACAACTTAAGATATGCTGACGATACAGTTCTGCTTGCCAGTAAGTATGAAGACCTTCAGCTCCTCATCAACAGAGTCACCGAAATATCTGGAAAATACGGCTTGAAGCTTAACACCTGAAAAACCAAGATCATGGTCGTCAGCAAACAACCCATTAATTTACCACCAATAAATTCAGAAGGAATACCACTAGAAAAAGTTGAAAGGATCACGCACCTCGGTTCTAATTTACATGAAAGCTGAGACATGACCGCTGAAGTAAAGACAAGGATAGAGAAAGCTCGAACAGCATTCTTCAAAATGAAAAAGGTCTTCTGCAGTCACGACATAAGCCTAAGACTGAAAATCAGGCTGTCAGATGCTATATTTTTTCTATCCTGCTCTATGGAGTAAGAGTTCTCTGACAGAAGGCCACCTGAAGAGACTAGAAGCATTTGAAATGTGGATTTACAGCAGCTGTTACGTATAGCTGGGAGGACAAAGCAAAACAATTAAAAAATGAAAGTTAGAATATTTCGGACATGTGATGCGACACCCAAAAAAATACGGCATACTCCATTTAATCCTCCAGGGAAAGATTGAAGGCAAACGAGGTCCAGGCAGAAGAAGAACATCATGGCTTCAAAATCTAAGGGACTGGTTTGGACAAAACTCAGCAGCACTTTTTCGTGCGGCTGCTGATAAAAACAGCATCGCCAACATGATCGCCAACGTCCGATAACGGATATGGCACAACAACAAGAAGAAGAATACCTACTGAACGTGGAAATTATTATATATAGCCTATTTCCAAGGATACCTCTTCACCTCACTTTGAACCATAGCCATGTGACTGCAAGCATGGAAACTACATATTTCTGGGAGAAGTGAGGGAGCTATTTCAGAGGGCAAAGCTTCAACAGAGAAGCATGCTTCCTGGGTCTGCAAGATGAACATTTAATTGAAGGACCTGCACATACTTACTCTCCCTGATTGTACTGGATGGGAAGAAACAAGTGAAGATAGGTAGTCCCTCAAATAACCAGGCCCCATGCCGTGAAAGGCTTTATAGGTTTTGATCTGCATCTTGAATTATATCTTGAAGCCAACTGGTAACCAATGCAGTTTGCAAAGCAATGTTAAGACATGGGCGTAATGAGAAATACCCATTACTGTTCACACTGCTGCATTTTGAACCAGCTGTTGCTTTGAGATGGTCCTCAAGGATAGCACCATGTAGAACACATCACAATTGTGAAGGGACAAGGATATGAATGATCTTTTTGAGGTCTCTTCAAGATCTCTTCAAGCAGTACCTGCAAGTCCAGAGACCCCCCAATTACCTGCCTGCATTATTAATTCCATTTTTTGAATGCACACTAGTTCATCCAAGCAAGTTATTTGCTGTGAAAATCCCAGCTGGCAAAATTCGTAGGTACCAAAACTCACAAACTAGTTTTTTCTTTATAAGGAGTGTTTCCAAGTGATTCCTGCTTAATGCTACCCATCAAAAATATAATATTGCCATTCCGCTTGTTCCTTAGCAAGAGACGCAATCATTATTATTAGGAGAAATAATAGTTTCTTTCATAAGTAAGATTCGTGACACATTTGCATATCTTTATTATATGAGCTGTGAATAGTGAAGTCAATTGAAATAGTAACTCCTGGTCATGAGCAGCTGCAGCAAACCAAGATTACATCAAAATGGTGACATTCACGTGGTGATGTCATGATGGAAATCCCACGTTTAGATTTTTGTATCCGGTGTTATTGCAAGTCCTAAGTTGTGGCGTTTGTACCATGGCATCTATTTTGTTACCTGCTCAGACCCATGCTTCTGGTTAAATGCAACAAAGGAAGGGGAAAGTGATTCATACTATTGAATATGAGAAACTGAACTTTTTAAAGGCTTTTTTACATGTAACGTATGTCTTCAAGAATTCAAAATGACATCAAGTTTGTCAGGATATGGATTCAAGAAAAACACATTGTGTTTGCTATTCGTTTGAGCAAAGTATAGAAGAATATCAATAATGAGTACAAGACATACATGATACTCTGAAGAGAGAGAAGTTCTCTGATGATGGGCCCAAAAGATTGGATCCTGCAACATTATCCTGGGACATGTATATTTACCTTCATTCACAAGAAAAGCAAATTAGGTTTCTTTGTTTAATTCTAAATTTTAAAAAAAATAAGTGGGATTTTTAACAAAATTTAACCTATCATGTAGTGTTACAATATAAGTGTCACCATTGTGATCTCCTTTCTAGAATCCTATATTTTGGAAAGCCAGCTTTTAGATTATCAATACAAAATGGATGTCCCTAAATCAATTGAGATGGCTTCATATCTGGTAGGTACTCTTTTGATATTACTTTAATCAGCTGAGGACCTGAAAACACACTGAGTATTAAAGACATAGACCAGTAAACTAAGCAGCATTTAATATTAGATGCAGAGCCTGCCACCCTCTGTTAGATATACTTTGGCATAATAACACCAAGGGGAAATTGTAGTTGTAGGATTTCTTTAAAAATGTAAGTTTAGAATATGGTATTAACAAAAACATTTTTTTCTGTATAATGTGTATAAGCATGATGTTTTCTGTTTTTTTTTTAAAATATTAAGAATTCAGTAGATGCTTAGCTTTGATTTCTCATTGGGATCATATTTCACTTTTCCTACAATGCAAACCACTTAATTCACCGAGATTTCAGTTCTTTACTCGCCTTAGCATAAGCCTCCTTTTATTAATAAAGAGGTAAAATATACAAGACAGCATTGTAAATTTTAAGTGTAAAACTTTCTAAATAAATATTTCTAAATAAATATCATATATTATAGTATTAAAAGTTATAATGCCATAGATATATTTACTGTTTTTGTTTGTTTGTTTGTTTTCTTTTGGTTAGGTGCCTTATAAGGGCTATGCCTTCACTGAAGATTTTACATCGGATTTGCAGGTTTTGCCAGAGAAGAAAGGAAAGGTAAGAATCCAAAATGCCTACAATATAAAGAAAAATGTACTTCTATCCAGTCTCTACAAGACTTGGCTAGTATGATTTAATGAATAAAATGGATAAATTAATGATGGTCTCAAACCAATGAAATTTGATACCAGCAGAATAAACTTCTTAAGAGTATAATGGAAAGGAAACAAAATTCTTTCCTATTTTACCAGCTATTTCTTATTATTTATCGAAGATAAAAAGGAGGGGTTTTTTTTGGGGGGGGGGTGTCTTCTAAATAATATCTACTTTCTCATTCGTCTCATTGGGTGGCTTTTGTTTAATCTACCTCGATAAAGTTGTTCTGAAAATAAATAAATCTATAAATGGAGTTTAGAAGATTTACTTGAAGGAAGGGTGGGATACAAAGTAATATATAATATTGGAGTTGTTAAATGTTTCATTGTTAATCAGTGCAGCACAACTTTAATAGAGTTGAGAGTTAAAGGTCACACTTCTTTGTCATGATTTTGTTGTGATGAATGTAGCAGGAAAAGGAAAAAGAAAATACTTAAGATAGCCCACCTTTCTGATAACACTTGCTAATGTATCATTTAGTGAGTCAAATCATAGTTTCTGTAGTATTTAAAGGGTCCTACAAATAGTGTAAGATATTTCCAAATTTATTTGTATAAAATTTATAATCAATTAATAAAATAAATTTCATTTTTAGCATATTACAATCATGGTTATATCTTTTTTTTCTCATCCCTTAGAGATTCTCGCAGTTACCAATAGCTCCCTCAATGATATACTTGTCTCCTTGTACCTCAGAGGCATCTTTAAAAATGTTTGATTTCCTTCTCCAAGCTGGAACTCATGACTTAGAAGAACAAGATAAAGCTAAGAGTAATGTTTTTGAGAATTAATACATTTCTGAGATGAGCGTAGTACCCATTATTTGAAAGGCATACATTTTCTGTCTGATGAAAACCTATCCCAGACCAACAAGCATACTTTTTCTAGCTTAATAATATCTTCACTTAGTTTAATTGGTGTGCACTAAAAGCTGAATAATGGAGAAAAATTGGGAACTACTTATTTATTATTTATGATTAAATAATTGCTCATGAAATGCCCTGGTGCAACACAAAAGGAAAAATCAATTGTACATTTCAACTTGATGATATATGCTTTGTTTTCTTAATCTCATTTATTTGTCCTTCTTTCTATTCCTCCTTTTGCTCCAGCTTGTTTCCACTTTATAGTCTCCTCTGAGCACTATGTAGGTGGAAAGGTGTGCCCAACAGTTTATCTACTTATCACTGAACTGTGGTTCCCAATTCATCGATTCTGAGTTGTAACAAACTATTGTAGTAGATCTAAAAAAAAATATTCTTTCTAATTGTAAAAGGATGACTTCAGTATTGCTTGCTTTGGAAATTAAACAGGACTAGCAAAAGCAAAATATTTCTGCATATTAACCAGAAGCTGCAAGTTTTGTTAAATAAATGGTTGAAACTATGTAAATTAGTATACTGCATTCCAAATCAGAAACTGAACAATATTCATATGTGTCATACATTTCCTTTCACATAGCACAGATGGAAAGCAAACATCTAAGCTGGACACTGAAGCAGCTGCTATTTTAAGAGATAGAGAGCAGAAATACTATATATTACCTGCCTTTACATATAACACTAGAGGTAGATAATTCAACACTATTGCAAATAGAGAAAGAGAGAATGGAATCAAACAAATGTTAACAATTTACTTTAGTTAAGGAACATTCAGTTTCAGTTTAAACTAGTAAAGCTTGCCTTTCAGCCACAGATTTCTGATTTAAATGACAGAGAATAAATGTGAAGTCTCAACAGATAAGATAATTTGCTTTATTTCCTCAGTGTATGAAATGATTGTGACCAAAGATATGAAATATAAGCCTGAGCCCAAACCTGCAGCACCAGCTATGTTGGAAATGCCATTGTTTGGTGTTTCTCCATCTCCATCTTTTATTGAAGAGCCACTTGAGACAACTATACAGCAGGAAGAGCAGGTTTTTATGATAATTTGTACGGTTAATGTTAAAATATTACAGGAGCAATTCTTTAAGCAATTAAGCTGCAGCTGAATATTTGTGTGCATTCTCCTTTCAAATTGCCCTTCATGGTTTTTGTTTGTTTTTAAAATATCAGCTCATGTTAAGCGTGATCAGAATCTCTTCTATTCTTCTGGATGGTTCATACCTGTGTGAAAAACAGGTTTCTCCCAAATCATCAAAAGACACTGAAGCTTCACATGCCATTATTCTAGCAGTGATTTCACCAGGATCCTAGGACTGTTATCACATCTTTTATTAGAAAAAGCGAATAGTATGCTCAAATAGCATACGATAAGAACAATATCAATGCCTTTTCCTTATGATCTTGCTTTGCCCAAACCAGGGGTAGGCAACCTTGGCTCTTTTATGACTCGTGGACTTCAACTCCCAGAATTCCTGAGCCAGCATAGCATAGCTGGCTCAGGAATTCTGGGAGTTGAAGTCCACGAGTCACAAAAGAGCCAAGGTTGCCTACCCCCAGCCCAAACTAACGATCCATTTGCTGCAGCATTATAGCCGTCAGGAAGAAGACAGAATCCTAAGCAGGAAATTCTTTGCAAATTAGCATCATGAGCTACAACTATTTTCAGTTTTGAGTTTCCTTCCAGTGGGATTCTTTTCTTTCTTTTCCTTCTCTCACTCTTCGGTTTTCAGCCTATTTACCGCTTGATAGGAGTTTTTGCTCCTCTTTTTTCCTGTTCCAGTGTTTCTTCTTTTTATCTTTTTCCCCAGTTCACTCTCCCCTCTTTTTTTCTTCTAGTCCCCTTTCAATTTTCTGCTTACTATTTTCTTGTTCTAATTTTTTAACTTTATTTTTTATTTATTTATTTATTTATTTATTTATTTATTTAGTTAAATTTTTATGCTGCCCATCTCACCTACAAGGTGACTTATCTTCCACAAATCTCAAAGCTTTGGAGTTTCATTTCCACTAAGGAGGCAAATTGGGTTAATGCCTTTGTCTGGCAATTTTCTTGAGAGCAAAATATCTTCTTTCTTCCTTTTCTTTTTTATATATTTGGGAAACTTTAAAAAAATGGAATTGCTACATAATTAGCTGGATATTATAATATCGAGTTTATGTTACAG
This sequence comes from Azemiops feae, assembly GCA_023970755.1. Lineage (NCBI taxonomy): Eukaryota > Metazoa > Chordata > Lepidosauria > Squamata > Viperidae > Azemiops > Azemiops feae. The sequence goes on along the minus strand of JALGBA010004089.1, from coordinate 731,267 downwards.
CCCTAGGATTGCCAGTATTTACGTTATGAGCAAAAAGGTAGACTTCTGAGTCTTTCACTTGTTGGAAGAAAAGTCTTCATCATGGTTCAGTCCAAGCCGGGGATAAACAACATGGCGACTGCTTTAGAAAGAAGGTTACAGTTTTTTGAGGAGGAGAGCCAGACCGAAAGATGGGTCTGGCAGAAAAGAGAGGGAAAAAAGGGCTGAGCACATGTAGGGAGTGAGTTTTTATACCCTCTGGAGCCTTTTGTTTTGAGTTGTTTCCTGTTCCTGTGGCATGAACTTTGACCTGAATCTGAGTGTGCTTTTCTGGTATTCTGATGGTGATGGGTTAATCCTATTATGTCCCAAAGGTCATAGCCTGCTTCCCTGGTGCTGGGGCTAATGATTCTTAGAGTTTGGGTGAGGTATGCAGATTTTAGGTGTCTTTGTCTTCTTAATCTCCTAGCTTCAACCTTCCTGATGGTTTACATCTGCATTTGTACAGAGCTGGCTTCTGCTTGGGGGAGGGAGACCTGGGGCTATCAAGGAAAACTGGGCATGCTTTTCTGCCTCTTTAAGATCCTTTGAGGAAATATATTTTCCTGCCCTTTTAATATTTCCTTCTCTGGGGGGCTGACTTCCCACACACTTTCAGCAGGTGTTATACTTAATTTGTGACATCTAATACTGCTTTATTGTTTTAAAGACAATTGATAACGTGACTGCATTATCCATAGAGGAGCCATTAAATAACACACAGCATCAAACTTGCGAAGAAACATCTCCAAAAGCACCAGAAATAATTCCAAAGCAGCCTTACTGTTTGCATAAAAAGACAAAATCAGACCCAAATATTTGTACATGTGAGTTTCTATTATCTACATGAAATAAATCTCTAAACGTAATAGATATTGTTTTGGGAGTAAGTGTTGACTTTGTGGCCACCTAACTGCTAACAGGTGCATGTCAATATATCTGTTCTTTCCTGAAAATGTAAAAAGATGAGTTTTGGATTGGATGGCAAATATTATTTAATACATTTCCTTCTGAAATTGGAGCCTTGTTTCTGCTTTATAGAGTTAAAGTAAAGAATGCAAGAATGTATTCTAATGCTATAAGATATAAATCTGATTGAATTCATTGGGATGTTCTTCTAAGTGAAACGTACCAAAGTAATGTCGTATATCTTTATAGTATTTGTTATATAGCATATATAACAAGTGGAACCCGCAGCAGAATACTGCAGCGTTTAACTCCCGCTAAAGCAGTCAGCATTCCATAAGAGTCTCCAGAAAAGGAAGGGAAGATTTAGAATGCTGCTTAGTCAAAAAAAAAAAAATATGAAAAAAAATCCTCCAGCTCACTAGAATTGAAACCCCTGTATATGTAAGCTGCCATTAACATTCTTCAAAATGAAAAAGGTCTTCTGCAGTCACGACATAAGCCTAAGATTGAAAATCAGGCTTGTCAGGTGTTATATTTTTTCTATCCTGCTCTATGGAGTAGAGAGTTGGTCTCTGACAGAAGGCCACCTGAAGAGACTAGAAGCATTTGAAATGTGGATTTACAGGCTTACGTATAAGCTGGGTTGACAAGATCAGAAATGAGGAAGTGATAAGCCGCCTGGGAAAGCCAAGGGAAATCATCAAAACAATTAAAAAATGAAAGTTAGAATATTTTGGACATGTGATGCGACACCCAGAAAAATACGGCATACTCCATTTAATCCTCCAGGGAAAGATTGAAGGCAAACGAGGTCCAGGCAAAAGAAGAACATCATGGCTTCAAAATCTAAGGGACTGGTTTGGACAAAACTCAGCAGCACTTTTTTGTGCGGCTGCTGATAAAAACAGGATCGCCAACATGATCGCCAACGTCCGATAACGGATATGGCACAACAACAAGAAGAAGTACAGTATATGTAAGCACACTGCAGACTATTCTGCAAGAAAAAGCCAGGCTTAAGTAGTTGGATTCGTGGTTCATAATTAAAAGCCCATAACTAGAGCTTGCATGAACAGAAGCAATGGCATGGTCAGTTCTGCGTTATCAGAACTGCCAGTTTCAGGAACTTCCAGAATCAAGTGCAGACTGGCTCCTTGTTTTTCTGAACTCCATTTAATCATTGACCTCGATATTGTTGCCTCCACGTTACTGATGCTGTGATTCCTGCTCTCGTTCAGTTCTGTTACTGGATTTCAGTTTGACTCTCCTTGGTTTGAAGAACTAACCATTCATAAATAACGGGCTTCTAGGGATACCATTGTAAGATTCAGAATAGCCTTTGCCTTTTTTTTATTATGCATTACATATTCAAAATTTTTTTTTTAGTATTTCTCTTTCCAATATAAAAGATTATTTGGCTTATTGCTGGCAGAATGCGGCATTTTCTACATTTGTCGTATCTACTTTTTTTTCCTTCTGGAAGGCAAACTTTGTACAGTATTAACCTTGCTATTAGGAAGCTGAGTCGCTGGCATGTCCCCTGCCTTCAGGCCATGAGTTACAAACAAGAAATTACAATAACCAGCTGGGTTTACAGACAAATGTGGCCTATGATAGCATGTGCACCAGTGGATTGCAGTTCAAAAAGCAACAGGAAAATAACTAACAATAATTTCCTCTAGGATCATTTTTTTAAGATGTAACAATTTCCATATACTTGATACATGCAAATAATATTATTAATTAATTTTCACTTTTTGGGGGTGTTTTTTTTGTTTTTGGTTAGATTCTTACATATATGAAGGAAAGGTGGAAAAGTATCCTGGAAAAGACAAACTGCACAGGAGAGAAACGGTATCCTCTTACTTAATATAAAATTACTTTAAAGTCTACTGCCTTTAATAGGGGAATAAAACATTTCTGTAACCATCACTGTAATAAATAAGCATTCTTAATTTTAATTGAGTTATATTATTGTTAAACGTTTTTCCAATATGATTTTTCAGTAACTTAGTACAAATACTAATTTTCCCGCAGATAAGAAATAATAAATTAGATTCAGTATTTATCCCCAGAGTAAGGAAGAAGAGGTCCACAATGTTTCCAGGGTTTAGACTCAAATAATTAGAAAAAAACAAAGCCTACATCAGGGATAAGGCAAGAGGAGAAAGAGAAGACTCAGAAAGGAAGTAAATCAAGAAGGAAAGAGCAACATTTGACCCCTCTGATCACTTTCTTTATAACTATGTAGCAATCTACATAGCTGTGATGTATCAGCCTTCTCTCTCCTAATGCCATCTAGATGCATTGGGTTAAAACTCCCAAAGTTAATCATGGCATATTTTAATATAACTGGAGAACACTAAGTTGTATATCATGACACATGTTTGTGTCCCAGAAGCATGACTGTGATATTTTGTGTAAATCATAACAATGTTTATGTCACTATAAATTAATTAGTCCTCAAATGCCATGGTTAACATTACCTGGATAATTGAAGGGTCAAGCAAAGTAGTTTTTGTTCCAATTGGGTTTCATTGTATCATTCTATCCTTGCTATGCAGGAAAGGCTGGTTATATTTAAATTGCTATTGCTTTGTGATTTCCTAGATAGAGGCAATGATAAGGGAACTAAATTGAAAAATTGTTCTGAAGAAATATTCATAATTGTGTTAACTGAGCAGGAAGTGAATTCTTGAAAGATATATATATATATATATATATGTTTTCTGAGGTTTTCACGGGTGTTTGTATGTAGGTCTTTGGTAATTCGGGTTTTCTCCCGTGTAAAATTGGAAGTGTCTTGGCGACGTTTCGACGAAGTCTCTTCGTCATCTTCAGGCTGGTGTCTCTTCGGCCTCGTGCTTCTAGAAGCAAAAGGCCGAAAGACACCAGCCTGAGATGACGAATGAGACTTCGTCGAAACGTCGCAGACACTTTCCAACTTTTACACGGAGAAACCCGAATTACCAAAGACCTACATATATATATATATATAATATAATAGATATATATATATATATATATATATATATATATATATATATATATATATATATATATATATATATATATATATATATATATATATATATATATATATATATATGTATATATGTATATATGTATGTATGTATGTATGTATGTATGTATATATGTATATATATATGTATATATGTATGTATATATGTACGTATGTATGTACGTATGTATGTATGTATGTATGTATGTATGTAGGTCTTTGGTAATTCAGGTTTTCTCCCGCGTAAAATTGAAAGTGTCTTGGCAACGTTTCGACGAAGTCCCATTTGTCATCTTCAGACGCCAGCCTGAAGATGACGAATGGGACTTCGTCGAAACGTTGCCAAGACACTTTCAATTTTACGCGGGATAAAACCCGAATTACCAAAGACCTACATACAAACACCCGTGAAAACCTCAGATAGATAGATAGATAGATAGATAGATAGATAGATAGATAGATAGATAGATAGATAGATAGATAGATAGATAGATAGATAGATAGATAGATAGATAGATAGATAGATAGATAGATAGATATAGATAGATAGATATAGATAGATATAGATAGATATATTCAATAACACACACACACACACACACACACACACATATAAATATATATATATTCAATAACACAGTCCTCGATCGGGAGAAATATAAACCAGCTGTTCATTGTTAAAAAAAGTTTGAAAACAATAAAAAGAACTATTTACAATATTAAAACAACTTAGCTTTCGCTGGTCCCCTGCCAGCGTCTTCAGAGTGAAGTTTCGGGGGTGGAGATTACTTTTATAGACCTTGCTAGCCTAATTGCTTACTCATTGACCGTGTGATAGGGCCATCCGTCCTGGCTGACCGTAATTGCCTTAATTGTCCCGCCTCCTCTTTTTTGCACTCCAGTTCTCCAACCTTCCTCCTTCCCATCCTTGTCAATCCCCTCCTTCCTGGTGCTGTTGCCGTTGGTATGCTTTCTAGCCGCTCCCCCATGCTCGTTCTGGGCCACACATCCAGATCCGTTGTCTTAGATGCCTTTCCATTGCTGCTCCCCTCCTTTACATCCCGTTTGTCTGCCCGTTGTTCTTGTCTTCCACTATCTATCCCTATTAGTCCTATTTCCTCCGGTTTCCTTCACACTTGGATGTGCGTGCACACAGCCGTATCCCGTCCCTCTGCCCCGTCTGCCTACGATCAGCTGGGCTGTCTGCCGGCTCGCTCCTGAATTCACTCCCTCTCATCCTTGCAGATCCTGTCTTTCCTAATGTTGTTACCATTGGTGCGTTTGCCAACTGCCTCCCCTTCCCCCCTCCTTCTTATCCCATTGAACCACCCGCTGTACTTGCCTTCCACTATCTATCCTTCTGGGTCCTATTTCTTCCAATCTTTCTACATGCCTGGATGTGCGCATGCACAGCCGCATCCTGTCCTTCTGCCTCATCTGCCTACGCTCAGCTGAGCCACCTGCTGCCTCACCCTCAGTTCCACTCTCTCCCCTCCTTACCGATCTTATCCTTCCTGGTGTCATTGCCCTTGATGCGCCCTCCACCCCTACCCCCATACGCATTTTGGGTTGTACGGCTAGGTCCGGCATCCTCAATGCCTTCTCATTCCCGCCCCCCTCCTGTTTGGTATTGGTCCACCCGTTTGTCTAACTTTCCACCATCCTGTCCCTGCTGCCTATTTCCTTCTAGTTTCCCTGTTGTTTTGTTTTCCCTTGCGCAGGATGTGCACCTGCACAGCCGCGTCCTATTCCTCCACCTCGTCTGCCTTTTTCGGGCGCGGGTGCCTGCTGACTCACTCCTGAGGCCTCTCCTCTCATCCTTACCAACCCTCTCCTTCTAATGCATTACTGCCTTTGGTGTATCTCCCAACCGCCCCCCCCCCCGTGACCGTTCCGGGCCACACGTCCGGATCTGGCACCATCAGTGATTCTCCATTGCCGCCCTCCCCCTTTTTGTCCCGTTTGTCCGCCTGTTGTTCTGGCCCTTCGTTGCCTATCCCTGCCGGCCCTATTTTCCTCCGGATCTCCTTTCTGCCTGACCATGTGTGCGCACAAACGCATTCGTTCAGCTGGATCTTGATATATATATATATGTCTTTTATAACACTAAAAATGCGAATCCTGGGAATATACATATTAATAAAAGAAAAAGCGAACACCAGGATAAAAATAAACAAGACTGTTTAATATGAACAAGCCTGTAAATAAAAGAGCACTTAGCTTTCGTCGGCCAAACTGCCGACGTCGTCAGAATAGGAGGCGATCTGGGAGCTGGCCTATATAGCCTCCTGCCTCTGCGCCCAGCTTCTTGAGCGCATCATCGGCCCATTGGTTGTACTAGTCCACAATGTGCTGAGTTGATCTGCACCTGGCAATCTGTCAGTGGCCCCGATGGTTGCCTTCTGATCCTCCTTCGCTTTTCTAGCGCATGTACGTACACTCGGGGGGTGGCTGTCCAGCTGCCTTTGCTCCTTATCTCCTTCCCCTCCCATTTTGGAGTGATCTCTCAACCTACAATTAAGACGCCCTGTGAGGCTGTCATCCTCCCCCAAGGCCGCCGTTGTCTCGCCCGTAGCTCCCTCGCCCCAACCTTGCGAAGGATGGCCATTCGGGCATTCCTGCTCTCTGTTTCCCCTCCCCTTTTTACTCTTTCCAAGCCGCTTCCGCACGTCTGTTTCCAATGCCCGATCGGAGCCTAAAGAGCCGCTCCCCAACGAAGAAAGATCTTTGATAGTTTACAGAATTAATTGCAAGAACTGCCCTGGCAATTACGTTGGGGAAACGACCAAAAGGCTCAGAACTAGGGTCCATGAACATGAACTGGCAATCAAAAGGCAGGAGCAGCGCTCACAAGTGTGGGCCCATATGGCCAGCCTTGATTATACATTCGATCTGGACAATGCGCAGGCCATATCTCGTGAGACTACCAAGGGTGGCCGCCTTCTTAAAGAAGCCTGGCTCTCTGATGAGAACTCTATTAACCGACATATAGACCTCCTACCGGCTTACCAGACCCTCAGAAGGTGGGAGAGACAACGCTGTGACCCATGGAGCAGACGGCCAGCCCGCCCTTTGCGAAAGCAGGGGGATGGAATTACAAACGTGGAAGCGGCGATCCCCAGAGAGGACAGTGAACCATCAAAAAAGGGGAGAGGGATCAGGAGTTACAACAATTGGACAGCTTCCGGCAGCAGTGGGGAGATAGGGCTATAGGTGAGGCGGCGATGACTGCCATGGGAGGAGATGATGGACTAACGAGGGGTTACGACCGGGCATTGGAAACGAACGTGCGGAAGCGGCTTGGAAAGAGTAAAAAGGGGGGGGAAACAGAGAGCAGGAATGCCCGAATGGCCAACCTTCGCAAGGTTGGGGCGAGGGAGCTACGGGCGAGACAACAGCGGCCTTGGGGGAGGATGACAGCCTCACAGGGCGTCTTAATTGTAGGTTGAGAGATCGCTCCAAAACGGGAGAGGAAGGAGATAAGGAGCAAAGGCAGCTGGACCCCCCCCCCCCGAGTGCATGTACGTGCTCAAGGAAAGTGAAGGAAAGTGAAGGTGGATGTGACAGATTGCCAGGTGTAGATCAACTCAGCACATTGTGGACTATTGCAACCAATGGGCCGATGATGCGCTCGAGAAGCCGGGCGCAGAGGCAGGAGGCTATATAGGCCAGCTCGCAGAATGCCTCCCACTCCAACTCTGAGGACGTCGGCAGTTTGGCCGACGAAAGCTACGTGCTCTTTTATTTACAGACTTGTTTATATTAAACAGTCTTGTTTATTTTTATCCTGGTGTTCGCTTTTTTCTTGTAAAATTTTTATCAACATATATATATATATATGTTGATAAAATATTTATATATATATATAAAATTCATAGCTATACATATACGGATCGAAATCTTGCCTCTAGGATCCATCATGCATGCAGATTACTTCATGCAGCACTTATTCTGTATCATATACACGCCTCTGCAGTACAGCATTTGTAGGCTTCTGCATTTCAGAAAGGCACTAGAACAGTCCTTATGAACAGGTTAAGTTTACATGAACTAAGAAAGTTAGTTTGAGTTAGACTGCAGAGAGGTTAGTATTCTGTAGTCCTTAGCTAAGGCTTACCAGGTTGCATATATTCCATTTCTTTATCAGTATAACCCAGGGGTTCCCAACCCCCGATCCGTGGACCGGTACCGGGCCGCAGCATGCCAGCAACCAGTCTGCGCAAACAAGCAAAGCCCCATCCATGGGATGCAGCAGCACGCAAAACCATGCACTCTCCGGTCCACGGAAAATCCTCTCTCCATGGAACCGGTCCCTGGTGCCCAAAAGGTTGGGGGCCTCTGGTATAACCCATGCAATTTAATAGTCAGGATTCTTTTTTCTTTTTTGCTGTATCATTAGAAGTCAATTAATACCACCATGGAATTGGGCACTCTTGCCTATATAGAATAAAATAATGTTGATGTTGAGTTTTGTAAATAGATTATTGGCCACAGCACAATACAAATACGGCATCTATGACTCATTTCATTTTGCAATAATTAGATTTTTTGATTCCCAGTTTATTGTTTAATGTGGTTAATTATTTAAATGTATTTTACTTCCTAGTATCCTAATGAGAAGATGTGTTTTGAAGAAAAAGTCACATACTCAGGCTTGACCGAAATACAGAAAAGAGTGAAGGTTTTTGAGCTTTATTTTTTCCAATACTTATATTTTGACTTTTGGAGGATTTTGCTCTTAGAAAATAGCCCAGTTCAAGTCTGAACAAAAATGAATGCTCCCGAGAATCCAGGCCTAATGATGGAGTGCTGCATCATTTTCTAGCATCAGCAGCTCTTTTGTATCTCAAAATAAATATGGACTATTAAGATTGTGCTGCTCAGTTCACTGATATCATGTTACCTAAATCTGGCCGAAGAAATGCAAATTTCTAATATAATAATGGAATGGCTTTTTCTCTTCCTTTCCCTAAAGCTACTCTGGTTCTGTCATTATGTTATGATTTACATCTTTCGGGGCCAATTTTCTCAAAGGAAAATTTACAAAAATGTTGCCTGTATTTATGGTATTTTAAAAGGGTTCACCCATGAATGCTGCCATCTGCTGGTGACCAGTGTGTATTTTCTAACTACAGTATAACAATGGTTTTGTTGCGTGGCTTATTTCTCATCATTATTAGAACTATTCTAGAAGGAATTTACCTTCTTGTCATAATGTTTCTATCTTGTAATTTTAATATCATTTACTTCTTTTTATTTTTGTAATTTATATAGCAACCATTTCCCCAGCTTATTTTTACATTCAATTTTTTTTTTTAGATTATTTTACTTCAGTTTGTCTCATTAAAATAAAGAACTGCCGATGCAAAAGTTTAATTTGTCGTGTAATAGTTTTCTGGGAATTTCCTTTAACTTATTTTTACAATGTTTCTTTTTGTAATAATGTTTCATTCAGTCTCCATCTAAAGAAACTAATATTCCTTTTGTGCTCTTTTCTGATGTGGCTATATTAAATTGATATTTTCATAGTCTTCTATAAACAGTAGTGCTATCTGAGTTGATGTCAAAATCCTGAGTCTTACCAAGTTTGGGTGAACAGAAAAATTTATACGTGTAATTTTCCTTACCCAAATTTGATAAGGTTATATATTGTATCTCTCGGTCATAAATGTACTTGTTTATAAGGGCAGATGTTTGGAAAATATAATTATTCAATTATTTCTATAACTATATTATATGAAATGTTTAGAAACAAGAGCTCAAGAAGCATAAGCCAAGGAAGCTAGGCAAAAGAGGAAAAGTTGGTCTCATGAAGAAGTGGTTGCCGAAACATAGAAAACCTTTTTCTGCAACAATGGTAATTGCTGTTCTATAAATAAAAACAGTATCTGGATTTTTATAAGGGAAATGCTTTTTGCAATTATTATTCTTTTTTGCTCTTCTAACTGACCAATTACTGATCACCCTTTAATAATAATAATAATAATAATAATAATAATAATAATAATAATAATAATAATAATAATAATAATAATAATAATAATAATAATAATAAAGTTGGAAGAGACCTATACCATTTCAGATAAATGGCTGTCCAGTCTCTTCTTAAAAACTTCCAGTGTTGGAGCATTCACCGCTTCTGTAGGCAGGTTGTTCCACTGGTTAATTGTTCTAACTGTCAGGAGGTTTCTCCTTAGTTCTAGGATTTACTATCCTCTGATCTCCCCTTATTCCCCTTTTCCATCTCCTTCATTATTTGCCCACCATAAATTCTCTACAAAGTCTTTAAAAAGCTAATCAAGTGATTAAGTACATGCTGAAATATGTGCACTGCATTTGGAGGCCACAAAAGGATATTTCAGTAGTGTATGGAAGTTCGTTCACCAAACAAATCAACTTTAAGGTATTTCTAAATAGGACTCAGCCAAACTGTGGATGGGATGCATTCCATGCTACGTATTTATTTATTTATAATTCACATTATAATTTTACAACTCTCAACTGTCCATTCTCAATTTAGATGTCTAGGACAGGATCTGCTATTATGTGGAAACAATACCTCCTCTATTTTAAAATTAAACTAGCCCTTCTGTTCCTCAGCTCTTCCCACAACCACCATGAGATATTCGGGAAAATGCATGAGGAAATAAATAGGATTTCAATCCTTCCTTCCTTCCTTCCTTCCTTCCTTCCTTCCTTCCTTCCTTCCTTCCTTCCTTCCTTCCTTCCTTCCTTCCTTCCTTCCCACTCAATAAGTGTCTGAGAGGCTTAAAAAGAGGTATGAACATCAAAACAGGGAAAAAAACATAAGTAAGAGCATTGCCACAGGGTCAAAGAAACACAATATTTTTACATATGGGAGATACACTAATTTAAAAGGGAAGATTGTTCTGCTTAATGGACATCACAAAAGAGAATGCCGTCTGACTGAAGCCCAGATAAATAAGTATCAATAGATCACAGCATTGTAAGTAAAGCATCCTTAATAGAACACAATAACCAGATATGACTAGATGAGAAGAAGTTTCTGAATTACTTAAAGCTTCATACAGGTAGTCCTCAACTTACAACCATAGTTTGTAAAACACATTACAAAATCCAACAATGAAGTTACCAAAGAAGGTAACACCTTCCATACCAGGCAGTTACTATTACCAATAGCTATTAATTATTGCTAAAGTGACTGTGGGAGTAGAATCAAATTATAAGAAAGTATACTCCTGCACAAAATCTATAAAAGTTGTCTTATCACATGATTCCAGCTGATTCTAGATACTGAGACCTGACCCCAGATAAATGTAAACCAGATATTTCTGTCTTGGTTTGGGCTACTACTACAATCTTGGGTCTCTGGTTCATATGGAGAAAATGGATGAGGGATTTACAACCAAACAACAATTTTCAAACTCCAGAGAACCCTTTTTCTATAAACGACTGCATAATTGTTTCTTTGGTGGTAGCTGACACCACACTACCACAATAATAAAGCATTAAACTATTTCTTAAAATTTATTACTAATTCTTCTCTTCCACACACTATCCACACAGTAGCTTAATGCAAGGAGTATTCAGGAGGTGGTGGGGAAGAAATAACTATTTTACCTGTAGTGTCCATTTTGCTACATTTGTTAAAGAAATATAAACATCAATTTCTGTTGCCTCCAGGGTTCTGGAAGATCACGAGACATCACTTGTAGCATACGGCCTCGATCAGCACACTCTGCAACTTATGTTGGTAAGATCAGGTATTCTGAAACTAAGTCAAATTTGTTTCTGTCCGGCCCAAGTCCAAAGATGATACAGTAAGATCCAATTTAGCCCAATCCTTTATTTTCTTACACCTACAGTGATGGATAGAACCTTGCTCAGGACTGTGCAGTCTCTTATTCCAGACCACCAAAAATAAGCAATATTTAGTAGCAATAAGCTTGGGTATTTCATGATCCAAGATAAACCTCTTAGGATAGGATAGGATAGGATAGGATAGGATAGGATAGGATAGGATAGGATGGGATGGGATGGGATGGGATGGGATGGGATGGGATGGGATGGGATGGGATAACCTTTATTGTCATTGGTGGATCACAATAGCTTCCATTTAACCTAATTACAGTAAAGAAGTTCAACTGATGGATCAAGAAAGCTGGCTGCTGATACATATAGTATATGCTTACCCACACTTTACACTGTCCATGGTGGAGCAACCAGAATACCAGTTCACTAGGATTTAGGAAATCGATTTGTGGCAGTAGCAAAAATGATTAAACTTAAAAAGCCATGCTCCTTAAAGATTCCCTGTAGTTTTGCCCTGATGCCTATCCCTCATTGAGAGAAAGTTTAGTGGAAGATCTGTGAGTGCCGCTGCTTGGCATAATACTAAATATCACTTTAAGTTCAAATGCCAAACGATACATGCTGCTCCGGAAAAGCAAGCAGCGATCTTCTTATGGAAGGTGGCAGAGAGCAATCCAAGCATGTTGCATCAGGATACTGCTCTGAGAAAATCACTGATCTAATGGGAACTTTCTGCAAGGGCAAGATGCTTTAAGTCTCTGTACTGAAACACTGTAAAATATTTTTGATAGGGAAAGAGGAGCAATAGTGGATTAATATTCAATGGGGATGGGGATGGAGGTGGAGGGAATGGAAGGGGTAGCAGTAGTTAAGCCACACAAGGTAGCAATCCCCAGGTAAAAAACTGGCCTCTCGGAGGAAAAAAAAAAAAAGCTTTCATTGCAGTTACCTTAAATAGCCAGAATGTGGAGCACAAACTGCACAAACTGTTTTGGAAATATGAAGTTAGTTTTTACATATTAGCTACAGTTATGTGAAATGGTCCTTTTCCTTCCAAACAGAAACGTGACTGTCTGGAAATTTTAGCTCTATTTTCTTGCTGAGTGAGCCTCTAGTGAAACAATTCTACAAACATCCTCGGAGTGAATTTTCTAATCTGCCTTTCTTAAGGCGATATACCATCTAAACTGTGAAGGCCTCTATGATCTTCAATAGATTCTTCTTTGGAAGAAAGTCCTAATTCTCATGATGTAGGGTAGGCCACATCTAAAATTAGATTATTACCAGTTGTAGTGCTAAATGGTAGTTGCTTTAAAATCACCATCACCAAGCAGTTTATATAACATAATTGCCTAATCCAGTAGCACCCTTATAATTGGCTACTAAACCAAAATTAGCCGTAGGACTTTTCTGTTACAATTGCGCACTGAGATTCCACAATCAGTATTCCTTTATCACTGTTGTAGAGACTCACATCCTAAGTATGGTAAGAATGTTAAGTATATAAAAGAAATGAGAAACGGGGAAATATGATTCTGACTATGGCTAAAAGCAGGAAGAAAGAACAATGCAACATTGATTTTGTGTAATTTAAAGCATTAATGTAACCTCTTTCCTACTGGGAGTTAAAGGCAGCTAAGAACAGAAATACTAATTTTTCTAAAAAGTCCTTACAGTTAAAAGGAACATTAAAAATCAAAATGCAAAACTAATTGGTAGGAAATTACTAAAAGAATTAAAGCATATTCTTGACTGATTATAGTAGCATGTTAAAGATTACTTGTTGAATAGCTTGCTATAAAGAAAGTCTTTAACTTCGTTTAGAAGATCCTGCATAAAATGGACATCCTAAAGGAGGTGTGTCCAGATTCTAATTGCTAGTACTTTCTCTAGTACTAGCTAAGATTTTCCTCAAGATGATGATGATAATCATCATCATCATCATCACCATTGGCATTGACAAATTCGCCATTAGTCAATTGCAAAAGGCGGCCTTACTAGGAACTGCTTCCATCCTGCAACGATATCTGTAATACCATCAAACATCCACATCTGCCTATCCCAGGTCCTTGGTAAGGACTTGATAGGTAGACAAAAATGCCAAATCCAGTCTGAACATCTGGCTGACTGTGCGATGATTAATAATAATAATAATAATAATAATAATAATAATAATAATAATAATAATAATAATAATAATAATAATAATAATAATAATAATAATAATAATAATAATAAAGTTGGAAGGGACCTTGGAGGTCATCTAGTCCAACCCCCTGCTCAGGCAGGAAACCCTATACCATTTCAGACAAATGGCTGTCCAGTCTCTTCTTAAAAACTTCCAGTGTTGGAGCGTTCACCGCTTCTGGAGGCAGGTTGTTCCACTTGAGGCAGGTTGTTCCAAGTTGGTGGATATACTGTATCAAAAGCTTCAGTATTCATTCTTAACAAGTAGGCACCCAGTAGGCCAATAGTATGATTAACTATCACACTGACACACATTCAGTGACATTGTTTGTACTATTGTGATGTAATATAATGTGTCTCATATTTATGAAATATTAAAATCTTTTAAACCTCCAGTTTGTCAGGATCATCCACAGGTAAATCAATTGAAGTGCATTAAAATTGAAAACTTTTTTTTTTTTTAAATTGAGGCTACATTTTTATTAGATGAATGGTCATTTTCTCAAGGTTGGTGATTGATTCAGCATTTTGTGAACCCGCTCTTCAGAATATTCTAGATATTTTAGATATTAAATGTTCTAAATCATAGGGAGCTGTCCACATCTCTGTGAAACTGATGGCATTCTCTGTGATTAACATAAAGTAGAATTGTTTAAACTGTGCTGCGGGCAGCCAATTTACTTGCCATCCTAATAATTAAATATAACAGTTTTCAATCAATCAAATCAAAATTAGTTATACTATTGACTTGTGGCTTCTATAAGCAAAAGGCCAAGAATTTATGAAGGATTTCATATTGCTATCCTTTATTCTAAATAATTCTAAATAGTAAAGTTACTTTACTAAGGTAAACTTTGATTACAAAATTTGTAGATATATATAGTGAAGTCATTGGAAAATGCAGGATTTCATTCTGTCACAGGGTCATTTTATTATCTTCTAAAAACACTCTATCAAATAAATATTGCTTAAGTTACCTCATTGCTTTATCATCAACTCAAACTAGTCAGGAAATACAGCCTGATGTGTTAAAACCTCTGACTATGTGTGTATTTTGCACACTACAAGTTCAGTTCTTCAAGAGATGTGCTAATATGTCTGAATAATATAGAAATGTCAACAATAATGTTCACCTAGCTTTTAAAAACTTTTATTATGCGTTGTCTTCTGCCAACAGGACTAGCCTTCCTGCACTTTATAAAGATGTCAAATTGAACTTCTTTTTGACAGATTTTTATGATTATTATTTTGCTTCGGTGTTGTTGTAGAAATATGACTTTGTAGTTGCCTATTTTCCATTATATATTCTGCTCTAGAAATATTTCTATAATGCAAGAGCCCCAAATGTGAAGATAAATTAGCAGAAGAGGAATGTGAGTCTATACTGGTATTTCTCATTTTTATAACAAGTATTGTCCTGCTAAAAAAAAACAGTAAGAAAAGCTTATGACAACATAAAGGATGGATGTAGTGGTATTGATTTGTAATCATGCTTCTGTTGTTAGGGTTAACAGTAGTTTAAAAGTATTGACTTGCCTAGGATTAACCTTAATTATTAGTGTCAAGACCAAACTACAGCCATAGTTTTTATTTTAGCTAACTCTAGACTTGAGGTAAGGCAGATTCTCTGAAATTAGTGGCTTCAACTAGATTCTGAATGCAGATGGCAAATGGCCTTGCTCTTTTGATCTATTTTGATCAGAAGACCAGGTTTCTAGTACTTGAGCAGTACTGATTGATCCTGAAGCTTCCCCTGCCATTAATCGCAGGAATAGTGTTAAACCTCCTATTTTGACTTGCATTTAAAGAAAACTCTACAGCATAGACAAGAAGCATGCATACATAGTTCATATTAGCTCACTGGGCCTGTAATCTGAATTTTGCACATCACAAGAGATGGCTCTTTTCATATTGGGTTACTAGGTTTTCAATATTCATTGAGCAGAATATTAGATGACATCTTCTAAGTTTATTATGAAAGGACAAAAAATGAAGAATGTTACCATGGTGGAAGCATTTGGATTCTCACTGGATGTACCCAGCTCTATACAATAAAAATAAGAGTGGTTGTGAGGCTTCCGGTTCTGCGCAGCTAGTGCACCAGCCAAGGGATCGAGACGATCTGATCCCTACAGCTGATTTCTCTCTGTTTGGGGACCCTAAATGGGCCCAAAGCCACTCCGGAGAGGTGGCAAGGAAGGAGGGAAGCCCCACCGATCCTGGGGAGATGGTGGTTGATCTGGACGTCTGGGGAAAGTTCTCCAAAAACCGACAGAAGAAAGGCTAGCGTCATTCATGAGTCTAGCCCAAGCTACATGCAGCCGAAGCTAAAAAGTACTAAATTAAGTGTGATTGTAAACAACATG
Organism: Azemiops feae; assembly: GCA_023970755.1. Taxonomy (NCBI): domain Eukaryota; kingdom Metazoa; phylum Chordata; class Lepidosauria; order Squamata; family Viperidae; genus Azemiops; species Azemiops feae. The sequence goes on along the minus strand of JALGBA010004089.1, from coordinate 714,971 downwards.
ACTGAACTGGGTAAGAATATTGGTTTTCTCTCTTCTACCTGACTGATTTCCTGAGAAAAAAAGAAAAAACCCCAGAAGTAAAAATCCTCCAAAAGTGAGGAGGGGGGTGTCTTTGTTCCACCCTCCTCTAAACGGAAGTGGCAAATTAAGTTTACTGGGGAAAAAATTGAAAGATGGACTGGTGCTGACATGTAGTGGTGGATGAAAATACTGCCCTAAATATATAGCCCAGAAAGAAAAGCCTGTTGCCGTGACCTTCAGGGTGTTGATTATACAAAGAGCAGCTGTAACAAAAGAAAACATTCTGGACTATCTACAAAGTGAGAACTATAAAACTTAGAAAAAACTGACCTTCCTGGATTATAAATATTTTTTAAATTGCGACTTTAAAGTGATTGGCAGAGAAAGGACTTTTGGTCATTATGGAGCATCAGAGATCTGCAGAAAGAACATACCAAGAAAAAATAAATACCAGGAGAAAATGTTTGTTCTGTTACAACAAATACAAATGATATTAACTTCAAACCATGAGGAAATTAAAAATGAATTTGAAAATATAAATGAATGCATTCTCAATTTAACGTCACAACAATCAAATGACCAGAAAACAAAAAAAGAGAGAGATCGTGTAAAGCAGACAACTGAATATAAGCTAGTGGAGACTCAAGTGGAGAAGGACTTACAAGAAACATTGAACATTGAAAAGATAACTCCAAGACCACAAAGTAAATTTGAGGATAAGGAAAAAGATTTGACAAAATGGATTGCTGAGTCGTTCGGAGTACTACAAGAAATGGGGAGACAAGGGATGATGAGAGAAATCTTCAATGAATATAAAGGGGCAAAATCTTTTTACAAAGACATGATGTTTGATTTGCCTATTATGCAACGGAATATATTGATTGGGAGAGATGCTTGGCAAAAGAAGAGGGCTAAAGTGAGAATTGAGGAATTAGATTATCAGAGGGAATATTTAAAAATTAAACACTTGTTTGAATATGGCTGAAGAAATTGAAAGATTTTAGTTTAAGAGGGATGAACCCTCTAAGTAAGACAGTATCTTTTCTTTTTTTTCTTTTGCTTTTCGATATGAGAAATATAAAAAATGTGTGGGATGATTAACATAAAGGAAATGTTTTAGATATTTAAATGTAATTGATTTTAAGAAAATTCCAATGGATAACTAAAAATGGGAAAAAATGTTTTGAATAGAGTTAAAAGATTAGATGATTGGATTTATTAAATGGAACATTTAAAGATTAAACATAGGTTTAATTATGGGTAAAAAGAACAGAAAGAATTTGGAAATAAGTGTATACTAGTTCAAGAGGGATATGTATTTTAAGTAGTATATTATTTTCTTTTTTCTTTTTTTCTTCTTTTTTCTTTTTTTCTCTTTTTCTCTCTCTCGCGTCTTTTCTTTTTTTACGTCTTTCTTTTGTGTCTTTTTCTTACTTATCTTTTAAGATATGAAAATAGATTTAAATACTTCAAGGTAATTAATGCTGGGAAAAGTTTAACCAGTAGAAATGTTTTGAACATTGTAAAGAAAATAAATTTAAATAAGAATTGTAAATAGGATTTGTGACAAGGCAACCAAGATGACCAGATAGAAAAGAAGCATGATATTGATGAGATTATTATTGGTAGAAATTTTAGAAAAATCTTTATATTTAATTGTTATCTATCAAATTAATAAGAATTGTATTAATTTAAGGTTGCAAAGAGAATATTATTGGAAGAAGAGAAAATCAAGCAAAGTTATTATGTGGATTTTGGAATATAGAAACTAACCGTTAGTGATTACTTTGTAAATATAAACCCAGACAACACGCTGTTTACCAAATATCAAGATGTTTATATTAAAAAATCAATAAAATATATTTTAAAAAAAATAAGAGTGGTTGAGCACAAGAAGGGAGTACTCTAACTTAATCACCACAAGTTTCTGAACACATGGCTGCATTTGTATATGGCTAAAGATAAGTCTGATAAGGGTATTCAGATGTAGCGATGTGACTAAAGCTACAAAGATCAGAACAATGGTATTCCCTGTGACATTCTATGGAAGCAAAAGTTGGAATTTAAAAAAACATTAGAAGATTACCGACACTCGTGAACTTTGGTGTTGGAGAAGTTGCCTGAGAATGCCACAAATAATCAAACAAATCAACCTAAATTGGTCACTAAGAGTTGACACAACTTGGCACATAATCAAAGATAGGTCGGTTTTGGAATTGATTAACTAAGACCCAGTGAATTCAATGCAATTTAATCTAGTCATGACTAATCTGTATTCCATTTTGTTTTATTATACATATATTTGACAATACTATGGACTGAATAACCCTTAAGAAATGTAGGAAGTACTCCAAAATTCCTGGCTAATAAGCCTGCAAGTTTCTTGTGATCTAATCTAAGCATGACTATCTATATAACCACACTGCACCTTAACCTGCTTCTTATCCCATGTTGATACCACTTGGGTTTAAGAAACTTCCAGATTGAGGGGCTTCAGCAGATGTTCAGTCTGGGCTGACAGCTACAAAGTCCCCTGGAAGTTCCCCCACTGCTATGGTTCCTAAATTACCATGCCAGGAGAGCGGCTGCCAATCATTTTCTCTTCTAAGGATTGTGCTAACTGGATATACTGTATATGTTCTTACATGTGTGTTATGTATGTATGTCTCCAGGTAGATATATATGTATAAAAATTACTAAATTTACAAAGTTAAAGGTAAAAATGCACATATATGAAAGCACAACTATCACCTTTAAAATAAAACTTCCCTTTCTTGAATGTTCCCAGCTTTGCCTCAATGGGCTCTGCAGTTTCTCTTAAAGATAGTGTTTTTTAGCATAAATATTATTAAGGATTAAACAGATAAGACAAATACAAAAATCTAATACATCTAGTCTTCAGCTTACAACCACAATTGGGACCAGAATGTCTGTTGCTAACAAGGCAGTTGGTAAGTGAGTCCTACCCAATTTTATGGACTTTTTGGCATAGATGTTAAGTGAATTACTGCAGTTGTTACGTGAAATACTAGTCGTTAAGTGAGTCCAGTTCCCCCCTTTAACTTGTTGGAAAGTAACTGAGAAGGTCGCAAATGGTGATCACATGACCTCAGGATGCTACAGTTAGCATAAACGAATGCTGGTGGCCAAAGAGCCCTAATTGTGTCATGTGACTGGGGACACTGCAACAGTCATAAGAGTGCAGACTGATTGTAAGTCACTTTTTTTCAGTGCCTTTGTAACTTTGAACGGTCACTAAATGAATGGTTGTAAATTGAGGACTACCTGTACAATAATACATAAAAGGAAGAAAATATTTAGAAAGTTCGGAACAGATAACTCCCCCCTCCCACCCAAAAAATTACTATATATATCCAGATTCTCTTGTCTTGTCCACGATGCCATGCGAAAGAGTAGGAGAAACTGGAAAAATACCAGAGTCTGAGGGAGGAACTAGAAAGGAGGTGGAAATGCCAAAGTGGTGCCAGTGTCTGTCTGTCTGTCTGTCTGTCTGTCTGTCTGTCTGTCTGTCTGTCTGTCTGTCTGTCTGTCTGTCTGTCTGTCTGTCTGTCTGTCTGTCTGTCTATCAGAGGCCTGGGAGTTTGAGAGTTCTGCACAGTATCTTAGCTGTTCCTAACCCTGCACTCTTCTGGGCAGAGAGCTCTGATGTCATTCCTGGGATCTGGCGGAGCCCCTCTCCCTGCATAGGAATCATAGCGCCAAGTGCTCCTGTGGCACCACTTCTGCCTGAAGCTGCAGTGGACCTTATTGGGGCCAAGCAGGGTGAAAGGAAGAGGGGACATCTTTTCTTCAAACAGCTAAAGTATAGGTGGTTTCCAAAGTGAATGGAAACAATGCTTGAACTAGATAGTCCAGAAAACAAAATTTTCCATCTGAAACCGGAAAACATAGGCAAAGGATGTATTCACAATGGGCTGGTTGAATGGAAGACGATACTGTCCATTTCTGCCTTCCAACAGAAACAGCTTGTGGCCCACACTTACGATGGCACAACTTGACACCGCAGGGTTTGCATTCAATCAGAGGAAACTTCAGATGCATAATAAATAAATGCCTAAGCAGAATATTCAGATAGCCTGGAATTTCAATTTAGGATTAACAAATATACATAAGAGTACATTCTGCTTGTTTGTTTTTTGTATTAGGACAAAAAGTATTCCCTGCCCTTGGACCTCAGGTAGGACATATTTAGCATGAATGTAATATTTAAAGGAAATTGATGTTATATTCAATATTTGTGTGTTGGATGTTATACTTTGAAACATTGGACCATTTGGGAGATATTGCTTGAATATTGGTGTTCTTTGAGCGAGTTTTCTTCTTACAATTACTAATCTAGATAAAACTGTCAGTACTTCAACAGAAGAGAGAAGAGTGACTGGCTTTTATGTTTGACAGTTTGTCCTGCCTGCCCTGATCAGAAATATAGTTTGTACAGTCTGTGTCAACTCTACAACAAACCTGGCCGCAGTCAGAACCTTGACAGCCTGTTTCTCATTGGCCTATCAGCTTGGTTCATTGTTTTGTTTCATCTTAGATTGTTCTTCACTTAAGCATTCTTGCTGCACTGGTAGTAAATTATTCCAGTAGTGATTCCTAAAACAGAGAATTCATTCTCTAAAAATTGTTGCAAATGTAATAATCAAATCGGACCATTTTTTTTTCTTCACGAATGGCAATATTTTAAAGCTCAACAATTTTAGAAAATGATTTATAAAAGAATGAAACACATTTTAAATGTTGAATACTACGTATTCTATAAAGTATACCAAGCTGGCTTTGTATAGATTGACAGCTGCTAAGGTACTTTGTGCTTTTCACTGGTAATTAGATAGAACCAGTCCTGCAGAATATAGTAAATTTTATTGTGGAAATGCTCACCAATGTCAAAAATAACCTTGTGTTTGAAAAATAAATTGGATAAAGCATTCAGTGTGACTTGGAAACCAGTCCTGAATTATAATTCCACCTGTGTGTTTGTACTGCATCCAAAATTTGGTTTTCTTCTTTCCTAAGCTTTTACATTTCTTTATTATTTGTGAAGTATAGATTTTTGATTAGGCAAAAATCATTACAATCTTTCATTTTGCTTATAATTTAGACTATATGATTATTGCATATTATCTTCATTACTCTGAAATTTTAAATGGACATTCTGTATAATATTTCAGTATATAGAATAAAACCAGTGTTGCTCTGACATTTTTATTTAATCTTTCTAGATCTCTTTCCTAATTATTTTTTGCTTTTCTTGTTTTTCTGTTTGTTCTTGATTATGCTTTTAAATATTTAATAACATTTTTAAAAGGTAAATAATGAAATCTCTTGAGAAAATAGCTGATATATCTGTATTTTTATATTCCAAACCTTAACTCAGTTTTCATTTAGTATTTCTTTCTGCTTTAGGCATTATCACCTACTGAACAAAGGTATGTATTATGAAAAGAAAATATTGACAAATAATGTAAATAAATGAAATAATAGTTGATCAAATCTCTACTTCCTCAAACTTCCCCGTTTCTGAAAAAGATTTTGGGGACTTATTTATTGGAAGTTCATATTTGTGTTTACTCAGATTGAAAAGTGAATTAAAAGAATTGGCATGACAAGAATTAGGGAAAGCACTAATAGTTTGTTCGTTAATTAATTAAAAAATGTTAAATAAATACATGTTGAATTAATTAATTAATTAATTAATTCATCATTCATTCATTCATTCAACATGTATTTATTTAACATTTTTTATGGCCACTCGTCTTAACCAATATAACTTGGGGTTACAAGCAAAGACATTAAAAACACAAAGAGCAATCAGAAGCCAGATTTAAAAGTTATTTGAGGTATCCTAAAAAAATTATGTAGCACATAAAAGCACACACATACCAGGCTCCACTACCATCCTATTTCCACAAATGGGAAGAGATCTTCATGGCCTTCCAGAAGACCAGCAGGTTAGGGTCATCCAAATCTCATGGGGGGGCGGAATTGTTTCATAAGGCAAATGCCATAAGAGAGAAGGGGTCCTGGGTCCTACGAGATGACATTGCTTCCTAGAAAGGAACTTGAGCATACAGTTAGATTCAGAAATATTCAGATACAGTTCCATGCCATGGGCTTTAAGTGACAACCAGCATCTTTAATTGCACCCAGAGGGCTACTGGGAATCAATGCAGCTCTCATAGAGGTGATATTACCTGGGTACACTATGGTACGCCAAAACTTCATGTTCTGTCACATTGTGGACTAGCTGAAGCTTCTGAATGTGCTTCAGTGTAGCCCCAAATAGATGATATTGCAGTAGTCTTGCATGTATGAAGTAACTAAGCAGTCCTTTCCAGTCTTAAGAACAGGCACAACTGGGGCACCATTGATTTATACAAAAGACCCCCTGGCTGTGGCTGCTACCTACTGTTCAAGAGCTATGGGTCTCGGAGGACCTTCAGATTACCTTAGCCACAGTTAATGATGGGAGGTCTCTGGATACCAGAGGGGGGGGGGCTAAAACCCATAATCTTTCAGTCTTGTTAGGGTTCAGTCAAGTCTGCCCAGGATCACACAATCTTAAGGCACGAGGAAAGGCTTTCCAAGGCATCACTCTGACTGTCAAGGTGCAGATGTAACTTGTTATCATCAACATATTGATTATACTTAACCTGGTGCTTCCGGATTACTTTTAATAGGAGTAGAGAGAGAGGGTTGAGTCCTGTGTACCCCACAGAGCAGAAGCCACAGACCTGCCCCCCCACACACACACACCAAGTTGTGTATTGTCAATCTTATTGAATTTCCAGTGATTATGATGTTAAATTAACAAAGTTATACAGATTTGATTTAGAGCTTAAATACAATTTCTCTGTAATCCATACTGGGCAAAAAGTTTCTAGGTCCCTTTAGAAAGGAGAAACTGGCTTTCATTTCTATTGTTCTAGCCAAACTCATTGTTGGTTCTTGGTTTTCCTCTGTCAAGTGTCTCAGTGCAGTGGCTCTGCCTTTTTTTTTTTTTTTTTGCAGTGGCCTCTGAAATGATTTTGTCACATATGTTGCTTTTGAGTTTATAGTTATTCCACCACAAATGCAATTTTCTTGTATTTTATACTATATTAAAGCTATTGTATTGGCCTGAGAACTTATTAGTGGCAGATATTTCTTGGCACTTGTGACATACTCTTTGGGAAGCTTTGAAAAAACATACACATACTTTGCGGTAGATATTATCGATATTATGATAATATTGAATTACTTGCAGACCAATGAAATCATGCTGCTGAAGTAAACTTAAAAGTATTTGAGTTTAAAATGTAATTAGGAAAATATATTTTTTCCTAAACAAAAGTTATAACTGGAAAATCATGTTGAAGAAAAAAGTTCCTTATATAGTTTATTAGTCCATTTTGCAAATTGCATATTTGTGTTCTTTGATCTCCCTCACCTGACTAGGGTCCTACTAGTTCAAAATTATGTATTTTTTTTCTTTGTAGGCCATTTTCAAGAAAGAAAACAGAACAACAGTACAATGAAGGCTATAAATTCTCTAAGGACAAAGATATAAGGTACCCTTATTATAAAACATATAAAGTACCATTAATAACAATCACTGTTATTAATAATTTGATTTTCTGTTCTAGGATATGTTCAGTATGATTTACACATTGAAACATACAACACATTAAAGAATGAATTCACAACTCAATAATAACTAGTCAAGCTAATAATAACTATAAATATAAGCTGCTAATGTCATATCGAATGTTTCCTCTAATTTCTGGCATGACATGTGTGTCAAATAATTGTACAAATTGTACCAAGGCACCTACCCCAAGAGCTCCTGTTAAACCAGAGCTTAGTTAAAGCAAAGCTTTCCAAGGTAGCAAGCTTGTACAGGACTTGTTGCGAGCCTGGAGTTTTATAGCAGTTAAAACTAATATTATTATTTTGGGAGAACTTAATATTGTGTATCCTCAACATTTTACTGAGGTTTTGTGGTTTAGATGAGGAATGTGTGTATGCACAGCTTCAAGACCTCATGTGTCCTTAATGCAGTGTAGCAGTAATGAGTTGTGTACAATTTTTTGGGAAGAGAATGGCTATTGACAGTCATGATCTCCAAAATGTATACTCATCACTACAGTATCCTTGCTACTGAAAGTATATTTCAAGGCCTTTTTGCTAAATGGCAGTGAAAGTAAATTTTAAAAAAGATCTAATTCCTAATATTGATTACTAAAAGGTTTGCATTTAGTAGCAAAGTTCATAATAAATCTTAGTAGCCCATTTGTAGGATCAGAAATCATAAATGAATGACAGTCTAGAAGCATATAGTTAAAATTCAGAGCTATTTATATCTTGCCTTTTGTTTAGAGTGGTGTTCTTGAGGAAGGAAAATGAACGAATTCAGCAAGTGGAGGAACAAAGTTTGACACAAGAATTTGAAAAAAGGTTGTCTTCTCACAGACGCTGTTTCACACCTAACAACTCTCAGCAATGTAAGGTTGATTATTTAATTAGCATAACAGGACTACTGTACAGGGTTAGACTGGGAATAAAAAAAATAAACATTCTGGAAAAAGATGAGAAGGCAAACCTTTTCCACTCCTTTGCCAAGTGAATTGCATCATGTGTTTAGCTCACCAGAGTTGAGCTCAAGTTAAAAGATAATTTATGTTTAAATGCAAAATTGCACCAAAAGGAATGGCTCCTCTCTTTTTCCTAATGTTGATTTAGTATCATTATTTTCTTAGTAAAACTATTTATAATGATCAGTATGAGTTTAAGGCATAATCCACAGAAAGTGGAAAGTGAAATTATGAATTAAATTTTTAATAGCCTTAAAACAGAGGTGATGCTAAAAGATGAACAACACCAACAAAATTTGAATTGAAAGGACCGGAATATTTTTTTCAAAGTTCAACTCTCATTTTTTCTTGTTGCTTAATGCTAGGCCACATAAAAAAAATCAAAATTAGAAGTTATGACCCATTAAATGTCAGCATGGTCTTAACCTTAATTTATTTGCGGATGGCTTCTGCTCTAAATGACAACTAGGTTGAGCATATGGTTTACATGAGGCATGCAATTCAAAGCGTTTCTTCCATTCTATGTAATTACTGGCCACTTAAAGCCCAGTATACACCCTTTCCATACCAGCACAGCAGATGACATCAGTGGAATATATTTTCCAACTAAAATAGATACTTCTTCCCTGGTATAATTTTAGTTATGCCACAATATACCATAAAAGAGCTGTCCATGTTATTTCAGTGATAACATTTAGATTTTTAAATATATGTATAATTTGAACCTCTGACTCCCTAAATAGACTTCCTATGTTAATTGAGTAACAAATTTATAAGTTTAGGCTACAAATTAATATATTTAAACATGAGCAAAATAGTAGATAGCCTATCTTTAACATATGCCTTTATAATTTGTCCGAGAAATCCAATTAACTAATGTTTCCAATATGAAGATGATTGTATGCCAGTCAGAATATTTTGTAACTGGTATATTTTTTAGAGGAAGACAAGCTAATTCTTCTCCAAGATTTCAGATTCTGCACTATTATGTATTATTTAAATGTGGTGTTTTCAGGCAAGAAATGCCTAGCTATAGAACATTCTGTTGCACCTGGCACCTAGTTTAGACGAAATGCTAGACAAATATGTACCGTTTCCTCCCGAAGTTCTTTTGTCTGTCATCTTTAAACTGGGTCCAAAAACATTTCTCTATTGACAGGATAGCTTTGTCAATAGCTGTATGTTATGGCTGTGTTATGTTTGAGGTCAATTCATCTAGCATAGATGAGACCTATTATAGCATGGCTTCTTATGATCTGTCAAATATAGTAGGTCCAAAACTGCATAATTCACCAGCTTGCCACTTTAAGACTGATTGAATTAATGCATGTTAACATAGTTTGTTAGCTTTCTACTTTTCTATAAAAATAGATATCCATGATGTAGATATTAAAACTTATAAGTCTCTGGATAATTTTCACTTGGGATATGGAATCAATCCCACATTGATAATTGGTCTTGCTTGACCTTTCACCATCTTTAATAACATTAATCATAGTTTTGTTCTAGACTCGCTGCAAGTATTGAGAGTGGGAGGCATTGCTTTTCAGTGCATTCCCACCATCTTGAATGTGTGATTCCAGTTGGTAGTGATGGGGAAAAAGAAATTCAAGGATCATGGCCCTCTATTGTGGGGTTCTACAACATTGGACAGTTTCTCTCTTCCTATTTAACATGAACATGAAGCCAGAGAAGGAAGTCATCAATTGCTACACAGTCAGATACCATCAGTATACAGTGTATGATAATCAGTTCTGTGTCTCAATTGCAGGCCAAACAGGAGATGTGGTTAGGATGCTTTCTTGATGTCTGGGACACTTAGGGTCTAGATAGGGATGACTACCTTTAGGTTCAATGCTAGTAAGATAGAATGGCTGTGAATGCAAAAGCCAGTTTTGTCTAGTGTAAGGGTCTTCAAACTTGGCAACTTTTAAGACTTGTGGACTTCAATTCCCAGAATTCCTCAGCCAGCCAGGGCTGGCTGAGGAATTCTGGGAGTTGAAGTCCACAAGTCTTAAAAGTTGCCAAGTTGAAGACCCTTGGTGTAGCGATTATGGCAGCAGGCATGAAGCTGGGTGACTTTGGGTCATTCACTCTCTCTTAGCCCAACTTACCGCACAATGTTGTTGTTGTGGGTAAAATAGGAGGAGAAAGGAGTATTGAGCATGTTTGCCACATTGAGATATTTATAAAAATAATAAAGGTGAAATAAAAATATATTTTTAATGATTCCACAGAAACTTCATCTTTAATTCTGAATATGCTGTGCGATGGTGACTTTCCAATCTTGAATACAATAGAGAATAAATAGTAAATGCATTTATTCATTTTCATCCACATATTGCACAAATCAATGAAACTTTTTTTCCAGTGTCAAATGTACAAAATCAGCAATTTATTAAATCAATTAATCTATAAAAAGAAGAGTTAATAAAAGCAGTATACTATTAAGAATCACTTATACAAATAAAAAAAATGCTGAATATGTTTGTGCCTGATAACAAAATGATTGTTCAAAGTTAAGTATGTCTTCTCACAGGAGAATATGCCACCACAAGGTTATCATTATCAAAGTAGGTATATATAAGCATTGTCTTATCTTAAATTCCATCTTATTCTTCCTTATCATTCAGTGGGAACAATTCCTACTGAACTCAGGCTTGGTTGTGAGTAGGTAAGCATAAGACTGCCCTGTTGTATCAATGCATATAGCTTGATATCAGAAATTATGCTTTACAATGTCTGTAAATACATAGAAAACCACCTTATAACTGAGGGAAACCATCACTTAGAAAGTTTATTGACCATAAGGTCAATTTTAAACCAAGAATGTAAATTTAATAAGTTAAATATAATATTCCTAAACATTTATATCTCTTTCTCTTTATTCCTGGTTGCCTAGATCAAAGTTTAGAATATTCCAACATTGTATCTGAATCATTTTTTGCTCTGATGAAGCCTTTCAAACAATATCAAAGACGCCCCTATACTGTGATGGAAGAAAGTACCATTAACCTTCCTAGGGACTTTCCTTACAGGTAAATCAATAAATTATTTTAAAAATGTCGATTTGTTTATTAAATGAATTCCTTTTAGTATATTGTAGTTTAAAATATCTTGCTCTTGTTCACATCAAGATTTCATCCACCTGAAAGTAGAGTAAATGCAGTTATTCCATGTATAGTGCAGCACTCAACTTTTAAATTTTATTTTGCCTTTTCAACCTTCTTTTGGGGTAAATTTGTCTTTGACTAAATTTCCAAGGGATTTGAGGGGATTTTTATCCTACTTTAACATCTGCAGGGGATGTTGTATCATTTCCTGTCCAGTTAGATAACATAGAAATCTTTCTAGAATTCACCAAGAAAAATAATGAAAGAGAAAAGGGGTTGTTCTGTTTGAAAAGGAATTCTTTTAACAAACTTCTCTTATAATGAAACTAAGTTTTTTGGGGGGGAGCTTTTTCTTTATAAATAATTGTGCTCTGTGTTATTTAGTTAATAGCTTCTTGTATCCCTGGCTCTAATAAACATGAGAAGCACACTTCTATCGTATCTTTATTATTGATTCCTGTTTATGCTGCTATTTTCTGTAGTACTACATCGCTGAAATGCTTATTTCATTATTTTGAAATGTTTTTCTTTTGGGAAGCCGGAAAAGAAGCAAGAACCATCCTCACTCTGTGCAATTTTGTGAAGTTTTAAGTTTCTTAAACAGTTCTGAAGCCTGTCAAATTGGTTATTCTATTATATGCGTATTAACCCAGGTTTAAAGAAACAGATTACAACAGAGATACTTCCCATCACAGGCAGACACATTCTCTGTGGTAATATGAATGTTCCTAAGAGCAGGAATCTCTCCTGAGACTTAGCGAAGCAAGCAGACTTTATAATTCTAACTCAAAGGACATTTTTTAACAAGGAAAAACATTATGAAGATAGACAAAGCCCAGCACTTAGTTAACTGCATCTTAGCATGTAAAGAATCCCAAGGTATGTGCTCTGTATGTGTGTGTGCCTGAGAAGAAAGCCAAAAGGAAATGATCTGAAATTAGCAAAAAGTAGGCAGGGAGATGAAGAGAATACACAGAATAAATCTCTATAGATACCCAATTGCACTTTGTGCTCAGTAGCTTAGGGGACTGGAGGCTAAAGCATATAAGAAACGGTTGCTGGAATTGGGTATGTCTAGTTTAATGAAGAGAAGGACGAGAGGGGACATGATAGCCGTGTTCCAATATCTCAGGGGTTGCCACAAAGAAGAGGGAGTCAAGCTATTCTCCAAGGCGCCTGAGGGCAGGACAAGAAGCAACGGATGGAAACTAACCAAGGAGAGAAGCAACCTAGAACTAAGGAGAAACTTCCTGACAGTTAGAACAATTAACCAGTGAAACAACCTGCCTCCAAAAGCTGTGAATGCTCCAACACTGGAAGTTTTTAAGAAGAGATTGGACAGCCACTTGTCCGAAATGGTGTAGGATTTCCTGCCTGAGCAGGGGGTTGGACTCGATGACCTCCAAGGTCCCTTCCAACTTTTTTATTATTATTATTATTATTATTATTATTATTATTATTATTATTATTATTATTATTATTATTATTATTATTATTATTATTATTATTATTATTATTATTATTATTATTATTATTATTATTATTTGCCAAAGGGTCAGGATTCACACTTCCAACATGCTCATTTTAATCAAGTTTTGGGGTTATGAAAAAGGTGGAAGAGGTTTGTAAATACATAATTGTAAAGGGAAGGTGATGGGTATCTGGCTCTGTAATAAACTAGAAACAAAGAATGGCAATTAGTAAGCCTTCTTTGGAATATCTGGAAATATCCTACAGAAGACAAAATGCACGTTGGAAGCCTCATCCTAATCATGTCTGTTTGGACATATGTCCCTATGGAAGTGGACATAGGAATGCAAAATATTCTGACACTAGATAGTGTCAGAATATTCTGACATCATGTTAAATTGACATGAATTTTTTTTGTCCTTAAATAATATATATTTAATTCAGTTATATTTGTTATATTCATAGGCTGGCCTGGGGGACACCAACCACTCAAGATCTGAACATAAAACTTTATCATCCCAAGCTGAAATTCAGAAAGGAACACGGAACAAGCAAAGTGATTCAAGAAAGAACTTTGCAACCAACCAGATCAATTCCTGACAAAGGGTATATTTCATAGATAACAATCACTATGATACCAACACTTCTTTGTTAGCAACGGAGTTAATTGTGTCAGCATTACATTTTCACGTGGAGACAAAGAGAATAATTTTTTCAGTGTGGTCTTTCAATGCATTTTCAAGGTTTCATAGATTTTTAAGTAAAAGGGAAAATATTTACGGAACAGTCCAGTTTTAGAAGAATGCTGTTTTATTGCTACTAAAACCTAAACATTTTAAGCTGAACTGAGCAGATAGATATTATCCATTTTTATAACATTTTCCCACAATAATCAGGATTTTTTTTTAATACAGTCAAAAGGGTAGAGTTGATTCTCTATAATGTAGACTTCTTGCCTTGATAAAAATGCCAAACCTGATGCTAGTTTCACATTGCTAGCAAATAATAGGATCTAGAGATATTTGGGCAATCTTTTGATTTCACAGATGCATCAATGGCTCCAGAGTAAAAAATAAAAAATGAAACGTCATAGATTTTATCCTTACTACTGCATAATATGCAAGGTTTACCTCTAGTATAATGTGATATATTTCCATGGATGTGCAGAATTTTCAGAGCTGCTATCGCTAATGTAATAAAGGCATCTCAAACATTTAAAAACAACTCCATATTCACTAGATTAACAGATTTACTATTTCCTCTATTGGAAAATTGAGCATGGCAATAGTAAAAATATGAAAATCAATAAAAGGAAAAACAAGCATTGAACTGGAATTGAACTTCTGTCCTTTTAAAAAAGAGAGGATGCCAAAATACTGATTTTTAAAGAAAATAAAGACCATGCTTTATGGTCCATGGGCGGCCTGAAATCAAAATACAAAGACGGCTTGTAGGTTTTGTTCCTGAAGAACAGACGGTCAGCAGTAAAACAATAAGGCATTTCAATGGTCCCTGGTTTTTATTTTTACTACTTTTGTAATGCTAATTGAGCATAAATCAAGATGAAATTATGTGTGACACCTGAGAATGAAAAGCAACATTTATCTAAGGAACTAAAGAAGCACAAGTTCTGTTGTCTTTTGTTGTCTTACACTTACACAAAGGCCCATCTCAAAATTTCCAATTGGTGAAGAAGTAACCCAACAATTTTGATTTTTTTTTTACATCCAGCTACTCTACTGTTCTGTTTCTTTGAATGTAGCAAAAAATGGTTATAGTCTTATAAAACCTGAAACACTTGATCATCCTTTTGATGTTTGTAATTTTACTTGAATCAGGAACTGTTTACTTTGTTAACTTTTGAAGTTCTAGTCCAGTGATGGCGAACCTTTTAGAGACTGAGTGCCCAAACTGCAACCCAAAACCCACTTATGCATTGTCGAGTGCCGGGTGGGTGTGGCCCATTGGCTGGGTGTGGCCCATTGGCTGGGCGTGGCTGCGTGGTAACGGCAGACTGGGTGGGACTAAAAAGTTCAATCAATCAATTCCAACTATGCAAGACCTTTTTTTTCCCCGCGAGAAGTTGAAATTGACTGATTGAACTTTTTTTTTTTTTTTGCACACGGCGGCAGAGGCCTAAAGCAAAAAGGTTTTATAAAACCCAGCTGAAGGCCTAGGACTGGGGCAACGGCGTGCATGCCCACAGAGAGGGCTCTGAGTGCCGCCTCTGGCACCCGTGCCATAGGTTCGCCACCACTGTTTTAGTCAGTTCACTGTAGTTAAGAACATGAATCCATGGTGGGGATTTCACTCTTAAAATTATTGAATGTTTAATTAATATTTCAATATAATTAATATGGCCATTGACTGATTTTCTTTCTTCCACTCTTCAGGAGATACATCTTAGTGAATGACCCAAATTCATCACCTTCAGCTCCTGTTATGAGTTCACTGGAAAGCAGGCTGCTCAGTGCTCGTTTCCCTGCAGAGAGAGAAAAGATTCTTCGTTCTCTCTTCCGAGATATGCAGGAACCCAAGTAGTCTTATCCATTTCTTTCACCAGCTTCGGTGTAGTGAATAAGCCATTTTCAACATCTTTACTTCTTGCATATCTTCACTAGGTAATAATGCATCGGTAAAAGCACACTCTTCATGCATTTCCCCCCAAACCAATCTAATTGTGCCTTCTCCCTTTGTAGTATTTGAACAAATTAGCCAGGTTTGATTAGCCATGCAATAACACCAATATCTGATCCTCCACATTTCATTGTGTAGTGTGAATTCTTTTATGATGTACTTTTTTGCACCTTTTAATCTATTCTTACATGAATATGTTTTCAGTGAAGTAGTTTTTCTTCAAGGAATAACAGCAGATCAAAATATTGAGGGTTCCCCCCCCCCCAAATATGGTGTGTACTGCGCTTTCTCATACCTGCAAAGACAGGATTAATTCTCTGTGGTGTTTCTGTAGCCATATCAACATGTTTCTGGTAAACTGGTGATCTGTTCATTTACAGTCCAATCTTCCCTGAGGATTAATTAATAACTAGTTTTAGTTACTACTAAGTGAGATGTTGGGGTTAAGATTAGGCTTAGTGAATCCTGAAAGGGGAGTCACTTTAAAATTGAGATAGCTCACAAACTGCTGAAGCCTGCATATACAGATTTCTTACCCTCTTATCAATGCATTGGAACCTATGTCTTTAAAATGTCTTATTGTACTTTAATTCAAGAGATGTGAGTTGGTAGACAAACCTTAAATAAGACCATACCCTTAAGATCTTTAAATATAATACATGATATAGAAACAAAGTTATTGTAATTTTGCTAAACCAATAAACGATGCATTTAAAATTACTCTTTGGCCAATATTTCTCTTTTTCCTTTTGTAATATTTTGTCTTTTAGTTGCTTTCTAAACTCCAGTTTTCAGAGTTCTTCTAGTATAATCAATAAATGTGCTCTCTCCATATCTTGGATTGGGCCCTTGAGCTCTTTTTTACAATACTTGGAGCCCTCTTTGAAAGCAGCAGTAATGTTTGGAGCCTGGAAATACGTAACATTAGTATGAGCCACAACATAAGCTCAATAATTTTAAAATCAAAGAAGTACTCTACTCATTCCAACAAGCCAGAAGAAAATAAACACGAACATGACCTCACCTAAGACCATTTTCATTTCAATATAAGCCAGCTGCCTCTTTAGGCTTGAACAGAATGACCAAATATCCATTGATTCTGAAAGATGGGAGGAGAACTCTAAAATTTAAACTCTTGGGTCATCAACTTACAGTGGGGCAAAAAAGTATTTAGTCAGCCACCAATTGTGCAAGTTCTCCCACTTAAAAAGATGAGAGAGGCCTGTAATTGTCATCATAGGTAGACCTCAACTATGAGAGACAAAATGAGAAAACAAATCCAGACAATCACATTGTCTGATTTGGAAAGAATTTATTTGCACATTATGGTGGAAAATAAGTATTTGGTCAATATCAAAAGTTCATCTCAATACTTTGTTATATATCCTTTGTTGGCAATGACAGAGGTCAAACGTTTTCTGTAAGTCTTCACAAGGTTGGCACACACTGTTGCTGGTATGTTGGCCCATTCCTCCATGCACATCTCCTCTAGAGCAGTGATGTTTTGGGGCTGTCGCTGGGCAACACGGACTTTCAACTCCCTCCAAAGGTTTTCTATGGGGTTGAGATCTGGAGACTGGCTAGGCCACTCCAGGACCTTGAAATGCTTCTTACGAAGCCACTCCTTCGTTGCCCGGGTGGTGTGTTTGGGATCATTGTCATGCTGAAAGACCCAGCCACGTTTCATCTTCAATGCCCTTGCTGATGGAAGGAGGTTTGCACTCAAAATCTCACGATACATGGCCCCATTCATTCTTTCCTGTACACGGATCAGTCGTCCTGGTCCCTTGCATTCTTTGACCAAGTGACAAAATTAGTGGATCAGAGGAATGCTGTGGACATAATTTACTTGGACTTCAGTAAAGCATTTGATAAAGTAGATCACAACCTACTACTTGATAAGATAGAAAAATGTGGGTTAGACAGCATCACCACCAGATGGATTCGTAGCTGGCTGACAGGCCGTACTCAGCGTGTGGTCCTCAATGGAACCGCATCTACATGGAGGGAAGTGTGCAGTGGGGTGCCCCAGGGCTCTGTTCTGGGCCCAGTGCTCTTCAACATCTTCATCAACGATTTGGACGAGGGGATAGATGGGGAACTCATCAAATTGCGGATGACACCAAGCTGGCAGGAATAGCCAACACTCCAGAAGACAGGCTTAAGATACAGGAGGACCTGGACAGACTTGAACACTGGGCGCTATCTAACAAAATGAAATTCAATGGTGAAAAAAGTAAGGTTCTACATTTAGGCAAGAAAACCAAATGTACAGATATAGTATAGGGGTACCTTGCTCAATAGTAGTAACTGTGAGAGGGATCTCGGAGTCCTAGTGGACAATCACTTAAATATGAGCCAGCAGTGTGCTGCAGCTGCCAAAAAGCCACAGTGCTGGGCTGCATTAACAGAGGGATAGAATCAAGATCACGAAGTATTAATACCACTTTACAATGCCTTGGTAAGGCCACACTTGGAATACTGCATCCAGTTTTGTCACCACGATGTAAAAAAGATGTTGAGACTCTAGAAAGAGTACAGAGAAGGGCAACAAGAATGATTAGTGGACTGGAGCTAAATCATATCAGGAAGTTTGCTGGAATTGGGTATGTCTAGTTTAATGAAAAGGACTAGGGGTGACATGATAGCAGTTATTCCAATATCTCAGGGGTTGCCACAAAGAAGAGGGAGTCAAGCTTATTCTCCAAGGTGCCCTGAGGGCAGGACAAGAAGTAATGGATGGAAACTAGTCAAGGAAAGAGAAACCTGGAACTGAGAGAAACTTCCTGACAGTTAGAACATTAACCAGTGGAACAACCTCTCCAGACGGTGAATGCTCCAACACTGGAAGTTTTTAAGAGAGACGGGACAGCCATTTGTCCGAGATGGTATAGGGTTTCCTGCCTGAGGGGGTTGGACTCGATGACCTCCAAGGTCCTTCCAACTTTATTATTGTTGTTGTTGTTATTATTGTTGTTGTTGTTGTTATTATTATTATTATTATTATTATTATTATTATTATTATTATTATTATTATTATTATTATTATTATTATTATTATTATTATTATTAATTCTTTGGAGAGAAACAGCCCCAAAGCATGATGTTGCCATCCCCATGCTTCACAGTAGGTATAGTGTTCTTTGGATGCAACTCAGCATTCTCTCTCCTCCAAACACGACGAGTTGTGTTTCTACCAAACAGTTCTACTTTGGTTTCGTCTGACCATATGACATTCTCCCAATCCTCTTCTGGATCATCCAAATGCTCTCTAGCAAACTTCAGACGGGCCCGGACATGTACTGGCTTAAGCAGGGGGACACGTCTGGCACTGCAGGATCTGAGTCCCTGGCGGCGTAGTGTGTTACTGATGGTAGCCTTTGTTACGTTGGTCCCAGCTCTCTGCAGGTCATGCACTAGGTTCCCCCGTGTGGTTCTGGGATTTTTGCTCACCGTTCTTGTGATCATTTTGACCCCACGGGGTGAGATCTTGCGTGGAGTCCCAGATCGCGGGAGATTATCAGTGGTCTTGTATGTCTTCCATTTTCTAATTCTTGCTCCCACAGTTGATTTCTTCACACCAAGCTGCTTGCCTATTGCAGATTCAGTCTTCCCAGCCTGGTGCAGGTCTACAATTTTGTTTCTGGTGTCCTTTGACAGCTCTTTGGTCTTCACCATAGTGGAGTTTGGAGTGTGACTGTTTGAGGTTGTGGACAGGTGTCTTTTATACTGATAACAAGTTCAAACAGGTGCCATTAATACAGGTAATGAGTGGAGGACAGAGGAGCCTCTTAAAGAAGAAGTTACAGGTCTGTGAGAGCCAGAAATCTTGCTTGTTTGTAGGTGACCAAATACTTATTTTCCACCATAATGTGCAAATAAATTCTTTCCAAATCAGACAATGTGATTGTCTGGATTTGTTTTCTCATTTTGTCTCTCATAGTTGAGGTCTACCTATGATGACAATTACAGGCCTCTCTCATCTTTTTAAGTGGGAGAACTTGCACAATTGGTGGCTGACTAAATACTTTTTTGCCCCACTGTATCTGTACTCTTAGATTGCTACATAGACACATCTTCTATGTGAATATGAGTTTATTCTTATCTGCAGTAATGATGCTTAAAAAACAGCTAATCAAGATGTGTCTAGAAATTTGCTGCAGAAAAACAAATCTTTGAATTAAGTCATGGGCAACAATGATCCAATCTCCAGCCTACCTTTTTAGGAAAGGTGGTAGAGAGAGTGGTTGGACTTCAGCTCCAGAGGATTGTGAAGAAGGCAAATGATTCAGACTCATTTCAGTTGGATTTCAAGTCAGGGTTCAGGATAAAGAAAGGATCAGCTATGGTGCTTGATGACTTGTAGTAAAGTTGAGAAGATTATAGTACATCTTTCCTTGTATTCCCTAATCTCTCAACTGTTTTTGTTGCCATCCTTTCAGATCAATTTTGCCGGTTGAGAGTAGGGAGTATTGTTTTAGGATGGTTCTCCTCCTTTTACTGTGGCTGGTTTCAATAGGTGTTGACACCGGTGTTGAGGGGAGTGTTTGCACCCATGGTCCCTCACTTATTTCAACACTCTCCCTTTCTGTTTAACATCAACATTAAACCAGTGAGTGAAATAATCCACTAGTTTGGGGTCAGGTATCATCAAGATGTTGTATATCTCAAACCTTGGCAGGCTAAGTGATGCAGTAGAAGTCCTAAGCCAGCATCTCAAGGCTGCATAGCTCTGGATGAGAAGGAATAGACTTAGGCTGAATCACGAAGATGGAACAGCTTTGCCTGTTTGCCCCACCACCACCCATATTGTGCCAGATCACTTGGACTGGTAGGCCCTGAAATAGCAGGCTCTTTAGACAGGGACACATGTCCTAGTCAATTCACAATCAGATTATTGTAGCACATAGTACATGGTAGTGATTTTGAAGCTTTCTGGAAGGGAAGTGGCTTTCCCCACAATTATTAGGATAGTCTGAGGTTGGAGCCCACTGACTGTGATTTTTTTTAATGTACTGGGCATGATGTTTTAGGATACCATGAGTTGTTTTTTGAATGTTGGTTTTTGTTTTTTCTTTTATGTTATTCTTTTACGTTATTGCTGTTGACATGAGCTTCCCAGAGTGATGCCACATGAGATAGATGGTCTAACTGTGATCTACATGTATTTGGGGCAATTTTCAATTGATATTAATAAAAAGGTATTCTATGGATGTTACCTAGCATGTGCTGTGCCTCATATCTCATGAATCAAAAAACGTATTTATTAACATTAAAAAATGAATGTAAACAATTTGATCTAATTCAGAAGAGGTTATCATCCCTGAATTCCCCTATTTTGCCACACAGCATTCTCACCTCATTTTCAAACCAGGATTATGTACTCAGCATCACATTCAGACCAGCTTCACATATTTATAAGCATAGTTTTTGCTACATAATTTTTAATTTGCTGCTGTGCGTATCCATTCACTTAGACAGATCTTAGTTTAATTAAACAAAATCTCTGAAGAAAACGTACAAATTTTAGTAGCTGGAGATACCGCATCCAACTTCACTTAGCAGTTGGCCCTTTTGAAAATGCCCCATGGTATTGGATCCGTTTAATTTGGGTTTGTCTGAATAGTCAAAATTCCTTCACAAACCAATAGCCACAGCTAAGTGTACAGCAAACAATAAAGCAATTTCCCATCACCCTTTGAACCCAACGCTTAGTGGAGCAAGAAATAGAGGAGGCAAACTAGAAGGTTAGTGGTTTCCTCAAGTCATGGTTGAAGACTTTTTTTTTATCCTAGAGGAGAAAGGAGAAATACGTCGAGAGGGGTTGAGAGCAGAACAAACCCACTTCTGTGCAAAAGGGTCTGCAATGGAGTTATAAGCTATGAAAGATCTTGGCATTCTTGTGCCAGAGCTGCTTTGTGTTTTTGCTATGCCATTTTAAAGCTTTAATTGTAGGAAATTAGGCATTTCTCCTAGACAATTTCAAAAAATTAAATGCTGGCAGGAATCCTTTCCTACTGTTTTCCAATCTTGCAAACATTTCCTTACTTATCTCTAACCTATTTGCCTGTTCTTTTAAATACACAGTTGGTTGGCAGTGGGAATAGAGGTCAATGTCCTTGGGGTACTGTACAGTCTTGCCTACAGTCATTTTGTGTTATTAGAGTTCTGAAACTGATGGAAAACTCATTATGCACTGGGATAGAACACTCACAAAATAAAAAGCTGTCCGTGAGCACAGATTCATCTTATGCACCAGTTGCATCCCATTCCATTCCTCAAATATTCCTCTTTAAAAGAAACATGTGTAAAAGTAAAATCTTTATAGTGTGTTTTTGTCAGCATCGAGGATCCCTTACCATGTACTCACTGGAATGTAAATGAGGTAAAGTCACAAGTCTGAGAGCAGTTGTAGTAACAGCTGACTGACACGGGTGTCAGTGTGAACCTGTAACTGTTTTACACTTTTCTCTTCAGAAAGAATTCAAAAAGGAAGGAAGAATTTGAGTGTTTATGTTTTTAGTCCTATACAGGCCCTCCAATCTCAGGACTTTTTATAAACTGGGAAGTGGGAAAGAGACACTGGGAGAGTGGTGGTAAAGGTTACTAGATGGCATTCTCAAAAAAAAAAAAAAAAAGCTCACAAAGTGTATTTTAAACTAAAGATAAAGAATATGATGTTTTCCAGACTTTTGTTTTGTTTACATACCAGCAGAGAACAAAATAAAGTGCTTCATACCAGGAATATCCCCTTGTCTTTCATGGCTGTTCCACCATGTCCCAAAGGTGCTTTTTCAAGAGGCAACTGGACTTTCTTGTTTTTCTTTGAAGACGTTTCACTTCTCATCCAAGAAGCTTCTTCAGCTCTGGCTAGATGGTGGGGAATGGAAGGATTCATATTCCTTGCAGACGTATTTATGTTACAAGTGCACAAAACTTCAGAGATATGGAGAAGCATCCCTGACTCTGAGAAAATAGTTTAGCTGCTCTTTCCATCTGTTGAACTCAGTGGTAGGATTCAAATAAGTGAACAACCGGTTCTCTGTGTGGATGCCGCTTCCAGAAGTCCATTCTGGGCCTGGGCAACAAAAAATTAGCTACCGGTTCTGCCGAAGTGGTGCGAACCGGCTGAATCCCACCACTGGTTGAACTGACACGGTATATTAATCCTAAGCATCCAGAGAGAGTAAAGGAGGAGAAAAAGGAAATTGCATTTACCATTCATGGAAGACAGTGGCAGAAGGAAACAATGTGATTAAGCTGCTTGTAGAAATGAAAGTTAGAGAGGAATCAACAAAATCAGGTTAGAATTCAGGGAAAGAAGTCACAGGGGAAACTTCTTTGTTCACTGATAATTGAATCAATGTGCTGCATCGTCTTCTAGAGCAGGGATTGGCAAATGCCCAGCAATATGGTTAATAGGAGCAGCATGTGTATCTCCTTTAACTCAGTAAGCAATGGAAGAAGAAGAAGAAACATTTACAGAGCCTTTGAACCCAGCTAATCGTCTTCTTTTCCTAGCTATTTTTCTGTTGTTTCTTTCAGTTGTTTTTCTGGTTTTTACTATTGCCCGATTGTATCTTATTAAAATATTTGCTTTCCTCTTTTGCTTGTTTGTTTTAATCTTTGATTTAATGGGCATATATATTTTAGTTATCCTTGTAGCCCACAATGAAATGGGTATTAGGCCCAAGACTTAAATTCATCAATATACATGAATGTGATGGGTTTACAAGGGCTTTGGTTTCAACAATAACCATTCTCATCTTTGAATGAAAATGTAGAGAGGACTCGCTTGACAGAACAGGGAGAAGAATGTAAATGGGATTACCATGAGCACATTTACTTCAGAAAGATGCTTTGAGAGCTGACTCCTCATGAAAAGAAAATAATGCTAAATAAAGTCATTGCAATAAAAGGGTCAAAGTTTTTCTTTTCAAATATCTTAACAAATAAAGCAGTGATGGCAAACCTTTTAGAGACCGAGTGCCCAAACTGCAACCCAAAACCCACTTATTTATCACCGGGTGCCAGGTGGGCGTGGCCCACTGGGTGGGCGTGGCTGTGGTGGTCATGGCAGACTGAGTGGGTGTGGCCAAGGTGGGCGTGGTCACCTCGATGTTGCTCGTGGAGAGGGACGCCTGTGGGCCGGGCAGGGTTGGGGGAGATCCAGGGGGTCTCTGGCAGGTGGGGCGGTGGGGAGGAGGCTCGTCCTGCGGGATGAGATGAGACAAGACGAGGCAGGGCGGGGGTGCCATTGTCACAGGGCAAGGCGAGGCAGGGGCACCATCAGCCCCCGCACACAGAGGCCAGCGAGTGCATGGGTGCTGGGATGTATCCGGCCACGTGGGACCTCGGCAAGTTAGCGGGCGGCTGGTTGAAGAGGGACGGTTGCCATCTCCGGGGCATGGCGCGCGTGCCCACAGAGAGGGCTCTGAGTGCCGCCTCTGGCACGCGTGCCATAGGTTCGCCACCACTGAAATAAAGCTTTGGGGGGCTACTGAAGCCATACCTTTTCGTTCAAACAAAGGAATTTTATTTCTCAGGCTTATCTAGCCTGCATGGATTTTCTCAATTTAGGAATGGATCAAAACTTAAAAATATATGGTATGTTTGTGCGTGCACAAAACTGTCTTAAGGATGTTATTCATGGTCTACAATATCTATGTGCAAAATCTCACTCACCATTTTGCACAGAAATAAAATTCTGTATTACAGACCTTTTTTGAAATCGAAAGTTTAGTGTAGAATGTTTTAGGAATAGGGCAACTTTAAAACTTGTGGACTTCAACTCCCAACACCCAACTTCATGCTAGGTGGGGAATTCTGGGAGTTGAAGTCCACAAGTTTTAAAGTCACCAAGGTTGAAATCTCCCCCCTCTCCCATTTAGAATATTGTCTCCTCTCTCCTTCCCAGAAGTAACCAGGGCTTTTTTTGTCATAGAACGCCCAGAATGGAGTTCCAGCACCTTTTTTGGATAGAACCTTGTAGGGTAGGCAAGGCGGGTTGTATGATGTGTGTGAGTTCCAGCACTTTTTTTTTTTTTTTTTTACAAAAAAAGCACTGGAAGTAACAGTGATCTTTTCAGTACTGCGGTCCCATCAGAGAAAAAAGTATGGTAGAGATTTTCATCTCTGTTTCATATCTACTGTTTCCAATTTAAATTGAGATGTGATTGGGGAAATTGAGAGAATTATAAAAGCAAGTTTAAATACCTTCCCTGAAGTTCATTGCAAATTCAGCCTCCAAAAATGAATATAAAGCAAGACACCTAAAGCTTGGAGAGAAAATGCAGCAAGATTATTTCTTTGTATGCAGCAGAGGATCATGTTGTTCAAACAGTAATAGCACTTAGACTCATATACCATTATAGCATTCTCTGAGCGATTTATAGAGTCAGCATATTGCCCCCCAACAACTTGGGTCCTCATTTTACCAACCTTGGAAGGATGGAAGGATGAGTCAACCTTGAGCCAGTCAACTTTCTAAGAATGTTTTTAGCTAATCCAAATAGTTTTTTAACACAATTAGCTTCCTATTTCTCTTTCCCCCTACCAATAAGAGTAACTATCATGATGAATGGCTTGTTAGCATGTTAGCACCTATTAGTGATTACTGTACTGCAGGTCCCTCTGAGTTTGCGGGATAGATAGAGAAGCATGTTGGTTTGCAATTAGTTTCTTCAGTAGAGATCTTAGGATTTGTCTTAGGATAAAATGGCATTTGTGGCATTGTCCTTACCTTCAGTAAGGTTGGCTCTTGTTCCTTTTGTGCCCATGAGAGAGATTTAGCCACTTATTTGGATTTCCTGGATGAATTCTACATGATATATCTGTACAATATTCATGTAACAGAGTTGTTAATAAAGGTTTGCAGAACCTGTCTGTACAAGTATATTTGCTGTCAGGCAAAAAACCTTTTGGATTGGGATTTTATCACTAGTAACAGGTTAAAAAGCTGCAGAGACTGTTGTGTGTAGGGTGGGAATAAAACTGTATATCAGAGTATGTTTCTGCCTGCTTTATTAATAGGAAGTGAGAGGTGTTTGTGTGAAGAATTATAAAAGCAAGGTGTCTGCACTGAGAATGGGTTACATATATTTAAAAATTGAAGATATTCTCAAACTGAAGTTGACTCCTAGTCTGCAACCTTGATATTCCTCAGAGATCTCGTCGAAGGGTTACAAAGGCCCAGCCATGTTTTGCTGCCAAACCCAGCTAAGGTCTGTTATTCTGAGATGCTCTCTTAGTAACTACAGGTACATGAACTCATCCATCTTTTTTTTTTTTTAACAATACTCCAAGTTGGTTTGTCTCTGCCCTTCCCAGAATTTTCATTTCCCCAGTTTTGCCTCTAGCTGTAGGATTTCCCAGTGGTTTCCCATCCAAGTACTACATTAACTCCCCCCCACCCTAAGATTAGCCAAGGATTGATAAGTGCTGCCCTCTGCTGTGAATCCTTCTAAAGGAAAGGGAAAAAAAACCCCTCACCTTCCAGGGTCTACTCTACAGTTTATGGCACGTAAATTATCTGAGATTCTATTCTAAGGATCTCTATATAGGATTTGGGAAGTCTCTAATATTTTCTAAAAATCTGGGGACCACCACCCAACAGCACCACCCAATAACGAGTCTCAAGGGCCGTCAGGCTTAATAACTCCATAGGCAGCAGGGCCTTACACCCCGTTACTTTATAACAGAAAAGGCACTTCTGGGACAGGGCAGTCCATGGCCAAGGGCTAAGAGAACTGGCGTCTCTCAAATGCTGACCCAGGAAACTCCAAGCATCGCGAAGACAGCGAGGCAATTCTTTCCTAGGGATAAGATTATTTCCCCAAACTAATCAGATGCGTAGCTTTTCAGTTGCCTTTAAAGGAAACTCTTTGCATGCTCAGGAACGGAGTCTAGATTCCCGCGTTAAAAAGAACAAAAATTGAAGCCGGGCTTCCAAACACTTCCCCAAACACACAACCTGAAAAGCAAACGGTATATACAACCCGGTGTGCCTTTGCCTGCGTATTGTGACTTCTTTCTTTACTCGGATTGATCCACGGGACAGGAAGACGGAGGGGGGGCCGCCTTTCCGTTTCCCCGGACGGTCGCTGTTATAAACTTTTCTCCGCTTCCCCCCCGCCTAATCACTCGAAGACATTAGGCATATATATACATATATATGTACAGAGAGAGGTGACACCAAAAGGAAGAGCCTGACCAAGGAAAGCATCTTCTCTTCTCTTCTTGCTCTTCGATCCTCACTCCCCGGCCCGCTTACTTAGTACGGTCCTATCCTGTGAAGAGGTCTCTCCCCCCCCCCCCGCGCGCTTGGCCCAGGGGAGCTTTGGGCTTGCGAGCCAGAGGAGGTGGAAGCGGCGGAGCTCGGCTGCCAGCCGCTCGGAGCGGAGCCGGACAAGCCTGGCCATGAGTCGCTGGCGCCAATCCTCGCGATTTCGCCGAACTTCCTCCAAGCTCTGATCCCGGGGTGGGAATGCGGCGCAGGGGCGAAGATGAGAAGAAGCAGGGTGCACCGCATGGTCTTGGCCACTTGCTTGGGCTCGTTGCTCCTGGTCATCTTCTACTTCCAGAGTAGCCTGAACCCGGGTAAGTTAAACATTTACCTCGGAGCCTCGTCCCCGTCACCTTTTTCCGTCCCGGCGCCGTAAGCAGGCATGTTCTTTCAGGGGGGCAGCGCGCTTTTTCTTTTTCTAACCTTCCTGACCCTAAATTGAAACAATGAAGAGACTCGTAGCACCTCAAGCCTTTTCTCTCACATTTTATTTCTGGCGTTTTTAAGTTCTCTTCCAGAGACCAATATTTTAAGGTGGCCTCGGGAGAGGCGCGCCGGGGCTTTCGCTGCAAAAGGTTTCGCGTCAGACACCCCCTCCCCCGGCGAAGCTTGTCCCGGAGGGGTTTCTCTTACCTCCTCCTGCTTTAACCGAGACTCGGAGGCAGACAAGCAGACTTCCCCGCTCGTCAGGCGGCAGAGCGTAACCCGCTTTCTTGTGGTTAATTAATTAACGACTTTATTAGGGGCTTTTCTGTGACGGTTATCTTTGAAAGTATCATTGACAAATGGAGAAAATAACGTTATTACAAGATCGATACAGGCTACCGACTCTAGCTTTTACAAAGCTAGTCCTCGACTTACAACAGTTCATTCGAAGTTACAACGGTACTGAAAAAAGTGAGTCATGACTGTTTTTCATAATTTACCATCTTGCGGCATCCTCATGGTTACATGATCAAAATTCGGGATGCTTAGCAACTGGTTTATATTTATGGCTGTTGCATGTCCTGGAGCCCTTTTGCAAACTTCTGACCAGCCAAAGTCAATGGGGAAGCCAGAGTCACTTAAGTTTGTAACCGGGGTACAAACTGAACAGCTGCAATGATTCACTTAACAACTGTGGCAAGAAAAGTTATAAAATGAGGCAAAAATGTCTCGCTTAGCAATATAAATTTTGGGCTCGGTTGTGGTTGTAAGTCGAGGACTACCTGTACTTGGATGTTAAATGGGTGTGATTTCTGAGAATAGCTAGGAAGAGAGGAGTGGGCTTCAGGGCAGAGGGAAAAAAGATCACTGAGAGATGTCAAGCGGTGAAATACTTTTCAGTCTGCTGGCTTCAGTGAAAAGATTTTAGTGGTTTTATTTTCATGCTGAGACATGAACCAGTAGGATTAATTGATTTTCAACAGGTAACTGAGTCAACATCTGGAGAAGAATTTCTGATACAAAATTGTGTTTACGGAGTGCAGAAGTTTCCAGGTGGCTGGGATTCTTTGGAGAGTACAAGGAGGACAACAATATAGATAATATTTGCATAAGATCATCTTAAAATCCCAATTAACTTTGTGACTTATTTCAAAGTGGCTTCAAGTTTAGATTTCTTGATTGTGTAGACATAAAGGACATTGAACGCAATTTGCACAGAATATATTGGAGGCTGATGGCCTTGAAAGATGTGAAGATAAGTCAAGGCTTCAATTTAACTGACTTCAGCTAAAGGAATGGGGGATGAAATCAGCTACCTTCACTTTAGGTTTATAGACTAACTTTTCTGAACTAACACTCAGCTCATTTCAATATAGTGCAAATGAGTTGTAACCAACACTGGTAAGCAAGTACAAATTTACTGTGATTGGTAAGTAAGTAGAGTCATAGAAGCGACTCCAGGAGAACTCCTAAGATTGCATATTTTAGCTAAGTTGATTCGACTGGTGGTTGCACATTTTGACAGTGGAGTGTGACATACAGAATGTGCTTGCTGCAAACTGAGGAGTGCTTAAAAATCTACTTTGACATAAGTGACACCCAGAGTATCTGTAGCGGAGATAGAATTGGAATAGAAATCCAGCTATTGGCCTTAATTTCTTGGGTTCTGAGCATTAACAAGCAAAATGACTTACATGAATGAGATGCCTGCACTTTCTAAGGCCTGTCCTAAGAGTACGGCACTACTCTTCATACAGAGACGATCTTACAGTTTTTAGCAACCTACATCCATTTACAATGTAATTTTTAACATCACTGTGTGGCACTAATTTAATTAGTGGGAGGGAGGAATCTTGAATATGTTCACCGCCTTAAGTTATTTGTAAAAATAATAAAGGCGGGATACAAATAAAACAAAATCTTGGAGGTGAAGGAACTGAAAATGCATAGAAGTGTTACACTCCAGAGTCCAGACAGATACCCTTCTTGATCACATATGCCATGCTCTCTTCAGCTGCTCTGGACTCATAGGTAATAACACCTGTGGTTTGCTGAGGCAGTGGGAATACTAAAGAGAAGATTCCCCAGAAAGAAAGCCCAGCGAGAAGCTCTCAAGTAGGAAAGCAGTTCCGGTTCTCTTCCTCTGTTCTCTTGATCCCTTACCTCGGTGTCAAACTCGCGACGTGTCGTGACTTTTTTCCCATTGCCGGCAATGGGGTGGGCGCGGTTTCGTTGTGACGCATCCGACCCGTGGGCCGGCAGTTTGACATCCCTGCCTTACCTCTTCCCAAAAACTCATAGACATTCCCATGGATCACCTAAGTGAGGCTGGCTGTGCACAAACTCAACTGAAAGAGTTTTCCAGATTCAAGAATGTGCGTAGAGTTACCTAATGGAGCTCGGAATATGCTGACAGAAGCTTCTTTCACAGATGCTTGGCTTTAGCTGGATGGGGCTTGTGACACAAATAGAAGAAGTTGGAACTCACTCATATATTTATTTTCTGGACTCTGTCCATCCCTTCCCACTTTATATACTGAGAGAGATCTGTTGCATAGAAAAATGCATTTTTCAATAGGACTAAATAATACTCAACTTTGTATTTGTTCCATTAATGTATGTAGAACTTAAGCACAGGTGCCACATTCCCTACATGCCTATTTGGAAGTTCCATTCAGTTTGATGGGGATTATTCTTGAATATATGTTTAGGATAGCAGGATGTATGAATTTCCTGCTGAAGACCAAAGCCCATATAACTAAAATGAAGTGATTCAATGAATGAGAGAGCAACTCTTCTTTATATAGCCATTCAAAAGAAAGGCAGTGTAGTTTTATGTCCAGCTTAAAAATGCACGAGACTATATAGCCTTGGTATCAATGTTCTTGACTCCTATGGTATTTTTCACCATTATTCTTTGGCATCTATGACTTTGAATTAACAAGTTTATTTGCCTTCATAAAGGTGGTTTATTCAAGGAGAAATCATGACAAAGCCTTTGGATGAATTTCCATTGATTTCATTGCTTCTTTTCTAAAGCAGAAATAACTTGGATTTCATATGTTGGCTGGGTCAGGAGTTCCAAAGTATTGGCAAGAGGTTATGAATGGGAAAAAAAGTATTTCTGTACAGCTCTAACAAATTAAAAGCTGGTTTATTTCTATGCCAATTAACTAGCAGATTGATCTGCCTATTAATTCAATTCATGATTTGGCTACTCATCCAAGCAGTGCCAAGCTTAGAGAAGCCATCCTTTCCCCTGCTCCCCCGCCTTCATTTTGGTTCTTGGAAGTATATTGTTTCCTCATTTTAGAAATGTCCGTGTGACTCTTGTGAATCAAGAATGTGCCAGTATTTCTCAAGAACATCTTAGCAGTTACCAGGATTATGCTGATGCTAAGTGTTGACCTTTTTTTAGCACTGTGAATTGCAAGTAACATTTTGAGTATACTGTGTTAATGAGAAGAATATGGGACAAAACTTAATTAACAACTTTCTTGCTTAGCAACGGAAATTTTGGGCTCAATTGTGGCTGTAAGTCGAGGACAACTTGGTCTTGTGCTTTTCCAAAGCCTGCTAGATATTCACACTTCTTAACCTAAAACAGAATTTTTGAGAAGCCAGCTTTGGAGCCTCTAAACTTTGATGGTATATCTGCTCTATTGTCCCACATCTGTATAGTGATGGTAAAAATGAATCACCTAGGCCAGGGGTAGGCAACCTTGGCTCTTTTATGACTCGTGGACTTCAACTCCCAGAATTCCTGAGCCAGCTTGGCTGGCTCAGGAATTCTGGGAGTTGAAGTCCACGAGTCATAAAAGAGCCAAGATTGCCTACCCCTAGAATAGGCTAAACTGGTATAAAAGCTGAAGCTTTACTTGTACAAGAATGTAGTTGCATTTATTTAATAAGGCTTTATTTACATGGGTTTACTCAGTTAATTTAATCCTATCTTGTTTGCAGGAGCTTGCATTCCACCCTCAGTGTTATACCACAGTAAGTTACTGCAAATTTCTATGCCCTTGGACCAGTTGAACCTTTGTATACCTAATCCTATTCCAACTGGAGACCTCCAGTCTTTCTCATCCCGAGTAGTATTAAGATGTATAGATGTCAAGTCTCGGAATTCTCAGCCATGATACTTCCAGTTGGGAAATTCTGCAAGTGAAGATTCACCCTCCCGAAGGCCGACTTGGCCATCCTTTCACCCATAAAAGCTTTCTAGAGGAAGGACATTGTGGGTGGAGGTGTTTTTTGCTGTACTTGAGGGGAAGGGAGAGGAACAAGCCAAAAACACACAGTAGAACAGCGGCTCCCAACCTTTTCTATACCCCGCATCCTCGCACCCCTTACAAAAGTTCGAAATAACAGCAATGAATTATGCATATACACTATAATTTTGAAAACCCAAGTTTTCGCACCCCCTGGAATATCGTCTCGCACCCCCAGGAGATGCGAGCACCCCTGGTTGGGAACCTCTGCAGTAGAAGATAGAGAGAAAGGTATGGAAAGACAAGATAGGAAAATGCCTATGCCAGAGGTATTTGAAGAGGGAAGTATTTTCTTTGCTAATAGAAATACCTGAATCAGTGGAGGTAATATAAATAAATGCTCAACACTTCACATTAAGGGCAAAACTAATCCAACTGCAAACAGTAGGACAGAAAAGGCATATGGTACTGTTTTATAATAGGACTATAGTGTGTATGGGATTCAACCATCAGAATGGTCTTTATTCTTCCTAAATATTAAACTGCCTTTAAAGAGCAGATATGCTTTCCCCTTCTACCTCACTCTAAACGGTTAGGATTAGGCTTGAAGAGGGTCTGTGTCCTATTGAATGATATATCCAGCACAGAAGAGAGTTAGTCAGATGATAATGCTATTGTTCTCTAGATCTAGTGTCTTAGTAGAAACGCGCAAGGGGCAGTTTCCTTTTAGGACTACTAAGGGGACCAGCTTCCATATCATCATCAGCCTAAATAGCTATGAGTCAGTCATGTTTTTCAGCCCGACCTAACCTCACAGGATTGTTGTGCAAAATATAAGGGAGCGCCACATATGCTACCTTGAGCTCTTTGTGCAAATGGGGGACATGAAGCAAACAAATTATCTTAGGTGTGCAGAATATAGAAAGTGAAAGAATGAAATATAACAATATAAATCTGAAAATGAATGTATACACACACAAGCTGTAGATTTTTTAATAACACAAAAGTCTATAAAGAAAGCCTTGGATACTGTATTAGTATTGACATTGAAACTCAATAAATACACCTCGATGTGAATGAAATGCTATTAATTATAAACTGGACAGGCTCATGCAGAGGAAGAATCTCCTTCAATCAAAGTTTTTTTTACCTTCTGGAGCAGGCTCTGATATTATTCCTTCTCTATATTATGACATTGAAATGGCTTCTTCCTGAGAGATGCCCTCTCCTTAGCTACTAAAATTCATATTTTTAATATCCCAGAGCCCAGGAACATGGGGGAAAGTTACAATTGGCAGACTTTTATTTACAGTCAAGGCCCAAAGTCTGAATCCTACAGAACTACTGGCTGGAAGTTTGCAAGAAATGGCTGCCCCTAAAGAACCTCTCAAAGCTATGCCTGCAGCCTGTTGAGCTAAATGTTGCTTCAAAATTGCCTGGCAGCAAAGCCAGTGTTTCTCCTTGAACATAGCTGCAAACAGCTCAATATGAAT
This sequence comes from Azemiops feae, assembly GCA_023970755.1. Classification (NCBI taxonomy): domain Eukaryota; kingdom Metazoa; phylum Chordata; class Lepidosauria; order Squamata; family Viperidae; genus Azemiops; species Azemiops feae. Next base: position 681,722 of record JALGBA010004089.1, on the reverse strand, counting down.
AGGACCTCATGGAGGAAGAGCCAAAGACTTTTAGCTAGCTGAAACAGGAAAGCTCTACCTGCCTTGGTTTTCCAATCCCCTTTGATGCCAATTGTTGGGTTTTGGTTGGGTGGGGAGAAGCAATACAAGGGGTAAGACCTTTAAAATTACAGTAGAAGTAAAGAGTTAAAAGTCTTCCTGCCTCTCCAGGCCCCTTTCTCCTGAGTCAGAGAGGTGGTGTAAGACTAAGGCAGAAGGCATTATTTTAAATCATATCCAAGTCCCTAGATGCTGTTTTTAAGAGTTGACTGTGCTGTGGTTTTATAGATGTGGCTTCTGTTTAGCTAACACACAGCATATGAAGCAAAAAATGGAATTATTACTCTACTTTGATGGTTGATGGGTTTAGATCTCAAGAAAATAACAGTTTTGTCCCTTTTAAATGTAAGCTAAGAATCATGCTTTTTTAAAATCAGTTATGTCCTTACTAGTTTTCACAGCACTTACATTGTTTTTAGTTCTAATGGTTTTTAGCAAGGACACAGTTTTCCCCTGCAATATTATTTCAGAGTGTCATAGCATGATCAAGGTAATTATCTTTTTTTTGTGTGTATTTCAACACCCAAGTGAAAGAATCTTTACATACAACAGGGTAAATAACATCATGTCTGCTTTAGTAATGGAATATGCAGAATGATTGGAGTTGTCAGTCCAGAACCTGGATCTCAAGTACCAGCTAGGCAAATGCAGCTGAAAATGAACTAATGTCCTTTATAAACATCATAATAAATGGACAAAGAACTGATATGGGCATAAAAGAAGGGATAATTCCATATTCATTACTTTGAATGCCCAGGGGAAAGGGAAGCAGATATGGGAATATCTAATTCTACAGCATTTCTGTTTTTCATAATATAAATGTTACTAACCCTTTGATTGCAAATATCTCACGTATCTCTTTAGATGGAGGAATTTTGGAAAAACAGCAGGAGTCTAAACTTGTTTGCTTTGAGACTAAATGTGGAAATTCAGCCGGTAGTTGGCTGGCTTTGCAAAATTTAGTATTTACACATTTTGCAGGGTTCAGAATATTAGATTCAGAATATTAGATACTTCTATTTCCTGTGAGAGTTATTTTTAAAAATATCACCTTCTCATCCCTTCCTCTCTTTCTGTCATGAAGAAGTTCCTCACTTCTGGGAAAATATAACAACTATTGTCTCTTGCCTTTTTGCAATTTTCTGTCTCTGTATTGTGCAAGTTACACATTTATTTATTTAATTTCAGCTCTGGGACTAGAAACACTAACTTCAGATAAAAAAAAATATGCAAAGTGTCAACAGGGAAGGCTGATGCCACTTTTACAACACATGTTGATGTCTTTCAGAATATGAAATGAGAAGAGAGTCTTTTCAGAAGTTGATGGAGTTCTATTATTGGTACTATCATTTTAGAGTTTATAAATAACCACTCTGAGGCCTCTGGGACAAAATTGTCCTAAAGCGAAGGAAGGTAGTGAGAGGAACACCCATGCTGTTCACATGGTAGAAGTTTGATCAAAACATGCAGGAGAACTTCAGAATGTAGGTGATCCCTCTTATTCAGGAGACGGAAATCTTCATTTCCCCCAACAGTTATACAGTCCTTGACCTATGACCACAATTTGGACCTGGAAAATTCATCATTAAGTGGTGCAGTCATTAATCAAGGTATCATGTGATTGCACTCAATTTTATGACTTTCACTCGGTTGTTAAGTGAATTACACATACAAATTCAAGTTAGAGTTGGAACAGAATTTTTTCTTAACCAGGCACTGCCTGTAACAAAAGCAGTTAGATCCCTTCCTTCATGGACTTGTCTCCTTCTGCAATCCTCAACTTACGACCACAATTAAGCCCCAGATTTCTATTGCTAAGCAAGGCAGTTGTTAATAGCAATATCACTTAGACATATATACCCCTTCACAGTGCTTTACAGCCCTCTCTAAATGGTTTACAGAGTCAGCATATTGGCCCCAACAATCTGGGTCCTCATTTTTACCGACCTTGGAAAGATGGAAGGCTGAGTCGACCTTGAACCGGTCAGGATTGAACTCCTGGCTGTGGACAGAGTTTGCCTGCAATACTGCACTTAACCACTGTGCCACCAGTGAGATGCACCCCATAGTATGACTAGTTTTGCCACAGTTGTTAAGTGAATACTGCAGTTAAGTGAACCATGTGGTCACTAAGTGAATCTGGGTTCTCCCATTGACTTTACTTGTTGGAAGCCAGCTGGGAAAGTTACAAATGGTAATCACATAACCCCAGGACAGTGCAACCGTCATAAATACCAAATTTTGATCGCATGACCATGGGGATGCTGTAACGGTCATGAAAACCAGTCATATGTCACTCTATTTAGTGCAGTTGTAACTTCCAATGGTAACAAAATGAATACCTGTAAATTGAGGGCTACCTGTATTTAAATTTGTCTTAACTGCTGTAAGAAAAAGGAGAGAAAGATCACCTTGCTTGCAGTCTGGAGAAAAGTCTTAAAGAACGTTTAGTATCCTCAGTTATAGAAGGGAACTGAGAAAAGCTACAGATTTGTTTTTATATTAAAAATGCTGGTGATCAAGTGGCAGGAGAGGAAACTTTTTATTTGGTAGGATTTGGTGGACGATTGGAAAGCTGCTGGACATAAACTTTAGTTTTCTTTGAGAGTTCTGTTTTAGCATTGCAAATATTAAGGATAGGAAACGGATCTGTTTTTACTTGTGCATTTTTCCTCTCTGCGCATTTTACTTGCAGTAGCTATTTGAACTGTGCTGTTTTGTTGCTGTGTTTGAGCTGGATTAAATCTTCTGAATATTCCCTTCTGCAATATTTTTTACACCTCCCAGACTTGGAAACCATTTAGTTGGCTCCAAATAGAAAAATGCCAGGAATGAACAGAAATCTATTTTATGTGTCCCTTGGTACTTATCCAGTTCAACCCATGTGATGCAGATTTGGAAAAAGAGGTTGTGGGTTCCACCTTGGCTTCAGTTGTCCCATGTGGGTATGCCCTCCTCTGAAACACATCTGCCTGCTTCCAGTTTCTTTCTGGCTGCAGGGAACAGCTGATCTTTTCTTTTGAGTGCATAGAACCAAACCAGTGTTAATAAGTAGGTTGCCCTCAGGAACTTTTCCATGTCCATCAGTTGAATCAAGAACCTGGCTCTTTCCTTAGCACTCCAGCCATTAGTGAGAGATGCTCCTTTTGTTGCTGTTAAGAAAGGCTTTATTATAAGCATATAGTCACTCTGTACACTACGAGCTAATGTTGAAAACATAAAGAACGTAGAGAGGTAGTTTGATCTAGCGGTTAAGGCACCAGGCTAGAAACTGGGAGGCTGTGAGTTTTAATCCCACCTTAGGCATGAGAGCCCACTTGGTAACTTTGGGCCAATCGCTCTTTCTCAGACCAATTCATGTCACAGGATTATTGTTATGGAGAAAATAGAAAGAAGTATTAGCTATGTTGAGTTACTTATAAAAATAATAGAATGAAAGCAAAAACAGTAACAATAGTAATAGGCGCCTTGGGTGCGATCCCAAAAGAATTGGAGCATCACCTGAACACCATCGGCATAGACAAATTTGTCATCACTCAATTGCAAAGGGACAATTACTCGGAACAGTTCACCTCCTGTGACGATATGTGTAACACCATCAAACATCCACATCTGTCTATCCCAGGTTCTTAGGAAGGACAATAGGCAGACAAAAATGCCGAATCCAGTCTGAACATCTGGCTGACTGTGCAACAAACTACAATAAGGACAAGATAAAAAAAAAATCTAAATCTAAAAAAGAGGGTACAAAAAAGTAAGACAATAAAAGCAAAGTAGGGGAAAAAAAGACATAAAACATTGTAAGTAGGAATATTTGATAGCAGATTTCCCCCTTCTTTTCCATTGTTCCCAACCACTAACCGCTACTAAAACATTTGTACTTTTATTTGAACATTGGATATTATTGCCTCTCTCTATTTAAATTATTTGCTAATTGTTTTTGATACAATTAAAATTGTATCTTAATTATTTTCCTTAGAAACTGCATTTCAAGTGTCTCTACTTGCCTTGCTCTGTGAAATCTCACATGCAGTGAGATCATGCCTGCCTGAATTTAGTTCAGCTTCTGTTATGAAGATCCAGTTTTGCCACCATTGTGTATTCTTCAGTTATTCAGCAGGCCAAATTAGTTCTTTCTACTGTCAGTATGTACCTTAGTAGATTGTGATACTTTTGTTTATACACTCTGGAATTATTTCTAATAAAATGTTTGTGGTTTCAATTCGAATTCTATTTTTAAGATATCTTGGTGTATTTCCTTTCAGTGCTTCTGGATTTTTTTTTACATGACTACCACATGTAATCCTATGCATTTTTTTTATTTGTTCTGTTTCAATTCCTATTTCAATAACAATTTATAGATGTGTCTCAGTAGATGATCTTGATTCTGTATGAGTGTTTCAAATTCCATCAGCTTTCTCAAGGTCCCTCTTTCTTTCCTGGGATCACTTTCTAATTCTCCAGTAATTTGTAAGTACAACAACCATGATGAAATACTGCTCTCATTGAGCAATTTTTGCCAGGTTTTAATCTTTTTCTGATTCTGAATATACCATCTTGGCCTATGTGATTAAAGCTGTCTTGTTACAGATATCCCTATAAAACTATGTCCCAGGTATCCTAGGATAAGCTCAGGGGGGATGAAAACCCTCCTGCAGAGCAGAGGGACAAGAGCTACCTTGATCTTGATTTGAAGAAAGTGATTCTCAAGCATAAGCCTTCACAGTGGCTATGTTTCATTATGAGACTGACTTGAAATCATAGCAAATTCTGGCTTACTGTTCAGAGGCAAACATGTTTCTTGATTTCTCCCATCAGTAGAAGGTATTAAAATAGTTAGCTTAAAGCAGGGGTCTTCAAACCTGACCCTTTTATGATTTGTGGACTTCAACTCCCAGAATTCCTCAGCCAGCGTGCCTGGCTGAGGAATTCTGGGAGTTGAAGTCTACAAGTCATAAAAGGACCAAGTTTGAAGACCCCTGACTTAAAGCTTCAGAACTGCCTCTGGCTTTCAAAAGTCATAGGGAAGACCCCCTGGAATCTTTCCCAAAGTGTCTGATTATTAGATTTCCTCCTCCTCCTCCTCCTCCTCCTCCTCTATCATTGGCTGTCGACATAACTGTGTTTAATTGATTTTATTTTACATGAATTAAATATAAATGAAATAAAGTCAAATGTACTTTCCATCCTAGCCCCATTACATCACTGTCATGGCTCCTACCTTTTCTTTGAATGGAAAAAAAGTGAGTTTATCAGAAGCTATTCAAAAAAGAAGCTTAAATTTCATCAGAAGCTGGGTTCCTATTTTCTCACATTTCCCCTGACAAATAAGGATCTGAAAACAGGATTTGCAACTGGTTTGCTTCTTTTGATTTAACAACCAAGTGGCAAGTAAGGATCCAGGTTTTAATATACAGTAAAATCTTGATATTATGGATCAAGTAGAAAAAAAGGGGATGGCATATTTAAGAGGTGGGATTTTTATTTTGGGTTCTTGATTGTTTGTTGCTTTTTCTGGATGATTTACCTACCTACCTAATTGCTTTCCAATTATATACCTTTTTTGTTTGCTGAAAATAGTCTAGGAATTGTGCTTCTCATTTTAATATTTGCTGCCATATATCTTCACACAGAGGTTAATATGGGGGCTACTTTAAAGAAGGTTTGGGGGATTCATCTAAATGTATTTGAAACCATGATATTGAGAAGAAATAGTAAGTCAGTCTCTGGAAAAACATATTTTTGCATGTTCAAACTTTGATCTGTCCAACTTAAGTAAGAATGGCCGTTTTTCCCAATATGTTTTTTGTATAATATTGTAGGAGATTCTATGTTACCATTTCCTCTCTGGTTTTCTATCAGTTTGAATGTATGTTTATTGGGTATAGAAAAGGAATACTGTGATAGCTTAGCAATAGCATTTAGGCTTATATATCACCTCATAGCGTAAACTCTGGGCTGTTTACAATGTCACACTATTTACATATAGCCCCAACAATCTCATTTTACTGACCTCGGAAGGATGGAAGGCTGAGTCAACCTTAAGTCCCGTCAGGATCGAACTGCAGGCTTTGGGCAGAGTTGATCAAATATATTGTGATAGTAGCAGTTGATCAAATATATTGCAGAATAAGTTTTCATAAGCCCATTTTGTCAGATGCCAGAAACAGTCATGGAAGAGGGTACATACAGATTTTTTAAAGGACTGTGTTAAACTTTTGTAGATTTGCCAAGGAATCCTGGAAGAATGCTGAGTACAATGCTTAAATCTCTAGTTCCCTCAAAAGCTGTCATATTGGACTGAGTTATATTACTTTATTTTTATAAGCCTTTCCATTTCTTCTTCAACAATGATGAAGTCTTAGCTTAAATAGAAGTGAGTAAGATAAGTTGGAAAGATATGAAAAATTGTGCTGTATCTCCATTCTTTCATTGTCCGTGAACTGTACCGTGAACTGGAATTCATCAGTTCCAGATGTGGAATTGGCAGACAAACTAGAAACAAACCATTCAGGCACATGTTACCCTCTGAGAATGTCAAGTTTGAGCAATACATCAGAGGGGAAATCTATTTCTTTTATTTGTTGATGTCTGTGACATTCCTGGAGCTAATTTATAATGTACAAAAGCAGTCATGTGAAATATTAGCACAGCCTGAGAATGGATAAATGGTCACATTTACTCCAGGAAAAGCTAAAGATTCATTAGGTCACTTTGAACACTATTTGCATGTTGTCATTTGAAGCAGTAGGTGACAAACCCTGTACAGTGTGGCTCCATGAAACAAAGCATACATTGTGCCGTTACTTCCCACATTGTACAGAGGATAGTATCATCCATTTATAATTCAACCATATTTTTCCATTGCTATTTCCCTTTTTTTCTGTTTCTCTCATTGCACAAAGTCTATTTTGAGAAGGGCAGAAGAAGGATGCATTGTCCATAAATGTAGAGCTTCTTTGTGTTATTCTTCTATCATTTTGTTTGTTTGGTTTAACTATGGGGTCCTTGGTGCTCTCTGAGCTTGGTTGTTTCATTACCCAACTAGCAAACATCATCAGTACTAAAAGGGAGTGGAATTTGCTTTCTCTTTAAATACAAGTGGCTTGCCCTGTCAGTGTTGGTGGAAGTGTTCTTGGTGGTTCTTTGATAAGATTGTTATTTACTGTTTGATTGTTTGTCTGGTTTGGTAGTTTCTTAATTCAAGTATTGTTTATTGCTTGATAATTGATCTGGCATTAGTCCTGTTTGTTTTAAATAAGCATGGTTCTTATGCAGGAATATGCAGATGAATTTATCTGAGTTTATTACCCTTTTTTGATGGATTTCTATAAGATTTTGTTGCACGTCTCATGTAAAATGAAATATTTAATATGAGATTCTTTTTCTTTCTTGCTCTTTCCTTCAGATAGGAAGCAGTTTAAAGCACTTTTGTAGTCTGAGTCAATTTGTTGAAGAGGCTTTTGTAAAACAGTCTTCCAGTTCTTTCTCAGTTCTTACCTAAGAAATTACCTAAGGGATTAAAGCAAAATAAAAACAAAATTGGAGTTCCACTCTATATGTAACTGTTGGTTAATCACCTATTTGCTCTCAGAACAATGCTGGACTTTGTCAAGCTTTAGTTAATAGAATTAAGTTCAGTCTAGTATTACATCTTCTGCATTGGAACTTGGCAGGCTCTTATTATGCATGTCTGGATTTTTCACTGCATGGATTGTAAGCTCTTGCTCTGCTCCCCATTTTGTCTTTTTTAGACATTTGGCCATCATGAGTATAAATGAAAATACCATTAAACATGGACTCGTCTTTGCTTGGTTTTTTTATGGGTGGGTGGGGCAAGCATTCAGGTTTCCAAATACCTGGTGCTGATGATTTCCAGAAAGTTTAATAAGATAGGCAGCCTTGGGAATATGCTAAGTCAGTATGTGGGGTGGTGGATGAGCGGGCTTGTATGAATAAAAACTTTTTCAGGCAGAAAATTAGAGATAAAGGTACAGCATCCAAGGCATCTGTAGTCCATTTGAGCATCTCAGGACTTGGGTACTTCATTTCTCTTCTTATTGTGGTTGGATATTACCATTTGATCTAAGCAGCTTGTTTGATGACACAGGAGGAAAAGAGCAACTGTTAAATAGGCATATATATTTCATTAACTGCAATTAGGTTATTTCAAATGCTCTGGCTTAATTGACTGTTATATAAGAGAGAATTAACTAAAATATGCATCTGAAGGTAGTTTATTTGTTTGCTTCTAATATTTTTAATCACAGTCAAGCTGGCTTCTTACTCCTAAGTTTTTTAAGAGAAACTACTTCTGTGCTGTGCACTGTGGCAAATACAGTACAACCTGTTACAACAAGCTAGGATTAACCCTTCCCCCAAAAAACAGAAACCATAAAAGTGCAGCTGCAATCCTTTTCCTTCTCCACCCTTCTTATTCATTACCAATTATCCTACTCTATCGTTATGGAATTTCCAGGCTGTTTGAGAATATATTTTGGCAGTTGAGGCTTTTAATCCCAGATAATCTTCATTGATTCTATTTTAATTCCTTCAAAACTTCTTTTAAATAGAATAAAATAAGAAAATAATTAGAATTTCATAGAGGCCAAGTTCAGAGCAAACAAATGAAGCCCAGGTAACCTCAGGTCAATCCCGGGCTAATCCTGGATAATGTTGATGCTTAATCATAGGATTTTGTGCCTTGTGAGATTGATAGAATGATTGTTAAGGAGAAAACTGGGATGGCTATTGGACAGTTTCTGAGCAGAGTGAGACATTAATAAGGGTCTTTTTTTATGCATAAATTTGGCTTTAAAATTGGTGGAAAGTCAAACAGTCTTTATTCTTCTGAAAGTCTCGCAAAACCAACAAGGGGATTAAGGATAGTTTGATGCTCTAACCAACCGTAAACATTTTTTTTTTTAAAAAAAAAGCAATCTATGGCTTCTCTAATTGTTAAGCTATATAGTCTTTTGCTTGCAAATATTTAAAAATCTAAAAGTAGTGAGAAAAATGTGTGTAGAAAAGAATATTTAAAATATGCCCTATTTATCCTTTGATAAAAGGCAAATCCAGGCAGCTACTAAAATTCTGTTCTTTCTCATCTAATATGAAGAAAGAACAGAAATAGCCCTGAGCCACAATAATAGCAGTATCTGAAGAATTAAAGTCAGGCTAAGTAAAATCAGAATGGGATTAAGCTTGCATCTTCCTTACATAGCTGCAGGAGCAGCATTACAGTCACTATGAAGCATGCTAGAATTTTTTCCCTCTAACTGAAATTTTCCCAAACTCATTCGAACATTGTAGGATCAGCTACTTTTGCACCAATGTATGTATGAATGCATGTATGTATAATATGTTTCTGCTCCATATGGTTGCACAGCATATGCAGAGGGACAGCCATTATGCAACAGAATAGATTTGCAGGACTCTAACCATATCCAGGTATTCCATTCTTTTGGAATTACAGCGTAATTCTCAATCAAACTGTCTAGATTTTGGGTTAGACATTTCTTCTTCCTTATTATAGGTTAGTTATTGGTGGGAAAATAAGAGCATGTATGCTAGAATTGTGAATGGTTAAATTTAGGGTTTGTGCATTTTTTGATCCACCTAAATTAAAAAGATTTTTCAGACATGCACTAATACTAATACAGCATTAACAGGGAATACTCAGTTCTGGAACTGACTCACTTAAGCAAATATATCTTGACTGTAAACTTGACAACTGTCCTCGGATTCTCAAAGCACAAATAGGAAGCAGTAAAGATGTAAAATCCGTGAACCAGCTCAATGCATTATAATAACGATATGCAATGAGAGCTCTGTGCTTGTTTTAGTAGACATACAAGCACCAATACCTGCTAGCCAATGACAGTAGGGAAGTCAAGGCGAGATCTGGGGAAAATCCCGCGCAAACAGTATAGTTAAGCTAGCAATATTCCTCCTCCCACCAAAGTGATAATGTCCATTTGAAATTCAGCCAATCCACAGGTAGTATGATGTGCGGGTAATTGGCACAGTTGGCTGGCATCTCAAGGTCTTCTCCAGCTTTCATTTCTCTGTAACTGTCTCCCTAATAAGGGAGACGCATTCCTTTCTCAAGGATAGAGGCAGGAGAGTAAAAGTAGAAAGTGAAAGTCATCCCAAGTTCCCCCTCCCCCCAGCAGAATGGCAGGCCCCAAAGTAGAATATATATAAGCAAGGAAAACACAGAGGTTTGGGGGACCTGACAGGTGGGGAAAAATCTAATAAAATATGGATGACACCCAATTGAGGGGAATTGACCTAACTTATTCTTCATCTAGAAATACTTCTTTCTTTTTTCCAGACCACTAACTGCCTTAACTTCTAAGTCCCTGTTGCCCATTCTCACCAGTGGAGTTAACAGTTTGTCCTTGCAGTAATACTTACTTCTACCCATTTGCACCCAAAACACATTTCTGTACCACATCTGCTATATTTTATTTTAAAAAGAAAAATATTTAGAGGCCATTTCTAGTAGCAAAATAGCCCTCCAATGCATCTTCAGATAATTGACATAAACTGTAATTGATAATACACTTCAAACTACTTGGCTCTTGCTAAGCCCCAACCTAATTCAATGTTAAGATCCAGCAAATGTCTTCTGCTGAAAATATCAGTTGGCCATTAACAATTACCTCAACAATCCAAATCTATTTATAACATTGTTATAGAAAACATCTGCTAAGGCTCTCCTAGGGCCTCTGTTGTAATGCTATAGATGAAGACATCTATTTGCAATTTATGTATTTGTATTTAATGTATTTGTATTTAATGTCTTATTTCATGCTTCTCCCAGCTAACCTGCTTTTTTTGCTGTGAGGTCTTGGCTGATTTAAGTATCTCTGCTGATCTTATAGAGCAGGGATCTTCAAACTTGGCCCTTTTATGACTTGTGGGCTTCAACTCCCAGAATTCCTCAGCCAGGCACGCTGGCTGAGGAATTCTGGGAGTTGAAGTCCACAAGTCATAAAAGGGCCAAGTTTGAAGACCCCTGTTATAGAGGAAGGAGGATTTGAACCAGAGTTTTCACGATGCCAGTTCAACCAAGCAGTACCTGTGTGTGTGTGTGTCTGTGTATGCACATGCACACGCAAATGGATTCATGAGACATAAACAGTACCTTGAATTGGGTCCCATCCCAACTGGCAACCCAGTGTAGCCCCTATAGTTTAGAGAACATTCTGCTGTATGGGTTTCCTCAGTGAGAAAGTGGGTGGACCAATTCTCTACTACAGGCATGTCAAACTGCCGGCCCGCAGGCCGGATGCGTCAGTCTGAAACCGCGCCCACCCCATTGCCGGCAATGGGGAAAAAGTCGCGATATGTCACGCGACGTCATGTGACGTCGTGAGTTTGACATGCCTGCTCTACTATCTGTAGCTTTCAATAATTGATTAGAGTAGCTCATACATTATTAGCATTCCTTCCTCTTCATTTCCCTGTTTATACACAGTCTTCTTCTGTTGGACTTGCTATTTCCATTAAAAATCATTTAAAAATAATACCTAATAAATTCTTAATAAATAAATTATTAACAAATACTTAATACTCTTCCCCACAAATGAATTTTCACTCCCTTTTCCTGGGTAGTAAGAGTATGAACCGATTAGTCATCAAATCTATAGAAGTATGCTTCATCAGAAATATGATTTCATAGTCAGGGACACATCAGCCAGGAAGCAACTCTGCTAAATTTCTTTCCATCTGTAGGATCTCCAGGAATTCAGAAGAAGCCAAGCTATTTCTAGGAAGGGGAGAGTTGGCAAAGGGAAGGATGAGCTAGAGGAGTTGCTTCAATGGAGTATATGTAACTGTTTTTCTTTAATAAAGTTAACAAGGAAATAGTTTGTGAGAGAAGGAACATTTCGTGGTCAATAACGTAGAACTTATAATTCCAAATGCTGTTTTATTATTCATATATGCATGTGCTTAAAAGAGAGTGAAGCAAAAACTGAACTTATTCATAGATTTATGAGAAATTATACATATATATATATATGCTCAGTGCAGCTCAAACTTTATTTTATTTGATTCAAACTTGCACAGCTTTCATATCCAGTTGCCTACGCCTTCAATGACTTCTGAATTGGAAGTGAATTTGTGTTTATTCAATACTGGTTTATCTCATGCCAGAACAGCTGTCTGAGGCTTCTTTATTTATTGCCTTCATATAATCCATCCAATATTGAACTTGCTTGCATTCTCTTTTGTCTTGCAAATAACAGTCATTTTTTTTCCCTTACTGCACTGAATCTTTTCGATTGCCAAAATTTACAGACGATGAACACTGTGGATAGTTTGCGATTAGTTAGTGATTATCTTATGCGCAAGATACAGATACTGCAAAAAGAGAAATATGAATCTCCTAAATTGTAAAATGTTGCTCCATGTAATATATGTTATGTATTTATTCACAAGCATAGCATTATGTTTATCGATCTTTAGTAAAGTAGAAAATTGCAGCACAGCCAATTTAGTGTTTCTTGGAAAAATGAAGAGGAAAGTGTTCATTGCTCAGCCATATGGAACTATATGAATAATCACCATGTTCATTTAAGTGACAGAGCTTGTGTCAAACCAATGAGCTAGACACACTCAAGTGTACAAGAAGTACAGTATAATCCACATGGCTGATATATTAAATATCCTATTACTATTTTGATGGGAATTGCAATTTTGGAAATAATTTGGTATCTCTTCTTTCTTCATTTGGTGCTTCCCATGGCTGATAGTTGGAATCACCAGAAGGAAAGAATAACAGAATAAGAATAATAGAATAACAGAAGGGACCTTGGAAGGGACCTTGGAGGTCTTCTAGTCCAACCTCCTACTCAGGTAGGAAACCCTACACCATTTCAGACAAATGGTTGTCCAATCTCTTCTTAAACACCTTCAGTGTTGGAGCACTCAAAAACGTTTGGAGGCAAGCCATTCCACTGATTAATTGTTCTAAGTGTCAGGAAATTTCTCCTTAGTTCTAGGTTGGTTCTCTCCTTGAATAGTTTCCATTAAGAAAGAGAAGGGTATGAAATACGATCTCCACTATATGACAGTGGCATCTTATCTGCTGGATTAAATCTATATAGTTTTCTATATTGAACTAAGTAGAAGTTGAAAAATGACCTTTTTCCAACCTGAGCCACGAGGAGATGTGTTTCCAGTGTATGAGGATTCCCAGATAATTTTCATTAAAGACAATAAAGATCTCACTGGCTTCGGAGGCCTCAGACTAAGAAAGAAGATGCTTTTCAGTCTAAATTGTTCATATAGGACAGTTAGTCTTTTGTTCTAACTATCCTTTGTATCAAACTCCACAGTTGACTGAAAGGGCAGGTGTGCAAAGGTGGAAGGGGCACCCCGATATGAATTGTACTGAACTAATTTTGCAGCAGGTTTCTGTCCCCAGCGGATAGCTCAAGACAGTAGGACTCCTGGCATGGACTTAGCAGCAAGATTGCTTTGGTATATTGAGATGTAGAGAGTAAGGAAGATGACTTTATTTATTAATTAATTAAATTTATATCCTGCTCATCTCTTACAATAGAGTAAAAACAAGGTAAAACATTAAAATATTAAAACCATAAATTTTAAGGAAAGATCTGTAAGAAAAGTTTTAACTTTTCCTTTGGAGTTAGGTTTCTAGTTTGGTCTGCCTAGTGTGATTCTGAATGGAGAGCTTTCCTTTCAGATAACTGCCCACTGAACTGGACAGTGCCAGTTAAATGCCTCAGATGAAATAAAATTGAGGCCAGGGCTGTTCAGCTTTGGCAAATTTAAGACCTGTGAACTTCCATTCCCAGAATTCCCTAGCCGGTCACGGTAGTTGAAGATTCTGGGAGCGGAAGTCCACAAGTCTTAAAGTTGCCAATGTTAGACACCCCTGATTTAGGCATTTATATGATGACTTATTCACTTGCAAGCGTGGGCAGGACTGAATTTCACACTGGCATATATGACTTGATTTCTCTAGGCTGGGCCCAAGAATTGCAAGTGTTAAATGCCTGCACAGATGTGAGACTGATATGTATAGCACTTAAAAAAAAAAAAAGAAACAAGAATTTTCCCTGATATATTAAACTAGACAAGAATAAAAGAGAACAGAGCCATCACATAATATCCCCCCCCCAAAAAAGCAACAGATTTCGGGGGGGGGATATTTTGCCTTTAAGAAGCAGCTGGCTTACCCACAGTTTCTAGTTAACCACATTTTCCACTTATGTTTCTAAAAGAAGAGTACCATTTGCAGCCCTTGAATCCATCCATCCTCTGATGTGATCTTCTGTTTCTCCCAGCCCTTAGAAAAGTCTTGGTTTGTATCTCTCCAAAATCACACATTCTTTCATTCTGAGATGCTTTCCATTGAAGACCATACTGTTGGTGCTTAACACTCATATTTATTCTCTGATGAATATATATATATTATCTAAATGCATACATTTTCTACAGGTTTCTGGATCTATATTATTAATGCAGTCTTAACTGTGTGAATATTTAAATCAGTTATTTTATCAGTTTATTTAGAGCCAGTTTAATCGAGAGGTTTAAGTCCCACCTTAACCATGAAAGCCAGCTGGATGGCTTTGGGCCAGTCACTCTCTCTCAGCCTAACCCACCTCACAAGGTTATTGTTGTGGGGAAAATAGGAGGAGGAAGGAGCATTGAGTGTGTTGGGCCAGTACTGTTTTTGCAAGCATCCCATTGCAGCTGTTAAGTCTAGGGTGTTTGCTAGGTAAATTGTTCCAGCCCTTTCAGACTTAAGCGGGCTGACAGGCCACAGGCCAGTCTTTCTCGGAAAAAGGAAAATGCCTGCAGTCTGGAGACAGATGAATCTGCAGGAAGGGAAGACCCAATAGCTAAAAATAAAGATTGTCTTCAAGGGCAATGTAAGTTAGTGACTGGCTGCCAAAGGTAGTTGAATTTCTTCCATTCAGATCTGTGCCGTATGGTCCTTGCATGGTTTTTTACTTAGCAGAACTGAAAAGACAGCAATGGTAAGATGGTAAGGAAGCCAGCTGGCATCTCTCCCCTGGATTTCCATGTATTTTTTTTATCCATCGAAACATCTAATTACCTGTCATAGTCATAATGCCCTTTTCCTACTTTCGACTAATTTGCTGGTTTCTCTACTGCCTGTAGAAGATTGCATTGTTTCATTGTGCAAAATTCTGAGTGGCCACGTCATAGTTCAGTCCCGTAAATCCCTATGAGTTGCCCATTTGGGAACTGAAGATGAAGTTGTGTTCTCCTACACAGCCTATAAGGGGAAGAGGAGGAGGTTCCAGCCATATGTTTCTTTCTTGCTTCTATGGAATGTGCAGAAGGACCTCCCAAGGATACCTCTGAACTTGAGCCATGGTGCAATTAGGGCTGGGCCAGATCCACAAATAACGAGGGCCCCATCTCAGCCACGGCAACTGAAGAGAGCTGTGGCAAAATGACACCTGACACTGTTTGCTGCAACTCCCAATTCTGTTTTTCTTTTTTACGAATTCGTAATCACAGGCCAAGAATGTTATGTTATCTCAGTTCCTTATTTCTAATTTTAAGCTGTTACTTTGTTCTATCATAGAATGCTACTTATCCCCCACATAAATGCGGTAGGGGCTATAGAGGTTGGTTTATTTTACTCCTGTGAGCATAGGACGTTGTGATTTCAGTGATTCAAAACATAATGGATAATGATTCAAAGAGGTGTGTGTCTGTGAATGAGAATATAGAAAGCTACAAATCTGTAAATTGTGCCCCTTCTCAGCAGCATCTGTCTAGGGCATGGGTGTCCAACTCGTCACGTGACGTGTCACGATTTGTTTTGGATTGCCAGAGCTGGGGTGGGCGTGGCCTCCGCATGATGCAACTGGCTCACAGGCCGGCAGTTTGACACCCCTGGTCTAGGGCAATATTACTCCACCTCAGCAACTTTAAGCTGTGTGAATTCTGAGAATTGAAGTCCACATGCCTTAAAGTTGCTGCGGTTGAGAAACATTGTTCTAAGTTCTCATCCCTTCACTGTGATGCTGGAAAATGAACCTGGAGCTGTCTACGTAGGAAACACATCTAACCTTCATACTTAATGATAAACTGGCTTGAGATACAATGGCCACGCCTTCCTTAACAACAACGGAGAAGACCATTTTCTCTCTTTCCATTTGGTGTTGATTGTTACATTCTAAAAGGCTAACTCGAGCTAAGGCATAAAAGTAAACCACCAACAAATGCAGTTTTCCTCTTCAAAGTAACAGCAAAGGGAGCACTGTAATAAGGAGGAAAAAATATTTTGGGGCACTCTTCAAGATCCCTGGGTAATTATTGACCAGAGCTATAATTTCTGCTTTTAAAGCAACTGTATAATTTTCAACATCTTTTTATATCTTGTGTAGACTCAACCAAAAGAGAAGGAGATGGCTGAATCCAGTACCTGGAAAGATTAACGTTTTGTACATGCTACCGATGGGACAACATTTTCATTTTGTACCTCTTTTGGACTTCCTTGGCTAGTCTAAAGAAAAGAAGAATTAGGGGAGACATGATAGCAGTATTCCAGTATTTGAGGGGCTGCCACAAAGAAGAGGGGGTCAGGTTATTCACCAAAGCACCAGAGGGCAGGACAAAAAACAATGGTTGGAAACTGATCAAAGAGAGAAGCAACCTGGAATTAAGGAGAAACTTCCTGACAGTGAGGACAATTAACCAGTGGAACAGTTTACCTTCAGAAATCGTGAGCAGTTCATCACACGAGATTTTTAAGAAGAGGCTAGACAGTCACTTGTCTGAGATGGTATAGGTTCTCCTGCTTGAGCAGGGGACTGGACTAGAAGACCTCCAAGGTCCCTTCCAGCTTCTATTCTATTCTATTCTATTCTATTCTATTCTATTCTATTCTATTCTATTCTATTCTATTCTATTCTATTCTATTCTATTCTATTCTATTCTATTCTATTCTATTCTATTCTATTCTATTCTATTCTATTCTAAGGTCAATGCTTTTAAATAATGTAGTGGATTCTGATGGCAGAATGAGGCAGCTGAAATTAAAATTTAGAACTTCAGTTTATTAAGCTGCCCCACATGCTTAAAACTTTTCACAGAAGGTGGCATATCTCATTCCCTGAAATGACCTGTGAATAAAGTGGTGATTACAAACAGCAGATATATTTTCTGTCTCTATACTTCCAATTCTTGGATGAATTTAGATTTAATCATCTATTCATTCCCTGGAAAGGAAAGATTCAGACGTGATTGACCCATGTTGTGCAATTCTCTTGGCCTTCCTTGCCTTTCTTATGCTTAGTTGGAAAGGAGAGAGAGGAAGTTTGAAATTTGGGTTAATAGGGAGAAAACCGGAGTACAGCTGTGACTAATTCTCTACTCAGAAGCAAACTTGGATTTGGATCTCTTGATCGGATAAAACCAGTGCCAATTAAAATATTGAAATCTTGTAGAAAAGTTAAAGGGTGACCAGATCCATCTGTCTAGGTGTATTTAGAATGCTGTGTCAAAAAATGATAATAAGAGGAAAGATTAGAGAGGCATTTACTCAGGGCTTGGATGCCCGGTGCTAAACCTATCCCAAAATATCTGATTTCAGATAGTCAATAGCAGCAAAGCTCTTTCCTAAATTCAGGCTTTCAAAGGCTACCAGAGAACATTCATTCTTTGTCCTTCACTCCATTCAGTCAGATTAATAACTCATCCAGCTTAGCTTCAGATTGATTTCCTTCCTATTCTTGAAAGAGAATAATAGGAACCAACTGGCAGCCCATTTCAAGACCTTGGTTTAAAGTGATTATTGCTGTCCAATAGTTAGGGGGTGATAACACTGCTGATTAATAGAATATTGCTTCAACCTGGGATAGTTTTCTTTTCCAAATATGGAAGATTGATGGCAGGAGAGGTGAACAAGCAAAGCTGTTCATTGTTCAGGAAAAAGCATGAAAGAAGCTAAAGCAATCTTTCCTATTGTGTATTAGCAACTGTTAGTTGTTTTTATTAAACCTTTATTTCAATGGATTGTACTGGGAAAGGCATACCATATCTGCCCAATTCCATTCATTTTACAAAATTTGTTAGAAATTAACCGACAATACGTTTTAAAGGTACAAATGTAATAAATGAATGTATTATACAGGTGTGAAATTCCTATGGGTCAATGTCTATTTTAGCTTAAATGGAAAATCGTAATTGTTTCAGGTCTCCAAAACATTTATAAGGCAAGATGTTGCATAAAACAAGTTGTTTAGGGCAAGGCTTTTCAACCAGTGGTACGGGTACCACCTGTGGTACATTGGCATCTGGCAGGTGGTACGCGACCATCCTAGAAAAGTGGTAGCAGGGGAGGGGAATGAGCTGAACCAGTGGCAGCATCGCACAAGCCTGAGCCAGAGATGGCTGGAGCTGCAGGGCTGTCAGGGCTCAGCGGAAGTGCCAGGATCAGCGCCAGTCTCCAGCTGGAGCTCTGCGCTGATCCTGCCGTTTCTGCTGAGCCCAGAAGAAACGCCGATCAGCTGGAATGTTGCAGCATCTCCAGGGTCTTGTGATTTACATTCAGATGCTTGGCAACTGATTCATATTTATGACGGTCACAGTGTCCCAGGGTCATGTGACGGTCACAGTGTCCCAGGGTCATGTGACCAAAACCTGCTGCAACCACCCAGCAGATGGGGGGGGGAATAAAAACCAAACACCCCCACCCCACCCCCGCTGCCAATCCTCAACAGAAATGCTCACAACAATGAAAACCTCGGACAAGAGGAAGAGCGCGGCCGGGCAGGCAGGCAGGTGTCTTGCTCGGCTGTGGCTTGGGGGGCACATTTTCCAGTGCCATTGTAACTTCGAATAGTCATTAAGTGAACTGTTGTAAGTAGAGGACTACCTGTACTTCATCTTTTTCCTTTTTTTTTTTTTGGTCATCAAGTTTTTGACACCTTGCTAGGTGACTGGTGGTACTCGGATGTTGCCATATCCTAAAAGTGGTACAAAGGATGAAAAGGTTGAAAAGCCCTGGTTTAGGGCAGAGCAGGGAAAGAAATTGGGGGACCCAGATTTGTTAAAACAGTAGAAATAGGTTTTATTATTTAGTTATTATATTTTTAAAACCCCATATTTATTATTTTAAAAGTAATTCAAGGTGGTGAACATACCAAATATCCCTTCTTCATTTTCCCTGACAACCCTGTGAGGTGGGTTAGGTTGAGAGAGAGTGACTGGTCCAAGGTCACCCAGCTGACTTTCATAACTATGGCCGGACTAGAATTCACAGTCTCCTGGTTTCTAGGCCAGCATCTTCATTACATGCAGATGACCTGACTTCAAAATATTCAGCTCTCCTTCCCAACCCCCCTTCAACGTTTGGTAAATCATGCCAGGTGAAAAGTTCTAGAAATGTTGAAAGTATCCAAAGTCTTAACAATATTTTGGTTAGGTTTGTTATACAGACATGTGGGTTATTATTGTTGTGCTTTTAGTCACAGTGAGTTTGTTTATTTTTCAAGGGTTGTTGATTGCTCTCATTTCTATTCTTGTATATATGTAAAATGGATCTGAGCCATCACAGCATCATGTGTGTGTGTGATTTGTGTGGTTGAGAGATGAGTAACATCTGTCTCATCAAGAGTGATTAAACTCATTTGAGGAGCCCTAGTTAGTGTGGCCAGAGGTGAATAATGTTAGGAATTGTGGATCAGTAACAGTTGGAGGATCACAAGTTCCCATTCATAGGTTAGGGAGAGACAGTGTATTAGTGGAACATCTTGTTCCTGGATACAAAACATCATTACTCTCAAAGCAGTGGTTTTCAAACTTAATAACAGACATAATAACAGAATAGCAGAGTTGGAAGGGACCTTGGAGGTCTTCTAGTCCAACCCCCTGCTCGAGCAGAAAGTGGTTGTCAGACAAATGGTTGTCCAATTTCTTCTTTAAAACCTCCAGTGTTGGAGCACCCACAACTTCTGGAAGCAAGTTGTTCCACTGATTAATTGTTCCAACTGTCAGAAAATTTCTCCTTAGTTCTAGTTTGCTTCTTTCCTTTAGTTAGTTTTCTTCCGTTGCTTTTTGTCCTGCCTTCACGTGCTTTGAAGAATAGGTTGACTTCCTCTTCTTTGTGGCTGCCCCTTAGATATTGACTGGGGAATTCTGGGAGTTGAGGTCCACAAATAATAATAATAATAACAACAACAACAACAATAACAATAATGAAGTAGGAAGGGACCTTGGAGCCTGCTTAGGCAGGAAACCCTATACTATTTCAGACAAATGGCTGTCCAGTCTCTTCTTAAAGACTTCCAGTGTTGGAGCATTCACCGCTTCTGGAGGCAGGTTGTTCCACTGGTTAATTGTTCTAACTGTCAGGAAGTTTCTCCTTAGTTCTAGGTTGCTTCTCTCCTTGATTAGTTTCTATCCATTGCTTCTTGTTCTGCCTTTAGGCGCTTTGGAGAATAGCTTGACTCCCTCTTCTTTGTGGCAACCCCTGAGATATTGGAACACTGCTATCATGTCACCCCTAGTCCTTCTTTTCATTAAACTAGACATACCCAATTCCAGCAACCGTTCCTTATATGTTTTAGCCTCCAGACCTCTAATCATCTTTGTTGTTCTTCTCTGTACTCTTTCTAGAGTCTCAGCATCTTTTTTACATCGTGGTGACCAAAACTGGATGCAGTATTCCAAGTGTGGCCTTACCAAGGCATTGTAAAGTGGTATTAATATTTCATGTGATCTTGATTCTATCTCTCTGTTAATTCAGCCTAGCACTGTGTTGCAGAGTTTGAAAACTACTGTTCTAGATTTAGACCTATTAAAATGATTGAAAGACAATGCTTGTCTCTGTTGGCGATTGATCCAGATCAACCCCCCCCCCTATATTTTGTATTGAACAAATACTAATTTACATGGAGTATGAGAAAAGAATAATGTGTGAAATGGGTACAAGTGTTTTGTTCAGGTTAGTTCTCAATACTGAAATGTTCAATCTGTGGTTAGTGATAGATGTGGTACTTCAACCCATCTGAATGGCCCCAGATGGCTGGAAGTGATAGGTATTGTGGTTGGAAATAGATGCTTTCATCCCCTCATGGTCTGGAAAAAGAGGACTTGCCTGAAGAGCTAGAATTTCAGTGGAAAAACCCAAGTTTTGTTCTGTTAAACTCATTTCATTGTAAAATTGGGCTTGATGTTTGAAATGAGATTGTATGAGCAGAACAGAGGTAAGGATCCTCCTAGGAGCACTCCTGCTTCTTCAATAGCATTCTTTCTCTTGGACTTAACAGCTGTGACTTTGCTAAACCCCTCCAACTGTGTCTGATAGCACTCATTGCTTCATAAAGTTGGATAATTTTCAGCCAGGATATTTACAACTTGGGAAACCTGTAGTGATGGAGAATCCGGCTGTACTGATGATTGTGATCTCAATATTTACGGCCAGAACATCTATATTTCTGAATGTGGGAAGAAGAAAATGTGTGCATTGCATTTGGTCTCCAAAATGCTTTTAGTGTGCTCCTCCCTAATGCCCTTTTCCAATATGGTATGAAATGTCCTAAGGTTTAGAGCAGCAGTCCCCAACCTTTTTGACACCAGAGACTGGTTTCGTGGAAGACAATTCTGGGGGGGCGGGGGCGAGGGGAGGAGCTTGTAACCTAGATCCCTTGCATCTGCAGTTTACAGTAGGGTTCATGCTCCTCTAAGAATCTAATGCCTGATAATCTGAGGTGGAGCTGAGGTGGTGATGCTAGCGCTGGGGAACGGCTGCAAACACAGACAAAGCTTTGCTCACCTCCAGCTGTGCGGCCTGGTTCCTAACATGCCATGGACCAGGATTGTTCCATGGATCAAGGGTTGGGGACATCTGTCTTTGTATAGAGACCATTTGCAGTTACAACGGTGATAAAGTAACTTTACAGCCAATCCTCACATTTATAACCTTCGCAAGTCTGTAAAGCAAAGAACAGCTTTGTAAGGTGAGGGGCCTGGGGGTTAAGTCCTTTGAAAAATGGCTAAAGGAACTGGGTATGTTTTGCTGAGAAGTCTAAGGGGAGAGAGAAAAGAGCAGTCTTCCAACATTTGAAGGTTGTCCCAGGGGAGAGGGTGTTGGTTTATTTTCCATAAAGAGTAGGCATGAAACGATGGCTGAGAGCTCACCCAGAGGGAGATGCAACCTGGAAATAAGGAGACACTTCCTCGTGTTGACAACTATCAAGCAGTGGAACAGCTTGCCTCACAGATTTGTGGGTGCGCCATTGCTAGATGTTTTCAAGAAAAGATTGGACAACCATTTGTCCATGATGATATGAAAACTCCTGCCTTGGACTGAGATTGGACTAAAAGACCTCCAAGATCTCTTCCAACTCTATGATTTTAAGATCATAAGCACAGTTGCAATTTCACTTATCAATCACTTTCCTTAATGATCAAGCTGCTTGTGGTCTCTAAATAAGAACTTCATATATTCTGCAAATATTTTCATAAGTACAATTTTCAAGATGGGCTGCTGCCATCCTGTACTTATTAAACTGATTTCTTGTTTAAGTGAAGAATCTTGCATATGTGTGTTAAATTTTGTTCTGTTAGTTTCAACTCATTTTTCTAAAGAATCAAGATTATTTTTGTTGCACATTTCAGCTATCGACAAATTGGATAGATATTCTTCACCTCTTCATCTCTCATTAAAAATGGATGTAATGACTATACCAGTCGTGATGTTGATAATGGCTAGAAAAGGCATAGAGGAAGGGGAAATATCTTTGGGCAGAGCTAGTGAGATAAAGACTAAGTTCTTCGTCTGGAACCAGAAATTCCCCAGTCTAATTCCTCAGATCCTACCCTGAAATGATTCAATGGGCATTTCTCTAAGTAAAAACCGAGAAATAAAATACATCCATTAAAAAAAAAAATAATCCATGGTCATCTATGTCCATTAGAACTTTACCGAAATGCTTTTACTTGCATCTTGGTAACAGTAATTTTGTGGGCAAGAATAGCAGTTGCTTGCAATACCCCACTTCCTTCTTCACTACAGTACAGCCAAATGGGGAAGAGGCCTGTTTATACCACTCAAATTGATTTCCTGTAAGTTCATTGCATCAGCTACTCTTTGCTGTTCCTTTAGCAGCAACCTGCCTTGTGAACAGCTTTGTTGCTTGCCCCAACTAACGGTTTCTGCTGAAGGAGCTTGCTTCATCAGCTCTTCTGTGACATGCAAGGAGGAGAGTAGGCTAACTCTTTGGTTTATGTGGTTGAGTTAAGTTCCTTTTCTGATGATCTCTGACGCTGGTGAAATCTTTGTTTCCCCTCTTTCCTTAACAGCTACACAATAGTTAGAAAGTTGCAGTTTCCAGGTGCCCATCAACAGTCTATATAGATAGGGTTTCCCAAATTTTGAGATCTACCTTACTTGAGTATAATATCTCTTTCTACATCACAGAAATGATGCCAACAGAGGCAGCAACTCTGGACAGCAGTTATGAAGAGATATAGGAAAGCCAGTTCTGTTCTAATATGTTGTTATTAGGGCCATTACCCCATAGTTGCAAAAACCTGGATGGGTAGCAAATTAGATCTTGGCTTTCATTTAGCAATCATCTTTTGCAGCTTAGATCTAGTGGTTCTATTATTACCATGGTACTCATGAGGAAAGGGAGCACAGATCCTGTAATAGAAAACAGGTATCGATATGCTTGTGGTAAAAAACTAAAACTAACACATTCCTCATAGCAATTATAGGAGTAATCTTTAAAATCTTTTTGGTGGAGCTGCCTTGACAGATGTTGCTTTTCCAAAGCAAGCCATTGGCACAGCAGGTCCAAAACTTCAAAGTGGGACACAAAGGAGTCAGATGGTTTCTTATGGTTTGAACAGACTCTTGGCAAGACATTGCACAAGAACATCACTTAGTTGTAAGAACAGATGCAATGCATTGGGCAATTATTACTGGAAACTGCCACTTATTGAATCTTAAGCATGAAAAGTTTCAGCATACATACATTTTTGGGAGATATCCCTGCCTTAAAAGAGAATAGCAAGAGCAAAGAAAAGACAGCAGAGGAACCTCTGAATTGTTCAGCATGGATCCTACAGAGAAGTTGTGCCGAACTAAATTCAGAAAGTGTTATACTTCAATTGAAAAAGAAATAACAGTGTTAAGAAAACTGTTTCAAAAAGGAAACTATTAGTAAATACCACCATCCTCTGATCCACTTGACTTTTGAGGCTATTGGTTTGACTTATTTATCAAAGGAGTTTGTGAATATGTTACATGCTCCTTGTACCACACACTTTTCACTTTTTAATCACTTTGCACATATAACACTATGCTATGAGATGCAGGTAGTCCTCAACTTACAACAGTTCATTTACGGACCATTCAAAGTTACAACGGCATTGAAAAAAGTAACTTATGACCATTTTTCACACAACCTTTGTAGCAGCCCCTTGATCATGTGACCAAAATTCAGTTGCCTGGCAACTGGTTCATATTTATGGCCATTGCTATGCCCCAAGGTCATGTGATCATCTTTTGCGACCTTCTGACAAGCAAAGCCAATGGGGAAGCCAGATTCACTTAACCGTGTTACTAACTTATCAACTGCAGTGTTTCACTTAACAACCGTGGCAACAACCGTGGCAAGAAAGGTCGTAAAATGGGGCAAAACTCACTTAACAAATGTCTCACTTAAAAACAGAAATTTTGGGCTCAATTGTGGTCATAAGTCGAGAACTACCTGTACATTGTATTATACTGTATAACAAGCACACTTTCTTAGGCACTTGCAGAACAAGACAGAGACAGATAAACAGCAGAAAGAAAAAGTGTTGAGTTTTTAATAATGTTTTTAGATGCAGAAAGACTGGATACAGAGACTAAAGGCACCTCAGCAGGAAGTCAAACATATGGAGTGAGAGTTAAAGAAAGTTAAAGTCATAGATTTGGGGAAAGAAATCACACAATAGAAAGGATCAGACAAGAAAGAGCAGACCATTTTTTTCAAATAGAGTAGAATAAATCTGAGTGTATTGCTATCTCTCACTCTAAGCCAGTGGCTCCCAACCTTTTCTATACCCCGCGCCCCTAGAATGCTTCTGATATATTCTCGCGCCCCTTACAAAAGTTTGAAATAACGGCAACGAATTATGCATAATACACTATAATTTTGAAACTTCGAAACCCACGTTTTCGCACCCCTTGGAATATCATCTTGTACGAGCACCCCCGGTTGGGAACCCCTGCTCTAAGCAAACCTGCCTAGATAAATTCTAATAGAAGAATGAGAAACAAACTGCAGTGCCGTGTTCCTAAGTATTCTGAGTTTCCAGAACTCATTGATCAGCAGCTCATGTCAAATTAACTCTTCTTTCCCAGTTTTGTCTTTCTTCTTCTTTAAGTAATCTTTAGTCCTCTCTTGTTCCCTCTATTCATTCACAGTTCCATTGGTTCCAAAACCAATTATTATGTTGTTGTTGTTTTAATTTAAAACAAAAGCATTTTCCCGAGGGAAAGGTTGTTTATAATTAATTCCAAGATCTTATTTCAAATTTACTTGTAATTTTCTAAAATCAAAGATTTAATCACACTTTTGCTTTTCTTTTTTTTTTAAAGTTCTTAAATTTGTAGTTAAAACTTTCTTTTGCTAAGGACTGAAGGAAACTGTCAAACGTGGTGTTGTCAGACTTGTCAATCTAAAAGTTTTCAGTAGTTGAAAAGCAGTTGATAAGCAATTTCTGGATGTGATTTAGAAAAGGAAGCATACAAACTCAATGTCCTTTTCAAAGGCACCAACCACATTTTGAGCAAGGGGGCCATTCCTTCATCTCCCAGGGTTCTGTGCCTGCCAGAGAAGCAACTGTTTGGAACACTTGGGGATGATCTCAAGTCTTCTCCTTGTCCAGAGAAAAATAATTGAAGAACCGGTCTACTTGCCTCTTCATTCTGCCTTGATCATTGGCTCTGCTTTTCATAGAACTGTCTGCAGTCCACCATTTCTTTCTCCTCCCAGAGTCAATTGGGGCTCATGCAGCCCTTCAGTAAATTATTAAGTAAATAAAAGTTGAAGAATAAAAATATGCAAATTTAGAAAAAACATAACTATTCTTGGACTTCTGGAAAGCAATGGTGAACTGAAGACTTTACTTTTAGCAGAATTGATGACTGTAGTGGAAAATGGAGCTGGTGAGTGAATTAGATCCCCAGAGTCCTCTCCAGATGAAGAAGAGGACTTAGGATCACCCATAATGTTCCTCACAGATGCTGTCTCTGATGAGACCAGCTGTCTCTAGCAGATTTTAGATTTTAGAGCTCTGGCAGCAAGAACAGTCAGTTTTGCCCAAGCCATAGTTTCTTTGAGTTTCATTACATTGGGTGATTTCCCTTCAACCTGCAGCAAAAGAAGCTTTATGTAAGTTTAAAACTTAAAAGAAAAATCTTTTATTTGGAAATAAGCAATAAAAGTTGATTAGAATGTTGATTTTGGAAAGCTTTTAAATGGCATAAGGGACCAGATGAACTGGAAGTAAGATTTGAAAAACGTAAGGAATAGTTCCTGTAGTTTGTTTAAAATCTTACTAAAATGTATGAAAATGCTGAGTTTAAGTGTAAAAAAAATCTCTCCCTGGGAAAATGTGCTGAATGAAAGAAAAACATGATAACAGGAGACCTTGAAGGCTGGTTACCAAAGGCAACCAGAAAAATTAAAGATTATAATTAAAGGAGAAGGCCACTAATATAGAATGGAAAAATTATTTTAACTCTGGAAGAATTCAAAGATATTTGGCAACCATGTACCCAGAACTTTCTCTTTAGAGGATCATATAATAATAATTTTTACTGAAAATTGAAAATACAAAGAGAAAATTATTGGGGGGAAGCAAAACCTAAACTATTCTTTATAATTAGTTTTGGGAGAGAAACAGGGCAGAGAACAAGTGAGACAATCCTATCATTAGATCAACTGAAACTGCACATATAAGCATACAATTTAACCAAATGCTCTTTGAGAATTTTCCCACTTTGGTGCTATTTTGTCTTTCTCCCTCTATCTTTTTTCCTAATACTTCTTGGAGGAGGAAGACAGGACAATCGCAAAAGGCAGATGATGTCGTTTAGATATTGGGGAAAGTTCCATCATGAGGACAGAGTGGTTGTTCAACAGTAGTTTTAATTTAAAGAATGCCGTTCCCATCCTTACTTTTTGTATTCCTTCTCTAAGTATGACTAACCCTGTACTTTCCATGAAATAGAAAAACTTTGCCACACATTTTTAAAATCTCTTCTTCCTCCCCCCCCCCCCATTTTTCTTTTCCAGCTGCAGAAGACAGGATATTGAGGATTAGCTGGCACAGGAAATCAGGTCGAAGTCCACTTCAGACTCTTTACAAGGATGACCAGGTAAAGCAAAGTGGTTGTATATGAAGAAAGAGAACAGGCAATGAATGTGACACTGGGCGGCTTTCAGTGCAATGAAATATAAATATAAAATGCAATTATAAATATGATGTATAAATATTAATCAAGGAGAGAAGCAACCTAGAACTAAGGAGAAACTTCCTGACAGTTAGAACAATTAACCAGTGGAACAACCTGCCTCCAGAAGCGGTAAATGCTCCAACACTGGAAGTTTTTAAGAAGAGACTGGACAGTCATTTGTCTGAAATGGTATAGGGTTTCCTGCCTGAGCAGGGGGTTGGACTAGATGACCTCCAAGGTCCCTTCCAACTTTTTTATTTATTATTATTATTATTATTATTATTATTATTATTGTTGTTGTTGTTGTTGTTGTTGTTATTGTTATTGTTATTATTGTTATTATTATTATTATTAATGTTATCCATTTAGTTGTGTCCGACTCTTAGAGATTCTATGGGCCAGGTCTCTCCACATCTCCCAAACTTCTTTAACTTGTTCTGTGCTCTGGCTGATGTCAGCTTTCATTGGTGAATGATAAATAGAGAGACAATTAATAGCTGAAGAAAACTCTTTGCATGCAGAGAATGTGACCTTCCTCCCCACCTCAGCAATTGCTATAAAGTTGTGTAGACCGTTCTGTGAATGGGAAGTTTGGACCCTGCCCACAGCTTTCACATACAAGTATTTTATTTGTAAAGTTTTTTGAGAGCCAAATAGGGTAGGTTTTCTCCACCTAATTTGGAAATGCAGGATAATCCCTGTGAGTGAAAGTAAGCCGTCTGCCACTGAATTCCTCATATCCTTTTCCTTATCCTTTTGGCTGTGCAGATGTAAGAAAATAATCGGGACACACACAAAAAAAAGCATGGAGGCCAAGTTGCTAATCCAGTCAGTACCTTTTGAGAACTGGCATATAGTAAGAAGGGATGTCAGCATCTCTTTTTTAATACCTGCCAAACCATCTATTATATTGCTAAGTGATGTTGATAACCTAGGCCTAGAATGAGTTGAGTTGTCTGGAATGCCAATTTTTTGTTTTAGAAATTGAATCATTCCAGATCCGTTCTACTTGTCATTTTTTTTACAATCCAAAATTGGGGGATACTAACTCTCTCTGTCTCAGAAATAAGAGCTGGTTATAACTGAGAACTGAGAAAATGACTAAATGAACACCCACAGAGAGGAGTAATATATCCAGAATAACAAACTTGTCTACATATATATAGAATATTGCAAATGCAAATGTTTATCTAATTTGCCAACTTTAAGAGGTTTACTTTAGAACTGTGAACTCAACCCTAAAAAAATTGCCCTGCTAGGCATCTTAAAAATCTACTGGATACTGCAGCCGCCTACAAACAGAAAAAGCATATTGTGCCTCCTGAAATTCTCCAGAGGCTCCTACTATGAAGTGCTTGTGGGTCTCAGAGCTCTATTGGTAGTTTGACATGAATTCTGCCTAATAGGATTTCATCATGAAAGTTGGGAATCCTGACCTGATGTAAAACAAAGTATGGCATCAGTGAATAACAATCTGCAACACCTTGTATAGATCTTTAGGTTCACTAAACCATGGTGAATACAAATAGAACTTCAAATAAACTTTTTGTGCAATAGCATAACAGGTGGATATTACTTCGATGGGAGACTGCCGGGTGCTCCCAGGGCAGTAAGCTATATTGGGGAGCAGAAAAAAAAATCATCTGAAAGAAAGAGAGGGCAAACCACTTTCATATGCTGCCAAGAAAACTACATGGACCTCTCTGCGAAGTAACTTGAAAAGCAGAAATATCTCATATTCAGTGTCTAAAAAGCGATAAAATATGGGGGGGGGAAATGAAGGAATAATAAAAACAATAAGATCCTATGACACTTCCAAGAATGAAATACATAATCCTGAGATAATGTAGGAAAAGGATTAGATAAAATAATCCCCGTGACACCTCTCTGAATACCTGCCCATCTTCCTACCTTGCCTTCCTTCCTTTTTAAGACTCTTTTAATGAGAAGTAATGATTTGAATAGGCGGGTTGCAAAGCAGTGAACCAAACTTTAGCATAATCTTTACTTCCAGCAATGCTGTTGAAAAGTCTTCAGATTTCTATGAAAAAATAAAATGGCGGATAACCATTTCTCAGTTCTTTAGTTATAAGTGTGCCCATCTGCTTTTGGGGGGGGGGAGTGGAGGGAGGGAGTATTCTAGAGAGTTGGGGGTTGGGCTGGCAGGCAAATCTTACCTGTTTGCCTTCTAGTGAAAAGCTGTTTTGTAATTGGCTGCAGCCATTGTCTTATAAAAAGAATGTGCCCCGCCACCAAAAGTCATTGAACGAGAGGGCACATATCACGTGTGCTCCGCATCTTAAATGTGCCCACCCACCCCTGACCTAAGCGTGTGTGCATCCAAATAAGTGTATTTATGAAGTTTATGGCATACTAAATGTGCTCATCTGTCTCTATGAATATAACACAGACGGTGTAAACAGCTTGCTGAAAGGAGAGCTTTATATATATTTAGTCAAACTGCAAATAAGCACCTTGTTTTAACTATAATTAGGAGGAAGGGAAAAGGTTTTGCCCCTATAAACAGATGCTGCTTTATGCTTTTATAAGGAAAGTTCAAAAGATATCCGAAGTCCATACGTGGATAGTATCTTTCCTAGAACCAAAATGTTGCAAAAGGCCCTAGAGGTTTCAGGGATTTTTCTGAACTTTTCATTAGGTGAAGTGCTACAAAATGTCAGACAGACAGGCAAGAATTTTTTTTTTTTTAAAAAAAGACGTCCACCATTAGCCAGAAGTTACAGGAAATCAAGAACAAACTCCAAGAAAGAAAGGTATTTCCTGATTTTGTCGTGAGTCATACCTTCAAGAGCCAAGCTGAAATCCCTGGTGACCTGAGGCACCCTTTTCTCCTAGGAAAGGTCTCCAATTATGGGAAGAAATGAAACTTGGAATAGCCAAGGGCAAATCATGGAGATAGACCTACATTTACATTATTTTGGTTCAAGAGTATTTTGCTCCGGCTAAGAGCACTCAGCTGGACATTTGGTGTAGGCCTTGATGCCCCTCCATACTAAACTAATGCATTTTAACATTATTCATATCTATCATTCCGTATCACTAAAACAAAATCAGAGATGATGGGGGAAAGGAAAGAAGCAATGGAGTCCTTCATTCAGAGGACATACCGATGTTATTTGGAAACCTTGAAAGAGCTGATGACAAATAGTATGGGAGTATTTCCATTCGGAATCCACATTTTGATGGATAGGTAAATTTTGGATTTATACCCTTCTCCTCAGTGTAGACAGATACATTCAATTGAAATATCAATCATAGAAGCAATTAAGTTCAAAATAAAATGGAACATGTTTAGACCCTTACCTTTTCCCCTCACTGTTGCTGCTCCTTAACAGCATTTCTGACTGAAAATGAGACACAGTATAGGAAAATTGGTTAAGTAATCTGCTCTCTAAACTGGTCCTTCCCAGTCTGATGACCTAGAGTATGTGGGCTCCAAATCTCAGATTTTGACTTTCTAGTTGGGAATTCTGAGTTTATAGTCATGTTCCACCTGAAAGGACCCCCAGGTTTACCCAGTTTTTACTTTCTGTTAACTTTTAATTCCTCACTATTAAAGGGTAAGAGCACCACTTTAAGGATCAATTATAACCAATGTTAAGACTACTGATGAATCTTAAAGGCGTCCAGAGATATCAGCTCCTTTGTATAGGTATTGGCAGCATGTAGGGGAGAGTATTATTGGGATCTAACGAAAGGAGCTTGGCACATAGCATGAAGTGACTCCTGTTCCTCCTTATGTCCTTGTCTTATGTCTCCTCAGCTTGAGCAATCTTCCCTGCAGGCAACTCATCAGCACAGGAGGGAGCTGCTAAGCAGTATGTGCCATCGTTATACCCGCAAGCGACGCCTCCTAACTCCAGATGACTTGCGGCACCTGGTGGTGGATGATGTTCATGAGCTGCTCTACTGCTATGTCCCCAAGGTGGCTTGCACTAATTGGAAGAGGGTCTTGATGGTCTTGACAGGGCAGGGCAAGTACCAGGACCCCCTGGAAATCCCAGCACATGAAGCTCATGTACCTGCCAACCTTCGCACTCTCTCCGAGTACAGCACTCCTGAGATCAACTACCGCTTGCGCAACTACCTCAAGTTCATCTTTGTACGGGAGCCTCTGGAACGGCTGGTCTCAGCCTACCGGAACAAATTCACCCGTAGCTACAACACGGCATTCCATAAGCGCTACGGGACCAAGATAATCCGGCGGCACCGTCAGGACCCTAGCAGCGAGGCCCTGGAAAGTGGCCATGACGTGCGTTTTGAGGAGTTTGTGTACTATCTGTTGGATCCAAAGACCCAGCGTGAGGAGCCTTTCAACGAGCATTGGGAGCGAGTGCACTCCCTTTGCCATCCATGCATTGTCCACTATGATATCATTGGCAAGTATGAGACCTTGACTGACGATGCCAACTATATCTTGCAATTGGTTGGGGCTGATGCAGGCATCAAGTTCCCCTCCTCTTCTAAGACCATCAGAACCAACAATAACCTGACTGCAAAGTTCTTCAAGAATATCAGCCCCTTCTACCAAAGAAGATTATTTAATTTATACAAGATGGATTACTTGCTCTTCAATTACACCATCCCTTCTTATTTACATCTACGATGAGGCTGGTGACAGGCCCTTTCCTTGTCGTTTCTGCTGTCAACCAACAGACATGGATATGAGATGCTTACAGTTCTACCTATGCCCATTTTTTGTTTATGTTTGATCAGCACACAGAGTTCTCTCCATATTTTGTTCCTGTTTCAGTAGACAGAATCTACGATGGTTTGTCTATCCTTCCTCCTGTTCTTAACCAAACACCATTTGTTTCTGGGAAGCACTGGAACTATGTCCTTTTGTCAGGAGGTGGGAGAATCTGTGTGGAAGTAGGAGACATAATAAAATGTGCATGCATTTAATGCGTTCAGTTATAATCCCCTCGCACCTCTCTCCTCCACACTGATGGAGGAAAGGGGAATATGAGCCAGAAGTATCTAATTGCAAACAGAGGCAGAATTGTCTATGAGATAAGAGTCTTCTGTGTCTCTCCCTTTTACCATCCTTGCAGCTGGTGTTTCAGAGAACTGTATTTTCTTGGAAACACCCCCCCCCCCCTGCATTTTCCCATCAAGTTCTGCTGCCATGCAGATTCCATCAATTTGCACTGGAGTGACGCTTAGTGGATTGCCCACTTGTCTGTGCAGATTTGTCTGTGTGAGAAGATCTTGACCAAAAGAAATATTTAATTATTTGCCTTGGCTTTCTTTTCATGTGAATATGTTTTGGGTATGTGCAAAAATTATTGTGGTTCCTGTTTTATGTAGGCCTAATCAAACTATGCTCCAGAATCAAGCTCTTCAGTTTAATTAGTGGACCCTCATTCAGATGGGAGAAATGAACTCCCGTAGAACTGTATTTTTTGTAGGTGATACCAAAGACACTGGGAGGACAGCAGACTTGGTCAGTGTCCACTTGACTAGAATTCTTATATATGAAACTGGATCTCAGAGAGAGTTTTAAGAAGAGAACCGATCGTTCTTCTGGAACAGGCATTCCCCAGATATGTTTGATCAAAACCTATCTTCTCTTACCAATATGACAGCACTCATGGGTGATAATGGGAATCTGGCACATTTGTAGAGCATTGAGTTGTGAAAGCTGAACAGAGCATTGATCAGAGGTTCTGCTGTGCCTTTAAACAGTATCCCCCAGAAGACATATCTTGAGTTAATCATTAACAGTGCCTTTTTTTGTAGAGCATTGCTATATTGTCTCAGTCATGTTTTCTGTCTAAAATAGCTGTCTCCTTTTTCTAAGCGGCAGCATCTGTTTTACTGTAGAAATCAGGGTATGGCTTCGGAGACAGAGATTGCATGTGGAATTGGGCTGGACAGAGAGAAACAGAAATTTAACTGGTAAAATTGGAGGGTTGTACTTGAAGCAACAATCCTAGAAGACCACATTTAATTCAGTCCACCTGGACAGCTTTGCTTAAGTTGGCATTTTTGTCTCCACATAGTTACATTTCTATGTATACCAAAATATATGCCCTCATTTATGTAAATTGGTTGGAAGTGGAGTTATTGTACAACAGCATCCCCCAACCTAGTGCCTTCTGGATGTGTTGGATCTTAACACCCATAAGTCCCACTAAGCATGTTCAGACTGTCTGGGAATCGGGGGAATTCAAATCTAAGGCAATACGCTACCGAATGTACTTGTTTGCATGAAGTATATAGGGCATACATATTAAAGACATCATGATTTGGTTCTGCTGATTCCTGCTGTATGAATGTGGCATTTCCACCCTGTAGTTACTTGCTTTTATTAGAATTAATTCCCAAGAGAGGATTGAATAGTTCAGAGTTTGAATTAGTCAGTTTACCTGTACAGCACCCAGTATCAATCCAAACTTTAATTTTAGGTAGCTTAGATTCTGACCATAGCTTTTTCTTACGATGAGACATTTGGCAATAAGATTGAGTGTTCTTATGGGTGGAATGAAATGAGGGCAACTGTTCGAAGTTACCCAAGGTACTTTGTGATTAATTCAGAATTCAAATTCACATCTGTCTCCAATTGTCAGCTTTGCAAAATAGGCCAGACTGGAAACACACTCAGATGAATTAGATCTGACTGGAAGCACACTCAGATGAATAAGATTACATTAACAGAATCTTGTAAGTCTGAAAATACCTCTCTCTCCCCCATCTTTATAATCCAAGGAGGGTCCCTTCTGAGATGTTTGCCTCATACTCATTCCTTCTGCTGATTCAGCTGTCTCTTATCTAACTGTTGCCTAGTCTGCTGCTCTTTCTCCTGTCTCCAAAGTCATCATGCATACCATTGCACCAAGTTTGCAATCTCTGGGATATGTAGCTAGCTCATTGGCTGGGAATTCTGCATGTTTGATCCCAGCATATAGGAAAGGCACCAGCTTGGGAAGGGTGTTATTTACTTTGCAAGTATGTAATTACTATACACTAACATGTAACCAGTGATGCTATCTGCTCTTTGGTTTGCAACTTTCCCATTGCTTTAATTATATTTAAAATACCAATGAATTAGAAATCCATATTATTTAAAAATTGAACTAGGCAATTATAGTAATCTCCTCAAAAGATTGTCTAAAAGCAGCAGGAATAAAACTTAAATGTGTGCCAATATACAAAATTCAGTGATCAGTGAAATATGAGCAGAAAACCTTGTTACCTAGTGATTAAACTTACTTTTAAAAATAAACATAGCTAGGACTATTATGTTATTTAGATAAAAATTCCATTGGCATATTTACTTCTAGTAAATTGGTATTTATTCTTGTTCTGGACACATGGTTCTGCTAAAGTGAACAGATCCACCCAAAATTATTTCCATTGGTGAAGTAGCCTGCAATCTTCTCTCTTCCTCCCTGGGAAATCATACTGAAGTGAATAGCATTTACCTTTGAGTAAGGCAACTATAAGATTATGCTGTTGGACATAGGAAAAAAACAGCAGGACCTGTATATGCTCAGG
Source organism: Azemiops feae (assembly GCA_023970755.1). Taxonomy (NCBI): domain Eukaryota; kingdom Metazoa; phylum Chordata; class Lepidosauria; order Squamata; family Viperidae; genus Azemiops; species Azemiops feae. Next base: position 646,639 of record JALGBA010004089.1, on the reverse strand, counting down.
AACATTGCAGATTTTTTTTTATGACTAGCTTGTGATTTGGTTTATTTGTTTGTTTTTTAAATCCAACATTTTTGTTTTTCTCAGTGGTAGCTTATCAGTTATTTTTTAACTTGTGAAGATAAAATGCAATGGGCAATTGAGAATCATATTCATCACTGAAATCCTAGCAGAAAAACAGAATACAAATGTAATAAGACATAACAATAGTATAATCAGGGGAAACAGTTAACATGCAGAATATAAATATAAACTGCATCAGGAACATCAAATAATTTTAACAAGACAAATGTGTTAAGTAAGTGACTCTCTAAAACAGACATGTCAAACTCGCGACATCATGTGACGTCGCGCAACATATCGGGACAGTTGCCGGCAATGGGGTGGGCGTGGCTTCCGCGTGACGCATCCGGCCCGTGGGCCGGCAGTTTGACACCCCTGCTCTAAAAACACACAAACCACCAAGAATCATCACTGATTGAAAGCCATCATTGCAGATGAGGCCTAGCTGCTTCACCACCAAACATTTGACATTAATGGAAGGACAGTGAAACTTCAGATATTGGTCTCAGATGTTCAGACAGGTTATGTCCTGATTTATGTGTTTTAGCTGAAGTTTATAGGTAGTAATTGAACCAATATTATCAGAAAAATGACATGAAATCATAAGAGACGGTTAGTTTATGCATTTTTGTCCTGTAAGCAACAGGCTGTTTCTATCATATGCATTGAATTAGGTTGAATTAGAAAATTGAATTAGAAAGTGATTAGGGTTTGTTTAATACCCTTGAGCCAATACTGATTCCTGCCAAGTGGCTTGTCAAGTCCCTGCAGTTTTCTTGGCATGATTTTTTCCCCCAGAAGTGATTTGCCATTGCCTCTTTCCTGAGGCCGAGAGAGAAAGTGACAGGCCCAATGCCACCCAGCTGCCTTAGTGCCTAAGGCAGGACAAGAATTCCCAGTCTTCAGGTTTCTAGCCTGGTGCCTTTAACCACAATCTCACAAACTGATTCAGACGGGAGATACCCATTTCAAGTGGGATGTAGTTGATTTCAAATTTGGGGTGGCTTTTTCAATAATTTTGGAAATGGTTCAAGCCTGAAATGTTTATAGACTGAAGAAAACAGTCTTATTTCTGCATGTGAATCAGTTGTTTGTTCTGCAAGTAAAATGATTCAAACAACAAAACCATTCAAATTAAAAATACGCAATCCTACTGCAAGTACATCTGCACGTTCCCGCCCAATGAAAAATAGAGGTAATGAAAATGCAAAAAAAAAGGGGGGGGGATGAGAAAAGAAAAAGCCACATCCTGTGGTAATAACATTCACATGCTTATTCTGAAAGAAATTGTAAAAGCTCAGAGAAGTTTACTGGTTATATTTATGGGATGAACTGAACTGAACTGAACTGAACTCCTGAACTGAAAACTAATCTAGGAACCTTGCACGTGAGATTTTAGAGTTCCATTTCTAATGAGATTGCATAAATCATGACTAACTTTGGGCAAGCATGCCCTGTGAAGGCAACCAAATTTTGAATGTGCATGGGGGATGGCATTATTTATTTTGTTGCTAAGATTTCTCTACCCTTCATTCAGACTGCGGCTAAGAAGTGTATAGGATCATGGTCAAACACATGAATATTTCATTCAAAAAAAGTAAACAAAATCTGTTAAAGTAAACATCCCTCCCTGCACCATTATCCAAATACTTTGAGTTTTCCCAAGAATCCCATCAAGTAGAGGATTCTCATAACAGGTCAGGTCCCCCCATTCCTCCATCCACCCGATTCCCCCACCTGGAGTTATATGCAATTTGATATAGATCCTTATCAAGTTCAGGTAGACAAAGCAAGCTCACTCTCAAAACACAGTCTGGGCTTTGTTCCCAGATTTGGTCATGCAAAGCTCATGCAGCTTGGCCGGAAAAGCAGGATAGATTTGGACCATACAGGCAAGGCAGGAGCATTTTCAAAATTTCTTTTGGGGGGCTGTGCCTGCCCAAATCCACAATAGGCAGTGGAGGTATTGCAAAGTTTGGGAAAGCCTGGAATATGTAAATGAAAAAGTAATATTAAGAGTAAATTTCAGTACTTCCTTTTCTGCCTGCCTGCCACAAGGGTTAAAATCTCATGCCCAAAGGTTTTTGCCACAACAAATTTTAACTGATTGGCACAATATTCTTGTTGTAATTATGATGTAGGATATCTACATTCACAAAGGTAATTGTCAGTCATAAACAAAGGATAAACAAAGTTTAGAAACGAATGATAGCATCATCCATAGTAGTGCCATCCACCAGTGACAGGTCCAAACTTAACCCCCTCCCCCCCAAAAAAAATGTGCTATCCCACAACAAGGTTTTCACAAGCTTGTGGAAACTCATCAGGGAAATGGAGGGCTGTGTCCAGGAGGACAAGCTGTTCTCCATTGGAAAGGCTCAACTACAGGGTCTCTGCTGCTGGAAATATTCTACATTAAGGCATATACAGAAACACACACACACACTAGAGAAGCCAATCTATCATGTGTCACTTGTCATTGTTCTTGGCATGTAGCAGTCGATTGGTGCTCCTCTTGGCTTGGAAAGGCAGGGGTCGGAAGAGCAATTTCTCCCCTCTTTGCAGCTCACCAGTGGAAGGAGCCCCAAAGTCCAGATTTCTTTCTTCCCTTAGTTCCACTAAGGCCTAGATATCCATTTGTGTTAGAAGTGAAAAGAAACTATACATTCCAGGGTTTCTCCCAGTGGCTCTGATTCTTTTGTGAGGGGCTCTTTCTTTCAAGCCTTGGGCTCCTTTTTCTTTCTGAATATTGCATTAGCTTCGTTATTTATTAAAATTATTTATGTGTTAGATTATATCCACCTTTTCCTGCCGGAGCTCAAGGTGGGGTACTTTAGGCACTCCATAGCCATGCCAAAATCCAAAGTCACAATTTTCTGTCTCTTTGCTACCATCCAGCGGTCTTATAAATTACTGCAGCTCAGATTTGGTATGCCCTCCATAGGTAGCATTTTCCTTTCCTCTCCTCTTCTTTCCCTTCAACAACGCCTCTGTGGGTAGGTTGGGCTGAAAGAGCATGAGTGATCTAAATCTTACATGACTGACAGTAGACTTGAACCTGGATCTTCCTTACCCCAGAGTAACATCTTGATTCCTTTGTTGGTCTTTAAAGCCTTCCCAAAGCTCTTCTTCTGTTTCCAGGCAAGGCTGTTACCACACAATAACCTTCCCTCAGTGGTGGAACTTTATAGGCCATCCAGATGTCATCATTTTCCACTTGTAATTTAATTTTACCTTTCTTTTTGCTGTTCTCTTACCACACACACACACACACACACATTTGTTAAGGATGGAAGAATGGAGTAATTATTTGGTGCCTTTTGACTTGTCCATCTGGAAACATGCTTTTACTGCTATAGTTTTTACAGGAGTTTTTTGCTCAATACTCCTACAGTTAAATATAATTTCTGGTACTTATAATACTTAGAAACCATATAGAGCTATAAGGACATCTTAAGGTCAGAGTGATGAACTGCAGCCATTTTAAAGAGGAATGTAATAGTTCTTTATGCAGCAAGATGCCAATTCTTTTTCTTAAATGTTTTGCTTTTTGCACATCGCCTGATGAAGAGTTCTGGAGAACGTGAAAGCTTGCAAAAATATTTGTGTTAATTTTATTTAATCCTAATAAATATCTTACCTAATAAATATCTTAATGGATTTGGGTTCTTTTTTTCTTTCTTAAATTGACCAACTCTTTTTTTAGTTATATGTTTATTTGTTAATGTGATTTACTACATTGTAATTACAGGTTCATTCTCTGCTAGATTCCTTTCCAGTATTGAAACTGACTGGGAAGTCTCACCATTTCCACTTGACAAGCCAGCAAACATTTCTAGGAGAGTCATTATTGGATGATAGCATGTCATAACAACACATTTCAACAAGACTTTTTAAAAAAACAAAATGTGGGATGCTTGCTATTTGGATTGTGTGGTATTCTCAATTCCATTCAGGAGGGATCCTTTGAAAAGTGTGGGGCTATGGGATCCTGGAAACTCAGGCATCTGCTTTCTTGAATCACAAAGAAATGCTGCACTAATGCACCCATATATTCAAACCAGCTTTTCCAAACTTAATCCAAAGCACTGCACACCCCTACTTGCTTTACAGATGAACGGGATCACTCTAGAAAAAACAGGGAAAACATAGGCAATATCTTGTCCAGTATTACCAATCTTGCTGAACATTTACCTCCAACACACGTACATGTAGGGACTATCATTGAAAGGGGAAATAATTCATGTTGCCGTTTGGCTGCTTCAACCAGTTTTCTCCAATATGACATCTTCCAGATGTGATGAGACTGCATCTCATTGAATTTTCAGATAACCTGCTTGTACTAGCTGGCAATATTAAGAACTATTGTAATTTCATCACATCTAGAGTGGGTCAGATTAGGGAGGACTATTTTAGATGTTTCATTTAGGACAAAGAGATGCAACAAAACTGTGCAGCTTTGAATTCAGAGGGAAAAGATGCTTCGCATAGCATTTTTGGGTGGCTCTTTGGAAAACTTACATGTTTTCCGGGATGATGCTCCATAACTCTTTTTTTTTTTGGTCTGTTTTTGCCACTGGTGGAGGAGTTTGGTTACTGTTCTCTCTAGTTGAGATTATATTTTGGGTTTTATTGTTGATTGTATTATTTTGTATATGCTCTGCGAACCTACCCAGAGGTTAGGTTGGCAAAGCATATACAAGGGTTGGGTGGCCTAGAAACATTATAATACATTTAATTAATAATCAGCCCCCTAACTGAAATTCCTCCCTCTCAATATGGAAGCAGTGTGATTGATGATCATCAATGGTGCATGCTGAAGTTGAAAATAAATGAAAACTCTACTGTCCTAAAGAAAGTTTAAATCGTTAACGACAATAACAATCTCCCAACAGAAAAATATTATAGCACCCCTATTATTTATGCAATGAGCACTGGCCATGGTGTACAAATGCAAAAACCCATGATGGTCCATCCACCCCCCACCCCCTTCCTAGATATGCTGAGAATCTCCCACGACACCAGAAAGATTGCTCATGCTTTGTTCTAGAGAACTGAGATTTAATAAACAAAAGTTTCTTTTTACAGATTTTTGATCATGGAGCAAAATGCATTTAAAGCAATTTAGCACAGAATAAGGATATGCAAATATAAGTAGATTTCTGAAAGTTTTGAAACAGAACAACATTCTGTTTCTGACTTGTTATAACAAAAGGATCAGCAAAATGAATCTTTAAATGTAGGAAAGAATTGGAAGCTCAGTTCAGAACTGGCATTCCAAACCCATATGTAAGTTAATGCTCTAAGGGCATTTGTGCCAATCACACCTAATATGGATTGTGTATTCTGGAAATGTAGTTTTTAAAAATATTAGCAAATACCTATTCTAAGATAACGTGGTGTAGGAGAAGTCAAATACTCTGACAGAATGACTGAAATAGATTTATAGATTAACGTAAATCTTATTTGACCTTTCCCCCCTAATCCCTCTGTAGTATCTTGTTATTTTGCTCATTAAGTTTATGGTATAGCAGCTGTAATGTTGTTTAGCAAAACTGTAAAACTGAAGCATTGAACCTTATTTTTATTTATTTTTATTTATTAAAAGTATGTGCTGTCCATTTCACCCTCAACAGACTTCCGTGTGCCTGTTGATCAAATTGGCAGCATCCTGCATACCTGCCTTACACAAATTCTGATTTTGTTAGGTGTCAATTCAACAGTAGTTTAAATGAACTTCAAATAGAATTTGCGCCACCTGCTGGAAATAGGCTAGCTTGGATTAGACCAGGGGTGAGGAACCTTGGCTCTTTTATGACTTGTGGACTTCAACTCCCAGAATTCTAATGCTGGCTCAGGAATTCTGGGAGTTGAAGTCCACAAGTCATAAAATAACCAAGGTTTCCCATCCCTGGATTAGACAGCCCTTGGCCATCGGATGTGGCTAAATTACAATTTCTAGCCTAACTGATCAATGGTAAGAAATGTTGAGAGTCCTCGTTGAGCAACATCTAGAAATAAAAAAATTACTTATTCCCCATGTTGCTCTCGATTTCATGGATATAAGGGATGGACTACTGTCAATTATTGTTTTTTTCAACTCAGTGACCTTATGACTTACAAATTGCTGCATCAGGCCTTAATATGAAATCATTTTCCATAATTTCAGCCACTGTACCAAGCACACAAATCTTCATAGTACTCACAGTTTTGGGGTTATGATTGTTTTGCAAAGTATCACTCTTGGTCCACCGATTCTCTATGTGGATGCTGCTTCCGGAAGTCCATTCTGGGCCTGGGCAAGAAAAAATTAGCTACTGGTTCTGCCGAAGTGGTGCGAACCGGCTGAATCCCACCACTGAAGTTACCCTGATCAGATTCCCCTGTCTTTAATAGATTCCCCTGTCTTTAATTTATTTTATAAATAAAATTTATAAATTTATAAATTTAATTTATAAATACAGCTTTCCCCCAACACGGAGATGAAATGACACAGACCAAGCAGATGGCTGATCTCTAGCTGTAGTTTCAGAGAAGTATCTGTAGGACTGTTGGATAGAGACTTTAGATTGTATTCAGCTGGTAAAGACAAGCCAGCTGGTTCTTTTATATCTCTTGTAAACTAGTAATAGTACTTGCATTTGGGAACAGTTGTGACCTGAATCCTGCAGTCAATCTCTGTAGTTAATTAAGGCTCGTTTTTAAATGTATCCTCTTCTGAAATTTGCTTGCCATTCCTTTATTATCCTTGTAAAGTGCAGAATCCTTGTTTCTTTTTTCCTGAATCATAGAATAGTTAACTCTGTCTTTTGTGGTGTGAACCACATGGTAAAATTATGTATCATCTTTTTTGTTAAAAAGTCTGAAGGATTTCTTCTGGCTTTAACCTTTGGTCAATTAAATAGAGTTTACTGCATACAGTGGAATTAATCTGCCTTCCCTCAGACTGTATTAATCAATAATCTTGTCATCAAACAGCCACACAGTTCTTTCTTTCAATAAAAAAATCAGACTTTACTCTCCAGTGGCCTTCTGAATGGACTATAATTGCTTCAACATAACACCAAAAGATTGGGCTTAGTAATAAATCTTTGTTTCTTTCAGAAAGGATTAAATTGTGATCATGTGACCATAGAAAGAAAATATTCTATAATTGCTGCAAGATGCGAACAACAACAAAAACCCAACAAGAAAGAAAAACCCTGGAGCAATAACCCAATTTCTGCAAAGCAGCCGTATGTGTTTTTACTTGCACTCTGTTTCTGAGTGCAAGCTGAAGCGATTTCTAGACCTCTTACCTGAGGCTGGTTTCCTTGGAATTTGTTTGTGGGAAGCAGTTTGGCATTTACAAAGCCTGTGTTTGTTTACAAATATGCTGGCTGTGGATATCTGGAATTCGGCTGAAAATCCTGAAAGAGAGCAAATGTCCACTGGTTCTGCATAACATTTTAATAAGATATTCCTTAGGATTCAAAGGTTCTGGCAGATACACAAATCCACATTTTTCTGTCTTTTCCAATCTGCTCCAAACAGCAATCTGTTATTCTTTTCACAAGTGAAATGCCTAAGGTGGTATCAGCTGTATCCAAGGTGGATGTGTATAGGGCTTTGATGAAAAGGGAGGGAGGGTGTACTTAAAAAAAAGTCAAGATGGCTAAGCTGTCTAATTGAAGGCTCCCCTCCCCCCATTTTTGCACATATCGCAACATGGCACACATCAAAAGGGGCAGGTTTTGATCTTACAGTTGTGATTATCATCTTTACTTTTTTAAAACCTCTGCAGACATCCTGGGACAGAGGGGTGTGTGTGTGTGTGTGTGTGTGTTGGAGGGAAAGTCTAATTCATTTTCCAAACTAGTTACTCTTTCCTAGATTTTGGATGATTCCTAAACTTCCAGACCTCAATCTAACTCAATCAGCAACCAACTACAGAACACACACAATTAGAGGAGATGAGAAGTCCCTAGGACAGTGATGGCGAACCTTTTAGAGACTGAGTGCCCAAACTGCAACCCAAAACCCACTTATTTATCGCCAGGTGCCAGGTGGGCATGGCCCACTGGGTGGGCGTGGCTGTGGTGGTCATGGCAGACTAGGTGGGTGTGGCCAAGGTGGGCGTGATCACCTCGATGTTGCTCGTGGGGACACCTGTGGGGGCCGGGCAGGGTTGGGGGAGATCCAGGGGGTCTCTGGCAGGTGGGGCGGTAGGCAGGAGGTTCGTCCTGCAGGATGAGGCGAGGCAAGGCGAGATAGGGCCGGGGTGCCATTGTCACAGGGCAAGGCGAGGCAGGGGCCAGGGCGGCTGCTGCCTGACACCATCGGCCCCCGCACACAGAGGCCAGCGAGCGCATGGGTACTGGGATGCATCCGGCCACGTGGGACCTCGGCGAGTTAGCCGGTGGCTGGTTGAAGAGGGACGGTTGCCATCTCCGGGGCATGGCATGCGTGCCCACAGAGAGGGCTCTGAGTGCCGCCTCTGGCACCCGTGCCATAGGTTCACCACCACTGCCCTAGGAATTGCTCCTAATTGTTCATACAGATAGACCTTGTTTACCAACAGTATTTGGGACCAGGATCTCCATCACTAATGAACAGAGTCATAAAGCATGATATCATGTGACAGCATTCACTTACAATGGCAATTCCAGCAGTTCCAGTTGTTAGGGAAATCCCAAATGATCATAGCATCCTATGGTCACATGATCACCATTTGCAATCTCCTGCTGGCTTCCCCATTGGAAACCATCAATGAAGGTCACAAATGGCAATCACATGAACATGGGAAGTTGCCACGTTGTAAGCCAGTTGTCAAGCTCCTGAATTGCGATCACACGACTATAGAGAACTGTCATGGTTACAACTATGAGAACCCATCATACGTTTCCCCCATTCAATGCTATTGTAACTTTGATTGTTCGCTGAAGAAGTGGACATTAAGTGAGGACCACCTGTATAGGTATTGAAGAGCAGGAGGATCAGAACCAGCCCTGTGGCACTCCGTAGTTTAATCATTGTGGGGAAGAGTAGTAATGCTCCAGTACTACTCTTTGGATCCTGCCCTTGAGGTATGAACAGAATGATGACAAAGCTGGGCTTTCAACTCCCTCAGTGGTCAAGGAGAACACCATGACCAGTGTTACCCTCCTAGAGGTCCTGAAGCCTGAGCAGGGGCATGCTGCCTCAATTGTGAATGAGGGCAGATTTCTATTGTGATAGGCCCATGAATGACATGGCAGCTATGAACTCCATAATTGAACATGACTGATATCAGCACAGATGCTGAAGTTCCCAAGCAGCAGCAGGTGTAATGGCAAGACCTTCCCTTCCCAGGCCCTCTCTTCCCTAAAATAGGACAAATCTGGGCCCAGATAACCCTGACCAGTTCACCCAACTGCATCTCTGTTAACAGAAACCAGATCAAATCCCCTAGGAGGAGAATCATATTCACCAGCAAATGGGTGTTTGACAAGAGAAGGAACACAATGGGGAATTACTGGGTCACCTCCCACTTTTTCCAGGCAGAAGCAGATCCTGGTTGAATTATTTCTCATTTCCCCATAACTATGTGCCAGGAAGTTGTTTAATCTAGAAACCCATTTGAAGCAATTCCAGAGCTCTTTCTGTGCCTTGTTATTTTTATTTTTCAGTAAATTGTATACATATTTTTAAAATCACGAAGATTCTTGGATAGAATCTGTACATCTATCAGGTTCAGTTAGGATGTTATGAGCATGAACTTACTCCAACTGAAGCCTGGGTTTAGAAAATACATTACTACATCTTTTAGTTGCTAATACTATTTCTTTTCCTAAAACACAATTATGCTCCTATATATGTCTTAAGAATCTCTGTGACATGGTCTTGTGGTCTTTCGGTCTCAATCTCTTCATAGGTTTTTAAAAATGCTTCCCATTAAGAAGGGTTTCTTTCATATTGGCAGTTCATTTAGGATCTTCTTTTAGCACAGTCCTCTCAAAAAGAAGCATAAGCCATCTGCAATTAGCAGTAGTGACTCTGGTGAAGGCATAGTGTGGCATGAGAAGGTAATAGTTGACTGTACATACTCATCGTCTGGGCATTACAGAAAAACACTATCTTGGGGTTCTCTGTCCCCTTCAAAATACAATTGTGGAGCACTCAAAGTTCCCCATTTTGGAAGGCTCTACTGGATGGCTGAGTTCCACCCTGAGTCTAGGAGGTGAGATGCATTTCATGATTGGACTATAGCAATTCAAGGATGCAATTTGTTAAAATGGAACAGAAGAAAAAGAAAAGGAGCTGCCAGCAATCTAAAGAAATGAGCTTGATGAGAGAGCACCAGAGCTAAAATATACACTTTTAGATACAGAGCTAAAACAGTACTGTTGTTGGTGTCTTAATATTGCCTCCTCACCCAAGAACACAATGTGACCGATGCAGTATTCCAGTTTTTGAGGGGTTGCCACAAAGAAGAGGGGGCCAAATTATTCTTCAAAGCACCAGAGGGCAGGACAAAAAACAATGAGTGGAAACTAATCAAGGAGAGAAGCAAGCTGGAATTAAGGAGAAACTTCCTGACAGTGAGGACAATTAACCAGTGGAACAGCTTGCCTTCAGAAATCGTGGGCGCTCCATCACTGGAGGTTTTTAAGAAGAGACTGGACAGTCACTTTTCTGAGATGGTATAGGTTTCCTGCTTGTATGGGGGGCTGGACTAGAAGACCTCCAAGGTCCCTTCCAGCTCTATTCTAGTCTATTCTTTTTGAAAACAAATAGCAAAGAAGCAGGTTTTTTTAAAATAAACTTTGCATGTAGGATTCCATGATGGGAAGTTGATGGTAAAAGGATCTCCAGGAGGGTTGCCATTAAAAAAAAAAGGAGATAAGATTACAACATAATACTAGAAGACAATTCCTGACTGTAAGAGCAATTTAAACCAGTCACCTAGAGATAGGGAGCACTTCCTTTCACTGGGTGAGTCTAACCAGAAATGGATTCTTATGTTCAGCGGAAAGTGGGACTCAGTCTAAATGCTCCCTTCCAGCTTTTTGAAACTTTTTAAAACAAAACCAAATTTGGCAAGCTAAAAATTAGAACATTTATGCTACTGGAAGACAGAATGCTTGGAAATATATTTGCTTATCTAGAGTCAGTTAAATGTTCATCTGTGGAAAATATATCCCTCTCTTCAATTTGTGTTTTATTCATCCCTATGGTAGCTACCCAATCACCTTGAGAATATTAGTTTTCGAGACAGAGAACTGGATATAATGCCAACCACTATGGGATGGAAAGTTTTAGGGATCCTTAGTGAGTTCTTAGTAAGAACTTTCAAAGTAATGCCCATTCATGATTTAGACAGAACATTGGTTTTTGTGGGAAAACATGCTCCAACTAATTATTCTTTGCACCACTTGTTTTTCCTGCCTGATTTAAATGAGTTGGAATTACCTAAGAGCAAAGATAAAACATGACCAGATGTTCTCTAGGGACTCCGCCCAAAGTAGAAATAAACAACAGTGTTTTTAGATAAAAGCCACATCTTGGTTCAGACTACAACCAGGACTCTTGTTTGGGAAGAGAAACTATGCTACTTAAACCAAAATAAAGCCAATGGAATATAGATAATCATTTACAGATTCTTTGACTATTCCATTTTCCTCCTTCATAATGTATATTCATTCAGATCCTATTACTTATTTATCGTGATGTTACATTAGCCAGGAGACTACAGTGTGATATAAAGTAGTTGTTTGCAAACAGTTTAACCAGAGAGTGTTAGTCCTTTCAGTTCAGAGTGCACCAGAAGGGGGTGGGCTAGTTCCACATTCAGAAAGATTCAACAGCATTTTGCAGCAACATTTGGGACTTCTCTCCCACCAAAGTCGCCTCACGCTCAGGCGTTGGGGAAGGTCTGGCATTGGCTGGATTCACTGTACTGCACAAATGCTGTTATTTTTCTCACTGAGTGGGTACCTATTTATCTACTCACATGTAACATGCTTTCAAACTGCTAGGTTGGCAGAAGCTGAGGCAAATGACGGGAGCTCATGCCATCACGCGATGCTAGGGCTCAAACAGTTGGAGTACAGACCTTCTCCAGTGTTATTAAGCCACTTAGCCACCTCGCCTCTGTTCAGATCCTATAATAACATTTTAAAAATATTTCAGTGAGTGACTGCAAATTGAAGGTATCTCATGTTTTGGAGAGACCCATTAGAGTCATAAAATAAGGAAGCATTATGAGGCTTTCTAATGTATATTTTAGAGTTCCACTTGCATGTTTTCTTGTTCTACCATCCCTACTTTCCCTTGTGGGTCAAGGTGATGTAGTGGTAGGCAGGCTGAGGTTCAGGTTTTTCTTCAGTCAAAGAAAACAATCCCCCCCCCCCCAATCTATTTCTCAGGGTAGTTGTGACAAAAGTGGGAGGCAGGAATAATATGGATGTAATCTTGAGTTGAACGAGGATGTATGACTTTTTTTTTAAAAAAAAGGAATCGCTCTTTCATCTGTGTTCAATGCAATTGTCTACACCAGACTGATTCTTATAATTCTTATAACTGATAAAGCTGATACGTCTTACTTGCTGGATCTTAGAAATTAGCTTAATAACTAGTCCTGGACCACATAATGAAGCCATCCAAGTACTAGCCATTATTTATATTTTATTTTGTATGTGTACATTTCTGTGACCCCATAAAAACAATAATCTGACTTGAACATGTAAAACAAAACAAAAGAGAGAGGAGTGCAAAAAAAAAAATGATGGAAATTTGATTAAGCCCGACACTTATACTGGAGGCGTATGGAAATTCAATCCCCATTTTTCTATTATAAAAATTCCTTTGAGTTAAAAACTCAGTTATCATGGGTCTCTCTCTGCCAGAAATAAATGAGTTCATTTCCCTGCCTTTGGAACAGCTAAGATGTCACAAAAAGGTTTGTCCCTGACCCAGAACTCATGAAGGTCTGTACTTCCCAGCACAAAGCTACTACAGACAGTAAAGTTTATCCATCAAACTTCCTCCTCTGACTACCTCTACGGGAGCCTTCAGAATTTGGCTTTTAAATTTAAGCTGGTTCTTATTTTCACATTTCTCTACAGTAGCGGGTATATTCAGCAAAAAGCTTTGGCCAGGAAAGTAGCATAATAAGATGGGAAAGATCAGATGCTGATTACCCTTCCATCACTGACTGGGCCTTTCTTCTAATTTTTTTCTGTCCAAAACACATATTTTATTTTCATTCCTATATACAATCAGGTGTTGAAGTTTCAATATTTAGGTTCCCCCTCCCCAATTACGTTCCCTGTCAAAGTGCAAGAAAATACACACACATAAACACAGAGACACATATCCCATCCCCCAAGCTGAACATTAGTGGACAGATTTAAAAATTTAATGCAAAGTAATTTTCGCTGAGCAGGTTGCCATAATGCACGAGGTGTCATGAAGCAGATTTCGCGCTTTGTTTCTCTTTTTATGTTTAGGGATTCAGTGAAAACAGTCCTGGACATAATTTTCCCTCTTTCTTTGTGGGAACATATAGCAGACAGAAAGCAAAATGCCTTCTTTGAAGAGTAGTGGAGACAATGTGGCATCTCATCAAGGACACAAGCTCAACCCGACTGAAAACAGGGGTTAGCTTTCTGGTAGCATCAATAGACTGTTCAAACCAAGCCATTGTAGTAAGATTCTTCGACTGGTTGAAGAACTGATCAGAGTGCTTCACAATCCTTTCCTTGCTGACACTTCAAAAGCTGTGATACATGATTATGCTACGTCATTTGTAGCTCTTTTCCAACTTTCAGCTATGCAGTGTTGAGATCAAAAGGGAGGACAATCTATTCCAGTTTAGGAACCTGGATGCCCTCTTTTCAGTATCCTGTTGAAGATTGTGAGAGATTCGCAGGCAGTTGGACACTACGCCTGAAACACTTTAGTTCCCTAGTTTTGGCTCCAAACCACTGAGCAACCAAAGCAAGTAGAAGCAAACTGCCAGGAAGCCAGTGCCCAGGAGATCTCCCAGGGCAGTGAGGTAGGGGATGGAATAATTGTCAGGATCCAGACCCTTTCTCCACACTAGTCGCACAATGATGTCAGCCACGTAGAGCAGAATTCCCACCTGCAAGTGAGAAACAAAACAAGTGCAGCAGTCACCAGCATGCAACGTGTCATGATATCGTAGTACTGCCATCTATTCCATCAGCCGTGATAGCTGAAAGTGCATACATTCTACAGCTGAGACAAAATCTTCCCCTTCTCATTTCTTTCCCCTATTTACAAAGCATAAAGTATGTATCTGTGTAATTTGGTCAGTTGGGATACTGTAATGCCAGGGTCCCCAACCCCCAGGTCGCGACCATTACCGGGCCTCGAGCCCCTCGGCACCGGGCCGCAGAAGTGGCAGATGAGTGTGCGTGCCCACTGCTTGCACAAATGGAGCTGCGCACAGACTTGCCCGTGGCTCACACGGAACCATCACCTCTTCCCGCCCGCCCGCCCCCCCGCCCGATCCGCAAAACCGGAAAGGTTGGGGAATTCTGCTGTAATAGCATGTGGAAAGCTTTTGGGAAACAGGGCGAAGAGATGCTGCTTAAGGAATGGTCAGGTAAGAGATAGCATAGTCTGCAGCTGGATAATGGGTACAAGAGGCTCACAAGGGACGCTCTCTAGTTTCTTGGTCTCTAAAAGAAATAGGAGAATTCTCCTTCAGACTTGCAAGATCATGTTAATGTAACTTTACAATAAAGCAGAATTAGCTGACCTGGTTATGTTTCCTGTCTAATCTATTTGGTAAGGCTGACAGATATGTCAGTCCAGATGCTGTCTTGACCAGAATTCCCACATCTTGGGCTACTACTCTTTTGCATCCTACCCACACTATCTCCCAAATTCTTGCTGCACCAGTAACCATAGCAGCAATCAGACCAAGACTGGAATCATGGGCTTTCTGCATTATATAGCATTGCCCTAAAGTCAAAGGAAGAGCAATCATCATACAGTTTACAGATCTGACTGTCAAGCAGGAGAACAGGCGATTGGATACTGGGAGGCAGTAGCGGTCATCAGGACTGAAAAGAACACCCATGATACAATAACAAGAGAGTGGGAAAAATTTAGCAATCAGGTTTCTCATTTTAAGAGAAAAGTCATTGCAAAATTTAGGTACTGTTTTCCTTTGGGTTGGCATGGATATAAAAGAGATCCTCTGGGGGGGTGGGGTGAAATGTTAGGCAAAGAGTTCCACATGGAAAAGAGCAATTTTGGGATGATGCTAATGGATGGAAAATAACAATAAGTTATGGCCATATCCAAAGCCAAATCCCAAATTCTAAAGGTCAGTTTCTGGTTACCTGCAGGAGAGCAGCTGTCAGATAAAACGCCACAAAAGTGAATGTGATTGCTGTGTGGCCCCCCTCAAAGAGATGTATAGCATAGAGGAACACCAGATGTCCTGGGATCACTAGCAAGATCAGGACACGAGCTGATTTAGAATTGATACCTGCAAGAAAGAATAAAGATTGTAATTATGATCACAAAGGAAATAAGAGCCGAGTTCTTTGAAAAACATAGTAGGGACTAGCATTAGCAATAGCACTTAGACTTATATACCGCTTCACAGTGCTTTACAGCCTTCTCTAAGCGGTTTACAGAGTCAGCATATTGCCCCCAACAAGCTGGGTCCTCATTTTACCGATCTCAGAAGGATGGAAGGCTGAGTCAACCTTGAGCCGGTCAGGATCGAACTGCTGGCAGTGGAATGCAGAAGTAGCCTGCTATACTGCATTCTAACCACTGCGCCATCACGGCTCTTAGTACCTAGTATCCATTATATTTTATTGGTCTAGGCCAGGGGTAGGCAATCTTGGCTCTTTTATGACTCGTGGACTTCAACTCCCAGAATTCCTGAGCCAGCATGGCTGGCTCAGGAATTCTGGGAGTTGAAGTCCACGAGTCATAAAAGAGCCAAGGTTGCCTACCCCTGGTCTAGGCAAAGAATCAGAAAGTTCCAAAATCATCATTATCACCAACATGTGCATTTATTATATAAATATAATAAATAGTGCTAGAAGTCCACCATAATAATAACATGGTTGACAACAAACCAACAAACAGAAGCTGTCATGGAATGGAGTGGAATGAGAAATTGTGAAGGTAAAAAATCTATTGTGAAATGGGAACAAATGGAGAAAGCAGAATCAGAAGAGAATAACAGGCAACAGTAAGAGGATGGGAGAAAAGGCGATGGTTAAAAGACTGTTGGAGAGAGAGAGAGAGAGATGTGTTAGGGCTTCTATTCATAAGGAAAAGAGATTTCTTTTCAAAAAATTCTAATCATGATCCTTCATATATCTTCTTACATTCAACTCATTCTGTTTCAGTATAAAACTGAATATTCTTTTAAGACAGAGAACTCTCTGTATGTTGTTTTTCAATTAATATTTGCTAATAAGCCTTTTGTACTTTTCATCATTAGACAATGCATATACTTTTCTGACTGTGGGAAACAAGAGTAGTTTTCTGTACACTGAATGGAGACCCAAGCATTTCATGTGGTTAATGGGTACATATTCCAAGTACAGTACTTTCTGAAATTCTAGAGTCCGGGTATGCAAATAGCAAGGGACCAATGGCCTCCTACCTGAAGCGAAGAAGGTGGTACACGGATTAGGCCAATGCTGCATTTTCTGTGGCAGGACTCCAGGCATGCTCCAGAAATGCAGAAATGTGGAGATGCGACTGGCCTGGATAGCCACCAAATTGCCACCAACACCTGCAGAGCCAAAGGACAGAACACAAGCATTATCCCTCTGTACGAGAAAGACAGAAGCTTTGCCGAATGCCATGGAAACATCAGTACAAGTCATGTGGGAGCTTCTACTACAGGGGTGGGCAACCTTTGGATCTCCATAGCCCACTATTAACATTTTGTAGCCAAGGACTACAGGGCCTCATGGGTATTTGCTGAGGATATAAATCGGACAGATAGAATTCTTGAAGAATTCTCTTTTTTTCATCTTGGGTTTTTGCAGAATCATGGGCTGTTCTTTCTTTTAGAGGCTTACAATGTATTTTCTGGGTGATTCTTACCACACCATGGCAGGAAACTAACTTTTGGTAACTGAAAGCAGAAATAACTCTGAGGCCACTCAGTTCACTCATTCCTGTTCTGGAAGGAAGGTCCTAGTGAAACCATTTAAATACTATCACACTGTTATATTGTCCCTTTCCCCTAATGATTTTACGATAAGAATACACATACGTACATATAATAAAGAAAGTAGAAAGCAAGGTCATCTGAGCCCCACTTTAAAATTCCATAAATAAGGTAGGGGGATCATACAATAAAAGCCTCACCTGGAAGTAACCTCAGTACAACTTAGTTGATATAGAAAAGGAGATGCATCAATCTAGTATTGGTGGTAGTCAATATTTGGCCCTAATCAATACATTTTCAATGTAAGATGAAATTGAGAATTCAGCAGACAGAGGGATTTTTCCTCCTTTAGAAATGGACAGGGCTTTTTTATTTTCATTTATTATCAAATTTATTGGCCTCTCACCTTATCATAGGGTAACTCCTGTCTCTTTCCAAGAGGTTAAAACAACTACAACAAATTTGGAGGGGGGGGGGAAGATGCCACTTTTTTTTTTTACTTCTGTTGACAAATGTAGATGAGGTAAATTTGAGATCTGTGCCACTCAAAATACTGACACTGGGGGGGGGGGGGCTGTCCTCTACTTTTCATTGTTTCCCAGACAGAAACATCTCATCCCCATCCCAGATTCCATATAGAATTCTCTTCCTGCATTCAGAATCATTAACTTCCCAGCCTTCACAAACACTTAAACTTTGAAGGAAATATTGGCCCAGCACTAATATTTTTACATCAGCATTCTGCAGCAATTCAGCTTGTGAAAAGTTTTCAAGAACAAGAACTAATTCTTGTGTGATCTAATATCCCTATTATCTGTCCATGCTTTCACTCCCTTATGCAGAAACAGAAGAAAAGGGTCCCCCTCCCCTTTTTTTTCTCAGCTAGTAAAGCAGGTTTCATATCTTCTTTCTCCCTACACTATGTCTGGCAGCACACTGTATACTGTGAGTAACAGTCCCAATCCAAAACCATAATTCAAACGCAAAGGCACTATTCATAATGTGATTTACACAAGGAAGACCCTCCCTTCCCCAGCATGATCCTCAGCATTTTAGAGGATCCCAGGGTTTCCTTCCCCTGGTGATGTGAGGAGCTGTCACATAACTTTGGCAAGAATAGCCCTCTCCTCTAGAACCTATCTGGCACAGCCTGTTTGCTGAAGCTCTGACACCTGCTTTTAATTTCATTTCTCAGAAATGAACACAGCCAGAAGGCTTTTGCATTTTTAATCCACTTCAAAAAATAAACTTAGCACACCACAATCACTTTGTTCATCTGAAGGCACTGAGAAAATGGACTCCATCTACGCCAAGCAAATTTAGAAGACAAATGTGTTACTATATTTCCAAAGTAATTCAGGTTGGCAAATTGAAGAAGTCACGTCCTTCATTCAGCTGATCCACTGATGTCATGGAAACCTTACATTTATACATGTGGCCTTTCCCATTCATTTGTTTCGACTCAAATTGTGCAATATCCACTGCATATTGATGGAGCTTTCTTCACATAGATCCTGCTCTGAGTTTAGACTGATCAAACTTCTGTTTCATTCTTTTATTTTCTTCAAATTGTTAAATATATCTCTATGGCAATTACAATGCAGTTTAAACTGGTGTCTAAATCTCAGCATGCAATGTGGCCCAACTTACCCATTACAAACTCCATGCCTTCATTATATGAATAAGTTGATTTTCTGAACCCATACATAAGCGTTAAGAATACACATAGCATTTGAAGAATTTAATATTCCAGTAAAAAGTAATGTATTTGTGGCATAGGAACTAAGCCAATGGTGTGTTTAGAGCAGTGTTTCTTCACACTGGCAAGTCTAAGATGTGTGAATATCCACTCCTAGAATTCCCCAGCCAGCATGCATGGTTAGAGCAATACAATTCTTCTGTCCAGCAACGTTTCATCATCCGAGTTTTGAATTTAGAATTATTTTAATAAAATGAAGATGTTCCACTGCAGAATTACAACCCTTCTCCTTTACAACCTGCTAATTATTAAATTTCTCAACTGAGAAGAATTTTAATTACTGAATGTCCTAATACATCCCCAGAGTGAAAAATGCTAAATAATATAATGTACTTTTGTGAGAGAATCAGGGTTTATTTATCTTTCCTATCAAACCTTGGAAACCCAGTCTTAAAACAATAAAGCAGAAATTATATTTCATTTCATTTGCAATCCTTTATTTTTTTTTAAAAAAAAACACCTTACCGTTGATCACTGGAACGAAAACAGCAATGCCTTCAAATTTTGGTTGTGCTACAGTTTTGTCCAAAATCACTCCACCAAAGCTGTTTCAAAACATACACATTCATCCATTAGTCTAATTTACCAATAGCCTAAATGCAAACTACTATCATCTATTGATGCATATATACAACTATACATCATTAGCATAAACTAGCAACATATTTGCAAATAAGAATTCAAACCTTACGGAAGTTAAGTCAGGAAGTTAAGAAATGTTACTAACAGAACAAGAATTTTAAATTTGCCTTCAGGAAAGACAGCACTAAAAGAAAAAGGACCCCCTCCCATGAAAAGATTTGATGTCAGTATATCTGTGTTTGATGAGATCTAAATTCTATCTCTTTCAACTGATAGTCAGTCACATGTCAGTGGAAAGCCAATGTAGGGCTTGACAACAACAGCACCTCCCACTCAGGTTTCTCAGAAACCGTCAGTGGGAAATATTATCCCTCTAATAATTATTATTTATTACTATAGGCCCAAATGAAAACATTACAGGATGAAAACTTATTTATTGAAGATGACAGATTATAATCTACCATGCTGGTCCAATACAGGTTAGTAGATAAGGTTTTTATTTTATTTATCGGCCTTGGGTTGAGAATGAGTGACCAGCCCAAAGTTACCCAGCTGGCTATTCATATGTTTTACTTATTTGGGGGGAATCATCACCACTCAAAGCTTCAAAATTATTTTCTGGAAGCTAAAACCATGTTTTGAAGTTGATGCTTTTAAATAATGTGTTAGACGACTGGACAAACTGAGGGAAATTAAAAGCTGAAACATTTTTAGTACACCAATTTCAAGACAGAAAGAACTGTGCCTTCTAAGTAATTCTTTTATTTATTTCAAATACCATAAAAAACCCACCTACTTTGGCTTCTTAAGGATTCAAATCTAGATGCTTATTAGTAAAGATTTCACTAACATATCTCAGATAGGCAGATCAATCCCTAACAAAAAGCCATAAATTAACAAATCTGATTATTATACTGATTTTTCCACATAGCAAGGGAGCAAAGCTCTGTCTTCAGTGATGATTACCTGCTGATGATCATTGCAATTATAATTGGCTGCCATCCAGTCTTCAAGACTTCAGCAATGGGAGGACTCTGCCGAGCAATAGCAATCCACAAAGGAATGAAAACAATGAAAATGGTACAGACCACGGGGGACAGATATGTTACATCTGTCAAAAAAAAAAGAAAAG
Source organism: Azemiops feae (assembly GCA_023970755.1). Taxonomy (NCBI): domain Eukaryota; kingdom Metazoa; phylum Chordata; class Lepidosauria; order Squamata; family Viperidae; genus Azemiops; species Azemiops feae. The sequence continues at coordinate 625,966 of JALGBA010004089.1, read as the reverse complement.
AAAAAACAGAAAATCCCAGATTTACATTTGAATTTTCAGTTCTGAAAGATTAAATCACATCTTTATTTTGGTAAAACGATTCAATGGTTTTCAACTAAAAACACAGTTGCAGTGATAGGATACCCAAGTCCTATTGCTCTCGGAACTGTATTTGATGGGCATCCTTTTTCAATCACCTGCTATATGAGAAATAACTGGAAAATATATTGGACATGAAAATGAAGAATGTTAAACATCAATAATAAGGAGAGAAGTGCCTGAAAATGTAAAATAATAGTTCAAATATTTATGTTTTAATGTTTCATTCAAAGAATCTGCAAGATGGACTAAAATTTAGTAATATAAAAGATACCAGAAATGTAATATACTGTAACTGTATTTTGCAGCACTAACTGTAATAAACAATGACATCAAGCAAGGTCATAATGGCAATAATTCATCAATAGTAATTCAAAATCCATAGGTTCCTATGGGGGTAGTTCCTCAGATGTACTTCACTGGGAGTTTAGCATGAATACCTTCACTTTAATTAAGATAAAAATGCTACATTTTGATATAAATGTCATCCTAAAGTATATTAACTCAGCCTTAATCTTTCAAAGCATTGAATTTGTTCTTCATTTTTTCATAGACTTGGTTTCGGGGAACCAACAACTTATTTTGTGAATCACTGCAGTTATTAAATTAGTTACACGGTTGTTAAGTGAATCTGGTCTCCCCATTGACTTTCCTTGTTTAAAAGGTCACAAAAGGTGATCACATGATCCCGGAACACTGCAACCGTCATACGTGTGAATCAGTTGTCGAGTATATGAATGTAAATCACATGATTATGGGGATGCTGCAACTGCCGTAAGTGTGAAAAATGGTCATAAGTGTTTTTTTCAATAACTCAGAACAGTCACTAAATGAACTGTTGTAAGTCAAGGACTGCCTATAATAGAATTATAGAAATGTATTTCAGTCTCTGTTTAAAACAACCTATATTCTCAAACAAGGACTGCCCTAAACTACTTTGAGCAAAGAATCCTTCCATCATTTGCAATGGAACATTCCACAGTTCAGGGGTAGGCAACCTTGGCTCTTTTATGACTCGTGGACTTCAACTCCCAGAATTCCTTTTATATAACAAGTTTTATTGAATTTTTTTAATTTTACAGCCATTTGCTTAGGACTCATCGTGGAGATAGGGCACTCCATAAAACAAAATAAAACATATAATCATACATAAACAATTTAGGTTACTTTTAAAAATTTCCCTCTCTATTTTATCAATCAAAAAAACAAAAAAAACAAAACAAAACAAAACTATCAATAGTATTTCCACCCGTTTCGAGCTTAATTAACTATTAACATATTCCAATTGGCATTACATAGACATATAGTATACAATTCGAGTATCCACGTAATACAGACCATATTACTCCAAATATTCACTTTATATTTCTCAATTAACTTCTATCTCTTATTCTATTTCACATACATATTTTATAAACGAATATAATTTTACGTTTTTAAACCATTTTACATTAACTTAAGTTATTTCTAATTATTTCTAAGCTAAACATATAGCTATTATATATATGTATATTTTAAAATTTCTCCACAATATTCTGTTTCCTATACTCTATCAAACATTTTTATAAATCAATCCATTCTTCAATCATTGCAAGTAAGAATATCATTAATATTTCACCAATCTCAATACAACTCCTTTAGTTTTAACTTTTCCAGTTTTCCATAGTTGCCATTCCAAGCCATAATCAAAACCATAATTCAAATCAATATTAATCAGACTAAAATCTTAAACCTTAAAAATCTCAAAAATATAAGCTCACTTAAAATCTCTAAAAACCATTTTACCCATCAAGTAAAGATTTAACACTCATTTTTAAACCTAATTCTAGCTTTCTTTTTATGCCAAGCAGGTTTCCACAATAGGGTCTTTAGCTCCTCCCATCTTAATATTTGATTATACACATTTTCCCACAGTTGCGTCTGATCATAGTCTTCTTCTCTTTTTCCCAATATTGTCTGCACTAAGTAATCTGTCTTAGTCAGTATGGTGATTATTCGTTGTTTGTATGTATTGTCAGCATTTTTAATGTCTCGTATTAGAGAGTCCATTTCTGTTGTTTTTAAATCTATAGATGTTTCAATTAAATTCTGCCTTTGGTCCTCAGAAATCTCCATCCTTTGTATATAAGGTGTAACATCTTCCTCTTCAGTAAATTGTAGATATAAATCCTCCATCTCATTAAGTTGTAAATCCAATTGTGTATCATGATCAGTTGGAGTTTGAAATTCAATTTTTAACTCTGAACCATTCTCATTCCTAAGTGTCCTAAAATGTTCACTTAATTCTTCTCTCGTTTCCAAGATTTTTGCTAGTATGAGTCCATAATTAAGCTGTGGATAGGCTTCCATTCTTCTTTTCTCTCTCTTTTTTTTTTCTATAAGAGAAGTACAGGAATGTCTGGGCGTAGCGCCAAGTTCAGCAGTTCCTTTACCATGGTTACAATGTTACGATAAGGCTTTCTGGGCTTCACGCCAATTTCCTGGATACATTGTAACCCTCCAATCCACATAACTCCACCCAGTAGCCAGGATAGTTTTTTTTTTCCCCTTTTTAAAGTGGATAAAAATGTTCAGAAGGGGGGGAGGAAAGAAAAACACTCCACCCCCTCCCTAAAAATTTCCACTTAAGTTGAAGACAAGCAAACAGCGAGAAAGAGTCACAATAAGGCTTTTTTTCTTTTTCTTTTTTTTTCAGGATCCCCCGAATTCCAGCAGTTCAAATACACAATAAAGAGTAGTTACTTTTTTCCCAAGTATTCAAACGCTGCTTTTTCAAGGGAGGGAGTAGTTTCTAAAGGCTTTTCATAGGGAAGTAAAAAGAATAACAAGAGGGAAGGAAAGGTCTCACCCGGATCTTCCACGGTGGTTCTTTTTGCTTAGATGTTGCTGTGACTTTCGGCTGGAGCAGCTAAGTGATCGGCCATGTTACTGGCCGATCTTTTCCCCGTCGGCCCAAAGGTGATTTCTCGGACCGCAGAGGGAGCTGCCGCTCCCTCCGCGATCAACGAGTGCCCTCCTCTACGGTGGTCGCCCCTCCAGGGCGACTTTTGACCCTGTCCAGGGTCTACCGGCGGGGGGAAACCGGACGGCAGAGAGAACAAGTTCTCTGCACGTCCGCTGGCGCTGGAACCGGATCCGGAAGTCACCAACTCCCAGAATTCCTGAGCCAGCAGCTGGCTCATGAATTCTGGGAGTTGAAGTCCACGAGTCATAAAAGAGCCAAGGTTGCCTACCCCTGCCATAGTTGAATAGTCCTCATCTGCAAAAAAAATTACCTCCCCCCCCAATTTTCTTCCATTGCTTAAACTGCTCTAGTCTGCCCTCTCCTCTGGAGATAATCAGTGAATCTGAGCTACAAATAGAATAATTATTACTATCTTAGCCTGCTTTACCATAAATGAGCTGCAAGAAATTAATTTATTAATTCTCTTTAGTTAGTAACCCTTTAATCATTTTCTCTTTCTGAAATAATATAGCGTTGGAATGACCCTTGAAAAGGGCAGGAGATTTTGTACAGAAGACAGACAAGAATGCTAGACCAGCAGAAAACAAGCGTGAGTCAGAAGCAGAAGGAAGGAGGCTTCAGAAACACCTTGAAACAAACAGAAGAGTGCCAAACTTTTGATACCCTAATAATCTTTCTTATAAGATTCTCCATGAAAGGAATAGATTATTAATCAGAAATTTCTAATGAATCTAAAGGTCTGTAGGAGAAGCCACCTGAAAGTCATAAACTCAAACAAGTTAACTATATACAAATAAGAAAAGCAGAAGTTGCTAGCTAACTGAAACCTCAAGTAGAGGAAACACAAAAACTGAGGATAAAGTTTAGAGCTTAAGGTAGCAAAGGTATAACCACAAACAAATATAGAGATAATTGTAAGAATTGAGCTTTGTTAATAGAAAATTAGATGGTGATAGATAGGATGTGCACGAAGGGGCTTCCTGGAACATGGGAGGGACAGTGGTTTTAGGCGGTCGGGATAGTTTATCGGATGATTAGGGAAGGGGCGTTTAGTGCGATAGGGGAGGGGGGGAATCTGCGTCGGAGGTAGGATATAAAAATGTGTCAAACAGCTCTTTAAGGTGTGGCTGGACTCCTACGTGTGTTTCAGCTCACCAAGCTCACTTTGCAAATGCTTCTTTTTAAATAAAACTTTGTTGCTGGAATTCCAATTGAGTTTGTTTGTTTTGGGATCTTGAGCCACGTTCCAAACACTCCACCTGCTCTTTGTAATTGGCCCAAATTGGGCTAGTAGCAACTCGATCTCCAGTCAAGAATTCTTGAAATGTGCTTTTCATTTTCCTGCAAAAGATGTTGTCAAAGCCTAGAGCCAGTAGGATGAAATCACCAAACTGCATTAATCGCAAAGCAAGCAATTTCAAAGAAAAGAAATGCAGCCTCCTCTGGGAAAAGCAAGGTATAATTCTACAAGGTACAATATTAGATGACAGAAGCTTGCTGCTTAGGAAACAGGTGGAAGTGCTGTATCTCTACCTGGTTTATGAGGGGAGGGGGGGGAGGTGGCGAAATGCTTGAGAAACCTAAACAAACTCTCTGCTTTCGGTAGCAAGATTATTTACATATTTTTCAAATCTCTCTTCTATTATTAGAGATACAGAACACCGTAACTCTTTGTACCTTTCAGCCTTTTAATATTTTGCAGAGTAGGTATTCCAGGAGCAGCCTGAAGTAGGGGACAAGTTTGTCTCCAAAATTAATTTTTAGAACAACTCACGAGATAGGCCTGCCCAGTGTTATCCAGTGAGTTTTATGGAAGTGCTTATGGATGTGTTTTCTGGGTCATATCTCATTACACATCAGCTGAATCCTGAAGTGCATGAATGTGGCACCAGAGGTACAATACAATGTCCCCTCCTTTTACTAAGGTATGATTGCTGCCTTTGAAAAAAAGAACTGGATCCATCCAGAGTAGCCATAAATAGTCACATGACCTGTTCTCATTTTTAAAATTATAACTTCCCCTATCATTGTTAAATTCTTCCAAAGGGAAAAAAAAATCTTTAAAGATTGAAAATAAAGTACAAAGCCTACAACTCAGCCAGCCTTCAGAATACTTTCTAGGTCATTTAAAAACATCTACCTGTGCCTATACTGCTTCATAATATAAAACATTCGTGCTTCATATAAAGACAGAATGGGCTGTTTTATATATAGTGTCCTGCCACAAAGACTGAAGGGAAGATGGAATTTGGACACGCTTTAAGTATTTTCTCTGCCAGTTTAAATCTGCCAAAATATTATTTTCTATATAGCTTATATTGGCCCAGAAATCTATTATTATTAAGGCAGGATTAGATAATTTCCAGGATATTTGGCATCCAAGAATGTTGATGCTTGTTATTTGTTACTTCTACCTGTCAAAGAACAATTTCTCTGCATTGGTTATTTGCCTTTTAATGCCTATTAATAAATAAGCAAAGGTCATTAAAACTCATTAAGGTGAGTTTTCCATAGACAGAAGAAGATTGTCCATTACTGCATTCCATACTCAGCCTTCCAAGGCATCTCCCATTGATACAGAAAACTATTCCAAAATCATTTTTTGTAATGTATTGAACAAGATTTTCTCATTAACATACCTATATTTCTGAAGAGAATACTGCTAATTCCAGCCAGCAGACTAAGAGTAATCAAATCTCCAAGGCTTGCAGCTATAGGAGTAGCAACATTATCTGGATTTATCCCAATCTTTCTTGCTCCAATGATCACACCAATCATCAACAATCCTAGGAAAGAGAGATACCACAGATTTAGAAAGTTTCCAATAAATCTGCAGAATAACAAAAGTTCAGAACACCTCTGAAACTTCTTCTTTTCCAAAGCCCCACAGAGCTAGAAGCAGCAGAGTGATATGCCAGGGTCTTTTAAGTGTGACTAGAATGGAGAGATGAGAGAATAATACTTGTTAGCATCTGGGATGCAGTAGAGAATTAAAAAGTACTGGAAAAAATAGACCAAATACAGTACCAAAAAGCCCATTATTGAAAGTATCAGCAGGGACTATAAATAATTCTCTATAGTTTTTAAAATATTCACTCACATTTTTCACATTGGAAAACTTAAAATGGGTATATTAACTACAGAGTTGGGAAGAGAGTTTCTACAACTGGATGGCTATGTCAAGGAAACAGGATCCTTTGCTGAATTATAGTTTCCAGGAGTCATCTCCATGAACCATGCTGTCGAGGACCCTGGGAACTGCGATTCAGTAATATCTGAAGAGTCACCACTTCCCAGTCTTAATAGATCTTTGCTTCTATACATCAGCTTCTATACAATACACATTTATGCATTGTTTCATATATCACCTTTTATTGTCGGCTTCTTTCTTTTTGACTATCCCATCAACTATATCAAACCACAACTGGGTTGGTCTTTGATTTCTTTTAGACACATTCACAGTGTCTTCAGATATTTGATTTTAATTAATTCTCTCTCTCTATGACCAATGTACTTTTTGTGTACCTATCATTCACTTCTTTATTCAATCCACATTCATTTAATAGCCATTCATTCTTGAGCCTATCTCATTTCTCCATACATACGCCTTTAGAACAATATGCATTCCCCTTACATTCAGTTTACTTTTATGATACATATTACAACTCCAACTCTCAATTCCATATTATAAAGCAGGCAGTACACTTATATACTCAAGCATTTTTTGTTTCCCCCCCACAAATGTGCATTCCTAACAACAATCCACATACTACCCACTACCTTTCTACCAACATTTTCTTGTCTTCAAATTCTTCCACTCATTTTCCCAAATTGAATAAACCTTCTACCAATGTATATAAATTCATCTACTTCCAGTAGGTTTTATATACGGTTCGCTATAGTTCACTCTGCTTTCCTTGTCAAACAGAACTATGTTCTTTGATAAATTAATTTTTAGATCCATAGTTTCCTACTGTATCATTTCCTACAAAACATCTGAATTCTCACCTCACACACAGGATGGTCAGCATACAAAAGTACAGCTATGTTCATCCACCAATTGACACACTTCAACTATCAAGTTTTCCTTGTACTTTAATCTATGTTACTGCTATTATGGTCCTTCAAAATAGGCTTCACTCCTGATGACTACATGGATAGATCCATGTAGTTTTCTTTATAATATTTTTGAAAATGGTTTGCCAACATCTTCTTTTTACGATTGAGTGTGACTGACCCAAAGTCATCCACCTGGTTTTGTGCCTAAGGGAGAAGTTAAACTTGGGTTCTCCCTGCTTTGGTCCAGCACCTTTAACTACTATACCAAACTTTGTTCTCTTGCATTAATCTAGAGATACACTAACTAACCAAAGGGACATCATACATCCTTATTACATTCCCTGCTCAATGTTGACTCATTTGTTGAGAATTCCATTTAATGTAATTCATGCTTTACTTCCTTTACTTGTGCTCTTACTGCATTCGACAGCTATCTTTCAACTTCACGCTTGCTCAGAAATTCCATAACTGAAGCCTACTCACTTTATCACATGCTTTATCTAAATAACAATGCACAATAAACTTTATCTCATTCAAACATTTTTCAATGACCTCCTGAAGAGCAACAATCTGATCTGCACCCGTGTATTGCACTTTCCAAAAGATTTTCTGTCACCTCTTTGTTTTAACAGCCTAGAAAAAATGGGCCATCACCTTAAAACACTGCTGCTGAATTCATTTTTTTACATTTATACACCAGCATTTCTCATGTGAAACATAGCAGCTTGTTCCTTCCTCCTCTTAAAAAATCATATGCTGCTCTCTTGTGGAAGACCTGCACACTTCTTGGAGCAAAACACTTTTATTATTAAGCCATATTTCAGGAATAAGGCCTCATAATCCTGACAGGATAGGAAAAAAGTTTTAAAGGTGAAAAAGAAAAACCCGTCTGTGACAAGAATTGCCTAAGACAAGGGCAGAGTTTTGTCTAAGCAGAAGAAGTGATCCCAGGAGAAACAACAGAAGGTGATACATAAGATTTATGTAAAGAATAAAGAAACTGAAAGTGAGGCTGTTTTCCTAAAAGCCCCTGCATAAAGCCATTTAGCTGAAACTGCTTGTGGATGCTTGCAAGGGATACTATGAGAAAATGATTAATTTTATATGATACTAGTATTTTTAGGTGATATAGAAGAATGGAAAATAGTAGCTCCTACCTCTATGGAACTGATTCAGAATTTATACCTCTGTTATTATGGTGTTGCTACCACTTCTGCACAACCAAAAACATATCTCAAAAGTGAGTGTCCACTCAGTTGAAGGTTACTTTGCTTAAACAATGTCATTTTTTTGGATCGTGGAGTTGTCCCTTCTCTGTGGCAGCACTTTCCCATGGAACAGCATCCCGCTAGGGAGCAGGATAGCTCTAACCCCGTTAAGTCTTTTGTAAGACATTTAGACCTCATTGTGAACCCAGATTATTTAGGCTCTATGATTAAGCAAGCTCTGCTGATTAATGCTGCTTAATTGTATTTCTGAGTGACATAGAGTAGGTTGAAAAATCAACTCATACAAACAGGATGGGCTGCAGCTCATTCTTCATACACAGGACTCCAGATTCAGTCATTGGCAATTCAACATAATTCAACATAAAAAAGACTATTCTCTGAAGAACCATAGCTGAGAAAGCAGACCAGCAATGTGCAGATTTTCTGAACCACAGATAGCAATTGGCCTTTGAGTATGGAGCCCACACTCCATGCTTAAAACCGTAGGGAGAAATAAGACAAAAGTAACATTCATTTACATGTAATGAAATTAAGTAGCATTAATACAATTATTCTTCATTCAACTATTTAAATTCAGTAGCATTAATACAGTTATTCTTCATTCAACTATTTAATTGCCCTACTGTCCCACTGAATCTTGCAATTGAAGTCTTTGGAACTGCACCCATGGCTTTGAGGGGCTGCATCTCAAGCGATATACCTGTGAGTAAGCCAGATGGAGTATTGGTCTGATCTGGCCTGATTAGAAGATAGATGCTTGGAACAGATTACTGGTTAATGTAGATCAGGGGTGTCAAACTGCCGGCCCACGGGCCGGATGTGTCATGCCAAAACCCCGTCCACCCCAACTCCGGCAATGGGGAAAAAGTCACGATGCATCGCAACACATCACGTGACGTGGCGAGTTTGACACCCCTGATGTAGATGGTAATGTATTTCCATACTCCCATTTATTACTGATATAGTCCATGTGAATTCCCAAGGAAAGAATCCAAATTGTCTACAAATAGTTATAAAATAATGACCAGGAACCAAGTGCAAACTATTTGTATGAGGAGCAGAATTAAAATTTCAAAAGCAGGGCCAACTAGTGTTCCAGGAATCAAGAGAGTTTAAAAAAACAGCAACAACAACTCACCAAGGAAAAAGGCAGCTACAAATGCTGTTGTCAGGCTGCTGGCACACAACACAATGGCATGGTTCAGCTCCAAATATCCATTAGAGAGTGCGCCTAGAAGGATTGCTGCTACAGCTGCCAGAAGACCTATCACAGTGGCTTGTACCTGTCAAGCAGATACAATGAAGAACAGAACATCTCAAGAGGCTGTAGTGTGAGATCAGTTCAGAAGCATTTCTTCAGATCTCTTTCCTAGATGGCGGGCATGAATGTGTTAATGTGTCGAGTGTCCCCAACAGCACCACCCAAGGATGATTAAGCGTTTCATGCAGAGAAAAGCAGTATGTGTTTTTGTCCTTCACTTTATCTTTGCCAGTTACTCTTTTCATAGTACAAAGCTACTTTTCAGACAGACTTATGAAAGTAAGTTCATGTGTGAAATAGCCAATCTGTAACACATGAAATGAATTTCACCCTCCACAGGCTTCTGTTGAACAGATACCTTGTTAGGCAATTACTTTTAGTCAGCTGACAAATGTTTCCTTAAACAACAAAAAGATTGAAACTTCATCTGAGAAGGTGGTGTGGAATTAAATATCTGGAATGCAATAAGGACTATTTGTGAATCATTTGATTGGAACCTTAAACTCTTAACATATAGTAATTCAGGTGATGTTGAACTGTAAGTTGTAACAATTCACTTTCGGGATGCTGAGAGCTGTACTTCAGCAATAGTTGGTGGGAGAGCACATATTTCCCTTTCCACGATCTCATCAATTAAATCCCGTATTTAACAAAGTAATTCGATACTCACAGTAATAAATCAATAAATGTTTTTAGCTATTGTCAGTATTTTATACTTCATGACACTTTGTGTGCGTTTGGTTAAATGGGTACTGATCTGGGAGAAATGAAAACCCAAAATCTAACTCTTGTGTAATCAAAATGTTATTGCATTGCTAGAGGAACCTAGATATCTCTGTTGAAAATGGGGATATTTCACAAATGTATACGCAAACATGAGTGTTCCAAATCATACTGAAAAAGTAATGGCATATGAGTCACATGACCCATTTTAAAACTATTAAACTTAATTGGAGTTCTGAGTGACATGGAGTAAGTTGAACAGTGATAGGAATGATCATTGTCTTGACTAGTGAAGGGAATCTTCTGTGTAGGCCTTTCCAATGTCTTATAATACCCGACAAACTTGTGGCTGTAGGAATCGGCTGCTTCTAGACTGACAGCTCCTACTGCCACCAATCAAAAGGTAATATGTAGTTACTCTAACTTTTCCTCTAATCTTAATTTCTGTACAAAAAAAAGGTAGACAAAAGTAGTTGGAAACAGAAACGTTATAAAAGCTGTGATGTCTGGACCTTTTCCCTAAAACATGTGAAAAAATAATCACCTCAGTAGGAAACAACAAACATCAAGAGTTTGTACAAGAAAAAAACAGGACTTCCATTTCTGAAGTGACACAATTAATAAACAGCTGTAATAAGTGAGTATCAGTTTAATTATCCAGGGGCTCTAACTGACTAGTATTATTCAAAAGTCTCCATAAAAAATTTAGACTTGCTTACCTGAATCAAGGCCATATTGCAAATAGCCATTTTCCATTTTTCCTGTGTATTATCCATCCGGCCAGTATTAGCCTGAAATGCCCAGGAGACAACATGTAACTCTTATGCAGGGAAGGGAAGGAGAGCACCTGCTGCAATAAGATTGCCCCTATGCTTTGGCAGGATTGTGCCAGGGAACCACTATCAGTCTCTTTCATTTTCATCTTTATGAAAAACCGCTAGAGATATGCCTGCAGGGAATGGATTTCTTTTTCCTTCCAACTGGCAATGTGACCAGTTTAAAAATAGATTTACAAGGACCGTGGCCCAGTTTGGATGCACACAATCAGGAGGTACAACTGCAAAGTGTCTGAACTTCATTCATCTCCAAGGCAGGCGCCTTTGGACTTTATCACAGCAGCTCATAGAAGGAGTAACCTGATACTCATACTAAGCTACAACGTTCTACCCAGATCTAAATATGTTTCAAACCTCTGAAAAAAAGGGGAAGAACATTTGCAAGGTTTGGGAATTCTGAACATGGTAAAGCCATTTGTTTAAGTGAATAAGCCAGGCTGATAGCACAGAAGGGCCCAAATACCTGGCTTTGATGTCTGGCCTAAGCAGGGCTTTTTTTCTCATAGAACGCCCAGAACGGAGTTCCGGCACCTTTTTTGGATGGAACCTTGTAGGATAGGCAAGGCGGGTTGTATGATGTGTGTGACAAACCCTTTTTGTTTTACAAAAAAAGCACTGGGCCTAAGGATCAGAGAGAATTATGAAGACTTTAAAATGGCTGGGCTGTCCTTGAATTGCTGTGCTCTCTCGGGGAATGTACTCTATTCCTTTTATGGTTTAATTGTTTTTTATGTTTGTATTGTTTGTATGGCTATTTCATTTTTTTAAATTTTTTTGGTACTGTTTATGTTTTAATTGTAAACCACCCAGACTCAAGAATATGAGATGGGCAACTATGGAAATTGAATGAACGAATAAATAAGGGAATTATAGTCAGACAAAAATATGCAAACCTCCTAAATGCTGTTAGCGACCAAACTACTATCAAGATGGATATTTTTAGCTCTTCGGATCAACCTAAATGATTGGTTAACAAGCATGTGTCATTAATTCAAGATGCCGGGCTTAATTCAGAGGCATGCACATGCAATACTAGCTCAAGTGTCCTAAGGCAACACAGTACAGGTTATCTTGGGATAAGTTATCTTGGGATATCGTGCTCTTGATTTGTAGCTTTTCATCTGATTCAAGTTAATTTTAATGTCCTTGTAGTTATGATTTTACTGTACTGTAAACCATCCAGAGTGAGGGTAGTGGATAGTGAGATGGGTGGCATATAACTTATAAACAAACAAACAAACAAACAAATCCCTTCCCTTTCATAATCATGGATAGCAAATAGTACATTTGGCATACTGTTACATTATACAGGGCACATAAATATTTTATTGCCAAGGTCACATTAATAATAGCGAGGAGCTTCACTCCTGTCTTTCTGTAGATCTAGATGGGGGGCTTGTGGCTTCATCTTTAAAATAGCTCCCTCCGACCTTTGCTCAAATATATTATTGGATACCTAAAATATAATTATTTCCAAATATGTGGTACAGTAGGGAAACCAGAAACACAATTGTAACAGAAATGTTGTTCATGGCCACTATGCAAAGTAAAATATACAGACCCAACCTACGTACGATAAGAACTACTGAGCCATCTGTGTATAGGTGATCACATGTTAATACTTTTCTTACCAAACAAGAACTCTGAATCCTTCTCTGTGTATTAAAAGACAACATAAAGAGGATACTTACAGCTGTAGAAAGTCTAGATGCCAAGGTCATTTCAAGATTGCCTTTCAAACCAATCAGGGCTGGAATCAGAATAAACATTTCTCTGATTTTTATAAATACTTTCCAGTGCTGAAAGGGAGAAAAGAAAGCATTCATTGTGATATTAATTGTAACATGAACATTCATACAAGCTTTGAACTAGTGTACTACATAGATTTCCCAGCAGCTCTGAATTGTATGCTGTTTTTCAGTGTGGATCAATACAACTTTGAAACTGGCTGCTAAATACCTAAGCAACAATTAATAAAGACAATTGAAATAAATCAGCATTCTTGTGACAATTCTATAAAAATACATCAACAAAATGAAAGGCAAACTATTTTTTATTGGACCGAACATGTATCATGGAAACTAATTAAATAGTTCCAATTACATCATTCAATCTTTCTTTGCACATCCACAATTTCAAAATCAGGAAAATGGACATTAACTGCTATATTTTCATTTTATGGATCAAAAAAAGCAACAACCATAGAAAGAAAGAAAAAAAAAAAGCCAAACCAACCCCTCTCTTTTACTTTGACTGTAGCACTGCAGCTGCTTTCTCCAGAAAACAACTTTCTTCTAAACTCTCCAACTAAGGTCCTGATAGTCAACTTCTGATGGTCAACTCCTCCCCTCTTCTGCCCCCTTTTCTCCTCTCTTGGACAGGACAAGAAAGACTTGGGGAGAATTGTGGCCATTTGATAGATAGTGAGCATAGCAGTCAGAGTTACTTAAGAGGGAGGTTAAGGGCCGGGATTTTGTGAGGGCTCCTCCTAGGGGCAAGAGCCTCATAGCAGCTAGTGTGTGGGTAGTTGTTTGCACACCCCACCTTGAGTGGAAGCTAGGTGGAAGGGTTTTGGATCATTGGTCCACCTCCGAGCGGCCAGTGAGATGGATCTGTTGGGACAGAGGACAGTGTGCTTGTTGCAGGGGGCTGGTCAGGGGGGCGTCCTTGGTGCTGAGAGCTTTTGCTATAGCGCCATAGAGGTTCCCTCCCTCACTGACACCCCCCCCTCCAGGATGTACAAATATGAGTTCTCTAATGTTATGATCTACTCGGTGGCCAATCCTGCACAACAGAGTTGTTTTAGATTGAAGAACACAAAGTTCAAGAGTGTGTTGCATTTGATTATAAATGGCTTGAAAGTGAAGAGGAAAAACATAGTAGAAAGTGCAGTTTGGGGTGATAAGAGGTTTGCGTAAGCCTTTTTCCATTCCTTATATGTAATGCATCAATGGACTATTTCCTTTTCTGTTTTTTGCCTCTAAATCAGAGACACCCTTCGAGTGGCAGAGAATTTCTACAGGAAGTATTTAAAAAAAAAAACACAATAAACATATTATTGACTATCATTCCTATGCATTTTAAATTACAAATAAACCTGAAATTACAGGACTGCCAGCTCACTTTTCAACCTGTTCTGCTTATTGGCAATTAAGCAGGGAGATAAATGTTCCTAATAATAATATAATGGGCACAGTCTAACCCACTGATATCAATGGGGCTTCTCCCTATTTAGGCATAGAGTGTGACTGAGTAATCATTCCTTGGCTGAGTTCACACAACATGCTAAACCCTAGTCAAGTTTAACAAAACATAACATAGCTTAGCAAAACAACAAATTTCCTATGTCCAAACAAATAAACCATATTATGCTTTAACATGTTGACTTGATTCACACAACATACTAAGACAGAGGCTAGGTCTAAGCAACCTGTTGAACCATAAACTATCCAATTGTGATTTAACCCAGTCTAATGTTTTGCACACAAATCCTGCACTCTTTGCATGAGTATATACACAACTGGAGGATTGTTATAAGGCCCTATGAAACAAAGCAACCATAAACAAGAATTCTATTTATTTAGAGGACATGATATATAAAGAAAATTATTTGGGCCAGTGAGAGCCATTCAGCCCTAGACTAGGAAGTTCAAAAGCATAGATCCACTAACTCGCTGCATTAGCATACAGGTCGTCCTTGACTTACAATCATTTGTTTAGTGACCATTCAAAATTACAACGTCACTGAAAAAAAGTGACTTAGGACTATTGTTCACACTTAACAATCGTTGCAGCATCCCCAGGGTCACATGGTCAAAATTCAGGTGCTTGGCAACTGGTTCATATTTATGATGGTCCCAGGGTCATATGATCACCTTTTGCAAGCTTCTGACAAGCAAAGTCAATGGGGAAGCCAGATTCACCTAACAACTGTGTTACTAACTTAACAAGTGCACTGATTCACTTAACAACTGTGGCAAGGAAGGTTGTAAAATGGGGCAAAGCTCACTTAACAAATGTCTCACTTAGCAATATAAATTTTGGTCTCAATTGTGGGTGTAAGTTGAGGACTACCTATAGTAAATTATGCTCCATAAACTAAACTTCAGTGAGACGGCTTTCAACCTGCAGTGGACTGATTCAGGCTGATAATAAATGCACACACACACACACACACACACAAACAAACAAACCACTCACTCACACACACAAACCACTCACACACACATACACACACCTTTCAAACAACCCCAGGAGGACAAGAAAAATATATTCTTAAGAACGATAGAAAGTTGTAGTTTGCAGTTGAAAAGTTAAGCAAAACAAAACAAAACAAAATTTTAAAAGAAAAAAGTGGCTAGAATTGGCCTAAGAACTGAGAGTACCCTGCAAGGAGGATCTAATGAGGACCAGGAGTTGCTGTAACCCAGCTTTTCCACAATAACCTCTGCCGGGGTTTTCCATCTAGATTCTGGGCCACATGAGCAGCTTCCCTGTCACAAAAATCCACCCAATGCTGGGAACACAATATCCCTGACACTGCATGTGATATTTCCCAGGCATTTACATTTTTCCTAACATATTCTGGCTTGTGGCTGATGAGTATGTTCTTGGATCAGTTCAATCCTAGTATATCTCCTCCAGGATACTTAGAAAGAACAACAGGTGGACAATGAATAAGAGCCTTTCATCCAACTCAGTCTGTCCACAAGACTCTCTGGGGAGCCCTGACATTCTCACAGAAGATACTTTTCCCCCAGGCAGGTAGAACAAATACTGCACCTAGCTCCCACATAGCCAAATTAAAAACAGATGCTCGCGGTCAGCCTACCCCTCATTATCAAGGAAGTTGAAAGAACATACATACTTGAAGAATATTCATCACCAAACCAGCAGCTACCAGGCCTAAACCTGCCAGTATATATGGCCCGAAGATCTGTGATGCAATGGAGAAGCATGTTTCTGGAAGGAATCCACTGGGTGATCTGAAAAACTTACAGGTAAAACCTTTGAGTTTCTTCCCCCGGAAGCACAGCTCCAATTTCAGCTCCGTGACCACCATTACTGAATGCCATTAACCCATACCAAAGAAGCAGAGGACAAAAGAACATCCAAAAATTGGAGTAGTCTTCAATCTTCAAACAGAGTTTCAAGGCACCTTTGGGTTACAGTTGCCCCACCACGTGTTTCAAAAATCCGATGTCTTTTTCTTCTTCCACGGGAGAGCAAAGTTCGTTTCCAAAATGCATTCAGATTAGCTGAGCTTCTTTTCCACTATGCTTTGAGTCAGTTTCCAGCTATCACGACCTGGCTGAAAACCAGAAAGACTGGCTGAAGCTAGGACACTGAAGAGTTACCAGCATAAACAGTGCTAGGTTGTGCTGGAATTGCTTAAAATACTTCAGTCACTTATGTCCTTTCTCCTCCACTTACAAGACAGTAATTGAAAAGATAAGCTTGCATGGCCGAAATAGTCACAGCGCCATCAAGCTCACCCTGTGTGACGCTGAATCTTTCTTACTGTTCTAAGGCAAAGAAGAAAGTTTGCTTCAGTTTTCTTTTCCTTTTTTGCTTCCTCAAGGTGAAGAAAAGTCATTAGGAACAGGAGCTTAATCCTAACTACAACTACAAAGATTACAGAAGAGCTCAGAGAGAAAAGTAAAGGAGAAAATCTATGAGGCTATTCTAGCTAAAAGGCACTTTCATCCTTTCTTTTCTTCTGATTTCCTAGCTCTGCTTTGGGTACACAACTTTAGAAAATAGGTAGTCTGTATCTATCTCTAAATGACTGACTTTCAGAAATCCTGAATGAACACCAGTGAGGTTCAAAAGCCAGCACCCTTATTTGCTGTCATCAGTTTAAATTCAGGTACTATGCAAAAGTCCTGCTAATAGTCTCTGCAGAACTTATTTAAGGTCATTCTATTTTCTTCCAGTACTTTTCCTGTGGCATTTTACTTCCTGTCCTAAAAATCTGCCATGGGCTATTCAGCACTTTATTTTTTAAAAAGAGAAAACAGTAGCATCCACGGTAGATTAATATTGGATATATGAGATCCTTCAGCACGCATGCATTAAAAAAAACCCAGTGCAACTGTTCCAGCTTTTTCTCTTCACAAAATTTGTAATTTATTCAGTTATATAAAAATTTACATTTGGGATTTTCCTGCTTTGGTCAATTCTTTTAAAAGAAGGGAGAGAACTGTCATAGATTATACAATAATTCTTTGGATGCTCTTTGCTAGCTCAAGGCCAGTAAGTAAATCTCCTTCACAGTTCTAAGTTTTCATGAAAAGGATACAGCAATAAATGACAAAATCCAAATGCTTGCTTAATTAAAATAAACCAGAAATATCCAGAATTAGAGAATATTTGTTTCCTTTAAATGATGTTTCACATCTGGTTGCACTACCCTGGAATCCGGATAAGCAGAAATTTCAAAAGATAAAACTTCCTCTCTGTCTCTATTTTTTTCCATGTGACCTTTCTCCAAACGCCATAGAATGACATGCATCCTCATAACTTTGTGAGGCAATTTAAACTGGAAGTCCATGATGAATATAGAGTCATTCTGGGTGCCGCAGAACCCAAAAGGGATTTAAACCCAGTCTTTGCAGTCAGCCTTTAACCCCACCTCAACATTGTCTGCACCACACCAATCAATCAATTCGATAGTAGTCTGGTTACTACAAATAAAACCAGCAATCTTCCTGAGGCATGCTGGTTGGTCTAAAAAAAGCTTTCTCTGATAACAAGTTGAGGTTAATCCAAGAACTCTGTTTGCTTAGCTGCTTTCTTTCCCACACTAAGGAGGTACAGAGGAGGTTGAAGAAAGCTGGGCTTAAATTTATAAGGCCTGTAACCAGCATTAATTGAGGAAGAAACTTGGAAAGTCACCTTCAGACATTAGCTTTCTACACTGGGACAGAAAATAAAAGAGTCGCAGTCTTTTTGTTCTTAAATCCAGTGTTTGTTGCCCTCATTTCCTTTTATCCATTGAAAATTTTCCTTCAGGATGCACAAACCCACCCAACACAGAAAACCCAGCACATGAATGGGGATGGTCAGCTCTGATAAAGATAAAGGAGGAGAACTGGCAGTTGGAGCTCAGGATTCTTTCTGGGAGGGGGGGAGGTCAATGAACTTCATCCTTTATCAGCCAGAGAGTAGAAGGAGAAAGAATGGCCTTGAAGGACAGGAGGAAGTGCCCCTACCAAGGTAATGGTCAGATAAGAGGGGCTCAAGTCCACACCAAGAAACTAATTTGAGAAAAGGTTTCAGACAAGCCCTTCTCAAGTTCACACGAATATAAAGTTTGGGGGGGGGGAGGAAAGCATATTGAGACTTGCAAGATTCTGTTAAGAAAGCTGTTATAATTAAAGGACTCCTGTTGGGAAACTCCCAGCCAGACAGGGAGAAGGGGTCAAGCAGGGAACTAGCCTTGAGTCCTTGCACAGCAGCAAGAAGTCTGACCCAGACACCCCCTTAAATTCCATGAAAACTTATCTGGTTGTTCCTTACGAAAGGCAAGCAATCTGGGGAGATTCTTATGTGTTATTGTGAACACAATAAAGTTGCTGACTTAGACTTTTCACAAATGTATCTGGTTGCTTGCATCAGACAAGTCCTAAGCTATATGTGCCATTGGTTTCTTGGTCTGGTCCACCTTGTAAGGCTGACCCAATGGATAGAGGCTGGCTGCGTTGCTTCCCAGATTGTGTTGCTTTTCTTGAAAATAGGGCTTATAGAATAACTCTTTTGAAGAAGAGAAAGAGCTGCAGTCAAGGCAATGGTCAATAAGAGAGCCCAAAGCAGGAATACAATTTGAGATCCATTGTAGACTTGACCCTCCCTAGTTCTCTACCGTAAAGACAGAGAGGGAGACATATTTAGGGTTGCAAGGTTTTGTCACTGCAGTTTTAGTATTCATGACTTTGGTGTTCAAGTCTGGTTTACCCTGAAGGGATGACACAATGGACGGGGCAGGGCTGCTCTTCCCTAGGCTGCATCGCTTTCCTTGGAGACAAGAGATGGTACTCTTCTATTTTTGATTAGTGGTTGAACTCATAAGGCGCTTACCTTTAGCTGCGTATCTATGGTAAACCCACATTTACTGAGCTGCGGTGGCGCAGTGGTTAGAATGCAGTACTGCAGGCTACTTCTGCTGACTGCCGGCTGCTTGGCAACTCGGCAGTTCAATTTTCACTGGCTCAAGGTTGACTCATCCTTCCAAAGTCGGTAAAATGAGGATCCAGATTGTTGGGGGCAATATGCTGACTCTGTAAACCGCTTAGAGAGGGCTGTAAAGCACTGTGAAGCGGTATACACCGCGTGCACAATTCAGGCAAGTGAGTATTTTGACCATATCATTTTCATGTATATTTTCCACCTCTAAGATGTATAGACTTAAATGTTTAGTGGATATAAGTACATCAGGTGATGTGTACACCTTATACTTCTGGGCACTCCAAGTAGGTTTCAGTTCTGGAATATGACAGCACTGAAGGATAATGGGTTCTTGGTAGCTTCACGTTTGATTCTTCTCAAATCTTTGCCAGTTAATGTGAGTGTTTTTTTCTCAAAGCTTTTCTTGCAACCCTTTTGACTATTTGCAACAAAACGTTTGATGGTTCTGTGATCATGCCCCAATATGTTAGCAATTTCAAGAGCGCTGCTTCCCTCTGAAAGACTTTTTTTTTACAATTTTTGACTTTTCAGTCAGTTAAATCTCTTTTTTGGCCGATTTTGCCTGAGGAAAAGAAGCTGCCTAATAATTATGCACACCTTGATATAGGATGCTGATCTCCTTAGGCCACACCCTCCCTCATTACACAAATACACATCATCTGATATGCTTATATCCACCAAGCATTCAAGTCTATACAGCTTGGAGGTGGAAAATATGCATGAAAATGATGATATGGTCAAAACACTCACTTGCCTAATAATTGTGCAAACAGTGTATAAGTCTAAATGATATTGCTATTGCTATTTAAATGGAAGACATTTTGTAGAAATGCTTCCAAAACACCATGATTATAGCTAGAATTCCCAATTTCTATCCCTCATGCCTCTTATTAGCCACCTAAACCATTTACATCCCGATCACTGTAGCTGTGCCAATGAATAGAGTCTGCTAGTGCTCAAGCATGAAGGGGTCTGGAGGCTCTGCTCTCTGCTATTTTTCTTCATGAGAGACTGAGCCACATGCAGTTGTTAAAGCTGGATGTCCAAAGAGGAAGCAAGTCCAGCTTTTATGAACATCTATATCTTGGGTGTATGGATCTATTGTTCCTTACTATGTACCAAACACTAAGTAAGCATCATGAACAAGGAGTCCTCACTTAACAACCCTGACTGAAACTGGCAAATCTGCCTCTAAGTGAAGCTGTCACAAAGTGGGAAATCATGTGACTGTATCTGTGCTTTTCAACTGGAAAAAGACAAGAATACTGAACTTAGTTTCACACCTTAGGCTTTTCTTTGCCTCCTAACTACCATTACCTGCTCTTTGGAATGCTTGAGTGCCTGCTTTTATCTATCTGATTTTTTTCAATCACATCGAAAGCAGTGCAATTGTACTCACAGCCTAGGACTAGAAGATGTGGGAGTGCTGCTCAAACAGCTTATTGTTTTGAAATCCCTTTTTCTCCAATCTCTCCACTCTGCAAGGAGGAGGAGAAAAAAACACAAACGATTTCTGTAGGCAATCTCTGCTATGCCTGATCCTTTCTGGTGGTGGTGTGATCACATTGCTTTTAATGTGTAGAAGATTAAATAGCTTACTCTCTTGAAATCCCTCTCCAATCTCTCTGCTGGGAGGAGGAGGAAAGGGTTAGGCAAAGGAGAGGCTGCCTGCAGAAATTGCTTGCTTGCCTCCCCCTGCCCTGCAAAGTGGAGAGATTGGGGAGGAAAATATTTCAAGAGAGTACTATAAGCTATTTGCATAGAGCACCCAAGGCTCCCCACCCCAGGCTGCTGGTGTAATTGCACTGCTTCTGATGTGTAGAAGAGCAAATAGCTTGGCCTTATTTACAATCCCTTTCTCTCCAATCTTTCTGTTCTGCAACAAAAAAAGAAAAAAAATCCATATATTTGGCATAGGGTTACATGGAGAGAGGTTTTTCCGCAGACCGGAGGGGGCGTGGTTTTGTGTGCTGCCTGCATCCCGCAGATGGGGCTTTGTTTGTTTATGCGGACCAGTTGCTGGCATGTCATGGCCCGGTACCGGTCTATGGACCGGGGGTTGGGGACCCCTGCTTTAGGTAATGAATCAGCATTCAGAGAGCAGCAGTTAATGACAATTCATTTTGTGTCATCAGCATCACCACCACCATCCCTAGAGAACTATCTGAAATGCTTTAGAAGGGTTTGGACTAAATGATCTCTGAATTTCTTCCAATTGTCTGATCGTCATTATCATGAAATAAGGTATCTTGAGTAAAAAGTGCTCTGTTACCAAAGAAATAGTAATATTATTTTTCTATTAATACACTAGAATAGGAGCTTTATTTTCATTATAACACCACTGAACAGTGCCCAATATCCATATAAAGAGAGGGAACTAGCAGTTTGGTGTAGTGGTTAAGGTGATGGCTTAGAAATAGGAGACTATGAGTTCTAATCCAGCCATAGGCATGAAATCCAGTCAAATACCTTGGGCCAGACACTCTCAGCCCAACCCACTCACAGGGTTGTTGTTGTGGGGAAAAGGGAGTATTATGTATGTTCACCACCTTGAGTTACTTATAAAATAAGAATGGTGGGATAAAAAATCAAATAAATAAATAAAATGTATATATGTCTATCACAATATTCTCTTTTAAACATTTTTTTCTGTCCTTCCTGGCATGTGAGATGACATGCGGGGGGCTTCTGGTGCTGATTAATGCTTCTCTGTGGGAAGGGTTGATGCCTCAGGCTTTTAAAGAGTTTGTAGTCTGCCCTCTTTTTTAAGAAGCCATCACTAGACTCCACCGTATTGGATAATCTTCATCCTTTTTTTTTCTTTTAATAACCCTATAATCCCTTAATTCGGGTATAGTTGGGGAGACTGGGTAGAGCTGAGCGTTTACTGGCCGGGTGCCCTGTCTGACGCCTACGCGGAGTTCGCAGCAAACATTTTCTCTTTGTGTTCTGAGAGAGAAACATTCACCGCTACTTAGCATTGAACTTGAAATATATGCCATAGAAAACTGCTGCTTCGGACATTTATCCATTCAAGACAGGAGAATGTTTTCTAATTTAAAACTGTTGGATAACCCATATATTCCTGCCTTAAACTTTAGTTTGGAAACTGAGCAGAGGCCTATTAATTATTTAATGATGCATTTTCAAAGTATTTCTTTTTTCACTCTCTCTCTCTCTCATTAATAGCTCAGCACCTTGAGAACAGTCTTACCTCTACTTTCACTTTTAGGCCAACTCATGAGGTAACTTTTTATATGATACCTTTATGATATTACTTGCATATCTTCTCCAGCCCACAAGCAAAAATAGAAAGGTGCTTATCTCTACTCTAAATCTGATTACTTATTTATATACCTTTGCTCTTTAGGTACAACGCTCTTTAGGGCTAAGTCTTCTCTTCCTGTACTCTATAAAATGTCATGCACAATGATGGTACTATGTCAATAAATGGTAACACCACCAACTTGATAAAGTGGAAAAAACCAATTGGGAAATAAACTGGGTTTGCCAACAAAATCAATACACTTCTGGAACATTAAGCATAACCCTCCTCTAGGTAATTGGCTAAATCATTTTAACTTTGGAACACTACTAAAATCTACTGCAGGAGAGAGAACCTCAAAGTGTAAAGAGAAGAAAATGCACACAGAATCTCACACCAGTCTCCACATATTCAGGAGGCAACTAAACTCACATTAGTTCAGCTGGGTATAAAACATTCTGAAACAGGTAAAATCTTATGAAACTCAATTAATTTCCTTCATGTGATGAAACATTAAATTAATGCTAGGGAGAAATATGAACTCTGGCCCAGAGAAAACAGGCAAAAGGCATTTTAATGTCAACCTATCAGAAAGACAAGGGGCAACCTGACCTCTTACCTCACTAGTTAAATAAATTTGATAATGCAAGCAAGGATTTCAGTGCTGAAAAAGTAACCTATTAGAATAAACTTAATCAAATTGCTTGTTTGAATTTAAAAACAAGAGCCTGCTTTTATTTATTTTATACAGTTTGTCTACATTTCACTCGAGTGAGACTCCATGTGGTGTACAACAGTCAAAAACAACAGTGCGTGATCATATAAAATAACAGTATTGAAATAAAATTTACGTCTCTCAATTCATACTGAGTTCCTTCAATTAAATATTTAAAGCAGTATTTGTCGCAGCAAGATTAGCCTCTCCGATGATTTGTTTTAAAATTATGCTTGCTTTAGGAGCTTGCTGTTTCACCTCAAAGTTATTGCACAGAAGACAAGTTTGCAATGTAAGATTAAAAAAATACATATAAAACGAAAGAAATCAGTGGGAATTAGCAAAGAAAAATATGGAAAAACATAGGATCATCGTTAAAAAAAACATAGGAAATGATAGAAGTTTGATTTGAACATGACATTAGACTGTTGAACATGACATTAGACTGTTATAAACCTTTTTAGCTGGAAGTGGTTACAGAAAACCTCCCCCCCTGCCCCCCAAATCTAGAGCCTTTCAAATGCATTGGACTGTTACTTTCATAATGCCCATTGGTGTGCTAGCTGAACTATTACGGAAATTTTAGTGCAACCCATCTGGAGGACATAAAGGAAGGCAACTGTAAAAGTTCTTGCACCATCCCAATGCAGGCACACTTACTGTACTAAATTCTATCAACCTTATATTCAAATGCAGAGTAGAACATACTCTTAAAAGCTTGAGCACATGTACAATTATTTAGATTTAAATCCGAATTAATTTTAGAAGCTTAGTCCCCAGGGTACATGCACAGCATCCAACCAAATGCAACTCTGAGCAAGGAGACTTCAAGATCAGATCAGATGCTATTGTTTACTTGTCACTGGGCTGCGTGTGTGCAAAAAAAACCCACACCAACCCCACACATGGTCAAACTTCCTAGGCAACCAAATGAAGCAAAGCAGACGCCCAGAACTCCTGTTCACCTTACCTGAATATAATCCAAGACCATGCCTGCCAGGACCATGCCCATGCCTGCCAGCAGGTAAGGCAGGAGCACCTGGAGGCCAATTGCCCAGGCCGATTCCTCCTGCAGTTTTGCCATGGCCACTTTTGCCTCGGGAGGCTGCTTCTGAGGCAGGAGCAAAGGACCATCCTCTGTGCTCTGGCTGCCAAGTTTGCTCTCTTTGTGTTTACTCTTGCTCTTTGCTTTCTGCCTGGATCGCTCTCCATTCCTGGTTCGACCTTCTTTCCGACGCTGCCGAGTTTCTTCACCTTTCATGTTGATTTTTCCCATTCAGGAGTCTTTTGAGGAATGGATATGACGAGGCCCAGGACAATTAATCAATCAGACAATAAGCAAGAGGAAGAAAGCGATAAGACAGAACATCCTATCATAATATTTAAAAAGAGCATCCTGGTATTCTTTTTCTTTGGGAAACCATCACTTCTTTTCCAAACTTATGCCAGCTGCTGCAGCTCTTCCCATGGATACACGTTTCACCAAAGACCTACACAATCTGCCCACTTATTGATGCAATGGCAACTGAATACTTCTTGTCAAGAGTCTCTGAGCTTCTCAGAGAAACTATGGCCCATTCCCCTAACTAATAAAAGCAATGCACGTGTTACCTAATATATGCAGCCTACCCAAATCCAGAAATCTGAATTTCTAAAGCTATTTATGTGGGACAGATGGATCTCAGTGAAATGAATGCATCTGTGAAAATCAAAGCTATTTCTTGGGTGCCAAAGTCATGTCATATATATATATCTATCTAATTTATTTATCCAGTCTCTCAAGTCAATGCCCTTCAGCTTGTTGGATCCAAATTTCCATACTGTCTGGCCATAATTAGAGTTGTATTCAGAATAAAGAGTTGGAAGGGACCTTGGAGGTCTTCTAATCCACCCCCCTGGAATCCAACCATCCAAGACAAATGGTTGTCCAATCTCTTTTGAAAACCTCCAGTGAAGGCACTGCCACAACTTCTAGAGGCATGCCACTCCACTGAGTGTTCTCACTGTTAGGAAATTTCTCCTTAGTTCTAGATTGGATCACTCCTTGATAAGTTAACGCAGTTAACTTAGAGGGCAATATACTGGGAAATCTGCATCTATTCACCTCTTAGATCAGGGCATCAGGAACCAGTTCCGTGGAGAGAGGTTTTTCTGCGGACAGGAGGGGGTGAGGTTTCGAATGCTGTCTGCATCCCACGGATGGGGTTTTGCTTCTTTGCGCAGCCCAGTTTCTGACGTTCCGCAGACCTGTGCTGGTTGGTCTTAGATTCTGTTTCCCCCCCCAAAAATATGCAGCTTCAGCTTCAAAAGTATCTTTCTCAGTAACTGGATGCCTATTTACATAGGTCCTACTGCACCATTTCTATAGGTTTCCCATTCCTGTTGCTGATAGGCAATTATTGCATTTTTCATTGCTGTTTTCTGAATAATATTTTTGAATGTGCAGAGTGACAAAACATAGCCGGGACATTTTGAAGGAGGGAAATACATTCCTTTCTGAGGCACTTTAAAGTTGTGGAAAACCAGCAGGTTTGCTGGAGTGAACTGATACTAACTTAATGTGAGACATCCCCAAGCGGTGAAAGATTTGATGAAAG
The DNA here is from genome assembly GCA_023970755.1 of Azemiops feae. Lineage (NCBI taxonomy): Eukaryota > Metazoa > Chordata > Lepidosauria > Squamata > Viperidae > Azemiops > Azemiops feae. The sequence continues at coordinate 600,051 of JALGBA010004089.1, read as the reverse complement.
AATTTTGCTTTCAATCTTCCAAACTGCCAATTAAATCAAAAAGTACATCAAACTAAGTAACCTTAGTGACCAAAACTAATAGCCTAACAGGATTCCTTCAGTACTGGCAACAGACTTCTGACTTAGGATCGAGACCATCAGATTTGTAAGACTGATTTATCTCTCGGTGTCAGAAAGGATGAGATTGTTCCTGCAACTCCAGATCTTCCCTCATAGGGAATGACAGCAACCAGGGCAAGGAATTGCATAGGATGAAGTAAGAAGTGATATGACTGACTACCTGTTCGCTTTCCATCATCTCCTAGTTTCAGGGTCCCTCGTGATACTAAAAAAACATAAAAAGCACTTTATAAATAATGATCAGCAAGAAAAGAGTTATCCTTCTCATCTTGCGACTTCATCACACTAAAAAAACACAACCGGAACGAGATGAATGGAAAGGCCAGGAGGACTCCAAATGGAGCCATCAGGTTTAGGGAAGCATCTACTCTCAAGGGGCCGTTCCACAAAGCCCGGGAGGAGAGAAGCGCCCCTCGCGATCCCTGGCCACTTACCCGGCGCCTTTGTCTTTTCTCGCCAGAGTCTACCGCCCCCTGCGGCCCAAAGGAGGCACAGCGCACATCTGGAGCTCAACCAAATGAGGACAGACCGCGCGCAAATGGCAAGGCGTGGCCTCATCCACATCTGGAATGGCGGGTTCCCCGGCGCCCTGGATCTCGCCCGGTCGGCTTTGTTGAGACAACCCCCGGCCGAGGCGAGCGGAAAAGGAAGCGCCGAGCCAGAAGGGGAGGGAAGGAGGAGACAAGAGAATGGGGGGAAGCCCGCGGGCAGGGGCTGAGGGATGGAGAGGGAGCCGCTCCTCCGCCGACACTGTGGCGACCCTTAGGCGTTTCTCAGCCGGGGGGCCGGTCCGGAGCCTGTTAGGGAAGCGACCGAAGTTTGCTCAGCCGCTGCGGCCTCCTTCCGGCAACGCTACAATTGCCGCTCCACTTGCAATGCAATCGGTTTGATTTGCTGGCCATATCCAGGAAGTGGAGATAATCGGTGATTACGGGGTGGGGAGGAGAAGATTCCGCCCGTACTGATAGGTTCACATTAGCCTTCCCCAACCTGGTGCCCTCCAGATGTATTTGACTAGGGTGCCGCATCTGGGTTGGGAATTCTTTGCTGTCTTCCAATGGCCACTCGAAGGTTTGCTACGCCGTGTTTTGACTTTAAACTCTCAGGAATGTGGTGGAGTTGGGAAGGTTGGTCTCAAGTTTCTCTCCACCCCTGGAATGGAAGCCATATAACAGGATCCGATCTGGATCGGTCACTGGGACCAGAGGTTTTGTCTTCCGAGCTTTTGGACTCGTTCTGGAGCTCATCCTCAGGAAATTTCTCTGTGTGCTTTGGGCTGTTCTGTCTGTGGTATTTAACCCAAAGCACGCAGAGAAGTTCCCTGAGGATGGGCTCCAGAACGAGTCCGAAAGCTTGGAAGACAAAATCTCTGGTCCCGGTGACCAACCCAGATTGGACACTGCAATATTATCTTGGGACACATATATTCTTCATCATTCATGGAAGCGATGGAGAATACATTACTGGGACTTTGCAAGAAATCCCACTAAGAATTGATGCGATAATAATTGGTCTTTAAAGTGCTATAAGAGACTTTCTTTGGAAGCAAAATTTCTGAGAATGAAGCCTTTCCAGTACAAATATGAATTACGTTTTTTAAAACTTTTTTTTTTTTTTTAAAGAAAACTTGCTCTGAGAACAGCAACTGTGAGAGGGAGCTTGGAGGCCTAGTGGAGGATCACTTGAGCATGAGCCAGCACTGTGCAGCAGCAGCCAAAAAAGCTAATACAATCCTGGGTTGTATAAACAGGCATAGAATCAAGATCACTTGAAGTGTTAGTACCACTTTATAATGAGACCACACCTGGAATACTGCAGCCAATTTTGGTCACCATACTACAAAAAAGATCTTGAGAGTTTGGAAAAAATTCAGAGAAGAGCAACTAAGATGATCCAGGGCCTGGAAACTAAAACATACAAAGAACGGCTGCAGGACTTGGGTTTGGCTAGTCTAAAGAAAAAAAGAAATAGGGGAGACATGATAGCAGTATTCCAGTATTTAAGAGGCTGCCACAAAGAAGAGGGCATCATACTATTCTCCAAAGCACCAGAAGGCAAGACAAAAAACAATGGTTGGAAACTGACCAAAAAGAGAAGCAACCTGGGATTAAGGAAAAACTTCCTAACAGTGAGGACAATTAACCAGTGGAACAGCTTGCCTTCAGAAATCGTAGGCGCTCCATCACTGGAGATTTTTAAGGAGAGGCTAGAGCTAGACAGTCACTTGTCTGAAATGGTATAGGTTCTCCTGCTTGAGCAGGGGGCTGGACTAGAAGATTTCTAAGGTCCCTTTCAGATTCTATTCTATTCTATTCTATTCTATTCTATTCTATTCTATTCTATTCTATTCTATTCTATTCTATTCTATTCTTTGTCTCCAAAGCAAGAAATAGATATTAGATAAAGGAAAACAAAGTTTCCTGCTGAAAATCATGGTATATTGATGAAAGACTGTCAAAGACAAAATGATTCCAAATGTCATTTGGATTTTTCTTTTTCCCTTTTGAAGTGAGATGAGATGGAGATAGTATGCAGAATGAGTGCATGGGACAGAATGGGAAACTTCTTTATGATTTATCAGTCATGACATTGACTATGCTAAAATCTAGCCAAGTTTCTTCTTCTCCCATATGCATATCTATCTATTGGAGACCATTCTCACAAACAGAATTGCATTCTTTCAGTTGTACATTATTATGAAGGAAAAGCATGCAGTTCATGCCAAAGAAGGAAGCTTTAATGAATGAAAGCTAAAATAACATCATTGTTGAGTTACTGGTTTTTGTTTTTTTTTAATCTCAAGTATCAAGCAACCAGAGTTATTGGTAATCGCAAATTGTTTCTAGAAAAATAAAACAATTTTATAGAAGGCCGTGTAATGATTTTATCTCTACTGTTTAGTCATCCCAAGGGTTAGGATTCCTTTGAGAGCTGCTTGGCATATTTGCCCTTGGGAAAGAAAATGAGCGCATGGAAGTGGCTTCACTGGGAATAGGGGCACCAGTTTCAAGTAGTCCTCGACTTACATCCACAATTGGGACCAGGATTTCCATGGTTAAACAAGGTGGTTGTCTCATCTGATTTTACAACCAGTTTTTTTTTAATCACAATTGCTAAATGAATCACTGCAGTTGCTAAGTTATCATGCAATTATTAAGCAAATCTGTCTCTTCCCCCCCCCCCCATTGATTTTGCTTGTTGGAAGCTGGCTGGGAAGGTCAATACATGCTGGTTGCCAAGCACCCAAATTTTGATCACGGGGATGCTGCAATGGTCATAAATGCAAGCACTGGTTGAAAGTCGCTTTTTTTTCAGTGCCGTTGGAACTTCAAACGGTCACTAAATGAATGGTTGTAAGTTGAGGACTGCCTGTAATGTGTGAATGGAAAGTGTGTGAGAGAGAGCACTAGAAGAAAAATGGTGCAGGATGATGTATTTGGGTCAAGGGAATAGGCACCATCTGCAGCTGATGTGCAACCCCTGAAATGTTTGTTCAGAGCTAGCGCTGAGCAGAGACTGAGAAGGCTGTCCCCGTGTACTGTAGCCTACATCCCGTTTAGGAAGTCCATGTCTATTGTTTTAGGCCAGGCCACATGTATGCACTGAACAACACAGAATATCACATCAACTATTTGCCCAAGACGGGACTGTAACTCACAGTCTCCCAGTTTCTAGACTGTTGCCGTAATCGCTATACCTTACTGGCTGTCTAATTCAGAATCTGTCTTGGCTAAATAACCATAATTTGCAACCATGGCTTTACCTTGTCTAAAATATCTACAAAGATTGTAGTAATATAAGTTGGTTTGAAACCCTCAAGCAGAAATGGTAACTTCTTTGGCTGATCTTAAAACCAAGCCCCCACTTTTTTAGAAAGAAAAAAGGAAGGAAGGAAGGAAGGAAGGAAGGAAGGAAGGAAGGAAGGAAGGAAGGAAGGAGAGAGAAAAAGGAAGGAAGGAGAAAAAAGGAAGGAAGGAGAGAAAGGAAAGAAAAAGAAAGAAATGGAAATTCTGAGGAGTATGACTTTGAAATTCTGATGAATTGTATTACTTCACACAACAGCTGCCACTAAGCCAATCGCTCACAATATAGCTATGTTTGTTGCTATAAATATGCTCCAATCAAACAAACAATGCTTGTCACCTCAAAGGGAGTCATTTAGCAGAACTGCTCCATCTGGGAAAAACCCCTTCTGGTGAAGATATATTGCTTAATACCTGTAGTAATAGTTTTCCTTTCCTTCCAGGGCACACTGTGTTTGAAGGATGTTGGGATATTGCGTCTTCTATTAAAATTAAGTTGAAAGAGAATGAATGGATACTTCAAATCTTAATATTCACATTTCTGTCACAATTTACAGAGAACGAAAACCTTCCCCAATGAGTGAATGGAAGCATAATGCATATACCAATAAAGAGGAGCATAATTTTTACCACAAAATGACAACCTAAACTAGTCACAACATCTTTTATGTATTAACAGGACATGCTTGTTCTATCATTACCTGTTGGTCTCAGGTTGGGTGTGTCGGTATCTGTTGTACAAGCCAGCACAAACATATTTGTGTACTTCTATGTAATATAATTGCAGCACTAAAGCACAAGATACACTAGATCAGCCATACTCATGCAACATGAATAGGAATCATGCTATCGCGTTTCAGACTGAAGAAATGTTACCTCCAATCCTCAGCTACAATGACAGCCTGTGCTAAAAGACAGCCAGTTCAGAAAATGAAGTGAATAGGTGAAAAGATTTTTAAATGGTGTTTCATGGGATCCCCTGTTTGAAAGCCAATTTCTCCCACCCACCCCTCCCCAAGACACAGCATTCTGGAGGTGATGGTAACTGAAAACTGCAGCTGCTGTGGACTCTTTTTCGTGACGTCACTTGTAAATCAGGCAGGCTTCAGTTTCAATCCACTTGGCGTGTCTCTGCATCTTTTCAAGGAAAGTGTCTCTTTGTATGATCTGGGGCAGGATGAGTCTCTCCCTCCCCAGAAGAAGAAACGGAGGCACCCAAAGCTGCACATTCACTCATATGAGCTGTAAGGAGAGCAAGCTTGGATGAGTGAGGATTGAGATGGTGCGGGGAGCTATCCTTGTTAAAAATAGGGTTGCCTCACCAAGGCAGTTTTTAGAGCTCTACTGCTATCGGTTTTCATCTAGCTGAGCTCCAAGAAATGGGAAATGCCTTGAGCAATGCAGAAGAGTCAAGGGGTGAGAGAGCAGCTTTGCTCTGTGCACAAATACTTTGGCACTTGTAATGCTTTGATATCAATCATTTTGAAGAACATCAAGAAACGTTATGGATTGCTGGTTTGACCAGATTAAAAAAAAGTATAAAACCAGTACAGAGAATTACCACCCGGTGGATTCGTAACCGGCTGACCAAACGCATTCAATGTGTAGCCCTTAATGGAACTGCATCTACATGAAGGGAGGTATGCAGTGGGGTACCCCAAGGCTCTGTTTTAGTACTCTTCAATATCTTCATCAATGATTTAGATGAGGGGACAGAAGGGGAACTCATCAAATTTGCAAATAACACCAAACTGGCAGGAATAGCCAACACTCCAGAAGATAGGCTCAATATACAGAAGGATCTTGATAGACGTGGACACTGGGCGCTATCTAACAAAATGAAATTAAGTGGTGAAAAAGTAAGGTTCTACATTAGGCAAAAAACCCCAAATGCACAGGTATAGTATAGGTGGTACCTGGCTCAACAGTAGTAACTACGAGAGGGATCTTGGAGTCCTAGTGGACAATCACTTAAATATGAGCCAACAGTGTGCTGCAGCTGCCAAAAAAGCCAATGCTATCCTAGACTGCATTAACAAGGATAGAATCAAGATCATGTGAGGTGTTAGTACTACTTTATAATACCTTAGTAAGATCACTTAGAATATTGCATCCAATTTTGGTACCTATAAAAAAGATGTTGAGACTTTAGAAAGTGTGCAGAGAAAAGCAATAAAGATTAGGGGACTGAAGGCTAAAACATATGAAGAATGGTTGCAGGAATTGGGTATGTCTAGTCTAGTGAAAAGAAGGACTAGGGGTGACATGATAGCAGTGTTCTAATATCTCAGGGGCTGCCACAAAGAAGAGGGAGTCAGGCTATTCTCCAAAGCACCTGCAGGCAGGACAAGAAGCAATGGTTGGAAATTCATCAAGGAGAGAAGCAACCTAGAACTAAGGAGAAATTTCCTGACTAAACAATCAGGGGAATGACTTGCCTTCAGAAGTTGTGGGTGCTCCAACGCTGGAAGTTTTTAAAAAGAGATTAGACAACCATTTGTCTGAAATGGTATAGGATTTCCTGCCTGAGCACGTAGTTGAACTAAAAAACCTCCAAGGGCCCTTCCAACTTTCTTATTCTGTTAAAATACTGAGCCAGTTTGATCTAGTGGTTAAGGAAGGCACCAGGCTAGAAATTGGGAAATCATGGGTTCTAGTCCTGCCTTTCATATGGAAGCCAGTTGAATCACTCACTCTCAACCCAACTCATATCACAGTGGGAAAATAGGAGGAGGAAGGTCTGTTGGATACATTCACCACCTTCAGTTATTTGTAAAAATAATAAATGCGGGATACAAATAAATAAATAAATATAAATGAATACATTAAAAAAACAGCAGGATATGTAACAAATTGTCAGTCAACTCCAATCTGTTCTAGATAGTCTGGCCTCCTTGAAATGGCCTTAATTATTTTGAAAATTGTTCAGCTTTTTAAACCACCTAAGCTTAAGCTGCAGATCCTTTGGATTCATTTTCTGTGGTTGCATCACATAATTGGGCTTAATTTTCTTTCTACCTAGCAAAACAATCAAAATGACTTTCCAGCTTTGCTCTTGTGAAGATTGTAATGCTTCTTTATTTCTGCTTTCTGCCAGACCAAGAGTAACTTCCCCTGAACAAGAGAGGTTAAAGAGACAAATGGCTTTCTCTTCGATGGTAGAGGGAAGAACTGCTTTTATTTTCCCCAAATTCTGAAGTCAGTGATGCTTGTCACTAAGCAAATACAAAGCGGCCTCACTTTCTATGCTGTGATGAACTTTCAACTGCTTAAAACAGATCCATCACTCTGTTCCTTTCAGAATAAAGTAATGTTGTGCAAAGACACACACACACAAAGAGTGAATTGTAATCTCCCATTGTTACTGTTGTGGGCTTTTCTTGATTTTTTAGTAAAGTGAACAGAAAGACCTCACCCATCTCCTCTGATTTTCTAAGCAATGTATGATATACTCCCACAACAATATGGGAGTAGATTATATCAGTTTGTATAATGCAAAGACTGATCATTATTGGTTGTGTGGTCAAGGTTTAATAAAGTGTTTAAAAATTGGGCTAATTTGGGTAATTTCCTCTGTATGTAATGTATGTTCTATTGTTTCTCCTTTTTGCTGGTTTTGGGGATTTCATTCCTTTGGTTATTTTAAAATTATATATTAAAACGTAATTAAAGTTCCAACATTTTTTCACAGATGCTATTGCTAGGTTGGATATTACCCATCCTACCTCTTTGTATTTGAGTTTTGCTTCCTAGATGAAGAACTTTGCAGTTGTCCGTTAAATTTCATTTTGTTATTTTCAGCTCATTTCTTTGATTTATCAAAACGTTTTTGAATTTCAGTTCTGTCTTTTACACCATGAGATATTTTGTCTTTATGTCTTTTGGCATGGGATAATGGGTTGTAATTTGCATAGTAAACCTTCCTTCCAGACTGCATCGTGGGCTGTGGTCAGGTGATTTTAACTATTGTGATTTTAAGGCCTTGTTGGAATCCTGCTTCAGTGTGACTTGTTAGGCTCAGCACCTAATCAAAATGCTGTTTGTTCCACAGGGCGGTGTTCTAATGGCCTATAAAATATACCTATTTCAGACAACATTTTCCCATTAGCTGTTTTGAGCCAGAGATTGGCCATTTTACCCAGATCGAGTGCAAAATAATAATTATATAATGCTATTTCCCATGTCTTCTAACAAAGTAAATTACCAATGATTTAATACAAAGACCGATGGAAGCAAACTTTGTAAATGGATTGACTGTGACCAACAGAGTTATAATTTCTTGGCTACAGCAGTCAAATCAAAATTCCATTTGTTGTTTTTGTTCTTACTGTTCAAATATGTAGCCATTATAACACAAGAAAGCTGTTACATATGGAAATAATTTGAGATCACACAGACTTAATTCTTGGGAAAAAGTATAAATAAAACATTTCCACAAAATTAGTAGCAGGAAATTCAGATTGTTTTGTTTGGAGTGCTCATCTCTTCAGTTGTCATCTGTAAAAACTTAAATAAGACCTCCAGGATTGGGGCATTTCAAAGACTGTGAGATCTTGAAAAGGAACGGGATCTTAAAAAAAGAGTATATATATGTTACTGGCAATGCGTGAGAATCTGGCATTGTGTAGAATGCCTAGGAAATCTCTAGAATGTGTGACATTTTTAGGCAAAGATTGAAATGTCTGTGTTATTTTAATATGCTATATACTTTCCCTAGGCATTGTGTATAATACCTAGATATTATGCAGAATGACAAGAACTATTTAGGCAAAGAGAGTCATGAAAAGAGTTAGGGTTAACTCTAACCCTAACCCTCTGTTGAAAAGACCTATATGAAAATGAAAGAAAAAGTGCAAAATTTAGGACAGGACTTTCTTGCTGAAATAAACAAGGGGAAAAGACCAGTACTGACCTACTTGTTGCAACAAGGAAGGCTAGAATGGCATGTTAGAGGGGAGTATTTTATATTTTGCTGATTTCCCTTTTGGCATTGCATAGAATGCCTAGGAAATGTGTGAAATGTTAAGCATTTCATACTTTGACATCCCATTTTTGGCATTCTATACATTTCCTAGGCATTCTATAAAATGCCCAATTTCACACATCGATGGTAACACACACACACACACATATATATGTTATATATTTATAACATTCTTCAGCGTATGCTATTTTCACTGTACATAGAACAACATTTCCTAATCTGTTTTACCCAGTTCCTATAACTCTCAGCCAATACAGCTTTTCTGGATGAGAACTATTGCTATATCAGTTTGAGGAAGCTAGGTGTCAAGGCTGCTAACATCGAATGTTATGCTTGGCAATATATATGGATGCAGACATTCACTATTTAACCTGTGTATTACTTTAAGAGCCACTATTAGATAGTATGGGGGGAGGGAGTGAAAGAATGTGCTGAGAACTATTTAGCCATAACAATATTTCAGCAGAGCATCTTCAAAGGATGAAATGTGAGAAGATAAAGATATGGCGGAGGGAAAGCTCACACTTTAAACTAATTGGGGAATGTGATTAATGACTTGTTACATGAGGGAGGAGAATATGCTTAGACACTGTAGGAAGAAGTAGGAGGGTTTAGTTTTTGGCTTCACTTTATTCGTACTGAAGTAATGTTGCATAAATAAAGAGTTTTCTAGGTAAAAATGCCTCAGAATTCCTTGAATTGCATCTTTCCTTCGGAACCTTACACTAGGTTTTAGATGGCTATAATTTATCTATAAAGTTTGTTTGAACTCAACTTTATCTTTTATTGTCTCCTCTCAAAACGCCCATAGAACAGAAGAATCTAGCTAGGGAGATAATAATTGTGGTTTTATTTTTTCATTTCAATTCTGTTTATCAAAAGTAATACTCTGGTATTTTTCATTTTCTTAATTTCAATGCGTTCAAGCTAAGGAAAGCAGGGAGAAACAAGATGATGTAACTGTAAATAGAAAGAAAGCCTAGCATTCAAAGAATCACATTTACAGGCCAGTGTTACACGAGAAAGATCAACTTGATTTAGAAAGCAGCATTATGATAGGAACAATGTCTGGTTTATGTTATTTAGACAGCATGGTGCTTCCTTTATTCTCCTAGAGAAAGGAGGTAAAAATGCAACGCCTCTTTGATACATCTTTTGCCCCCTAATAGCCCATAAGCTTAAAGATGTCAAAAGCTGATGCACATGTAGAACAATTTGGAAAGGCTCACTTTAGCTTTTAAGGTCAGAAGTGCTGCAGCAGAAGAGAAAGAGTTGAAACAAAGGGAAATTGGGGCTGAATTGTGGTCATAAGTTGAGAACTACCTTTATACAAACAATCATATTCCCAATCAACATTCCTCTAATGTCCCCACAAGTATTCCTGAAACATTTATCCATAAATACAGTAAATAACCATGGAGACTTCACATACAGGAATACCCTTTCCTGTCTGGAGATACAAGTGAGCAGAATTCCTAGAGAAGAGCATCACATGCTAGAGCTGGCCATTTCACTTGTACGCGACACATTTCTGTGTAGCATGAGCATCTCCTAAAATTATGAATCTCTGAGAGGACCACATGAAATTTAGAGGGAAAAGAATTTTTAAATAAAGAACAAGGTAATAAACAGCCTAAATGCTTCAATAAAGCAAATGCATCCTTAAGGCTCATATTTTGTTGGCATCATACAGCATTTAAATACTGACATTTCCCCCCCTTGAAACCTGAGGAAGGGGAACAGTGGAAGGTACATTGTGAACATTTGTATGGAAATGCTATTGTATGTCAATGTTGGTCAGGAATAAATCAGGGATATGTAAAGTCTCCATGGTTATTTACTGTATTTATGGATAAATGTTTCAGGAATACTTGTGGGGACATTAGAGGAATGTTGATTGGGAATATGATTGTTTGTATAGAGGTAGTTCTCAACTTATGACCACAATTCAGCCCCAAATTTCTGTTGCTAAATGAAACATTTGTTAAGTGAATTTGATCCATTTTACTACCTTTCTTGCCACAGTTGTTAAATGAATCATTGCAGTTGTTAAGTTAGTAACACGGTTGTTAAGTGAGTCTGGCTTCCCCATTGACTTTGCTTGTCAGAGGTTCGCAAAAGGTGATCACATGACCCCAGGACACAACAGTCGTCATAAATATGAGTCAGTTGCCAAGCATCTGAATTTTGATCACATAACCATGGAGAGGCCACAACGATCGTAAGTTTAAAAAATAGTCATAACTCAATTTTTCCAGTGATGTAACTTTGAACGGTCACTAAATGAACTGTTGTAAGTTGAGGACTACCTGTACTTTTACGCAGAGATAATGTTATATTATTGGTGAAGAGCCAAAATGGAATACAGTGAATCTCAACCAACTTAATGATGAAACAAAAATGATATAGATTTGAGCAGTGCTTTTTTTGTAAAAAAAAAAAAAAAAGGTGCCGGAACTCACGCGTCATACAACCCGCCTTGCCTATCCTACAAGGTTCCATCCAAAAAAGGTGCCAGAACTCCATTCTGGGCGTTCTATGAGAAAAAAAGCCCTGGATTTGAGCATTAATTTACTGATGGCCAATATAGTTCTATTTGAAAGCGAAAATGGAGTGAACCAAAAGCAAATTAGAAAACTAGAGTAATTCAGATCATAGAAGAGAAATTGTGTGGAGAAATTTTAAAGAGTGCCAGTGATGATAGCAAAATAGCACATTGCGTGTAGTCTGTTGCAAGGAATGAATATGAAGAAATAAAAATGGCTATGCCATAGAGCACGCTGTCCAGTTTCTTATATTGAAACAGAAGTTGGATCAGTGGTGGGATTCATCCAGTTCGCACCAGTTCGGCAGAACCGGTAGCTAATTTTTTGTTGCCCAGGCCCAGAATGGACTTCTGGAAGCAGCATCCATACAGAGAACCGGTTGTTCCCATATTTGAATCCTACCACTGAGTTGGATATAGCAGGAAAATCAATAAAGTATATTAAATGTGATGGGAGATGAATTGTTATAAAGAACTTGATCAGTAGGAAAGAAGAACATTCAGGTCATTTGAAGAAAATGTATAAGAATGAGGTAAATGTGAAATGAGCCAAGAGAAAGGGAGAGATGGAGAAGCTCTTTGTGGTTTGAATAAGTTGATGAGATCCTAAAAGAGAGAGAGAAGAGAACTCCAAAGAACAAAAGGCAATGTAATGAAACTGTATAGATGTGACAAAAACAAGGATGATTTGCAAGGATACATAGATAGGTATAATAAATAATGTTTATGTAAACTGGAGTTAGCTAGATTTCCTTTTTTCCCCTCTTATCTCCTGCCATTTGCCAGCTGCTTTCACTCTTTTTCTGTACTTTACATAACATTGCTTACCCCAAAATGGAATAATAGCCTTCTGGGTATGTATTGTATGGGTTGTATGTATATTCGAACGAAATAAACTTTTCAAGAAGTGCATGAATCTTCAGTTGCCTGTAGGTGGCAGCATTAGAATATGAAACCCATATTCTAATCCTCGGAGAGAAAGAAAACGACAGAGAACTAAGGGGAATTCCGAGCCTTCAGGCTTACTACAGTATCTGCTTAACTGCACTACAGTTATCCCATACTGCTTGCATAGATTGTGATGTGGCTTAGATAAGATAAGATAAGATAACCTTTATTGTCATTTTTTTTTACTGTGGGCACCATGGCACACATCAAAAATGAAATTTAGTTGCCCGCTTGTTTCCACATCCCGGTGGAATGGGACTCAGGCATCTGACATTCAGATGACAGCCGGATTTTCTGATTTATTGCTCATTGGCTCAGCTCCTCAAGTACAGGGGTCTTCAAACTTGGCCCTTTTATGACTTGTGGACTTCAACTCCCAGAATTCCTCAGCCAGGCACGCTGGCTGAGCAATTCTGGGAGTTGAAGTTCACAAATCATAAAAGGGCCAAGTTTGAAGACCCCTGCCTCAGTAAATCTGGGTCCCATGCTTTCAAAAACTGACTACACCCTTGGTTGCTGGAATGATCAGAGACTCACATGATGCTGTGTTACACTGAGGTGTTGCACTATTTCCCCCTGCATCTGTTTATTTTCCATTCTTTCAATTGTGTTTCTATCATCCTAGATCAGTGGTCCACCAAATATTGCTAAGCTCTCTGGAATCAAAGGCTAGGGCTGACTGGAGCATCTCCAACGTGTAGTGCAGCAAGTAATAATAATAATAATAATAATAATAATAATAATAATAATAATAATAATAATAATAATAATAATAATAATAATAATAATAATAATAATAATAATAATAATAATAATAATAATAATAATAATAATAATAATCTTTTATTCATTAAACATGAACCTCAGTCAACTGAACATTCAAATTGGCTGGTGCTGATGGTTGACACGGGTTGCTACCAGCATCCTAGGTGTCAACCAGGTACCTTCTTAAAATATAAGATGTTCCGAGTAGCGCAGTTTTTTGTAACATTGCTGGAGTTATTGCAGGAAGCTGCAGTTTCTTGATGTGTTTTGCGAAGTTTTTGGACATAGTTCCCAGTGCCCCGATGACAATGGGTACCACTGTTACACGTTTCATCCATAATCGCGCAGTTTCGATGGCCAGGTCGCGATATTTCATAGTTTTTTCCAGTTCTTTTTCTTCGACTCTGGCATCTCCTGGTACAGCGATATCAATCAGCTGTACGCTTCGGTTATCTACAACTGCGATATCCGGCGTATTGTGTTCCAAATGGATTATTATATTATTATATATTATTATTATTTTATTATTATTATATTATTAATATTATTAATTATTATTATATTATTATTATTATTCTTATTATTTTATTATTATTTATTATTAAAGTTGGAAGGGAGCTTGGAGGTCAATCTAGTCCAACCCCCTGCTCAGGCAGGAAACCCTATACCATTTCAGACAAATGGCTGTCCAGTCTCTTCTTAAAACTTCCAGTGTTGGAGCATTCACCGCTTCTGGAGGCAGGTTGTTCCACTGGTTAATTATTCTAACTGTCAGGAAGTTTCTCCTTAGTTCTAGGTTGCTTCTCTCCTTGATTAGTTTCCATCCGTTGCTTCTTGTTGTGCCTTCAGGCGCTTTGGAGAATAGCTTGACTCCCTCTTCTTTGTGACAGCCCCTGAGATATTGGAACACTGCTATCATGTCCCCCGTCATCCTTCTCTTCATTAAACTAGACATACCCAATTCCAGCAACCGTTCCTTAGCTATGTGAGTTCAGTCTTGCAGACTGATAGCACTGAAAAGTTCAACATTCCCCAAATGCTAGTTACTGAAGGCCATCTTGGAATTGATTTGAGCGGGATGGAGGGATGGATGGGCAGATAGACCAAGCAAGGGGAATGTGAAAAATTAATAAAGAAATCATGAAGCAAATGTCATTGTAAGAATGAATGTGCAATATAATCTTTAATAAAAAGGTAGATGGCATTGTTTTTATACATCTGTGCAGAGCGCATATGAAGGTGTTTGAAATATAATTACCAATTGGGGAATGCAAATATATTGCATTCCCCAATTGGTAGTGGGCTACAACTATGATAATCAAGTACAACTATAATAATCAGGTGATGGGAACCGCAGTCCACACTCTCTGGCATTATTTTTTTCCCTGATCTAGAGTTGAGCTAGTTTTTGTTTGGATATATTATTATTATCATCATCTTGTTTCAATTCTTTTTTTTTATTTGAACCTTTGTAATGTATTATTTGTAATCTAGAGCAGGGGTCTGCAACCTGATCTAGAGTCATTTAAGTGATAAAGTAAATGTATAAAAGAAAAATATTGGGTTGAGGAAGCCTTCTTTGCAACTGAATTGAGAAGGTCCTTCCTTTGCTGCTGCTATGAGGGAAGATGCTCCCTTGTCCACTTCCATTAACACCAGCAGGGTGTCCCACAGGAGACCCAACCATCCTGCATGTAACCTCATGGAAGAAGTTTGTTCAGCCATGTGAGTTTAAAATTAGCCTCCATGTGGACTTTAATGACAGCCCCGTGTAATCTGATCTGGTAGTAGCCATGCAAATGGTACAAAAAATAAGGACAATTGCTTTGAAATTATGTGGTCTGTGTCAGATCTATTTTTCCCTTTTTTTTCTGTGTGCTATAAGTGTGTATACTTTAAAATATTCCAAGAACTATTCCACACTGCAGCAAAGAAATATGCTCTTACAAATGGGTCTATTGACATTTGCTTTTCCTGGGAAGGGTGTTGTAACGCTGAACATTTAAGGTTGTTGGCCAATGATAACAGCAAGAAGAAAAATGAGCATCAAAAGCATTCAGCGATAGAATCGTAAGATACGCAGTGTGCCCAGAAAGCATATGATTTTGGTGTGGTCAAGAGTGTGTTTGTCACATAGCTTTCTCTGTTAAGGAAGGGGGAAGCATGGTGTTAAAAGAGCTCTGCACACCCCCTCCAAGTCGCTGGGCAGTCCTCCAGCCTACGGGTTAGCCTTGCTGCTCATGAATCAGCCTCTTTTGCAAAATTGCCTCCCCAGCTTGTTTACTTGGAAACTAAGTGCTTAAGGAACAGGGTGCTTTCCATGCATAACAATGATCCCTGTTTTAGATGGTCTCCCTTTGCTTTCACTCATATTTACCAAGGGAGGCATATGTGCGCAAGAAAGCCTGTCTTTGCAAGAAACTTCCAGGAAACTGACCCAAAGAACATGAGAACATTTTCATTTTGAGACTGAGCTGACATTTGATGGCGCCAACATTTTAACTAACACGTACAAATGTGCCTGTTTTTTGTCCAGGTCTAGATAGATAGGAGAACTTAATTAGTAAAACAATGAACTTTTGTTTGGAATTCTCATTACTACAATTGCACAAGGATTTAATGGTCTGGTGGGAAATACTGTGATGAATTTTGGAGGGTCCGATGCTTCTGCTAAGTGGGAACCTGGGATTCTCACTTCTGCTCCAATAGCATGGTGGACCACACCAGCTGGTGACCAAAGGCAAGTCTACAAAAAGCTAATGAAAAGAAAAAAAATCTCTTCATAGAGAATAGAGTATAATAGCAGAGCAGAGCTAGCTGCTTCTTCCTTCCTCCTCCTCCTCCTCCTCTTCTTCTTCTTCTTCTTCTTCTTCTTCTTCTTCTTCTTCTTCTTCTTCTTCTCTTCTTCTTCTTCTTCTTCTTCTTCTTCTTCTTCTTCTTCTTCTTCTTCTTCTTCTTCTTCTTCTTCTTCTTCTTCTTCTTCTTCTTCTTCTTCTTCTTCTTCTTCTTCTTCTTCTTCCCCCTCCCCTTCTCCTTTTTCCTCTTCCTCTTCCAAGCACACATCCATGTGGTTTTCTTGGCAACAATTTTATAAGCGGTTTGCTTTGCCTTCTTCCAAGGTCAGGTGGTTTTTGTGCCTAAGTAGGACTAGATTTCACAATCTCTACAGGATGCTGTAATTCAGATCTGGGTATTTTATGGACCAGAGGCCACATTCGGCCCTTCGGCTGCCCTTGCCTGGCCCATAGCATTGACAGCATCGGTGGCACTGATGGCAGGGAGTGCGGTACTGGTGGCAAGGGTGGGGCAGTAGCAGCAGGAGGCAGGGCAACAGCCGGGGCGGCTGGGGCAGCGGCAGTCTTCTACAACAATCCCAGTTTCTCACGGGGCCCTTGGAAAAATTCATTGCCCACCCCTGCTCTGCTTGTACAAATGTGAACCATTAGAATCCAGTGGATATAATATGATTTTGTTTTCAACCGCTAAGGATTAGGATGTCATGATACACAGTACCCATCTCTGGTATTAGCTCAGCTTGCTGGATTAGAATATAAAAAAGGAAATATCATTTTGCCCTTTCTCTGACAAAGAGTAAATGAAAGGGTAAAGTCAGTTAATCTTGGTATTCACATCTATTGTACATATTAACCATGTGCTGTCACCGGGGGTGCGAGGTTATTGGTTTTTTTTTTTCTATACTGTGTTTATTGTTTGTAAGCTGCCTAGAGTCGCTGTGAGTGAGTAGGGGCACAGTATAGAAATAAAAAAAAAACAATAAAAATAAAAAAAACAATAACCCTCCCCATCCCCCTGACAACAACACACGGTTAATATGTACAACAGACATGAGTACCAAGATTGAATTTTAGAAAATATAAATTTTCTAAATAAATAAAATAAAATAAATATTTGGATGTCAACCATGCAGCTTATACTTGGGGTTGTAAGTGATCTGAATTGAAAAATATTAAAATGTGTTAACTCAACCTGTTACATTCAGGCAGTCTTTGAGTCAATTAATGTAGAATCCCCAGTGTCATTTTTGGAGGTAACTAAAAATTGGTAGGAGCGAAAATAATTATCCGTGGATGCCTTTAAAAGTGCTAACATTTCAGAGGAAAATGCCAGTATTCTTTGTTGCTCGTTTTTCATTACTGTGAATGATTTGCTTTTGATCATAATGATGCTGTCTCCGATAACTGAAATGGGCATGCAATTTTACGCATCAGGTCTAATCGGCCTTTTAAGCAGAGCCATTAAATATATTATTCCATTATTCCATTTAATAATGGGTACCAGCAACCAATAGTGAACCAATGTATTGTAGCAATGTACAAAATAGCAATTAGTAGTAGTTCTATTCTCACTGGTGTCTATTAAATAGAACATCAAGAAAATGTTCTGTTCTCATTATATTGCTGCTGATTACTTGGCAGAACCCACAACTTTAAGGCTCGTGGTTTCTGAAGCCACACAATTCATGGTCTTGATGTGAAAATTTCACCGCCCTGCCAAGTCCCTTGGCCACAGCCCCATTTGAAATACTGCACTGCCTCCCATCTCTTTTCTCCTGATTCACATTAGATTGCTCTCCACTGGGTGGCTACTGTGCTGACAAAAGGTT
This sequence comes from Azemiops feae, assembly GCA_023970755.1. Taxonomy (NCBI): domain Eukaryota; kingdom Metazoa; phylum Chordata; class Lepidosauria; order Squamata; family Viperidae; genus Azemiops; species Azemiops feae. The sequence continues at coordinate 582,262 of JALGBA010004089.1, read as the reverse complement.
TGGGGTTTTTTTTTTGAAGCCTTATTTCCATTTGCACTTGGTACAAGTAGTCCTCAACTTACAGCCATTTGTTTAGGGACAGTTCAAAATTAAAATGGCACCGAAAAAAGTGATGTATGACCAGTTTTCACATTTACAACCTGTTGCAGCATCCCCATGGTCGCCTGATCAAAATTCGGCAACTAGCATCTCTTTTTGGACAGTTGTACTGTCCTGGGATCATCTGATCACCATTTGTAACCTTCCCAGCTGGCTTCCGACAAGCAAAGTGAACGGATTTGCTTAACTAATGCACGATTCACTTAATAACTGCAGTGCTTTGCTTAACTGCAACTGTGGCAAAAAGGTCATAAAATGGGATACAACTCACTTAACAGCCGTCTTGCTTAGCAAAGGAAATGTTGGGCTCAACTGTGGTCCTATGTTGAGGACTACCTGTAGTAGTTTCTTGTAAGCACACATACACATTTTTGACTTCAGGGATGGCTAGAAATCAACATAGCGCAGCATTAATTACATTAGAAATTCTTTGACCTAGGCAGGCAATGGGTATCCCTCCATTTAAGACATGCAATTAAGGAAAGCAGAGGCACAGTAGGCCATATCTTTGTACATTGGATTTAACCCTTGCTGTGATTTCATTTTATGTCTGTTTTTTTCACACCTTTCTTCTAAACGAATTACTTCCTCTTTGCAAAGTTTCACTTTTCTGTAGTTCATGATGGAAATGCCCATGCATTATATCTTTTATTGTAAGTCACCCAAAGTTGCTTTGGATAGAGGGATGGGCAGCATAGACATTTAATAAAAAACGAACAAACGCACAAATATCTTTTACAGTGAATAAACATGTGGGGTAAAAAACAACAACAATACCCTTAAACTTTTTTAGAAAAGGCTTTAAGTCTTTTTCTGCCTTTATGGGAAAACAGAAGTAATTATGATTATAAGCAGAATTCTACAACTTTCCACACAATTCATTTAGTAGTGGCATGCAGTAGATAATATGGTAATATGGTTCAATAGCAATATGATGATCTGCCACCAAAAAAATGGAAACAAACAAATGGAAACAAACAGTGATAAATACCTGGAAATTGTACAGGGCATTGGTTGCCATTGAATCATAGGACATAGTTTCAAGTTGTAATATGGCTATAATGTAAAAATGGTGTTGATCAGTTGCTTCTGATGGATATAATTTCTCTAGAGCTGTCTGTTCAGTAACAGCTTCTTTGAGTAACTGTAAGCTTATACTTGCTGTCAGTGATAGCATCAGGGGAGCACTGTGGCTCATGAGGTTGAAAGACTGGACTCATAATCGGAAGCTTTGTGTTCAAGACCCATTGTGGGGCAGGGGTGAGCTCCTGTCTCCTGCTCCAGCTGCTGCCGACCCAATGATTTGAAAGCAGGCGATTGTGAGTAGATAAAGGGCTATCACTTTGATGGACGCGAAAGGAACCCCCATCTGGGCATCCCACAGGCAACAGTGATGTCACTGGCAAATCTTTTCACCACATACAAATATTAGTATTAGTGATAGCATCCAGTAATTTTGTCCTCTTTGGGCCTCTTTTTTCATTGTCTTCTGTTATTTTTTTAGTTTTTCAGATTTTATCAAATGACTTTTCCTTTTCCTTTTAGCTTCACCTTCGCTATCAGTGCTTCTAGCGAACAGGCAGGTTTTACTTCCCTAATGTGGGAAAAATTTATTCTTCTTGCAGTCCTGAAAATTCTCAATAATTCTCAATAATAATAAGGAAGCAATTTTTCTTGGTTCAGCTTTCTTATATCTACCCCTGTTCTGATTGTTGCTTCCTGGTCATACAAATTCTTAGATCAGCAGATAGAGTTGCATGGTACACCCATGTTTATAATCTAAAAGGTGTGATTTACATAGTTGGAAGCCTTAGTATAACCAATAAGGGAAAAAAATGTCTTTTTGATATCCCCTTGCCTTTTTCATTATCCATCAGATGGTATCCATGTGATCTGGTGACCCCATTTCTTCTGAATCCATTTTGTAGCTCTATTCATTGCTGAAATCCATTGCAAATCTTGAACATTGTTATTAAACTTATACTGCCAATTATTAAGCTCTCTCAGCAATTTATATTAAGTTCTTATTTAGAATAGAGCTGGAAGGGACCATGGAGGTCTTCTAGTCCAGCCCCCTGCTCAAATAGGAGAACCTATATCATTTCAGACAAGTGACTGTCTAGTCTCTTCTTAAAAACCTCCAGTGATGGACCACCCATGATTTCTGAAGGCAAGCTGTATCCTCACTGTTAGGAAGTTTCTCCTTAATTCCAGGTAGCTTCTCTCTTTGGTCAGTTTCTTGTCCTGCCTTCTGGTGCTTTGGAGAATAGTATGATGCCCTCTTCTTTGTGGCAGGCCCTCAAATACTGGAATACTACTATTGTGTCACCCCTGTTTCTTCTTTTCTTTAGACTAGCCAAACCCAAGTCCTGCAGCCGTTCTTCATATTTTTTAGTCTCCAGGCCTTGGATCATTTTAGTTGCTCTTCTTGAACTTTTTCTAAAGTCTCAACATCTTTTTTGTAGTATGGTGACCAAAATTGGTTGCAGTATTCCAGGTGTTGTCTTACTAAGGTTTTATAAAGCGGTACTAATACTTCACGTGATCTTGATTCTATGCCTTATACAACCCAGGAATGTATTAGCTTTTTTGGCTGCTGCTGCACACTGCTGGCTCATAGTCAAGTGATCGTCCACTAGGACTCCAAGCTCCCTCTCACAGTTACTGTTTTTATGCAAGGTCTGCCTAATCTGTGCTTATACTTTTGGTTTTTCCTGCTTAAATGTAAAACTTTGCTTTTTTCCACATTAAAATTCATTTTGTTGGTTAGGGCCCATTGTTCAAGTTCGTCAAGATCTTTTTGGATCCTGAGCTTGTCTTCTGTGGTGTTGGCTATTACTGCTAGTTTAGAGTCATCTGCAAATTTGATGCGTTCCCCTTCTATTCCCTCATCTAAGTCATTTATGGGCCTAAGACGGAGCCTTGTGGTACCCCATTGCTTACTTCTCTCCATGTGGATGTAGTACCATTGAGGACTATTTGTTGAGTATGATTTGTCAGCCAGCTACAAATCCATCTGGTGGTGATGTTGTCTATTCCACTTCTTTCTAGCTTATCAAGAAGTAGGCAGTGGTGGGATTCAAATATGTGAACAACCTGTTCTCTGTGTGGATGCCACTTCCAGAAGTCCATTCTGGGCCTGGGCAACAAAAAAATAGCTACCGGTTCTGCTGAAGTGGTGCAAACTGGCTGAATCCCACCACTGGAAGTAGGTTGTGGTCTACTTTGTCACATGCCTCACTGAAATCTAAGTATACTATGTCAACGGCATTTCGCTGGTCTACTAATTTAGTCACTTTATCAAAGACTGAAATAAGATTGGTTTGGCATGATCTGTTTTTAACAAACCCATGCTGGCTATTAGTTATAACTTTGTTTGCTTCTAGTTGTTTGCAGATCTGTTTTTTGATTATCTTTTCCAGGATCTTCCCAGGTTAGACTGATTGATCTATAGTTTCCTGGGTCTGTTTTTTTTCCTTTCTTGAAGATGGGAACCACATCAGCCCTTTTCCAATCCTCAGGTACTTCCCCGTGCTCCAGGATTTTTGAAAGATATGGTACAATGTTTCTGAGATAACATCTGCCTGCTCCTTCAGAACTCTGGGATGTAATCTGTGGGGTTCTGGTGATTTATATTTGTCAAGGTCAGATAGGTGTTCTCTTACCATTTTCTTGCTTATTTTATTTTTTGTTTCTAGTTTGTCTTTCACAGTATTTTTTTTTTGGTATGTTGTGCTATAATTTCTTTTTGTGTGAAGACTGATGCAAAGAATGAGTTAAGCAGCTCTGCTTTCTCCCTATTGCTTGTTACTTCCTTGCCATCTTCTCTCTTTAGTGGACCTATAGTTTCCTTGACTTTTTTCTTGTTATTAATAGGTTGAAAGAAACTTTTTTTTTATTATCCTTGATTTCTGTTGCAAGTCTTTGTTCATTCTGAGCCTTTGCTTTCCTGACTTTGTATTTGCATGTTCTGGTTGTCTGCTGAAAATCAGCCTTAGTTATGTGTCCCTCTTTCCATTTTTTGCACCTGTCTTTTTTGTCTTTCAGTTTGTCTGAGAATTCTTTGTGCAGCCATGCTGGTTTCTTCTTGACTTTCTTGTTTTTCTTTTTCAGTGATATTGTGCTGGACTGGGCTTTTATGATAGCATTTTTCAGAGTTTCCCATGCTTCTTGAGTTGTTTTCTCCTTTAGGATTTTCATCCATAGAATCTTTCCTAGGTTAAAAAGAGCTGTTAAAATCAGCTCTTTTGAAGTTTAAGACATTAGTTGAATTGCTTGTGTTTGCGTTATATTGAATTCCAGTATGACATGGTCACTTTCCCCCAAGGTTCCGGCAACTTCAACTCCCTTTATCACTTCTTCTCTATTAGTAAGAATTAGGTCCAGTATAGCTTTACTTCTAGTTCCCTCCTCTACCTTTTGGATGACAAAATTTTCAGCTAGGTTGGTTAGGAATCTGTTTGATCTCCCGCTCATTGCAGAGTTTGTCTCCCAGCTGATATCTGGATAGTTGAAGTCTCCCATTACTACTGTGGCATGCTTCCTACATACATTTGTTAACTGGTTGGCAAAGAGTCCATCTATTTCTTCTGATTGGTTGAGTGGCTTGTAGTACACCCCTATGGCAATGTCACTTTTTTCCCTTTTGTATTGATCCATATAGATTCTGGAGGGCTTTTATCTTTGATCATGTGCATTTCTGTACATATACATATGTAGTATTCTCTTACATATAGTGCAACTCCTCCTCCTCTTTTTGTAGTTCTGTTTCTTTTGAACAATTTGTATCCATCCATCAGTCCATTCCAGTCATGGGTTTGGTCCCACCAGGTTTCTGTAATGCCAGCTATGTCATACCCACCCTCATGTACTATTACTAAGTGAGGTTCCTATTTATGAGGAGAATGCATACACACAAATAGCTTAAATATTTTGCATATTCACAGCAAGTTGCTTCCTTTCTCTGCTTCTAGATTTAGTTTGGTGGAAAGTCTGGAATCTTCAGGAAGATAGTAAACAGTGTCCATTTCTAGAGCTGGATGTAGAAATGGATCTGAGATGAAAAAAAAAAGCAATAATACCATACTCAGCAAGAAGGCATGTGCTATCTGGGAGTGAATGAAAAACCTGTGAATGGAAATTGCTGCTTTCTCTGTGGAAAAATCTGCAGCTGCTGTTGAGTAGCAAGAGGCATGCAGGTTGTCAGCATTCCATGTTTGTGGCCTGTTCCTTCCTGGGGCTGTTGGGAAGCTTCAGGCATCTCAATTAGTGGGAACATATTACAGCCTGTAATCAGGGTCGGCTTAATACAGGAAGTTCTCGACTTGCAATACCTACTGGGATCAGAATTTCCACTTCTAGTCAAGGCAGTTGTTAAGTGAGTCATGCCCGGTTTTGCAACCTCTTTTTGCCATGGTTGTTAAGCGAATCTGGTTTCCTCCATTGACTTTGCTTGTCATAAGCTGGCTGGGAAGGTCACAGATGGCAATCACATGACACTGGGATGCTGCAGCCATTGGAAATACATGCCAGTTGCCAAGTGCTTAAATTTTGATCTCATGACTGTGGAGATGTTGCAACAATTTTAAGCATGAGGACAGTCATGTCACTTTTTTGAGTGACGTTGTAACTTTGAATGGTTACCAAACACAAATGGTTGTAAATTGAGGACTATCTGTGCACATGCAATGATAGTGAAGCTGAATGACCCATTGTAATTCCTCAGAGGCTAAACTGTACAAAGACAACAATGGAAGAAGTCTTTCTCAGGCTGATTCCTCACTTGGAAACTCTGGGTTTACGTTTCCAGGGGCAATGTTCTTCGTCTACCTGTTACTTTTGAGATGTGTAGAGGTACAGATCCCAGTCCTGAATAGCAAACTTGCATTTTGCTAATTAAAAAACAACAACGAAGGATGCCTGGGTATAGATGGATAGATGGGAAAAAGCAAGAGAAAGGTTGCTGCTAGTGTCAAGGCAGCTATGCCAAATCCACAGCTGTGGTTACCCCCAACATCACTGAAGTGCAGTGAGATGTACAGTTCTCCAGTTGGAGCACAACCCTGTTTCTCAGGGCTAATTTTCAGCCAGCTCCTAAACTCTCTGATCTTGACACTGATAACTGAAGAGTTAGCAGAGCTACTGTTAGTGTAATTATGATCCGCAAGGAACAGGCTGTGCTTGGCCTCAGCAGAGGCAAGAGGAGTACACATTTGGTTTATAAATGGCACACATGGTATGTTAGTTATGTCTGAGCTCATAGGCAAACCCTCAGAGGCAGAAGATGATTTATTATTGTTTGTAGGATAATTTTAGGCTCTTTGGGAAACTAGAGTGCCAGGAGAGCACAGCCACATGCAGCACAATTGTCTTAAGAAGGAAGACTGGCAGAAACAATCACAGTATTTCCCTGAAATAAGAATTCCAAGGCTGATTTGTGGCCATTTATTTATTTACTGGCATTTTTAATCCCATATTCTATATCCATAAAAATCTATTAAACTATAAAACAACCCCATTCTCAAAGCATAACTTGTCAACAATATGCCATAAAACCACCAGTTCAAGTTTACTCAGAAGCTTCTTGGGAACCAAAGTGATGCCTACAAACCAGTATTAAATAGCACTGGCAGCTCTGATCCTGCTTTATTGTGCCCTATTTGTACTTCATGGCAGAGGTTGATTTGGGAGATGATTTGGGACCAGGAGCAGATGTAGAGAACTCCAGAAATGACCTTGGAGAAGCTATACAGAAACAATATACATATGTAAACATGCTTTAAACCTCGAAAACAAACCAAACATTAGGAAGAAACTCAGACTAGCTCTGAAACCCCTCACTCTTCAAAGGGGTGATTGGGCACCATGCAATAGTTGTCAATAGTTGAAAAATGGTGGGCTTCTTCAAGAGGAGATGCACCCCTTCCTCCGTCAAGACAGAGGACATAATCCCCTTGCAGGACCCATGTCATGTCTTCCACAGCACCCACATGGAGTCCAGGCCAAAGTGAACTAGAGTGATTTCACCTGTAAAATGTCCAAGTTCTCCTGGAGGACTTGGGGAGATCTTCCTCCTACCACTCCTCCAAAGGGAGCAAGTGACCCTACATGAAACCACTGATTGAGGCGGCTGTTATTGTTCTTGAAAGAAATAACTTTTGAAGTACCAGCTGCTAGGAAATAATTATGCTCGCAAGCCTGGGGCACTACATGCACCAAGGCTCTGCTGCCCGGCTATATTGTTAACGGGCCAAATATCTTTCTTCGTATGTACTCAGATTAGACTTTGTAATGTTTTTAGTGTTTTCATGTTTTAATGTTTTTAGTGTTTTAAAATGGTTTTAATATTTTAATTATAATGTATTATTTTGAACTGTGAGCCACAATTTGCTGAGATGAGAGGCTATAGAAATCAAATAAGAAATAAATAAAATGTGGAAAGAGGTTCTCCTGCCCTGCTTATGGGCCACTCTTGGCCAGGAATGGCAGAACATGATGAATTAAATAGGCCATTGGCCTCATCTGGCAGGGCCCTTACATTCTGATCTTCATCATGAAGTGACCCTCAGTTGTGTATGATGGAATCCATTAAGTAAAGGAAATCACTGCATGCCTCAATAGATGATCATCAACCTCTTATAGTGAAGTACCACAGCCCTTCACACATCATCTCCTACTTTGCAGCTTATTTCACCTTTTACAGCGGTGGGTTTTTTTTTTTTTTAATTGTACAAGATGCCAAAGGCAATTCCCATCCATGAACTTAGTTATGGCAGTTAGTAGTTGTTTAGGATGAAATCGCAGCAGCAGTTAATTGTACCATAGTTCCATTGTTGTCTGCTTCTGTTTAAACTACAACACTGTTTTCATTGGTGTTATGGGGACATTCTGTTTCCATAGCTTAGGGTTTGGAAAAGAGAGCATTTTGCCTCCTGCCAAATCAACCCCATCAAGGAACAGCCATCACTCATGTGAAAAATCCTCAGTGAGCGGAAATCATCAACAATGAAAGAATTATATTATAGGGAAATGACCCAAAAGGTGCAGAAACAACTAAAAAAAAAGTAAGAAGTTGGTATGTTTAATAATAACACTGAATGGTTTTTGATGTTTAATCCATTTTTTGAAAGGCTTGGCACAATATCTTTTTGGCCCTGCCAAGAATGCCCTGGATGTCTTCAAAATGCTTGTTCTTCCATCTTGTCCATCACGGTCAAATTCCTATTCCCAGTGTAATCGTCTAAATTTTACCTAGCTGTAAAATGATTATAATTAATAATATATGATTTGTATTTTCCTTCTCAGTTATTGGGAATCCAGGGCAAACTCAGTTCAATGAAGTGCTAAGATTCTTGAATAGATAAACTCTTTTTATTTTGGCATCTTTTAACAATTCTAACAAGACATGAGAATTCAAGTCTGAAAAACAAGTCTTGGTTTAAACAAAATTGTAACTACATCATTCTATGCTCAAGGGCCTTTAAGTAATGCTTCTTAAATCTTATGATGATGAATACACTCAGATTTTCCATCAGTCTTAAATATGTAAACTCTGCCCTCCAGTCCAGAGCAATGTTAAGACTCAATCTCTTAGTTTAATACTGCCAATTACATAAGTAAGGTATGTCTTCTGTTTATGGAAATAGTGCTTACCGTGGGATATTTCTGGCCACAGTCATGCTTGGATAGATGCCTTTGGGAAATGACATGGTGTTCCCAGAGCACCACATTTCCTCTTCTTGCCAGGAAAGCTGGTAAAAAGAGGCACCTTATAGAGTATCTTCACTTTTTTAAGGAAAAGCCAGAATTCTTATTGATTCTTTATACAGTACTTTAGAAGAGTTTTGTAACTTGGAGACAAGCAAGGGAAAATTAATTAGTGTTGTGGAAAACAAACCAAATTGCAATCACCATCATTTTTCAAATTGAATACCGATCAGATTTGGCAACTGGTATAGCCCACAAAACCTCTATGTGCCAAAGAACTCACTGGTGATTGCCATTTGCGCCATCCTCCCATTTTGAGAAGAAGACCAGAAGGAAAAATGCAGTGTCAATGAAGAAAATGGATATTTCCAGACATTTGGGGTAAAGTATTTCCTCACTCAGTTCTTGCTTTGCTCAATTATTTTTGAAGGAATCCAGCTCATAACAAATCCAAGTTTACCTGGTTAAGGTCCGAAGTGTTTCAGTTTCTAAAGAAAGCTATTTTTATTATCGATTGTTATCACTTATCTTTTACTTGATGGAAAACAGTGGATCGATACTTTCATTCTAGAAGAGATGGAATTATGGTGCTTTGAAGAAAATTTTAGAAGTGAATCCATCAATACGGAATGTAGAAAGGAAGGCAGAAGAAATGACACAGAGAGATTCAACTCTAAAATAGCTTATGCCATATCAAACTTCCTTGTCTTTAAAGTGCCACAAGAGTCTTGAGTAGCACGAGGTGCTGCTGAACTGATAGACACAGGATCAGAGAGACAGCTATGGCCCAACTTGGAGAGTCAAGTCTCTTCTCCACTTGTGCTCCCCCATATCTAACTATCTAATATTTGGGTGGACATCTTTATTAATCTGTGGGATAGACTCTTCCACACTTGGCTCCATTTTTTAAAAAAATTACAAACATTATCTAGAATTGCAGTGATGGCGGGAGCTAGCAATGATGAGCATGGATGCCCGGCATCATGAGGAGATGTCTATCACACAGGTAAAAAAAGTTTTTTCTTAATAAAGTCACTTGTGTTTTCCTGAAAGCAGAATTGATTGTAAGCTGCCCAGAGTTTTAGATGGCCAATAAATAAATAGATAAACAAATAAACGAACAAACAAACAAATGCAAGATAAATGCATGGCAGGCAGTTCAGGTTTGAATATGAAAGTATGGTTGGATTGTCTTCAAATTGCTGGATGTGAAAATCTATTTTATTAACATGGTCATCTACTATACGTGGATATGTTGACATCAAGGACAGTGCTGTCTACAAAAGGTCAACAAGTGGGATGCAAGAGCAGCTCCTTTTATGCTGCAGTTGCCAAGAAGGCTGCATAATAACAGAATAACAGAGTTGGAAGGAATCTTGGAGGTCTTCTAATCCAACCTCCTGCTCAAGCAGGAGACCCTATACCAGGGGTCTGCAACCTTGACAACTTTAAGACTTGTGGACTTCAGCTCCCAGAATTCCTCAGCCAGCATAGCTGGCTTAGGAATTCTGGGAGCTGAAGTCCACAAGTCTTAAAGTTGTCAAGGTTGCAGACCTCTGCCCTATACCATTCTGGATAAGTGGCTGTCCAGTCTCTTCTTAAAAACTGCCAGTGATGGAGCACCCACAACTTCTGAAGGCAAGCCGTTCCATTGGTTAATTGTTCTAACTGGACAAATTGGAAAATCGGAAGCTAGCTGGATGGGCTAGTTTTGAGATTTCTGTTTCCTTTTGATCTACCATGTTGTTACAATAGCCCTTTCAAGGGCTGTTCTGGTGACTTTTGTTTCTGTATAACTAAAACCTGAACCCCAAATAAGTGAAGAATTTGGGTTTGGTTAAAATGCAGAGACTTAAAGATGATACGTAAAGACATATGTCTCAATCCTGGTAAACTTTTGTGTGAAACTCTGCAAGGGGAAGGAGGCAACTGGACTTTCTTGTTTTTTCCACAGGAACCATTTGTGCAACACAGACTCATCCCCAACAACCTGCGCCTGTCTTCAACAGTGAAGGGACACAGGGGAGAAAAACATCCTGCAGCCAAGAAGGCTCCACACCCATTTTCACTACTCAGGTGACGCTGAGGACACAGGTAAACCTCCAAATGGACTCAACAACTCTCTAAAAGAATGCAAATGACCAGCTGTCTGCAAGGAATATAAATCCTTCCATCCTCCTGAAAAAGCACCTTTGGGACTGCCACATTTTCCCCAAGCAGAAGAGTTATCCATATCTCCTGCTTCTCTGTAAGGAAACCTTCCAAAACAAAACAAAACAAAACAAAACACAAAACAAATCTTCCTCTCCTAAGGCTTTTTTTTCTTTCCAAGAAGCAACTGTTACATTTAGATATGCTGTATCAATTTCCATCACATACGGTGATTAAAACTTGGACATGGAAGTCAGTGGTAGGCAATTAAATACCATGCATTTTGCTGCTTCTGTAAAATTCCTGAGACAACTCAGGAATTTTCTCAACTCTGTTAGGTGAGTTGGGCTAAGAGAGAGTGACTGGCCCAAAGTCACCCAGCTGGTTTTCATGCCTAAAATGGAATTAGAACTCCTGGTTTCTAGCTTGGTGCCTTAATCACTAGGCAAAACCGGGTCTCAAATACTTTATTACAGGTCACTGACCCAATATATACACCAGAGCAGTTAAATAAAATGTAATAAAATAAGAGAGATGAAAAAAGAAAGAGAAAAGAGAAAAAAAATACAATAAAATAGGAGAAAAGTATGTCGATGAAGGTTTTTAGTTATTCAGGTAGAGTTCTCTGGAAGTTGAGTCATGATAACTGGACTTCTTTTCTTGTGGTTCTAGTGATTTTTGCAGTGCTGTATATACTGTACATAGTCTCAAAAAGTCAGTCCAACCTTAATTTGCCATTGAATGCGTGCATGGGTTCTACAAGCTATAAACGCAAACTTTGCAACAGTTGGTATTATTTCAGGGTCCTTTTTTGCCAGAAGGAATTGTACATAAAATTCCTCTGGTTCTCATTAGGCCTTTTCCTAATGAGTGTTAAAAGTTCCATATGCAGGTAGCTAGAGAAGTTACAGAAGAGCAGAGTTCCTCAATCTTGGCAACTTTAAGATGGATTTCAAGTCCCAAGATTCCCCAGCATACAGGCTCCACAAGATTTATGAACTGTAAGTTGGTTAAGACATCAACTTAAGTTTGTATTTTACTGTACTCTGCAATTCTATGTCAAGGGTTCAGTGGGATCAGTGCATTTTAGAGTTGAGGGCCATATGGTTGCCTCTGGACACCAGCTGCTGGGTACCTACTGGGCTTCCCTGTACAGTTAGTTGGCTACTGTGAGAACAGGCTGCTGGCTTAAATGGGCAGGGGTCTGTTCCAACAGGAACCACTTCTGTTCTTATGTTCTACACTTTGTCTAAGAGTTGCAAAGGACTGTTCTTCTTCCAGTGATAGCTGGACTTCTGCTGCAAAGCCCATTGTCTGAATTTTATGTCCAATTTGTTGCTTCCAAATAGATCAAAATTTTTCAAGCAAATAAGAGAGATCAAGATGGGGGTAATATGTCTCAGATTTTTGCTAATTTAAAACAACAGTTGATATTGTGTTGTATAAATGTTTAGCTTCATGATTGTGACTTATAATTCATATAAATTATTTGACTAAATAAATAAACACACCTCTGGGAATTGGTCTAAGAAGACTTTTCCTCCGAAGGCAGGAAATAAAATAAAATGAGATAAAATACACCAGGCCTGCTACTCAAGTTTCTTCTTGATAAAAGGATGAATGGTAAGTTGAATTCAAAGCTTCCATTTGGTTTTAAAAGCATATATATAGAGGCTGCATCATGAGCAAATAGCTGCATTTGTCATGTGATATGCATGATACTTTTTAAAAAATTAGAATTAGAATTCTTTATTGGCCAAGTGTGATTGGACAATGAATTTGTCTCTGGTGCATAAGCTCTCAGTGTACATACAAGCAACAAGTTATAAATCCTGATCATAATCATAAAATACATTCATCATAAATCAGAAGATACAACACTCAGTGACAGTCATAGGATACTAAATAAGCAATCAACATAAATCATACTAGGATACTAAATAAAACAATGAATATAAATCATAACATACAAGTAACAAAGTTATAGTCATAGGAAGATAAGGAAATAGGTAATAGGAAAGATGAGAAGGATAATAGTAATACAGCCCTACTAGGTAGTTTGACCGTGTTGTGGGAATTAGTTGTGGGAATTAGCAGAGTATGGCATGGGGGAAAAAACTGTCCTTATGTATAGTTGTTTTGTCGTGCAATGCCCTTAGCAGGGGTGTCAAACTGCTGGCCCGTGGGCCGGATGCATCATAGCAAAACCGCACCCACCCCATTGCCGGCAATGGCAAAAAAGTCACAATATGTCGCGACATGTCACGTGATGTTGCGAGTTTGACACCCCTGCCCTATAGCGTCGTCTTGAGGGAAGAAGTTGAAACAGTTTATGTCCAGGATGTGGGGGGTCTGTAGATATTTTCACAGCCCCTTTTTTGGCTCATGCAATATACAGGTCCTCAAAGGAAGGCAAGCTGGTAGCAATTGTTTTTTTGGCAGTTCTAACTATCCATTGAAGTCAGTGTCTGACTTGTTTGGTTGCAGTGCCAAACCAGACAGTTATAGAGGTGCAAATGATATACTGGTATTTAAATGACTTTTAATATGTTTTGATTGTTTGCTGAAATAGTCTCATAAAACTCAAACAACTCTAAAAATGAAGGAATAAAATAACTTTTATTTTGCATATTAAAAAAGTATCATTTTCATCAGGTGGCAACTATCAGAGATCAAAGTAGTGTGCATGAAAATGCAACAGCCATGTTGACAAATTGACATGATAAGAATTACTAAAGAGCTTGATTAATCTAACAATGGGAATATAGTTCACAAAGCATTAGCATGAAGTTTTACATGTAGGAAATTGGACAGTTTTATATGGTTTTATTTTTCTCACCTATTGAGTGAGTTAGCGTTGGCCCCTGGGTTGTCTGAGACAGAAGTGACAAGAGACAAAACTGTAGAAAACAGCCAAATTACTAAAACGTCTTAGGTGACTTTTAAAAAGTTATTTTAGTGCTTCATTTTTAGAGTTGCTTGAGTTTTATGCAACTATTTTAGCAACCAAACAAAACATATTAAAAGTCTCCTTCACCAGATGGCATACATAATGGCTTTTCCACATTTAAGTCCATCCTACATTATTGCTTTTATTTATTTAGCATGGCCTTCACGTTACATTTTAGAAGATATATATTACTGCTTTAATAAAGTACAGTAATACATGTGGCTCCCTTAGTATCTTCCTGTTCTTACCACTTTCAATTCAAGGCACATGTTTCTAATGTTTTTGTTTTTCATAAGTCTCTTTTATGGACTGTGGAGGATTCTCCATAACCATCAATCTGCTGTATTTTGAATGTCTGTTTTGTGTTTTTTGAACAAACACTCCTTTCATCAACCTCAACTGACCTTCTAGGTTTTTTTAGCAATCAGTTCTCTAGAACAATTTCTCTCAATCTTTAAGATATGTGGACTTCATTTCCCAGAATTCCTGAGTTAACCATACTAGCTGGGGAATTCTGGAAGTTGAAGTCCACAAAGTTCCAATGTTGAGAAACACAGCTCTAGAATCTTCCCCTCTGGATAAATCTTTTCCCAGTTCTTTCCTGCTCATGTTCTCGAATTTTGACTGCATTTCACAGACTGCCCTTCCAAATACAAGAGGTATTGCTGCATCAAGATGGGACAGAACTGTTCTGTTCGCACAAGCAGACATTTGAGACGAGGCAGTTCACAACAAAAGATGTCTTTTTATTAGTACACTCACTGAACAGAAGCAAGCGAACAATGGCAACAAACCCTTTTATACTCCCCATGCAAGGGGATGCTCAACCAATGATTGCAGGCTATTCTCCCGCCTCGCGCATGCGCACAAAGCTGGAGACAGCCTGTCTGGGTCCCGGGCAGACACGTGGTCTGTCCGGGTCTCTGCAACCATTCTGGTCTCTGCAACCTTTCTGCAGACTTCCTGAGCCTTGCTGAATGACTCAGCAAGGCCCAGGACACAACACCCCTCCCCCCCCTTGGATTAAACAACACTGTCCCTGTTGTTTAACAGCACTAGGCCAATGTCAGCCCGGCAACAGCCAGGCAGTCACCCCCTACTCCTGGCAACCTATTTCCCTTAGGGTTCCGTGGAATCCACGTTCTTTCACGCTTCAAAAACATGGGCCTCGCAGGGACCTCACATATTCTTGCAAATACTTAGGCGGACCCTTAACCCACTTAGATCTTCGTGGAGCCAGATTAGGGACGGGTGTGATGACATGTGGGGGAAGTGTATTAGGTGCCTGGAGTGCCTGCTCCTGGTTTGCGCAAAACAAACCAGGACTTTGTCGCCCAGAAGACCCAGGGGTTCCCCCTGATTGCTGACTGGCTGGATCCGCTAAACCCAAACCAGAGTTCCTTGGAGGGGTCGAGTTCCCCGAGTCCCTTGGTGGGGTTGAGTTCCCCAAAAGTCCTTGGGGCTCCCCTTGGGAGCAATGTCCCTCGAGCCCAAGGCCAGCAGCAGGAGTGCCCTGAGTAGCTGATTTACGGCCATTTGACATAAGCCAGGGACCTCTGCCAGAGTCAGGAGCCACCTCCATGGCAAGACCCCCTACGTCTATGCCAGAGTCAGGATCCGCCTCCATGGCAAGACCCTCATCCGGAGCATTTGGAGACCCCCCCTCTTGGAGAGATTGTGGTCCACAATCGTAATTAGGGGCCCCCTCCCCCCCGAGAGCTGAGCCAGGGGAGGAAATGTGGCCAGGAAGCCTCCAGCACAATTGGTCAATGTGGCGTCGAAGCACACGACCATCCTCTAAGGCCACTTCGTAGGATAGTGGCCCAGAGACCTTACAGATTACAGCAGGTACCCAGAGATGCCCATGCCCATAGTTCCTGGTTCAAACCGGGTCACCCACTTGAAGTCTCCTAGGTGCCCGCGGTTGTGACACCTGTGAAGCCACCCAGTCTGGGTGCAGCCTGTCCAGCTTCGTAATAAGTCTGCGACCCCAGCGGAGTTCAGCTGGGCTCTTTCCAGTAGCTGTGCATGGTGTCGTGCAGTGTGTAAGGAGAAAATCAGCTAACCTGTGATGCCAGGGTCCTTGAGTGATTCTCTTTAATGCGTCCTTTGTGGTGCGCACCATGTGTTCAGCCTAACCGTTGGTGGCAGGGTGAAAAGGAGCAGACGTGGCATGCCAGATCAAGTTGGCGTGGAGAAATGCCTGAAACTCAGAAGAGGTAAATTGGGGACCATTGTCTGATACTAAAACATCAGGAAGGCCATGGGAAGCGAAGATTCCTCTGAGCACCTGGATGGTCCTGGCAGTAGTAGTGGAGGACACAGGAATGACCTCTAGCCACTTGGACTGGCTATCCACAAGGAGGAGGAAGAATTGCCCCTAAAAGGGCCCAGCATAATCTATATGGACGTGTGACCATGGAGAGTGTCTCCTCCCACCTATGTACAGGGGCCTGGGGCATTTCTGGCTGTGATTGCTGGCACACTTGGCACCCATGAACCTGGGCCTCGATGTCCTTATCAAGCCCAGACCACCAGAGATGGCTGCGCGCGAGCGCCTTCATTCTCACTATTCCCGGATGTCCCTCATGAAGAGAGAGCAAGACTCTAGTCCTCAATGAGGCCGGGATGACTACTCTGTTGCCCCCCAGGATACACCCCTTGAATGTAGACAATTCATGCTTCCTACGCCAGAAGCTTTGGAAATCTGTACCAGGACACATGTCAGGCCATCCTGACAACACGCATGTCAGTACGCGTGTAAGCGTGTGATCGGTGGCAGTTTCAGCAGCCACATCCCTAGCATTGAGGGGAGATTCAGGTAAGTCCTGAATAGACAGAATGTGCACAGCAGGAGCAGGGTCTGCCTCTATTTGTTTAAGAGGTAACCTACTTAGGCCATCAGCATGGCCCATCTCAGTACCTGGTTTGTGAACCAGGGTATAATCATAAGCTGCTAAGAAAATAGACCATCTCAGCATTCTAGGAGATATAATCTGAGGAGTTTATTTATTGGTTGTAAACAACCCCAGCAAAGGCTTGTGGTCAGTATAGACCGTGAAATACAAGAAATCATGAAATTTCTTGATGCCTGAGATTATTGCCAAGGCTTCCCTGTCAATCTACGCGTAATTACGCTCTGCAGATGAGAGGGTCCTAGAATAGTAGGCCACAGGAACCTGAGTTCCATCTTCCTTGAGATGACTTAACACTGCTCGTACCCCATAAGGGGAAGCATCACATGCGATGCACACAGGCAAATGCTCATTGAAGTGAGCCAGTACAGCATTGGAGGATAGCAAAGCCTTGACTTCTTTAAAAGCCTTTTCATGGACCTTTGTCCATGCCCAGGGAGCCTGCTTGTCTAAGAGCCGGTGTAGCGGCTCAGCCACAGCAGCCTTGTGGGGGAGAAATGAATGGTAAAAATTAAGGAGGCCCAGAAAAGCCTGAAGTTCCGTTTTTGACTGGGGACTAGGGGCCAGTTGGATGGCCTGGAATTTGGACTCTGTGGGGTGGATGCCTTCTGCATCAATACGAAACCCTAGAAATTTGGTGGATGTTACACCTATTTTGCATGTGTCTTGCTGTAGCTTCAGCCCAGCTTGGCGGAACCGCAGCAAGACAGCTCTCAGCCTTTCAGCCAAGTTCCCAGATGACTCTCCTGCAATGAGGACATCATCAAAATAGGGGCAGACTCCCGGAATACCCCTGAGCGTTCACTCCATCACCCCTTGAAAGATGCCAGGGGCTACATTGACCCCAAACTACAGCCTCTTTACTTTGAAAGCCCCTCGGTGAGTGACTATAGTTTGTGCCACAGCTGTTGCCTCATCAACAGGTAATTGTTGATAGGCCTGAGCTAAGTCAAGCTTGGCAAAAAGTTTTCCTCCTTTAAGTGAGGCCAGAATGTGGCTCACCACGGGCACAGGATATGCGTGTTGCTGCAAGGCTTTATTTAAAGTGCATTTATAGTCTGCACACATTCAGACTTCACCATTTGATTTCAGTGGCGTTACTATGGGGGTTTCCCATGGACTAGAGTCCACAGGTTCAAGAATGCCTTGTTGGAGCAATTTGTCCAACTCAGCATCAATTTTGCTCTTTAGGACAAAAGGCACCCTCCTTGGCTTGACCCTGATGGGTGTAATGTTTGGATCCAATTTTAACGTAATGGGAGGCCCCTTGTATGAGCCAAGTTCTGGGCTGAATACATCAGCAAACTCCTTACAGACTCCTATAAGGCTGGCTGTTTGCAGATGATTCAACCCAGTCACCTGGATCCCAAGTGCCTCGAACCAATCCAGTCCTATAAGACTCGTTCAATCACCTCCAACAACCTCCACATCCAATAATCCATTGAAACCTCTACGCTGCACTCTGAGCGTGGCCTCCCCCTTCACACTTACTCGTGAGTTCTGAAAATCCGTGAGGATGAGATTGGAGGGCCTGAGTTTGACTCATGAGCCACTCCGGGAGCAAACCTTGTTAAAGGTGTCTACTGAAATAATGGAAAGAGCGGACCCTGTGTCCAGCTCCATGGCCAGGGGAACTCCCTGCAACTGTACATCAATGCGCAGCTTTTTCTTAAGGGGCCGGTGAACCCCTGTCTTAAACACCCCCCTACGGGATGCGCAAAAACCCACCCTGTTTTGGCTGGGGACCTTGGTACCTTTCAGAGGCAATTCAGGGGACCTGTTCTTTTGACGACCCATGCAGGCTGATGCTATGTGGCCTTGCCTGCCACATGCTCGGCAGACAGCAGAACGAAAACGGCAGTCGGCCCTCCTGTGGTGACCCCTACAGCCGAAACAGCAAAGGGATGCAGGCGGCGGCCCTCTGCGTTCCTGCAGTCTTCTCTCTGCTGACGGTTGAAGTCTGTCCACCTCTTCTTCCTCGGAGTCTTCTCCAGAGGCCTCTTGGTGGACGGGGACGGCCGCTGGATGAATCTTCGTAGACCGCAAGGCCTTCACTGCACCGCCAGCTGCTTCTTCTGCTGCAATTTCTCTTGGCATCTTGGAACGTGACATCAGCCTTCGCAAACAGCTTCTGCTGCACCTCGCGGCTTCGCAACCCGCACACAAGTCTATCTCAGAGCCTTTCCTCCAAATCTTGAAACGCACATGGTCGTGCAGCCTGCCTCAGGGCCGCGACAAAGCCCGCAGCTGATTCTCTGGGCCGCTGGTCCCGCTGCTCGAACTGGTGCCTCCAAGCTATTACTGATAGCTTGGGCTCGAAATGCTCACGCAGCATTTTCTTGAGATCGGCATATGTGATCGATTCCAATGGTGCTGGGGCGACAAGATTCTTGGCAATTTCAAAAGTTTCTTGCCCACAGACACACAACAAGGTAGCTGCTTTCAGGCCGTCTTCCTATATTTTATTCACCCGAAAATAGTTTTCAACGCGAGCTGCATACAAGCTCTAGTGTTCTGGGTGTGAAGTGTCGAATTCACCGAGACGACCCCGCTTGGACATCTTCGTGACTGACGGCCTCGTCAACGTCTCTCGCCGCAAGGAAGGAGAAGGGGTCCTACGAAGCCAAGCCCACCTCCAGCGTATGCGTACTGGTAGGTAGTTGCTCCTTCTGGACGCCGCACTTCTCTTCTCATTCAGGCCTTGTTCTGTTCGCACAAGCAGACATTTGAGACGAGGCAGTTCACAACAAAAGATGTCTTTTTATTAGTACACTCACTGAACAGAAGCAAGCAAACAATGGCAACAAACCCTTTTATACTCCCCATGCAAGGGGATGCTCAACCAATGATTGCAGGCTATTCTCCCGCCTCGCGCATGCGCACAAAGCTGGAGACAGCCTGTCTGGGTCCCGGGCAGACACGTGGTCTGTCCGGGTCTCTGCAACCATTCGGGTCTCTGCAACCTTTCTGCAGACTTCCTGAGCCTTGCTGAATGACTCAGCAAGGCCCAGGATACAACAAGAACTGTTGTGATTTACAACATCTACAGCACAATCTTGTACAGGACTGAAGTTCAGCTAAGTTCAGAGAGACATATGTACAGGATAACTGCCTCAAAAGTTCTTCTCTAAACCTTTCAACGTGGCCAGTGAATACTGGCCTCTCTTAAAGGTTTTGAAAAAAAAAATAGTGATAAATGGGCTAGAGGATTACAGTTGGATCCTTTTGTTAAGTTGTGCAAGATTCAGATGTAGCAATGAGAAAGCTGCATTGTAGAATCAAATTAAAAAATCTTTGCTGTCAGGAACCCAATCTCAGCAAAGGATAGGATCTCCTGCTGAATGTTCTGAGGTCTCTGTGTGGGCCTTTCTGCCTCTCTCGGTTCTCTTCCCAGATAGGGTCCTTCAGCTGAAACCTGGAAAAGAGATTCCACTGAATAAACACTTCTCCAGTATTCAGTTTGCCAGCACACCTTCAGATTGCATCTCCCTGCTCACCTTCCCCTCTGTTTCTGAAGGATTCTGGAGATTCTGGGACCTCTGCCACTGGGGATTAAGCTGCACATGTCTCTCACAGCACAGAAAAGCTAGAACATCACGTTATTTCCATTGATTTACTCTTTGTGTTCCCTCAAAGGCCTGCCTCGCTCCTGTGTTCCATGCCAAGTACTCTTCTTTCTGTTGCTATAGTGCTGCTGCTGGGTTGGTATTAATATGCTGAGTAACTTCAGATCTTTGATCCTTCTACTTTTCAATGCCTTTTATGAGGTGTTTCCCTCTTGATGGCATAGCCTGCATTCCCAGGGAATGATTAAACAAAACACTCTGAATGAAGAAATCTGCTTCACAAAGGCACTCGCTAGCAATGGCGGGACTCTAGGGTAGATTGAAAGAGCCACAGGATGAACCTGGAGAATAATTCTTCAGTTTATTGCACCCTATACACTGTGCCCTTGCTCTGATAATTTGCAGAGTCAGATAGATTGTTTTCAGCGGTGGTAATTTCTCCTCAGTCATCACGTACAACTCTCTGTGCACACTGTCCTGAAATTGTCCAGATATATTGGAACTGAAACTTCTGTATGCCCAGTTAGCTCGGCTACTTGCCAGGCTGGCTAGATGTTCTGAAAATTGAAAGTGCAGCTTATGTGGAGGGTGCCAGCAAGGAAAGACTGGTGTGCAGTATTATAAAGATTACTCTTGTCATTTGGCTGAAATACAGACAAACACACAGTACAAGCACATACACATACAGGACTATTGATACTCATTCCTCCCACTTATTGCTATCCCTGTCTGTTATAAGGAACAAAGAGCCATTCACTATTTTTTAAAAGTATCACCAGGCTTTTCAAAATTCTTCTACTGGAACATATTTTGTTCTCCTCCTAAGTAAAGCACCAGCCTCACTACAGAATTTCTGTGACATAACACAGAATAGGGGAATGTTTCCATGTGTTATCAGTGCTTCTGCTTGTGTTATGGAATGGGACGGGCAGGAGACATAGACTAGGCACAAGTGAGGAAGGATAGACAACCTAGCAGGCCAGATTAAGCCCAGAGGATGGTGGAGCTCAGCTTTAAACATTTGCAAAACTTACTGCCTCTGGAATCTCTGTTACTTATTTGCTATTCTTTCTTTTTTTTAATGCCACACTACTCTTTCCTCTTAATACTGACACTTTTCCCCTGGAAAACTATTAACTAAATATGAAGCAAAATGTCTTGTTCTTCCTGTCACTGAATTATGAGCCTGTTATGACCAAAAAAAGAGTTGGATGTGTGCTTTCTCTCAATCTTTTCTCATTCACACACATGCTATGGAACGTTCAGTCATCTTGCCCTCAAGAAATTGCTTTTCCAGGATTCCTACATTAAGTGTGTCCAACCTGCACTCTGGAAATATTTTCCCACAATTAACTATTTTAACCTGTCAGTAGGTTGTACTTTGGAATCACTCCTTGGATTACTCACATTCACCACAGACATCTAACAATGGATCAAGCTCTGAGATCATCTCTTAGGGCTCCTCACATTTAGCAGTTGGACGTGTCAGTCAATGCTGAACTCCAGGAATATCTCTTCTCAAGTATCCTGCATTTATTTGGCCTTCATCTTGCTCAATCATACGTTTCAAGTATGGCCATATTTCAAATATGGAAAGCACCTTTTCATGTTCATTTGAGTAAAATGGAAGCATAAAATTTGAAAATAAGATAATTTTTAAAGGTATTTTTGCTTTATGTTTTAGCCTTCATCCTCTAATAACTTTTGTTGCTCTTCTTTACACTCTCTCTTGAATCTCAATATCTTTTTTGTATTGCAGTGAGCAAAACTGGATGCAGTATGCCAAGTGTGGACCTACTAAAATAGTATATAGTGGTACTAATACTTCACGTGATCTTGATATTATCCTACTGTTGATGCAGCGTAGGACTACATTGGTATTTTTGGCAGGTGCAGCACACTGCTGGCTCATACTTAAATGGCTGTCCATTAGAACAGGGGTATCCAACCCCCGGTCGGTGGACCGGTATCGGGCCACAGCATGCTAGCAACTGGTCTGCACAAACAAACAAAGCCCCATCCATGGGATGCAGGCAGCACACAAAACCACACACTCTCCGGTCTGCGGAAAAACCTCTCTCCACGTAACCGGTACCTGGGGCCCAAAAGATTGGGGACCTCTGCACCAGAACTCCTAGATCCCTCTCACAGTTACTGCTGTTGCATCTTATCACCAAACTTTGGTTTAATTCCTATGAATGAAGTGAAATAAAGGCTCATCTGGAATGACTGTATGAACCTTTATTTGGTTACTAAAACATATAATTTTAACATATTAAAAGAGCAGTTTCCCCCCAAATGTAATACTGATACAAAGAAGTTAAGCATGGGTAGAATGTATAAATCTGGATAAGAAGGAAACCAAACCTTGCGGACCAGGTCTGTACTCCTTTTTGTCTTCCATATCTTATTTGCACTAGATTCCCACAACTCCCAAATCTTAAGCCATTTTAGGCTGAGTTGGTGGATTCTGAGGTGAAACAGAATCAACCCAGAGCAATTATTAAAAGGGATCAGTAAAACAAGATAGATGATTGTTAATATTAATGACATTACATAGTTCAGGAATGTTCTTTAATTATGTAATCTTCCTCCTTTCTGCAATTAACATGTGCTAAAATCCAAAAGTGTATTCAAGGGGTTATTAAGTAACTTATTAACTATTTTAATGTGTCAGTAGTTTAGCTAGACTGACTATAATGACTATATTTGGAATTCTACGTTTCTCCATATTTCTATTTGCCCCCAACCACGAAAAATAACTTTTCCCACCTAAATGTAAAAATTAGTTTCTAATTAAAGTCTTATGCAGAAGCAAGATTACATAGCTAAATCTTGTATGTCACATTTGTAAGAAGGTTTATTAAGTTCTATATTTGCAGGCTATGGGCAGAAATATTCAAATCAACTTTCTTCAAGGAAAAGACAAAGGAAGTCCAGTTGCCTTTTGAAAAATCACCTTTGGGACAACCGTGAATTGGATGACTGAGAATCTCCATAGACACGAAGGACCATGAACCACCATAATATTAGTCTGGAGAAGAACTTAATTCATAGTTATTGTTGACCTTTCTTCCTTCATTCTTTCTTACTTACTCTTTCTTTCACTTTTTCTCCAGGAACTTAGGGCAGTTTATATAGAATCACTGTCTTATTTTTTTTTACTCATAATAGCAAACCTCTGGTTATACTGAGTATGACTGATTGGCCCAAAACTCCCCACTGATTTTTCATGGTTGAAAGAGACCTCAATTGTAAACCAACATTTTAATCATTATACTTCAGCACACTTTGAAAATAATGGTGCTGAGACATCCAACTGTCAGGAATGGTTTGAGTACCACTGATCCTTCTTTGAGGTCAAGCTGGGTGAGATCCTATTTAACTATAGTTTCTAAACTAAACATTTGTTTCTATTTGGTCCATGTGAAGCAGGGTCTTTAGGGCAGCAATCCCAAGGCTAGAACTCCGTCACACAGTTAATTGACCCCATCCTTCTTCAAATATATGACCCAAAGCAAAAGATTTCTAAATTCGTTCCTGGTGAAGGAGATGCTCTGAAGTAAATGGAATAATGCTAGGAATGGAGTCCAGCTTACAGCTTGAGTTCATTATATGGAACATTGTGAAAAACCAGATGCTCACAGCCTACCCATTTCAAACGTATAGTCGGCTCTTTGGGAAACAGTAGCATCTACTATCTCTAAATATGACATTTAAAAAGGAAAATTCATTTAAGCGCAAGCAAGGCACTTACTTCTCTTTGTCCTCTTCCTGGACAAAAGCCTATTTGGAGAGAAAAAGAATGCTGATTTTTATGCTAATATTTTTAAATCGGGAAAATATACTTTAGTCTCCCTTTACCCCAGATTGACATCTTTAAGCTAGAATGGAAATAGCACTATTTTATAAACAGCCATTATTCAAGGTAAACAACACACCCAGAGCAGATTTTAGCAGCTTCGGTATTAACCGTACATATTTGGACAAAGATGACATAACTATTTTATTACAGAAAGCCAGCTCACGTTTGAACAATGTGAAAAATTCTGCATCAGGGGTTCAGGTTGGAATGCTAACTTCTTTAAACAGCAATACTTTGCAATCATGATAATGCCATTATTCTCTTCCATGATTAAATTAAAGCTGATATGAAATCACAAACCCTTTGCAAGGGTTTTCCCCATAATGGTTGACAATTGTTGCAGTTTTAGCCATTTTAGCAAGCTTTCTCGAAGTGGTTGATTTTATTTATGAGTCTTGGATATGGTGCAACCAATATTTCAATATTAATACTCCTTAAATATAAACAAAGAGAGCTGGTGCAATGTAATGGTTAAGTTGGTGGACCAGGAGCAAAAAGACTCAGGTTCTAGTCTTCCCTTAGGCCTGGGATCCAGCTGGGTGACTTTAAGCCAGTAACTCCCACTGGTTCAGCACAAGCTGACTGAAAAACAAAATTTTTGCTGCGTCATGTTTTGATAAGTTTGCTGCATGAACTAATCAAGCACCTAGTACAGTGTTTCTCAACCTTGGTTCCTTGAGGATATGTGTGGACTTCAAGTTGCAGAATTTCCCAGCCAGCATTGGGAGTTCTGGAAATTCTGGGAGTTGATGTCTACACAATTTCATGGTGCCAAGCAGTGGTGGGATTCAAATATGTGAGCAACCGGTTCTCTGTGTGGCTTCTGCTTCTGGAAGTCCATTCTGGGCCTGGGCAACAAAACATTAGCTACCAGTTCTGCTGAACTGGTGCGAACTGGCTGAATCCCACCACTGGTGCCAAGGTTGAGAAGCACTGACCTTGTTCAAATGCTAAGAAGAATACTGAAGACAAATGCTGCATACAACTGAAATGTAAATGAAGTGGAACATAAAATGACAAATTCATTTTGTTATTGAATCCTAATGCCAAGTTCTTTTCATTGCTTTGGAGGGAGTGTAGGAAGGAAGGAAAGAGAATGGAGACAAGGAAGAGGGAGAAGAATATCCTGAAAGGGATGGAAAAAAACCCTGAGAAAGGTATGTAAGAAATCTCATAGACGGGTACAGTGACAATGACAATGGTCATTGCCTGAATTATGTGGTACTTTCAGGATCTTAGTTGGCATTTATTCATTTCTATTTAACCTTTATCTCCCTAGGTTTCCTTTCCCTTTTTTATGTTTCCCATCCATCTTGATGGCAACTACAGAAGGGGTTGATTTCTGTTATTACTCCTTCTGGCTGCCATTTTGTTTCTCCATAATGTCATAGACATGGTGCATAAATGAAACAGATATTCGAAGAACTGGGCATGCTTTCTCATTAAAGCCATATGACATTATGCATTTTAATTTCTGAATTATGATTGACTTCCCCTTCCCCATTTTGTCATTTTGATGAATGATTTACTTTTTCTGAATAGGCCACCTTAGAGAAAAACCTTTAAATAGGCACATTGGGATGCTTACACATCTTTTAGCTCCTAAAATTCTGAATGGAAAGACTGATGGCTGTGTTGACTGAGAATTTGTAACATGTAGGGATGATACCAATCTTAGGAAATTATATATAGATGATGTGACATACCCAAGTGTAGAATATATTTATGAAATAAATAGCTTACCTGATTTTCAAAGATAAAGCTGAACTAATTCTCATTCAGACCAAATGGGATTTGGTTGTTTAACAATTGCCTTTAAACATCAGGTCATAAACAATCAGGGTTTCAAAAAATGTATCCTTGGTTTATCATTGCACCTCCCCCCATTACACCTCAAATGCTTTGGTAGTTCTTTCTGTTCCTACAAAGTCCATTTCATCATTAATACTAGTGGCCCGCTACATAAAGAGGAAAATTGTACTGTAATAGATGTCAAATGTCATTTCCAAAGTCTGAATGAGAATTTTGAAGTAGAAAAGGAGAAGCCCTCAGAGGCAAGTCAGATCATTTAAAAATAAAAGGAGTGTGATCGTTCAGTATGGTTTGTGGAAAAGCAGTATGTGCCTTGATGTTGAAATACTGCATGCAACATTTTTTAGGCATGCAGTAAGGCAGTGGTTTGAAATAATGCATTCCAAGCATAAGTCAGACACCTATGACTTTGGATAATTCTATGTTTTTTTTAATTTAAATCTGATCTACAAGGTATTTTAGATTCATTCAAATAATCAGAAAATAGGGAGTACTTAACACGCAGGTTTTTCTGTTCAGCTCAACCTTCCGCTAGTATCACTCATAACATCCTTTGGGGCATTCTATGCACATGGAGACAGTCTTTATGTAGGCAGTTATATATGCCTTAGCTATTGCTGCAGAAAAGGCCCTGATATTGCAATGATTTTGCTCATAAGAAGTCAGCATACTTGCAATTGCATGAAGGAATGCTTCTCCCTTGCAGATAACTCTTCTACATGGATGGATAGTCAAAAGCAGGGAGGATGATAGAATTTGAATGGTATGACACTGACAAGAAAGATAACACCTTTTTTTCTGGAGATCTCAATAGGGCCATTTATGCTTTATTCTGATTCCATACTTGGAGGTGTTCATACTTTGGCATTCATTCATAAAATGCCGACACAATCATCCAGACAAAATTCACCAAAAAACCCCAAACCCCTTCTATCCCAGTTTTCAAAGATATTTTAATTCAAAAGCTGACTCAAAATTTGAAAGGTGTCTTTTGCCAAGCTTTATTTTTTCCTTTTTTAACAGAGTAATTTAGTGAAGTTTGCTCTTAAATAATTGGTCTGAGCAAAAAGACTGGGAGGAACAAAACTGAGGGTGCTGCTATGTTATTCAAATGATTTTGCCTTGCAGATACCAGCTAAGGTGGCCAAATCATTGTTCCCTTCCAGTTATAAAATTCTGCTGCAACCAGAACTTTCAAAGGGCTACACTATTTTTTTTTCCTGAGGAGTAGTTATTTTTGTCTCCTTCAGCAAAGAGTGGAAGGAATTGAAAGGCTTGATGGTGCCTGAAGATTTTGGGGTTCTCCCCCCCCTTCCTCAGTTAGTATCAGAGATACTAAGCATTTTACAATATGCTTCCCATTCTAGATTACAATTGTGCCAGAGAATAGGATAGGATATAGAATAGAATAGAATAGAATAGAATAGAATAGAATAGAATAGAATAGAATAGAATAGAATAGAATAGAATAGAATAGAATAGAATAGAATAGAATAGAATAGAATAGAATAGAATAGAATAGAATAGAGCTGGAAGGGACCTTGGAGGTCTTCTAGTCCAGCCCCCTGCTCAAGCAGGAGAATCTATACCATCTCAGACAAGTGACTGCCCAGTCTCTTCTTAAAAACCTCCAGTGATGGAACACCCATGATTTCTGAAGTAAAAGTGGAGAAATTTGGAGGTCTAAAGTTAGCAGGGTTCTCAGTCTCACCTCTACTAGTACAAGAAAGATGGGGGGATTTTTATGCTAGCCTCTTCTCATCCCCCAGCCTCAGGGTCTTTGCCCTACAGAAGTTTATTTTATTGTTTTGATATATATTTATTTTCTCATATGTTCTGCAGATAAATGTATGGAAGGATGACCCAAAAGGTATGTCTAAATGGATGGATCTACCTATTCATGAATCAATCAATCAATCAATATATAAAACAGTGCAGAGTTCATTATGTGTCCTCCATACATTCTATATCAGAGGTCCCCAACCTTTTGGGCACCATGGAGAGAGGTTTTTCCATGGACTGGAGGGTGCATGATTTTGTGTGCTGCCTGCATCCCGCGGATGGGGCTTTGCTTGTTTGTGAGGACCAGTTGCTGGCATGCCGCGGCCCGGTACTGGTCCATGGACCAGGAGTTGGGGACCCCTGTTCTATATCATTGACTGGCCTGCCCACCTCAGCCCTTAGTTTGCTGAAAATATCCAAAGATTGCCTGCTTTTGTTGCTGCTGTTTGTTAATATTCCAGTGCTGTCTTTATATCTCATGGAGAAAAGATTAAAATGCAAAGCAGAACATATGTTACATTTGTACAGGGAGTTAACAGTGGAGCAGAACTTTTGTCTCACGATAAGGGCCCTCACCAAAAGCTGTTTTTCCCCCTTAATGAACTCTTTGATTAGCATGAATCTGAGCCATTTGAATGTCCCAGAAACAGTTCTGATTTATCCGTTTCTGCTGCATATGCCATTGAGTCGTGTTCTTTCTGGTGCCCCACAACAACTTCTATTCCCGTGACGAGGGATTAATTTAATTAGAGAATATATAAGATTTTAATCTGGTCTTGATGGTGTCTGTTTGCTCTTGATTCGTTGCAAGTGTCACAAAGCACCATTGAAGAGCCTGATGTGGTCCTGAGATTTGGTCTGGGTGAGCCCCAATTGAATTTCCAGGATGTTTAGCTCCTGTGTTTCTAATTACCTTGCACACAAGAAAAATTCAGGTTGAGCCAGCTGCCAGCTTTTTCAGGCGATCGGTTGCATTCCCAAATTTGAAATGTAGAGTTAGAGAATACTACTACTTACACCCCCACCCTGAAAATAAAACCCAGCAATCAGAATTTTGGGCAGCAAACTGACTGCTTATTCAAAATATTAGGTCACATCATCTGCACTTCATTAGATGTGCTTCCTAGCCAGGGAATAGAGCGCCAGCAATATCTTCAAGGGAGAATAACTGATGCTTTTGCCAAATGTTTGCAATTTATTGGCTCTTGCAAACGGTGATATCGGGAGTCACAGAGCTATGGGCATAAACTCAGTTCAGTTCCAGACATTAGACAGATGGAATGCACCTTATTGGGGTCTTAAGAAATTGAAAGCAAGCTTGTAAATCAATCAAGTGTCTGGATTTTTACGATTCTGAGGCAGGATGCTGAAAACCCCTTTCTACATGTTTTGTGTTGATGCATCATAGTTAATGTTGTTCAGCGCTTACCAAATGGGTGCATTTATGCACACAATATAATTTTATTGAATAGCTCATTTAGGCCCAAAGTTCAATTTTGCAAAAGCTATAACACGTTCATTGTGCCCACTTTTTAATGACTTTTAATTCTATTGCTGAAACATACAAACATGTGCAAAATCTAGTTATTTTGAGGCAAGGCAGCTGGCTGAATCTGGCTTCAGTGCTTTGCAAGCTGGAGAGCCTGGCCTTGTTTTGTGAATCATCAGGGCAGCATGTGTAACCTCTAATGCACAGAACTTGGGGTTGAACCAGAGAATGGCTATTTTCTGCACTTCTGAAACTTTTGAGAGCCGCTTTGATGTAGTGGTTAAAGCATCAGGCTTAAAAAGTGGGAGATTGTGAGTTCTAGTTCTGCTTTAAGCACAAAGCCCAGCTGGCGGATCCCGGGCTAGCCACCGTCTCCCATTTCTAGGAAGGAGGCAATGGAAAACTACTCTTGAAAAGCCTTGCCAAGAAAATTGCAGGGATTTATCCAGGCAGTCCCAGATAATTGGACAGGATTGAATGAAAGAAAAAAAAATCTACCTAGTTCTCTCATTCTTTTGTAAGTGCTAATTTCCCATTTCTTCACTGAGAAATAGAAATGCTGCCATGGGCAAGTACTCTTAGTTTCAAGTATTTTCAACCAAATTGGACTATATGGTCTATATATGTCCATGTAGGATATCTCGTTCATCCTCTGTGATTTCTCAAAAATAATGGATAAAACTCCCATCAGCAAATCCCTTTACTATTCTGGGAACTTGAGTTCCAAGGAACTCAAAATGAGTAGATGTTGGGCAGCCCATGACCTGTTGGGTCATCTTTTCAGAGATATTTTCTTAGCTAAACAGAGTAGGCAAATAAGCAATGGGAGTAGGACCAATTTCCAACTTCCTATTGGCTTCCTGATTGATTTGCCTTGTGGAAAGCAGTCAGGGAGTTTCCAAAATCCATCCATCCATCCATCCATCCATCCATCCATCCATCCATCCATCCATCCATCCATCTATCCATCCATCCATCCTCCCTTCCTCCCTTCCTCCCTTCCTCCCTTCCTCCCTTCCTCCCTTCCTCCCTCCTTCCTTCCTTCCTTCCTTCCTTCCTTCCTTCCTTCCTTCCTTCCTTCCTTCCTTCCTTCCTTCCTTCCTTCCTTCTTCAGAATTGCCGGGTGGCATCCATAGCCTCTTTGCAGAAAAGGTGAAGTACCTCTGCTTTTTCTTTGTTACATTTTGCCATTTCCATCAACCAACTGTCTTACTTTTTCTTTTTTCTTCATTTTATTTCGGACATATTTTGAAAAAGCACTTTTTGTTTTGTTTTTTAATCCCTCACTAACTTCAGTTCATTTTAAGACTTAGCTTTCCTGATAATCATTTTTACAAATTCAGACTATCTCTGTGTACTATTTCTTGGTAATCTGTTCTGTCTCCTATATGGTTTTTTTTTTTCTTCCAGATTTTCTATAAACTTTTTGTATATCCACATGGGTGGCTTCTGTGGTTTTCCATATTCTCCCACATTGCAGTTGTTCATTATTATGCTTTTAGTGATTCTTTTTTCCAAAGAAACCCCACCTGTGTTAGCAGTTAGCTTCTTTTCCTTTAGTTTCACTTGCCATGGATTCCTGCGTAATATTGTTCTCAGTTCATTAAAAGTAGAAATCAAGATATGTGTTTTACTTCATTTGCTTTTAATTTGCCTTAAAATTAAGAATGTAATCACAGTGTAATCACTTACTCCAAAAGTTCCCATTCATGGCACTTAATTCATTAAGTTTCACTTGTTTAGATCTGATCAAAGTTAGTGGTCTCCTTGTATTTTCAATCTAAACTTGAAATAGAAACTTATTAAAAAAGAAACTAATTAACTCTGCTTGGCAGAGTTTGTCTTGTGACTAACATTAGGATAATTAATGTTTCCCCCATTATTATATTTTACACCTCTTTGAAATATCTGCTAGATATCAAAGACATCACTTATGTTTGAATGTATAGTTTGATACTTATATCATCAAAAACACTGTAGCTGCTGTGTCAACTTCTTTTAACCCAAATTCTCTCCAGTGACTAGGACAGGGGTGTCAAACTGCCGGCCCGTGGGCCGGATGCGTCATCGGGAAACCACGCCCACCCCATTGCCGGCAATGGCAAAAAAGCTCTGATACGTTGCGTGACGTCACGTGACGTCACGAGTTTCACATGTCTGGACTAGAATGACTAGAAGACTTCCAAGACTTTCTATTATTCTATGCTCCATGTTCTATGGCTCTTAAACCAGTTATATCCTTCACTTACTGTACTTGTTATGTTAATTATCTCATCAATTATAATTATTAAATCATAAATTCCACCCTATAAAAGTTAAAGCTTCTCTTGTTCATTTCCTACGCCATGAGCAATAGTATACAGAGAACAAAGACAATACATTTTATATCTCAATTTTCTTTCTAATTTTGTATTGCATGGTTAATGGACCCCATGTCAAATTATTTCACAAGATCTTTATCATGCAAAAATTGTTTGAAGTTCTCAATCCTGAGTTTTCATTTTCAGCTATCATAGAATTCAGTGTAAAACTTTCTTAAACTGGTTATGTTTTCTAAGGTGCAATCTGTCTCTTGCCTCCATTGTTTCTATAGATTGACTTGCAATAAATCCTTTCTGTTCTTGGTTCCCTTCCATGGACTGGAAGAATGGATATGAATATTACCTGAGCCATTAGCTTCTTCAGCTTGCTTCTTAGACCTCTGAAATCTAAAGCAGTGCATCCATAGCTGCTCATGATGTCATCATTGGTCTCGTACTTGAAGGAGCTGAAAAGGATACCTGAGTATCTTGGCAGTTACTCCTCAGGCACCCTAACTAGGAATGCTTTAAGTAGGTTCGTACCTTGAGCAGGGACTGGATTTAATAGCCTAAGACTCAGGGGTAGGCAACGGTGGCTCTTTTATGACTCGTGGACTTCAACTCCAAGAATTCCTGAGCCAGCCATGCTGGCTCAGGAATTCTGGGAGTTGAAGTCCACGAGTCATAAAAGAGTCAAGGTTGCCTACCCTGGGCCTAAGTGATCCTTGTCAACTTTACACTTCTGTGATATTGGTCCTCAAATCCCTAATACCTATAGCATTGTTCTTTTACTCTGCAGGCTCAGACACATGAACAAATACAGTAGTATCTTACCCTTTGTTTTGCACAATAAAACTATTATGTATGGAGATAAAATAAGAGATTTGGTCCAATTTTTTCCCCCACATGAAAGCCATTCGATATTAGGAGATTTAATTCTCATCAAAATTCCATCCTGGGTTCTTAGCCTGAAAACCTTACTGATCACAATGAAATATTAAAAAATGTGAGGGCATTTTTGTAATTAATCAAATGATGTTTTAATGTCATTATCACCCCTTCCCAGTAAATATCAAGGGGCTCTTCCCTTCAGGAAATGTCAGCCAAGCACAAGCCAATGAAAAATGAACACTCCGTTTTATCTGGCTTCCTACGCAGGGCCAGAGTGTCCAAAGAAAAGGCAAAACAAAACAGAAAGTCAAGCCAACAACCTGGCATGGAAAATGGGCTCAGCTGGAGGCCAATCTTCCAAGCCAGACCTCTCCTCTGATAGAGCCTCGCCAATCCAGATAGCTTCCCTTTTCAAAGATCCGGGAAGCCAGGAGAGAGAACAACCACCAATATGGATAACTTCCAGAATATTCTTTTTCATCTCCATTAATACTGATATTTCAAAACCCATGTGCAGCCCTATCATTGTTTGGCCATCTGGGAGCAAGAATGATATGATCCAGTCCTATGTTCTGCATTTAAAAAATGGGGATCAAAGTCCCTTCTCCATTCTTTTCCAAGTCACGATTTTGCAAAGCTCATGCTGTCTATGAGTTTTCTTTTCTCAAACAAAAGTGGGAACAGCCCAAAGCAGAGAACTGGCTAAGCTAGATTTGGCTCAAGCATCGGAATCAATCTCCCCATCATCACTGCACACACGCATGCACGAATGCATGAAGGTACAAAGCTTTGGTTCCAAATGTAGTCATGATGACAAAGAATAAAACATCCTGAATGCAATTGCCAAAGAGTTGTGATTGCTGAATTGCAATGGAAATACGGTTTGTTTTTATTTTTCAGGGTGTTTGGAATTTCTAGACTGTAGGCAGTTAGTTTTTGGGGTTTTGTTTTTCCAGAGGTGAAGGTGGCTTGAGACAGGAATGTTTGCTCATAACATGTATTGACATTAACTTATATTTACTTCTGCTCAAATATGGTTTGAAGGCTTTTACTATAATGAAACATCTGAAAAGTTTCTTTGACTGAGTGGAACTGTCAGGTCTGGGCTGGGTGCAGCAGTCTAAAATGAGCCAGGGACCCACAGCTGGTATGAGCTAGGGGTTTCGGGACTCAGGAATTTCCAACACAGCAAGAATCCACCACAACTCAGGAACTATATTTTTCACAAGCAAAGCTAAAGTGGAACAGGAAGTTTTCTTATAGCCTTCTGGTCTGAAAGGAGCCAGGATACTGGCTAGTCTTAATGTCTTGGGTCAATCCATGACCCTGAGATTACGCAAAAGTTGACCACCTGAAATTCAGTGGCTCACCTCCCAGAGCAGGAGGGTACATATTCTTTAGCAGATCAGCTCCTGACTGGGATTTTGGAAGATAATATATGTCTATGGTGGTGGATTCTATGATGTATAGCAATGGTTTGCTTAAATAAATAAACCACAGTTGCCCTTGGATTATACAACACATAAACGCAGCATGGTTTACAAACCAAAATAATGTTCACAGTGTCACAGTATAGATAGTGATATCTGAATTAATGATTCCAGTGGTACTTTCTTTAAGCTATCTCCAACTCTCTTTTATTTTCTCTTATTCTTTAAACTTTTTTTTCTCTACTTTGTCTTCTATACCTCGACATGCTTGTAAAACAGGCATACGATTTTGCAACCAGGTGCTTTTTTCTTGTCCAAATTCCACAGTATTTTATTCCTGCCTGCAGATTAACTGCATGGCACCAAAATGTCACGCTTCAGACTTTTGAAAAATACATAAAGACCAGAGATCTGATGATCATTTCAAGGAAATTCTAGATTAATTGACATACTAGAAAGGCTACTGCAATAAACCAATAACATAACAAACAATTCCCAAATCAAAGTGGAATGCTATTACACTTAGCACATTTTCTTGATTAAACATCAAAACGTAAAGGTAGTTTTTGCTTTATTTTGTTTTTGTGCCTTCAAGACTCCTGGCGACTACCTGTACAGGCTACATAAAAATTAATACTGAATTCAGTGCTGCTGACAAACATATACATACAATCCTCACAGAAATAGAAAGACAAAATTTATGTTAGATCAGGGTTAGCCTGAGTTGTGGCAAATGTTCTCTGGTAAAGATCTTCTCCATCAAGAAATCCTAGAAATCCTTCCTATTAAAACTAGTAGTGTTATAAAATGTATTTGATACATTTATTTACTTTCCCACAATGCCTGGAGTAATGCTGGCTCACAAGGATTATGGGAAAGCAAAAGAGCCCCAGGACCAAAAAAAGTGCAGGAAATATGGCACATGATCCAATCTAGGTCAATCACTGGGACCAGAGGTTTTTGTCCTCTGAGCTTTCAGATTCGTGGTGGAGCTTATCTTCAGGGAACTTTTCTCTAGCAGAGTGTGTGCTGTTCTGTTCTGTGTGGTATTTATAGTGAATATTATATGTGGCTTTTTAGATGTTGATTGGGGTGTGCTGATGGCTGGCTTTTAAGTTGTTAGCTGTCGTTTGCTTGTGCTGCCAAGCCCTCGCCTTCTAAGTACTTGATAGGCTGGTCGTAAATCAGCACTCCTGTTGACTGATGAGGAGCCTGTTTCCCAGGCTTCAATCACTTCCCTGGCTGTTTTTGCACCTTCTCGTTCAACAATCTTAGTCACTGCAAAGTTGAATGTGTGTCCTTGTTCATTGCAGTTTGAATGAGTTTGGGTCTCTTCATCTGACCACTCACTCGTGTTCTTGCAATCTGGTGGTTAGCTTCCTCCCCGTCTGTCCTACATAATCATAGGGGAAATTCATTCAGGGGATTCAGTAGATTACATTGGAAGTATCTCCCAACTCCAAGTGATTTTTGTAATGCATAATTTGTCCTTGTGTGGTAGCCTCTGGGCAGTGTGTGATGCCCACTTGCAGATCTCAGAAGCTGCATTCTACAGCTTCTGAAATGTTTTTGACGTATGGCAGGGTGTGCCATGAGGTCGGTCTTGTACCTCGTTTCTTCCTTTCTCTCCCGACTATGTTGCGCAGACATCTTGTAACAAATGATTGTGGGTATCCATTCTGCTTGAAGTGTTCACATAGGTACTTGCTCTCCAACTGTTTGGCTTGCTGGATAGTACAGTGGGTTCTTGCCATGCCATATAGTGTCCTGATGCAACTCTTTTTGTGTGACAGTGGATGGTTTCTGTTGAAATTCAGAATGGGGTTTGGTGGCTATGTGATAAACCGTGTTTTCTAGGCTTCCATCCTCTTGTCTGTTGACAAGTATATCTAAAAATGGTAATTGCCTAGCTGTTTCTTCCTCCATTGTGCACTGTATGTTGGGAAGATGGAGTTCAGTACGGTATGAAAATCTTGAAGTGCATTTCTCTTGATGATGACAAACCTGTCATCCATATAGTAGCACCAGAATTTAGGTGTGTAGTTCTGAAATGCACAGTGTTCTTGTTCACGCATGACTGTTTCTGCAATGACTCCTGATATTGGGGATCCCATGGATGACCCTTGTATTTGTTCATACATATTTGCATCCATTCCTCCCCACTTAGCATATGAAGTAATAGACAGAAAACTAGAAGAAGAATACAACACAGATCAGAACAACATAACCAGGCCACAAATCATAAAGCTACTTCAATACTGTCAATGCACCTTCTTCACATTCAAAAGTGAAATGTATGAATGTATGAACAAATAAAAGGGACACCCATACAGATAAGTGTTCAGAGGGAAATATAACTCTGATTATTGGAAGCTAGAAATCTGTTAGCTTTATTCCTTGCTCAACAGTTTCAAAAGCTATCTGGTTAGTGGTTTTTGAGGGGGAAAAATGCAAGATCAGATAAAATGAGATTTAGTTCACAAGGCTAACATATGTTTTTAAACTCTGTATATGTGTGAAAGAGGATATGCATATTTGAAAAAACCACTAAGCTGGTAATAAAGTTAGCAAAATAATAAAAACCAACACAAGGATTTCATGGTTCTTGTTAATAGAATTGCAAATAATAACGATAAGCTCCTTCTTCTTATGTAATTATCCAGTCTTGCCTAGTCAGTCAAATGTAAATCACAATTTAAATGTAAAATGTACTAGATTCAGTTCCTGGCATCTTTGCTCAATCAGTCATGGCCCAGGTAGCAGAGCAAACCTTGGGCTTTGTTGCCCAAAACCTTGGTAAATTTGTTCCAGTTGCAGCAGGCTTAGTGGTCCAGTTGTTTTACTCAGCTGATAATTGAGACTAAAATTATTGAAAGAGAAAAGGTTGGCACTGAAATCAGCATCCCAAAATTGAGTCCTTGCAGAACCTTAATTTCTAGTCAAACTTTGTCAGGCCTAGCCCTACCAATAGCAAAGTGCTAATTAAGGTGGGACTATATTTTGTCCTATTAGCGAGCCTGCTAGCTTCAGGCTTCATAAAGAACCCTTTCTCACCATAAGTAACAGAAAACAATTCAACTCTCAGTCAAGGCAGGGAAATATTTTGGGCCAGTCCTGCCCTGATTCCTGACACTGCTAATGTGTGTATTCTGTTTCACTGCCAACAGAAGCCACAAATGGATGCATTTTGTAATAGGATTGAATCACTAGGTAAGCTGACCTTGATGCTACAGAAGGTAAGGTTGAAACCATTTCTAGTCTTTCCAACCTAACAGTGTGTTGGAAAGAAATTGTACAAATGGGTTCAGGATCTCATCCATTTGTCCTTTTTGTCACTAGACTAATGCTTTGAAGTCAGGCCATAACTGGACCAAATACGGGGTAGGGATAGGGAGAGGTGGGGAAATAAAACAGTAAAGAAATATTCGATTCAGAAATGGAATGTTCTGATCAGAGGCTGTAGAAAAATAAATTTCCTCAAAACTTCCTCTAATGATTTCTTGGAGAGAAGCAGTCAGGCAACAAATCAGAATGTTGGTGACTATTCCATTCTAAGTTCTTCTGCCTTCTGGTCGTATGACTCAGACCCCATGTAGTACCCCCTTTGCTTCCTAATGCACACATACATCCATAGCTCCACAGATGCAACATAGGAGTTAAGGTTAGTGTCAGAAATGCAACACTTGTGCCCCAACCTGATTATACCTCAACACAAACATATAGAGGCAACTGACAAGCTTTCATCCCAAGTAGATACTTACATGTGTACATGCCTAACACATTAAACACACACTGTTATTGGTTTTTTGGAGGGAAGAAAGTAAACACAGATGTGATGTTTACTGTGTTAGACCAGAGGTCCCCAACCTTTTGGGCACCAGGGACGAGTTCTGTGGAGAAAGGTTTTTCCAAGGGCTGGAGAATGCGTGGTTTTGTGTGCTGCCTGCATCCCGGGGATGGGGCTTTGCTTGTTTGTGCAGACCGGTTGCTGGCATGCCGCGACCCGGTACCGGTCCACAGACCGGGGGTTGGGGATCCCTGCATTAGACAGAAAAATCCACAGCCATCTCCTGTAGTTAAGGGGATGAGAAAGAATTTAAATGAGAAAAAAAATTAAGAAGCCTTGCACTGCATGCTTTCCCTACATGTTAAAAACTATTCCATCTTTTTCTTGGTACAGCTCAGGTTTTTTTCTCTCCTTTCACTTGTTCATTATTTTTCTTTTTTCTTCTTTTAAAATGATTAAGAAATTAAAAAGAAAGTTATTTTACCAACCTAACACAGTATTCTTTTTTTTTTTTTTTGCTGGAGAGGGATAATTATTATTTATAAAAAACATAATAAAAGCTTTGTTGGATGAACTCAACAGTTTCTTGAGTCCATTTTGTGCCAAAGAGTGGCCAACTAGATCCATTCATTTAACAAAAGGTGACAGCCCTCTTCCACTGTCACTTTCCAGCGGCTGCTATTCTGAATCTGTTGTCCATGGTTACCTTACTCACACACAGAATGCAATTGTTAACTGGATATTAACTAAGATACAGTTTGCCTAAACATGACTCGGTTCTTCTAAAGAGACTCTTTCAGACTTGAAATGCATTTCTAGATAAACAAGTCAGATGAATTCATGGGAACAGCTTACAACATTTTTAAAGCTCACAATGAAATCCAAAGTTTTTACAGGAATCTCTTAATTTTTTTATATATTCTTGTAAAATAGCTAGGCATCATTGCTATGAGGCTGCTGATATTTGTACTGTATGTACTTAAGATTTATATGCCATTAGGAATGCAAGGAATCTATACCTGTAAGATGAGATTCATTAAATCTATTTTATCTAAGCAATAGTTGTTAAATAAATGGTCAAAACCTGAGGGAAATTTGTTTAAAGTCCTCTTTATAAAAGTTGAGATGAGAGAAAACAGAAAAAAAAAGACATTCTTTCAGATGCGGAGAATAAGCCTTGTATTAAAAGCATATTGCCTTCTAATAAAATGCGTTAATTGGGAAAGAGGCTGGCAGACTCCTTCTGTTTTGGGCTACCGTAGCCAAAATTCTCTCTCCCCCCCCCAATGCCTTTCCAATTCAGTTTTTGGATTAAATCTTGCCTGATTTTCCTGTCAATGGTGCAAAGAAAGTTAAGTGATGCCAGCAGAGGTATTTGGCAGTATAACTATTACATAATGCAGGTCTGTCTTTCACTGAAGGGAAAGCTCTGTGCTACTCACATGGGCTGAGGTTTTCTTCAGTGCTTTGCTGTCTTCAGCCCAGGTAATACTATGCTATTTTCCAAACTCCAGTGAAGGTACATTTGGCCCCAAGAGGGGGTGGTAGGTGAGAGAAACATGAGTGGGAGAAATCTATCAAGGAAAGAAAGCCCAGAATGTTTTGAACAGTAGTTTCTAAGATAGTACTCATTTCTGTGATCTCTTCCAATACAGTCTAGGATGAAAAGAAAACTGTTAGTTCTGAAAAAACAGAAAATCACCTTTTCCATGTCATGGATGAACTACCAAATCCAGATATGTTACAAAGGGCAAAGTTTGAGTTAACCATGGTGCTGCTTCACTTAAAGTGAACAAACATGTTTTGCCACAATAGACGTCTAAAATGCATTGCTGTGGTGTTTGCACGATGTTGAGCTGCTCAGCTATGATGAGAGGTTAAAATTCCCTTTGGAGTGTATCTGGTTATTATATATACTTTGTGCACCACTTGATTGCAAAAACAAATGGCTGCCCAAATATTGGTTATCAGTGGACATTTATACCCTGGCTTTCTATAGAAAAGAAAACTTACTCAAGGCAGTTTCCAATAAAAATAAGAAGGAAAAAGACAACTTCAGCATTAAAATGTAGTAGTGTAGCAACAGAAACACAACTAAAATCATATTGGCAAGAAACAAAGAAATAGCTGTTGCCTGTGGAACCTTGATCAGCAAACAAGCTAGCTTAAAAACCCATTTTGCTTGAATCAAAATGTTTCTACTGGTTTACGGAACAGTAACAAATATGGAAATAGATTAAATCACTTACCTAGATAATAATTTACCTGAAATCAAGGGTTGTGGCAGTTCTGTTGGAGGAATCAGCTGAACAGTCCCATCCACACAGATGGTTTAATATTAAGCATTTTTAAAAAATATTGTTCCAATTTGTGAAGAAGCTGACAATTAAACAGTAGCTCCTTCATAGTTGCTGTATTTATCAGAAACAAGTCTGTTTTTACTCCCAAATGCTTTATGTTTAAAATGTACAGGTGATCTTAGACTTTCTGAGAATAGACAAAGGAGAAATTTCCTTCCCCATTTACTGGCAACACTATTGAAACTTTGGCTGCCAATGGCATACGGAGGTGGCCTCAATAGTTAATCCAGCTACCTTTCCCTGTCTCGGAGCCATATAGAACTAACATAGGCCAGATAAAGACTGTTTCATTTATCCCCGTTCTTAATATTAATATTTAATCCAAATGTTGATGGCTATATTAAGAGTAAATAATTCATGGGATGAATTAGAATGGG
Organism: Azemiops feae; assembly: GCA_023970755.1. NCBI lineage: Eukaryota > Metazoa > Chordata > Lepidosauria > Squamata > Viperidae > Azemiops > Azemiops feae. The sequence goes on along the minus strand of JALGBA010004089.1, from coordinate 541,782 downwards.
CTAGAAGGCACTGTAAATGAAACTTAAATTGCTCTCAATGCATTTGAAAGTTTTATTTCATTATTTAGTAGCCATGTGTAGTGTGAAAAATCATTTTATTCCACAAACACACATAGGTTTATTGTTTGATCATAGCAGTTACCTTTGTTAATATGGGTTTGGAGTTTAACATGTTGTATGAAAAGATGAAGAAAGGGGCAAGTGACTTCCTCTGAGGTCTTGTCATGATATCCTTTGAAAACAGGTGTCTTTATGACTGTTCTCTCCTGATAAAATGTTATGTCCTTAAATGCAACTTTGGGTTTAACATTCAGAGATTTGGGGGGGGAGGGGGCTGCTGTATGTAGATAAAGCCAGAATGTTTTGGGTTTGTTTTTTTTCATTTTTAGAGAAAAGTGTTTTTTATTATTATTTTTATTTTATTCATGGTATTTTAAACTCACACAATAGTTTTCATGTGTTTCCCTTTTTATTATAAACAGAACCTCTAGTAGTTCAACTTGTATCATTGAATTGTGAGTTTCTAAATTGCCATGAACATAAAATTATTTCAAGAGGCAGTGTGTTAGATTTCAGTACTCCAAAACTGCAATAATGGATAGGAAGGGGGGGAAATGTAGAGAAGGCTCTCTTTTCCTTTAAACATCTTGCTGTTTTCTTTTAAGGCATGTGGTATCTTCACAACCAATTCTCCAGAACAGAGTTGTTGCAGCTTTAGAATATAATCATGTGACTAGCTAATGTTCTTATTCTCTTGGACAAAGAATACATCCCTCAAATATAATTAGTTTTTTTTAAAATATTGATTCCATTATTTAATGCTATATTTTGATGATAGGTTGCTGGCATTATTTGATTTTTAGAGTCCAGCAAAAGTACCTCTGTAATACTCCATATTCATTCCTGCTGTGGGTTATTAAGTTTTTCATTAACAAATTGATTGAGTAAGACATGCTCAGTAAACAATCCTTCAAAAATGTAAGCAACATTTATTGAAGTAAATATTGTATCCTGCAAAGAATTTTCTGAGAGAACATTCAAAAAGTTTTTTACATACATCTAACGTATGTGTTGATTGATGAATATAAAGTCGATAACATAAAAACAACTGTATTATCAGGGAGATAAGCCAGAACAAGAAGCAATGTATCTCTTTTAATCCCTTTTGCTCGTGAACTTGTTCTCATTGAGCGTGCTTTCTTAGAGTTGGGAACAAGAATGTGTTATTTATTTGGAAAAGACCAAACTTTCAGACCACTCTTCATGGTCTCATGTAGGTGTGTTTATTATGTTCACAGAGGCTCTGTGAATTCTGCTGGATTGCCGAAATGATCTAAATTAGAATTAGAATTAGTATACATGACAAAAAGACAATGTGATAAAAAAAAACCTGAGAAAAGGCTTCAGATTCCAGACTTCAGACTCAATTCCAGCCACATCTGAAAATAAGAGCAATAGCAATAGCACTTAGACTTATATACCACTTCATAGTGCTTTACAGCCCTCTCTAAGCAGTTTATAGGGTCAGCATATTGCCCCCGACAATCTGGGTCTTCATTTTACCAACCTCGGAAGAATGGAAGTGTTCTGCTCTTGCAAAGAAGACATTGAGACGAGGCTGGTTCACAACAAGGATCTCTTTATTGAAACACAGTCACAGAACAGAAGCAAGAACACAATGGCCATTGGCCTTTTATATTCCCTGCAAGGGGATGCACATCCAATCATTGCCGGCCGTTCTCCCACCTTGCGCATGCGCGCAAGGCCGGAGACAGCCTGTCTGGGTCCCGGGCAGACACGTGGTCTGTCCGGGTCTCTGCAGCCTTCCTGCAGCCTTCCTGAGCCTTGCTGAATGACTCAGCAAGGCCCAGGACATAACAGGAAGGATGAGTCAACCTTGACCCAGTGAGGATCGAACTCCTGGCAGTGAGCTGAATTAGCCTGCAATACTGCTTTCTAACCACTGTGCCACCAGAGCACATCATCATCATCATCATCATCATAGAGTTGGAAGGGACATTGGAGGTCTTCTAGTCCAACCCCCTGCTCAGGCAGGAAACCCTATACCATTTCAGACTAATGGTTGTCCAGTCTTTTGTTAAAAACTTCCAGTGTTGGAGCGTTCACAACTTCTGGAGGCAGGTTGTTCCACTGATTAATTGTTCTCACTGTCAGGAAATTTCTCCTTAGTTCTAGGTTGCTTCTCTCCTTGATTAGTTTCCATCCATTGCTTCTTGTCCTGCCCTCAGGTGCTTTGGAGAATAGCTTGACTCCCTCTTCTTTGTGGCAACCCTTGAGATATTGGAACACTGCTATCATGTCACCCCTCATCCTTCTCTTCATTAAACTAGACATACCCAATTCCAGCAATATGGCTATGAATCACACTGTGAATACTGTCTATATGAAATTCAACTCCTAAACCTTTTTGAAACCGAATTTGGAGTACAATGGATACCCATTCCATACCTAACACATTTTAGATTACTGTTTACTATCACTCTGAAAATTTATATCAACACAAAATTCTTCTCTATAAATTTATTTCAGCTTTCAAGTTTAGGCTTTAGTGTTGGGTTCTCCCACTAAACATTTCACAAACAAATGGATCTCTGAAGATTAAAGTAAACCAGAGACAGGCAACCTGTAGGCTGAGGGCCAAACCTTTCTCTCGACCCCACTTTTGCTTCTCTTCAGTACCTGCTTCTGAAATTTAACAGACAATTCCACAAACTGCGATTTCCAATTTTAAAAAGAAAAAGAGATGTTTTAAGCCTACAAAACATTCAGTGCACCTATTTTATTAGTTTAAAAATACTTCACATTTTAAAAGGGTTGGGATGAAAATGCTGCGTTATCCTTTCAATGGTGTACTGCTACTTGAGTCAGAGTTTTAAAAAAATTTAAAACAATAACTACGGTAGCCTTTAGTTGTAAAACAGCTGCTTCTCTCAACCTAGATGATTTTTTTAAACTTATTTATTTTTTATTTATTTAACGTAGATGCCACTTATCTTTCCTAAAGTCGCCTTTTGGGGGCTTACAGACAATAAAAGCAACAAGATAAAATATTAAAACAATGCATATTAAAACTAAAATTGACTTAGGAATTTAAAAAAGATGGCAAGGAAGAGAGCAAAATGCAGATAGGGAGGACATGGGATCTTATCTCAGTCCATTAACCACCTCCAGTATAAAACACACACACACCCCTTTGGGCCCCAGGTTAATTGGCAAGCCAGATTTTCAGCCCCTTTGGGAAGCCCAAAAGATCTCACAACACGGGGCATGATGTTCCAGATGGCAAATCCATAGCAGAAAAGGCTCTTCTAGATCCTTCTAGATTCCTTGACCAATGGGATGCACAGCCATATGATTTAAATAATATGCTTCTCCACATATCCTACCATAAACCCCCAAATCCCAATTTAGATTAGAGCCACTATCTAAAAGGTAAGGAAATGTATTTCATGTATTGATTCACTAGCTGTATATGGCAGTTTTACTAGAGGAGCTCAGCAAATACATAAACTCCATCCTCTAACTTTTCATCACAATAACCTTGTGAAAAGATGAGCCGAAAGACACAACGCATCCAAAGTGCTCAGTATCAACCTTCCAAAGGGTTGACTGGACTATCCATTATTGTAGTTATTAATAGTATTAATTATTATTATTAATAATAATGTTAATAGTATTAACTACTATTAATAGTAACATTAGTTAAATAGCATTCATTAAATGTTTTTCATATAATAAATGTTGAGGAATCGATGAACAATCTGAAATTTTATGAAGGGGTCAATGAGCTGAAAAATTTGTGGATCCCTGATCTAACCCAACATATTAACCACTATACCACACAATCTTATTTCTCTCTCCAAAGCCCATTTTTCAATCCCTTCCATAGCCTGGGGAAAAGAGAGTTGCTTCTTCTTTTTTTTCTAAATTAAGAAACTGAGGGAATGACTAGATTTCCATCAGTTAAGTGAAAAGATTCTTACCAGATTAAGCCATTGTATATTTATTGGTGAGTTAATGACATTTGGAAATGGAAAAGCACAGAATCCAATTTAGGTATAGTTTAGTTTCATTTTGAATTGAATCTATTTCCTAACATCTCTGTGAGCTATATAACACTAGCAACAGCAACAACAAATAGATTTGCATTGGTGAGAGAAAAATAGAAAAGAGACCTCTGGGTGCTATATAGAAATGTTAATATGAAAACAGTGGACTCCAAAATTATATTCCATTTTATTTGGTTTGGGTTCGCACCACACCATAGGCTAACTAAAGGGCATTTGTTAGTAAAGGAGTTTTTGTAGCTTTGTTAAATTTCTGTAAATCAAAGTGAACAACTTATTTCTAGTTAGAAGCTGCACTTTAAATAAAAATTATTCCCCAAGTATTGAAGGAGCAGGCCTAAAACTTTACCCCCCCTTTTTTTTTATTTATTACAGGAAAATAAACAAAATAGTTGTATTAAGCATCATGAGTTCTTAAACACCTATTGCATGTATGGAAATTAATCAAGGAGAGAAGCAACCTAGAACTAAAAAGAAATTTCCTAACAGTGAGAACAATTAACAGTGGAATAGTTTGCCTTCAGAATTTGTGGGTGCTCCATCACTGGAGGCTCTTAAGAAGAGACTGGACAGCCACTTGTCTGAAATGGTATAGGGTCTCCTGCTTGAGCAGGGGGCTGGACTAGAAGACCTCCAAGGTCCCTTCCAACTGTTATTCTGTAACAAGGACTATTTTCTAGAAATTCTGAAACGTATAATACATTGCATCTGGAGGGTATCATCATCTGGGAAAAACTAACAAGCAACATCTGACTCTACATATCTGGTTTCTGGCCACACTCCAAAGTACCAGGCTCATATCAGTAATTCAAGAGCTTTGCCAAATCAGTTTGTGCGAAAGAGTGAAGTCAGCCTAGGTATTTCTGTAACACAGAATGTTCCAAGCTGCAAAGCTTTTATAAAACAGATATATTTAACCTGTGTCTAGTTGGACAAGAAGATTCTGTAATGAAAAGGCTCAGGTCTCTGTATTATTTCATTCCTCTTTACTTCAGCGGGAATGACATGAGGTTGGTTTTGTTTTTATCTTTGTTGAACAGCAATGATGTGAGGGTGGTTTTGTTTTTAGTGAGTGTTGTGAGCTGCCTACAGTCATTATATGAAATAGGTAACCAAATCAGTTATGTAAACAAATAAATAATTGGACAGTACTAGTTCTTCCTCTGGACTCCCAAAAGCATTAGATAATGCTATACAAAAAGGAATATAACAGTTGAAATATTAGTTTTAAACATCTTGTAGTATTAAAATCCAATTCCCAAACAAGTTACATACTTGAAATTTTAATTTTTATCATGGTAGCTGGGGAAGAAGATGAACAGCGAAGGTACCAAACTGATCTAGAGTGATCTAAATTAGGTTTCAAGCACAGGTTTAATAGTTGCTCCCAGTCCACAAGGATGAAGGCAATGGTGAAGATGAGACCAGTTGTAGTATTTTAAGAATATGATACCATCTCACTGAATACCATTTTCTGTGTGGTACTATTTTGATTTGGACTTTGGAATGAACTGACATTTGTTGAGACACCAGTTGATTAATTATAGATTATTTTAAGGACAATAGCAGTAATTCTTATACTTCTTATGAATTCTTGACCTTTGTTAAATTCCATCAAAATAAATATTATGCATTACCTAATATTTTCTGCATGTTCCTATTTCTCTGCTGAAGTGCTGCTTCATGAAACAAATTGGGCAAAAAAGTGGGAAACCGTGCATTATAATATAAAAGCCACAGGTATAATTTCAGATGAGCCTATAAACACAATCATACCTTGATCCAACAACAAAGAATTGCACAAGGTCACATCACCAACATGGGAACCTGCAGCGATGTAAAATGAAAGTGTACCTATTCCTCTCTACTCATTCTTTGCTCTAGATGTCCTCCACTTCCTTACAAAAACTATATGTAATTTATGACTGGTGAAAGGGAAATTGTGTTGAGTAGAATATTTGTTTGCTTATTCAGTTTATTTAGCCATTCATTCGTGGTTCTGGGGACTTAAACATAAACTGTATCAAAAAAACAACAACCCCAAAACCAAATAAATAAAATAAGGCAATATATGAGCAAAATGAAACATTAAAAACAATTCAGAATCATGCAATGCAGACGATATTCTTTACGTAGAATGGTTTCTTCCTCCTATAGGGAAGCCAGTATTCTCCTTCTCATCTCAATAAACCTTCCTGTAGATGTGAACATTATGCCAAGATAACATTTCATTTAATCAGCTTCAAGGTTAAGGGGTTAGGCTAGGATTGAGAAGGTCTTGCTTCATGTCCTCAAATGACCATGGTCTTCTCTGATGATTTGGGCCTATCCCTGTGTAAATAATAGCCTATAGTTTATTTAACATTCCAAAATAATTGGTTTTTACTTGTAATAAATGACACTGTACACAAGGCTGTCTTTCTTAAAGCTTTTGGAAGCCGAAAACCAAAAAGGAATGTATGTGATGTCAGCAGCCAATGTTTTGGGAGAAATAGTCTCCCCTCCTCCAGCCAACAAACACACTGTTTCTTATTCTACTATGAGAAGTTTTATACCCAAATACATTTTATTCTTTATACTGTTTCCATCTTCCCCTTAGAATATTAATAGACTCCACAAAGGTCTGAGAATCAGTGTCTCCACTAGATAATTAATAGTCAAGCTGAAAATAAGTTAATCAACTAAAATTAGCAAACCTCCTCAAATAAGTTACCCAGACCTTATCCATATATCAACGGATAAGGTCTGCAAACACAAACGGAGTTAATTAAATTAAGTCTCTCAGAGGAACTGCATGTTCACAAGAATAAACATACCTACACGTACACACACACACACGCCCCTCAAGTGGCACCCTAGAATCAGCACGTGACACCCCAGACAAGCTCCTCCTATAAAAAGCTGCTGCTGTACCCCATTTCTCCGCAGCCCGCCCCTAGATGCAAACTACCTTGCTGGAATTTTGAAAGTTATATTTTTGTTTCCTGATGAAACAGCTGGAAAGAAGGGTATACAGTGGTAGAAGGAACCAGAAAAACTTGGCGAATGCCAAGGCCTGAAACTAGTATCTTAAGCAGCTGAACGTATTTGGGACATTGATTGCTAAGGTTGGAGACAGCAGCACAGCAAAAAAGAAATATAAAACCTTTTTGGAAATGCCCCAGAATTATAGCCAGCTGGGGCTCAATGGGGGGCAGAGATGGGAGAGCAAATTCCAACCCACATGATGTTAACCAGTAATCTATGTTCCCCTTGGGTAGTTACAGATGTTTGCAAGCTTTCGTGATTAAAAATAATTACTCATGCATATAAATTATCGTTCTTGCCTTGGAAAAAAGAAAACATCGTATAATCTGAGTATAACTGCTACTTCTGTAAAAAAAACTCAGATAAGATTTCAAGGCCAGGAGAATTATTTCTGAGAATTCAGGATAGATATTTTTATAATATTAAAGGAAAACAACAGATGAATCAGAAAGAAAGACTGCATTGAATTACCTCCCAGGTGGGTAGTTTTGGGTGCTCCAAAAGTACTAGGACAACTTTATTTAGTTCTCCCATTTCTTGTGGGTTTCTGTCCATCTTCTGTGGGGTTGCCACATAAACAGAGCAACCGTGCAGTGGCATACATTCAACTGTGCAAAAACTGAAAATTATCACTCATGTGCAACAAGTAATGATACATCTTGCTAGTAGGTATGACTTATGACTTCTAACCAGCAGTGCGGTTAGGTAATTTTAGAACTCTAGGATTATTTCTACACCCTTCTGGTTTTAAGTGTAACTTACCATCATTTACTAACATTACTGAATTGACATTTGGTTGATCTGTCCATTATAACCCCCAATTTTTTTTCTGTTAAAGACAGCTCAGACACCATCAGTATATTTGAGTTCTCATTTGCTATTTGGCTGAGCATCTGATACTGAAGTTGAAGCTCAAATAGTTTGGCTACTTAATGAGAAGAGAGGACTCATTGGAAAAGACCCTGATGTTGGGAAAGATTGAAGACAAAAGGAGACGGAGACAGCAGGAAATGTGATGGTTAAATAGGTGTCATCATCACAATGAACATGAATTGAGCCAAACTCCAGGAGACAGTGAAGGATAGGGGGACCTGGTGTGTTGAGGTCCATGGGGTCAGGAAGAGTTGGATATGACTTAGCAACTGAACAACAAAACTTTGGTTGAGCGCATTTTTGGAGCGCTTTGCCATCACTTTTGGTTTTTGTTTTTGTTTTAACCCCCACTTCCCAAAATAGTTTAGCATGTGTTGTTTCAAGTTATAGGCTCTCACTTTCAGTCTTCCAGCATGTCAACTGAGACATTCCCAGTTTTCATTGTGATGAGGGACAGATGTTCTGCATTATCTACACAAACAAAGAAGTAGTACAAGATCAGAAGATGTGGAGAGAACTGGCCCATACTACCGCCCAGAGTCAGACACAACTGAATGGTTAACATCACCACCATCATCTACAAAAAGGAATAACACAGCTCCTCTCCTTTACTGGGAAAAGAAAATGTCTTAGTCTTTTGAAACAAGGATGGAAGTAGCTAAATAAAGTGAGGTGGAGTGGGATTTATCATGTTCCCAAACAATTTCTGTTTTATTGCACCTGTGTTTGAAATTTCAGCCTTTTGTTTCTCTGTACCACTTAGGAATGCATGTGCTCTTTTCATTTGTCAGACTGAGCGTGAGGATATTAATTTTTACATATCAAATTTTATTATCTGTAATAAAATAAACTGAGAAACTTCTCTAGCATCTCTCTCAATAGATTCTGTTAGCAATGAGCTATTTGTAGCAGATCAGAGACATCTTGTGGTTTGTTGGGAGCATTACATTTTCTTTTGTGAACTTTCTTTTTTAATCAAGCTGTCCTTTTCTCATAATTTTATTTATTTACCAAATTTAGGCACCACTTAATCTTAACAGCTCTGTAATTAATCTCCTTTGCTATTTAATATTTGCATTCTGGATATCTCAAGTTACATTTTTTTAAAATAGTATATTTTTCCTTTTTTAAAAAAAGTTTGATTTTGTTTACGTTTGTGAGATTAGTTTGTCACACAAGAGGGGAAAAGGATCAGTGCTCTATGACTATGAAGTAATTATTTCACCTTCAGATCAGAAAACAAACACTACAAAAATCCTTGAACTCTAATTTATTCTTCCCCCCCCTTTTGTTATCTCAATTCATTTTAATTATTCAGATTCTCTCCCTGAGAAAGTCAATTCAGGCTCAAACAGATCCATTCTGACTATAGCACAACTTTTCTCTGAATGGTGCTTTCCAGATGTGTTCACTTATAGTCTATATTATAAGTGACTAATGGGACTATTATCCCATTAGAATAGTTTGGCAAGGAGTTGTAGCATGTGTAGAGAGCATCAGAATGAGATAGACTGTTTTATAAGAAAATATTGCCCATGACATTTTTTTAACTAATTGCCTCCATTTGCTTGTCAGGGAGAATAATTGTTAATCATTCTGATAGCTGCTTTGAAGAGGATCATAGTTAAATCAAGAATATTGAATTAGTGCTACTTATTTGCACCTGGTACAAATTGATTTGTGACTCTATTATTTTAATTGTAGGCAATTTAATGTTACTATAAAAGTCTGATGCTATATTTATTTATTTATTTATTTATTTATTTATTTATTTATTTACTTACTTACTTACTTACTTACTTACTTACTTACTTACTTACTTACTTACTTACTTACTTACTTACTTACTTACTTACTTACTTACTTACTTACTTACTTACTTACTTATTCCAGGCACCACCTGACTCCAACAAACTCTGGACACTCATAATAAAATAAACAATAAAAACACAATATAAAACAAACCCCCAACCCAAGATTAATCTGGTTGCTCTATACAAAACATAAATCAAAAGTATTCCATATTTTATTGCTGATTATGGATGGAGAACACCAGGAATGCTAATTAAACTGTTAATTAAACTGCTAATTAAAAGTTCATGGTATGTTTGTTTGAACTGCAGATGCCAAGGCTGTCACATTTAAACTAAATTTTTGGACTTTCTTCTTTCCCAAAATCTTCCCAAAGAATATTTCTGAGAATATTTGTGTTCTTCTGGTTAGTTTCAATAAAGATTTTATTTATTCCTACATTTGATTTGTATAGCGACCTAACTCACATATTGTCTCTGGGTGGCTTAGAGCAGAGGTCCCCAACCTTTTGGGGACCAGGGACCGGTTACATGGAGAGAGGTTTTTTTCACGGACTGGAGGGGGCATGGTTTTATGTGCTGCCTGCATCCCATGGATGGGGCTTTCCTTGTTTGTGCGGACCGGTTGCTGGCATGCCGTGGCCTGGTACTGGTCCACAGACTGGGGGTTGGGGACCCCTGGCTTTGAGTCCTGGTGGTGCAGTGGTTAGAATGCAGTACTGCAGGCTGACTCTGTGTACAGCTTGAAGTTCAATCCTGAAGAGGCTCGAGGTTGACTCAGCCTTCCATCCTTCCGAGGTCAGTAAAATGAAGAGCCAAATTTTGGGGGGCAATAGGCTGACTCTGTAAACCACTCAGGGAATGCTGTAAACCACTGTGAAGCAGTATATAAGTCTAAGTGCTAGTGCTATTAAGGTGGATAAAAACAATGCAAAGCATGGTTAAAAAAAATCCCACAACAATGATGCAGTAGCCATGCGACCAAGCCGCTCAAAGCAACATAGCAGTTCATGAACTCTCACTAACACTCTGACCTAACTATATATTTTCTTCTGTATCAATATAGCTTTAATTAGATAAAGAGCTGAAACTGTTGTGTCCAAGCTAGTTACATTCATATATGATTTTAATCTGGGATTATTATTATTTTTTAAAAATGGTTTATTGAACAAATCAAACTGATCCAGCTTAATAGTGGGTCCATACATCATATACCATATAGCACAACCTATATGATGGTTTAGCATTAGATAAAACAACAGAACAACTTGTTGACCAGAATAAGGTCAAAAGGAAGGTTTACAATGGGATGGAAAAACTTAGTTTTGAATTTCAAAAGGCAGATGTTGGATTCCACATAATGCTGTTTGTTAGCAACCTTTCTCCTGGGCCTCCTGAAGCCTGCTCCAGCCATAAAATCATAAATAAAAAAGCATTGCAAAGATGATAAGCCTACAGTATTATTTTCCCCAAAGGAAAACAGTGCTGTAAAGACTGTGCAGAACATTCAACTGATAATGGAAATGTGACATACACACACACACACATAAACACACACCCACACCCCACACACAAATGAATAAATGAATTTCTCAATTCTGAACTGTCACCTGGGAGGCTGAAAAATTATAGGCATATCATGTTAGGTTGTTTAATTTATGTTGGTGGCCAACAAGATACAGTCATGATTTAGGACCAAACTAGATATTGCTTTACCTGCATGTTAATTGAGAGATTTAAAGTTCCAGTGGTGCATATTTATAGCTTAAAAATGGTAGCCATGATGAACTGGGTTCCTGAAAAGATTCCATTGTCTTCTGAAGACACAGACCCTTCTTCTTCCATGTATATGTCAAGGTAAAGGTCACAAGGAAATGTGATAAAACAAAAGTTATCTGCACCTTCAAGCAGAGTTGGGAAATTCCTCTGAAAACAAGACCTCTCCAATTACAACAATTTCAGTTCCTATAATGCCTGGTCCCAATCTCATGCTATTAGAGATTATGGGGCTTGAAATCCAAAATGTGGATTTTGGACCAAAATGTGAAATTAGTTGATTTAGATCATGCTGAGCTTCAATGGATCAAGTATAATGATTATGATGGGGACAAAGGGTTGATTACTTAGAGCCTAGAGAGATTGAGGTGGCAGATAAATCAAATGAATTTTATTTTATTTTCTCCATAACTTCATCTTGAAGTTGCATCTTCTATTCCAACAATTTGTTGAAGAAAACTCAATGACTCAACGGAAAAGTATATGACCAATGCAGTTTGAGATTCAATTTGGGTCATATGCAATTGACACAAGGGCCTCTGTAGCTCATGCTTTTCAATTATCATCAGACAAGACTTTCTTTTTCTGTTTTTCCTGAATCTGATGTTAAAATATCTGCTTTTCTAAGTTTATTTCACAGTTGGAGTATGGCATTCTTACACTTTTTGCAATTCAATTAGAGATTATGGCCAAGTCTCATCTTTCATTCAAGTATAACTATCTTTCCAGTCTGATGAAACACTCATGACTTACAATGCTGCCATTTTTCTCTTGGCAGGACTTTCTGTTTTTCCTGAATCTGATGAAAATATCTGCTTTTCTAGTTTATTTCACAGTTGGAGTATGGCATTCTTACACTTTTTGCATTCAAAATATGGCCAATCTCATCTTTCATTGTATAACTATCTTTCCAGTCACAATGAAACACTATTTACACTGCCTTTTTCTCTTGGCAGGAAGTCAAATAACCAATTAAACCAATAAACAAACCAATAAAAAAAGAATAAAAAATACTAGGTACTTGGCATGTGATTGATTAGCAAGATCTAATTATATAAAGACTCAAGAAGGTGGGCACATGTCCTACTTCTGGCATAGGAAGGAAAGAAAGGAGAAGAGAAAAGGAAGGAGAGCTATTGAAATAATTATTGACATACTTTAATTGATTAATTTTGAAGACTTGAATGTAAAATAGTGATCCATATGATAAATTCAAATACTGAACTATATTTTAATTGGCTTTCCTCTGTTTGTGGGGTACGATCAATTGATCTTTTTTTTAAAAAAAAAAAAGTCCTGAGTTAATTTGTATATCAGACATAGTACTGTTACATGTGTAATTCCATGTAGGACAAAGTTTGAATGGAAAAATAAAGAGAAAATGTAAAATTTATTAGCCAAGCCAGATGGAAGTCACCAGCCCACATCGTGATTTATATTATGGAACAGTTTATCTCAGAATAAGTATGCATTTAGGGAAAATTAGTCATTACTAGAGTAATATTAGAAACATTAAATTCTGGTGATCTGTTTTTGAGTTATGAGATTCATGGTGCTGAGTAACTTCTCATTCATGAATTTTACACATCTTAGTTTCCTTTCCCCAAATGCTGATTCCAAATCTGCTACACAGTCTTTCTATTTTCTGTAAAGCATATCAAAAAGTAGACATATTTTTCAGATAGGACGTAGCATTTAAAACATTGGCCAGTTGTGACTATGGGCTTGTTATAGTGTCCTGAAAGCAAGAAGTTTTCAACTTTATGGTTCTTCTACAGACATTAAGCTGAGCTAAAAGAGGCAAACATGACAACAATACTATATAAAACCACTCCCATTAAAGAAGCTTTTTCGTGTAGATATTAGATAAGAAATTCCAAATTTCAGTGGTAAACTAAAAGTCCACAACAACATTAATTTATTTATTTACAGCTTAAAAATATAAACATCTGTGGTCTTATTTGGAAAATTAGCTTAACGTGATTTAAAATTTAAGGAAACTCATTGAACAATGATCAAAGCTCTGTCTATGAAACACAAAGGATGGGTTCACAATTAATGTCATTATTTGTTTGAGCAATTTTGTTAGATACCTTATAGTCTTGTTTGGTCATATCAGCAAGAAACAATCTGTGTAATGACTTCTGGGCCTTGGTTAGAGTCTTTCAGAAAAATTATCTTGCATTATCCTCTTCCAGTTCTCATTTAGTCTGATGAAAGAGGATTTGCTTTCAGATTTAACGAATGGCATTTTGGTGAAGTACTCATGCGCAGAACGTTGTGCCCATGCACTTATTTAGTCACAAGGTAGCCAAGAAATGCCCTCTCTTTCATTATACAAGCTTCTCTCCACTGGTCTTCCATCTCCCAAGTTTCCTGTTTTTCAATGAAATCCTATGATAAGGCAAGCAGGAAAGAATTCCTCCTGTGTACATTTTCAGATCAGGAAGGGCAGGCTGGGAGGGAACTTCAGAATGACTGAAAGAGGGGACACAAAAATCACGGTCTTTGCCACCTTCCATAACAAAGTAAGTTTAAAAATGGTGTGGGAAGAATCCAGAGAAAGAAATATTTTGGGGAATATTAAAAAGGCAGAATATATTTCTCCAAAGGAATAATGGAGAAGATCTTTAAAAAGGCAGAAACTTCTCCCTCCCCCCGCCAGAAAACTCAGCAGAAACCAGCTTTTAGAAATGCAGATGTGATAATCCTTTCAGAAAGGTAGGAAGCTAGAAGCTGATGGGATTAGAAAGACAAAGATTCTTAGAATCAAAAACCCCTCACCCAAGAAATCCAACACAGGAAGTAAGCTATCAGCCACAACCCCAGAGAAGCAGGATATGACCTCTGGGACATAATAGGATTAACCCACCACCATCAGAATACCAGAAAGGTACACTGAACCTCAGGTCAAAGTTCATGCCACAGGAACAGGAAACAAGCTCAAAAGCCCAAGAAGATATAAAAACCCAGCAACATGTGGTCAGCTTTCCCAGAGCCATGCTTTTGTCTGGCTCTACTGTTCAATAAACTACAACCTTCTTTCTAAAGCAGTCTCCATTTTATTTATTCCCTGCTTGGACTGGACTCTGATGAAGATTTTTCTTTCAACCATGTGAAAAGGAGTAAGAGGTCTGGTAGCATCTTTTCAGACAACAGATATTATTAAAGGACTTAAGCTTCTGTGGGCTACAGTTATAGCTCACGAAAGTTTATGCTTTTAATAAAATTTGTTTGCCTGAAAAGATGCTACCAATTTCCTCCTGATGTTGAGCTACCATTGATTAATATGGCTCTTCCTGTAAAATAGGAAAAGGGGAGGCCTCTTTCTATCTTTTCTACATGGGCACCAATAATGAAGGGATTTCATTGCTTGAGCAAGTATTTCTGTAAATTTGGATTGTTCTCTTTGCATGTTTGTCTTTGATTGTATTTTTATGTGCTTTCATTGTTTTGCATGTTAAAGCATATTTTAATCAGTGCAGGTAGCTGGAATTGTGGAAAGGCTATCAAGAAAGCTAATGTTCGGAATAATCTGATCTTAATAATAATAATAATAAAGTTGGAAGGGACCTTGGAGGTCATCAAGTCCAACCCCCTGCTCAGGCAGGTAACCCTATACCATTTCGGACAAATGGCTGTCCAGTTTCTTCTTAAAAACTTCCAGTGTTGGAGCATTCACCGCTTCTGGAGGCAGGTTGTTCCACTGGTTAATTGTTCTAACTGTCAGGAAGTTTCTCCTTAGTTCTAGGTTGCTTCTCTCCTTGATTAGTTTCCATCCGTTGCTTCTTGTCCTGCCTTCAGGCGCTTTGGAAAATAGTTTGACTCCCTCTTCTCTGTGGCAGCCCCTGAGATATTGGAACACTGCTATCATGTCCCCCCTCGTCCTTCTTTGGAAAGGATCCTAAGAATAACCCAAATGAGTTATTTTGACAAGCTCAAAATAAAATAAAGAAAAAAAATCTGCATGCCAGCTGCTAAGTGAAGACTGCAAGATGCAAACAAATTTTTAAAAAAATCTTTTTTAAAAAAATAAATCCATGTAAAAATATGTGCTTCATCTGGCAATTGTGAACAGCTGAATAAAGCAGTAAGACTGAAGCTCAAACATAATAGAAATATGATCAAAAATACTTAGTTATTTTTAAATGATTGAAATACCAAAAACCAGAATGATTGCATCCTTGGGCATTGAACAAAATAGCTGATGATCTGGCCAAACCTTTAAGAAACCCTGGAAAATTAGTGAATTGCTAGGCAACTGGAAGAGAAAAAAAATGGCTAAATTATAGACCACTTGAATCTTAGAGCAAATAATAAAATACTACAAGATCCTTAAAAATAATGTGGCAATGATCAGAAATTAGGATGGAAACAGTCGTGGGATTCAGCCGGTTCACACCACTTCAGCAGAACCGGTAGCTAATTTTTTGTTGCCCAGGCCCAGAACGGACTTCTGGTAGCGGCATCCACACAGAGAACCGGTTGTTCACATATTTGAATCCCACCACTGGATGGAAAGTATTTATTTATTTGATTTGTAATGCTGTTTTCATTGTCAAAGAACTGAAGGCAGTATGCTAAAGAAGTTAAAACCAAAATATAACTTAAAAAAAACAAACAAATAGCAAACAATTGTCCAGGCAATACAAAAAGTATAACAGCCATATTCTACAAGTGACTTTACAAAGTCCTACAACCCAGAACATGGTAGAAGAGCCAGGCCTTTGAAAAACAGTAGGGTTAGGGCTACATAGAGCTTGAGGACAATGCTATGACAAAAAACAAATGCAGCAAGTCTTGCCAGCCTACATGTATCTGATTTGTTTCTAACTTCCTTAGTAAATTGTGGGAATGCTACAGATGTAGTGTACACTGATTTCACCAAAGCATTTGACATTGACAAAAGTGACTCTTGAAATCCTGGTTAGTAAACTCATTAAGGGTGGACTGAATATCATTACAATTACATAGGTGTCTTAAAAATCATACTCGGTCTCATTAATAATTCCCAAGAAAACTGGACTGAGATACCAAGCAAAAGGCTGTGGGTTGAGTGATGGTACTTCTTTTGATTTTTTTATTATTCACTTGATGAAAAGGGGGAAGAAAATGTTGATCAACAGTACAGATGACATAAAATTTGGTGATATAACTGCTACCCTAAAAAGAAGGAAATAAAATTCAAAATGTTTTTTACAGTTTAAAGTAGTGTAATGAAATTTAACACAGAAAAATGCAAAATTCTTCACTTAGGAAATAAATATTACATATACTAGTATCAGATAGGAGAGCCAGTTTTGTAGTGGCTAAGGCATCAGACTGGAACCTAAATGACCAGGTGTTCTACTCCTGCCTTAGGCACAAAATTGGCTGGGTAACCTTGAGCCAATCATTCTCTCTCAGCCCTAGGAAGAAGGCAATGGCAAATCACTTTGAAACCCTGCCAAGAAAACATCAGCTGTTGCCCAGCATGAACACTATTTTGAAGGCACACAAACACAAGATGGAATAGTTGGCCTGGTAACGATACTTATGAAAGTGATCTTGGAATAATAGTTAATTGCAAAGTAAATACGAATTATTAGAATGATGTGGCCCACCTCTGCCTGTCAATGACCTTCCTGTGGGCAGGAAGGTGTGCTGCTGTTTTGTTTCTTTCGCTTAACTTTGAATGGCAACATTCGCAGAATATTATGTTTTTTTAGTTTATCTGCCAAGACAACCATACTCATTGGAGATGCAGCTGTACAAAAGAGGGATTTCTTTTTCATTATACATGGAACACAAGACCAGGAAGAAAACATGTTTAAGAATAAAACTCTCAAAATGCATAAATATATTTATCAATGTATTTGGGTTACAGAATTTGTCCCCCTATCCCATGATCCCCTTTTCTCATTAGTTCATTCTCATTTTTTGCAAATGTGTGGAACGTAACCCTAGCATACATCAAGGGAAGTCTGAGAGTGTGAGAGAGTGCGAGAGAGTGTTCAGAGACTGTTTGCACCAGTCAATGAATAGCGGAAGGTATCCTACATTTGATTAACATGGCCAAATCCAAATAAGACTCAGGACTCAAGACAATTTCAGGCTAAAAACACTCATTTAGATGTGCAGCAGGTAAATGCATGCAGACGCTGCTTTGAGGGCAAGGTTAGCAGAGAATATGACATAATCCATTTTTACCCTTGGTTATGGTTGCCATCCAGTTCTGATGATGGGGCAAAATTCAGTGCAGATGTAGCCTTAAACAAAAAAGCTGGTCAAGTGATAAGAAGATAAATTCTGTATTTGTGCCGTCTGCTCCTTTCTGATCAGTATGGCATGAGGTGCTGAAGAGCCAGTACTATTGCATTTGGACCTTCAACAGGACTAAAAGTGGAGAGCTTCTCTTCATAGGAGGTGTTCAGACAGGATTACTCACAATCAGCAAATATCTGACATGGATTAGATCTTTGTAATAGTACTTTTGTTCTGTTTTTGTCCCTTTGACTCAATGTTGACTCTTGGTGACTGCATAAACAAGTCCCTGTAGTTTTCTAGGCAAGGTTTTTCAGAAATAGTTTGCCTTTGTCTCCTTTCTAGGGCTGTGAGAGAATGGCTGGCCCAGGTCACCCAGTTGAATTTGTGCCTGAGTTGGGACTAGAACTCACAGTCTCTCGGTTTCTAGCCTGATGCTCTAACCATTACGCTAAATTGATTCTCTTGTGGTACTTTAGACATTTGCATAGAATTAAAGTTGCAACTTCCAATAACACTGAATTGTTATATTTTTCTAAACCAACCAGCAGTAACTATAAAAATGAAGCAAATACAAATTACCAAAACATCACCACCACTACCACACAAACAAACACAGAGAATATTACAACTTCTTTTTGGCTGGTTTCCATTCCTTTAGGCCTTAAGTAAAAACAGGTTTTCTATATATGATAGTAATTTATCTCCAAATTGAACACTTCACATTGCTGCTGAGGAATATGGTTCCCCCTGCTGCGTTGGTGGAAGACAAAAGACACAAACCTTCTTAGAAGAATCCATTTTATTATGGCTAAGAATTCCTAGAATGTCATGAAATGTGATTATCTTAAAACCGAAGGAAAAGTTTTGTCTTCTGAGAAACGTTTTTTCCTCAGTTGTGCAAGGCAATAATTGCACACATTGTCTACTGATTATAGACATTTAAATCAAATTTTTAAAATTTGCTTAAGAAGGCAACTAAGGAAGGATCCCAGTGAATAGGCAGAGGGACGCTATGTTGAGAACTAGAAAAGGCTCTAATGGTTTTAAGTAGTGTGATAAAAGAATCGCCTTCCCAGTTGTCCAAGAATTCATTCTTGTCCAACTCTTTCACTAAATGAGAACAGAGAATTCTAAGTAACCGAGATCAATTTGTCCTGTGTTCTTTAATGGAAGGCACTATTTTCTGATTTCTTGAAAAATCTAGCTCTGAACTCATCATTGGTTTCCTTCAATATTTCAATATAAATCAAGATTTTGTACAAGCAACTGATGCCGGCAGAATTTATTCATGTGCTCTGCAAACCACGTTTTAATGTAATATACTTCCACATGCAGAGTCTCTTTATGGGTGGGCTATAAATGAATGAATGAATGAATATATAAATAAATACCCATTAGAATCAATAATGCTTCTCTGTCTTAATGTAGTAGAATCTCTTTCCATTTTATTGAAAACGTGGTTTGAGAGAAAGGCTGTTGCTTGAAGCTACAACATGTTCTTTATCTGCAAAAGATTTCAGATTCATTTCCTGGCATTTCCAGATATAGC
The DNA here is from genome assembly GCA_023970755.1 of Azemiops feae. Classification (NCBI taxonomy): domain Eukaryota; kingdom Metazoa; phylum Chordata; class Lepidosauria; order Squamata; family Viperidae; genus Azemiops; species Azemiops feae. Next base: position 522,412 of record JALGBA010004089.1, on the reverse strand, counting down.
TGGAAAATTGTTATCTACTGAAGTTCTGGACAATTCTTGTCAGTTAGTAAGTAGTAGCAATCATCTGGCCTGTTGAAAGCAGTTTTGTATGTTTCTAATTTATGTGTATATTGTTATGTATTAATGAATGATCAAGATTGCACAATAGCCAAGTGTAATTCAGGGGTGTGATCCAGAAGTTCAGTCATTGCCCAGCCTAATCTGGATTACTCTGGAAATGGTCTGATCCAGCTCCATGTATGAATCTGTAACAAATTTGCGAAAATGGACCTCAATTTAGCAAAGATAAAGTATAAGTGATTAAATCTTTTTATTAGTTGACAAAATGGGATGATATTTCTCAGCATGAGGTAGATTATTATCAATTTTCTAAGTAGACCATTATGAGGGTAAAAGGCACAGCAATTTTCACAGAAAATGATAGACAGATGTTTAGATAATCTTTGAGATGTAACCTGATGATTTGGACATAGAATGTGATGAAATCTTCAATGATCATAACCCTTATAAAGATAAATCAAGGTGTACACATTTCAAAAATTATCAGACGTACTTCAGATTTCAAGCAAGTGTGAACACAGCACATCTCTACTATTTTTTTTAATCACTATTTTTTCTGACTTCCGACCTCTTTAGGGAATTGACTGTATAAAACAGTTCCTAACACTTTGATATCTTTTCTCCAGGTTCTCATAAAAGCTTGAAAAGGCTAACCTACTTTAAGAAATAGAAGGGAAGGATGTGCCCACATTTGTTCAAGGTCTGATGAACTTCCTAAGCATCTTCAGAGTGTGAAAAAAACTTTTCTAAATTTCTGCTAGGTTCATTGAGATTATGAAGAGAGAAGGGTGTTTGTTTGTTTAATAATATCTTATCCTAAGTGCAGCAGAGCTGATACTTAGCACTTATGTTCTGTCAGTTCAACCCACAGATATAATTCATAAAACACAGTCCCACAACTGTTCAGGATAAAAGAATGAATGACAATGTTTTGGAAAAACTAAGAATCTCTTTCAACTCACAACATATCTTCAGGAAACTTTAATTTGGGTGATCAATGCTGGCCTGTTTAAAAACAAATCATTATAACTTGTTCCTCATTATACTTTTGAAACCCATGATCTAAGCTTCAAATTAGTATTTCCTAGCAATTTCCTTTTTATACTGGGGGATTCTTCAAATGAATTGAAGCTGTGTTTCATAGTGTGCATAAATTATGAATTGAAGTATTGTTTGCCATTTTCCTCTGATGATTCCTCATGGCTCCTTTCATAGAAACGGAAGAGAATGATATGTTTATCCAGAAAGGAGAGTTGTTCTGGACATATATTTTCTCAGTGATTAAAGGGAGATTAAAAACAAGACAGCTGGATGAGGTAGAGAGAAGGGGTGAGACTTCTAGGAAGCATGTTAGAGAGAGAGAGTCACATGAAATTCATAGGGGATGATGCCACCACTGGAGGCCTGTCAGCTGTAAATAGTTAGGCCCTTTAAAACCATGCCAGCTGAATGTGGTACTTTGGCATACCTCAGCTGTGTACCTTCAATATGTTCTTTGTCCAGAAAAACATGACCTTCTGCAAGTGCATAATTTGGCTTTTTTATAAGACCCTGCAGAGCATTAAAGTGGTACTTGGCTCCAAATAGGTTTTGAGCAACTTCCCTCAAAACATCCCAAGATGATGCACTGATACTACTACAGGCAATGATACTACTACAATACAACTATTGGCTTAAACTATCCCTTTTCCCCCATGACCTTGCCCCATTAACTATGAGGATGACTTTAAATCCTTATGGAAGAAGGCAGTGGCAACTAAAATCTCATCCCTGGGCTTCTCTCCAGGTTTTTTTTATTCAGCATTGGATGTTACCAGGCCAAAGCTCTTATTAAATAGCATGTATACCAGCCACTGAGCACCAATTGCACCTAGTCAGATCTTCAACCTTTATTACCAGTGAATCCAACAGGCACTCTGCTTCTCCCATGACATATTTAACCAATCTCAAAGTACTTAGCCACCTGAGGGTCTTCATTCTGGCTTGGTGTTGTGTCCTCCCCTCAGCTGTCCTTGAAAGTAAATACAAGAAAATTCTCTACCTGGAGAAGCAATGGCCCTGTGACTCTGGACACACAGAAACAACAGAGTATGTGTTCTTCCAGTGTCTGTACTATGGAGACATTTGTACTAGCCTCATTTCACCAATACTATATAAATACCCAGGGCGCACAGGATAGTGTTATACCTCCCTGCTGCTTGCAGAGACTAATCTTGCTACAACATGCAATGTTGCCAGGTTTTGCATAGCAGCAATCAAAATCTGTTAGATGATGACCTCAAACCAGCCTTAATGAGTATTTGATTAGTTAGTTGAGTGATTTGTACTATGATAGATTTAGTGTTTTTTATATATTTACCTATCCTTACTGAACAATCAAGTAGAATCCATTGAGGTTGATACTGTAAACATCCTTCTTTAAAACTTGATAGCACTACTAAAGTATTCCTTTTTAGCCTCGTCTAGAATATAAATAGGCAAACGGCGAGCTTTATGTCTATCTTTGAAGCTCCATCAGCATTTAGAAAATTTCTTTCTGATCCAGAATGTATGCATTTCTTTACTTTGAAAAATTGTATGATATTTCCAACATTGAAGTAAATGTTAATTTTTCAGAATAAATTGCAAATTTTTCAATTATTTGTTAATATGATATTGTGAACATATGATTAAAAGTGTCTGGCACTAATCAATACATTTATAATACGTAATGAAGTTATTTATCTCTTTAGCAGAAAGAGACTCATGTATCCTAAATCTTGACAACTGATGTTACAATGAGAGATACGTTTGTGGCATATATTGTTGATATATTGTTGAGCCATGGTAGCGCAATGGTTAAAATGCAGTACTGCATTCTCACTGCTCACTGTTCACTGCTCACTCCAGGAGTTCGATTCTCACTGGTTCAAGGTTGACTTAGCATTCCATCCTTCCATCCAAGGTCGGTAAAATGAGGACCCAGATTGTTGGGGGCAATATGTTGACTCTGTAGAGAGGGCTGTAAAGCACTGTGAAGTGGTATATAAGTCTAAATGCTATTGCTATGCTGAACATCTATTGTTGAGCTATGGTATTTAAAATCATGGAGCTGGGAAGATCAAGCTAAATAAAAATGAGATCTAAAAGGTTCTGCAGTTTTATTAAAGAACAGGGACTTTCATAAGACATCATATGACAATCATAATACCTCATGCCCATAGGCATCCTCAACAAACCATCATAATTTCAAAATAACATTGCAAATAGTACAACTTGTGTATGCAATGCATGTTGTATTTGCATGATAGCATTGTGTATTTGGGTATGCTGTCATTTTCTCCCTCCTTTCATGAATGCCCGTGAAAGTGGCTATTGTATTCGCTTGGGCTTTGTCACAGGTACATAGAAAGATTTAGAAACATAAAACCCTTCTTGATTTCTTTAGCACTTGATTCTAGATTAAAAAATGCTTGGAGAAAGTCAATTTTCCGCTCACTCTTATTAGATCAGATTCCTATACCATGGACAACTGGAAACAGGGAGAGATTAATGCTTTACAATGGTTGAGAGAGACAGAGACAGACAGACAGACAGACACATCTATCTATCTATCTATCTATCTATCTATCTATCTATCTATCTATCTATCTATCTATCTATCTATCTATCTATCTATCTATCTATCTATCTATCTATCTATCTATCTATCATCTATCTTTGGATGGCCAAATATATAGAAAAGCCATTGTGAGCCATCGAGAGTCATTTGCTGAGATGGGCGGCTGTAGAAATTAAGTCAAATCAAATCAAATCAATCAATAAACCAACATGTGCTGCTTAAAACATTTGTTTACTTACGTGCGCAAAAAATATTTTTTATGTATGAGTCTATGTAGTACTTTATCATGACACCAAGTTCACCAGCTGCATATTTTCCATACTTTGTTTAGTTTTTAAAAAAATACATTTAAAAAAATAATCAATTTGTCTTTGAAGGGAATAGGGCAAAGTATTTGCTCTGGAGATTTCTACCAGTAGGACGGCATTTTCCCTGACTCACAACTGCTTACAACTGAGCTTGATCTGATTACTCGTTTTCTTTTAGGAATCTGTAGTATCTGGATATGTACAGACCTGTAAACCATTTTTACATGGTTTAGTGATAATTTGCTGAATAAACCAGAATGATCTGGGGTCACACAACATACCAAGTAATAAACTTGATTTTACCAACAACAGTGCTTGGATTCACATAGCATTCCAGAAGTTAGTTTTCTTTATCTCTTTTCTGCCATCTAGTGATTGTTCAGAGCTTTGAATCTCATATATGATAGCCAGACAATAAACTACGATCACATAAAACACCTGTTGACTGAGCTCCTTGTGTGTGAATTCACTCCAGGTTTTTGATAATTACATTCCCCAGAGATTTGGCTAGCAAAGATCAGGTTTGAAATGGAAAGCCTGAAGCTGAAGCAAGCTCTATGCATGCAAAGGAGTTTAGGCCGTTGCAAGAAAGCTTTCAACATAGTTGCACAATTAAATTGGCATTGTGGTTTTGAATGAAGCCAAATAGTATACAGGCCAAGTATTTATTTGCTATTTCTGTGCTACATTAATGTGCTACATTAAACCTGCAATAAACGTCTTTCATTTACACACATCTCTCACATTGTGAAATAAGTGGGTGTCAATCATAATGACAAAGGATAAATTGCAAATTGTACATGAAGAATATTGTCTTGTACTCTGCATTTCATTATCACAGTCGATGAAATTATAGCAGCTTTCAATAAATTTATTAGCTATTATAAAACTAATATCCTCACAGAGAAGTTACCCCTTTAGATAATTGTTTTATAAGCTGATGCCATCGTTAATGAAGTGATGTGATTCAAGTGCTTTAAAGTTGTACAACATATGCATCCAAAGGAATATGTTTAAACAAAAGGCAGGTCATAATCCATTCTCCCCTGTGAAACCAGATGCTCACAAGGAAGGGAAACTCCAGATGTAGCTTTTGAAGACTTTTACTCACTGGCCTTTCAGGGGTGTAAGAGATGAGGAAGAAGGAAAAGACTGCAATATCTAATGTTATTGGTAAAGCTGAGCACAAATCATCGGAGAGCTTATTTCAATCTCTTTAGGAAAAAATGAGAAATTCTATGACAATTTCTCAAGGATGGAATTCCCTTTTAGAAGTTACAATTATAGTAGCAGTACTATTGACAAAGCCCAGTGGAGGGATGTCCTCATGATGACTTATTTGGGGATTTAAGAAAGGAGACTGAACAGCACTGGAAATATTATATACAAAGAAAATCACATTAGACACACACACTTCATAATTCAAGAACAGCATCTTGCAAGGGTGTTCTAAAGCAGATCATCTTTTGTTGAAGTTGAATTAGAACTGGCAGAAAGTCTGCAGAAGATTTATGTTTCTGCTTGGCATTAGTAGTTCTTAAATCATGACATCCTAAGAACAGAGAATGAAAAGTTTGAGCTAGAGGTTATCTTGCCCAATCCCCTGAATAGGGCAGGAAACCTCTACTATAGCGTCTCCAACAGATGTCCATTCAGTCCCCATTTAAATACTTCCAGTGCAGGAGAGTCCACCACTTCCTGGGGCAATCAACTGAACCCCTCTTTTCATTAGAACTTTTTCCTGGTGTACAGGAAAAACTTCCTTGTTATTTAAATCTCTTGTTTCTTGGCCTGTCTTATGAAACAACTCTGAGGAATTGGGTCAGATCTTCGAGACAGTTATCATGTTTCCTTACAATCTTGTCTTCCCAAAGCTAAACATATCTAATGTCTCCAACCATGCAACTTTCCCTTTTTTCTTCAATTATTAATTTATTTTATTTTTTCTTCATTATCTTCTTAATTGTTGTCTTCTGTACATGCTCTAGTTTGTTACTATCCTTCCTAAAATGCAGTCTCTAATAAATGTATTGTTCTTGCCAGAAAACTCTGCTTATTTAAAACAATAAAATGCGATCTTTGCATGGGCCATTCTTGGTCCTTACATGTACTACATATATATGTGCTTCATTTAAAGTTATTGTGGTTTTACAAAAAATAATAATAATCCACAGTTCCCTTCATCTTTGACATTCTTTTCTCACCACAAAAACACAGTGCCTCTCTGTGTATCTTATATAGGAAGCTAAAAGAAAAATAAGGAAGAGGGGAAGTAGTAAAAACAAATATTATTTACCAGAGATGGATCGTCTTAGGTCCTTAAACATAAATTTTACGCAAGATTGTACACAGTGCCATTGTGGATCACTGCTGGAAGAAATTATGTTTTGTGTTAAAAATGAAAAAAAAAAGGGGGAATTGGAGGCAGAAAAGAAGGAAATAGCTGAGATGTTAGGCATTTATCATGCATCTGCCTGCAGAATAGGAAAAAAAAACTATTAATGGAGCAAAACGTAGACATCAGCTGTGAAGCAGAGCAAAAGAATGAGGCACGTGGAAAGCTGGGAGGTTGAGGAGTGGGGGTGGAATAGTAAGAGAACATCGTCTCAGCATCTGAAACTAATGTTCCAGCGTGTTCCACGGAATGTTTCTGGAATTTTTTTTCTTGCAGTGCCGATTAACAACGTGGGCATGTCACAGAAATTATTGAATTATATACTTATAAATATAATAAGCCAATTTGATCTAGTGCTTAAGGCACCAAGCTAATAGCCAGGAGATTTGTGGGTTCTAATCCTGCCTTTGGGATGAAAGTCAGCTGGGTGATTTTTGGGCCAGTCACTGTCTCTCAGCAGAACCTACCTCCCAGGGTTGTTGTTGTGAGGAAAAGAGGAGGAGGAAGGAGTATTAGATATGTTTGCTGCTTGTAAAGTAGTAAAGGAGGGATTAAATAAATAAATAGATATACTTTAAAAAACACAAATAAAGAGCCACTAAGAGGTTAGGTCAGACAGTACACTCGATACAACAACAAGGATTCCCCTGTAGTAATTGGTTTTACCAATATCCATCAATATCTGAAAAACCATCATGTCAACGGGGCTAACATCGGATGTTTTTGCATTAACAGATGGAAATGTAGCCATCTTTTACCTTTTGCTTTTGGAGTTAGATGATACTGGGAGGGGGGATATGAATGAGAGTCCAGCTAGACATAACACACCAAACCTAGCGTGAGAAACAAGGTTATTGTATCCAGAGCTGATAAGGAATTGGTGGGCTGGAGAACTAGAGAGGAAGATTGGGGAATGTGATTTATGACTGTTAATTAGAGGAGGGAATTGTGCTTTGATACTATGTGCTCAGGGGAGGGGAATTCAGTTTTTGGCTTCGATTATGCAGTGCTGATGCTATGCTACTCAAAATAAAGATTCTTTAAGGTAAACAATGCCTTGAAGTTCTTTGAAGAGTTTCATCTGTCGGAACCATGACACATCATTTGCACGAGGATTGGAAGAACTTTAACCTAAGATTCAGAGATTTTAAATTTAAGAAGTGTTGATGAAAGGAGATTTGAGACACCTGAAATGATGACTCAGACTATCGGAAAAGGAGAAAGAAAGAGCAGGTATTTTAAATACCTTTTATTTTTATTGTAGCACTTATTAATTGGTATAGATGCAGGATAGAAATAAAAAATGCTGTATTTCACAATGTGCAATGAAAATAAATGTAAAATTTACTGGGACAAATAGCATTGTGCTATGAAATAGTCTACCACACTGACTGCCATAGATCATTGCTTAGAAAGAGTTATACAAGTTTTTGGGAAAATAAATGTCTTAGTGGCCAATAGTCATGGTAGCCACGTGGAGCCTTCATTTCAGAGGCAGCCCACCTCCTAATAAATAACTCCTGGAACAAAAATAGAACAATTGTTTTTAGATTTTGCTTGACTACATTTGAAGGCAAAATAACTCCTATTCCTATGACAAATAAAGTCCAATTATATAAGGTTGCACAGCTATATGAATAATAGTTTTCCTGTTTTTTTGTTTATTTGTTTGTTTTTGACCAAATATTTCTAGCATCTTTAGGCGGGGTCGTTCGCTTGCTTGTCTTTTTTTCAAAGTCTTCACATATAGTCAAAAAGCTGGACAAATAAGGGGGCGTTCATTCAATATGCCTAGTCTGAGTTACAAAAGATCTATAAAAATATCAATCAGGATAGAACTGGAAGGGACTTTGGAGGTCTTTGAGTCCAACACCCTGCTCAAGCAGGAGACCCTATACCAGTGATGGCGAACCTTTTAGAGACCGAGTGCCCAAACTGCAACCCAAAACCCACTTATTTATCGCCGGGTGCCAGGTGGGCATGGCCCACTGGGTGGGTGTGGCTGTGGTGGTCATGGCATGATGGATGGGTGTGGCCAAGGTGGGTGTGGTCACCTGGAAGTTGCTCGTGGGGAGGGACGCCTGTGGGGGCTGGGCAGGGTTGGGGGAGATCCAGGGGGGTCTCGGGCAGGTGGGGTGGTGGGCAGGAGGCTCGTCCTGCAGGTTGAGGCGAGGCGAGGCGAGGCAGGGCGGGGGTGCCATTATCGCAGGGCAAGGCAAAACGGGCTGGGGCGGCTGCTGCCTGACACCATCGGCCCCCGCACACAGAAGCCAGCAAGCGCATAGGGGCCGACAGTGTCCGTCAGAAACCACAGCCTGCCGGCCCCTCGACCGGCGCACTCTGGGGCTCCGCAGCCCACCACCAGCAGTTCAGAGAAATGCCCACAGAGAGGGCTCTGAGTGCCGCCTCTGGCACGCGTGCCATAGGTTCGCCACCACTGCCCTATACCATTTCAGATAGATGGCTGTCCAGTCTTTTTTTAAAAAACCTCCAGTGATGAAGCACCTACAACTTCTGAAGGCAAACTGTTCAACTGGTTAATTGTCCTCACTGTTAGGAAGTTTCTCCTTAATTCCAGGTTGCCTGGAATTCCTGGAATACTGCTATCATGTCACCCCTAGTCCTTCTTGTCTCTAGACTGGCCATATCTAATTCCTGCAACTGTTCTTTGTATGTTTTTGTCTCCAGGCCCTTAATCATCTTAATTACCCTTTGCATTTTTTCCAAAGTCTCAACATCTTTTTGTAATGTGGTGACCAAAACTGGATGCAGTATTCCAGGTATGGTCTTACTAAGGATTTATAAAACCGTACTAATACTCCATGTGATTTTGATTCTATTCCTCTGTTTCTACAACCAAGGATTTTATTAGCTTTTTTGTCTGCTGACACGCACTGCTGGCTCATGTTTAAGTGATCGTCCACTAGGACTCCTAGGTCTTTCTCACAATTATTGTTTCTGAGCCAGGTTTCGCCTAATCTGTACTTGTACCTTTGATTTTTCCTGCCTAGGTATAAAACTTTGTTTTTCTCCACATTAAATTTCATGTTGTTGGATAGGGCCCATTGTTCAAGTCTGTCAAGATTTTTTTTGAGATTTAAAATACTAGTTGTAATGTTTGTAGCTCAGACTTTAGGAATTCATTCCCATGTCCAGCTTTTCAATTAAGATCTGCTTCATGTCTTATTATTGACTGAACTATGCCAGGAGAATATTCAGGAAAGAACATTCTTCATTGTGGCTGAATCAGAAAACACCCACTGTTTAATTACTTTTTTAAAACAATACTTTGCCTCTGCAAACACAGTAGAGAAGGTCCAAGTGAGCTGAGATGCTATTAATCCATGTTAAGTATTGAGCAAGTGCTCGGCAAATGCATCACAAAGAAATAATAGCTACTTAGATTCAGATGCATACAGGTGGAGCTGGGCAAACGGAGATAGCTCACTTGATCTTGAGAGCAAACATTGCTTCATTGTGTAAACAGCTCATCCCAAAATGTCTGTGCCAAGTTGAACCGACTTAAACCAGACTTTTACATCTAAACAAACTCTTTTTAAATTATTATTTTGGTGTACCCAGTTTAGCAAATCCTTCTTGCTCCACTCTCCCTACACCCCAAATGAATAGTGAATCAATGCAAAAATATGTATGGCAAGGCCATTAGGCCAAGAGCCCATACTGTGTGGGATGCTAAGTATAAAAACCATATAACATTGACAAATGTCATGGATGTTGGAAATGATCTCTACAGTGCAGAATGTTCCAAAATTTACCTTTAGTCTAACTCAATGGAGTCTTTGTAAGTGGAGAGCATCAAATGATAGAATTACTTGGTGTGCAATGCAGTCTTGAGACAGAGAAAATGTAATGGTTTCTGCAGAAGAATGCTGCCTTGAGATAGTACGTTGTGGTTGTTGCTCCTAGTGGAACTTCTAGTGCTGGCATTTAGTGGTTTTGGAGAAAACTAAGAGTCTTTATGGTACAAAATTATCTCTTTTTTTAAAGTTAGTATAAATAAACATGCATATTTTCTTGTCTCTACTCTTTCCTCATCTAACTCTGCTTTCCATTCACATTTTGTCTGGGAAGCATGGATCGTGACATTAATTCGGTTCACTCATTTAGACTCAGTGAACCTAGCTGCTACCTATTCCTTCATTCAAATTCACAATGTATTTTTGATATCTGGACTTTATCCTACCTTTTTGTTAGATGATAGTATCATTTAGTATGAGAAAGGCTATCAATTTTCTTTTGTTTTTAAAAATATCATTTACAACTGAGGAAAAAGAAAAAGAAGAAACATCCAGTTTAAAATCCTGATCAAATATAAACTTTGAAATTGTTTTTTTTTAAAGGCTGTATCTCAATTTTACATTCATGTCACCTGACACGTTTAAATAAGAAAGAAATGAAATGAAACCTACAAATTAGCATATGTACTAAAAAATTCCCTATTTGAATTCTTGATTATGTGTGAAAAAGAACTATTCATATATAGAAGTGAGTAATATCTTCAGAACATTGTTTAACTGATGAGAATGGATGTCTTCCAACTATTGTATTGTACTATTTGTTTATAGCTGTGTGATCACTGAAATGTGGAGGATCCATTTCCATTTTAGTTTCCAAGCTTCCTATTAATTTCTAAACTGGTACATAATTGAAAAAAGAACATGGGCATCTAAAAAAATACATTCCAGAGAAAAAAATTATATGTGAAATGACTTTTGTCCTAATTAGAGCCCCTACAGTATTTAATATTTATTTGCTATGTATATGTAGGGATGTGGGTCTATATATATGTTGTACATAGTATGTTTAGGTGTGTGTCATGTATATGTTTCACTTTGAGAGCGGGCAACTAAATTTCATTTTTTATGTGTGCCATTGTGCCCACAATGTAAAAATGACAATAAAGGTTATTTATCTTATCTTTATCTTTACAGCATACTAAAGAAATGAAGCTAGCAAACCTTGGTAAAAGTATGCAAATTTCAAATTCTGATCCAACATTTGATTGGGTTTTGGGTTTTTTTAAGCATATTTGTGCCCAGCTCTTGAATCTTTGAATCAGGCCTTGACTGTTCCCAATCAGTGTTAATTTCCATTGTTGAGCAAGAGGAATTTTAAATATTGAATAGCAATAATAAAAATTAGCATTCCTCTTGCTCAACAGTGAAAATCAACAATGATAGGAAACAGTCAAATAAAACCGAGTAGCAAATGACTCAACGTCTGATCAAGGCACCAACTGTATTGATACCTGAAGATTCCATGCAATGTATTTCTGAGAGACAAGCATAGAATGCAGTAATAACATCACATAGAACAGAACGGAACAGAACAGAATAATAACTTTATTGTCACTTTGAATGTACACTAATGGCATACATTAAAATGAAATTTCATTGCATACAGCTCTCAAAGGGTCACCACCTCTGATATACACTACATAAATATGACAAAAATAAATAAATAAATAAATACAGAATTATGCATATACCCACATACATTATATGAGACAGAGAAAAAAACAGTCTAGTTTGGGTTATGTATACATGAGCATGGCGAGAAAAATGAATCTTGCAAGTTTACCAGACAGATGGCATAGGGAACAAAGCTATTACAGAATCGGGTAGTCCTGCTAGAAATACCTCTTTGGTAGCTATACTCTTTTACGTGGGAATAATCTCCACCAAAATAACTGAGTAGATATAATTCAATGGGAAAACATCCAGCCTTCTGAAATGGTCTCATTTTCAACCCCCAAATTAATCTAAACTTTGAAAAAGGTTTCAGGAATTATAACACAGAACAGCAATTTCTTTGATCTGAAATAAATCCAAGCAGAATATTTCATAACTTTATTCACCAATATGTTTACTTATTGAGTTTGTTATAAAAATGGAACAACTTAACATGTTCTTTTAGGTAGGATAAAACAAATCTAAACAAATATATTATTTGGTTGTTCTATATTATTATCAGGGCTTTTTCTGTCATAGAACGCCCAGAACGGAGTTCCGGCACCTTTTTTGGATGGAACCTTGTAGGGTAGGCAAGGCGGGTTGTATGACATGTGTGAGTTCCGGCACTTTTTCTTTTTACAAAAAAAAGCACTGATTATTATGATGATGATTGCTGGCTACTCTCTAAAGAAAAAAGGTCCCTGCTATATCTCAAAGACCATTAAAAAATATTGTGTTATAGACTTTCATGGATAAGAAAGCTATTTGCTTGAATTCATATTAAAAAGTGGAGGACCTTAATTCTGCTTAATTATCAAGAAAACTGCTTTTGATATAATAGAACTGATGCTAATTATTTTTGAGACAAAATTCTTTGTTTTAGAGTATACATATTTCCTCTCCCTTTGCTTTATGTTGACTTGGCTGATAGACCCTTCCTGGGCAGAAGCGAACAAGAAGGAGCCAAATCTTATTTTATTACTTGGAAATTTTTATCCTACTGTTCATCCAAGTATCTTAGTTGACCCAAGAGCAATATGTTTCTTTATCAGGTTAAGTTTTTACAGTGTGGTTTTGCACAAAAAAGCCCTGGAAGTGTCATGTGGCTTTTGCTTAAATGCTATTGGCATCCAATTTGGACATTTACCCAGGATGAAAAGTTTCCAGTCCAACTATCTCATTACATTTCAGATTTGTGCTGGGCATCTCATAATTACCTTAAGTTGCTTCTAGCTACTTTCCCTGATAATTCCTTTCCAAAAGAGTTGCATAATAGAGCAACACAAAGGTACATTTAATTACTTGTCAACAAAATGAGTCACAGTGACACCCAGAAGCTGGAGATAAGTCATGACATTTCTGATGGGGAAGAGGTATAATTGGCAGAACATTTCCTTTCAGGATCACTTTCTAGCATCTGTAGCTCAGTGTTTGGGGGATTCTAGTACGAATGCTGCCAATTAGTATTTAGCAAAACTGAACAGGCTGTGGCCCTGGGCCTCCAAAGCTTTGGATGAAGCTTCCACAGACATGCAAAAATTGTCTCCAAGTTGGATTATTTTGAAGTGAATGAAGGGAAAACAGAATGTGATGTTATTTAAATGTTACTGTCAATTAAATGAGATTTTTTTTTTTTCATAGTTTCCATCATTCTTTTTTTACAGTGCAGTTCTTTACCTGATATTCAAGTTTCAATCATGGTCCTTGGCCTGGAAAAAGTTGTGCAACTTGGCATATTATGCCCAGTGGGTCAATTGTTTGACTTGGCATAAAACAGTATCTTATATTGGCACAGACTTATCACTGATATCTCTGTCGGCAGCATTATTTTTATTCAATTTATATGGCCACCCTTTCATCAAAGTGATTCTATGCAATTAACAATTTAAAAAAAAAAAACAAGGAACACAAAATAAATACATAACCAGCAGCCAAGATAAAACAACAAACAACCATCAACACAATCACTTATGGGCTCTAACCAACATTCTGATCCCCGTGCCTGGAACAAGGCATGTACAGTAACTTGTTTGCCACAGCACTTGTGACCTTCCTTCCAAACTGGATGAAACCATGACACATGCAAAAAATTTGAGTATCTGCAGGAGCCTCTAGTTTCAGCAAGGCCATAAAGATTTGCTTTGCTTTATTTGGAGGAAGTTAATAGTTTGTCAAGAAGGCTAAAACTTCTTTTATTGAGATTGACTATAATATGGTAACAGAATTTTGCAAGTGTGATTGTGTTGTACATTCTCCTCCTTCTTGTAGTTCAATGAATTAGGGTGGTGTCTATCTCAGCTACTTCTGAATGTTATCTGTCTGTTATGCACATAAAGTATGTCTTGTCCCGATTCCCTGGCATCACAACTTGCATGTATTCATCAAGGTCATCTTACGTACTCTTTACACCCACTAGGATGGTGCTTAATTGGGCAGATCTCTGCTAGGAAAAATATTTGATCTGTTTGCTTGATTTATTACCCACTTTTTGTTGAGTTCAATGCTGTGTTCGTGGTGTTCCTTCCTCTCATTTTTTCACACAATAACAGCCCTTGAGGTAAAATGTTTGGATTTAGGGATGTGTGCACTGGAAAACATTTTTACAAATAAGTCATCTCCACCATATGTGCAAAAAAAGAGAACAACTTACAAAGCAAACAGACAGAATTCCAGAATTAAATCATGAGCAAAGTAGGAAAATGGAACTGGGCTCCAGCTGCCACAGACCCTTTTGACCATGAAGCAAGATTTCAGTTGATTTGGAGATCACTGGATTCCTTTTCTAATTTCCTCTCTGTATTAAAAATAAAATAATTTACAGAAGACAAGCCATAACCAACTGTATCAGCTGTTGGTTATGCAAGGGACGCCTCCAGAATGTCATATGGTTCCAATTGGAAACTCACATCAAGCCGTTTATCAAACAGAGACAGGAATGGACAGAGAAAGAGAGAGAAACAAAAAAAAATTAAGTTGCCTCTAGACGTGAGAGTATTTTATCTGTGGGATTTGTCAATGTTCTTGGAAATTGTGTCTGTGGCCTAGAATAGCTGTGGAAATGTGGGAGAGCTTGCAAAAAGTTGTTCCCAGATTCATTTGTCAGATCGCAGTAGAACAAAAAACTAAACATCAAGGAATCTTATTAAAAAGTGGAGCTGTTCTTAGGAGAAGAAAGTTACAGTTAGGGACCTCCCAAACATCATATGTTATCTTAGATGACAATTACTTCAGTCCATAAAATAAATGGGTGGATCCTCAGAGATGGTGCTAACACTGGTTATTTTGTGATAAATAGATACAATGGGAGGATAGGACTGGCCACAACTTCTAGCAAATGCATGTCTCATATACAAGGCCAATAAAAAACTCTGTCAAAAGCATGCTGGACTAGCCTCTAGGGTATATACTTGCTTCTCTTGTTGGTTAGCCTCCTGCAGTTGCAGAACAAGGAAGAATGGGCCTATTAGTTCTTCCTGCCCATATTATGGATATGCATACTTTTAGAACAGGCATCTATCTCTTCCTGAGAAATGGGCTATATCACATTGTATTCAAATTCATTTTATGTTATTCCTCATATGTGAATATTTTCTTCTGACAGTGGATTCTAATTTCATTTTTTTAATTGTGTAATTGACTCTCCTGACCACTACTTTCCGTATCCCAATAGATCTTTCAGGTATCTCCTAATAACTTTTAAGACTTGGCTCCAGAGCCTGAATAGTGATACGTTTTGACTTGGGCTCCCTTGTGACTGACTTGTGTCCCAAGGCAGATCTCAAAATATAAACAGGGTTGGACCTACTTAGTGCACGGATGAGAGAACATAGGAAATACATTGTTATTTAGATAGATGGAGAAATTTCAAAACATCTCACTAAACGATATTGACATACCATGTCCACATAGCTGCTAGGAAAACCACATGGTTACATCCACTGAGTTAGAAAGAATCAAACTCTACTCATTGATTTTTTCCCCCCTTTTCTAAAAAAAGGAATGGCTCATTTGGTTTATATTCCCATCCTACCAGGACTTATGCACTAATTTTGATGTGTTCAGTAACATACAGTATGTCAGTGCACTCTCTCTAAGATCAAGGTGGGAAACCTAAAGTCCTGTAGATATTTCTGAATCATAACTCTGAGTAGCTCCATTCGGTAACACCAATAAACAGTAATGCTGGAAGTTGTATTTTAGCAACAACCAGCAGTTTCTAGTCCTACATCAGAAATCATCACAGTTGGAGAGATCCACATGTTGCTTTATTCCTTGTGCAAAAGTGCTTTTCATGTCAGATAGTTATCACAATTCACAAATATGTATTGCAATTTACTACAGAACTTGCTGCTGTCCAGCAATTCCATTCTATTTATCTTCTATTTCCTCTATTTTCACAACCCTAGTCAATTAACATTCCTTAGTAGTCTTTATTATTTGGGGGGGGGAAGAGTATCCACATTAGAGATTCTCTTGTCAAATTATTCCTGTTCTTCTCTAAACTTTGAGCTTTACCTAAAGCAACTGGAACATTCCTGTCAAGTATGTGTGGTGGCTTCCTAAACACTGTCATTAAGAGATTGAATATTGGAGCAGAGGTAATGTTGACCAGTGATAGATGAGTAGGATTTTTTTTTAATACATTTTCCACATACGAGCAAGCATCAAAGGGGAAATAATGTAGTATGCAAATTTCCTTTTTTCAATTCATCATTGCTTATATTTTTGAATTTGCAATTGTATTGGAGTCACAGGTAGTTTGAAGATAGGAGACATTTAAGGACAGAAATAATATTTCAGAATCTGCCATTCAGAAGCCTCCTAATCCACGGGTGTCAAACTCGCCACATCACATGACGTGTCGCGACGTATCACAACTCTTTTTGCATTGCCAGCAATGGGGTGGGCGCAGCTTCGGTATGATGAAGCCGGCCCACGGGCCGGCAGTTTGACACCCTTGTGACCTAATCTGACAGAATGTGGCATTGATTAGAATCAAGGTAGTGCTCTAAAATGCTAATGAAAATGCTAATGAAGCTTGACTAAGCACACAACCAGTGGAAAATGCTTGCAACATGCTCTGCTTGTACTATCATCATCAGACAGAATTTTGTAACAGCTGCCCCATATAAAGAAATCTATAAGTAGTCTCACCAGGAAAAGAATTACTGATAATTTCAATGAAGTAAAAATGTGCTGGATGAAGACTGAGCCCCATAAAGCAGTTGAGACCAAACTTAAGTGATCAATTGTATGACTTTGCCTTGATTTTACTAACAAAACATTGAATGAATCTAAAATCACTATTTTGAAGACAGCAAAGTTCACATTCTGGACAGAGAGGACTGCTGGTTTGAAAGAGGGGTCAAAGAGGCCACCTATGTTAAAATTGAATAGCCCTCTCTCAACAGTGGGGGAGGGATATGACACCATCTATCTCCTGTCTATAACAGTCCTTTCAGCAGTCCCAAGAAGGTTCCACACCTACTTACACTCTGATTCAGGTGACTCTGAGAATACAGATAACCCTCCTCCAAGTGGCTTCAACAACTCTCAGAGAGGTGAGAATCAACCCCAAGAGTGCTAATAACCAGATAATTGCAAAGAATATAAACCCTTTCATTACCCACCATTCAGTCAGAACCAAAGAAGCTTATTGGATGAGAAATGAAATGTTTTCAAAGAGAAAACCAAGACAGTCCAGTTGCCTTTTGGAAAAGCACCTTTGGGAAATTTACATCAGTTAATGATGGTCTCGGAGGGAGCTTGGGGATTTTCCTAAAACTCTTGGGTACAGTTCAGCAAAGGCCCATGTCACAGATTGGAATGATCACGTGGCAGAGATCCTGGAGTTGCTCACCCTTTTTCAGATTCTCATAGAACACCATAGTTTACCAAGGAGCTATGAGAGAAGAAATAACCCTTGAGATGTCCAGATGCTTCTGATGGAAGATAAAATGTGAAGTCCATCGAGCAAGGTAAGAACCTTTTTAGGACTTACCTTGCAACAACAAGGATGACAACGTGAACCTATTTCTCTGCCTTGATTATGTCTAAGATAGCTGACCAACGGTCCTGTTTTTGGTGACCATGTGCCTCCTGGGTACAGAGGCCACTATGAGAAATATTTTCAGCATCTATTAGATAAAGTTGCTCAACTTCACTCAGAGTTGAATATTGGCTGGTCAGATCCTTTGAAGAGACTGAGACATATCAGTCTTGTTACTTGGGAGGAATCTGAACTGGTTGAGCCTGAAAAAGTGGGCAGGGTTCTTGTAGCTCTGAGCTCAGTCATCTGTATTCTGAACCTATGCCCTCTTGGTTTGTCAAGGCCTCCCAGTGGTTGGTATACACTTAGTTCCAAGGAATGTTAATGTCTCTTTGCAGAAGCGGGCACACAGATTCAACTTCTCATCAGTGGAGGCCACTGTGAGATCTTGTTCATGGTCACTCATGCCTTGGTCACTTTCTGGTTGGACTTCTGCAGTGCATGACCTAGGAGAAGGGTACTCAAGGGACTATCCTCACTACTGGTCCTCATTGTGGTGGCTGATGCAGTGTTGGGTGCTCCTAGGTCCACCCATGTTGCATGTCTATTGCACAGGCTCTCAGTTTTTCCCAGGTGCAATTGAAAGTGCTGGTTATTATCTTTAAAGTCCTACATGGCACAGTATTATCAGTGTTCCCTAAATTTATCTGCCCATTTCACAGAAGAGGCATGCTCCAGGTTCCTTCTCTTAAATTTTATCATTTCATGGGGCTGAGGAAGCATGACTTTTCTGTGCCCTATAAACACCCATTCCTTGAAGCCCTTCTTCTTAGCCTTCTTGAAGGCTGTAAAGAGCTGGGGGGGTTTCCCCCGAGTTACAGCATAGGATGAGATTGGAGCTGGAAAGTAATAGTATTGACTGCATCACAGAGAGTGGTTAGATTCTTGTTTTTGCATTTATTGCTTTTTTGTTTTTTATTGTTTCTATGCTATTTCGTTTTATATAATTGTTGTGAGCAGCCCAGGGTCATATTTCCTAAGATGAGTGGCCATGCCAGTCCTTTAAATAAATAAATAATAAAGTATAATATGGTGGCTACTTTATTATATTCCGAGACTACTGCTCAGAAATTTGAAATATTTGAGTTAGTTCTTGGAAAAGACACAAGAATCATGAATAAACAATTTGGGAAATCTTAAATCTTTATTATCTCTATGATAGTAACATTTACTTTTAAAGAAAATGTTATTCAAAATGTGACTCACAGGATTCTGAAACATTTGGGTAGGGAGGGAGTTGAAGAAGTGCTTCTAGAGTGCTGTGAAATGCACATCTTTAAATGAAAGAACTTGGGAACATTTTCACTGAGTGCTTGAGCTAGTTAAATCACTGGTCAAAAATATTGTAATTAAGCACTCAATATTGCCAATTTCCCCTGATAAGTACGGTAGTACAGCAGCATGCATATATTTAATGGCCTGAGAAGCTTAGACAGGTCAAACCTGATTAGGGCTTGGATGAGGAACTATCTGGAGACCCTAGGACTATCAGTTAAATGGAAAATTTGAAGAAGCTTCCCAGTTCCTGTTCTTTGCCAAAAGAATGGCAGAGATTTATCAAATGAGCAGCATAGGCTGTTATGTGTGCTTTTCAATCAGAAAACACTACACTTTGTGAGATGCCAGTGTGGAGAACCAGTTTGGTGTAGTGGTTAAGGCTAGATATGAGGAGATCACAAATTCCAGTCCTACCTTGGGCAAAAAGCCAACTGAGTGATCTTGGGCCAGTCATTCTCCCTCAGCTCCAGGAAAGAGGCAATGGCAAAGCACTTCTGAAATCTTGCCAAGATTGGTTGACAGTTTGCTTCCAGGTTCGGTTTGAGATGCTGGTAATAACCTATAAAGCCCTACATGGCATGGGGCCAGGTTACCTGAGAGACAATGTCTCCCTGGTTGCATCTACTCACCCCACCCCATCAGGTCTGGTAAGAAAGCATTTTATGAGTCTACCAAGAAATATCTTCTGATGTGATCCAGCAGGAGAGCTTTTGTATCTGTCACAGTACCTGCCCTTTGGAACATCGTTCTCCTGAGGTTGGACTGACCAAGACCCTGTTGGCCTTTTGGACATTTCTTAACACATGGTTTTATCATTGGTTCTGGGGATCCAGTGGCAGCATTAAGGCTGTCAATTGATTCTATTGTAAGTAATTGTATGGATTGTACTGTTCCAGAAATTAATGTAATGTGGTGACCAGTTTTGGTCAGCACATTACAAAAAAGATGTTGAGACTTTGGGAAAAGTGCAAAGAAGGGCAACTAAGATGGTCAAAGGCCTGGAGACAAAAACATGTGAAGAATGGTTGCAGGAATTGGGTATGGCCAGTCTAGAAAAAAGAAGGACTAGGGGAGATATGATAGCAGTATTCCAGTATTTGAGGGGCTGCCACAAAGAAGAGGGGGGGTCAACTTATTTTCCAAAGCATCAGAAGGCAAGACAAGAAACAATGTCTTGTCAGTGAGGACAATAACCAGTGGAACAGCCTGCCTTCAGAAGTTCTAGGTGCTTCATCACTGGAAGTTTTTAAGAAAAGACTGGACAGTCATCTGTCTGAAATGGTATAGAGTCTCCTGCTTGAGCGGGGAGTTGGACTAGAAGACCTCCAAGATCCCTTCCAGCTCAATTCTAATTGAAATTTTAAACTGTTCTAATTGGTTCTTCTAATGGTTTTTCATTTTAACTGTTTATTCAAGACTGTTTTTGTTTTTAATTGTGTGAGAATCATGTATGGGCATCTATATAAATTGAATAAATAAATACCCAACTACAGGAATTGAACTCATTTTCATCCTTACTTTAGGACAATGTACTTTGCAGCTGACAAAGTACATAAAGCCAGTTCATCCTTGTTTGTTTATAGGATCCCACAGGACTCTTAGTCATTTATAGCAACACCAACCCAGCCCTCACTGTGGTGAGAAATTTACAAGGCAGACAGGTTTTATATTGCTGAAGCAGTCGTGTGTCACATTATAAATTTCTAGTCTGGAAGACTAGATGAATCATATGAATGAAAACTGATTACATAAAGAGCCCTTGGATCAGAATACTACACATGCTGTAGTAGTACAAATAATTCTACTGCCTTCTATATTAGATAGGGATGTATACCCTGGATTACAGTTTTACATATAAGTATAGCACATATGGATAGATCTAAAGTTCAACTAAATGTACCTATCTCAGCAAATGTGTCCCTTTTATCTCTGATGGTTTACCTTCTGGTGAAATTAGAAGGCACCAGGAATTCTTTTTCAGGTAAATCTAAGCCACATCATTATTTATGAAAAATAAACACCGAATAAGATGCAGTGCAGCATTAACCATTTCATATCAACTAGAAGCCTTTCTAATTGCATTCACTATCATGGGCTGTTGCTCACCAATTTGTATGAAGTTTCGTATTTCATACAAATTGGTGTTCTCCAGATGCAGCTTAGCTTTTTTTCATTTCTGGGCTGCAGAAACAGGTAAGGATGTTAGGCTTTTCAGGCTGTAACCAGGACTGGTCAGATATCAGTCCAAGCAATACATCTCTCTGTGCTTAGATTGGTAAATTTTCTGTTTTAAAAAAAAGATTACAGTAACAACACAAGAATGCCAATGAGAATTCTAACAGTCTAGATGTGAAATGTGTATCTAGGGTCATAGCCATGTTTTCTTTCTCACATATTTTTGATACAAGGGATCTAACTATCTGTCTGTCTGTCTGTCTATCTCATCTATCTCATCTATCATTTTTAATATATAAAAACCTTTCAAGGTTTGATAAGGAACATCTTACTTGAATCTACTCTTTAACATTAAGAGCGTTACCTTATCAATATGAAAACCAGCTTTCACTAGAGAAGGTGTTTTCTGCCACTTGGTCAATATCTAGATTTTATACCCCAGATATGATAGCCCGCCCCTCCCCATATCCATCCTAATTCCTGAAAAATTCATGCTGAATATGACACTGGTTGGAAGCACTACTATATGTTTGATTTTATGCTCTGTGTAGGGGCAGATTCTTGCATTGCTTTTTGTTCAGTATTCCACATGAACCTAGTCACTATGAGCTGTTTAATAAATCAGGGTTAAATGAAGTTATGGTTTAATATGATGTTTCAACCCAACCATTAAATCTCTCCTGCTAGCCAGAAAACCTTAGAGAGTCTCTGCAAAATAGGTCAAAAGAATGCAAAATTATCTAGAGTTTATTAGTTTGTGAGTTAATTGTTTTCAGCTATATCCCATTGCTAGCAGTGCTGTTTTATAATTAACTGCTCTGAACTTTTCTGAACATTAACTTGCAAGTCATCCCTGTCGTGCAGCATGCCAATTACCTGGGTAGACCTGATCATCTTCTTCCTTGTTTGATCAATAGTAAGGAATGAAGAGACTACTAAGGTAGAGAGAAAGGAGTTTAACATGTATTAGTAAGCTAAATATTGGAACCCAGACAACATGTTGCTTATAAAATATTAAGGATTTGTGATTATAAAAAATTAATAAAAGATTGTTTAAAAAAATAGTAAGGAATGAAGAGGCTACTGAGAATTCCTGTTCCTTCATAGGCTTTCATTCTATTTTTTGCTTTATATTTTAGCTGGTTGGGTCTTAAACCCTCCTTGGGCAAGCTGTCAAACTTTCCACAGAAGCTGAATCATGAGAACAAAAGCAAAGATGTACTTGCTACCTTTTGCCTCTTTTTTCTCCATGAGCCAGGGGTCTTCAAACTCAGCATGCCTGGCTGAGGAATTCTGGGAGTTGAAGTCCACAAGTCATAAAAGGGCCAGGTTTGAAGACCTCTCCCATTAGCCCTCCATGAGTTGGAAAGCAAATATTTTCTGTTAGAAGTCTGCTCAATACTCAGAGATCATCCAGACACAATTGCTATCATTGCATGTCATGTTTTATCCAAACGAATATATAAATTATATTATATTATAGGACTGGAAAGGGTCTCATAATTATAGGACTGGAAGGGGATCATTTATACTGATGTGGGAGCCCAGTTCCTACAAGTTGACAACATGATTCCCACAAGACATTGAACCACAAAGTACCCAACCCCATTTTAGCTAATCTAATGCATTATGTTAACTGCACTCTTATGTTATACAGAGAACCTCAGATATTAATAAAAAATAACCATACAACAGAATTGGGAAGTACATTAATAGTATATATAATAAAATATAGGCAAAAATACATTTAAATTTTGCCTTTATTCCACCAATGAGCATCAATAGTAAAATGCTTTAGGCTATTCAACCCACTTTCTACATTGCTTAAAGGAGGAATTCAAGTAAATGACCTGCAACCTTCCTCACAAATTTTGCTTCCCCAATTTCCTACATTTTAGCAAAAGTAAAAGAGCATGGAATCTGTTCCATTTATATATTATTTTGAAAACTATCAATTGTGATTAATACACAGGTTACAGAAGTAATCAAAAACCTGTTGGTCTAAAACAGGGGTCTCAAACTCGCAACGTCACGTGACGTGTTGTGACATATCGTGACTTTTTTGCCATTGCCGGCAATGGGGTGGGCGCGGTTTTGCCATGACACATCTGGCCCGTGGGCCGGCAGTTTGACACCCCTGGTCTAAAAGCACCTATTTTGAAGAAGTTCATGAAGACTACTTGAGATTTGCTACAGATCCATGACAATGCTTAGGGTTAACAGAATAGCACCCTCGTTCCTACATTTTCTCAGTGCTTACTTATTTTCCTGGAAATAATTACAGCATCTCTGTAATTTATGTATAAAGATAAACAGAAGCATTTATAGTCTATCCTGGATTCCCTGTGTGCACATATTATGTAAAGCTGTGCTATAAAACACTCCTTCAGTAAATCTTGCACTTTCCCACCCAGATATAAAATAAAACTGCTTCAAAATACAAGCAGTGAGCATTGTGGTGGATCCATCCTTGACTCTGATGTGTTTCCTCTGTGGAAACAATTGCATCAGGATTCATAATTGCAGTAATGTAAAATTACATGTAGTTCTTATCAGTGCTTTTTTCGTAAAAAAAAAAAAAAAAAAAAGGTGCCGGAACTCACACATGTCATACAACCCACTTTGCCTACCCTACAAGGTTCCATCCAAAAAAGGTGCCGGAACTCCATTCTGAGCGTTCTATGAGAAAAAAAGCCCTGGTTCTTATGCAGTTCTTCTTAGTTAAAGTTTAAATGCAGAAACTCCTGTTTTCTGGGGTTGCTTGACTCTGGCTGATTTACAGTAATAGAGTGTCTTTCTACTGAAACTTGTTTTTAAACATTTTATTAACTTTTATCATGGTTCACTGAGGGACCATATAAGCAAAAGCACTATGAAGTACAATAGAAGTGTGTGTGTGCAGGTTTTTCACCTTCAGAGCTAATTCAGGTAGCAGATGTTATAAATTACCTAATAAATAGAGGGTTGAAATAAAAACCTCAAGGACAAAATGAGAAGATGGGCACTGGAAGATTTATAAAGTTACTTTATGAAAAAAAATAAGCAACTGGAACAGATAACCTTCCCTTCAGATGTTACTAAACAATTGTTCCCTGCAAACAGAGGAATGTTTGAATCAACTGGAGCCCTGCAAATTTCCTATCCCTGCACTGAATAAATTCTGCAGAATAGTCCTTACAGTTTTAGAGTTGAAAACCTAGCAGGAGACTTGCAGAATTTTTACTCATAGCACAGGCTCAAATTATCCTACTTTGGATACATAATGTGAAGACCTGCCTCTCTGGTGAAGGCTGTAATGTGGGGAAAGGTGGAAGGGAAGAAGAGGAAGACTAGCAGCAAGGTGGGTGGAGTCAATTGCAGTGATGATGGATGCACCATTAGAAGAACTGAAGCATCAGGTTAGACTCTCCTGGAGAATAACTCTGTAGTCACCAAGAATTGAAACTGGCTTGTTGGCATATCAATCAATCAATCTGTTTTTTAGGTGACAGTAATTCCATTTATAAAAAAACAATTCCACTTACAGTACAAGACAGAGTTTAAAAGAACAAAGAATGAAAACAGGAAACTAAAGAATGATCTTAAAATTATTCTCCACATTCCTCCACATTGAGGGAATCCCTGTGGTTTAAAGAAGGCAGCATAGATCTTGCTTCAGAAATCTTGTTTTTACCTGTGTGCAAATTTGTTTAAATCTAGTTGATTATTAAGCCAACCAACTACAACTCATAGGATTAATCACTTGTGTTGTTGTTTTTTAAATCAGGTTGCAGCCAAGGCTAGGATTAGGTGCTGAGGCAATGGGCCAAATACACTTCCCTGAAACCCAGAACTACAGGCATCCAGTCCTCATATACACAGAGACTTTTACTATGTTCATCTGAGACACAGTGTCAAATGTCCTCTTCTACAAAAATAATGCAGGCCAACCAAGTTCTGAATGTCAGAATCTCTATTCTAACTTCAACAAAACTAGTATAAAACCAATAGCTTCAATAAGCCAATGAAGCTGAGATCACCATTTGACTGTGAGTCAACTGTCTGGTGGCAAACCAGATTCATTACTCCATTTTTTCCCTAAATCCCTGTGTGTGTTAAGAACATTTTTTTTTTAAAAAAAGTGTAGAATTCAGACAGTTATAAAAGTACATTCTGTAATTTTCAAACAAACAAACAAACCTTATGACATAGGAAAACACAGCCATTTCTTTAAAAATATTTTGATTGGATATATGTTTGCGGAAGTGCTTGCCTTTTTCAAAGCATCCAGAAACCAGACGGGCATCTTTGCTTCCTAGAGATCATTGATCCATTAAATGATGATGAAGATAATACGTCACTGATCCTTCTAAAGGAGCTTAGAATGACATACAAAGCAATAACAACTGCAAAAACAAAAACAGTAAAACTAAAACCACTGCATTTAGTTATGAAACCACTGCAGAGCCTTCTATGGATTACTATTAATTTTATCAAAAATGGAACTTTTCCAAAGAGGAACATGTCCTGCACCTCTTATAATTTTGTTCTTATAATTTTTTCTCCTACATTGGTTTTGTTATGACAATTTGGATTACATGTTGTTTTATTTTTAGTTGTCATTATTTTTATTGTGAACAGTAACAGCAAAGGGACGTGAAACTGTGGCAGGATAAAAATTGAATAGATAATGAATAGTCACTGCAGTAACAAAAATTGATTTATAATAGATCAAAGCCCTGAGACTTTGGGGCTAAATATGCATGGCTTCAGCTGCTTTATGTCCTGTTTCCAGGTTTGCCCTGCTTTCCTATCTATATCTCAGGAAGGGGCATTATTATTGTGCTAGCCTCTTTGAGCTCAAAAGCTAAGCAGGATCGAGAGTTTTGAGGACTGAGCTGAAAGATATTCCTGGGAATATCCAGGCTGTAGACTAGGCTAAGAAATTAAAGAACAGAACATGGTAGTGTTGTTGTTGACAAAAGACTACAGAGGTGTGTTCATGAAGTTGTTTTGTTCAATCTGAAGGAAGCCTCACTTTTTTTCCTATGCACGGTGCATTAGAATGGCATAAAAACAAAAACAAACAGTTTATTTTATTTATTAGACTTGTTTGGTGCTCATCTTGCCAAGATGCAACTCTGGGCGGCTTACAAACATTAAAAGCCAATAAAATATTGAAGCAATAAATAATCACAAGAGCAATAATTTACAATTAAAAGATGGGGAGGGAAGGAGTAGGATGCACATAGGGGGAGGAGGGGTCTTGTCTTAATCTGTCAGCCACCTCCAGCATGATGCTCCCTTGTTGGGTCCACAAGCCAAGTGGCAGAGCCAGATTTTTTAGGCCCTTACAGAAGGTCAGAAGGGTGGGTGCATATCTCACCATGGGGGGGGGAGGGGCGTAATGTTCCATAATCCAGCAAAAACAATTGCTATCATTATTAATCTAACTGACTAGCATATCTGCTTTTCCCATATCTGACATAGGAGCCAAAGAAGAGAACTTGGAGCAACCGCCTAGGTTCAGCTCTGTAAATCGTTCTTGTGTCCAAAAAAACAGATTTCTCACAGTTGAGGACAGAAGAGGTTCCCGTCAGAGCTGCAGGCATCTGTGGCCAGCTGCTCCCACATGGCAGCTTATCAATGAAGTAACACTCAAGTTCTAGGCTGACTCCACCCACATGGCTGTCTCCACCATTATCTTGGCCAGGAGAAAAACTTACAACTTTCTCTGCGCACAGTTGGTATGCAGATGGACTCAGATTTAATCTCTGTGGGAGGTGGAGTGTGAGGAATTCTGTTTAACATTCGGGACAGTTTATAACAATCAGGGTCCACAAAAGGAGGTGAAGGAAACTCAGCGGAAGGCAGTTTTCTAATATAGAGCAGCTTATTAGAGGCAGCTTCCGGTATGGGGCAGCTTATTTCTTGGCTTAATTGCTGGCCTGATGTTTGAGTCACACTGATGTAATAGAAATTGACCACCTGCTTTGAAAAAGGTTCTAATTTTCATTCACATGGAGACTCTGAACCTAAAGGAGGCTCCATAGCAAAAGATACCCTCTGTCTTCCAGGAAAGGAATATGGTCTCCCTTTCTTGCTTTAAAGCAGCTTCCCTCAGTAGTTTGGACTACAAGTCACATCTCTCTCTCTCTCTCAGCTGCCTCAAGGCCAAGCTATTCCCTCTTAGAGATTGTGGCAGTGTTGTTCCAAAACATCTGGCGAGCACCAGGCTGAAGAAGGCTGCTTTACAATGTAAATGAGCATTCATCTTTCATAAAGTTTATTAATATGCCACTGCTTTAGCACAACATGTGCTTGTAGGATTTATTAAGCACTTAACAGCATGAAAGAAAAATATTTGCTTGTTTTTTGCTGCCAGTCCTAATGGAGATATGTGACTCACTGGGTTCCCAAATGCACAAATATTTCCCAGGAAACAAATAACTGTTTCAAGCTGCAGTTTGCTGAGGGGATAAAACTAGGCTAATAACATGGATGCGTTGATTTTGTTTTCAAAAAGAAAAAGAGTACACAGAATTAATGAGTACACTCTGACAAACATAATTATTGATATTCTCCATAGGTAAGTGCAGCAGGAGAATGATATTTTGAGATTTAGAAACTATTTTGTATAGAAAATAACATTGTGCTCTGGATTGCCATAACTACAAAATACTATGTCATTATTTTGTGCCTCCAATCCTTACGGTCTTTATTCAGTGTAGTGTGTTGCTCTAGTCTAGTTGCCGTGATGCAAATTTACAAATTAAATTCAGGTATTATAATTTACTGAACATTTATTACATATGTACCTCATACTTCCTCTATATAGCTTAAGTGATATACTTTTTTTCACAGCAGTACATATTTAAGGAAATGTTTATATAGGTGTACCTAAAGTAAAAAATCAGCTGAAATGTTTCCTACTAATCAGATATAGCCATAGACAAGTATTACATAATATAAAACCATGTTTCTAATTAAAGGGCAGGCTGTGTTTTTCATAAAGAATAAATAGTTTTGGTTGTTGCTCCTCTTCTTACCCAGATAATCATAGCAACAAAATTTTGGGAACAAGTTGAAGCTTTCTCTTAGATTCAACATGGCACCATGTTCCAGTTCTGAAAGCCACAACCACCACGGTATTCTAAATTTGACATTCCTACTACAAATTGACCACCTACAGAGGTGATCTTTTCTAAAAATATTTCCTTCATTTGGGATCTTCCAAAAACATTCTTCTGATGCACAGTGATTCCAACATTCCAGATTGCACTGGAATTGAAATAATTTGTAAAACCATTTCCTCAAAAACCGAGTTGACCAATCTTTGCACTCTAATTCTGTCCAAGAAACAATTCAATCAGCCAAAATAGAGATAACAGATTTTTTTTCAACAAAATTGAAAAGTAACATCTTTATTTCAAATGCCTTTTTCTTAGAACTGAGACATATATATTGCCAAGTTAGATCCAACATGGGACAATTCATACAATATGAGAAAGTGTAGACTTAGGATATGCAGTTCCAAAAATGTGCCCTCAGTTCTTCATATTTTTAAAATACCAGTAAGACAAAATAACATTGCAAGTTAAGAACAGGATTGTTTAACTCGAAACATCAAAAGACCGAAGATTGGCAAAACTCTTTGTAGAAGAATGCCTATCTTCTCTCTAGGCATCTTAGACATTATATCAGGGTTTCCCAACCTTGACAACTTTAAGATGCATAGACTTCAACTCCCAGAATTCCCCAGCCAGCTATGTCCATGTCTTAAAGTGGCCAAGGTTAGGAAACCTTGTATTAAATGGAATAGGATGATAGGTAATCCAGATTGTAATGTTACAGATGTAATGTTACTGTAATGTTACAGATGGCAGGTGGGGGTTTATATTTTGGGGATGACAGATGTAGGTAGCTGTAGGTACCTGTAGGAAGCTTTGCAGAAATACAAGTTTAAACTATAAGGGGCTCATGCACAATACATTTCTTATGAGTAACTCAAGATCTCCCTGGATATGGCCATTAGGCATGGTACACTCTGAATAATGACTAATGGCAAACTGTACTCAAGTTACTTTTGTTACCAGAAGTTGGTGAAAATGGAATTGACATTGTGGAGATTCAGAGAGAAAGAAGTAGATACTTATTCAGTGAGTACAACCTAAAATTCATGACAGCATGAAGAAATATTTAATTATAAACTTTTTAATCAGATGTTATCTGAAAATCTTCATAGATCAACCATCCAGCAATGTAAAATTTTACATCTGGAGTCATTTTGCATAGCAAGGCATAGCCTGTTATTTCAAATACAGGTGAGCAGGATTCTGCCTTTTGAGTAAAAGCAGAAAACTGTACGCAGAAAACATAACCCTCGCTTACCATATTAGGAGATTAAGCATATAAGGTACATCTGAATGCTCTGGAAAGACCCTTCATGGCTGTAGCCTTAAAGAGGATGGTGAATTTGTGTTGTCACTTTAAATGTCACCTGGCAGCTGTTGTGAAGAAAAGCAGCTGTGTTGAAAGATGAGAGGTGTTTCTAATAACATTTCATGGTTTTACTTTACTTTTACTGCTTTCCTTGCAGTGTGAAAGGAATGTGCTTCCTTATATCCCCCCCCCAATATATATTTTTAATTGTAGGACCATGGAATTCCTAAGCATAAAAGGCATGTCATTTCTGAATCCCACTCTTCCTCTCCAGGTCTGATGCAGAGGAAGAGAACAACCAACATAAAACTCCATAGTGACAACAGCAGGCTCATTTTGTAGAGTCAAACTTCAAGCCATTCTGCACAATTGCTTGAAACATCTGTGACTGGAAGCCTAGCAAGCGAGTAAAAAAAGATGATCTAATAGAAGCTAGAGACATCTTCAAAAGCACTTAGGTACTGATATCAAGGAGTGTCTGCCAGGTAAAGTCAAGATGCAACACGCATAATTGCAACAATCATCTTGCCTTTTTTCTAATCACACCTTCAGGATGCCCCTATATGATTTCACTAAATTAAAAGAAAAAATTATCTTAAAAGTATGTGTGAATATTCAGGCTACTTTCATAAAACAGTGAGATGTCATTGTTAAGCTATTTGACTGGGTAATTCCATTTCAATCACAGAGCTCGGTGGGAGATTGGGGATCAATTCCTCTTTCCCAAAGCAACCTATTTCATAGGACAGTTATTGTCCTGGCAGTAAAAGATGGATAACTTAAAAGTACACTATGTATACTACCTTGATTCCCAGAGGAAAAATGAGTTACAAATGAAATATACCCATAACACTGATAAACGGATGAATAAAATATTCTATAACATGCCCCTTTCATAAGAAAAGCCAAAAATAACAATTTCTCGTTTTGCCACCTACCTTTCTTTCTGTAAGGATATACTATTGCCTAATCATTCCTACAATCCAGATTTCTTCCATTTTCAATGGGCAGCTTTTGACTCCTTGTCTGTGCAAAGAAGCCACTTAGACACAGGATATTTGAGTGGCAATTGTAAAGGAAATTTCTAAGTAGGTACAATAATAATAATGCCTTTGAGTTTCTCTTGAAAAGTCCACACTGATTTCTAGCATTACGTTTTTTTGGAAGTTGTTTGCCATGGCTTTTTTTCCCCCTAGGCTGAGAGAGAATAACTGGCCCAAGCTAGCTTTGTGCCCAAGGCAGGACTAGAACTTACTATCTCTCAGTTTTTCACTTGGGGCCTTTAATCACTACACTAAACTGTCTCTCACAAATTAATTGACATGCTTAAATTTAAATGTCTAGTGAAGAGATGAGGCAGCAATATCCACAAGGTAGATAGCAATAGCAATATCACTTAGACATATATACCCCTTCGCAGTGCTTTACAGCCTTCTCTTAGTGGTTTACAGAGTCAGCATATTGGCCCCAACAATCTGGATCCTCATTTTACCAACCTTGGAAGGATGGAAGGCTGAGTCAACCTTGAACTGGTGAGATTCAAACTGCCAAACTGCTGGAAGCCGGCAGTCAGCAGAAGTAGCCTGCAGTGCTGCCTTCTAACCACTGCGCCACCAGGGTTCTTCATAATAGACAAAATGTTAATTGCAGGAATGCAATTCAAGTCCAACCCATTTATGCATGTTAGTATTAGATTTTTATTCTGCCTTTTAAAATATATAACTCAAGGCAGGGAACATAGCTAATATTTCCTGCCTCCCATTTTCCTCACAACAACCCTGTGTGTGTGGGGGGGGGGCTGTGCTGAGAGTGAGTGACCAACCCAAATTCATCCAGCCAGCTTTTGTGCCTAAGGGAAGCCTAGAACTCGCCATCTCTTGGTTTTTACACCAGCACCTTAAGCACTAAACTAAAATGGCTTTCATATGTAAAGTCAATGCAGAAAAGAAGATGGGGGTTTGACTGTGCTGTGCTGATCACCATCTGACCTATTTTGACTCCTCACTTCCCACGGATGCCAATGGCATGAGGGTTGAAGGTTGAGTTCTGTAGTGTTAAAAAAAATATATCCCTAACCAGGATGTTTCAAGAAAGAAAGATTTCAATGCATATTTTCCATTTTATGGAAAGAAAGAGTCCTGAGTCAACTCCAGGACTGAGTCAAAAATCAACTGGATTCCAACCAACTCTCAAAGCCTGACAGCCCCCCCCCCCACTTCTTTATTGGGTCTCAAGATTCAAGTGACTCCCTCTGGCTTGTGATTTAAAGGGCCAGCTGCTCCGTACTATACCAAGTCAGAAGCATCAGTCAAAGCAGGACAAACAAGACTTTTCTTACAACTGTAAAATGTGATTTTCCCCCATCTATATGGTATACAGATGACACACATATGGCATCTTATTTCCTCATCGGACCAGTCTAACCAATTTCCATAGAACCATTTATCCATAGCTACTGCAGGGTTTTCCCTCATTTTAAGATCCATATTTCCTTTCCCTCCTCTCCTCCTTCAATTTTGTTAGAAATAAGTCTTTTCTAACAAGGCAGAGAAAAGTTAACATGACCATTACAATTTGTAGCTAATAATGAGATCCAGACAACAAACAAACAAAAAACAAATACTGTAAACACTTGGGCATGATTGTGCATTAGTATGGAACATACTGTATTACCATAAGAGGAATGCAGCTGGATCAGGCCAAGAGAAATCTATGGCTTTATTTCCAGCTATAAAACCCATGAACAGGGCATCCAGGCAATTCACTAGGGCAAGGTGAATGCTTTGCTTTGAATGAGATTTAAGCAAAGCACATGTCAGGTTTCTTCCAAGCACGGCTGTAAATATTGGCCTTCTAGGCATTAATTTCTTTCTTGAACATGCTTACCTAGTAGCAGTCCACAAGCATGACTCAAGCTGATTTCTTTATTGCAGACAAGGCCAAGGCCATATATACACCAAAGATCTGCATGCTGCAATACACAGAGGTACAATTCTACCAATGCCTCTGTTCAGGTTTTAAATTCTAAGCCTTTTCGTCCTGCCTTTTTTAGTCAATGGATAGTTGATAGTTGAGCATTTTCCTTACGGCCCTGAGATTGGGAAGTCCTTGCTTCATGTTGACATAATAGTTCTTTGGGGTCTGGAAATGGCTGATTCCTGCCTTGCCAATTTTACTCCTGTGCCAAACCTCCGCAAAGCAGCACCCTGCTTCTAATGGGCACAGCTGTGTTTCTGCAAGGCAACATGTGTTTGCACTGTTGCAAGGCTGAAAGGCCAATTGGACGCTCTTTGACAAAAATTCAGGACAGATTACAAGTTTCACCACAATGTTTGCTGTTTTATATGCTGTGTTTTGTATCTTTGCAGCAAAGCATTCCATTAAAGCAAACCGCCTATAATCTGGTGCTCCTGGATTTTACCCATCTCATCTCTCCTGTCACTCATCTTGCTAGTTACTCTCTCTCAGCCCAATCCACCTCAAAGGATGGTTGTTGTGGGGGAGGGGGAGGCAGAAAAAGAATATTAAGTATATTCAGTGCTTTTTTTGTCATAGAACACATCGGAACGGAGTTCCGGCACCTTTTTTCGACAGATTTTCCAAGTTTTAAAAGTAATTTTTGAAAATTTGATGTTTGGTCCATGTGGACTTGAATCGCCCTGTCGAGCATAGCAGGTCGGTGGCAAAATCATTAAAACGGTGCATTGTGTGTCGAGTCCGATGCATGCGTACTTCGTCCACACTGGTTGTGATGGCACTGCTCAGCTTGTGATTAACAAGATGTGAGTTCCAGCACCTTTTTTTTTTTTTACAAAAAAAGCACTGAGTATGTTCACCGGGGCAGGGAATGAATGAATGAATGAATGAATGAATGGATGGATGAATGAATGAATGAATGAATGAATGAATGAATGAATGAATGAATGAATGAATGAACGAACAAATGTATATCCAGCAATTATTTTAAAAGGGATGAGCAACTGTTTGATGGCTGAAAGCCTCACTAGTTAGGCCAGAGTTGCAACATAGGCAGGTCTGAGTCATGCCACGTGCATGAGACTGAGATTCTGATTTTTTTCCTGTGGGTTTGGAGGGGGGGCTCACAATCCTGCAAGGTAAATTGAGCTGAGAAAGAGTAACTTGCAAGATGAATGACAGGAGAGCTGAGATAGGTAAAATCCAGGAGCACCAGTTTATAGGCAGTTTGCTTTAATAGTGTAGCATTACCCCCTCAGGGGCCACCAGAGTCCAGGCCCTCCTAGCTCCCTCCCTTCTCTTCTGTCGCACCTGGCAGCCGCGCTCTCAAGGCGTTGGTGGAATGTCCCTTTTAGCGGGAGCTCACGCGAAGTGGAGGGGAGGCAGGTTCTTGTCGTCAGCAGAGTTTGCAGGAACAATGATGGCTGCCCCCTGGCCATGGCAGTCAGTGTGTGACAGTGTTTATCAGCCCCCTGGCAGTCATGGGGACAGTAATTGATGACTTGCAGCAGCCACTTGGAAACAGCAGGAAGCACTAGCAAAGATAGTCAGCGCCCCACGGCAACAGCTCGCCCCACGAGGGCAACTCCCCACAGTGTCTTCAGCTTGCACAAATGATAATAACCGAAGTTCAGATGGCCGCCAGTCTCCGAAGCAGTAGCAACCAGCCTCTCCTTCTCTTCTGTCGGCACTCGGGGCCCCAGGTCTCTCTGTCTCAAATCTCCCCTCCCCTTTCCTTTCTTGTTAAAACCTAGGTTTAAAACCCCAGCAGACTTTTCCTCTTCTCACTCTCACTCTTCCCTTCGCTCAGAATATTCCCTCCACGAAAGAAAGCAGTAAAACTCCACTCCACTCTCTCTCTCTCCCTATCCCTCTATTTCAGAGGAAAGGGAACGCATAAAACCCCAAACTCCTCTTTTGCTTCACCTGGTCTCTCCCCGGCAACAACAACCACCCCATCCCCCTTTCTCCTTCCCCCTTTCTTTCCTTCCGCACAATCCATGCCCACTGTGCCCAAACCGGCCACAGCTGCTCGAGCGTTGCCCTTTCCTCCCTCCAGCCAGGCTCCCGCAAAGCCTTTCGGCCAGTCCTGCTACAATAGCAATAGCACTTAGACTTATATACCACTTCACAGTGCTCTCTCTAAGCGGTTTACAAAGTCAGCAGGGTCCTCATTTTACCGACCATGGAAGGATGGAAGGCTGAGTCAACCTTGAGCTGGTGAGAACCAAACTGCCAAATTGCTGGCAGCCGGCAGTCAGCAGACATAGCCTGCATTACTGCATTTTAACCACTGCGCCACTAATGGGATGCTTTGCTGCAACGTGCAATGTGACTGACTGAAGGAAAAAAAACCTATAACACATAGAACTGTACAGATTGTGTATTTTAATCTCCATAGGTCCATACCAAATGAATGGATGTTTGGAGAAGCCAACATCACAAAAATGCTGTTGAGAGTTTTAGATATTTAAAAACACATGACTGAGCCCTATTGTTTATGATGATCGTGGAGAAAATACAAAGAACTGGGTTGTGCAAGCTAATCTTACCATAGCAAGTATAGTAATTACAGATTATGTTATGGAATTAATAGGGTGGAGCAGAACAATTGTGTTGTCTTGGCGCATAACTTCTATTTGCCCAAGCAGGACAAGCTGAATCAATCAATGCAGTTTCATGATATGGTTAAAAACATGGCACATGATTGCAAAGAAGGAGATGAGAATGAAGCAAAATGACCTTAGAATGCTGAAATATATACATGGTTCAACAGATCTCCCTTAAGCACAAGGTTAAGCAAATAGCTCTGAGTATTGCTGAACTTTTGTTTGCTAGCTAGTGAAGACCGTTTTGTTTTACATCCCAATCAAACAAGGTTACAGTGACTCAGTTTTCAAAACAATTATGCCAATGGTGCCACCTTGATTTAACAGGTGATCGGTTTCATTTGATGGAGATATGAATCTCAGCTGGGCTACTGTTGCAAAAACGCTATGTTAAATTATATTTACAATTATTCTTTTCAAAGTAGTATGCTATTTATTATTATAATCTGTTCACATCAATGTGAACAGCACTATGGAGTGTTGCTCACACTAGGTAGACTGTTTAGGTTAGGTAGGGATCTTGCTGGAGAAGAGAAATAAGTATTCTCTTTATAAATAAAGATAGTGACAGTGACCTGAGGTTGTTTCTGGAACACATTATAGCTTGCTGAACATACTAAAGCTAGTGGAACACATTATGGCAAATCTTAGAATCTTAGAATTTAGAACTATAAAAATAACTTAACAATTAAACAATTAAATTGCAATTAATTAGTTCATTATAAAATAGTAATGAGATGTTGTCATGATTAGTCGATTTTTAAATGCTGTTTAGAATACATGTTTTCATCTGTTTTTTAAAATCTAAGATGGAAATAATTGTTTTTCTAGTGATTTCCATTGCATATTTCATCATTATTTTTATTTAAATTGGCATTGCACAATTAGAGTATTTATGATTGCATATGAAAATCAGTTGGGATGTGTACATACCATTGAATATACAAGGTGTTCATTTTCTAGAGATATTAGGGAGAAACTCAAAAGGCATATTTGCTTAAAGCGTTAGAGGCTAGTAGCCTTTGGCCTTCCAGTTTTGATCATGCCCAGCATTGGGTAGTTTATTCTCATGACTTTCTTTGCAACACCTCTTTTATTTTCTTACCTCATCCTGTAACAGACATTGCCAGTCTATTGCATGTTTTCCCCAAATGCTTTTGCAAAGTTGCTAACTTGAAATCTCAGCAGGTTAGAAAGATAACATCATGAGCTCTTGCATTAATTTCACATTGCTACCAAATATTAATGAAACACCACTCAAGGAAATATTCCCCAGGAATTGGTTTTTAAGTCAGAGGAATCCATTTCTGGGTGGATCTTCAGAGGAATTTAAGTTTAAAAATAAGTTTGGGCAAATGTACATTCAATATATCACCTAAAAATCAGGGATCAACAAAACTGCCTATTTTGCTGCCTCAGTTTCTAATGGTTCTATTCCCATATTGTTTCCATCCCATATTTTTTATTATTATTTCTTGAGGCTATGCAAAAGAATAAGCTTTCATAGCACCTATTTCCCCCCTCTTTCTATATATCAAAAGCCCAGAAACAAACATCTCACAAAGCATATAGTTTAGGGCTGACATGGATCTTCCATGGAGGGAGAGACAACTACAGATTTAACCGCATTGCTGGAAAGATCCTCTTCTTTTTCACTACCAATTTCACTTCTGACAATAATTAAAACCCAAGTAGAATCCCTGCCCACCTAGCAGTTTGAAAGCATGCAAATGCAAGTAGATTAATAGGTACCACTTCGGTGGGAAGGTAACAGCATTCCGTGCGCCTCAGCCAGTGGTGGGATTCAGCCAGTTCGCACCACTTCGGCAGAACCGGTAGCTAATTTTTTGTTGCCCAGGCCCAGAATGGACTCCCGGAAGCGGCATCCACACAGAGAACCGGATGTTCACATATTTGAACCCTACCACTGGCCTCAGCATATAGTCGTGCTGGCCACATCACCATGGAAATGTCTTCAGACAACACTAGCTCCCTTGGCTAAGAAACAGAGATGAGCAGCGCCCCCTAGAGTCAGACACAACTGCACAGGGGAAACTCTTACCTTTACCTTAGAATGCCTGCAGCAGGAGGAAAATTTTATGGAAAGCAGTTCTTTGATATTGATATGTCATTTTGTTGAGTTTTGGCCACCCTGTGTGTATTCCCCACAGATCAATTTGTAAATAACATGTTTTGTGATCTCAGTGAAAAACGTGAAACCTGTTTGCTAGTTGAAAAAAGAATGGCATGACTATGTAGGTTTTATTCTCTGCAATAAAATAAAT
Organism: Azemiops feae; assembly: GCA_023970755.1. Lineage (NCBI taxonomy): Eukaryota > Metazoa > Chordata > Lepidosauria > Squamata > Viperidae > Azemiops > Azemiops feae. Next base: position 484,781 of record JALGBA010004089.1, on the reverse strand, counting down.
CCTGGGTCATTTTTTTTTAATACATTTTATTAAATTATAGAGTAAAATACAAAGCAAATAGTAGGACACAATGGAGAGGGGAAAGGGAAAGGAAAGTGAGGAAGAGAAGGGGGGAAAAAAGACAACGACTTACAACTTCCTCTGTTGCAGTAGAATGAAGCATTAACATCGAACCTCAACTTTTTACTTTTTCATAATAGTATAAACTAGCTATTTCTGTAACAACAAATCAATCTAATCAATAAAACCCAAAATCAAAGTTTTATTTCTTTCCACCTCAAGCACAGAGTCCAGAAGCGGTCTCCATGTAGAAACAAAAGTACTTATATTCTTTTTTTAAATCAAAACAGTCAATTTAGCCATCTCTGCCAACTCCATCAACTTCTGTAGCCATTTGTCCATAGTGAGAATCGAAATATCCTTCCATTTTTGTACATACAGTAGTCTTGCTGCCGTCAACATATATAAGATCACAGTTCCAAAAATAATTTCCAAATCTTTTTTCATTAAACAAGAATTTTTCCATTAAAAAATCCTGGGTCAAACTTGACTGGAGCAACTAGCTAATATTCTCAACTGGCTGATCAGTGGTCATGCAAAGGACATACATTCTTCTAATTAATAGGTTAGATATGTGATTGCATTGGCAATTGCTCAGTCCCCCCTTCTATGAAACATGGTGCTTTGACCCTGGATTACAAGGACTTGTCTTCCCCAAGGTCAGCCATCTGACATTAACTGGCCTACGTGAGGTGGAAAGATCTATCCTTTCGGCTGTTATTAGTCTCTCACAGAAGATAAGGAAGTCACTCTCATTACTGGTCCATTTCACTTTGCATGACTCAAGCAGAATTAGGGGCAGAAGAGTGTTCAGTACATTTCCTTCATTAGGCAAGTCCATCTTGAGTGAATCCATTTCCCCTTCTCCAGTGGTGGGAGCCGGTTTGCACCGGTTCGGCAGAACCGATAGCTAAATTTTGCTGAGTTCGGAGATCCAGCTGAATGCACACTGCTTCCAGAAGTCCAGTCTAGGCCTCGGAGGCCTGAAGAATGCCACTTCCGGGAGTCTGTTCTAGGCCTCGGAGGCCCAGGCCTGCATCCAATAAGAGAACTGGTTGTTCAGGTATTTGAATCCCACCACTGCCCTTCTCACAGGCTGTTGCCATTTGCTTGTTGTGCCCATTGAGCTCAGTCAACAGCATTGGCCACAGGGCAAGGGCAAAGAAAGTAGAGCTGTTCTTTCTCCTCATTGGATGGAGATGATAGGACATCTGAACTAAGAAGAAAGCACAAAAATGCATTAGAGGCGAAAGCCTCATTTGGGGTTTGATGATGTTGGCCTGGATCTTGTAATATATGAAATTAAATATCTAAAATAAATGTATACAATACAAAATATAATTTTTTTATATGTTTCATGAAATAAATTACGTATGTAAAATAAAGATATATATAAAAATATGCAAAATGAAATAAGCCAAAGTCATAAACAAGCAAATGCTGCTTAAAAAATATTTCAGTTTGCTTGATGTCATTTCAGGCCATTATACCAAGTCTATTTGGATGTGAAGAGAGGGCAATTGGATCTGTTTGAGCAAGGTTGAATATTAGCTATATTATTTGGAAATAATGGTCAGGATCCCACTGGTCTGAAAAGCTTTAGCCAGATACATTTGTTTTCCATCCAGTGACACTCTAGATACTCCTCTGATCTCCATGAGTTATGTCTTTGAGGGTTGCAAAAAAGTATGGTGGGAAAAAGGTTCTAACAAAGCCCCAGTGTATGCCTGGAACAATGAACGTACTTTGTATCCTGGCCAGTGTATTTCTTGATTGATCTTAATTTATCGAATCGGGATTGATCTTAATTTGTCAAATCTGTGACTTGTCAAATTCAAAGCTCTCTGAGGAAAAATTAATGTTCTTCTCTTCTTTCCCAGAAGTTTCTCTCATGTCTATATTTATCCAGGCACAGGGAGATGTTGCCAAAATTTGGTATAAAAGGAAATTAGAATTAAATGTGTATAAGCGCATGCACCCATAAATAGAAATTTTTAAAAAGGCAACAATCATTGAGCAACATTTTTATTGTATGCTATATTAGTGACATGAGTGATATATCCCACATACCTTCCTACTACTACTTTCCCCACAACAACTTGAGCTTAGAAAGGGAGACTGGCCCAAAGTCACCCAAGCTGGGTTTCATGGCTAAGGCAGGACTTGAACTCATGATCTCCTGCTGTATAGCCTAGTGCCTTAACCTCAAGACCAAACTGGCTTTCTCTGCAATGTTTGGGGGTTTCCCACTAAAATCAACCGCAAGACACATGATGTAAGCAAGGGCTCAGCTAGGCAGCAGCTTCGGGAGTCCAAAAGACTCACAAGGGAGGATGAGTGGTATGGTATGCATGACGATGTCACCAAGCCCATCCCATTTTGATCATTGTGACTTCTACTAGATGCCTTTGACAGCCCCAGTGGCCTTTTATTCGCAAATACTTCTGGGCTTCTAGCTCTGCTCAAATTCCCCCAACAGAACCTCCTGTCCTGCATCATAGAAGTGAAATGTTTTGCTATCCACTTACTGATCTAGGTGAACTGCCTTTGCCAGAAGGTGATATGATCGTTTTAAACCCAGTCACAAGTTAGGTGAAAATGTGTAAACTGAGAGCCAGCAAGTACTGTGCTTTCTCAGATTACTGCCTCAGGAAAGATGGTTAGAACGCAAATACTAGTGGCGTTATATAAGAATGTAAGAAGAGGCTTGCTGCATCAGACCACCAACCTGTTTTGTCCAACAGTCTGTGTCTCACAGTGGTCCATGGGATATATTTGGAATGCATTACTTTCTAGCAGCCATGTTTCAGGAATGCTGCCTATGATTCATGGGGTAGTAAATCCCTGCCAGTATTCGTGGCCATAGATAGCCTGCTCTTCCGTGAACCTATCAAGTCCTCTTCTAAATCCATCCAAATTGGCTGCCTTTGTGCAACTGGTGGCAGGGAATCCTGCAGTTTAATTATGTACTGGGTAAAAATGTATTTCCCTCTATCAGTTTTGAATGTTCCTGCATTACAGTAGATGACTCAAGTTCTAACACTGTGTACGAGTGTCCCTTTGAACTAAATCGAATGGATCTTAAGAAAGATCCATTTGATTTACTTCATGCTTAAGATTCCAGTTAGGAAGTGACCCTTAGTCAGTGCTCCAAGAGAATTCTCATACTGAGAATTCTGCGGCTATTAATTGCTTTGCCTGAGTTAAACAAATGACAGAGTCTGACTGTCACCTTTCTCTTTCAGAAACAAATTATACTGCCAGCCATATGAACTATCAAAATATGCTTGAAATCAACATAGCAAAAGCTCAAGGCACTCTGGATTCTTCAAGAGAGTAGGGGTTTGATATGTTGCTTGGCATAATTCGTGTCCTATTTTCCTCCGCAAAAAACAGCAGCACAAAATTTTAAAAAACTGGATTTTAACTGATTCCATGTCTGAAAACTTGGCCTCAATCTACATAGAGGCCTAGTAATATTAAGGACAATTGCAAGGCTGTACCATTCTCATTGCTTTGGAAATAAACTAGCCATTCCATCTTGAAATGGAATATTGTCATATTGGCAATGTGTGGACATTCCATTCCATTTATGAAAGTCAGCAATGATTCATCTATTTAACTATTGCACAAATTTGGTTTTTGTGAAAATGTTGATTTAGTTACACACTGGCATTGTTAAATTTAGCAAAGTAATCTGTCACTATTCCAATTAAGCAGGAGATGAATAGCAAATGCAATCAGGTCCTTATATGCCTTAACAAATGTAAAGGACTCAAGGGCAGTTCAGTTAAAATTTGCCATGTGCCCAAACCCTAATATCTATAGAAGCAAGCAAGGGCCTACAGTTTCCCACAAAGATGTGATTGTTCCTTACCTCATACTTACCTTAATTTAATGCCAATAGGTTTACCTCTTATATGTCCTAAATTATGTATAGGCAAATGAGAAGGCAGAAGTACAGAGTTCTGCATAATTATTGCTATTCTTTCTCACAGATACCTTGGGAGAGCAACCAAGGTTTTCATCTGTTTACTTTACTTCATCCATCCCCTTACGCCAGAGCTGGGATTTGGCAGCACCATGATTAGTCCTTTCTCTGACAACTTTCTCAGCTGAAACCAGGGATAGATTATTCTGACCTTGACAGGTTCTTCCCCCAAGCTGGAATTATAGCTGCCTAAACATTTTGCCAAGAACTTGCTCAACTGTCTCTTGACATTCTTCAGGAATCCCTCTCTTGTCCATTCTGCTTAATGCCTGAAGGGAGAGAAATTGCGAACGCTCCCCTTAGTGCCATCTTACGTAATTGTACAGTCAATGATAGTTCTGTTAAGAATACAATAGTAGAAGAAGATATATAGAAATTTACAAATGTGCTCCTTCCTTTGACACCTTGGGTAGTTGCCAACCAATATAAGGTTTGGAAGAACCAAGTATTTTGCTGAAAAGTGATATGAACCTTGTAGATTTTGTTTTCCTCACCTAGTTATTCAGCTCATCACACACACACACACACACACACACACACACACACACTGCAAACATGTAAGTTTGCATGAATGGTCCATATTTTTAGGGATTACAAGATATCCACACAATCATTCAGTGGCATTAAGAAAAGCAAATCACCAGTGTTGAGAGAGACAAGGAGCAAGTTGCCCATTGCTGCATTGGGGTCTCTTATCTGAATACAGCATCCTCAATCATGATTGGTTACTTTGGCAAATTGTAACTGGAGATCCTGGGTTATGGTATTCACCAATATCTGCTGTGGAATAATGCAAAGTTTTTCCAGTCTTCATATGCTATTTCATGTTTATAAGAAACTATGCTATAGGCAAATGTTTGTGAATGTTCAAATAATCAGATTCCAGATCAGGTGCAATTATTATTAAAGCAGAATAGGAGAAAAGAGAAAAGAGTTTCCAGCTGTTTAAAATATAGCAAAAATAGTATACGGATTTCTCACATTTCAGCATGTTTCTGATTTTAGTTTTACTTACCTAGATATACAGATGTAGCTACAGTGTAAGACTAATCCAAAATGAGTAGTCTCTGCCTAAGCATATTTGTGTATTAGAAAGAGATCAGAAAAGTGGATCTCTGTGTGTGGGAAGTAAGTCATTTCAGAGAGAACATTCATTCGGATCTGTGACAAAATGCATAATAATCTCTCAGAGAAAGAAACTACTTTAAGATTATTTTTGAACGAGTTGATCAAAGAAATTTAGTTTGTAAAATATGGTCTAGTTGAAATTTCAATAGGGAGAGAAAATGAAATGAGGAAAATAAACTCTCTATTTTCCACTAAATAAACTCAATGCATTTTGAATTAAAACCTTTAATTATAAATCAACAAATGATATAAGGAGAATATAGGATTTTTAAAAAAATCCTTCCCTTCCATAACTGAATGATGATGATTTTTGCTCATTAAAGTATTATTCTAGTATCCTTTCCAGCAGGGTATTGATCTTTGCACTTTTAATGTTTAAAGTAATATCATAATCCATCAAGAGATCTTTCACAATTAGGCAATAATTATGGTGATAATGATTTATGAGCCAAACTGTTAAATTTTAGCAACCACATAAATTTGCTCTTGTCCTTGACTTGGTCTTTCATGTCTTCCAATGGTCACTCATGAGCACTGTAAATAAGCCCATCCCTCTTGCTGATGGTTGTTTCCTTCTTCTTTTTTTCTTCACATTTCCCTGCATTAAAGCTTTTCCAGCAACCAGGTCATTTTGAGCCTGGTCACGTGTGCCTTGAGAGACCAGGGCTGATTTGTTCAATGGTCCACTTTTTGGATTTTTGACTACCCACACTAACTGCAACAGCTAACTGCAAAAGCATCAATACTCTTTCTACCTTACATCAAAGTCCAACTTTCACTTCCATAGATGCCTCAGGAAATACCATAGCTTGCACTATTCTGATATTTTGTAATAATGGTGGGAGGAGGAGGAGGAGGGAGACAAATAATATCTCTCCCATAAACAATATGTTGGGACATAATTTACAGAAACCTAAACTGGATTGGTCGTTGTCCAGATCAACAAAGATGGCACTAGGTGTTGGGAGTTCCTGGACATCTGGTTACAAATGGGCTACAGGACTCGGGACTGTTAGGTGAGTAACCAGCAGCTGCAGAACTACTGAAAGAAAAAGTCTTTACTCATCATAAATAAACCAAGATTGAAAACAAAGAAATATTGTAGTACCAATAATAATAGGGTGCAAACTCCAAACATCTGGAGCACCACTTAAAAAACATGGGCATGGACAAAATAACCATCAGTCAATTGCAAACTGTTTACTTGGAACAGCTTACATCCTGCGACAATACCTTTAACACCATCAAAAAAAAAAAAAAAAACCAACAACATATGCCTATCCAGGTCCTTGGGAAGGATTCACTAGGTGGATAAAAATGTCAAATCCTGTTTAAACATCTGGCTGCTTGTATGATGACCCATAATAATAATAACATAATGCTATATTGGAAGATAGATTATACTAAAAGAGTGTGACCGGATCCAGATCATCTAATGATTTGCATGGCTGAAAGAGGATTTGAATTCATAGGGTTACACTGTTCAATTAACCATTATTGGTTGGCTTTTGATGAGCATGAACTACTGTACATCTCCATTAATGAAGAAGCAACGGTTTCCTTTGACACTGGCTTGCAGGAAGCCACTTGCTGCAAAGAGAGAGAGATTCAAGGCAAACTAACTCTGCATCAACCCTTTTTTGTCTTTTTGCTAGGTCATGTTTTTGAATATCACCTGAGGTTACTTGGTTCGGAGGTTATGGAGGAAATGTGGAAATATAGCTGAAGCTGCTAATTCAGTCAGAAATGCCTTGAACTGTAGTTACCTTTTGGCACAGTGACCATGATTTTGCAATCGTAATTGTGCTCTGATAGTGCCTGCTAATTTCTTCTTTCAGTGGATAAAGCTAACAAACTGGATGGCTCTGTCCATGATTTATTTACTGTGTCATCTGAATTAGGGCTGTTTCTGTCCATAGGAGGGAAGAAGGACTGCTTTTCTGTGTGCAAACAGAGGCATGTAGAGAGTGATGGCTCTTGCCTCTTCCCACATAAAGAAAAGCACCCTAGTGTGTGAAGTTTCAGGAGAGACATATGAAGGGGTTGGTGGATTTCTATTCCTGAAGCCCCATCACAGTATGAGGGCGTAATTGAATCAGATTTGGTTCCCTGTTTGCATTCTCTATAAACATTAACTGACTAGTTATAGCAGAGTACAGGTTGGAGAAATAGAGACAAAGATGATAATGAAAAATTAAACCATCCCACTCACATTGTCTATGGAATATTTCTCAGATTTGGAATGCCAGTTCCATAATAAAACTAAAAGCAAAATCAGTACTGTGCAGACCTCCATAAAGAAGCAATAATTCAGAATATATTAAATCAGCCATACTAGGGTATCCCAGTTACATGTAATCATGCCTAGTGCGTGTTTAGGGTTAATACATATTGATCATTGGGAGAGGAAAAGTGATGGTCATTAAAAGAAGAACATGTCAATGGACTGTTTCAATTTTGGGTGGAAAATCTGAACATATACTCCATATTTTAAATGTCGCAGACTTGGGATATCCATCGGAGAAGATCAAATGGACCATTAGATTGGTAGACATTCTGCTCCTTAGCAATAGCAATAGCAATAGCATTTAGACTTATATATTGTCCCACAGTCCTTTACAGCACTTTCAGGGCAGTTTACAATATGCAGCATTATTTGCATATTGCCCCCTACAATCTGGCTCTTCATTTTACCGAACTTGGAAGGATGAAAGGCTGAATCTATCTTGAGCCCTGTCAGGATTGAACTCCAGGCTGAGGGCAGAGCTTGCCTGCAATACTGCACTTTAACCACTGCGCCACCAGGACTTCCTTTTGATGAATGAAGGCGAATATACGTGTCCCAGGATAGTGTTGCAGGATCCAATTTGTGTCAGTCACCGGGACCAGATGTTTTTTCTTCTGAGCTTTTGGACTCGTGCTGAAGCCCATCTTCAGGGATCTTCTCTCTAGCCTTCCTTTTGGTCCAAAAATTATCCTGCTTCAGTAACTGGGCACCTGAAAAGTGTGGGACTTGCCTTCTCAGTTCTCCTTACACCCGGAAAGCCTCAAATTATATCTCTCATACTGAGAGATGGTAACCATTAGGTTGCCAGTCCAAATTATGAATGCTATGTTAAAAGGGCTGATAACCCAAGAGCCAGCATGTAGCTCCTTCAATTACAGCCATTTTTGTATCCTGATAGGCCTCTTTTATTTTTGTAAAATGTGGGTGAAGTTGATGTTTTACAGAGTTGTGATAAGTGAGACTTTTCACAGCTGCAGCCAACTGTCAAAGAAGAGGCCCATCTTCCAACAGTGAGTCAGCCCATGCTGTATGCAATTTCATTTAAACTGCCTTCAAGAATTCTGCCTGGCCAGCTCCAGAGAAATGGCAGAGATCCTACTACATGTGAGGAGAACCAGTTTTGTTAGAGGCTCTTTGGCTTTTCACTTCAGGCCAAAGGTTTTCCTCTTTTGCCTGTGGAGTCAAGGGGCCTGCACATAACAGATACCCTCTCTCAGCAGGTTGTAGACTAAACCAAAATTTGTTGCCCCAAGAACTTCCAGCATGGAGGCCAAGGTGCTCTAGTATCAGCCAGAATACAAAGCAGAACTCTGTTCTACTATTTGAGGTTGCCGCTTTACCACATTTTCTCCCCAGCGAGACACTGTGGCTGCAAAAACACAAAATGAGCTATATGGGTCTTTGAGATGCCTTCTCTGGTACAGAAATAGTTTTTCGGTTTTGTTTTATTTTTAATGTTAGAGAAGGCATAAAAGCTGTATGATCAATAATTTTCTGTAACCAGCCACCACTAGGAAATCTTGGAGTCTGCTAAAATGAGCTATTCATTGTCATGGTGGAAAACTGGGTGCATTTTCTCCCTAGAAGAGCCAGGAAGGCAGAATCTTGACCAGTTATAAAATTGAAAGAGACTGATTGATACTTTTATTCATTTCTGGATCATCTTTCATTATAAAAATTTCCAGCTAGCCTGTCTCCATGTGTCCTTCGCATTCTAAAGCATAATTAAAACTAACCTTTCACACTGTTGCCTTTCCATATTATTTTGGACTAGTAATGGTGCTATTTAACACACAAAGTGTCAGGCGAAAGGAAACATTACCATTCGGAAAGAGACTCAAACAGAAGCTTTATTGCTAATCACCTATGTTACAAGAATCTCACCAGACTGACTGCATTTGCTTGGAAATGGTAAGATAAGACTTTAAGGATTCTGGGAGAGGTCTGTTCTGTTCTTGCAAAGCAGACATCGAGACGAGGCAGGTTCACAACAAAGGATCTCTTTATTAAGTACATTCACAGAACAGAAGCAAGAACACAATGGCCACTGGCCTTTTATATTCCCCTTGCAAGGGGATGCACAGCCAATCATTGCAGGCCTTTCTCCCACCTTGCGCATGCGCGCAAGGCCGGAGACAGCCTGTCTGGGTCCCGGGCAGACACGTGGTCTGTCCGGGTCTCTGCAACCTTCCTGCAGCCTTTCTGAGCCTTGCTGAATGACTCAGCAAGGCCCAGGACATAACAGGTCAGGCCTGTGCTGCTTTTTGTGGCACAGAGATTCTAACCTCGCCCCCCTCTTAACACCTTTCTCCAGTCTAGCTGGAGATTCCATCACACAAGGGCATTTACTGGAAGGGCCCCGAACCTGCTAGATCAGCGGCTCCCAACCTTTTCTATACCCTGCACCCTTAGAACGCTTCTGATATATTCTCGCACCCCTTATAAAAGTTCAAAATAACGGCAACAAAATATGCATATAAAGTATAATTTTGAAAACTCAAGTTTTCGCACCCCCTGGAATATCATCTCACACCCCCGGATGGGAACCCCCTAGGCTAGATGATAGGCTCTGCATTACAGTCAAAGACTACCTCTTTTCTATGGGTGTGTATTGTAATGCCACCGCCACTATAGTGTAGATTTTTACCATCTCCCTTAGGCATGCCTTTTTCAATGTTTAATTAGCAACCCTGTGTTGATTAATCAACTGACTCCTTTTCCTATGTCACTTTGGGTTTCTTTCCCTTCTAACTTTTTGTCATGGCTCTGTCAGAAATGACTGAACAACAAAAGGGAGATGGTTCAGCTCACTCCTTCTCTTCTCCCAACCCAGTGTAGTAGAAAATATACTAAGGCTCAAAATGAACTAAGGCTTGTGACCAAAGTCAAAAATAACAAAAAAAAACACATGTAAAACACAAGACAAAAGTTAAGGAAATGATTGGTCCATTAGTGGGGGAAAGTGGCAAGAAGGTGACAAGCAACAGGGAGAAAGCAGAACTATTTAACTCGTTTTTTTGCATCTGTCTTTACACAAAGGGAAAAAACAGTCCAACCTATCAAAAACAGTACCATAAAAATCAGATTAGAAACACAAGTTAAGATAGGCAAGAAAATGGTAAGTGAGCACCTGTCCAGCCTAGACGAGTTCAAATCACCAGGACCAAATGGATTACACCCCAAGGTTCTCAAGGAACTGGCAGATGTGATCTCAGAACCACTGAACTATATTTTTCAAAGATCCTGGAGCACTGGGGAACTACCAGAGGACTGGAAGAGAGCTAATGTAGTTCCCATCTTCAAAAAAAGGGGAAAAAATAGATCCAGGAAACCTATCAGCTGACCTCAATACCTGGGAAGATTCTGGAAAAGATAATCAAGCAACGAATCAGCGAACACCTAGAGGCAAACAAAGTCATTACCAAAAGCCAACATGGGTTTGTCAAAAACAGATCATGCCGGACAAATCTTATTGCATTCTTTGACCAAGTGACAAAATTAGTGGACCAGAGAAATGCTGTGGATATAATTTACTTGGACTTCAGTAAGGCATTTGATAAAGTAGACTATAACCTACTACTTGATAAGATAGAAAAATGTGGGTTAGACAGCATCACCACCAGATGGATTTGTAGCTGGCTGACCGGCCGTACTCAGCGTGTGGTCTTCAATGGAACTGCATCTACATGGAGGGAAGTGTGTAGTGGTGTGTCCCAGGGCTCTGTTCTGGGCCCAGTGCTCTTCAACACCTTCATCAACGATTTGGACGAGGGGATAGATGGGGAACTTCCTGACAGTTAGAACAATTAACCAGTGGAACAACCTAGATGACCTCCAATGTCCCTTCCAACATTATTATTATTATTATTATTATTATTATTATTATTATTATTATTATTATTATTATTATTATTATTATTATTATTATTATTATTATTATTATTATTATTATTATTAATAATAATAATAATAATAATAATAATAATAATAATCATTGCACAGTCAGCCAGATGATCAGACTGGATTTGGCATTTTTGTCTACCTATCGAGTCCTTACCAAGGACCTGGGATAGGCAGATGTGGATGTTTGATGGTATTACAGATATCGTCGCAGGATGGAAGCAGTTCCTAGTAAGGCCGCCTTTTGCAATTGACTAATGGCGAATTTGTCAATGACAATGGTGTTCAAGTGGTGCTCCAGTTGTTTTGGGATTGCACCCAAGGTGCCTATTACTATTGGTACTACCCTTGCTTGCCTTTGCCACAGTCTTTCTATTTCTATTGGTAGGTCTTTGTATTTTGTTATCTTCTCCAGTTCTTTCTCGTCTATTCTGCTGTCTCCAGGCACTGCCACGTCCACTATCCAGACTTTTTTGTCTTTCTTAACAATTGTTAAGTCCGGGGTGTTATGTTGCAGGTGCTTGTCTGTTTAAATTCTGAAGTCCCAGAGCAATTTAACTTTATCATTTTCTATGACTTTCTCTGTTTTATGATCCCACCAGTTCTTGCTTACAGGCAAATGATATTTCTTGCAGATCTTCCAATGCACCATTGTTGCTACTTTGTCATGCCGCTGCTTGTAGTCAGTCTGTGCGATCTTCTTGCAGCAGCTTACCAGGTGGTCCACTGTTTCTTCAGCTTCTTTGCATAGGCAGCACTTACTGTCTGTTGCTGTCTTCTCAATTTTGACTTTGTATGCATTTGTCCTTAAGGCTTGGTCTTGTGCAGCCAGAATTAGTCCCTTGGTCTCTTTCTTCAACTTTCCTGCTCTTAGCCATTGCCAGGTCTTGTTATTATCTGCTTTCCCAGCTATTTTTTTTAATGTACTGGCCATGTAGTGCTTTGTCTTCCCATGCCTCTATTCTGTTCATTTGGTCTTTCTTGTAGGCCAGTTTGGTCTCTCCAGTAGTCAGTAAGCCTTCCTGATATACTAATTTCAGTGCATCTTCATCATTGTCCTTCAGATATTCTTCCAAAGCCATTTTTTCTTCTTCAACCATCTGATGTACTTGCAGCATTCCACGTCCACCTATTTGCCTTGGGTAGATAGAGTCTGTCAATGTCACTGCGTGGATGAAGGGCATGATTTATTATTATTATTATTATTATTATTATTATTATTATTATTATTATTATTATTATTGTTGTTGTTGTTGTTGTTGTTGTTGTTGTTGTTGTTGTTGTTGTTGTTGTTGTTATTGTTGTTATTGTTACTATTTGATTAAGTCCTGGAATGATCAAAATAGACAGAGGAGAGGATGGGACTAATAGCCCCCACCCCACCCACCCCGAATTCAGATCAGACATATGTGAGACTGAATTGTGAGAATTACAGTTATTGTTTCTCTAACAATAGCAGCTGTATTTCTAGTTATTCTGGGCATACACAAAAATAAAAAAAAATCTTTAAATAGACATTCTGGTTCCTTCATGTCAATGTTCTTGCCTTTATTTTTTGTGCCTTTGAGTCAGTCTTGACCCTTGGCAACTACTTGGGAAAGTCCATTCTGTTTTCTTGGCAAGTTTTTCGGAAGTGGTTCACCATGGCTTATGGGCTGACATAGAGTGACTAATCCAAGTCACTCAGCCAGTTTCATGCCTAAGGCATAGAAGAGAACACGCTGTTTCCCAGTTTTTAGCTTTGTGTCTTAAACCATTGAACCAAACTGGCTCAGATTAAAATTGTTCAATTTTACCTTGCCTCTTTATCCAGAAATTTACCCTCAGATAGATTGAAGAAGTGGCCTTTGAAATGTGTAAAATGTCTCTTGATAACTCAATCTGGGAACAAAGTTTTAAAAAAAAAAGGAAAGAAAAAGAAAATGTAATCATATTGTTGTCTGAGTTTTGTTTTTATCTTTTCATAAACAACCAAGAGAGTCTTTCTGAGCTGGGTAGCATAAAATATTTGTAAATAAAAACTAATCAAGAAGTCAAGAAGCAAACATTATATATTAAAATAAGATAATTTTTAATATATTTTTTTCTGCCAGATCTGGGATGCAAATATCTGGACAATCATCAGGTGGCAAAAAAGTGTTTTCCATATTTCTTTGCTACCAGGGTATAATGATATATATTTTTCAGCCCAGATCTGCAAAACTGTTCCCTATCAAGACTGGGCTTGGGCAACAAATTTTCTGAAGTTAAAAGCATTTTAAAAGCTCGAACAGCATTCTTCAAAATGAAAAAGGTCTTCTGCAGTCACGACATAAGCCTAAGACTGAAAATCAGGCTTGTCAGATGCTATATTTTTTCTATCCTGCTCTATGGAGTAGAGAGTTGGTCTCTGACAGAAGGCCACCTGAAGAGACTAGAAGCATTTGAAATGTGGATTTACAGGCGGCTGTTATGTATAAGCTGGGTGGACAAGATCAGAAATGAGGAGGTTTTAAGCCACCTGGGAAAGCCAAGGGAAATCATCAAAACAATTAAAAAACGAAAGTTAGAATATTTCGGACATGTGATGCGACACCCAGAAAAATACGGCATACTCCATTTAATCCTCCAGGGAAAGATTTAAGGCAAACGAGGTCCAGGCAGAAGAAGAACATCATAGCTTCAAAATCTAAGGTACTGGTTTGGACAAAACTCAGCAGCACTTTTTCGTGCGGCTGCTGATAAAAACAGGATCGCCAACATGATCGCCAACGTCCGATAACGGATATGGCACAAGAAGAAGAAGAAAAAAAGCATTTGACTTTGATTTGTGTCTCAGATTATAAAAGTCATTTTTACCTTCCTAAAAGAATCTGTGGTACAAATGTAATAGATAAAACAGAAAGCATTTTAAGAGAAAGGGGGAAATGCACACTTAATCTGTCGAACAGATTGATTCTTTATTATGATGATAATGCCACATCATCCTTACTTGCAAAAAAAGGTTTTTGTGATTAATTATGACTTTGAAATTATGATGTCAAAATTAAAATGTAGCTATTATTGTCCTCTCTTTAAGGCACAGTGAAAGGAAATATAATAATTATAACCAAACCATTTAGAAATGAACGTGGCCTATACAACATCATATTAATGGCTTCAGTACATGGCTCCATGTATCAAAAAGGGTGGTATTAAAATACTGGGTTTTTAAAAAAATATTATTTTGACTTTGTCTTGGAGAATGATATTCCTGTGGTAACAGTTCAATATATCAGAAGTAAGAGGACAAAACAAACTCATGAGACATCTGAAAGTGCAAAAGAGCCCTAACATTAGCAAATAATATTTTGAAGATGTAGGGAATAACAACAACAACAACAATAATAATAATAATAAAAATAATAATAATAAAAATAATAATAATAAAAATAGTAAAAATAGTAAAAATAGTAAAAATAGTACAAATAGTAAAAATAGTAAAAATAGTAAAAAAGTTGGAAGGGACCTTGGAGGTCATCTAGTCCAACCCCCTGCTCAGGCAGGAAACCCTATACCATTTCAGACAAATGGCTGTCCAGTCTCTTCTTAAAAACTTCCAGTGTTGGAGCATTCACCGCTTCTGGAGGCAGGTTATTCCACTGATTAATTGTTCTGTCAGGAAATTTCTGCTTAGTTCTAGGTTGCTTCTAGAATATAAGTGGGGGTGTCTCACTAAATTCTTTACCCTAGATGGGTCATTAAGTGTAGCCTCCCTCCTGAACCTGTGAAGTGGTCTTAATTTTCCTGGGGAATGATGAAAGAGCAGCATAAAAATGGGGGACAGGTTATGCCTCAGGCTCAACCTCTATTAAGGGAAGGATTTTACACTTTGGCATAAATAGATCCCTTCATCCCTCTCTCAAACCATCTATCTATCCTGTCCAAAATGTCTTCTCTCTTATCCTCAAATGTCTTCTCTCTTGTCCTCAAGAGAGTGGCCATGGAAGGAATGACCAGGTATTTCCATTCTTACTTACTTACTTACCTAATGAGCCTATTCAGAGCAGGTGAGAAGTGAAAACTCCTTGGAGGACAAATATGGGGTGCCCCTAACCAACTTGCTCAGACTGAAAAAGCTACTTGGATAAGCAGCGAAACATTTTGAACCAATGAGAAAAGATGTCCATTTGCCATGAATCAACTTCCAGACAACTGGATGACCGAGAATTTTAATCGCCCTAGAGAATTACTGCGTTGCAGAATTATTTTTACACAGCTTTTTCATTACAAAATCTAGGCTAAAATCCAGCTTGGGAGATCAATGGAGTATATCACGCAGCAGAGATGTGTTTTTCAGTTGCTTTGATAAGATGCCTACTCTTGTTTTAATGTTTATTGAAGGGATGATTGCAACATTTCCAGAACCAAAATCGAAAGGTCATTTTGCAGTTGTCAGTGAAACTGCTTGCAGAATGGTAATTTTCTAACTTCATTAAAAACTAAAAACCCTGATTTAATTTGAGCTGGGGTCTGCTTCCATAACGGATCAGCCAGAGCTCTGGTCCAAAAACTGGAGGAAACAAAGGACTTGTGTGAGGTTCCAAAATACTAAGTTATAGTTCATTGTTGACTGAATTTTGCCTTGGAATAATAAGGAATCTGACTTAATGTGACTGGGCAGTGAGGATTCATAGGGTGACTCTAGAGTTCTCCAGGTAGATCAAGCTTGATTAATGATCAAAATAGAACTCTTCAAAGCAGGTTTTTCAGCATTTTGCAAAGCTCTGATAGCTTTGTGTTATGGATTTATGATATCCTGAACTATTTTCATTTATAACAGCAATTGACAGTATTTCTGTCTGTTCCCCTGTTTGGCAAAATTTCAAATAACTCTGCTGCCCCAGATATATTGGACTGTTAGAGCATGATTAACACGTCTGAATAAAATTTTGGCAAGGTGGAATTTAAACATTAAAATGTCTTCCGTGAAGAATTGAGGTGTAGTTTTGCCACATTGTTTCTTGTGCACATTCATATGATTCTGGGTTAGTATCCAGCTGTGTACATGTGTACATCATATGATTGATATGAATCTTCAGGACTATGCAGGATGCAGGATAATATGAGCCAGCAATTTTAGATATTTTCCACAAGGAAGCTGTTTTCAGCATTCTTTTTATTATATAAAGGAATGTTGCGAAATAAAAGTCCATAGTTCTAAGTTAACACACACACACACACACAAATGTTGCAGATCTTCTGCCCTAGATGCTAATTGTTTTATATGCCCTGTCCAGTATAGCACATCTGACCTATAAGAGTTTTTTTATACTATACAGTTTATAACTTCCTTATATCAATGTAGAATTAATCACATATTAGAAAACAGAATTGGTACAAAATGTCTCTAATGATTACAAAGAGAGTAAATACTTTTCCTTAGGACATTTCAGGAATCTGGACTTTCTCCATAATCAAGAAATCACTTACTGTCAAAGTGTGCAGTGAAGCATTCAGTACTAAAAGTTCCCACTTTCCAACAATAAAGCTCCAGTGTGTTCACTGCATATTTTTTGCTGATACTTTTTTTTGTCCTGCAATTCCATCAATGACCTTTAAAATACTAACAAAGTGATCTGCCCTAAGCCAGGTGGTCATCTCTGTTTATATATAACCTATGCTTACAATAACTGAGCATGGCTGAAGTACTTTATCCCAGTGGTGGGATTCAGCCAGTTTGCACTAGTTCGGCAGAACCAGTAGCTAATTTTTTGTTGCCCAAGCCCAGAATGGACTTCCGGAAGTAGCATCCACACAAAGAACCAGTTGTTCACATATTTGAATCCCACCACTGCTTTATCCCTAGGCTTCCTAGCTCTGTTCCTGATTGTGAGCATAACTTTCAAGAACCCTGAGTTATCCATACACTGCTGCTTCAACATTATTTAAATCCAGGGCTTTTTTTCTCATAGAACGCCCAGAACGGAGTTCCGGCACCTTTTTTGGATGGAACCTTGTAGGGTAGGCAAGGCGGGTTGTATGACGTGTGTGAGTTCCGGCACCTTTTTTTTTTTACAAAAAAAGCACTGTTTAAATCATACTTGTATATCATATCTAGTGTGTCTGTTGCTAGAACAAAAACTTGTTACATTCATTATGATGGGGCAATTGTTATAAATATTTTGAAACATCCAGATTCACCATTCTAAAAGATAAAAACAAACATTTTCAGTAAAAGAGGATGAAAGACATGCACTGGGATTGTTATTATGATCATTTTTTTTAAGTGTGAGTGGAAACAAGAGAAAACAACCTAAGTTAAAAAGAGGAAGGCCAGGTTTTTAGGACTGTTTCAAACATCAGCAAGGTGGGGGCCATTCAGATCTTGGTGGATGAAACCTCATGTCATACGCCAAGGTGCACCCAGGATAAGGACACGGGAAGAGGCTGCATAGGAGTAATATAATCTAAGGCCTCACCAACCTGCCTATTCCAGATAGTGAGTAGGATCTCAACCAAACTGTCCACCAAATCCGAGGGTATCCCTCAAGCTCTCTCTGGAAGTCAACTGGGTCCATCAACTGAGATGAACTTTCAGATGTGTACACTTCTTTTAGTATGACCTTACAATAAAGGTAGGGTTCATATTCATGGTTGGTGCTTCTTGTCTAAACCACCTCGAGGGGCTGACATCAATCTTGCAAGTCTGAAATTACATCTCTGCCCCCCCTTCCGCCCTTGCCTTTATAAATCAATAAACTAGAGCAGAGGTCCCCAACCTTGGCCACTTTATGACTTGTGGACTTGAACTCCCAGAATTCCTCAGCCAGCCATGCTGGCTGAGGAATTCTGGGAGTTCAAGTCCACAAGTCATAAAGTGGCCAAGGTTGAGGACCCCTGAACTAGAGGGGATCCCTTCTGAGATATTTGCCTCACCCCCCATTTTTTCTGCTCATCTGCTTCTTATTTAATAGTTGCCTAGTCTACAGTTCCTTCTCCTCCTGTCTCTTCAAGATATTCTCAGAGATCCCTACATCTAATTATTAGAAGTCTATTGTAACTTGGTCTTGGAAAGGAAATATACTGTCAAATTCGTTGAACATTCTGAAAATAAATGGTTTGAATATATCATCAACATGCTTAGTTAAATGAAAGTATCCAAAATAGAATCCAATCCAGCATTAGCCAATCAGATTCAGTTGTTTATGGCTAAGGCTATGGGCAAGATCTTGCAGATGTCTCTTCAACTACTAACTGCTTAACTCTTAGCTTTCTGATTGTCTGGCTAGCATCAAGAATATGCTAACTTTCTAAAAGAGGAGATACTAATCTCGAAGCAGAAAATTCTTTCCCCAAAGGTGCACTTTTGGCATTCAATTAAAAGTCAAGCTACTTAGGCAAGTACTGATCCTAAGAGAGGGGTGCTATTTTATGCTGTGCAGAACTTGATTTTTTTAAAAAAAAATGTGATTTTTTTTAATTTCATGTTTTTTTTGGATTTCTTACGTGGAATGCCCAGAGAACTATAGACTGGGAAAAAAATGTCCTTCAGTAGTGGAACGCAAATCTCTGAAAGTCCTCTTTATTATGGCAGGGCAGTATTCAGTTTCTGCATTTTTATCTGGATTAAAAAAGAATAGAAGTATTCAGTATAATTTCTGTTCACAATGCCTCATAATGTAGTGAATCTTTATTTCTTAATTCATGAAACCATTCTCCTTTTTTATATCAATGTTAACATAGATTTCCCGAAAGATTGCATATATTTTTTTCATATACATTTACACATACAAATAATAATAATAATTTAATTTAATTCATTAGGTTTGTCATGGCCACTCATTCCAGAATAGCCTGGGCAGATTACAGAATTCAGAAAAGAACAATAAAAACAAGCAGTTAAAAGCCACAGTATTAGGCAGCTCGGGCTAAAACAGCTAGGACAATGAACAGTATAAAAATAAGACAGGAGCCCCACCAGTACATAACAATCACATTAATCCCAGCCTGGGAAAAGAGCCAGGTCTTATGGGCCTTCTAGAAGCCCAGGAATATGGGAGTCATCCATATCTCTTGGAGTGATCCTCCTCAAGAAGGCAGGGGCTGTGACAAAGCACACGTCCACAGCCACACAAGATCCCTAAGCAGAAATTCATTTAATTGAGGGGACCTGGAACACACCCACTCTGCCGAAGTGGGAAGACACAATTGGAGAAACAAAATGCTTATGACAAAGGATGGAAGGGAGCATGATAATTGAATGTATTGTTAAGGGATTCTGAGAAGTATTCTTTTAGGTCCCTTCTGCTGGGACAACTACAATTTTGGGATTCTGAATTTAGGTGTGGTCATAATAAATGACCCGGTTCCAGATTCTAACACAAAATTTGATGCATGGATATTTGGTCCAGAAGGAATTGTCCTTATTTTGTAAACTATGTCTGGAATTTCTGCTTGGGGATCAATTGAATCTTGTGGTTTCTTTCTTTGGTTAGGATTGCATTATTAACTGTTTTGACCATTTTGGCTTTGGTACAATAACATAAGTATTGCTTTTTGACTTATTTAATCCCTTGAATTTGTGGCAAAACCGTGCTCTTCTGTTGTAAAAGAAGGACTTCGCAAAGTTTAAAAACTGCATTTCAGTATTTGCTTTTCTGCTTTAAAGGACTCTAAAATTGCATGTTTTTTTTTAATGGCCAACCCACGCTTTCCCCTCTTTAGAACAAGATGAAGAGGAAGGTGAAGCCCTACTTTCCCTTTTAGGAACCTCTTCCTCTTTTCCTAGAAATAAGCCTTTAAACACATGTCCTTGTTTTGCTGCTCTTCAAGAATTCCAGTTCCTACTTAGGATAGATTGTAAACAAGAAACCTGATCCCACAAGGACGTAAACACAGATAGAACAAGATGTCCATAGAAAGATGCTGGAGTGAGTTCAAATGTCACACTGCTTTGTATTTGTATATACCATCATTTTGTACATAGCATTGCTAAATGCTTTGGAAAGAGAAAGGGGGAGAGAAAGGGAGAAAAAAGAGGAGGAGTTGGGAAAAGCAGTTTTAAAGCAGAAGACAGAGCTTACTTTTAAAGGCACTTAAAATAAACCATGTGTCTCTTTGCTCATATCTGTAATAATGTTAAGATACAAACATAAACATGCTCTTTTATTTGCAAGGCTATCATTTTCACTTCTCCGTGTGCAAACGCTTGTAAGTCAGGACTGGATACATAAGAAGCTTGTGGAAGAGTTTTACAATCCACCCGCAGGAAAAAATCTAATTCTTGTAATCAAAAGTATTCTGAAGCCAGAAAACATGTTTGTTTTATTTCAGGTACCAGAGTTGAATTCAATCACCATCCATTTACACAAAATCTTGATCCCCCTAGACCAGATTCACCAACCCTTGGATGCACTGCAAAATAATAATAATAATAATAATAATAATAATAATAATAATAATAATAATAATAATAATAATAATAATAATAATAATAATAATAATAATAATAATAATAATAATAATAATAATAATAATAATAGTAGTAGTAGTAAAAATAGTAAAAATAGTAAAAATAGTAAAAATAGTAAAAATAGTAAAAATAGTAAAAAAGTTGGAAGGTACCTTGGAGGTCATCAAGTCCAACCCCCTGCTCAGGCAGGTAACCCTATACCATTTCGGACAAATGGCTGTCCAGTTTCTTCTTAAAAACTTCCAGTGTTGGAGCATTCACCACTTCTGGAGGCAGGTGGTTCCACTGGTTAATTGTTCTAACTGTCAGGAAGTTTCTCCTTAGTTCTAGGTTGCTTCTCTCCTTGATTAGTTTCCATAATTATGTCTGTAATTATCTCCTTGATTAGTTTCCATAATTATGTCTGTAATTATAGGCTGCTTTTCAAGGTGTAAACCTTCATAAAGGAAGTTATTACTTAAAATTACAAAATGTACAATCAAAATGTTAAAAACTAGTTATACAATATATAACTTATAAAAGCTAGAATTAAAAAATATGGTACATGAAATGGCCGCAGAATAAATTCTGGGTTAGGTTTGCCCACTTAAGTTAACAAGATGAACCTATTGTGAGTAAAACTATTGGCAAATGACTTAAGAAAGCTATCCCAATGCTGGATTATGGACCCCTGGAAGATTGACAAATTGCTCAATACAGCAAAAGAAAATACAATGCCTCACTTATATACTGTATATAAAATGTTCTGCAACTTCAAAACAATTACTACTTTGCAGTTTCTGCTTCATCACAAGCTTGTTTGTTTGTTTCCTTGCTGTGAATGTAAACTTAATGAGGAAATAAGAAGGGGCATTAACAAGAATACTGGTTCTTCTGCTTCTTCTTTTTGGCCAGCTTAAAAGACTTGTATAGCTTCCCCTCTTAGAAACACAACTCTGGACAGCTGACAACAATTATATAAAACCAAGCATCATAAAAAAAAAAAAAAAGGCTAAAAACAGAAACAAAAAAACCCGGCACCACAATCATTCTTGAGGCAACCAACACTACTACCTTGCAGCTTCAACCTTACCCTATTCCAGTGGTGGCGAACCTATGGCACGCGTGCCAGAGGCGGCACTCAGAGCCCTCTCTGTGGGCACGCATGCCGTTGCCCCAGCAGAGTTTGCCATAGTAGCGAGCATGTGGCGTTTGGAAGCGACAGGGCAGGAAGTGAGCGAGCAAGCGGCATTGGCCCCCCGGGGATGCCCCAGAGATGGCGAGGGACTGGCCCCCGCTGCCCTGGCCCCGGCCACGCTCACCCAGTCTGCCATGATCACTGCAGCCACGCCCACTCAGTGGGCCACGCCCCCCGCCCCCCCTGAGGGCACCACAATGCTGATGCAGTCCTGGCACTTTGCGATAAATAAGTGGGTTTTGGATTGCAGTTTGGGCACTCGGTCTCTAAAACGTTCGCCATCACTGCCCTATTCCATTGTTTGGGAGGAAGGTCAACTGTTTAGAGGTTTCCAGAAAGCTAAGAAGCATGCAGTTTGTCAGAACTCAAGTGAAGAACATTCCACAGGACAGGGGCTGCCACAGAAAAGGCATGCTTCCTAGATTTCATACACCATTTAAAAAGACCTGGAACATGCCTATCGCTCTATTTGATCTGGTGGGATGGACAGATATCCTCAGGGAGACGCTTTCTAGCATCCTACCACATATATATCAAATACCCAAGGAGACCTGTTAATCCTTCTAGCTGATAGTAGAATCCTGACAGTAGAAGAGACAGTGTTTTTTTTTTCCATAAGAAGGGAGAAATATTACTGAGCTGGCTGAGGGAGGACACAGATAGAGCCTTAAAAGCCAAAGAATCCTGGAAGAGGAGAGAGGAGAAATAAAGGAATAGGGGGCAAATCAATAGGGATCCAAATGCTGGTAGTTGGTTCAAGAAGAGGTCATGGCAGGATTCTCAGAAGTGGAGCTGGTGCACTCATAAAAGGGCACAGTAGAACAGGAGGGGCTTTCCTGAATCAATTCTATCCAATGCAGGTGGTCTTTGTGGAGGAGACTGAAGAGATGAGAGTCCATGTCCTGTCAGGAATGACAGAGTGACCGCTAGCCCAAAAGAGAGCAAGAATGACAACTAGTTCATTTTTCTCTTAAGTTGGAGACGGGGTAATAGAGTATTGCATTAACAATGTTCATATTCAGACTGCACAGATAACGTCATTGGACAGGAAGCTTCACTTTTCTAGAAGGAAAGAATTCATTTAAAAATGCCTGGGCAATTGTGTCTAACTGAAGCAGCTGCTGATTGTTTTATTGCTGCTCTATTCTATGCCAAGAAGAGAGAGGCTGGGTCTGCTTTGTGGGCTGAACAAAAAGGGGGAAAAAGCATTCAGAAACATAGTCTGATGTGCTGAGTCTTGGATTAAAATACTGAGGACCCACAAATGTTAATGGTGAAGAGGGTGGTAGACGCAGATAAGGAAAAGAGTTGCTTTGGGCTCAAGACAACCTGTTGACTCCAGGGAGCTCCAAGGCCAGTGACTGAAGTACTGATAACTCCAAAGGCCAACCTTCTCATGCCTTTAGGGAGGGGCAAGAAATCTGTCTGAAGAAGACTTTTTTAAGCAGAGCCACTATGGGAAATAGTGCTAAATCCAAAATGGCTGATCCTCTTTTAGGAGGAGGTCCAAAGCTAATGCTCAATTTTTTACTTGATGGGGGAGTTTCAAGAAATAGCTAGATGCAGAACTGACCTAGGAACTTCTATTTGCCAAGCAGCTGACACTGCTTTGACTTGTAAGAAAAGGAGTATGTGGCAGCCGGCAGCCTGTCCTTCTTTGAGTGACTACCTACATTTTAAAAATTGTGCCAATCTACCATTCAATGTAGTCTTGTGCAATGACATGAAGCATGTTATGTTTCTGCCTGCTCCCCGCTTCCGAACTCAACATATTCACAAACACAGTTACAAGGGACTATGTATACATATATTGAAGGTTTCTCTCTCCTTATGAGGAGCAATGTGAATGGTTGTCACCCTTCATCTTTGCCAATTTTTGTATGCTTTGTATGAATTAGAGAATTATATCATTAAAAAAGCAAGTTCCACATTGCTATCTTTCATCAATGTGTGTGTTTGTGTGTGTATGAGAAAGACATCATGCAAGAGAAAAAAATCTTCATATTATGAAGGAAATAAAACAGAAATTTTAATTCTCTCTCTCCTCCATATTCTTGGCTATCTGGTTCATTTTTACTTCACTGATATGCAACCAATCTACAGAATAATATGATTTCCCCACAATTTGTTCTCAGTTGGATTTTTCTCTTATAAAAATCATCAGGAAAAGCCAAATGAATTATCCTTAAGGGAAAACTCTACAATAAATAATTACACTACTGAAAATGTAAATATCTATGCTTTTTTTTAAATGTTGTTCTAAATATTCAGCTATACTAACGGTCCAAAAGATTTTTCAATAGTGAAATTTTTAGGGTTTGATATTTCCAGCTCAAAACCTGGCCACAAAGGATTTAAAAGAACTCTGGCACAGAGCGTGCTAGGAGTGTTTTACAATATATCATGGTGGGACGAACCATAGCAGGAATTAAAGAAATAAAGAAAGGAAAGGAATCATCCTTCTTTTAAAAAGCATAGTTAAGCCAAATGGGGATTAAGTTTGCTTTCTAAAGTATTAACAGTGGCCAAGTTGTTTTTTATAATCCTTGCTTGCTTTTGGCACATCCAAGACACAGAGACATTTAATCAGATGGTTACTCACTAATTGAAATCTACTAAATTTAACAAAATATTTGTATTTTTAAAAAACTATTTCTTTATTTATTTATTTTTAATTTATTAAATTTATATGCCACCCATCTCCCCAATAAGGTGACTCTGGGCATCTTACAGGTTATAAAAAGATAAACAGGAAAGTAGTCAAAAATTTAAAATTAGGCAAATTAATTTTTTTAAAAACTATGCAAAAAACCAGGAACCAAGAGAGGATGGTACAGGGTTGAGGTTTATAATGAGGATTATGACAATCTGGAATAGAGAGGTTAAAAACAACGTCCTTATTCCATTCAATTCACCCTGGTGGGGAAGTCATCTCATACAGTAATTAAAACATGTATAGACATGATAGATGCATTTATCAGGGCTGAGATAGATGGAGGCCAAGTTAGAGGTTTCCATGACAAGGTTAAAGTGCTAGGAGTGAATTGTTCACTGTGAGAAATTGGTGGATAAGGAGGTTTGAGAAAGAAATGGGAGATTCAAATAAACTCATTTTTTTGAAGCAGTTTTCCCCAAAGTACTTATTTATGAAAGGATTTTCTCTTGTAAATATATGAGATGAATTGATCAGAAAATTTAGGAAAGCATGGATTTTGACATGCTAGTATGTTCTAATTTGCCTATAAATTCAGGGATTATGAGCTAATAAGACATAAAAATGCAAACCAAATGAATATTTGCAGCACCCATCTTTTATGAAATTATTCACCAACATAATCAGAGATGCATATTATCCTTTCTTATCTATATTTGGGGAAATTAAACTAGAAAATCTAAGAGATTCAAGATCCTATGTCAAAAGATGATGGTGAGTGAACAGAGGCTTCTTGAACTCATTTGTCTTAGCTGAAGATCAAATCTTCAAGGTTAAGGAAAAGTGAGAAAGGGAGTTGTCAACATTTCTTACTCTGGATCAGAGGCCGCTAAAAGGTCCAGGATCTTCTTGATAGCTAATTCATTAATACAAAACATTTTTTTTGCTAAAACAAATGACTGCATGGGAATTTCTATGTAAAAGGACGAATACCATGCATTAGACAGTTGAAACAAAAAGAAATGGAGACATTTCTAGCAAGCTGTGTTTATTTAAAATATTATAAGGGGTTAAGGAATCCCTTCCACTTAATGGAAGAGATCAAACACTGCAGCAGAAAGTTGAAAGACTACATTCCCACAAGAGCCTTACCTGGTTTTAAAAAAACATATGGAAATAATGAAAAGAATGTATAGTATATCACACAGTGGAATTTTAAATTATAATTGCCCCTGGAAGCTACATTCACTCCTGTAGATCTCTTAAGGATTTGTATTACATGTCTACTTGTATGGGCCTGTCTTTCCAATCTCTTAATGTTTTAGCATCAGCATGCACATGTATAAGGTAATATTAAATTAATTAGATTAACTATCTGCATATTATACATATCCACCCACTCACACCTACCCCAACACACATGAAATACATACAGTAAACCTGTAGATGATTTTACAAAAATTTGATAGAAATCCAAAAACAATTATTTGTGGAAAAAAATGTGCTGTGTATAAATCTAATGACTGCATAGATCTTACCTTTGAACTGTCAATGTACATTACTGTTGCAAAACACTGTAGTTCGGTGATAGGATCTTAGCGGTAAAAAAAAATAATCTTGTAAAATGAATGACAACAAAAATCTGTTTAGTTAGTATACCAATAAAAGCAATGGCAAGATAAAATCTGGTACAATGTCTAACCTTAAGGGGAGGAAATGATATCATTGCAAGAAGTATATTTCCTGGGCTCAGCTAGTGAAAGCATAGATCAAGCATGATATTATCATACTCTTATAGTAATAAAAGCTTTGTTATGCATAGCATGCTTGAAAGGAATTTTTTTTATTATTCTTTATCTCAATGGAATTTTGGACACAGGTTTACAAATATGTATAGATCTGTGCTTGGTAATCAAGCTATTTCGGAGGGAGGGGGGAAGGGAGAAAGAAAGGTTGAAAAACATAGGAACATAAGTTCAATGTAAAAATTTAATGGGGAAAATACAGGTAGTCCTCGACTTACGACCACAATTGAGCCCAGAATTTATGTTGCTAAGTGAGAAATTTGCTAAGTGAGTTTTGCCCCGTTTTACGACTTTTTTTGCCACATTGCTTGTCGGAAGGTCACAAAAGGGGTTTCACGTGACCCCGGGACACTGCAACCGTCATAAATATGAACCAGTTGGTCAAGCACCCAAATGTAAATCACGTGACCATGGGGATGCTGCAACGGTCATAAGTGTGAAAAATGGTCATAAGTCACATTTTTCAGTGCCGTTGTAACTTTGAATGGTCACTAAATGAACTGTTGTAAGTTGAGGACTACCTGTATGAGGCTCTAGGCGTTCAACTCAAATTTCTGAGAAAGATAAGGCTGAGTATATAGCAGCTTGCGGAAAGGGACCATATCTGTGTCTGCCTAGCTCAGTGATGGCGAACCTTTTAGAGACCGAGTGCCCAAACTGCAACCCAAAACCCACTTATGCATCGTCGAGTGCCAGGTGGGTGTGGCCCATTGGGTGGGTGTGGCCCATTGGGTGGGTGTGGCCCATTGGGTGGGCGTGGCCCATTGGGTGGGCGTGGCTGTGGTGGTAACGGCAGACTGGGTGGGACTAAAAAGTTCAATCAATCAATTCCAACTTTGCAAGATCTTTTTTTCCCCACGAGAAGTTGAAATTGACTGATTGAACCTTTTTTTTTTTGCACACGGTGACGGAGGCCTAAAGCGAAAAGGTTTTATAAAACCCAGCTGAAGGCCTAGGACTGGGGCGACAGCACACGTGCCCACAGAGAGGGCTCTGAGTGCCGCCTCTGGCACCCGTGCCATAGGTTCGCCACCACTGGCCTAGTTTAACATTGCTGGTCGCATGACAATAGAAGTGTTTTTGGACAATGCCAGCTCCCTTGGCTAAGAAATAGAGAAGGAAGAAATTTTACAGAAAGATGTCTTTGATCATAAGAGCAACGTGCTGTTGGGGGCGCGATGGTTCAGCAGGTAAAGACGCTGAGCTTGTCAGCTAGAAAGCTGACAGCCCAGGCTCTAAATCTAAACGCTGCCCGGTTGGGTAAGTTCCAGTTACTTGCCTCAGCTTCTGCCCCCCTAGTAATTTGAAAGCAAATGCAAGTAGATAAATAGGTACCACTCCGGTGGGAAAGTAACAGTGCTCTGTGTTCCTCGGCGTATAATCATGCTGGCCACATGACCACAGAAATGTCTTTGGACAATGCTGGCTCCCTTAGCCAGGAAACAGAGATGATCAGGGTTCTGTTCTTGCAAAGAAGACATCAAGACGAGGCTGGTTCACAACAAAGATCTCTTTATTGAAACACAATCACAGAAAGCAAGAACAACAATGGCCACTGGCCTTTTATATCCCCTTGCAAGGGGATGTACATCCAATCATTGCAGGCTGTTCTCCCGCCTCGCGCATGCGCACAAGGCCTTCCTGCAGCCTTCCTGAGCCTTGCTGAATGACTCAGCAAGGCCCAGGACATAACAATCAGCATCCCCTAGAGTTGGAAAAGACTGGACAAGGGAAACCTTTACCTTTATTTTTAACCTACTATATGTAGCATGCAGTGCATGGAAGAAAAATAATCCTAGACCACCTTTCTGGTTTACTGCAGTCCATCAGAATCATACATTTTGTTTTTATTTTTGGATTTTTTGCTAAAGCATAAGCTTCTTCCCCAAGGCTTTTTCTCTTTAAGAATTATATCTGATGGATGTTATGTATTCACATTTGTTATCCTGGAGCAAAGGATTGGATAGGACATGGCCCTGACCCCAGAAACCTTGTTTTTTTTTTAATACTGAAATGGAAGGAAGGCTGAAAACAGATAAACATAGATGTACTGCATGAGCGCCCTAGTTAAAATGGAAAAACTTTCTAACCACTTCTGGGGTCCAAAGAAGACAACAATGAAGATTCCGTGTTCCAGTTCAATGAACTATGCCAACTGTTCCAGGACAGTGCACTATTCACTAGAGCTAAGGAGCAGAGTTGCTGTACATTGCTCAGATGTTTCCAAGGCTAACGAAGTTAATTGCCCAATTCCTATTAATTTTAACTCAATTCAAATGTCCAAATCCCTCCCTGAAAAACATCTGCCTTAAATCTTGCTGCTGCTGTTGTTTTATAAGTGTATTAGACTTCTACAGGAATAATTTGATGACACAGTCAAACGTGATATTTCCCCCCCCCCAAAAAAAAAAATGAATGACAGGGCATCAGATGGCACCTCGGCATTCAGAAGTGACTGCAGGGTTTCACTGAACAATAATCCAGTCTTTTTTTTATGTATATCAACATCTTGAACGGGTTTACATTAAGACCTGAAGGCACTGATGGAAACACAGTAGAGAGTTAATGATCTGTATTTTATTAAACTATTGGATGGAGACTGGGAAGGTCCAAGTCCACAAGGGGAACACTGATTTGGGACAACTTTAGTCTTGAACCTTCTCTCAGGCCACACCATCTCTCAGGATGGTTTCTTATAAGGATGAAGGGAAGGTAGCACAAAGTGTGTAACTGAAGCAAAGACTGATAGAAATAGAATAGAAATGTTAGAAGAAAGTACAGACCTTCTATTAGCTGGCATCTTGAGGAAGAGAAGTTTCTCTTTGGTTATTCTCTGGAATATTACAATTGAGTAGCCCAAACAGTAACTGGAACATCACTACATACATGTAATTGGTTTATTTAGGGTATTCCAATTCTTGATGTTGCCAACAAATGACAAATGGGACCTCATTTTTTCCTCCTGCTCATATTCCCTTGCTTCTGCCAGATAATTTCTAGAATCTGTCTCCTCTAACAGGTATTTATCAGCCATTGCAGGAAGATTCAGTACCATCTTATACTCAGCTGAGAACAGGATATGCTTCTAAATATCCTTGAACTCACTGTGAACAGTCCCTAGCTAAGTGACCTCTTGAAGCCCTCCAACCTAGGGATATATTGGAGAGGTGGCTTTGCCAGATACTTTTACTGTGTATCTTTCAAACTGAACATTAAGTAAACAGATTGATTCACTGATAGGTTGCCAGCAAAATGCTCGTTGTTTGATTTCTATAATTTATAGCAGCGTTCTTTCATTAAATCTATTCACCTTCACTGTACCTTCATTTGGAAGTCTGTTGGGCAAATTGCAGCAATCCACCAGTGGTTCTGCAGTTTGATTGCCACAGAATCACAGAGCTGTAAAAGGCTAAAAGGCTGGCTAATTCACTCCTCTGCAACAAAGTAGGACCTCTGATTCAGGTTATAGATAGACCAGTGCAATTTAAGTGTCCCACACTGAGAGCTTATTATGCTCTGCAGAATGGTGCCACAAAGAGAAATAATATAAAGGAACACATGGAAAAAACACAGATTGTAAAGCCAGGGTGATAACAACCTGGCACTGGGGAATAACACAGCCATTTATGCCAATGGGGTGGTGGCACAAAGCAGAAGCCCGTGACAGATATATGCTTGTCTGTGGATCACTGGAAGAATCTCACATGTACTTCAAGTAGCACTTTTTTTTCCCAACTTGAACTTTTGGAACAGACAATCCCATGCTTTTTACAGGATTAAAATGTTGTGGATTTAAAAAGTGAAATTTAGAACTTCATAAGAATCCTCACTCCTTCATGGATTACTGCCTTGTCGTGGCGAAGGGGCTTGCGTAACTCAATGAAGTTATGAGCTATGCCGTGCAGGGCCACCCAAGACGGACAGGTCATAGCAGAGAGTTCTGACAAAACATGTACAACCCAAGCCAAGAAATTAAAAGATGCTTGCTCCTGGGGAGGAAAGCTATGGCAAATTTAGACAGCATACTAAAAAGCAGAGACATCACCCTGCCAACAAAAGTACGTATAGTCAAGGCCATGGTTTTCCCAGTTGCAATGTATGGCTGTGAAAGTTGGACCATAAGAAAGGCTAAACGCAAAAGAATTGAGGCCTTTGAACTATGGTGCTGGAGAAGACTCCTGCGAGTCCCTTGGACTGGCAAGGCGATCAAACCGGTCAGTCCTAGAGGAGATCAACCCTGACTGCTCCTTACAAGGCCAGATCCTGAAGTTGAAAACTCAAGTACTTTGGCCACCTAATGAGAAGGAAGGACTCACTGGAGAAGAGCCTAATGCTGGGAAAGATTGAGGGCAATAGAAGAAGGGGACGACAGAGAATGAGGTGGCTGGATGGAGAGGTCACTGAGCAGTAGGCGTGAGCTTAAATGGACTCCAGAAGATGGTAGAGGACAGGAAGGCCTGGAGGAACATTGTCCATGGGGTCGCGATGGGTCGGACACGACTTCGCAACTAACAACAACAACAACAAAGAATCCTCATGGCTCAATTGTAAGGCAGATTTTTAGACCCCCTTATTATGTATTTTTAATGTCAGAAGGTTGTGATCAGAATCTTCTTTATAACTTAGGAATGTGGTTTCATTTTTTCAAGGGCACTCCTCTATATGCCTTTGTAAATAACAACCACAGCAATAACAATAATAATCCAGTCTGAACGTCTGGCTGACCATTCAACGAATCATAATGAGACAAAACTATAATAAAATAAAGCAAAGTTACTACTAATAGTAATAGATACCTTGGGTGCAATCCCAAAACATCTGGGGTATCACTTGAATACTATCGACATTGACAAAATCAGCATCAATCAATTGTAAAAAGCAGCTTGGCTGGGAACAGCTTACATCCTGTGACAATATCTTTAACGCCATTAAACAACAACATCTCCCTCTCCCAGGTCCTTGGGAAGGGCTCAGTAAGTGAACAAAAATGCCAAATCCAATCGCTAAACATCTGGCTGACTTTGTGACCAACTGTAATAACATGAAAGCCACTAGCATTGATAGCCTCAAAACTTGAAGCTGTTGGAGCAACAAAGTGGCATTTCCAGGGTTAAGTCACCAAAGGAGACAAGCTACCTTTTACTCGTGTTTCACGTTTTTTTCTATTTAGTTTACTTTTTCACTGGAAAAAAAAATCATACCTATCTTTTTATCTACTAGGAGGAAAACTATAAGTAGTTTTTACAAATAGCAGAAATGTGCTAATTGGAAGCACCTTTTGGGATTATTTTTGCATGAAACAGAAAACAATGAATCATAATATATGGATTTGATTAGAAAAAATAGTAGATAATAGATAATAGAAATAATGCAACTTATGCTGTAAACCTGGAGTAAGACTTTAATGCAAAATTATACTTATATCAGTTGTAAAAGAAAGTTGTAATTTATTTCTTTATTCCTTTTACTTTCTGCACATTTGGCTTTGTTTTCTCTTTTGTTTTTTTACTCTTTTCTCCCTTCTATCTTTATTACTAGTTTTTGTTAATTTTTGGTGGCCCAGTGGTTAGAATGCAGTATTGCAGGCTAACTCTGCCGACAGCCAGGAGTTCAGTCCTGACTGGCTCAAGGTTGACTCACCCTTCCATCCTTCCAGTTTAGTAAAAGTTTAGTAAAATGAGGACACAGATTGTTGGAGGCTATATGCTGACTAAATTGCTTAGAGAGGGTTGTGAAGCACTGTGGAGCGGTATATAAGTCTAAGTCAGGGGTAGGCAACCTTGGCTCTTTTACGACTCGTGGACTTCAACTCCCAGAATTCCTGAGCCAGCCACGCTGGCTCAGGAATTCTGGGAGTTGAAGTCCATGAGTCGTAAAAGAGGCAAGGTTGCCTACCCCTGGTCTAAGTGCTACTGCTATTGCTGTTGCTATTGCGATTTATCCCTCCAATTAAAAAAAAACCCTAATAAAATTATCTAAAATATCAAATAGCAGAAATAGAAAGGGTAATGCATTTCATTTGACTATTCACTCACTCAGGCTGTTTTGCACTTAAAGTGCTGAAATCTTTAAAAAAAAAAATCAACAGATAGCAATAATTAATACATACCATGGCCTGGAAAATGACTTTGTTTAAATACTGTAACATGGGCAACCACAAGCCAACAAGACCATGTGCAATATTTTGCCACTTAGTTTTCATAAGTGTTTTCTCATTTGACATTCTCCTTGACTTTTGAGGCTCATTTAGCAATGCAGTTCTCCAAACATATGGTAGTACTCTGTCTTGAGCAAAACAAATGGCTTTCTCAATAGCCACTGCAGTTGCAAAACATCAGCAAAGAACAATGACTTAGACATGGAGCAACCGATGCATTGAATTTGGCCACAGGTCATGCCTTGCCTTGCCTTACTGAGTTCCTCCTGTTCCTTTGGCGCAGCTCTGTTATTCTGTGCAGCAATTTACTTCTCGTTATTCTCAAATTCTTATCGTAAAACCTGGAGCTACAGGAGGAGCTTTTTTTTTCATTCCACTACACATAATTTCAATCAATTGTAATATATTGCTATGTCCTCTTGTGATGGTTCTGTTTAGTTTTGTTTTATTTGAATGTTTAATTTATGTGTTGGCCTTTGGCTGTAATAAATTGATTGATTGATTGATACACATAATTTTCAACTCTTTCATTGTGGGATGTCATGCTCATTGCAGCAATAGCTAGCCATAACATATTTCTCTCTAACTCTTTGCCTTTCCATCTTCATAAGCTATCAAACATCACCATATCTGAAGTGAAACAATAGATATAATAAATTTGACCTATTGACTAGGGGCCAGGGGTAGGCAACCTTGGCTCTTTTATGACTCGTGGACTTCAACTCCCAGAATTCTTGGAGTTGAAGTCCATGAGTCATAAAAGAGCCAAGGTTGCCTACCCCTGGACTAGGGCATTCCAGATGTTCAGGTACTGGGGTACCATAATTATATTCTTAATTTAATTTACATTTTAATGTAGCAGGAGCAAAGAAAAGTGTTTGTTAAGTTCTAGGAGTCTTCCAGGTTAGGAGGCAGAGCTAGTGTTTAATTTGAGAGAAACTCAAACAAGATGTTCTTCAGATTCAACCAAAGACTTTGATAGCACATTGCCAGAATATCTCTAAGGGATATGAACAGAGGCACCAGTCTCTCCATGCTTTCTAAATCTATGGGTAAGAAATGAAACAGAGACAACTGTGATAACAACTAGCTATCTTGTAATTATTACTAGCTCACCAATCACCAATAAGAGGGGTTATGTTTCACTATTAAAAGAGTTTAATTTATTCTGAGATGCATGGATCTTGTTTCAGAACTAGATCTTTTTTTGGGGGAAATCTGTAGAACTTTTTTTTTTTTGCTGCCACCTTCTGACTGGAGTATTGCAAAGCTCCTTTCCTTCTGTTCCTCACTGCATATTCTGTTGAATAATCAAATCATAGAGTTCAAAGAGGGAACATTTAGATCATAGGGCATCCAACTGCTGGCTCAGAATAGAAAACCTAAATTAAAGCATCCCCAACTGGTAACTTTTGTCTTCTGCTTGAACACATCCGCCACTCTTCCTAGTGACTGTTCCATTCTTGAATTATTCAAAGTTTTCCTAACCACCAATTGGAATTTGCCTTCCTTGTAACTTAAAAGAAAAATTGCAGGCAATAGGAAACTGGCTTTGACACCTTCCACATAGGTAACACCTTTCAGATATTTTAAGATTTGTCAAACCTAAACATAGCTGGTTATTTTTTTAAAAAAAAATTAGTCCCCCAAGCCATCATCACCTTTTTCAGCACCTGTTTTAGTTTCTCCATCTCTTTTCCAAAATGTAATGGCTGGAGCTAAATGCAGGACTTGAATGGGATCTGATCAGTCTGGAATATAATGAAGCTGTTATTTTTTTTGGTATGGAAACTAAGAGTTAGTAGTTAAGGTGCTGGTCTAGAAACTAAGAGACTGTGAGTTCTAGGCCTCCCTTAGGCATGGAAGCCAGCTGGGTAACTTTATGCCCATCATCATCTCTCAGCTAATCCATCTTGCAAAGCTATTGTTGTTGTTAGAAGAACTGGGGGAAGGAGTGTTATGTAGGTCACATTGATATGAACAAAATAAAGGCAGGATATAAATCAAAAATAAAATTTAAAAAGACTATAAGTCATACTTCTGTTAATGCACCCTACAGCTGCATTTTGTTGTTCAACACCCATCTTTGACTCGTATTTGGCTGCATTTGACTTTTCAACAACCCATCTCAGCATTCTCAAATGATGCATCTTGCTTGGATGCCCAGATCAATTCATGCAACATAGATTTTCATTGGCACAGTTAAAGCTTGAAAATGGGAGGCCTTAATCTGAGGGTACTTTGATAATTGTATAAATAAGAAATTATTAAGAGTTAATAGTGTAAGAATTACTTAAATCTTTTTTAACCAAAAGAACCCCAAGAAAAGCAATTGCTGCTTTATATTTTGGTACACTGTAAGCAAGTGTACAATAATTATAAATTTTGAAGAGAAAGAAAAGTGACATTATATATGAAGGAAATGAACCCATGCATTGAGACTTGGAAGATGAGCAAAAGAATCCAATCAAGCCACTTAAGAAAGAACACAAGCAATAGAAAGATATCATTGTGGTGATGGGTGCTACAAACCACAAAACCATCCAGAAGCGCTGGATTATATGCCTTTCTGGAACAGATTACAGAACTTCCAAGGAGGAGACATAGTAACAATGGGGGACTTCAGTTATCTTGGCATCTGTTATAAAACCAACTTAGCCAAGACTGAAAATTACCCCAAATTGTTCCGCAGTCTTGCTGACTGCTTCATTTTCCAGAAACTGAAGAAGAGACTATAGCTTTCATTTTTGCCAATTGGGAAGAGCTGATTGAAGAATCAAAAACAATGGGAACTTTGGGAGGAAGTAACCATGTCATCTTGGACTTCAAAATACTACTTATAAAGAAATTAAAAGATATTCTTACATGTTGACTAGACTTCAGGAGAACCAATTTCAAGAAATTGAGAGGTGCACTAAGTGAAATGGACAGAAGTTCCTATATCAAAGGGAGCACAGAAACACAGAGCTTTTCTCATCAGAAGTGTTATTCTACACCACTCTAGTGAGAAAATAATGGAGGCACTTTGAGATCCTATTCTGGGTGCGTAGGGAACTTACGACTGAGATGTGAATGAAAAGATATTTATACACCAAATCAAAGATGGGTATCATCACCAAGAGTATGAATCAACAAGTAGCTAATATCTGCAGAAGGAAAGACTAAATGCAAACAGAATTGAAGTTTGCAAGCAGAGTTAAAACAACAAAAAGGGCTTTCTTTGACTATGTCAGGAGTAAAAGGAAGAAAGGGGAAGGTATGGGCTTACTGCTAGGAGAAGATAGAAAGATAGGTGATAGGGCAGAGGGCAGAATTCTTCAGTATTTTGCTTCAGTCTTCTCCCCAAATGGGAATTATATTCATATGGATCTAAAACAAAGCAATTCACAAAAGGAGTAGTGGCAATTCTAGGCAAGTAAATTAATAATGAAGTGAAAGCTAAAACATTTTGGACACATAATGCAAAGGCGATGGTGATTGGAGAAGACCTTAATGCTTGGAAAGATTAAAGGCAGTTGAAAAAGAGACCAGCAGAAGACAAAATTACGAGTACCATAATAGCTTAACTGCTTCATAACTCAAGACAGATACCAACAGACAATCCTAATAAAAAAAATTGCCCATTGGATAAAGAAGAGTCAGAAACAATTACATGACTGAATCTCATTAAATAGCCAACAATTCTAAGGTATTAATCAAGAACTAAGAGGAAAAGGTAGTCACAATACAATGCTGTTTAGGTCTGTTGCTTCTAGCACCCTTCAATTGGTGGTGTGCACATTTGGTAAAATCAGTAGATAAATAAAAAAATCTGGTATCCTCCAGATAAATTGGATCGCCAATACCTACATTCCCTCTGGCTCTAAATGTTGTGATTCATGCATTTTGGGTATGAGGATGAGAGTGAATCCCTTGCAGTCTAGCCCAGGGGTAGGCAACCTTGGCTCTTTTATGACTCGTGGACTTCAACTCCCAGAATTCCTGAGCCAGCATGGCTGGCTCAGGAATTCTGGGAGTTGAAGTCCACGAGTCATAAAAGAGCCAAGGTTGCCTACCCCTGGGCTAGCCCCAGTGAGGTTTGCTCATAAATCAACTCCTAGGGAAGCATACGAAGGAGTGTAGTCTTATTCTTCTTCATCATATATAATGCCCCGGGCACAATATTTGCCTGAAGGAACTCCTGTTCCTATTGTTTCCTATTATTAACTTATCCTGAGAGCCGCAGGGGCACAGTTGTTAGAATGCAGTACTGCAGGCTGCTCACTCCAGGAGTTCGATTCTGATCATCTCAAGGTTGACTCAGCCTTCCATCCTTCCGTGGTCGGTAAATGAGGACCCAGATTGTTGGGGGCTACATGCTGACTCTGTAAGCCACTTAGAGAGGGCTGTAAAGCACTGTGAAGCGGTGCATAAGACTAAGTGCTATTGCTATTGCTATTAGTACAATTATTTGAGAACATGGCAAAGATTGTAACCTTTGTTATACATCCAAACTAGCAAAACAGCTTAGTCTGCAATGACAATGCATCAAGGGAATTTACACTGAAATACAATTTGTCAACTGAGCTAAGTATTTCATCAGCAGCAGTGAGCGAGAGTTCAGATGCTGGGATTAGGTTAACATGGATGTTGTTCAAGGACAAGAATAATGATGGCCAATGGTAAAAACAAAGCACAACTACAAAGATGTCCTGTTTTTTTAAAATGCTGGCAAAGCAAATTTCCTCATTTTAATTGGAGGTATCCTGGCCAGGATCTTAAATCCCAAAAGTTTTAAACCATTTGACAATCATTTGCCGGGGATGGTATAAGTCTCCTGCCTTGAGCAGGGGGTTGGACTAGAAGACCTCAGAAGTCCCTTCCAGCCCAATAATTCTATGTTCTGTGTTCTAAATCTTCTTTTTGACATTCTTTGGAGATCTCTAGCCTTTCTTCTGGCATCATCTCTATAATCGTGGGCACTCGGTCCCACTCAAATCCTGTTTCAGAATTAAGAGTCTGGGGCAAATGGAACAGGACAATGAGCTCAGCACTGCTTTTCTGAAAGTCAATAAACAATTTGGTGTAAGGCATTCCTATTGCTACTGGACTGTTGAGGAGAATTGAAACATTTATGAAATACTTATTTTCTGGAGGTTTTGCCCTCCTAACTGAAAGGAGGCAAGCGGAATGAGGGAAAAGGGAGGGGGGAAAAAAGTAAAATTAGGACCCAATGAGAAGTGAACAGATTGGTTGGATGTCTGCAAATCAAGAGTAAGAAATCCAAAACTCAAATCCAAACCTTGTGGCCAAGAACAGGCAGAGCAAGCAATTTTGTGTAGCCAAAGTTTGCAAATCTGTCTTTTGGTTGGCTTTGAAGTTACTGCGTTCAGATTCAGAGTCATAGAGAGAGATTTGGGGAGTTCTAAGGGGTAGAATGGGTGCATTAAATCTCTGCAAGTCTTAAGATATCCATTTTGCGCTTCTGTCTCCCTGAATTCAAAAAAGTCCCCCGCCCCCAGAAAAAGGAATTGAAGCATTCTAATGGCCTTGGGGAGTAAAAACGGAATGTAGGGAAGCCTTGCAGCTTTCCTAGCTCAACATTCTCTTCTAGTTTGCTCTTTGATCTTCTCCCTCATCTGTTCTTCTGTCTGAACTTTATCTTGACTCCTGATTTATCCTAGACCCAAAGGTGCTTTTTCAGGAGGCAATTCGACTTTATTGTTGTTTTTTTAAAGATGTTTTGCTTCTCATCCAAGAACCTTCTTCAGCTCTGACTGGATGATGGGGAATGGAAGGACTCATACTCCTTGCAGATAGCTGGTCATTTGCATTTTTTAGAGAGTCGTTGAAGCCACCTGGAGGTTTATCTGTGTTGTCAGGGTCACCTGAGTAGTGCAAATGGGTGTGGAGCCTTCTTGGAGCACACCCATTTGCACTACTCAGGTGACCCTGATGACACAGATAAGCCTCCAGGTGGCCTCAACAACTCTCTAAAAGAATGCAAATGACTAGCTGTCTGCAAGGAGTATAAATCTTTTTGCTCCCCACCATCCAGTCAGAGCTGAAGAAGCTTCTTGGATGAGAAGCGAAACATCTTCAAAGAAAAACAATAAAGTCCAGTTGCCTCCTGAAAAAGCATCTTTGGGACAACCATGACCTGGATGACTGAGAATCTCCATAGATCTGCCCTAGAACTTCACAATGCTCACTTGCTGGATCATTTTATAATGCTCTGCAGAATCCAATTACAATTAAGTCACACAGATATCTGCATTGAGCATGGGAGGACCCAGCACACATAGATGTCTTACTCCCAATGTTTGGTCTTTGTAGAAATCTCCATATGTAATAGAAAGACCTAAGAGGGGACTTTAAGCACAATCAGCAAAATATACTAGCAAGCCCAGCGGTGCTCCCCTGATTTGATAAACTATAAAGTTAGGATTTTAAGATTATAAACAAAGTGGGGACTCTCAATATATACAGCGTCAATGGTTAACAGTCTAACTTTTATCAAACATTCAACATTTGGATGTAAGAGGTGCCTTTACCAAAAGGATGGAATTCTACTGGAGCCAGAAGGATCCAAATTTCTGACACTTTATATAAAAAAGGTTTCAGAGCAGCTTATAAACCAACTCTGGGAGAAAGTTGGCAGGAGCAAGGAACACCACTTAGAGATGAATCACCCCAAAGGGATTGTGAGGGGAGGCAAATTTTTGATTGTTCAAATAGGGTCAGGAAATAAATCAGAACACTGAAA
The DNA here is from genome assembly GCA_023970755.1 of Azemiops feae. Lineage (NCBI taxonomy): Eukaryota > Metazoa > Chordata > Lepidosauria > Squamata > Viperidae > Azemiops > Azemiops feae. The sequence goes on along the minus strand of JALGBA010004089.1, from coordinate 445,445 downwards.
TTCATTTGACACAATCATGATTTTGTTTCTGTCATCAGATCAAAACTTATTTGGCCTTTCAGACCTTTTAAAATCTTTGTTTTTAATTCCTATCACAGTGTCAAACAAACTTATTTGACTGCAGGTATACATTATTTCAACTGGATTTTTTGGCACTTGTATTTGTATTTTGAACTTGTTCCGATGAAGTTTTTTGCTTCTATTTATTGCATACTTCACTTTAAAATAGTACTATTTTAAAATAGCTCTGTGGTGCTACAGAATCAACTCCAGCTTATCCTATAATATAGCTGTGATTACTCATAACAAAATAAAATAAGATGCAATAAACAGAGTCTGAAAGGTCCTAGGACAACACACATATGAAAAATATTTTCAGAGAGAAACAGCAAATAGATATGTCTGTTCTAATCCTAGAGCCAAGATTGTAGTGTTAGGATGTTTGATTGCCAAGGAGCCAAAGTTGCAGCCCTGAAACATCAGGAGAGCTTCTTCTAAATAATCCAAATCCTACAATTAGGAAAACAAAAGGGGAGCTTAGGACAGTGTCACTCTGCTACATCAAATGGAGACTTGTGTCCAACACATTTCTACAACTGCAAAATTAGCTTTTAGGCCACGAACTCTAAAAACACAAGAAGAATTGGATGGTGGCTCTTGTTCTGTATCACCAGCTATATAATTCACCACCAGAAAGTTTGGATTTTGTTCTTGGGCTAGAGATCATTGTTCTGCTTGAATCAGGAACTTGGCAGTCATGCCTTTCCTTCTTCCCAAGAGAACTGGGTCACTTGAAACATTGAATAACTGCCTAGGAAAATGTCGCTAAATGGTAGAGGACAGATCGCATAAGAGAGCTGGTTTAGTTTGTTCTTTGGCATTTATTTCACTTTGTTTTTACAGCCCTCATCTATTTTTATTCTTTGTAGCAGCTTTGTAACTTATTGCTGCATTCCTTCCAGCCTTATGTGAGCAGTCGCTGATTATTGCACAGCCAAGAATCTCAGGTTTGTACAGACTATTAATTAATTAAAGTATTTATGAGTAAAATTAGCATGTATAAAAAAAGAATGCCTGGTGAAGAAACCTCATCGCTGCACAAAGTGACATTCAACCCATCCAAGTAAGAACTGCCTCCTATGTCCTTGTCTCGTGCAATTTCAGTTCCCTGTCGAGAAGGTGGGGAAGAAAATAGATGCTGTAACAAGTAGGATCAGCCCATGCCATCTCAACAACAAAGGATGGGTCCACCTGCCATTCATCTTGTTCATTCTCTGTGCTTCAGAATCACGATCAGAGAAGATCCTATATCACAACAACAGCCTAAAGGGCAAGTTCTTGATTACTTGAAGGAAATCTGTCTCCCATAGTGTTGGCCTGGCTGATTCAATCTTGCATGCTCCAGGTTCCTTTGATTAAACAATGCCACCAGTGAGGACTCAGAAGTACACTTTCTCTGTAGCAGGGCTTGCCTTCTGAATCATGTTACCCCTTGATTTGGATGGCCCCTACCCTACTGTTGTTTAGAAAAGTCATGAAGAACTGCTTCTTCTCCCAGACCTTTGGCAAGGGAGATTGAGACCTCTTGCTTCTTTCCATCTAGTCTATTGTTCTTTCCATTTGTCAGTTATATTGTAATTTTTTAGTTTGATTGATTATTATCCAAAGTCGTTGGGAGTTAGGCAGCATACAAGTTTATTTTTATTTGATTATTACTATTATTAGATCATAATGCATGTTCTAGATGGCTAGAATGACCAGCAATACATTCCCACTGCTGCTGCACAGCCTCATTTTTATGGAATTGTGTGAAAATGAACACAAATGGATCCAAATCAAGAATCTTGACTTATTGGATCATTAAAGTTCAGCTCTAATATTGGACTCAAATTACAGGGCTCTTTTAATTTTTTGTTTCTAGTTGATCCCACATACTGGTGAAAGTAGCTTCACCTGATTAAAGGAAAGAGTTTTATTACAAGTTTCAGGATCGCAGAACTATATGCAATTTTCAGAAACTTTTGTTGTCTAAAAGTGAAACTACCCAGTCTGGATACCTAATGCATTTAGAGGAAACGTTTTCCCCCTCCAAATAGACTTAGAATAAAGATTGTCATCTCTGCCGATACTTCCATTATCACCATTCACTGGAGTGAAAACATGCAGTCATCAACAACCTATGAATTCCTACTTTTGTAAATAGCTATGACAACCTAGTTGACATTAATTCATACTTTCTAGCCTACATTTTAGAATTTCATTCATAGTTAAACTCACACATCTATTTCCCTGCATTAATAACTAACTGCACTTCAAGATCAGGATGTCCTCCTTTCTATTTCACAAGGAGACAGACTTCCTGCCCATCTGAGTTCTTGGCTTCCTAGCTTCCTGCCTTCCTTCCATCCATCCATCCATCCATCCATCTCAGTCTTCTATATGCTGTGATCATCACCAGATGAGCTCATTGACATCCATTGCTCATCATGGCTTTGATCATTTAAGGCTTTCTCACCCTCTTTAGTATAATAAAGAAGCCACTATAACATTAGGATACACTTCACCAGGTACTGAAGATCAGATATAAATTATCTTTAAAGACTCAGTGTCAGACCATGACACTTAGTTATCTTATGATCACAGAAATGCTAAACCATTTGATTAATATTCCTTGCTTTATATCAAATATGAACCTTAGCATATGTATTATTTGTTTGCACGCTCCCTGCAGCCTGTGCACCAAAGAACTTCCGAGGTGATGTTGTGCAACAGTTGCTTTAAAACATGCAGAACATTTCTGATCACACCGACACTTGTTTGCCTGAACAATTGACTCTGAGCACAGACACTTATCGACAGAGGCCTAAACAAATTAACTTTATTATTTTTCTCTGACCCAACGTCAAGGTCTTTCGGGGCCCCAATTGCCATAGCGACATAAAGGCACATGCATTAAATGAGCAACACCAGTGCCAAAGCTATCAGAGTTGAAATGGGTAGAAGTTAAACATTAACTTCAATCTGCTATTTGCTTAAGATTTTTTAAATATATATATATATCTTCATTTAGTTATCAATTGCTTGATGCAACCACTCTGGAAAGAGCTGCGGAAAACATGACCATAGGAATTTTTATATGAATGACTAACCACTGATTTATTTGACTCAGGTATCTTGTCTATGGCAGTAAATAGATACTCCATGACAAGGTGCAAAAAATAGCTATAATAGGTTGTTATGCAAGAAAATGAAATGTGAGAATTATGAGAACTATGTCCTCTTCCACAGGCTTAGGATTTCATAATGCTCTATCTTGGGATCGGAGAATGAAAGCAGTATGGAGAATGATAATATTTGTTATCGTTTATAGGGACTGCCTTTTTAAGAGTCTGTTGATTACCTGCAGGAATGAACGCTGTAGGGACAGCTACAGCTACAGTGTATAGTTAAGGAGAGTAACACCAGTGAGTCAGCAATAGGAAAGCTAGAACACATGGGAGGGTAGAGGAAAAGAAAACAAAGGTAGACTTGCTTGTTTATTCAAGATCCAGGGGTCTTCACCTTAGAAACTCCCCAAAATGTAGGGATAGTTGCCATTCTGTAATGAGAAGGACAAGCCAAATCTAGTAGATTGTTTATTTATTTAGAACATTTATATTGCCACCTACTCGCACACGGCGACTCAAGGCGGTTTACAGGACATAAAAGCACAATATAAAAGAAATAAAAATGAAAATACTAAAAAATAAGAATAATAAAATAACCCCCACCCTCATCCCGGCAACCACACACATTTATACCAGCCATTTAATGGGCTCCATCCCGCTCTGTGTTCCCCGGGCCCGCTGGCAGAACCATGTCTTCAGGGCCTTCCAAAAGAGTATTAGAGTGGGGACCAGTCTAATTTCCAGAGGGAATGTTCCAGAGGGAGGGAGCCACTATGGAGAAGGCTCTTCTTCTGAGTCCCGCCAGATGTATCTCCTTAGGGGACAGGACCCGCAACATTCCTTGCCTTCCCATTCTATCTATATTATCCATATTCCATTGCTGTCCCTGATCTATCCTTCTCCAAGGCTCCAACCACCGAGACCTATTAGGACTACAGAATTCAGAATGCCAGAGAATACTGTTCTATACAGAGTCTCCAGGATTGTATCCAACTGGGTTCATCTGATGAGAAAGCTGAGCATTTCTCCAGATTTGGCTTGTGCTTGCTTCTCTCTCTCTCTCTCTCTCTCTCTCTCTCTCTCTCTCTCTCCTCTCCTTCTCCCCCTCCCCCTCCCTCTTCCCCTCCCTCCCTCCCTCCTGTTCATTAATGGTTTTGCAAGGGATCATATTAACATTGGGATCCTCCTCCTTTGGGGTAAATATAATGTAACACTGATGGTATTATTTAAGGTACTGCTGTATGGACAGTTTGTAGAAATATGTCTCTTTTGAGAAAAGGATCATAGCATTATACAAAAGCCACAAAGTCCAAATGGTTAAAATGTTTTTTGCAATATAAAGAGATGGGTGACATATAAATTTAATAAATAAACAAACAAACATTTTTGAGAGATGCAAGAAATAATATTTAGTAATATTTGGGTTTGCTAAAGGTTCTTGTAGCTGTTAGTTTGGCACTTCTGTGTTTGATCTGTGCCAGCTGTAGGATATTTGCACCTCTAGACACAAGGCTTTTCCATCTTTTATTCGGAATGGGGTAGCACTGCTCCAGATAGACCTAGTGTGTAATTAGGATGTTATCATGGACACACTGCTTTGCTCAAAGAGCAGGTGACAGTCATGGGAGAGTCTTTGCACGTTTTCAAATGGTGCACCAGTTGCACACATTCCTAGTCTGGTGGCTTTGCTCACAGTCATCCATGCCCTTGTAGTCTCTCATTTGGATTATCACAACATTATCTGCATGAGGCTGCCCTTGAACAACTTTCAGAAGCTTCAACTGGTGCAAAATGCAGCTTCATGGATAGTAAATGGTGTCAGATATGCAACACATGTACATCACTACTATATGAGGTGCATTAGTTACCAGTGTGTTTCCAGGTGCAATTCAAGATGCTGGTTGTCATCTTTAAAGTCCATCATGTCTTGGGATTGAGTCTCAGTTGTTTCTTCCCAGTTGGTCCAGCATGTTGAGCATACTACAAGTCCTGTCAACCAAGGAATGTTGGTTGGCAAGGACCTGGGCATGTGCCTTCTATATCATAGCCCCTGCTCTCTGGAACATCCCTCCTCCAAAGATTAGAATGGCTCAGCTCTTGTTGGCATTTCATAAGGCCTTGAAGACCTGGATATGTGCCGAAGCTGGGGCCCCCAGTGTGTTAAGGCCCCATTTGCTATTATGGTAAGTTCTACAGAGTATATTTTTTCTCAGCTGCTATAATATTTAATTTTCCTTTTTGTCTTATCTTTTTAATTATTATTTGTATTATTGTTTGCCAACCATAGTCCCTTGTTTGACATGGGGGGGGGAGCATACAAATTAAATGAATAAATAAACTGGTAGCAGTTGTCACAATATTTTATGACAAGAAGGAACTTAGGGTATGTTATATTTGGGGAAGTTAAATTTGAATGTACAATATATTTTAAATAAAATGTTCATTCCAACATTTGATTTTAAATTTTACATTGGGCATTGATTGATTTAAAACATTTCTGGTTGCTTTCTTTTTCAAAAGTTGTTCAAAGCAATTTATGAAAATATGAGCAAAACTTTGATAAGATAAACATTACACTTCTATTTAAAGGTTTTTATTTTTGGCTTGAAAAAAAAGTCTTAAGTCACATATTATAAAGACAAAATATGAAAAAGTTCAATGACAAACAGTATAAAATGAATACCAGCTTGCTGCATAAGGTTCTAATTAAGTATTAATATTTTGTGCTACACTTAAACCTGAACAGCTAAATAGCATGAATAAGCCTGTGTAACTTGCAAAACTATAGATATGAAGTCTCCGATGACTCATATCAAGAACATTTTTTAAAAAAATTAGCAAACATCTATGAGTCTAACTATGTCTGATGAACCGAAAAAGGACACACTGCTTTGGGCAATATAGTGATAATGAAACTGTTAAGAAAATTAATCAAAACAAAGGCAAATATCACAAATCAAATATTGAAGTAGGAGCTAAGAAGACGCCTTAAACTCAGGTGTCCACCCTACAAATATACGTGCTTCTAGAACTGCACATGATATACCTATGCTCTGAGAGTTGCATTGGTTACCAGTTTGCTTCCAGATTCAATTCAAGGTGCTGGTAATGATCTTTAGAGCCCTACATGACATGGAGCTGGTTTTTTTCAATGATTGTTTCTCCCTTGTTACTTTATCAGGTCCAGCAAGAGGAGAGTATTGTCGATTTCATTGGAACAGAATCCAGGAGGAAAGCCTGCTCTGTTATGGTACCCACCTTTTGGAACATCATTCCCTGCAAGGTGAGATTGGCCCAATCTTTTAAGAAGGCCCTTAAAACTTGATTTTCTCATTGAGCCTAGAGATCTCATTGAAATATTAAGCTCATTGTGTTTCAGTTTAGAATATAATTGACTGTGTATACCACCCAAAATCACAAAATGGGATGGGACAGTATAAAAATTAAATGAATAAGTCTGGTGTAGGCAATTTCAACATTTTCTTCCTGAAAGCTCTTTCCATATACACTTCTTGGATCCTACTAAGCACTGGAAATTTCATTCATTCATTCATTCATTCATTCATTCATTCATTCATTCAGAAACAATCTTAGTAAATGTTTTATTATTATCAAATTTATTTGCCGCCCATCTCATGGTTCAAGGTACCTCTGAACATATCTGTTTTTATTCTCCTTTTCTCATAAAATCCAAAGTTAAATACAGCAAATCATAGAATCCACCATTCCATGTACACAACATTCATTTGTGGGATTCCCTTCAATAATAATAATAATAATAATAATAATAATAATAATAATAATAATAATAATAATAATAATAATAATAATAATAATAATAATAATAATAATAATAATAATAATAATAATAATAATAATAAAGTTGGAAGGGACCTTGGAGGTCATCTAATCCAACCCCCTGCTCAGGCAGGAAGCCCTATACCTTTTCAGACAGATGGCTGCCCGGTCTCTTCTTAAAAACTTCCAGTGTTGGAGCATTCACCACTTCTGGAGGCAGGTTGTTCCACTGATTAATTGTTCTAACTGTCAGGAAATTTCTCCTTAGTTCTAGGCTGCTTCTCCTTTTGATTAGTCAGCACAATCAGCACAATCAAATCTTTTGTTTTTCCTTCCATTCCAAATCTTATTTTCAAAAAAGATATAATGGCTAAGGTGTGAAACTAGGACCAAGGAAACTTGGGTTGAACTCTTTGAAAGCTCAAAAAGTGATTCTGGCCTAATCCCATCTCTTAGCTCAATTTATTTCATAGGATCACTGTTGTAGGAATGAAATTGGAGGAGAGTGGATAATGTAAGCAAGCTCTTAGAGAAAGAAGGTGATAGAAGTTAAATAAATAAATAAACAACGTGGATAATCTAAAATGCCCAGGATTGGTCTGTTGTTTGCATGCATCCTCAAAAGTTCTACGGCCATACTGCCTTTATAAAGAAAAAGGCAGCCATTTCCAGTCACAGTACTGTTTCCTAAGTAATAAAGATGGTTGCTAAATCTGATTTGTTTCTGCAAATAAAACAAAATAAGTGAAAGGCCTTTGAGAACCTCTAGTTGCAGCAAAACCTATAGCTGGAGCAATAGCAAGCTCTTTTATGGCACCCTAGGGGGAGAGAGGGAAGGATAGAAATAGAGCATACTAAAATCCAGAATCCAGTTCAAAAGGCTGCTATGCTTGAATTCTTCATCCAACTGCTTCAATAAACTATAAATTAATTAATGATCACCTTTGTGGGCAGAAGAACCAAGAACCAAGGAATAACCTCAGTTTTTCCTCTTCCTCCTCCTCCTCCTCCTCCTCCTCCTCTTCTTCTTTTAGAAGAGCAGAAAATTCCTAAAGAACTAGTGTCTCATTTCAAGCAAACACAAAATGTAGACTTCTTTTTTTTACAACTATATTTACAAATAAAACTAGATGGAACTGGTAAATGCCCTTATTTATTTCTAATGTTGATTGAATGACTGTTCTTAAGCATCTACAAATCCTAAATATTTAACAGATGAAGCATAAATATTATGTTATTTAGCAGAAATGATTTGCCTTCAGTCCTTTATAGCTCCGTGTCCTGTTCAAGACACCTCAGTCATGCAGCCTAGGTGCCAAAACAAAAACATGACTTCATGGTGTACAACTTTTTTTTATAAAAGAAGAAGAAGAAGAAGCTGCCACCATCTACAGCTGCAGGAAAACATTTTATCCTGGGGATTTGTTGATAGCCATGCCAAGGAATTTGTCAGAAGACACAGAAAATTTCATGGAGAATTGCTTAAATACAGTAGCATCTGCATCTGGGCTTGGATACAAATATTGGGGACTCTACACAGTGTTCAACTCAGGAAACCATCTTTATTTATTTTCCCTCCCTCTGCAGAGGAGCAGCTTCATACAGCCAATTTTTCAGTTGCAAGAGAAGTATAGCAGGAGAAAAAAATAGTCGATGATCCCTCTCCAGTGGAACCAGAAGTTGCTACGCATAAATGTATCCTGGATCATAAAAAGTTATTTATAAACAAGATAATAAAGGGTTATAAATAAATAAATAAAAATTTAAAAGGATGGGATGGGATGAGGTGGGGTGGGGTAGAACAGAACAGAACAGAATAGAATATAGAATATTGTTTCATGGAGAGGACAGGTGATCCACATGTAATGCACATATGAGTAAACTCAATGCATGTTTTTCCAAAGGGCCCTGAGATTCTGAAGAACAAGCTTTCTACTGTTCTCCTCTACATCAACTAGAGTCTCCATCCCCCATCCAATGGAAATGGGAATATTTGCTCAGATGGTCTGCAATTCCTTCAGACTTCCATTTCCCCACAAGATTACAGGCCAGTCTCAGGAATGGTTCCTTCAGAATGGGAGGAGAAAAAAAAAAACTTGTTTTTGTAAAGCAGCTTGAAAACAGCCAGTGTTTATACCAATGTTTTTTTTCAATGTGATCCATTTAAAGGCTTTTGCTGAACTTTGAAGGAAGTCATTTCCTTATTCACTTTCTAAACTGAAACTCTCTCACTTAGCAGCAAGGATCCCTGGGGTAGGCCCTGCCCCCACCTCCGCCTTTGAACCAAGCCTCACTCAGCAAACAGAAATCATGTTTACTGTGGAAACTTTGCACTGCAGCCATTGCACTCAGTGCCCTGCCAGATTGTGCCCCCCCCCAACTATCTTTTTACATCCACATAAGGAACAGATCCTGTATCTGAGATATACAGCATTCATTAAAGGCCAGAGGAGAGATACTTGAATCCCCTGTCTCATTCAGCTGATTTATTCACTTATTTTTAGAGAGGATGGAAAGATGGCATGTGAGCTAATGTAAGAGTGTAAGTCATATGGCAGGGCTTCAGAGATGCTGTAGTACTGAGCTATCCACTATACAGGGAACTCTGAGTTTTGAGGTTCTTGAGGCTAGCCACTTGCTCCTGATATTATCAGGACACCTTGTACTACAATGGGCAAACATTACCAACTCATGTCAACATTATTAAGGTATAGGAGAAACCAACCTTGGGAAGACATTCAGCCTGCATATACGGAGACTAAAGGGTTATCATACTGAGGATTCGTAAGCAATGCCCCTAACAACATGAGGTCCTCTTACGTAGGTTCCTGCCAGGGTCTCTTATCATACTCAGTCAAATTTGCTTACAATTTTCCGATAAATATTTGTGCTCACTGCCCACAGATATGCACAGGAGCCTTGTGTATAGGACTGTTGAGGATCAGGCTTCCGTACACAGTCTTTTCATCTTGAGTCTCATTTTGATGACTGCATATGCATATGGTGGATAGTTTGTGTGTTTGTAGAGTTTAGTCACTAAATGGCATAAATTGTGTCTGCTTGTGGGGAGTCAAGCATTCTCAGTTTCAATTCTTTTTTTATAGGTGAGGAATAAAAACCTTGACTAGGTTCCTACTTGTGCGGCTTTTATGCCTTCTGGGATGCAGCCAGACAAAACAGAATTATTTCATTCAGGGGAATATTTAATGCGAGAGCGTCAAATTTCTGTGATCCTTTGAGTGGCATGTTACAGAGCACCCTTAAAGACAAGGACAAAGAAATCAATGGGACTATAGAAAAAACTAAAATTTATTACATGATTTTAGTGCAATCAAATCAGTTAAGTATAGTTAATATAAATAGTCCTCATATATTTGACAATTTCCTCATTCGGTTAGAATAAAAATGAAAATTTCATGGAATGGTTCAAGAACCACATTTAAGATTCTGCAACTACAGAACTCCAGATCACATCACTTTGATTTAATGTAAGGAGGAGTCAGACAGAATATCCTTCAGTTCTGCATTCTGTCTCCAATGCTCTTCAGGATTCCTATACGAGATATATAAAGTTGAGAAGCAACCAATGATTTATGGGTTCAATGGAAAATTTATGGAGTAATAAATAGGATTTTTTTTTAAAAAAGGATATTGCCTGAATGGTTTATAATCCACATGTTGCTGTAACCATAGCAACTTAAGTGGAACAAGAAGCTGACATTGATAATATTCAGAAAACTGACATCTGTCTCACTAATGATTGTACAATTACTATTCATAATTCAAATTATCCTTAATGTTGTCTAGCTTTGGATGGACGAGGACAGTTGCCAAAATGATAAAAAAAAGAATCAAAAGGGAATAGCTGTGTTTTTACAATTTTTCTTTATAGGCATTGGCTTCAATACTGACCTGATTAAAATTTGGCTGGAGGTCAATATTGTACTTTTTTTTTTATTCAATCAATTGTCATGAGAGTTGTGCAAAATTGTAAAAAAGATAACAATGATAAAATACGCACAATTACAACAGGTTAGCTTAAAAACAAAAATAGAAAGCACTATCCATAAGTTTCAAAAGAAAAAGAAACAAAATTGATTCCATTTAATGAATCAAATATTTTGAAATTGCTATGGATTGTACAAGAAGAAGAGTTTTGCATTTCCCCAGGAAAAAAAATATGTTTATAAACATGGGCAGACAACCTAGATATGCCTTCTAAAGGCAAAAGAACCCCGTTGGTTCAAAAACAAGAACAGGGCAGTTATGTGACCTGTGCTGTTAACATTGCTATAATTATTGGGCACAAAGAAGTAACTATAAATACATTCTCAAAATATACTTTTCCCCCCCAATGTTTAATCTTGGATATGGCCAGGAATGGAAGACCTTTAAACCAAAACAAAAAACAAAAAAACCCCACATAAACATATTCTAAAAAAAAGAAAGAAAGCAATTCTCTGTACTTGCTCTTAGAATTGATAATTATATTATGGTATAAGAAATGGAAATGGAAAAAGAAAAAGGGGAAATATGCAGGTTGCTTCTTAAAGGTCTGAAGTCTTTGCTGGACCAAGGAACCTTCAGTAAATACAGGTCGTCCTCAAATTACTACAGTTTGTTTAGTGACCGTTTGTCAATGCTGCTAACATCGGATGTTCTTGCTTTGACAACATATGGAGATGCAGCCATTTTCCTTCTTATGTTTTATTCTTAGAATTAGAGTTAGAATTAGATGATACTGGGGGGGAGGAGGAGGAATGTGCATGGGAGTTTAGTTAGACATAACAATATTGTAACTAGGGTGAGAACCAAGGTTTTTTGAAATAAGAGATGATAAGAAATGGCGGGTTGAAGAACTGGAGGGAAAGCCGGCATTTCAAACTAATTGGGGAATGTGATTTATGACTGTTAATTAGAGGAGGGAATTGTGCTTTGACACTATGTGCTCAGGGGAGGGGAATTCAGATTTTGGCTTTGCCTATGTACGTGCAGATACTATGCTACTCGAATAAAGATTCTTTAAGGTAAACAATGCCTCGAACTTCTTTGAAGAGTTTCATCTGTCAGAACCATGACACCATTCAAAGTTATAACGGCACTGAAAAAAGAGACTTACGACCATTTTTCACACTTACAATCATTGCAACATCCCCATGGTCACATGATCAAAATTCATACGCTTGGCAACTGGTTCATATTTATGACACTTGCAGTGTCCTGGGGTCAGGTGATCACCTTTATAACAGGCAAAGTCAATGGGGGAAGCCAGATTCAGTTAACAGTTTGGTCACTCACTTAACAACTGCAGTGCTTCACTTAACAGCGGTGGCAAGAAAGGTCATAAAATGGGACAAAATTCACCTAACAAATGTCTCACTTAACAACCTAAATTGTGGGCTCAGTTGTGATCTAAGTCAAGGACTCGCTGTAAAAGGAGCATGTGGGATATACTTGAAATTCATACTTTATGTAAGATAAATGAAAAGTGGAAACTTCCCTGAAGCTGAACAGCAAGAGTTCAAATGAGATTGCTCTGAATAAGGAGCATCAGGAGTTCCTTGCTGAAGGAGAATAATAAAGGTGATTATGTGTTACATTAAAAACACCTTTTTGTTTGGCCTAAGCTACTTATGTTGGGTGATCCTGATGCAATATATATTGCTTTCTAAAGAGGGAATATTTTTACAGTTGCACCAGTCATAAATTGTGTCATGTCCATAATTTAGTAATGCTTAGAGGAATATTATCATTTAGATAGATAGATAGATAGATAGATAGATAGATAGATAGATAGATAGATAGATAGATAGATAGATAGATAGATAGATAGATAGATAGATAGATAGATAGATAGATAGATAGATAGATAGATAGATAGATAGATAGATAGATAGATAGATAGATAGATAGATAGATAGATAGATAGATAGATAGATAGATAGATAGATAGATAGATAGATAGATGATGGATGGATGGATGGATGGATAGATGGATAGAGATAGAGATAGAGATAGAGATAGAGATAGAGATAGAGATAGAGATAGAGAGATAGAGAGATAGAGATAGAGATAGAGATAGAGATAGAGATAGAGATAGAGATAGAGATAGAGATAGAGATAGAGATAGAGATAGAGATAGAGATATATTCTCAAATAATTCTGGCTGCAGAATCCCACCTCATCCCCAATTATCACTCGTTATTAAAAAAAAAACATTTATTTTATACATGTCTACTGAGAATTAAATCCAAGGTAATTAATAAGGTTCATTTCCAATAACTGAACATAGAATTGTTCATGAAATACCCAAATTCAATCCTAGAAGTTGATTTTTATATTCTCTAATCATTTTAGACCAGGCCAGGCTGTGCTTCTCCAACAATATGTTCTTAAAAAAAAAAAAAAGGTAAGAATTTCTATCTGTTCCTTTTTTCATCTACCAATCCTTGTCAAATGAACAATGGTCCAATGCAGATGTGTGTGATTTATACATATCTTATACATTCATTGTTTTGTTATCAGTTTCTTTCTTAATAATCACAAAAAAACAACCCGATTAAACCCCAACGTGCTCTTCCATTTGCCGAACAATTCTTTTACTCCTGAAAGGAGTCATTCGCACACACATACCCTAAGAATTTGTTCAAATAAAGTGAAATTAAATCCAAAGATGATGATGATGATGATATTATTATTATTATTATTATTATTATTATTATTATTATTATTATTATTATTATTATTATTATTATTATTATTATTATTATTATTATTATTATTATTATTATTATTATTATTATTATTATTAAAGATCTCATGCTTATGGCTGTGGACCTTCTATTCCCATATTCAGCTTACTGGCTTTTATTTTCATTGTCCCATCATTGTGAGATAACATTTTCAGTGTTTTTTTTCAACCATGGATCCGTTTATTAAGCAATCATAATTAATTGTGTTTACACAAAAATACTATTACTATAGGGAGAGCTATGTTACCCAGCAAGAATGAAGAGGTACAGAACCAGTAAGATGTTAGAGACAAAGCTGTATGTGCCAATGAATTAATAGAAATAGCAGCAGAAAAAAAATGGAAGAAGCAGTTAAGAGTTAAGAGTTAAGAATTAAACTAGAGTGGTTATTTATTCGTTGCCAAAGAGAGAAAGAAAAAAAGGAAGGCATTAGATAAAAGGGGAAAGATATGTGCATGAATGTTGAAGGCAGGAATGCACAGTATGCTAGCTAGGTAGATACAAATATAGAAATTGTTACTAGGATTTAGATATAATATAATATAGCATCTGCTTGTTATCTAAGAAATAAATATTGATGGATAGCTTCAAGAATAGAATAGAATAGAATAGAATAGAATAGAATAGAATAGAATAGAATAGAATGGAATGGAATGGAATGGAATGGAATGGAATGGAATGGAATGGAACGGAACGGAACGGAACGGAACGGAATAGAATAGAATATCAGAGTTGGAAGGACTTTCGAGATCTTCTAGTCCAACCCCCTGCTCAAGCAGGAAACCCTTTACCATTTCAGACAAATGGTTGTCCAATCTGTTTTTAAAAACTTCCAGTGTTGGAGCATTCACAACTTCTGGAGGCAAGTTGTTCCACTGATTAATTGTTCTAACTACAGTATCAGGAAATTTCTTCTTAGTTCTAGGTTGCTTCTCTCCTTTATTAGTTTCCATCCGTTGTTTCTTGTCCTGCCCTCAGGTGCTTTGGAGAATAGCTTGACTCCCTCTTCTTTGTGGCAACCCCTGAGATATTGGAACACTGCTATCATGTCACCTCTAGTCCTTCTTTTCATTAAACTAGACATACCCAATTCCAGCAACCGTTCTTTATATGTTTTAGCCTCCAGTCCCCTAATCATCTTTGTTGCTCTTCCCTGCACTCTTTCTAGAGTCTCAACATCTTTTTTACATCATGGTGACCAAAACTGGATGCAGTATTCCAAGTGTGGCCTTACCAAGGCGTTATAAAGTGGTATTAACACTTCACTTGATCTTGATTCTATCCCAGCACACTGCTGGCTCATCTCTCTTGTGATTTTGTACTTTTCAGCTAGAAATGTGTGGGAAATCTCTTCAAACAGTTTCAAATAGAAGAATGTTTTCTGTAAAAGTAAGATTAATCTAAAAAGCCACTCAAACAATGTGATTTTACTGTACATCCCCCATATTTAAAGTCAGGGAGTAAAATTCAGATGACTGTTCTACTTATCCACTAGTCACACTTTGCTTATGGACTCCAAATCTGGGCTTCTACCAAGAACTAAAATGGATAGGCAAATAAATGTAGATAAAATTGGTCCTAAAGCACTTTATAGACCAGCATTTTAAACTAGATTCAGAGACAAACCAATGTGAAATGTAGAATATCAGATACATATGACTCTCAAAAAGGACCCCTGTTAACTGACTACATTTTAGACCAGCTGGCACAGACTGAATTGAAGCTTCTGAAAACTTTTTAAAGCAGTAATCCCATCCTGATGTTCTCAAGCCAAAAGTGACAGTGACAAGGTCTGGTTGTGCATTCAGGATCCTGTATAAGCATGTTTTAAGCCAGTTTGACTTTCAAATGATAACATAGATGCTCAACATTAGGGGAAATAAGAGGCTACATTCTTGATCATTCTGGCATCATACTAATTCGCAATTATGAGAAATTAAATAAACAAGTTGATACACAATAACTTACTGCCAGTTATGTGTATGATCTGGATACCTTACAAAGTGCAATACTATTGAGAGCTACTTCTTCCCATCCTTCATCTGACTTTTCCTCGACCCTTAGCCTCAGTCTTCTATAGAGATCTGTAGGTTTATGGTTAGATTTTTTTTTTTTTTAGCCTAATAATCCGAATAGCTTTTTGTGGCAAAAAACAACAACAGTTGAATGGTACACAGGCTTTATTTGTTGCCTACTCTTGAGCTATTAAAGCATGCTATATTTAAGGAAATTCAGCCAAATAATCCCACCAGCCAAGAAAACAAGGAAATATGTATATCCCTTATTGCATTTTTAAAATATTTATGTTATTGTAAATTGTCCGGGTGGCATCTGGGCTTGAGTTCCAAGGCAAAAAAACCTCAGGTTGGTACATATATGTCCAGGTGGGAAGACTAAAGGCTATTATGCTGAATTCTTAAGGTGAGGCTGTATCATAGAGACAACGTGTTTAAAAATATAGTGAGGGATTGCTTTGTGCCATATAACACCCAAATGATGAGCCATTATTTTTCATTAGGAGAATATAGATTATGGCTTGCCATTAAAAGAAAAATAAAGCCAAAGCTTTTCATATTTATATGAATAAATATTTTTATTCTTTTTGTACCGGGATAATCAATACTATGTTAAGAATTAAGAAGAAATCAATATTATATCAAAGCCTATCAATTGAAGATTCTTCCTTATCAGATGCTTTGAGAAATCCACAAACAGGGCACCCATATGGTTAATAGATAACATAATCAAGAGTCAACATTCTAGTCTGGTGTCTTAATCACTACTAGACCAAACTCGCCTATTTCTCATTCTTAGTCTTTTCAGCTCTAAAGCCTGGGGCCTAAAAATATGTTTCATTATTTTAAAAAAGGAAGCTGGTATTTGAACATTGTTCCACAGAGTTGGGTGCAGATAAATGTTTTCCCTGCTCTCTTAGGATACAAGAGATCCTCCAATAAAGTTGAGTACACAATAAACCTATGGCATTTGCTTCCTTAGTGAAGCTCATGATGATGGCAGCTAATTCTAATGGCCCTAAAAAAGGATGAGATTAAATAAAAATGGATGATATTGACAGCAGCTAGTTAAGATGGTTATATTTTACTTTCAAGAACAAACTAAAATCCCAACTAGGGCTGGGTAAATCCTTTGAAAGAGCTCTTCCACAAAGCTCAGGAATATATACAAAGGACCTGTCTTCCAATGAACAGAAGTCCCAGGCAGAAACAGCTCCCCAAACTGCCACATACTATGCGAGCCTGGAAAAAGAAGCAGCTGTTTTATTGACTTGGAAAGAGATGTTTCATAATATTCTGCTACATAGGATGCAAAGGAGAGTTTTCAAAGGAGTCACACAACTCTACTAACTACAGGCCCCTTCGCGGATCATTATTTTATATTTGTTAAAGGACTTCTATGTCACTTGTGTTTACTTGCAGATAGGTCACACATGATGGGCAGGGTTAGGCTAAATATGATTTCAAGGTAATGGCAACTCACTATAACATTTTGCCAAGAAAAGCAAATGATACATGGTGTTAGAGTATGAGCCATCCATGCATGTAATAAAGCAAATGCTGTCAAGGTTCCGACTGATGGACCCAACCGAGCAAACACCTTCAAGACATTGCGATCTCTTAATGTAAAACTTTATTGAGTACACATATCATTTTGGCACACATGAAAGCAAAACCAGCTCTGGCAAACCCCAGCTCAAACCCTTATAGTAAAAGTATAGAATTCCCCCTCCCATCTATGAACAGGTCACATTGCCCAATTAGTGCAATTATATTGTTTTGAGAAAATGTCTCTGAGTCAGGTCAGACACCTGGTGAATCATCCTTGATTCTTACGGTCTGCATTCTTTATCTTTGTAGCCGGCATTCCATTTCCCCATCCTCCCTCCAAGTTCATTGGCAAGCTAAGAAGCAATAATTGTTGCACCAGCAAAGCGAGCTTCAAGCTTGACAAATACTAAGTATGAGAAGCACTGGTACTAATGATGTCACTGGATTAAAATTGAAAGGACATCCAATGGCTGATGTATGATGCAAAAAGGTATTTGAAGCCATAGAATTCTTTATTGCCCAAGTGAGATTGGACACACAAGGAATTTGTCTCCGGTGCATAAGCTCTCAGCATACATGCAAGCAATAAGTGATAAATCATGATCACAATTGTAAAATACAATAATCATAAATCAGTGATCTTCATAGGATACTAAATAATCAATCAACATAAATCATAATAGGATATTAAATAAAAGCAATCAACATAAATCATGAGATACAAACAACAAAGTTATAGTCATAAAAAGCTAAGGAAATAGGTAATAGGAAAGATGAGAAGGATAATAGTAATACAGCCCTACTAGGTGATTTGATATCCCAGGTCATAAGACAGTGTTGAGGGAAGTGGTTGTTTAGCAGAGTGATAGCATGAGGGGAAAAACTGTCTTTGTGTCTGGTTGCTTTGGTGTGGAATGCCCTATAGTATCGTCTTGAGGGAAGAAGTTGAAACAGTTTATGTCCAGGAGGTGAGGGGGTCTGTAGATACTAAAATAGGATGGGTCATTTTCCATATTAAGAGCATCAGGACTGAAGCAGTTGCCACTATTAACAAAAATGATGTCAAAGTCAGGATTTGGATATAACCCCTAAAATGATAACTATCTCTATTTGCATCCAAGGCGAATCAATCAATATTATATTAATCTAGTTCCATTTCCCAAACAGAACTGAATAGGTAGGGAAGCTGAGATGTTCTTTGGTATCTTGTAATACCTTGTTGACATGACACTAAAAATAGGCATATTTATTATAGGAGATTGAATGTTAAAGTGGAAGCGTAATAGCAACTTGAAAAGTAGAAAAGTTTGTTCCTGGTATATAAAATAAAGCAGAAGTTAGATTAATAGGTCTGCCAAGAAAACAACAGAATAAGTTGCCTGCATTGAATTTTGTTCCAAAGAAATAGCTAGCACAAGTATTAAAAGATGCCAATACTGTAATATCATATTATAAGCATTAGCTCAAAGCAAGAAACAAACTAATGTACAGCAGAGCTGCAATTAAAATGAATACTTGGAATCTGAAATCAACAATGGAAAAAAAAAACGAGTGTACCATCAAAAGAAGTTCAGGCTCAGCATGCTAAGCATGCTAAGGTTAAATTCAAACAAGCTAGAACAAATGAAAGAAATGAAGTTGAAGAACAAGAAGACCAAAGAATACCTGACTGAGAAATATCACCTAGAAATAAGAAAGATCAAATTAATAAAGCAACAAATAAAAGCTGTAGACAAAAAGATGAGCGGATACAAAGTTCCAATTGCACACTATAGGCAGAATCTCCAATCCCAATTGAATCAGAAATGTTTCTACCAATCCATCAATGGAGAGACTGCAGTGAACCAGTCAACACCTGACAATAAGAAACAGTGCAGTTCTGGATGTAGCTGTGGGGTAACCCAAAGAAATACCAAAAGAATGTAGCTTGAACAAAGGAGGTGGATAAGAATAAACAAAAAGGCTGAGATGGAAGAACTTGCAAAGCAGCAGAAATGGTAGTGAAAGGGGCAAATAAAATCAAGAATTAGAACCAGATGAAGATAAATTACATGGTTTTTAGTTGAAACATCTAACTAGTTTACACCCACTCATTGCCAAGCAGTTTAACATTATACTGCAACTAATTGAAATTGAAGATCAGCTAACATCTGGCAAAACCTACTTGATACTAAAAGATCCAATAAAAGGGGCAGCACCAAGCAATTACCTGCTTACCAACAACTTTCAGATTGCTAATTGATATTGTAGCTGATGCAGTCTAGCAACATCTGCTTGAAAACAAGCTGTTTCCACCTGAACAGACAGGAAACTGCCTAAATATCTCAGGAACAAAAGATCTGCTCTTAACTGACAAGATGATTTTTGGAAAATTACAAGAGAAGGAATTTGAATGTTGTACTGAGAAAGAAGATATAAAGGAAGGATACCACAACTGTATGGAAAAAGAAAAAATATTCCCAAATCAGTGATTCATTCAATGATTTGATTATTGAACTACAGCCAAACATTTTGGAAAGTAAAGTGGGTCCTAGAAAAAAATTGCCAACAAAGCCGTAAGTGTTGATAAAATACCATCCTAGCACTTTCAAGTCTTACAAGATGATGGTGTTATTGTGCTATTTGTTATTTGTTATTTGTAAACTGGTATAGAAAACACAGCTGTCACCAAGGGATTTTTATATTCGAAGATTTAAAAGAGTCGTGCAAAAGAATGTTCTATGTTCGTCTCATATACAGTAAAATAATGCCCAAGATTTTGCAATCCAAGCTTCAACAATAGATACAACAAGAACTGCCAGACATGCAAACTGCATTCCAAAGAGGAGAAAGCAACCAGGATCACATTAGTTACATCCAAAAGGCAAGGGAATCCCAGAAAAATATCTGGTTCCACTTTATTGATTATAGTACAGCTTTTGATTGCAGACAGACCTTAAAAACATGGCTGTACCAGGCTACCTCACCTGCCTGTTGAAGAATTTATGCAATGATCAAGAAATATTTGTTAGAACATAATGCAAAGCAACTAAATGTTCAATATACTATCACTTTACAAGTAGTCCTTGACTTAGAACCATTTGTTTAGTGACCGTTCAAAGTTACAACTGCGCTGAAAAAAGTGGCTTATGAATGTTTTTCACAATTATGACTGTTGTAGCATCCCCCTGGTCATTTGATCAAAATCTGGCTGCTTGGCAATTTGTTCATATTTTAGATGGTTGCAGTGTACTCCTGGGGTCATGTGATCACCTTTTGCAAGTTTCTGACAAGCAAAGTCAACAGGGAAACCAGATTCATTTAACAACTATGCTACTAACTTAACCACTGTAGTGATTCACTTAATAACTGTTACAAGAAAGTTGCAACAGGCAAAACTGGAGCAAAACTCACTTAACAAATGTCTCACTCAGCAACAGAAATTCTGGATTTAATAGTGGTTGTAAGTCAAGGATTTCACTTATGTGTAGTACATATTGTGAGAAAAACCAGAATAGAAGAAATTGGAGTTAAAATTCCTGAAATATCATTCACCCCAGAAGCTTCCACATACCATGTGATCAGATGATATCGCTCTGATAGCTAGAAATGAGGACATCAGAACTGTAACATCTGAACCCTGAGTTCAACTTGACCTCAAACCTTTCAACAAAACAGGAAGCATATTTTTGTATTATTTTATGTCTCTGGTGTTAAACTGTAACAATATCTGAGTTAGAATCTATCACCATATTTTGTGGTAATAAGTTCCCTCAATAACTCTCAATCTTTTGTCAAGTTTTAGTAGCTATACCTAAACTCTAGAATTATAGGTTATCATGTGGATTCAAACATTATGAATTTCAAACTCATTCCTATAGCAAGCATTTGAGAGCATCGTTGATCTTTCAAAAGACTCTTATTGAACCCAATTCTAGACTTTCTTATATTCTTCCCCACACCCATTTTAAGCCTTATATTTTTAGCATTCTGGTTGTACTTTTCATCTTATTTACAAGAGAAATATTTTGGCTAGTTTTATAGCCAGTTGCATTCTGTCATTAGATTACTTATCTCTCTGAAGAAAGTGGATTTTAATTACAAATAATTCACATTATAACAAATCTGTGTTGGTTGATTGCAATCTCTAAACTTTACAGCCAGATTCATTGATCTGCTATGCAAGACAAAAGTTAAAAACAGTTCAAAGGCCATCCTACCGGTACAGTGCAGTTTGGTGTTGCAGTTATCAAAAAGCGTAGATGTCATATTGGTTTAGTAATTTAGGATGGTGAAAGTGAGCTGGTTCAGCTGCAACATAAATCACTGCAACCAGAAAAGATTCATGGTCAAAACAATTGGGTCAGAGAAGCTGATGTAAAAGCTCAGGGACATTGCCTTCTATACAATTAGCTAGATCACAGGTGTCAAACTCAATTGCATCACGTGACATATTGTGACTTTTTTGTTGCCTTTACAGAGCTGGGGTGGGCATGCCACCAGTTTGACACCCCTGAGCTAGATCATGTATTTCTATTAACATCTGCCTGACACCTTAGATGAAAAATCTATTTTATTCTGAAAAACACAGAGTTGTGAAGGCTTCCAGAAATGAGAGTCCCAGTTGTGTTGCCAGAGTTAGTTCCTGACTCCTTCAGTTATTTTATGTTAAATAAACAAAAGGGGTTTCCCACATAAGGGGGTGAAGACAATAATCTTGATATCCTTATACCAATCCCAGCAACTGCTACTTTTATGTAAAGCATATTCCATCATCTTTCTGTATTATCCCCAATAAAAATCAAGATTAAAATGCTCAGCATAAGCATGGCTTACACATTATGTGAAACAAAACAGTGCTCCTGAGTGGGTGAGTGATGCACTGATTCAATAAACCTGCTGAAAAACAAAATACTTCAGACTCATTGAATGGACAGTGTGAATTTTAACACAGCTTGTTTCATCAGAGAGGCCTGAATCAAATGAATATGTGAACCAGTACTGCCTGAATAAAGACTGCTTTTCAATTTTCAAAAGTGGGAAACCTATCATATCCAGACACGATTGCCTACATTAATGGATGACTGCTTAGCCGCTAGATGTAGGGAATGAATTACTCTTCTCTTTTCAAAATGTGTTTTTGAGGATTTCCAATTATTTATTGCAAAGACAGGAATCTGGAAATGATTGGTAAAATGAAGAATGACCAAACATTCAGATGACCAAATATTGCCTTCCCAAATCCTGCTCTTCAACTACCTTTATTTCCTTTTTCCTGCTCTTCCTGCTTTTATTTTATACTCAGCATCCAACCTCAAATAGGAAATATTCTCAATTCAGCACTGTAATTACTGCTTGGTAAAGAATACAGTTGAGTATACTTTATAGACCCTGAACATACCTTATATTCTCAAATTTAACATACACTAATCAGAAAAAGTTAATGGTAATATGTAGTTCTGTAGGTTTCTATGCATCCTACAGACAACTGATTGAGGAGAAGAGAAGAGAGAATGGTCCTTTACAAAATCCCAACAATAAAAAACAGGTCCTGGGTGCAAGGGGGGTTCCAATTGAAAGGAAGAGAGTAGAAAAAGACAAAGGTCAGTCTGGGCAAATGAATTGTGCCTTCTTAGGCATGGTTGCGTTGAGAACATAGATAAGCCAGTGATGGCCTGTTGAGAGGTCTCTGTCAGTTATTTAATTGGGTTTATCCTTGGTGACTTTTTTGCTAATATTGTTTCTATTGTTCTGATAAATGCCTAGAGTTACATTTACAAGATGGGCAGACATATTAATTAATATAATATATGTACATATATTACAGGAAAAGATGGGCTTTCAAGAAGGACTTGATAGGAGAGTGGCATCACATTCCCACTGCAGAAGTGAGTAGGGTGTAGGATTGGCTAAGCATTTCATTTGATTTGTTTTATTATAATATATCAAAATGCATGAAAGTCTTTATAATTACAATGGCAATAATTTAACAAGCTTCGTAGTTTTCCACAGCTTTTGAATGCTTCCTTGTTAAAAGATTAGGTTGAATTCAACTGAATTGATGGTACTACTTAGGATTACCAGCATTTGTTTGTTTCTCTCTCCCTTTCTCTTTCTCTCCCTCCCTCTCACTCTCTCTCTTTCTAACTCACTCACTCACTCACTCAGCAGTTATGTTATAACCTGTTGGAATGATTGTAGCTATTAAACTCAGCCATTGCTATTATGTGAAAATTTCCTACCAGAATGCACATTTTTTTTCTGCAGAATGGGACCACATGTAAATTCAACAGGAGAATGTAAAGATGGCTCATTTGACCATTTCAAGTCTCATGCACAGAAATTATTTTCAAACCTTGAAGTGACCAGGGAAAGGTCATCAACAGTCTTAAAATCTGTCAGCTTAAGGATGTATGTATGATCGTAAAAAAATAATTTGTTATACTTAGCAGAACAATTTCAAGAGGCTTTTGATGGTGATTGTTGCTGATGGAGGGAGGGAGGTAATGTTATTTTCCTAGAGTTAGGTGATTAACAGATCACAAGTAGTTTTTATGGCTTTTTTATTTTTATAAAATTGGATTTACTAACAGCAGGGCTGCCTATTATAGAAAACCTTTTCCGTTGACCTGGTGTGCTTCCCAAGTAATTTACCATGCCAATTTTTTTTGAGAGGGAAAGACCAATGGTAGCCAGGCTGTATTTATGATGAGTTGTGTTCCCTCACATATGCCTCTGGGGAATGAAGAATAGCAAAAACAACTCTAAACCCAGAAGTATTTGCGGCAGAATTCTTTTACATCCTCATTTCTTTGCATGCAACTCATGTTTGGCCTATTCTTAACTCCCATGCCTTCTTTTCCTGTA
Source organism: Azemiops feae (assembly GCA_023970755.1). Lineage (NCBI taxonomy): Eukaryota > Metazoa > Chordata > Lepidosauria > Squamata > Viperidae > Azemiops > Azemiops feae. The sequence continues at coordinate 421,316 of JALGBA010004089.1, read as the reverse complement.
TCCCTTTTCTCTCCCCACTCTCTCCCCAGTCCAAAAGCCTTTAAACTCATCTTGTAAATCAGTCCATGCTATGCCAAGTCAGGACCGAGGTGAAACTGCAGTCAATTTGCATGATTTATATTGAGCCTAGCATTTGGGTAGAGGGGTTATTTTGGTCCACAGCACATACAGATCCATTTGTGTATTTTCCCCACTTGTAAGTGACAGAGAACCAAGTATAGGAATTGGCACTAATCCCAGTTGCTGGGTCTTTTTCTGTTTCCAGTGCACAACACATGCTCTCTGCAGGCTGAATTGGTAGACCTGTGTTTGCCACTCCTTGGCACAATAATATTTGCAGAGCATTTGCCCTCCCTTGCTGCCATTGAGGACCCAACCATCTCTCTGTTTTCCACTCCATGAGCCCTGGGACACGCTGTCCATGGAAAAATAGCCCTCATTAAAGAGAGCAGGATACAAAACAAGGTGACTACCTGACTGCCTTTTATAGGACACTGGAAAAAGACCAACTTGAAACCAGCCAACACATACACAATGTGTTTATGTCTCTCTTACATTTTGCTACAGGATGGCTTATTAAATACCTGGCATCGATCTGACATATTTGTCTGATATTGTAGTTAATATTCAAGCCTTAGCCAAGTGTTCGCCGCCTCATTACATAAAATGATTTTCAAAAGTAGTAACAGCAATCTGCTTATTGAAATTGATGAAGTTCTTAGAATAATGACCTGGGGAGACAGAATTGCTACTATGCCTGTGCCCTCCCCCAAAAAGAGCAACAGATTATGTTAGCTTCTGCCCATTTCTCACACAATAGGGAATGCCCTTATTTAAAATTGTGCCTGACCTGGGTCACAGCTTACCACTGAATACTTTTAGAGCACCTACTCTGAAAGATGGCTACTTACTTAGGTGGCTACCAGAGAAGCTAGTGAAGAATCTGGAAATTTTACTGGGCTGCAAAAATCCAAATGGTCACTTGGTGGCAGCAAATAGTTTAGATGTTTGCTACACAGAGTGGTCTTCATGAAGTGGCATTGCCATCAGTACTTGGCCAGTGAAAAACAAGGTGACACCAGGACAATCTGAGAAAACACCTTAGAGTCTTCTTAAACCTGGGAGAAGGACAGTAATGGCAACCTGTCCTATACTGCAGTTGGATGGGAAACTTGGAACACTCTGACATGTCATCTACTTCATCTTGTGAAGTATATCTCAGCAGTCATTTTAGACACATCCAATATATATAACACCTAATGTACTTGCTTAAACTGCAGTTTAACTTATTTTAGCTGTGTGATTGATTGATTCAACATCATTTATTTACCACCCCAATTTAAATGATTCCAAACAGAATTCAAGATCATAATATAACAATGCAAAAACTCCAAACACATAACCAGAAACTAGATAAATGTTAATTTAATTAGGCTGCAGTCCTAAACATATGTAAGAAGTAATGCTAACTGAGAATAAGGCACATTCCTGAATAAATTTGCATAAGGTTGAGCTTGGGATCAATAACTAATTACAGCTGCTGGAACATTTTGTTTCTAGAGGTGGAGTGAATTTGAGATCATGAGAACCGAGAACTCATTACATAAGAGCTATTCTGAAATGTTTTCTGGCTTTGAGGGTATCGTAACAACAGTAAAAGAAAAGGTAACTTTCACAGAGATGACAAAACTGTGTGTTATGCTAATCAATGCATTTCAGTTAATATTTCACCTGAAGAAATAATGTTGGAGTAGAAATAACAAAGTATGTGCTTTTTTCAAACACGTTCCTCTTTCCTTTTTGTGCTTCAACCTTATATATGTTTACTCCGAAATTTTACTAAAGTAAAGCTACTCCTGAAGCTATTGGATGTCGAATTGCTCTTAGCCAATTTATCTGAGACTCCCTAGATCAGGGGTGTCGGTTGCATCATGCATAGGCTGCGCTCATCCCAGCTCCAGCCATGCAAAAAAAGTCACGATATGTCACGACACGTCACGTGACGTGGCGAGTTTGACACCCGTGCCCTAGATCATTAAGAATCTGAGAAGTAAAGGTTTGGTTTTTTTTGCAATCCATTGTGCCCCACAAAATGAGCTAGAAAAATTCAGTTGCAGAACACCAAGTATCAGCAGTATTGTTTACAGCTATTTTATTGGTTACCTTAATGTTTCAACTCCTAGAATGGGCTTAATGTGACACAATAATAGCCACTGCCACCTAAAGTTGGAAAAAATAAGAATACAGTAATCTAGAAAATGCAATCCTCTAGAACTTTCAGTTGAAAAAGCCAGCAAGAGTCTTGTCTCAGAAATCAAATGTACTTAACATCTAGATAATGCCATCCTATTTACATTCACTGTAAAAAAAAAAAAAAGGCTTGTTGAATCTAACCATTTAGCAAGCATAGGCAGTATTAGTTTCAGTCAGGGGTCTTCAAACTTGGCCCTTTTATGACTTGTGGACTTCAACTCCCAGAATTCCTCAGCCAGCATGCTGGTTTCAGTCATTGGTATCATACCATGAAGCATTGGCTCACTTGACGTAAAACAAGTGTACTTCTGACAATGTTGAAGTGTACCGTCTTAAAAAACATCAAGGGTTCAGCTTACATAACTCAGCAAAGGGTCACAGTAATCATTAACTTTGCCCTCTTCCAGTTCACTTTGTTCTCAAGTCACCTGTTTGCTTGGATTAAACATATAGCAGGATGTTAGAGAAGGAAAAACATTTCGCAGCTGTAGCATTCTTTGATAGTGCATGGAATTCAAGAGAGAAGGAAACCAAGAGGACAGCTATTCCAGAAAAAGGGCAATAAAGTAATAAATTCACTACTATAGTGTCATGGTTGCAAGACATCTAAAAGTGGTACAGCTTAATGAACTAAAAATATAACAGGAAAATGTATCCAAAAAGGAAATGTTCTCGGTATCTCATTGACACTTATTTACTAAGATATTTCAAGGCAAGCCATGGATCTTTATTTCCAATGAAAGTTCCTGTCACTTATGGCTGATTTGTATCATCAGCAGAAAGATATCATCTCTAGACTACGATGAAAGGTATCTTTGTTGAATCCCCTTTCAAGAGAAAGGAGGTGGCACACAGCACATGCAAAATTACAATGGCAGATATAATACTAATGGGATATTGCTGGGTTTTCCCCCTATGATTTCAGCAATTTTTTTTTCACAAAGGAAGAATTAAAATGTGTGAATCCCCTCTCTATGCTTATCAGCCACACATAATACAGGCCAGGAATAGATACAGAATTTGGTTCTCCTGATTATTTCAAGCAGCCCCTAGTCATACCATGTTGCATCTTTTTTGTTAAGTTACAATGTTTATTCATACATTAAAAGTACTAGGGAGTGATTTCATGGCTTTCACAGTAAAATCAATGAACCTCCAAATGACTTCAAATGCTCATTCATATTATCAGAAATTCTCCCCAATAGTTCAGGCTAGACTGAAATCAATTAATCAAAAACATAAGAATCCAGGAACTTCTGATAAGTACTTTATTGCAGAAAATAACTAAGAAACCATTCTGAAAGAATTCCAATGACTGCTGTGAACGTAATGAGAATCCTATTTGTAATGAAATCGAGGTTATTTTTTTTTGTCCCTTCCTCGTTCAAGCTACACAATAGGCTGCACAGCTCTTTTGTTTTTGGCAGAAAACAAATGATTTCCATTTGTCCCTCATTTTGTTAACTGGCAAATCGGCTATCAGTTTTTCTTCTGATTGTGTGAAAACTCACCAGTATGACAACAAATTATATCAAAGGATCTACTTTAATCAGTCAAAATCCCATATGCGAATGGCACTATTGGGGAAGATTTTTATAGATAGAAACTTCACAAGTTGGTGAGCATGATTTTGGTTTAATTTCTTGCAAAGACAGAAGTTCTTATTTGACTCCAGTGATAAGAAGCCTTCCTTTAGCATATTTTTAAATACATGCAGATAAATGGTCTCCTCATAAATCCAATTATTGTTGTTCTGCTGTATCTCCCATAAACATGTTCTTGGATCTGCAATTCTCGAACAGTCAGTTGTAATATGCTGAGACATACATTTTATAGGGAAAATATATTTATGTGTTCCAATTATGTGGCTCTGGGCATCTCACTTGCTTAAAATAACAATAAACAAAATTCAAATAAAACAACAAAAACACATTAGCATAGTCATTGGCTGCTACTATTGTTTCTATCCAATTGTTTTTACCCATCTTAACTGATCTGGCAGGAAGCACATGGTCCAGGTACCGTCAGCCAGGCAGTGTGGGACTGGCAAGGTCCAAAGGGAGAGATTTTTCTGCCACAGCCCCCACCTTTGGTGCATCATTCCCACTGAAATTACACAGTTACAATAGGTGGAGTGATAACTCTGGCACCAACACGAAGAGAGCTTTATCTCTTCTGTTCTTTTTTCACTTAGTCCAGGGTTCTTCAAACTTGGCCCTTTTATGACTTGTGGACTTCAACTCCCAGAATTCCTCAGCCAGCAACCCAGTATGGTGTGGGTGCTTAAAATTAAAAACTATCAAAATACTGTTGGAAAAATATTAATGAATTAATGCACCAAAAGGCCATCTGTGTGGGTGTGTTCCCTTTTCTATGTGGGGAATCACAATTAAGAAGACCTTTTCCTTTGTAGGCACCTGACACATCTCATTAGCTGAAGCAACCAGAGAAGGCCTCCATATCAAAGATCCAGGCAGATAGTTTTGAAAGATGATGTTCCTTAAAATATTCTGAGACAAAGCTATGTACAGTTTTAAAAATCAAAATTAACACCTTAATTTTGTTTATGTTCCACCTTTATTATGTTTATAAATACCCTAATGCTCCTTCAATGCTCCTTTAGGCTCAGAAACTAGCTAACAAATTGACCAAATTGGCATGTGATCAACTTTAAGCAACCTTTATAGCTTTATTTTATTCAATTTCTATGGCCACCCATCTCAAACAAATGACCAAATGCAACCCACAGAGCAGCGATGTTACATGTGTCAAAGATTTACTACTCGTGCAGTTGCATTCTACATCAGCTGAAGCTTCCAAATGCTCTTCATGGGCAGCCTCATAGAAAGCGCATTGTAGTAATCCAGATGAGAGGGCATGAATGCATGAGTGGCTATGGAGGTGGCCATGGAGGTTCCCCAAATTGTGCACTGGATCTATTTGGGGTAGTGCCACTCCATCCAGGACTACAGGGGGGAAACCTTGTCACTTGAAAGCCCAAATGCCCAAAGCTATTCCGTCTTGCTAGGGTTGAGACGAAGCCCATTGCATCCCATCCAGGCTCCTATAGCCCCCAGGCATGGGGACACAGCTAATCATTCCTCACCCAAAAAAAATGGACTAATGGAATTTTCCAATCTTCAAGGTTTCCTGGACTCTTGAAAGATTATTGCTTATTATAAGGCTTTTAGAAAGCTTTAATATGCAAAAAGGTAGGTAAGAACATTTGGTAATGAGCAGAACATATTTTGTGGGGGGAAAGAACTTTGAATCTCAGTAAGGATTAAGTAATCAATATGATCATGGAAATAACATTTAGGGATAGTTTCTCATTAAAGTCTCAAGCAAGCATAAATGAAATTAGAAAGAGAGAAAAAAACTCATTAAAGTCATTTATATTATAAGTTCAGTTTAGTCTTGGATGTGCCAACTGTAGTACACAAGTGTTGCCAATTACTTAAATTATTACCACCCATAGCAACTGCTGATGGCTTAGGATTTTCCAATTTATGAGTGGAAAACAAAAATTAATGTAACATTATTTGTAAAATTTCAAATTTCTTTTTATTGTCAAAGTAAATATATTTTATGAAGAACAAAAGAAAAATATACATAATTGTAACTTATGTACACTGGCTTTAAAGATATTATTTTGACTCTAATTTACATCATCTTTTGTGTTTTTAAAAGATATTTTATATAGATATGCAAAATGTACAATTTATTTACATACATTCATAGGATGTGAGATAAAAACCAGTCAATAGGTGAGATTCACATACAGTATACAAATTTCCAGAGGACAAAAGGAATGCATTCCTAGCGTAAAGAACTGGAACTATTGCTCTTAAATGACAACATGGTCTCTGTTTTGACCTACTCCACCCAGAAGTGCAGTGTTTTAATTCCCATTTGGTTAACATAAAAAATAGGGACGATGCTAAAATTCACTGCTACTGAGCCCCTCTGAAAGCAGCAGAACTGAACTGCTCACAGGTAATCTTGTCCCATTGCCTTCAGTGAGATTCAACCATGGCTAAGGTTGCTCAGATTTGCTATCAACATGACAGCTATGACTGTACAACACATTTAGTTTTGTGATTGAATTGACCCATTGGGGGCTTTGAATTATCATCTAAGCTAAAATAGAACAAAAAGCTGCATTAAAAATAATCCAAATTAAAATGTTGCACGAATACCACAAGGCCCTTAACTGATTTGTTAGGCATGTTGTGTGATCATAGCCTATTCTTTAAAAATATCCAACAACCCTATTTATTACCTTCTTGTTCTCTAGAAACATCCTAAAATCAGTAGAGTACAAAAAGAAAAAAAATGGTGGAAGGAAATATTGCCTAATACAATATTTTTTTTCTGCTTCATCAGATTATCTATCTGTGGTGTATATTCCCTTTAAAAAAAAATTTAAGGCCCTTAAGACAGCTACCATGCTAGTTGGCTGGAACATCCAATGCTCCAAGTTGCATTGCTCTCTGAGTAGTGGCCCGTATGGGCACCCAGCATTTTAGTACCACTTACTGCTGAAATCTCTCAAAGTGCTTTCATAAAACATTCACTAAGTCTGAAGTCCTTCCTCCTCAGCCACTAGGAATATGGATTGTGTTCAGTACTGTAAACAAGGGCAAATTGGCTCAGCAGGTTTTTCACCCTTAGTCTGGGAAGATGCTATAAGCTAAGGCAAAAGGATTGGCACAGTTAGAAACTAAGGGTAACATTCCAGAAGAAGTCACATAGATAGTTTTGCAGGAATGGTACTTAATTAAGGCTGCCCACATACTGAATGTCAATGGCACAGCAAGAAATTGGCACAGGATTTCATGCAGCTATCACATTTGCCCAGAGCACAATCACGGGGGGGGGAGGGGGGGAGGGGCTGGACACTATCCCACTGAAGGATGACAAGCATCGTTCCTGGAAAAGAGAGGCATGACCCCTTTCTGCTATTCAATAAAGCAACAGAGGTGGCCACCCTTCCAGGACCAGGAGCACCTTTGTTAATTTTGAACCATATCATAGTTAGAAAATGGTCATCGTGCAGGAAGGTTTGCCTGTTCATACAGTGGCTATCAAAAAAGGAGATGGCCAATCACCAAATACCCATTTAACAATACTCAAACTGGGGAAATAGCTTTCCACTACCACTATCTCAAGCCTCCTGAATATTCTTCCTCTCTTCAGCTTATCCAAAGGATAAGCTTTTATTTTTTCAGATTATGAGGCATTCTTGCATATGGCTTCCCATGATGGGGGTTGTATATTTAAAAACAAAAGCAATTATCAAGTTGAGTAGAGAGTCTGGAGCAATGGCCATCACATTCCCTACTTCCGATAGTAGCACCTTAGCTGTGTTATAGCTTGAACTCCATAGAAAAACTTCATTCATTTCCTCCACAGTACTAGTCAGCCAAATACACATGCACACATGCAAACACACACCTATCAAATCATTGGCCTACCTTGGCTTCTATAGGAACAGATTGTCCATGGTTGGATTTTGGCACTATGACATATAGTGCAGGATTGATGTGCTCTACTAGTAAAGAACCAAAAGAAAATTCCTAGATAAATGATTTAATACATTGAATAGATAAATATTTGGCCTTCTTAACTGCTGTGGTTGACAATTCTATTTTCTTTGGTGTAAGTCTTTAATTATACAAGCTTAACTGTTTAAGACCTTGGGGAAAAAATATTATCAGATTCTAGTTACTAAATATGAGAGAATTGCTTTAGCTTGGTCTTCCCCAACTTGACTGGAATTCTGCAAGACAAATCCACTTATCCACTTGTCCAAGTTAAAGAAAGCCAATTTTAGCCCCTTTCATGTATCCAGTCCAGAGATTATGAATCTGAATGGTGCAAAAAAGGAGACCTGGACAACAGGATACTTCTCTGACATTTACCATAGTTTTAATATTACCTAAAGAAGGCCTGTGCCTAAACTGTGGGGCAACCCATGCAAAACCATTATCTCTGGACTGAATGACGAAAGGTTGTATTTTGGAAATAGAGGTGATTGGGTGAAAGGGCACCGTTGCCTTATCCTAATTTATTTATCTCTTCCAGCCACGTGAGATGTAACAGGCATTTTCAAACATACTAATCTTTACATGGAACTAAGGACAAGGGAGAGTGAAGTCTGCCAGTTCCAGTGAAGCATCTGCTCAAAAGGGAGAGCTGGTAAATCTGCAGATGGCAGCAACTGATAAACTCAGATATGGTGTGCACACATTCTGGAAAAATCTAGGGTTTATTCAGATTGAAACGATCATTGCATACACAGGTTTATTGCTTTGTCTAATCAAAGACTTGCCTATTGGCAATCCCTTCTTTCTATACGCACACATATTCAGTCACACATGTACACATATTGCTGATGTGTTTCTTCTGTTCAGTCTCTTTTGAGAGCACCAATGAAGATCTAGCTAGTGAACCCAACACCAAATTATTGTATCAACAAAAATGAACTCATGGAAATGAAGTAGATTTCTTTTCCATTTCAAAAGGAAATTGCTCTTTCCAAACTGGACAAATAGGCCAGCTTAATAATATTAATAGTGCATTTTTTTTAAAAAAAACACCTCATGATGAATAGCCCTGTACATGAGCAAAAGCGCTCAGGAATGCCAGAACTGTAATTAACTAGCAGCAAGTTGCCCATATATTATCATGATGTTGGAGCTCAATTGACTAAAAATGAAACACTGTAATTTTCAAAAAGAAGCAGCAGCAGCAGCAACAAAAAGAATTAGGGGCGGGGGGAAGCAAAGTTGGTGAATGATGGGAAAGAAGAGGCACATGTGATGTCCTAACGGCAGCGGTTATATGGAGAGAAATAAATTATCACAAGAAAGGAACAAATGCTGCTTGTGGCAGTTCTTAGAGGCATGGTGGGATGGACTGAACCGGATACATCAATTGACTGAGCGCACTGAGCGGCTGCTTCGTGGAAATCGATGGACTTTGACATGCTTGGACAGGTGGTCACTTCGTGCAAACTTCTTCTCACACACAGGGCACTGATAGGGCTTCACTCCAGAGTGGGAACGTCGATGTCGAGAAAGTTCATCTGATCGTGAGAACCTGGAAGCAAATAAGAAAAGATGATCGGTGTGATGCCTTCACCTTTAGGTGGTATATAAAAACAGAACCAAGAATATTTAACATTAAGATCAATCTTTCAAAGAAAATACTCCTGAAAATACTTTTTTCTTTTTATGGCCCTGTAAGGAGTCAGGGTAACTGAATGGAGCTGAGTAATTTACTGGCTGGATGCCCTTCCTGACACCTATGTGGAGTTCGCAGCAGATATTTACTCTTTGCAGTCTGATAGAGAAACATCTGTTGCTGCCTAGGATTGAACTCTCAGCCTCCTGAGTGTGAGGCGAGCGTCTTCACCTCTAGACCATCACCCCACTCTGTTGAAGAATACTTCAATAATCCTGCCAAATAGATTAGTATTTTTATCCATCAGGACATTTTTGGAAAATACTCAGGGAGACAATTGCCCCAAGGTCCATATATGGAAAGAAAGTCATCCAAACAATGGTTCAATATCTGAAACACTTTCATTTCAAAGTGAGTTATTTCAGAATCTTGGATAATCTCCACCCTCCTATTTACTGGCCATGGCTTTCAATATACATACATATACTATGTATACACACACACACACACACACACACACACACACCAAAACAAAGAGTCAGAATGACAATGATACTATGAAAAATAACTGGGCAGAGGCAAGTCTCAAACGAATATTATGCAACTCACATCATAATAAACCCGTTATTCATACATTGTAGACTATAAAGCAGTGATTGTCCACAAGCTTTTTAGTATCCATTTGCTCCCACCTCCCCAAACATTAGCAGGCCAATCTATTTTGTGGCAATATGGTTAAGGTTTCCCTGTCAGTTATATCTGACTCTAGGCAGGATGCTCATTTCCGTTTCTTGGCCAAGGGAGCCAGCATGATTTTGCATGATCATGTGATTAGCATGTCTATATGCCAAAGGCACATGCAACGCTGTTACCTTCCCACCAAAGTGGTACCTATTAATCTACTCACATTTACATGCTTTCAAACTGCTACCGGTAGGTGGGCAGGAGCTGGGACAAGTAACAGGAGCTCACCTCATTGGGTGGTGCTTGAGTCTCAAACTCAGGCTGTCAACTTTCAAGCTGAAGAGAAATTCTTTTGAAATCCACATTTTTGCTACGAAAAATTCTATTTTTTTTCTTCCATCCCCTCCAAAAAGATGGTTTAAATTTTCCATTTCCTATCCCAAAGGTGCTTTTTCACGAGGCAACCGGACTTTCTTTTTTCTCTTTGAAGATGTTTCGCTTCTCATCCAAGAAGCGAAATGTCTTCAAAGAGAAAAAAAGAAAGTCCAGTTGCTTCGTGAAAAAGCAGCTTTGGGACAACTGTGACCTGGATGACTGAGAATCTCCACAGACATTTTCAATTTCCTAGGATAAAATAATTGCTGCTGTCACCTGCAACAAATCTGAGGTAAAGAAGGAAATTTCCCCTGCTCCAAGAATGGGTTTTTTCCCCCACAGAAATTGCATAACTGTTTACAAAGTACCGTTTGCATACAGAGTTAAAATGAAAACTCATTTGGAAAATCTAAGAACTCGTGAAACACATTTGGATTTAGACACCCTTTGAATAGTAGAATCTCACAGTTGGTGTCAGCCAGAACAGTGATGAACACTGGCACAGATTAGAATCTTTAAGATTAAGATTCTTCTGTCAGCTGTTCCTATAGGAAATAAATGAAATTAGAGGTATTTCTGAGCCAAAACTTTTATTGATCCCAATAATTTCCCCCTTCTGTCACATTAAAAGTGGGAAATTTTGGAAGAGTTTGGGGAACCATGTCCAAAGTACTGAGAGGCCACATGTAAGGACCCTGAGGTCTCAAGTGGTGCGACTTTGTTTTAAGAGGATAAAGTTAGTTTTTCTTCAAGAAAAAGATTGAACCTCCCTTCGCAACCTAGAAGAGAACTTGACTTTCCAAACTGAAACACTACCAATAATTATGTGACATTTTTGTTTATTTCTTTTTGTATTTTATCTTTATTCTTTAGGGAATCAAAAAATTATCCCTGCTAAAATAGAGTTCTTGTCTATAATTTCTCTGATATTTATTAAGCATGTTTGAACAAACTATTTCTTAATGCTTGTAGTTTGAGTTTAGGAGCAAAAGCTCTTGGAGGAGGGAGGGAGAAGGATCAGGGTATGTGCTACCTGGCCCATGGAAAGAAACATGAGTTAATATGATAAAAATATATTTTGTATCATAGCTAAGCCTTCAGTTGATCAGGTAACAACATTGCTATGCTGGCATTCAGTTTGCTTGAAAAGATCAGTTTACTATAACTACAGAAATAAATTTGCAGCTCCTTATGTGCTTGCAATGCGTACCCATCCAAACATTAAATATAAGATAAAGGTAAAAGCCTTCAGATTATTATATAATGCTCTCTGAAGACAGAAATGGACAATGTTTTATAAACTGATTTTTCCCCCATTTTGGTTTGATTGGGTATTAATATGCAATCATTATACTTCATTTATGGAATCTTATAGGGACTCCAAATATTATCATCTTCCATTTTTAACCCTCCCATGTTTCCTGGCCGCTTCTTTTGTCCTTTTCTTTATAGGAATTGTATATGTTGAGGATAAAAAGGCAGCTTTGTTGCACAAGATTTGAACAGTAGCAGCAGGAACATCCCAAGCAAAGGATTTTAGTGCTATTTAATATGCTAATTAAGATTATTTTGAAAGTTGCCTTGATTCTCTTTTCAGAAGATGCTGGAGTCATTATTCTAGGAATAGGGAAGCAATAAGTAACCAATTTCATATCTGTGAATCAATATAAAAAGGGGTTTGTACATCTCTTGGGTCAATTTAATGAAAAGAAGGACTAGGGGTGATATGATAGCAACGATCCAATATCTCAGGAGTTGCCACAAAGAAGAGGGAGTCAAGCTATTCTCCAAGCACCTGAAGGCAGAACAAGAAGCAACAGATGGAAACTAATCAAGGAGAGAAACTACCTAGAACTAAGGAGACATTTCCTGACAGTTAGAACAATTGATCAGTGAAACAACCTGCCTCCAGAAGTTGTGAATACTCCAACACTGGAAGTTTTTAAGAAGAGATTGGACAACCATTTGTCTGAAATGGTACAGGTGTCCTGCCTGAGCAGGGGGCTGGACTAGAAACCTCCAAGGTCCCTTCTAACTCTGTTATTTTGTTAATTCCAAGGCATTTGACTGATCTGGAGATTCAATTATTTCTCCTAATGATATTCAGTTAGCAGAGCTGCATTAGAGAAAAGAACCTGAAGTCTAAACTATATATAAACCCTATTACTCCAGAAAGAGCTGGCTGAGGAATTCTGGGAGTTGAAGTCCACAAGTCATAAAAGGGTCAAGTTTGAAGACCCCTGGTCTTTAGTATTAATCATTATTTTAGTTGCTACTGGCAGATTTAACTACCAGAAAGTCCACTGAAGTCACCAGTTCTCCAAGAAACACAATTTAAGAATAACTGAAGGAGCACAATGATTAACATTCCTTACAGATATTTTCATAGGGCAGTAGTAACAAATAATGGAAGAACAAGATCCCATGCTGGATCTGCGCAAAAACATTTCTCCCAGAATACTTTTTGAAGGAGTTCTAAATTTTTAGGATTTTTAATTCAACTTTACTATGAAATTGAACAGGAATCTCATAGACATATTTAATCTTTTGAAGGAATCACTGATATGTTTGAAGTTCTAAGGACTGTTGCATCTATAAATTTGCAAGCATTGACTCCTCAAATATCAAGGAAGTGAAATTAGTGAAGACTAATTTCATAGGTGAAATATGATTCATGGAACTAAGTTTATGTATATGAATGCAACAGATTCCAAGGAGAATTTTTGAAAACAGAATTCATGTATTGTTAATTCTATCACTTTCAGTACTTCTACCAATCTTCTACCCATTTACTTATCTCTTGCATTTTATATTTGCCTAATGCTTTTTTTGTGGCAATAACATACAGTTCAGCTAGGTCCTTTAAAAAAAGTAATATGGGGAAAGAAATCAAAGGAAATTGTTTCTATGGAAAAGATATTTTTTTTCATGTAACAGCTTTTTAAGAATCTCATAATGGTACAATGATTATAAAAAATATCAATGCAATTATAAATTAATCAGGGCTAGCAAAGGAGTTAGCTTGCACAACTGCTTTGCCCAGGAGAATAATTGTAACTATGACATACAACACTTTACTACCTTGTAAGCTTTCCCAATCTAGGACCCTGGCTGGGCTAGAGTGTATATCAGAATGGAGGGAGCTGTTTTACATTTTGTCAGAGCAATTTTATCTATTCAGTCCAGGGTTGTCTCTTCCAGTCCCCAGCCCAGTCCCCTAATCCCCAACCCCGGGTCCGTGGACCGGCACCAGGCCGTAGCATGCCAGAAACTGGGCTGCGCAAACAAGCGAAGCCCCATCCATGGGATGCAGGCAGCACACAAAACCACACCCCCTCCAGTCTGCGGAAAACCCTCTCCACACAGAACCGGTCCCTGGTGCCTAAAAGGTCCCTGGTGCCTAAAAATCCTTTCACTTGGAGAAATAACTCCTGAATGTAGGACATTTTCACATTGAGAGGTTGCAATACTGTATACAGTTAGGAGGCGATATGCTATCTGAGTCTATATATTGCGTTACAAGACAGATTTCCACAATCTCAGGAACAGGGCTGCTGTTGCTGCTGCTGGCAGAGGCACAATACTGAAAGCAAAAAAAAGAGGCCCTGCTCACACAACAGAAGACTGGAAAAAGGTGGAAGAAAGTAGTAGATCACCTCACAGACTTTTATCCGATTTCCTGATGTTTCCTGAACATTGTCTCTTTCCAACGGGATTAGCCCACCCCACTTGCATATAGCAGAAGAGGCCTTTTCTGGACCCTGTAGGCCAAGGAATTTCACCTAGCAGGATCAAGGAGAACAGTCTTCCCTGTCATGGCTTCCCGCCCACGAGAATGTCTTACCACCAGAGGTGTGATCCATCCCCACCCCTCTGGCCTCCTGAAAGGGCCTTAACACGTGGCTCTGCCAGTTGGCTTGGGCCCATGATGGGGCCCGCTATGCTAGAAGTGATCAATTGAGTGAGAAACAAAAGTCCACCACCACTACCCTTCCCCCATACTACCCGTGTCCTTGATTTTCATCTTTTATTTGTTGTCAAACTTAATTTAATTGCTTTTATATCTATGCTTTTATACTATTATAAGCCACCCCAAGTCGCTGGAATTTAATAAATAAATAAATATTAAACATCCAGGTTCTTTGAGTTGGTGAGCAAGTATTCTGATTAGGAGTGGAGCTGCTAAGAAAAAGGAAACCACACATACAAAACACTCGAGCACAAGAACCCTTCCATTCCCTAACAAAGCTGCTGCCAGGTGCCTTGCCTGGCTCAAGATTTAAATGAGAAAAGCTAGGCTCTTCAGAACAGCCGAGACAAAGGGCCCTTTGTACTTCTGTACTTTTCAGAGTGTTTCTTGTTCTAGCACCAATGAGATGTTGAGGAAGAACTCTGAGCTCTAAAGCACATCAGGAAACGGGAGCATCAATCTCCCACCTATCTGTTTCAGATTTCCTCCATTCTTCTGTTCAGCTCTATGTTACCCTGGGCTTGTTCAATGGGGGTAAGAAAGAAAGTGGGGCTGATATTAAGCCCAGAGAATGGTGACAAGAACAGCTTTATTTTTTCCCATGGAGCAAAGAGGGTAAGGCACAAACAGAATTGGAGGTAGTACAGTCCAAATTCATTTCAGAAGTAGGAACATCTAATGCAGTCACCCATGCTGGCTGGGGAATTTTGGGAATTGGAAGTCCACATATCTTAAACTTGCTATGGTTGGGAAATACCGAACTTATCTCTTCCATCTACCCATTTGCTCCTTAGCTGTTTTTTCACCTCATACCTCTGAAAAAATGGGTACCAAGCTAGAGGAGACTCAGTGCCAGGCTGAGGTAAGCTAACATCTACCAAGCTGTCATTCAACCCTTTTCTCTAGAACTTGTATTGCAGTTTGGTTAAGTACTCACTTGATGCTGGAACCCATGGACTACTGATTCTGGAAAAGACAATGAGTTACTTCATTTAAGAAACCTTGGGACAGGGAATACGAATTTAATTCTGGTGCAGTATCCTTATAGAAGGGCTGTAGCTCTGATTATGAGCAATTAAAACACCACGGCACAAGTTTCCGAAGACTGTATGGGGGGGAGGGGCATTTGTAATCTCAGGAATATGGCCAATCAGTGCAGACTAGGACAGGGGTCTTCAAACTTGGCACGCTGGCTGAAGAATTCTGGGAGTTGAAGTCCACAAGTCATAAAAGGGCCAAGTTTGAAGAGCCCTGGACTAGTATATCATAACTTGGCATGCTTCAGTTATGTCTGATTACAACATGCCCAAGCACATTGAAAGAGAACCAGGTTGTGCAACGCTGCTATAGACAACGCTGAACTAAATGGAGTAATGATACAGGTAGCCCTCGTCTTACGAGCACAACTGAGCCCAAAATTTCTGTTGCTAAGCAAGACAGTTGTTAAGTGAACTTTGCCCCATTTTACGAACTCTCTTGCCACAGTTGCTAAGTGAATCACTGCAGTTGTTAAGTTAGTAATATATTTGTTAAATGACTCTGGCTTCCCCATTGACTTTGCTTGTCATAAGATTGCCAAAAGTGATCACATGACCTCGGGACACTGGAACCGTCATAAATATGAGTTGCGTCTGAATTTTGATCATGTGACCATGGGGGGATGCTGCAACGGTCATTTTAAGTGTGAAAAATGGTTATGAGTTTTCAGGGCTATTGTAACTTCAAACGGTCACTAAACGAACTGTTGTAGGTCAAGGACTATCTGTACTGATAATTAATAAGAGAAAGGAATTACCAATGAAACCACACAATTAAAAAAAACACCAAGCTGCTATATTTGTGTATGTATTTGATTTTCAAACAAGAAAAATAAAGCACAAGTTTTTCATTCTTCTTAGCAGTTCTGTTTGTTTTTAAAGATACACACTTTGAATAAATAGCCAGCCTCTATACAGTACAGAGCTCTGCTCTGGACTTTCCCTTTTTTTCTGAACTCCAGATCATTGCCCTTGGCGTCCACACTTACTATCCCCAGCCAGAAACGCTAATGCTTCTATACTGAAACCAGTAGTGGTTTATGGACCTCTGGTATTATATTCTTGTGCAACATTTTTCAAGCTTCCCAGTAATCTTAAATGCATTTACTTCGGGGGGAAATGTCTACTCAACCTGACATAAAGAAGAAAGAAAGGGAGAAAAATACCAGAAGCATTTAAGAAAATCTGGAAAAAAAACCAGAGGCTTCAGATATATTTGTTCCAGTCTCGTGAGGTCTCACTCTCTCTTCGAACTCCAAAGAAGCAAAGAAGTAACCTGCTGATAAAAGAAAGCTGTGCAATTCTAAGCTCAGCTGGCTCAGTCAATTTGACAATCTGACTTTGATGTTCAAGAAGAACATTCAGTGATGTTGGGAAAGCAGAGATCAGTCCCCAAAGAGAGGAACATTTGAAGAAAAAAATGCACCAACTCCCCTTCCTTTGTAGAGCAACAAATTCTAGTGGCAAATATATGGATTGAGATCAGAATAACACCCAAATTCAGGGGGGATTAGATGGGAGGCATTCGACTTTCCTGAGTGCATTTGTCCAGCCAGAAGGAAAAACCTGGAGAAACATCTAAGATTAGCTTGTTGCCAATGACAGCTTTACCCTGCGTATCATTTAATCCAGTTGGCCCCCAACCTTTTGGGTGCCAGGGACCAGTTCTGTGGAGTGAGTTTTTTTTGTGGACCCGGGGGCCGGAGGGAGCATGGTTTCGCATGTTGCCTTCATCCCACGCATGCATGGATGGGGCTTCGTTCGTTTGCACGGCCCCATTTCTCGCTCATTGCAGACCAGTGCCGGTCCATGGCCCAGGGGCTGAGGTTCCTTGACTTAATTCTTAATTTAAAAGCAATTCTTAAATCATCTGGTTGATTTGTGTATTTAGCTGATTGCATAAGTGGCTAGTCTATTAGCAGCGCAGAAAAATAGTCACAGAAGACTGAGATTCAGCTTCCAAGATGGCTAGTTACAAAGTTTCCAGTACTCACAAGTTGAACCACTAAATGTAATGGGAAGAAGGAATAGCCTTGAGCAGGGGTAGGCAACCTTGGCTCTTTTATGACTCGTGGACTTCAACTCCCAGAATTCCTGAGCCAGCATGGCTCAGCTTGGAAACCTCTCTCTTTCCCCTCAGCATGGCTGGCTCAGGAATTCTGGGAGTTGAAGTCCACGAGTCATAAAAGAGCCAAGGTTGCCTACCCCTGGCCTTGAGGAACAGAAGGAAGAGCTGCAGCCAAAACAACGGTCAGATAAAAGAACTCTGAGTCTGGGCCAGAACTGTAATTGTGAGAAAGCATCTGAGACAAGGCTCTTTGTTGTTCTCACAAAAAATAAAGGGAGGGGGAAAAGCCCACTCAGATTTCAAAGATTCTGTTACTGAAATCTTATATAAAAGTAAGGATTTGCATGCATGACTTTGGCTTCCTAATTTGCTTTATCTTGGAGGGATGACACTATCCTTCCATCATACCAATGATGCATTTGAGCTATATTTGCTGAAACAAGAGGGGCAGAGATGTGCTTAGTTAATACCGGGAACTGATACAGAAGAGTAAAGTGAAGCATGGAATATGTAGTTTGCAAAAGAATATGAAGCAATGGTATTACTAAGTTCCTAGCATTGGGATTCATTTTCTACTGTTTTTCTTCTATTTTTTTTTTTTTTGGTCAGCACACTCTTGTGACATATCTAGTCCACAAGCCATTCTAAATGTTCCCTTCCCCTTTGTTTTTGAAGAAGGACCACTGATTTGGTTGATTCGGGGCACTATTTCTGAATTCTGGTTAGCCAGTCTATATTTGCCCAAAGACAAGTACCCATGAATACAAATATAAAGCAAAATTCAGAGTTCAGAGTAGTAACTTTTTTTGGGAGGGAGTTGCACTTAAAATGGGAGGAGGGTAATGAGGACCACATTGGGGTAAGATGAAAAATGAGCCAAGTCTGGATTTTTGAGGGGAGGGGAGAATGAGGGTTGAAGGAAGTGGCTGTTGTTTAAATTGTTAAGCCTATTTTAGGACTTACTTTCCACCTTTCCCGTTTCAAAATGGTGGGACACTATAGCACAATTTTTTGGCAGTTTTGGTGAACAAGTCATTGAGGGCCAGACAGAAAGGCCTCAGGGTTACATTCACCCTTGAGACCTCAGTTTGCCCAACATTGCACTAAACCAATATTCTAGCACACATCCAAAATACCTGGAAAAGGGCCATATTAGTAAATATTCAACTGCCATGTTCTGAGAGTCAGAGAAACAGCCTATCATGCCTACTAAAGCATTATTAAATATTTTGCACATCCTGCTGACAAAAAAAAATTGGAAGCAAAAAAAAAAAAAAAAGGTCCTGGGGAAATTCATATGTCCAAATGTTCTTTAGGGTGTCCTTAAATTAGTCCCCAACCTCCAAGCTGGGGGTAGAAGGACACTTGTGCCCCATGGCAAATGAATATTTTTGGCATAAGGAATGAAAACAAAGTGAAACACCCAACAGATAATTCTCAGCAGCTTTGACAAGGCAACCTCATGTATTCTTGTTTCTGGAGACTTAGATTACATCTATCTATCTATCTATCTATCTATCTATCTATCTATCTATCTATCTATCTATCTATCTATCTATCTATCTATCTATCTATCTATCTATCTATCTATCTATCTATCTATCATCTATCTATCTATCTATCTATCTATCTATCTAATCTATCTATCTATCTATCTATCTATCTATCTATCAATCTATCTATCTATCTATCTATCTATCTATCTATCTATCTATCTATCTATCTATCTATCTATCTATCTAATTTGTATCCTGTCTTTATTATTTTTACAAATAACTCAAGGCAGCAAACATACTTAATACTCCTTCCTCCTATTTTCCCCACAACAACAACCCTGTGAGGTGGGTTGGGCTGAGAGAGAGAGTGATTGGCCCAAGATCACCCAGATGGCAGAACTTGAACTCACAGTCTCCTGGCTTCCAGCCTAGTCCTTAACCAGATCCCTCAGCCATCTAAGATGCAGGAGGGCTCTGTCTCTGTGTGGATACTCAATGGGCAATGGTAGCCCAGGAAGGTACAAGGTGATATTCCAGAATAACCCAGGCTTAGTAAATCAAACCTAGCTAATGCTGCCAAGGACATCCATACCCCTTCAGTAGACCTGGTAGGAGGCAGCTCCATTGGCGATGCTGCAAAGCCATTTCTATTGTTATTCTCTGCATCTTCTTTCTCTTTAAGCAATTTGCCAGGAAGGTATTAGTCATATGTTTTGCATAATGGAAAATAAATATTGCAATTGTTTATATAAAACCCTGTCATTCATAGACACCAATCCACCCCCCCCCCAAAAAAAAAGAATCAGAGGAGAGAAACTTTATACAATGCAAAGCAGAAATTCATATCAGTAATTTTGATTTTTTTTTTTCACATTTCAAAATTCAAGAAATTAAGTCTTGGTGCATCATGCTTTTACAAGTGACCAATCCTGAATATTTGGCCTAAAATTCCTACTATTTTTTAACTCTTGGCAGTGACAACTGGGGGTCAAAGAAGTTTAAATTCTCTTTATCTACAGATTTAGGAGTTATTTTAACTAACCTTTCTTTATCTTGAAAAAAAAAAGTGGATTAATTTGAATCAATCTCTCTGTATGCAAACATATTTATAAACTCACACACATATACGGTAATAAACAATCTATCTGAATCTACTAGAAGATTACACTTGTGGCTACCATAGTAGAAAATATTTGGCATTTACATCTTAAATTTTTAAGAGAGTCTATTTTCAGAGACCAGATTTCAAACAGAATAGAACTGGAAGGGACCTTGGAGGTCTTCTAGTCCAGCCCCCTGCTCAAGCAGGAGACCCTATACCATTTCAGACAGGTGACTGTCCAATCTTTTCTTAAAAACCTCCAGTGATGAAGCACCCACAACTTCTGAAGACAAGCTGTTCCACTGGTTAATTGTCCTCACTTTTAGGAAGTTTCTCCTTATCTGAGAAAGTATAACTGCAAGATCTGAGAAAGTATGACTGCGTTTGTGTTGTGTTAATTTCTGAAGCTATTTATATAACAGAGATATCCTTTGATCTGAGTGTTAAAAGGGATTTTGAAAACACAATTAACAGTTTATGAATTGTAATGGGAGAAATATAGGAAGCTGACTTACATACCTCTGAATTGGTGTGTTTTGGATATCCCTACTTAGTCTTGTCTTTTGAGTTGATGATACTAGATGCAGTAGATAGAAACATGCTCTCTTGCTAGTATAAATCACTCCCAGCAGTTGCTATCAGACCTCTTAAGTGGAGTAGACAAGAATGAGCCTTGGAATTTCTGAATGCAAAGGGTGTCTTTTCCTACTGAGCTATACGGTGTATCTAAAGTTTATTAAAATACAGTCTGCAAAAAAGCGAACTGTGATTGAGTCAGTGGCATTCAAACAGCAGCACTTGCTCTGTCAAGTCTGACTTATCTTTTATAAATGCGATACCACTGAGTATTTTTTATAAAGGCCAATGTCCTGTTATATAAACACAGTTTTTCTGGAAAGTTACCAAATTTTAAGGGAACATGCTCCAATTACTTTGTTCATTAGGTGCACAGTAAAATTTATGAATCAGATTCAGCCACCAAATGACAGTACTAACCTCCATCCACAGCCAGGCCAAGTACATGCAAAGGGTTTTTCCCCTGTGTGCCTTCTTAGATGGGCTTTCAAGTGGCTGCTTTTAGTGTACATCTTGGTACATCCAGGAAAAGTACATTTGTGCATTTTAATGAGTTCTGCTGCAGGATTCTTTTGAAACTTCTGACCCATGATGACCCCAGTTTGACCCTGCATTATACCTCCTGGACCAATAGGCTTTGCAGCTATCGGAACTGGAGCTATGCGGACAAATTTGGAAGATGAGTTCAAGTTGGATGATTGAACAAGTTGTGGCACCAATGCAAAAGTTTGCCCTTGGATGTTGACCAAGAGCTGTGCAACTTTGATGTTTTCTTGCACTGGTCCTTGTGAACTAGGGCTCACATCTGACGTTTGCTTAACTTGAACTTGTTGGATCTGGAGCATGACTGGTATCCCTCCATCAAGGGACATTGCTCCGTTGGACGTATGGCTGCCTTCCATTGCACCATCTGATTGTTCATTTTTACTGTCTTTTAAAGTAACACTTGGTACCATCTGGTCTTTTTGCTGTATGGAAGCTACAGTAATTTGGCTGCAAGCTCTCATATCTTTGGTCTCACTCTTAGGTCCTTCTTTGAGATCGGTCTCCATGTTTTCTTCCAGAAACTCCTCTATCTCCTCAAGGGTGGGCTGGAATGGTCCAGAATCTTCCATCTCCACTGTGAACTCAGGCATTCTAAAATTCTCCTCCTTCACAATGGGCTGAAGTCTCCTTTTATCCCACCAAGAAGCATGGCCATTCCCCAAAGATGCCTGGGACAACAAATAGTCCAGGATACTGTCCTGATTCTCAGCATTTGATGAACTCCCATAGCTGGAGCCTAGAACCTGTGAATCTGGGCTTGAGCAAGAACAAAAACTTGAGGAATCACTATCATCTTCAGACAGTGGTGAAGGCAGCATTTGGTATGACCTCCCAACAGCTGTCATGTCCCCAAAGTATCCAATTGAGGGCCTGGTGGATGAGAAAGTTTCATCCACAGGAAGCAAGTGATCCACCATTCCTGAATAATCTCTTTATGTGTGTTTCACCAGCATGTACCAAACGAATGAAAACCTGAATGTGGGAAACACAAAAATTGACAGTCAGAAGCCAGAATTAATTTGTTCCATCTCAATACACTGAAACCCTATAGCTTGATTTAGAATACTTGCTGAGTGCAGCACATGTTGCTACTTGTTTCAATCTAGTTTGTATCACCCAAGAGGATTTCTTGACTGCCTGAAAGCTTTCTTCAAGATTGCACCACATTCTTACAAAAGAATTATCTCCCCAGACCATTTCATAACTATACATTCACGACTGTAGATTTATAACAGCTTTCTTTTCAAATGTTTGCTGGTAAAAAAGATAAGAGTTCTATATTTTTAGTCATTAATCCTACAAATAAAATTAAAGAATACCCAGAGGGGGGAAAAAAACAATACTGAGTTTTCTCCCATCCCTGAATTTCTTTATAAAATAGAGCATTTATCCCTAGGAAGCAGTTTTCTATCGGCTGCACTATTTATTCTTTCACATATGCAAATATAGGGTAATTACTGTAAAGAAAGGTTCAGAATAGCAGAAGCTAAAAATATTGGCTGGTCTTCAACAGCAAATATATCATGGCAATTTTCCTTCTCTAGATTAATGAATCAAGCTTTCAGCATTAATATCTTCAGTGCTGGTCCTTATAAGGTTTTGAACCAAGCAGGATACCTCAATTACCATATTTTTAGAGGTGGAATACATTTTTTGCCCTGCCAATTCCCCCCCTCCAATAAATAAGTAAAGATTGTGGACAAAAAAAATTACATTTTTTTTTCTCCCTTGCAACACTTGGCCCGACTACACTGTTAATTGGTGCTGCCTCAATGCCTGCGTTAGTGAATGTTTATCATTTGCAAACGCTGCCTTAGAATGATCAAAACCACATTCTATTTCTAAATTTGATTTAGAATTAGTCCTTCATTCAAGTTTTGGATTTCAAAGCCTTGTGAGCAATCCAGCCGGCTGAGTGCTGCCATCCATCAATTCATTCAACTTCAGAAGAAAGGTGTTCCACCTCTACAAAGCCCAGCATTCAAGGGGGGGGGGGGGAAATCACTCAGTTATCCATTCTATTCATCAAAGCAGAATTCAAACAGGCATGTATTACGTTCAGATGGAAACAGAAGCTGAAAATGCCTGCAACCAACCCTTGCCCATGTTTTTGTCCTAGTCAGCTTGGCTGGTTGAAAAAAAAAAAGACTTTACGAACATACTGAAGAATATACATGTTTTTATGGAAGCTATGATGGTTGTAGAGGCAAGTTATTGGGTCTGCATTTGCAAAGCTTGCAGGGAGAGAGAGAGAGAGAGAGAGAGAGAGAGAGACAAGAGTTAGAGAAGTTTCATTGTAATAAAAAGCCTGTAGTCTACCCTAAAAGAAAAAAGCAAACATGATTTTTTGCGTTATTTTTAACATAATCTGCTGTTGCTGCTATGAGCACTTTGCCACAATGTTGTCCAAAAAAAGGAACATCATATTCACACAATTGATACAATTTATTCTGCATACTTAACTTCCCCATCTTTGTTTCATCTCACTTGAAGGAAATGAAATCCCACATACAAGATAAATGGGAAATTTAGCAAGAGGTAGTTTTCACTTACTCCATCAGGACCTATCTGTTAACATCCTACATGACATCTAACAGATTACAAGCACTTTTCTCCGAGATATAGGGTTTTTTTTAATGATCTGGAGTGGGGATAGTTAGTTGGGGGGGGGGAAAGAAACACTAATTGGCCTGCCGTTGCACACATTAATAGCAACAGCACTTAGACTTATATACTGTTTCACAGTGTTTCACAGCCCTCTCTGAGCAGTTTACAGTGTCAGCATATTATCTCCAACAATCTGGATCCTCATTTTACCGACCTTGGAAGGATGGAAAGCTGAATTAACCTTGAGCCAATCAGGATTGAACTCCTGACAGTGGGCAGAGTCAGCCTGCAATACTGCATTCTAACCACTGGGCCACCATGGCTCTATATTTGTGCTCTTTTAAGCACAAATGCCAGGCTTCTCTTTTGGTTAGGAGACAACCTTTATGAAATGCTCACATATATAGAAAAGCAGGAAGTTCAAGCAAAGGTTAGAGCCCATGTTGTGTGACTATCCTAGAAAAAGTTTGAATAGCAAAATTAATTCCTCACAACATTGATTTGAATGTTTAGAGCCAAAGCAAACCAGTTACACGGACAGCGAATAATTCAAAATGTTCTCCTTGGTTCCACAAACACTATCTCACAATCCTAGATGTGTCTCACTCAGACAGAAGTCTTTGGGGATTCGTCCCCAGTATATGTATATTGGATAGCAGCTTTAATCCATTTACTGACTAAACTTAATTAAGTTAAGCTTTAGTTAAATCGCTACTAGAGAAAATGTTCTATCTGCATGTTTGGAACTAGAAAAATATTTGTATATTTGTTCAGGCTGTTTGATACTGGTACATTGGCATTCCCACAATACTGCACCTGGTAATAATCAATTTGAATGCTTTTTTAAAAATCTACAATTGAATTTATATTTAATCAAATAATTCATTCTTTGACATGCAGACGACTAGGTAGGCAAGTATTGTGTCAGTTTATAAACTGGTGCTTTAATTCACCCAGGAAAGAAAAGCCATGTCTACTAAGACAATGTGAACAAGCCCACAAATTGGACATAGCAGTATCCTTCTCCCTCTGGAAAATTTAATTTGTGCAAAATGCAAAACAATAACAAAAAAACAAAAGAATTGCAAATGGCAGAACTGGAAGGCATTCCCATTTGGTTTCGGTTTTATGCTCCACTGTTCTTCTGACCATTTCTGGTCTTCTTCAAGATGAAACTAAGTCCTTCCAATACTTTGGGCACGCTGGCTATTCCAGAAACATGATGTTTAGCCAAATGATTCAGAACTTGGGAAGAGACCTGTGGTCTGCTCTTAATTAAAGTTATTTAAGGGAATTCAGAGAGACCGAAGTTCAAGTCATACCAGAATCCATTTCCACTCTACCCACAAAGAGCCCAGCAAATTGCTTTGCTCTCTCTTTTAGAAAAGGTAGAACTATTTTACCTGGGCAATGAGGAGAGGGAGTTCAGCATTTCTATTTCTGCTTTTTTGCAGCTACAGTTTGGTGGACTGGAAATGTTTGTAATATCCTGATGTTTTTAAACTGTGCTTTTAAAATTATGTAATTATTATTTTTGGGGTAAATTCTTTCCTATCATTCCATTGGTGTGTTACACAGAGTAGCCAAAAATAAAATTTAAATAATTAAACAGAATATATACTCTAGAATATAATGCAGTAAAATATATTTGATTTCTTCCTTTTTATATTAATGTTATTTCCCTTTCTGCAAGGGACACAATATTTACAAACAAATAGGTAACTATTATACAGCATCACCAGTTTGGCCTAGTTCCAAGGCTGCAATTGGACCTAGGATTAGGCAGCTCATTCACATCCAAGATAAAAAGTACAATTCAGCCTCTTCATGGAGCAGATCTGATGTCATGAAAAGACAACAAATTGTTTATTAGCAATGAGAATGATAATTACATTGTCACTATCAAGGAAGGATGGGCTGCTGGTAGGATTTTAGTCTTGTGAGTCTTATTTAGTCTTACTCTTCGATCATTAGGTAGTGGTGTGTAGCTCTACCCAAGAGAATAAATTAACTTGGGTCCTTGGGATAACTTAGGTTTTGTGGACATATGAAGTGAAACATATTGTAAAATATTTTTCAGCTTATCCATTGACTGGGCTATACCAGAATTTGTTGTGACAAACCTGGAATAGGACAAGCCAAACCAAAATCCCCAAATGTTTAGGGAATGTATAACTGGGCAATATTTTCCCAACTTTAATCTCCTGAGTTCCCAGTATTTAAATAGGAGCATCTCTTCTTGATGTTTTACTGTCACTATTCTACCCAGAGCTAGAGATTCTTACAGCATAATTCTCTCCATTTCTAAATGGAAGGATTGAGCTAGAACATGGGTGTCAAACTCGCAATGTCACGTGATGTGTCGCGATGTATCACGACTTTTTTCCCATTGCCGGCAATGGGGTGGGTGCGGTTTTGTCATGACGCATCCGGCCCGCGGGCCGGCAGTTTGACACCCCTGAACTAAAAGGCTTAGCAAGGTTAAAAGGTTGTAACTTTAAGCCCTCCATTTTGTATTGTGATCACTGGATCTACTGTTGGAAACAATGGTGCATCCAAACTGCCATGAAACTAATGAAGAGATGTAGCATTGGCAAAAAGAAACATCTATGCCAGTAAAAGATGCAGAGCTGAGTAGAAGAGTAGAGAAAGCAAAGAAGATAGAAAGTTTCCTTTTAAATTTTAAACTTCCTCAACTGGGTGCCTCCAGATGTTTTGGCTTCATCTTCTTACATTGATTGGCATGCCCAGCACATCTGGAAAAATCTTAGCTGGAGAAGGAATTTCCTTCTCTCAGTTGGATGCTACCATTTAAAATAGAAACAAAAATGATAGCAAAGTTCAACGTTTCTGAAGAATGTGATATTAGCAAGATATATGAGAGGGCAGTTGGAATACTAGCCGAGTCTCTGAATCAAAAGTATGCTTTCTAATTAAAGCTCAGCTATTCTTCGTCTTTCATTTATCATATCAATGGAGCCCACAGGACTATCTCACTCTAAAAATATGAACATAGAGTAAAGATCAGTAGAAGGATGCAAGGCCTTAAGCCACTTCTCTTTTTCATCAAAGCAGTCCTTCAGTGCAGGTTCAGTTCTGGATACTGCGGGAATGCAAATGTAATTTGTATGTAAACAGTTAAAAAGTAAACAGATGACTTTGTGTATCATGGAAGTATGCTTACTAAAAATAGAAAAATGAGTAGACAAATTTTTAAGAGATGTAAATGCTGGAAGAAAAGCTGTGAAAAATGTGTGATCTGTTGCAAAGCACAAATATTGAAAAAAATGAAGATGGTTGTGTATAAGAGGGTACTCCTGCTTAGTTTGTAAGAGGGGAAGTTGGAATTTGGAATGTCAGGAGAAATTTAAGT
Organism: Azemiops feae; assembly: GCA_023970755.1. Taxonomy (NCBI): domain Eukaryota; kingdom Metazoa; phylum Chordata; class Lepidosauria; order Squamata; family Viperidae; genus Azemiops; species Azemiops feae. The sequence continues at coordinate 394,041 of JALGBA010004089.1, read as the reverse complement.
AATCTGACAATGAAAATGGGATAGCAAAGAAGTGTGTACAGTAAATCAAGAAGACATAGGGTCAAGAATGAATGGGTAAGTGAACACCAGAAATCAATGATCAATATTAAAGAAGTATGTTGAGGTTGTTTGTCATATAAGGAAAATGAGCAATGATCAATTGAAAAATATGAAGAAAAAGCAGATAGGGAGAGAAAGAGGGAGACCAAGTAAATTGTGGTTGTATGGAGTTAAAAATATCTTCAGAAACAGTGAGGTGAAGAGACCAAAGACAAAAGGCAATATACAAAGTGCTGCATAGATACAGAAACCAGAGTGGTTTCCAAGGATAGAAACATAAGAGATAGTCCATGTTGTTGGTGTAAAATAGATTTAGCTGTTTGTTTTTCTGTTTCTTATCTACGGTTTTAGTATTTGGCTTATTATTTCTTATTCCTTTGTCGCACTTTGCATGATATTTACTAGAAAAAGGAACAATACAATGACTATGTTTATATGTATGTATGTAATCCCTTTCTTACTAAAGTGAGCAAATTTCTTCTTTGACTTGAAATTCTCCAAACCTAATAAGAAATAATATTACAATCCTAGGCATAGGAGAGAATCTGTATTTTCATTTATTGAAATCTGCTCTCTCATTAATTGAAACTGGATCTGGTTTCATAGAGATTAGATTCCTATCTGCTGCCACTGAAAAGAAGCCATGTCTAAGGAAAAACTCATTTCCCACCTCATAAAAGTCCCAAAGTTTCTGCTGGGCTGTTATCATATGTTGCTTTCTTACCAACCTTAAGACAAGCTTAGGAAGACAAACATTACTCTCAGTGGTGGGATTCAGCCGGTTCGCACCACTTCGGCAGAACCGGTAGCTAATTTTTTGTTGCCCAGGCCCAGAATGGACTTCTGGAAGCGACATCCACACAGAGAACCGGTTGTTCACATATTTGAATCCCACCACTGGTTACTCTGTTCCAAAGAACAGTTGTCAGTTTAGGTCAGCAACTAAATATTAAAAGGACAGGAATTGTATTGCCGCATTTTGGACTCGACATTCAGAGAAGAATGTAGAAAGCTATGCAAAAACTGATCTGCTTGTCATTCTAGGAGGAGCTGAGAGCGTTACAAGGGAATGCTATGTCACTGCAAGCATCATCAGCTTATTTGGTGTTTTTTTAAGCAGCTGTGGATATGCTGACAACTGCATTCTAGAGCTGCCAACATCTCTTTTCCCTTTGATGCAAAACAATCCCATAAATCTCTACTTTCCTGACAGGACCAATTGCCCAGATATAATGTGTAGATACTTGTTTACATTTGGTATAACCCAGAGCGAAGCATAGCGTATGTACTTTCTACATTGGTGTTTGCCCAAATTCACTGGAATGCTGTGGCTCAAAAATTCCAAGAAACTCAGAACATAACATACCATTGCCACTGTTTTTATATAGGGAAAACATTAATCCAGAAGCTACTGTGCTCCAGCAGTCAGTGTTGGACTTGTTTGGATTGGAGAAATTTGAGCTCTAGACTCTGCTTAACTGCAAGGGAGACTTCCCCATCCTGGTTCATTTTTTCTCTCCATCCAAAAAGGTTTGTTTTATGTATTTATATCCCACTTTTATTATCCTAATAAATAACTCAAGGCAGCCAACATACCTAATACGCCTTCCTCTGCCTATTTTCCCCACATCAACAACCCTGTGAGGTAAATTGGGTTGAGAGAGAGAGGGACTGGCCCTAAGTCACCCACCTATCTTTCATGCCTAAGGTGGCACTAGAACTCGCAGTCTTCCGCTTTCTAGCCCGGAATGGGACAACTCGCCACAGGCAACTTGCTGCAGCCAACCCACCACTGCCAATTTGCCATGGCCAACTCCCCATAGCCAACTTGCGCAAGGATGAGTCGCCACAGGACAACTCACTGTGGCCAACTTGCTGTGGGACAACTCACCACGGGACAATTCAACAATTTATATTTAATTATTTTTTTAAAATAAAAAAAATATTTAATTTTTGTCCTTCGCTTTTCATTTTGTCCCTCCTTTTCTTTAATGAAATGATTCCACCATTTCTTCGATGTTATGTAAATTTTGTCCTGCAGCAAGTTGTCTCACGGCAAGTTGACCATAGCGAATTGTCTTGTGGCGAGTTGGCCATGGCGAGTTGGCTACTAAACAAAACAACCAGCCCTACAAACAACACTAGGTTAAAGACAGTAGCATTGATTAGTGCTCCTTCTGCCACTGATACACATGTGCCATTTAGGCACCCAACTATCTGCACATTAGGCTGCCCTGAGAATGAGTCCTATTTGTGGTACAGAGGTTTGATAGCTCTGCCAAAAACAAAAACCTCCAGATGATAATCTAGAATACAACACAGAAGAGGAATTCAGATCTAATCCACAAAAATGAAACTACAGCATATATTATATGTATTTTGAGCAAGGCATACAATAATCCAGTTAGGTACTGGTATATCACAAGGCAGGGCAACAAATCTTGAGTGCTCTGATTTGATCAATAATCCTATATGGCAGAGTGATGGAGAAATTGTGTCAGGCTCAAATTCGTTCACTGAACTGTGTGGTTAACCAGAGATTTTAACTCACAGTCTGTGTGATCTAACACTCTAGAAACAATCTTGGGCACTGTTCAACTTGGTGGAAAAGTGAGTATCATATGAACATTTTAAAAAGATGCATTTGAATCTGAATCATAAAGTACACTCTGCTGTTCATGCTGGGTCAAGAATGAATGAATGAATGAATGAATGAATGAATGAATGAATGAATGAATCTAATGTATACTATATAGCATCTCCTAATAAAAGCCTTTGCTGTCTCTCCTCTTAAGGGAAGTTTAAATATATAGCTGCAAGAAAGGCGTTCCAGCTTAGAAAAGACTCAGGTCTTTCAGAACTGTTAATTTTGGCTGGTTGTATGTTTTACAACAGGGCTCCCCAACCCCCGGGCCGTCAACCGGTACCAATCTGTGGCCTGTTAGGAACCGGGCCGCACAGCTGGAGGTGAGCAGCGGGCAAATGAAACTGACACAAGGGATCTAGGTTGCGCACTCTTCCTCCCCCCTCCCTGCTCTGTGGAAAAACTGTCTTCCAAAAGACCTGTCTCTGGTGCCAAAAAGATTGGGGATCACTGTTTTACAAAAACAAACATTTAGTAGCATCAGTCAATAATTTCCATATATTAATTACTCCATGCATCTGATGAAGTGAACTCATGAAATGCCTTCTAATAAAATGTATTACTGTAATTGAAAAAAATGCTACTAGGCTCCAATTTTCACTACCACAGTCTAACATGGTTCTTCTACAATGTCTACATAACGGTGCATCTCTATATAATATGATAACAACTGGACATAATACCATCTGCTTAATTTTTTCAAGGACAAGATTTCTTTTGTATATCTCATGGTCACTGAAAACATTGCAAGGATGTTCTGCAGGCCTCTGAAAAGGTTTAAATATTAAAGGGTGGATTCCCACCTTTTTTTTTCCTTTACTGCCCACCATAGGTCATTCCCTAAGCTTATTGCACTATTTTGCACTTTATAATTTACAGTACATAACTCAGGGGTGTCAAACTGCCAGCCCACGGGCCAGTTGCATCATACAGAGGCCGTGGCCACCCCAGCTCCGGCAATGCAAAAAGTCACGATTGACGTGGCGAGTTTGACACCCATGACATAACCTGTCACACTTGGCTGGATGGGCAATAAGGTAAGAGTTCTGATTCTTAAAGCAAAAGAGCCATTAGGACACACTGGTTCAAGTTCAAAGCAGTTGTCAAGCTTGTTTTCTAATTTTCAGGATTTCCTAGCTTTATCTATACTTCTGCTAGGAATGGGACATTAGTGGGAAGTTTGGGACTGAGATCCCTTTCCTTGTCCAAAGTTAATTGGTTTGAATATATACCAATTCCTAATTCTTTTCTGAAGGGGGAAGACTCTGCTTTAAGGTACCAACATTTATAAGCTTTAATCTGCAGCTCTGGACAAACTACCTTAGGTTTGGTCATTCATGCTGGTCACACACACATGCAGTCACGAACCTGTCTATGCTCATCTATCAAGCTGGCAATGGAGGAAAGCTCTCAGATTCATTGCAGGGGGGGGGGAGAAGGGAGAAGAGATGGAGGACATAGCTGTATGAAATTACACTGCAGTTTAGGCAAATGCTTTTAAAACTCCGACCTCAGCTTTACACAGCAGGTATTAAAGAAAAGGACTGAACTCAGTTTCACTGGTGCTATTCTCTCTTCCCCACTCCCTCCCTTTGGACTCTGAAGTTTGGAATGACCGAAAGTAACCCAGCAGCCATTTCTCCCTCCCTCTCTCCCTCTCTCTCTTTTTCAGCATTATCATAACAGAACAGAACAAAACACGCAGCTGCCTCCTCCTGTTCCTGCTCTAGGTTACTTTCTCACCATTATCTTCCAAAAGGAGTCCGGTACACCCCCTCCCCCAAAGGTTCTGCTGGAAAAATACTAAATGTTTCTGCTGCAGCCATTGGAAACACCCATCTCCATCTCCAAAGGTAAACGAAGTTTCCACAGCAAAAATGTTGCAAGGAACGAAGGGAAATCTTCCTGCATTTCAGAACAAGAGCACCTTGAGTGCTCTCCAGCCAGATGCAAAGAGACTTTTTCTCCACACTGATGCCCTCTGAATATGCGGATTACACCTCATTCTAACCCTTGGCCATACTGGCCAGGATGAAGGTACAAACTGTATGTGGAAGGACAAGACTGGAGAAGATCCACGGAGAGGGGGACAAAAATGAGTCTTTGCCTCAGCAACATTGGTGAAAAATAATAGGAGTTGGGTTTTCCCCCACATTCTTGAAAGCTGTCTCACTGACATGAGGGAAAATAAATGGGTGATTTTCAGACGGCCTTGTATAGTATATACAGCTTTCTCTTTCATGCACACACACAAAATGAAGAGCTTCCAAATAGGAAACAATCCTATACTTTCTCCAGGAAATTTACCAAAAAAAAAAAAAAAAGATGATTCTTTGGGGAATAGCTTTGGGTTATTGGATATATCCAGTCCTCAAACATGATTTGGGATATGCTCTATGGTAGAGATAGAACTCTAACAATTCGAATTCTATTATTAGCTGTCCAAAAAAAAGGATTTTTTCCTGGGCAAGTGAACAATTCTGGTGGCAGGTTTTATAAAAGAGACCTTCCACATAACTCTACACTGCTACTATTATTGCTACAAACTCCATTCATTTAAACATTGCAGTGTCACAACTTGTTAGTCGCTTCTTAGACTTAATCCAGCAATTGCTGCCTTTTATGGATGACATGGGTCAACCTTCTTCAAAGAAGACACCCAACAGATATCTTCACTTCCCATCATTTTCAGCCCTCCTCCCCGCAGCCCTATATTGGCAGGAATGATGGGAGATGTAGTCAAACACTGTCATATGGCTTCCATATTCAGCATTACCAAAAGCACCAATTAATTTCTCTCTGCTGTGCTCATGCACGCTGCCTGAAGCCTGTGTTTCTGTGTAGCCCGCTAGGGGATATTGAAGAAGGGGGGAGGTGTTTTTTTTTTTTAAAAAGCCCAGCAGCCCAGCTTTGATATCAACCCCTTTAAGAGCTGCTTTTAAGTCCCAAAAGGAACCAAAAGGCCAGGGGGGGGGGTATTTGCATAACAGCACAAGAGGCAGATGTGGGCTCTCGTCAGGTGGCATTATAAACCGGCCTTCTCACGTCCTGGGTTAACAGAAGAAATGGAAAAGTACCTGCCTGTTTATTTGCTACCGAAGGGGAGGCGACAGTCATCGCTCCGGCACAGCGACTCCCAGAGTTTACGTCCGCCTGACGAAAACGAGCTTTTCTCTACCAACGGCTCTGCCTGAACATATGGTGGGGAAATCGCCTTTTTTGCTCATTCTTCGGAACTTGGGTGTTCCGATTGATAGAGAGCAATCGGCGGGTTTCGATGGCGGAACGTGTCCTTCAAAGCGGGGAAGAAGGGGGCTCCTCCGTAAACTCTCCCCCTCCCTCCCTCCCTCCGTGCCCCTCCTTTATTACAAACAACTTCGCGCGCAGAGAACGCCGCCTTGGCCTCCATGTCCTGGAGCAAAGGAGGATTTTCGCCCGTCCTTCTTCCGTCCACTTGTTTAGCATCCCGAAAACCAGAGCCGCCCCCCCACCCCAGAGGCTGGTTAACCGATCGGCCCGCTCCTCTCCAGTGACCCGGGAGATCTGCGAGCAGCTCGTTCCTTTCCCGTGTAACGCGGCTGCACAAGTGTGCGCGCACACACATGCACGCGTGCCGGATTCCTTCACTATAGCCGCCCGCTTCTCTGCCTTTCTCTCCTTCTTCCCCCTTTGCGGGTTCCTCTTCTCCCTCGCCACCCACCGGCCCCAAGTCGCGCCCTCCCATTCCGTGGAAGAGGCAGCATCGTGTCCTCTACTCCTTACCTGAACTTTCTCTGTTTCTCAACGCCCGGAATGCGGGTGAGTCTGGAAGGTAGTGGTGGGGGGGGGGAGAGAATACCCCGCCAAACTTTAAATTACCCCCAAAGCAAAGGAGAAAAAAGATCCCGACCGGCAGCCACTCCTCCTGGCATTTAAGGAAGAAAAAAATGAGGAAAAAATGCAGCTATTTTAAAAAAAAAACCCAACGTTTCCCCCAAGAAAATTGACAGGATGGCAATCGTCGTCGTCCCTGGGAATCGCCAATAGGCGAAGGGAGTTCCGACGTGCGACCAGCAATACAGAGGGTGATGTGTCCTTTAGCTCTCCTCGCGTAGTACTATATCCCCATCACATGACTGCCGGGGAGGTTATCACAGTAAAAGCAGGGGAAGGCTTGAAGGAGGCTCGACCGAAACTGGCGGCCTGATTGGCTAAGGAAAAGTCAAGGGGCGGGCCAGAGATTTTATCGTCAATGGAAGCATCTGGCACGCTGGCGCTCTCTTGCCAGCCCGCTCAGCAGCGGTGGCTTCTTTCTGTGCGGTTTCTCAGCCAGGGACGAAAAGATTTCTGCCTTCTCGCAAGGTGGAAATCTCCCAGCCTTCTAGACAGGATTCCTTTTGTCCCTTGACAGAAACCACGTGGGCACCTCTGACGATGGTTGATCCTTGCCTGGTGTTTTCAAGGATGTCCTTCCTGGAAAAGCACAAATGGTTGTAGACCCTGTTCAGAATAGAATAGGAATAGGAATAGGAATAGGAATTAATTAGAATTGAATCCTTGGAGGTCTTCTAGTCCAGCCCCTTGTTCGAGCAGGAGAAACTATACCATTTCAGACAAGTGACTGTCTAGCCTCTTCTTAAAAATCTCCAGTGATGGAGCGCCCACGATTTCTGAAGGCAAGCTGTTCCACTGGTTAATTGTCCTCACTGTTGGGAAGTTTCTCTTCAATTCCAGGTTGCTTTTCTCTTTGGTCAGTTTCCAAACATTGTTGGAAGTTGGGCTCTAATAATTAGGGGTTATTGGGGTTGTTGCTGTTGTGCCATCCTTCCTGCTGCCTTGCAACCTCCTATCTGGGCTCCTTGGCTCCATTTCTGGGCTGCCTGTGGAGTTCCCCAAACTTATGGTTCTGGAGGATTTTACTCTGCCTTCCCTAGGACTAGGGTCTGAAGTGGCTTGGGAGTTCATGGCTCCCATGACAGCTGTGAATCCACATCATCCAGAGCCCATCTCAGGATACCGGTCACTCTCTGGTTTTGATGTTCCTGTCAGAGCAGTGACAATGCGATTGAAAATTGGGGGAGCTTTCCAACCGTTGTCATGGTTGGATTATGCCTGATTTATATGGGATTCTTTAGAGCCACTATCCACTGCAGAGAGGCTGAACCCCTTAGTGGTTTGCCCCTGGCCACTACTGGACTTGGCGAGGTCTCAGGGGACCTGGGAGTTATCCCTGTTGGTTTGTTGCACAGACCTCTGAAACCTTGGTTGCCACTTGGAATAAGGGGACAGCTGAGGCCTTGGACTGAATTGCGCCTATGCAATCTCTCTCCTTTGGTGAAGCCTGACACTCCCTATGGTGTATGGAGGCACTTGGTGAGATAAAACAGAAGAAGAGGTGCCTAGAGCATTGCTGGCATTCAACAAAGGGCAAATTTGACCAAACACAGGTTATAGCCACTATTAAGGCCTACTTCTCCGACCTCATTGCATTGTTTAGTTGATATGTGGTGTGGAGAACCTCTTACAGAGATATGCAGAGGAATTTGCACACCTTCAGTTGAATAAAGATACTCAGATTTGTTCCAAATTGGACACTGCACTTGTCAAAGGCCCAGGGGAGATGCGTAGGTTGAGCCAGGTATCTTGCCCAATTATTTGGGAACTGTTTGAACCTCATGAAGCTGAAAAACTGGACAAAGTCCTTAGAACTATGGGCTCAGCCACCTGCTCTTTAGATTCCTCCTGGCTTGTTAAAGTGGCTGGTGGGGGGGGGGAGGTTATGTGAGTGGATTCTGGCAATTCTTTGAGGGATGGGGTTGTTCCTTTACCTCCTAAGGAGGCCTTGGTTTGCCTCTTCCTCAGGAAGACATCACTAGATACCTCCAGTGGACAATCTCACCTCCCTTTCTAGTGAAAAATGGTAGTAACACAACAGCTTCAGAGGGACCTAGAGGAAGTGGCTTACTTGGTTCCTTTTCAGTCAGGATTCGGACCCAGATATGAGATGGAAATGGCATTCATCATGCTTTTGGATGCCCATGAGTGAGATAGGACAGTGCATCCATCCTTGCCTTACTTGACCTCTTGGTGGATTTTCACACTATCGGCCATGGTACCCATCTAGATGAGTTTAGACTAGAGGATTATTGTGCTGGCTAGCCTCTTCAGGACTGATTCCAGTTGATGATGATTGGTAGGAGAGTCCCATTCTCAGCCCCTACTATGTGGAGTGCCCCAAGGTTCAGTGCTTTCCCTTCTCCTCTTTAACATCTACATGAAGCCACTGGGTGAGCTCATCTGTCACCATGGGGTGAAGTATCATCACTATGCTAAGAGACAAAACTCAGCTGCCATTTCTTGTTATTTACATGGTTTCACTCCTGAATTTCTCACAAAAACAGTTCTTCTGATGGACAATCTGACTATGCCAGATTCATAATTCCTTGTCTCTCCTCCCCCCTCTCTCAGCCCTGGAGAATATGTAATCCTGAGAAATCACATTGGATTGGAGAGGTCAAAGAATATCTCGAATGTGAGGACTCAGGGATTCTAGTACAGATCTTTCCTGCATGGCTTCAGCAAGGCTATGGTTGAGAAAATGCAAGGCCAGTTCACAAATGAAGCTTTCAAACAAAATAGCCCATGACTTGAATGAAAACACTATTCTCATGCCAAAATGGGGATTATTTTTACTGGAAGCCTAGCATTGGAGGAGACAACACTACAAATGATACCGTGCTTGGAAAATAAAGTGTTAGCCAAAGCATCTGTGCTGGCTTTCCCTATTGGTCCAAGCAATTTGGAAGAATTGGTTTTCAGTCCACCTACATTTAACTACTGTGTGATGAACTATGCAGTCCTTTGTTGAGAAGAGAGTCACACACATGCAGGGTTGTCCTGAGCATTTGCTCACTGAGTAGCCAAGTTTGAGAAGACTTGTTTCTTCATAAATTGTTTTGTTGAAATTATAACTTAACAAGTAGACTTCATGGTGCTCCCCCTACTGAAGCATTTTCACAGTGTGGAGGGAAAAGTTTAACATCACAACCCCATTTCTGACTGCTCCCCCTCTCCACCTACCCATATATAGCATGCTATGGTCAACAACGTGGCTGAGATATCACAGAGTTAGCAACCTAGTGCTTCAGCAGCTTTGGACTACAGCTGCCATAATCATTATCATTGGCCATGCTGATTACAGTTGATAGAAATTGTCATCTAAAGCACTAAGAGCAGTGTTTCCCAAGGCTGGGCACTCTTTCATTAGTACAGTTGATGTTAAGCATCAGAGGTCCCTAGACTGGGGAAAATTGACCTGGAACAAGGGTGTCAAACTTGCAACGTCACGTGATGTGTCGCGACATATCGTGACTTTTTTCCCATTGCTGGAGCTGGGGTGGGTGCAGTTTCGGCATGACACATCCAGCCCCTGGGCCAGTAGTTTGACACCCCCTCTATCTCTGACACAGAATACCTCATGCTTGCCTAGGCTTATGATTAGCTCCGTGCACCTGTCAATTCCTCATTCTCTTTCTCTTCATTCGTATGACTAGTTTGAGGTAGGGGTCTTCAAACTTGGCCCTTTTATGACTTGTGGACTTCAATTCCCAGAATTCCTCAGCCAGCGTGCCTGGCTGAGGAATTCTGGGAGTTGACGTCCAGAAGTCATAAAAGGGCCAAGTTTGAAGACCCCTGGTTTGAGGCAAGAGAAGATCATCTGAGCTCCAGGGCTTACTCCATTTTGTGGCCCCAAGAGACTTCCTCTGAGCACTGTTTCTGAAAACTGAACGTTTTTTCCTACTTTTGATTGGGAAACACAGAAAATATAGCGTAAATCCTAAAATAGGTATAGTGCAGGGGTAGGCAACCTTGGCCCTTTTATGACTTGTGGACTTCAACTCCCAGAATTCCTCAGCCAGCGTGCCTGGCTGAGGAATTCTTGGAGTTGAAGTCCACGAGTCATAAAAGAGCCAAGGTTACCTTTCCCTGGTTTAGTGCAATGGAAGCGTGGGAGAGAGGGAGGGATGAAGGCAAACTCTCCTTTCCTTGAGACCAAGAAACCTCTCAGCCTTGTCCTCTTTGTATAATTGCCCACCCGTATTGCCCTTAGCCATCAAAAGAATGGTTCCAAAATGTTTTCTACACTGCCTTTAGGATTTAGCATGATATCCGACTTCAGCCAACCAGGACACAGCTATGAATTAATCTGCCTCAGTTCTGCAGTTAGTTGAGGCTGTAAATAAAAGATGTCCTAAGATCAAAACATATAAATGCTACACTACACTAGGATTGGAAATAACGATTCCACTGTATCCAGTTCAAGGGTCCACACTGTAAAAAAGATTAAACAAAAAGAGAAACAAAGAATATTGTCTAGAGGGCAATTTCTTCATGTAACCCTGAAACAAATACCCCAAATCTTTTTTCCTTGCTTTTGCCCTTGTGATGTTGCACATATCTGAGGCAACTTTAAGATACGTTCAGCTGTTCTGGTCTTAAAATAGGATTTTCCTTTTTATTCCAACACTTTATTTTGCCTATGATATATTCTGACACACTTTCTCAGCTATTCTGTTGGAGATGCAGTCTGGTGACTCCTAACATATAGGTCAGCCTAGCTCCGATTTAGTTTGTGCAGGCAGCTCCTTCCACCCTTGCTTAATTGGGCAAAAAACCCAAGGAAGTTTTGACCGATGACTACAGTAAACTTGCCATTCTACCCATACTTTAAAGCCCACCTTCTCCTCAGCCCCAACTCCGCCCCACATTAAGAAGGATGCTCCATCACTGGAGGCTTTTAAGAAGAGACTGGACAGCCACTTGTCTGGAATGATACAGGATCTCCTGCTTGAGCAGGGGTTGGACTAGAAGACCTCCAAGGTCCCTTCCAACTCTGTTATTCTGGGTAATAGGACTGACATTTGGTAGGAGGAGAGCAAAATAAAACCCGTGAAACTCACCAGTCTCATGCAGGAAAGGGATTGGCAATAGGGAGAACAAATTTTATATCCACATGGTTTCCCGGTGCTCAGAAATTGATGGATAGCTCTGAAGAACAAGTTCTGTGAAGGAACTGACACGTGGAATTTGAGAAGATCGAGGGAACAAATGATGGCGCTTCTCAAATATCTAAAAGGTTGTCACACAAGAGGTCAAGACTTGTTTTTTTTTGTCTTGGGATAAAGCAGGGGTCCTCAACCTTGGCAACTTTAAGACTTGTGGACTTCACAAGTCTTAAAGTTGCCAAGGTTGAGGACTCCTGGGATAAAGGATTTAAATACAAGAAATTCCAACTGAATGATAGAAAAAAAACTTTTGAGAGTGAAACTCAGAGTGGTGATAACTTCTCTCTAGGTGCTCAGCAGAGGTTAGGCTGCCATCTGTTGGGGATGCTTTAATCTTAAAAGCCAGCATCCATCTGCACATAGCTTAAAACTATACAAGTGTTCAAAATGTCAACACTTAAGAGTTTGAGAATTGGATTGGGAAATGTGGAGACTGTTACATCAGTCTTTTCCTGAATGCTATGGTTGTTAGCTACAAACACAGGGACCTTCGAACTTGGCCCTTTAATGACTTGTGGACTTCAACTCCCAGAACTCCTCAGCCAGGCACGCTGGCTGAGGAATTCTGGGAGTTGAAGTCCACAAGTCATAAAAGGGCCAAGTTTGAAAACCCCTGTACAAACACAACACTCAGGCTGTCTTCAATTACTGGCTATTTGCAAGGTTGGGATGATATGGAAGCCTAGGCATTGTCTTTGCCTGTTACCTTTGCCTGTGGTAAGATCAAATAAGGATTGGTTATTTGTAATATTTCGGGGGAGGGAGAAGAAGGCAATTTTGTTTTATTATCCTCCCTACAGATCTTATCATGTTTTTGTGAACTCAGCTGGCAGATGTTCATAAATAGGGAAACATAGGTGTGCGTACAGAAGTAATGTGCGTTATGTGCATAAACTTCAACCACAGACAACTGTGCCATTCCAGATTTTCCTATTCTTTCTTTGTTTTAAAAGAAAAGGATACTTTTATTATTAGAATAATGAAATGCAAAGGAAAAGCAAAGTCTACATTGAATAATAACAGCTGACTAGCGCAAAAAGAAACTACTGCTGAGCATGAAGCAAACATACATAAAAACATTATGGAAATATTCCATTTACTTCCCCAAAATCTCTCTCTCTCTCTCTCTCTCTCTCTCTCTCTGTGTGTGTGTGTGTGTGTGTGTGTGTGTATGTGTATGTGTATTAAAGAACATATAGAAACTAAAGGAAACTAATAACAGAACAAAGACAGATAACAAAAATGCAAAAGTGCCAAAAGAAAGAAGCTTTCATTTTCCTTTGTAGCAAATACAAGTATGATTCCTTCAGTCCTGACTGGTTCAAGTGTCTCAGCCTTCCGTCGTTCCATGGTAAAATGAGGACCCAGATTGTTGGGGGCAATATGCTGACTCTGTAAACCACTTAGAGAGGGCTGTGAAGCACTACGAAGCAGTATATAAGTGCTATTGCTGTTACAGTTATATCTTTCTCTTATGCTTATAAAAAGTGTTTTTTTTCTGTTATCCATTTTTTCTAATCATAATCACCACACATCATAAGTGCATTTTTTCCTGTTTCATGCAAAATGTCTGCAAGGTATTTCTAGTCAGCCATAAGTGTACATAATGTCTTTTCTCTAATGAAATCAGTTAATTTAGCCACCTACGCAAGTTCCATCATCTTCAACGCCATTCCTCCATTGTGGTAGCATCCAATCTTTCCACATTTGAGCATATAATAATCTTGTACAGTTGTCATATACAAAAACAAAGCTCCACAACTTTTTTCAAGTGGCCTGTCCATTAGCAGCAAAAGGAAAGCCTTTGGTTTCACTTGTACTTTAATCTTTAAAGTCGTCTGAAGTAATGCATTTGTATCCAATTTTTAAAATCTTTTTTACATGTCCATTAAGCACCACCTCTTACTTTTCAGTCTCACAAAATTTTAAATCGTACTCTCTCATTTCCCCCCCACTCCATGTGAACCTCTTTGCTGTTCTTTGTCAGTCCTATCAAGCTTTAATCGTTTGAATTTTTACCATCATAATAAGTGCTAGCCATGAATGCTTTAAGTTTTTTCACCTATTTTTTTTTTATTCTTCAGATGTCCCTTTTTTAAAGCCCTAGCTGGGGTCAGTCTCCCAGAATGCCATTACCTCTCAGCAAAGGTAAAGCTGTCCCTGTGAGCTACCTTGATAGACAGCAAAGGCTTGAACTCTCTTTCTTCCTGAGGTAAACCCTCAGTCAGAAGTATGTTTAATATTAAGGATTACTTATCAGTAGTTATTCTGCCCTTCCAATATGTACTAATATGCAAGTGTTTAGGCAATTAACCTGCAGAGGTGGAAGTGTCTCTCTGTAAAAGGAAGCAAGTTGGCTTACCTCACGATGCCCCTGCTTAAAATATACTGCTTTTCTGAGGAATCTTCTTCTTTCTTGAGACTTCCTGCCCAGGATTAGCCAATCCAGATAAAATATAGTGACTTGCAAACACTGCAAACCCAACACAGGAAATTAGGTCCAAGGATTTGCTTGTGAAACTCTTATGTCACAAAAAGGGCAAAACCTTTAAGTCGCAAGTCGTAGTTGTTGTGGTTGATATTAGTAGTAGTAGTAATATTTTGGTGCTAATTTGGTATTAATTTGATTCTGACTTTGGATAGCTGATTAAGGAAGTGCATTCCTAAAAAAAAAAAATTATTCTATTTTTTAGGACAGGCATCTTCAAAGACAGTGGATTCATTGATCTATTTATTCATTTATTTTCTAAGTCATCCAATAATTGAAATCCCTGGGCAGATGAAAACATGGCTTCCAATACTAAAATGTTCTAAAAATAACATACACTGCCTAATATACAAACCCATGTTTGATTGTATGCTGCATGCTACCATAGTGAATGCACCAGAAAGAAAACATCAAGGCTATAAAATTAAACAAATCCTGCCTTTTGTATGTTGTGGCCTGGTCTTTCACATCCTGTGCCAAGCATATCAGGGCTACAAGCATACTCCGTAGTTCTCGGTCCACAGCTACAGTCTCCACTTCCTTCCATTTAAGGTTGATGTTTTTCAGATCTTCCTGAAATGTTTGGCCCCAGATTTTCTGTGGCCTTCTTCTTTTTCTCCTGACCATCTAGTGGTATCCAAGTGACTGCAGTCTTTGCTAGACGTTGCTCACTCATGTGGAGCACGTGTCCGGCAAAGTATATTCTTCATTCTGTCACTCTCTCAGAGAGTCTTCTTGAATGACTTCTCTGTAGAATTTCCTCATTTGGGGCATGGTCCCAATAAGAGATACAAAGATATGTGGGTTAGTGCTGCTAAAACTTTTACTGTTAAGTTAAACGTATCTTTGAATTGAAGCCTGATTTAAATTTAGAGTAAAAATTAGGAATCTTGGCCCACCTCGCCTGATGAAGGTACAGTTTTATTCAAATAAATATCCCCTTCAAGGTTCTACAAATTCTGGGTGACCATCAGAGATCCTGGCCTTGGAGTGAATTTTGGATCAAAAGTGTTAAGATGGCAGATGAGGAATGCTTCCTGATACTCTAGAGCAGTGTTTCTCAACTGTGACATTGGTAAGAAGTGTGGACTCAACTTCCAGAATTCATGCTGGCTGGGGAATTCTGGGAGTCGAAGTTCAGATATCTTAAAATTGCCACAGTTGAGAAATACTGCTTGGGAGGGAGGAAGGGTATTTTCTCCTGTACTTCCACTTTTGTCTCAAAAGGTAATTATTCTTAAGGTAATGGAATTGTTTTTTCACTTTTTTTTTGTCCAATGATCCAATCAACTGGACCATGCTGGAAACCCGCCCCCCCAAAAAACGAGCACAACCTGAACAAACAGTATCAGTCTGTCTGATAATTCCAAACACTGAACTATACTTTGGAAATGAACCATCCAGTGACATGGGCAATTATCTCGTACCTACCTTCCTGAGAGTGGGTCCCGAACTTGTTGTATCAGTACAGTATACATTATATCAGGGTTCCTCAACCCTGGCAACTTTAAGACTTGTGGACTTCAACTCCCAGAACTCCTCAGCCAGCTTTGCCAAGGTTGAGGACCCCTGCTTTATATAATGAACATCATTATCATTGCCTTCAGAAATCATGGGCACTCCATCACTGGAGGTTTTTAAGAAGAGACTGGACAGTCCCTTGTCTGAGATGGTATAGGTTCTCCTGCTTGAGCAGGGGGCTGGACTAGAAGACCTCCAAGGTCCCTTCCAGCTCTATTCTATTCTATTCTATTCTATTCTATTCTATTCTATTCTATTCTATTCTATTCTATTCTATTCTATTCTATTCCATTCCATTCCATTCCATTCCACTCCACTCCACTCTATTCTACTCTACTATCATATGAGCCAGAATAAATTCCCCCCAGGAAAGATGGCAGATATATTGTTACTAATTACTGCACAGAAGCAAATATTCCAGCATCTCAAGCCTGAATGGTGTTTCAAGGATAGCAAATGAATATAATTGTTCCTCTCTACTAATAAAGTAGGCAAAATCTCATTGCTCTAATTAAAGATCATTTATTTATTTAATGAATTTATAGGTCACTCATCTATCCGATGAAAGTCTGATAGCAAAGCAAAAAAAAATAAAAGAATAAAAACAAAAGCATTCCACAAAATCTAACAAAAGAAAAATAAACACTATTTAGTATGCTAGATCTCCCATAATCAACATCCCAGCCCCAGTACCTGGGATAAAACCAGTAAGGCCTCCAAAAAAAACCCCAGTGGGGCTATCTTTGGGGGGAGGCTGTTCTATAGGGCAGACACAATGGTGGTGGTGTAGATCATTAGCAACATAAGCACTGAAATCCGTTCTAAGGGAAAAACACAGTTCAGCTTCAATGTGAAAGCGCCACTTAGTTAGAGCATCATAAACAAATAGATGACAACCATGCGGAGGGAACTAACTTCTCTAGAAATATTCCTAATTGAGCAATTCAATTCATGTTCCTGGTTTCTCTTTAGGGGGGAGGGGGGCAGGAGAGGGGTTGCTTTTGAATGTCAAGATTCTTTTGGTAACATTGGTATCAATGTCCTGCTTTGAGGCAGGGAGTGCATTACCAATCTTATTTTGTGGATATGTCTTGTTCCAAGAGGCTAAGTGAAAAAGGGATTGGGAAGTCAGAACTCACATGAGTTTCAATGACTCTTGTAATGATCCCATGATAGTCAGGGCCATATGTTGGCAAGGGGGAATAGAGGTCAATAGTTGTTCATGTGAAATGCTTTAAATAAGAAAATCAGCCTTGCAAAAGTGTTCAAACTCTACTTCTGCTCAAATTGAAAATCAGCAATACAAAGATCTTACCTCTTTAATGCTATACAGTACCCCACCTTCAGCAGTATTCATATGGGCTATGATGAGGTAAAATGATGAGGTCAAAGCTACCAGCAAATTCTTTTTCAGCTAAAAGCATGTACATCTTTTTAATATTATTTTCCTTTTATTTAGCAAGAATGCACTATGATTCAAAGCCATACGCTTGGTCTATTAATGAAAGTGTTTGGATCACATTTCTACACAGGCCGCTGGGCTGTTTTGACCGTGTTAATTTGCAGTCCTTGAACATTACCAGATAAGAACTCCAAGTCCTCTTAATGCTACAGGAGTATTGACACAAAGGACATGTTTATCCTCTACTGCTGTATTGCAATACAAGGTAGAAACAGTGACAGCAAACCAAGAATTCATCATTAATTGCCGAGAATATTTTTCAAGGGCATTCAGCCAACATGGCTGTGATGTTTTCAATTTTCATCTGTTTTGTAATTGCCGACTATTGGCTCATGGTAAAAAGTACTGAGTGGAGATCTAAAATTCTATGTTAAAGATAACAAGATATATTATCATTTCCTAAAAGTGGCCTCTGGCCTGTCTAAAAAGGTGGGCTTTTAGTGCTTTTCTAAAGGAAGGCAAGAGTAGAGCCAGTCAACCTCTCAGGAGGGATGGTATTCCAGAAGTTGGGAGCAGTGAAAGAGAAGGCCCAGCTGTGGGATTCTGTTTAATTGGTGAGCTCTAGATCATTCCCATCCTTCCTAATCTTATACAATGGCAGAAGTAATTAGACAAAGGTGGGTCCCATAAATAACCAGACTTATGATACCATACTACATGTTGATGAATAACTTAACCCAGCAGCTTCATCTAGACCAGACATGTCAAACTCGCGACGTCACGTGATATCGCACAACGTATCGGGACAGTTTTGCCATTGCCGGCAATGGGGTGGGCGCGGCTTCCACGTGACGCATCCGGCCCGCAGGCTGGCAGTTTGACACCTCTGATCTAGACGTTAGAAAAATAAGAATGGGGTGTCAAGCTCAAGGCCCAAAACAACACAGAGAAATCCAAGGGCATTCAGCCAACATGGCTGTGATGTTTTCAATTTTTATCAGTTTTGTAATTACAGATTACAATCCTTTATTGTTTACTCTTAATGGACAAAATCTTGCCAAACTAAGGCTATAATCATCTAACTTCATTGACCAAAATTATCAATATTTTTCTTGGTACTATGATCAGCCCTGAGTCCTGATTGGAAGGGTTCCAGATCATCTGCTTCTGGAGCTATAGGCTAACAATCTTCTCAATACTCTTCCCTAAAAAGTTTGGCTGGAATCAGGACCCACATCAGCTGATTTCTCTTGAACCCACTTCATTTGATTGCTAGCTGAGTCAGTGCTTACCAAATTCTAAGGTTGATTATCTGCTGAATCAGGCCCCTAATTTTCTGAGTTCTCTGAGTCAAAGGAGACCATAAGTGTGATCTTACCAGCGCAGTATAAAATGGTGCAAACACTTCATGTGATCCTTGATACTATCTCTTCAACTTTATGTCTATGTGTGAGAGAGAACTTGAAAGATGGATTTTTTATGGAAAGTAAATTAGCCACTGTAATGGTTCACAATGGAAATTCACTCATAATAACCCATATAGAAATAAAATTTGACCCACATCCCAATCTCAATCAAAACCAAATGACACTAATTCCAAAAGAGGCTCATTGCAGCAGTGATTGGTTGGCTCCTGAGATAGTCATGAAGATTTTCCTTTCTTCTTTGCAGGGGGTTTTCAAATAAACATGCAAAACCCATAACACTTAAAAACAAGGACAGAAGGCCACTTGAAGCATGAAGAATAGAATACTATCAAAAACATTTGCAAGTATTTGTATCTCCCAGGGAAATAGGAAGGTAATTTGTGACCCTATTTTTAAATAAATGTATATGTGTCTGTTATTGGAGCTAAGGGAACCCTATTGCTTCTCATTTTTAACTGACTCAAAAAGGCAGCTATTGTTGTTTTGGTCCTTCCGTTGGTTGAGCCTAAAGCATTGTAACAAATGAAGATAATTATTTATGTTGCCATTTCCTTCCTCCCCTGTACTTATTCATCGCTCACCATCACAAACCTTTTGGGTTCCCATTCATCACAGCCCTAAGGTGCAGAGTTTGTTCCAAAAGAAGAAAACAATCTAGTTGGACCAATCATGAGTCTTACCCAGCTTGACTTCCTTGTCATTGGTGGATTTACAAATGTCCTTCTTCTCAGCTAGCATAGCCAAAGGCCTGGGTGGGAAAGCTTGGGGTTGATATCCTTTCTTCTCTAAATATGATAGTCAGTTCTGTTGATTCTCTTCCTGTCCAGCTAATCCCTTTTTCATTGGGCACTCTCTTCCTCTTTCCATATTGCCACTGATATTAGGATGGGAGCCACTGATATGATAGGACAGTGGTGGCGAACCTATGGCACGCGTGCCAGAGGCGGCACTCAGAGCCCTCTCTGTGGGCACGCATGCCGTTGCCCAAGCAGAGTTTGCCAGAGTAGCGAGCATGTGGCGTTTGGAAGCAACAGGGCAGGAAGTAAGTGAGCAAGCGGCGTTGGCCCCCCGGGGATGCCCCAGAGATGGTGAGGGACTGGCCCCCGCTGCCCTGGCCCTGGCCACGCTCATCCAGTCTGCCGTGATCACTGGAGCCACGCCCACTCAGTGGGCCACGCCCCCGGCTCCCCTGAGGGCACCACAATGCTGATGCAGTCCTGGCACTTTGCGATAAATAAGTGGGTTTTGGATTGCAGTTTGGGCACTCGGTCTCTAAAAGGTTCGCCATCACTGTGATAGGAGCCATGGTGGCACAATGGTTAGAGTGCAGTATTGTGGGCTAACTCTGCCCACAGTCTGGAGTTCAATCCTGATAGGGCTCAAGGTTGATCCTTCCAAGGTCAGTAAAATGAAGACCCAGTTTGTTGGGAGCAATATGCAAATAATGCTTACACTTCACAGAGAGTACTGTAAAGCATTATGGGGTGATATATAAGTCTAAGTGCTATTACTTTCACTCATACCTATCCAACTCTCTGCTGCCATATTTACTCACTTGCAGTTCAAACCCCCTTCACTGGCTTTCTATCCTCATTTCCCAAGCATGTAATGGCCTAGCCTTTCCATACTTTTGACACATTTCTTCCTATTTACTGATTTTGATCCATATGCTCTGTTACTGTCATTACATAGTGGGAAATTAAAATGGAAGTGTCAAGGTGTCCAGCTCTGAGCATACTAGAACTCCAAAAGCAATGGAAGGCACTGTAGTATCAGCAGGCACTGGATCAAGAACAGAAACAGGTTCGGGTAGAACAATTCTTCAAGGAACCAAGATCTTCATTTGTTTGAGGATGCTAAATAAGGATTTTATACACTAAGCTCTGGAAATAGACAGGTAGTCAATGCAGGTTGTTTCAAGGCTGGTTAATAGGAGCTTCAAAAACTCAAGAATTGTCCTCTTCCTCTCCAAAATATTTAGGGTATGTACTCTTTGCAATTGGTCCAAAAATGGTAACTCTGAGGGAAAATCAAGCAGCTAAAAGAAAGTGGCACATACTGTAATTTTTTTTTTAATATTTTGAGACACTAATATTTATTGCAATTGCTTGAGAGAGCCAAGGGGCTGGGCTGGAAGAATCTTACCCTTCAACAATAACAATGCTTGTAGTATTGCATTCCTGGAAATTATACACTCAGTATGAAATTGTCCTGGATCCTGGACAAGATGGATAATGCCTATCAGTATTTCCCAGACTATGCCAGAACATAGATGAATGCTGCAAAAGACCTGCTAGTCAACTACAAGCCATAATAAACACATCATTAGAGATCAAGATCGCTACCCCACCAAAAATGCTGCAAGCTATGCTGCAACACAATTATTGTTCTAACTTGCTCCAGCTTACCTTGCCTAAAGGATTGGTTCATTTTGCCGCCTCTCTTTATCTAGAACGGGAGCCTTCCAGCCTTCCTTTTTCTCCTTGACAATGAAAGCTGGTGGTAAACATATGAAAATTACCTTGTACAAGAATTGGATTCAAGCTTTACCCTGAGCAAAGGCAAACAGATCAGTTTCCAGGAAGGTGCTAAATAGAAGCAGGTAAAGGCTGGGCAACTATATTGGAGATGCATTGGGTTCCTGCATTGGGCAAAGGATTGGACTTGAGGATTGAACTAGCCCCTTTCCACAATTTAATTCTATAGAATCTCTACCCAGCCAATACATCCTAAAACTTTGTCACCCCAAGCAACCCTTCTTCTCCATTATCACCTTATTTAGTGATAATAATGTTAAGGAGGGCTTGTATTGCTGTTACTTAAGACACTTGATTAAGCCCTGGTACTATGACTCCTAAACTCAATGATACACAACTATTTCCCTACATGTTGTTTTCTTTCTATCTTCATCACTAAAACAAAGAACATAAACATATTTTTTTTAAAAACCTAATTAATGCATATTGTATTTCTAATAATTTTCTACCATCCCCAAAATGTTATATATTATTTAACAAATAATTATTTGTTAAAGTTTCTAGGTACTTAATTTAAATTAGCTTTTGATGTTCAACTTCTATTTTAATTTATGAATCATGTATAATTTTATCCAGTTACTGATTCATTCATTTTAAGCATCCATCTCAATCACTATCAAAACCTATATTTTATTTTTCAGGATAATGCATTACTATTATTATTATTATTATTATCATTGATGATGATGATGATGATGTTGGAAGGGACCTTGGAGGTCATCTAGTCCAAACCCTACTCAAGCAGGAAACCCTATACCATTTCACACAAATGATATAGGGTTTCCTTCCTGAGCAGGGGGTTGGACTAAATGACCTCCCAGGTCCCTTCTAACATTATTATTATTATTGTTATTGTTATTATTATTATTATTATTATTATTATTATTATTATTATTATTATTATTATTATTATTATTATTATTATTAATTATTATTATTATTATTATTATTATTATTATTATTATTATTATTATTATTATTATTATTAATTATTAATTATTATTATTATTATTTCTTCTGAATGATGAGTTTTAAATAGCTGGAATGTGCATCAGTTCCTATTCTTCTTAGAGGCACTTTGCAATTTTCTGTTGACTACAAAAATTTCTGACTTTTATTGCCAAAGAAAAGGAGAGGAGGTAGCAATACAAGCTTTGGTAAATGTCACTCGCACATGTTCCCTTTTGGTAACCCATTAACCCTGCTGTGAGGAGATCGAACTCTCCTAATGTGATTTTGGTCACTCAGTGACAGCAGCTGCAATCTCACCTGGAAGCCTTACCACTGCTGGTGTTGAAATGATATATAGGGAGGAGATTGCAGGCTTTGACGTCATTCCAACAGCATGAACCTCAGCTGTTTGCCCAAAGTGGGATTGCAAGTAGATGGCTTGAAAAACAGAATGGTTGCACAAGAGCAGAAGACTAGATCAGACATAAAATGATTTTGAACATACAGCTATGGCTACCTCAATAAAAGAAATGCAAACTGATGAAATACATGTTACATTGCTGGCCAAAGATATTCAGAAGTATTACCAATTCTACAGAAGGAAATATTGTGTACCTGGGAAAAGGTCAGTTAGGTTAGTTTTAGACAGTTTTTCCTGTGGGCAAGCCTGGTGGATCTCAGTGGGACTTACCTTTAAGTGGATATGTATAGGAGTGTACTACTTATAGGAAAATGTAATGGTTGGCATTCAATAGCAGAGGTTGGAAGTGGC
This sequence comes from Azemiops feae, assembly GCA_023970755.1. Classification (NCBI taxonomy): domain Eukaryota; kingdom Metazoa; phylum Chordata; class Lepidosauria; order Squamata; family Viperidae; genus Azemiops; species Azemiops feae. The sequence continues at coordinate 371,195 of JALGBA010004089.1, read as the reverse complement.
CTAAATCCTCAGGGCTTAATTCCTAGCACAGTTGCTAATTCCGCCAAGGGGGGGGGGGAAGGACCCAGCATAACCATATAATTATAAGATGATCTGCAGAAATAAGTAATCAAAGATTTTTGAGGGGCCAGGTAAGTGTTGTCATTAATAATTTCTTTGATATTGCAATCAAAGGCACAACCAGGAGAGTTAAAGCTAAGTAGGAACTTTGTTTCAAGGTGTGTTGAATCTAAGTGTCAGTGATGGAGGGCAGATTGAAAGATAACTAGGGATAACTAGCACAAATATAACAACCAGCCTATGGATGTATAGATTCACAATACAATCTTCCTGAAGTTAAGGGAAGTCATCTCCCCGTCATATAATTCATGCTATGGCCCTCCAGATGTCATTGGAATGGAGCTCCTATCCGCTTTCCCTTTGCCTATGCTGGTTAGATTTGATAGGAAATGACATTGAGCAACATACTGAGAACCAAACATTGCATCTAACTCCTATTCAAGGGGTAGACCGATCATTGCCACTGTCTCTTTCACACACCAGCTCAATAAGATGGCTGAGTTTGGGTATCCAATCACCTAAAGTCAAAGAGCTTCCTCAGAGCAACAAAACACAGCAGGGACCATTCCTTCCATCAAGAAGTCCCATTTTGGGACCTTGTTGGAAGAATGCTAAATTAAACAGATGAAACCAGAAGTATCCTTCTTTTAGACTAGGAATCTTCAGGTTCTAGTTCCCTTCAGCAAAGCAATCAGTTCCAAGGCAGCTTATTTCCATCCGTGCTGCTGCAAGACAAGAACAGCTGCAGCAGCCCTTCTATTTATAGCCTGATCAGGTGTCAGCTAAAATGTTTGTACTCTCTATGGATTGTAAAGTACAACAAGGGGTGGAGTAAATTAGTGCGGTTTAATGAAGCGGTATCCTCCTAACTGAATACACCTGGGAAAGAACACCTTCTGGCTCTGTGCCCAGAGTTTCTACCTAGTCCTCAGGAAGCCAAGCAGATTGTTGAGCAAATGCCATTAGAGATCAAGGAATGTTTTAGACCAGTGATGGCGAACCTTTTAGAGACCGAGTGCCCAAAAACCAGCCAGCCCGCCCCCGCTCTGCCCCCCACTCCGCCCCCCACTCCGCCCGCAGGGCCACTCACCACAGATCGCCCAGGCAGCCTTGCAGCACCATGGCGGCCATGCCCTCCACCTGCACCCCGCAGCATCATCTGCACGTGATGGGACGCGAGGGCGGAGTCTTTTGCCCCTGCTGCCCAGCTGCCATATGCTTGGCTGCGTTGCTCCAAATGTGCCGTGCCTGGGGGAGCCTCTCCTCCGGGCAGGCTGCTGGTGAGGAAGGAGTTGCGGGGGGAGGCGGGGCTGGGGCAACGGCGCGCGTGCCCACAGAGAGGGCTCCGAGTGCCACCTCTGGCACGCATGCCATAGGTTCGCCACCACTGTTTTAGACAGTTGATTATTGCCATTTAAAAATAGGGCTACTATATTAGGCAACATATCCAGGGACAGTGAAACATATTTTCCTTTGCAATAGTGGCGAATATCTGTAGCTCGGGTGTAGGATGAGGGTGAAGGTTCGTTCTCCGAGCTGTTTAGAAGAACACTGACACTAACATCTCCTAAACCAGGGGTAGGCAACCTTGGCTCTTTTATGACTCTTGGACTTCAACTCCCAGAATTCCTGAGCCAGCTATGCTGGCTCAGGAATTCTGGGAGTTGAAGTCCACGAGTCATAAAAGAGCCAAGGTTGCCTACCCCTGCCCTAAGCCAATGGCCCCCAAACTTTTCAGCACCAGGGATTGTTTCCGTGGAGAGGTTTTTCCGCGGACCGGAGGGGGCGTGGTTTCATGTGCTGCCTGCATCCTGTGGATGGGGCTTTGCTTGTTTGCATGGCCCGGTTGCTGGCATGCCGCAGACAGGTGCCGGTCCATGGACTGGGGGTCGGGGACCCCTGCCCTAAACTCTGCTGAAGATGTTACCTACCTAATGTTCAGAAACCAACCCACAAGCTCGGAGAACGAACCTTCACCCTCCTACCTTCCTCTACCTCTGCATTTTGTTTAACTACTGCAGTTGCGACCATGTGCCATTTTTGCTGTGTCTGGTTTAACCAAACTGAGAAACTGACAACTGACGAATGGCTGCATCTTAATTTCCTGCTATTCGTGTATCTCTGGACTTCCTGAAACTTCATCTGAAAGAAAGAATGGATGAACTGGAGGATGGGGGCTCCTGTTTGCTTTTAATGCTTTGACAGCAGCGTGGTCTCCATTTCATAAATGCACTGGACTGAGCCAAATTATGGATCCCATGTCAGAGTGGAGTACTGTAATAAGGAACACATTTTCATTTCCCAGAGGCAAAGCGGACAGGTCTGAATCTGCTCCAATTTCATTCTGTTCTTCCACAAATCTCCGGTCTTGATATCTTCATCTGGAGCTCTGGTCCAGAGCAAGCCAGTAGCTTTAGGAATTGCAGTGGAAATCATCATTTTACATGACAGAAAAAGGTAAACGGAGAAGACCTGCCTTTAAACAGTCAGACCACTATTAGCTCTTTTGTGGGATAGATAAAACAGAGAGAGGTGGAAACCTCTTAACTTTTATCATTTGGTCCATGAGTTTTTTGTTTTATTTTTCCCCTACACTTTGCCCTGAGTGGTTATGTGATTTCCCCACCCATCCTCAAATCTGCTTTTATATCAAAACCAAGAATTTTCCCTCTTATATGTCTTTCTCTACTCCTGATCATAGTACCACCCCCATCCGTTCATTCGGGAAAGAGTATCATCATCTTATTTTATTTTTTACAAATAGGGCTTCCCTGTCTGAAACTTCTTTAAGCAAGCAGTCTGAAATAGTTTCCCCATTGTAGAAACTATTATTGCCGGTCATTTCTTCAGGAGGTTATAAGCCTTATTAAAGAAAAAGCATCAAAATTAGTTTTAATGAATTTTAACATCACTCATCCCCACCCAATATGGAAATCCAGCATGCAACTGCCATCTTCTTCTACTAGAAAACAAGAACATTATAGCTATTCATGTTTTCAGCATATGGAAGAAAACTGATCTCTTTTTACAAACCTCATGCTTGATTTGGACATAGAGCTCAATTGTAGGACTCTAAAGTGCTTCAGATTCAAAGGCAAAAATGTGTTTGGAGTGGGCAGGGATGTAAACATTTGCTATGTTCATACTCCAGCAGATTCCAAAGCCCTTAAATCTGGAGAACTGAACAGCCCTGTAAATTGCACTGCTTCTGGAGTAATCCACACAGGATTGTGCTTTTCCCCCCAGCACTGGACATGAACTTTGAATCAGTCTGGACAATCTTTGCATACCCTCTACAAGGTGCATGGACTCAGTTACATCATGCACAAATGGAAGATCTGAAGGACCAGGTTATGGACAGATTGTTCCGGAGAAAATCTATGTGGTTGCTAAGAACTGACATCAATTTGATGACACATAATCAAAAATGAGTCAATATAAAAATCAAAGGTCAACAAATTCAGAACTATCCACCACTGAATCTCTGCATTATTCCAACTTTAATTGCTTTTTTCTTCTTCTTGGTTCTATGTTCTGGCTATTCTGGGTGACCATTTGTAGGGAAAGAAAAAACAGAAAAGTCTATCCATTTCAGGTCAGGAAATGGATTCCTCTAACTGGGATGACATTTGAGGGCTTTAAAAAGTAAATGGACATGTTTGTGGAGAATAAGACCTCCAACAGCTATGGATCAAATAGCTATATGGTCCCTCTAAAATCACAACCAGCATGGAGAAAAATAAAGCACTATTGCCCTCATGTCTGGCTATGAGGGTTCTTGCTAGTATTTTATTGTTTGCTATAGGAAATAAGGTGCTGGAATAAAATAAGTCTTTTTCTGATCCAGAAAAATCCTTATGTTATATAAAAAAAGGTGGGATGATAACAACACAGAGTATGATTTATAATTCTTTTTGGCCATGCTCAAGGTTGGTTCTAAACCTTAGTAGACACATTATTCAACTTTTTTTTTTAAAAAAAAAAATCTGCTCAACCTAAGGTTTCATAAGCCCTAACTTGACAAAGGGGGGAAATAATTTTTTTTCAAAAAAAAACTTTTGACAAAAAACACCCCACTCAGACTGAATGGGGTTAGTTTAGGACCCTTCCAGAATTGGAAGAAGAATAAGAAGATGTCCTCTGTGTTATCATCCCATATATTAAAGTGGTCATCCCTAATAACAATCTTATCACCATGCAGGGCACTGACCTGTGGTACAAACAGTGGATGGGAAAACTCAGGGAAAGCAATTAGATGCAATATTGACACAAGTGGCCTTTTAACTGCAAAACAGCCTCCAGGATCTGCTGACATCCTGGTTCATGGAACTCTGTGAAGGTGTGACCTTGGAGAGATAAAAACGATTGATCATTGAGCTGGATCCTTGCAGTTTGAGTGTTGATTGGAATCAAACCAAAGAGTTTAGCTGCTTAGAACTTCCAGAGAAAGAAAGCCGAAACTTTTATATTTGGTCATTGGAATTTCCAAATAATCTTAGAAAACCTGGTCTAATCAGGTTCTAGGTCTCTTAACAACTACTTGAGCTGTAAAAATGCATTATTACGGGCAGATACTTGGACACCCAGGGTTGAATAATTGTAAGTGTGAGTGTTCCTGAAAAATAATCATATATTATTCAGACATTTTCTTCCTTGTCCTCCCTAAATAGCCTTTTTGAAATGGAACTTTGCAGCACCACTTTCTACATGGCTACAGTACATACAACATATGTATGTCTAGTTTAATGAAGAGAAGGACGAGGGGTGACATGATAGCACTGTTCCAATATCTAAGGGGCTGCCACAAAGAAGAGGGAGTGAAGCTATTCTCCAAAGCACCTGAAGGCAGGACAAGAAGCAATGGATGGAAACTAATCAAGGAGAGAAGCAACCTAGAACTAAGGAGATATTTCCTGATAGTTAAAACAATCAGTGGAATGACTTGCTTCCAGAAGTTGTGGATGCTGGAGATTTTAAAGAAGAGATTGGACAATCATTTGTCTGAAAGGGTATAGGATTTCTTGCTTGAGCAGGGGGTTGGACTAGAAGACCTGCAAGGTCCCTTCTAATTCTGTTATTCTCTCTATCTTCTCCCCGATACTTAACTCATACGAATTACATACAACACATTTAATGCAGAAAAAAATCTAGTGGTTGCATTGGCACAAAAGATTAGAAATAGTTGTGGTGTTTGTGACTTGCATGTGTGAATATAGCATGTTGTGAGGTAATATGGAGTGTTATCCTAACCCATTTGGTTACTGTAGGCTTTAAAGTATTGAATGAGCTTGGAAGATGGGTTAATTTAATAATCAAGATTGATATCAACACAACCAGCCTGTAGCATTTATTTCCACTTTTTAGAAATTAGTCAGATATCAGCACATTGGAAGATTATATTCCTTTCTTCCCAGCATTGACACCACCCAAAAACATCTGTATTCTCACCTTGAGATGCTCTGCCCTAAAGTATGCTTACTGATTTGTTGGTGGTCCTGGGCATTTAATCTTGAATTAATGCCCTTTGGGGCCAGAAGCAATAAAATCAGAAGCAAATGTTCTGAAACCAGGTCGGTTCGTTATAGTAACAAATGCAAAATTATCAACCATTCCTTCTGCCCAGGCAAGAGAAGAGATATGAAAAGTGAATCTTGCTTCTACTATAAATATGGCTTGCATTGCATAAGTATAATATATAACTATTAAACACATACAAATACATACATGACTTAATATTTTATGGATTTTTAACTGGCTTTTCTAGTTCTTGCAATAAATATAACTTGTCAATTAATATGTCCTTGATGCAATATCTGGGAGGTTTCTAATACTTGTATTCAGTGGTGGGATTCAGCCGGTTCGCACCAGTTCAGCAGAACCGGTAGCTAATTTTTTGTTGACCAGGCCCAGAACAGACTTCCAGAAGCGGCATCCACACAGAGAACCGGTTTTCACATATTTGAATCCCACCACTGCTTGTATTGTTTGGGAGAAGCCTGACAATCATTATCTCATCCTATCAATTCAAGTAGGAATCTGACTTTGTTATAAGAGAGGCCTCAGTACTTTAAACCTAAAATTCTGGCAAGCAATATGCAGTTTAATTGAATGAATTAGGGTTTTTTTAGTTAATTTTCTACATATGTGGAGAACGGTTTAGATTGGCTCAGCGTGGCACCTACTAGGGGAAGGGTGGGAATGTCAAACGATAAAAACTATAATGTACCATCTTGACCTGTATTGTGATACTCCATGCAGATATGAAAGGGCTGAGCTTGTATTGTGATTTCAGGATCAATAAAGGAGAATATTTGTAGCTCAGGGTTGAAATGAGGAGTCCTTGGTGCTCTCTGAGCTTGGTTGTTTTCATTGCCCAAACTAGGCAACATAGTGCTAATAAGGAGTGGGGTTTGTTCTCAGTTTACATTCTAGTACAGGGGTCCCCAACCTTTGCGGCTTGGCGGCTGGCGGGAGGGGGGAAGAAGGGAACCGAGCTATGTGAGCGATGGGCCGGCATTCAGCACAGCTCAACTTGCACAAGCGGCAAGCCAACGCACATGTACATGCAGCTCAACTTGCGCAAGTTGAACTGCATGCATGCCGCCTTGCAAAAGTTGAGCTACGTGTGCATGCGCGTGCACACAGGCCCACCACTTGTGCAGCCCGGTTGTAAATAGGCCACGGCCCGGTAGTGGGCTGCAACCCAGTGTTTGGGGACCTCTGTTCTAGAGGCTTGCCCTCTGATGGTTTTTGGTTGGAGTGTTTCCTGATGGCTTGTTTGGCAATTCCTTGATTGGGGTATTGTTTACTTGATCATTGGTTTGATGTTAATCTTGGAGTTAATCTAAGGTGGGTGCTGATTGCTGGTGGGGAGGTGTTTTGGTCTTTTTGTCTCTTTTTGACTAGTTGATTGTTTCTTTTGCATAGTATATAGATATTGTTTACATCAATGTGTCTATTGATGGCTAATTTGTCAGAGTCCCAGGCTTCTAGAAATTTCCTAGTGTTTTTGGACTTGGTTTGGTCTACGATGATCACAGTTTCCCAATTGAAACTATGGTTAAGTCTGTCCATATGTTGTGAAATTAAAGAGTTTTCATCATGACTTTTGACTGCTGTTTGGTGTTCATGGACGTGTTCTGCCAGTTTTCTGCATGTTTATCCTACATAGTAGCTGTTGCAATTATTACACTATATATTGCAGATGACTCCTGTTTTTTCTTCTGGGGCTCCTGAATCTTATAGCAGAATTGGTCTTCCCATTTGCAACCTAGAGAATAATAATAGCAAAAGCAGCTGTGTTCTAAACCAGCCTGGGCCAATCTCTAGCCTTCCAATGAGTTGAGGCTGATACTTTGAGGCCTGCCAAGATAGATGCACAGAACTCACTTGAAAATTTACACTCTTAGTACATGGCCCTGACCAGCCTATCCAAAGGAAGGAATTTTCTACGGCAGTAAATAAAAGTGCCATGGCATTCAGTGGCAGCCTTGCCCGTACAGGTATGCACTTTTCAATAAATTAGCTTATAGCTCAAATTAGCCTGACCTGGCTTCAACCTCATAGGAATGAAAGTGCTCCAAGTAACCTCCAGAGTGGACTCCTAAGTTTAGATGAGTGCAGTTGGTAGCCTTTTCAGCTTAGTTTGCTCCCTGCTTGTTTTAACTCCCAAGGAATATGGTGGAAAAATAAACTTCGCAAGGTTCACTTGTACGGTTTAATAATGGTCGTTTTCAGCTGAAAATGCCATTTGCAAAAGAAGGAAAGAAAGAACAAGAGCTAAAAAAAAAAAAGTGAAAGAGTTATACAGTAGATACGACATCAGCAACTTAATGCCCTCCCGATCTGTTGGGTGGTGCAATTTTCAAATTTATCACACATGTGGCCTTTGGCTGCAGTTTCATTTTAATGGACCACAATTGACAACCCAGTGAGGTCACCAAAGTGGGCAGAGGTGGAGTGGGTTCAGATTTGTTTTGGAAGGGAGGGGGGTTATTTTAGGCATAATCAAAGGGCTTCATGCCTGTTGTCAATACTTTCCTCTTTTTTTGCACTTTGTAATGTGTCAGAATGGAAGGAATCCAGTTCCTTTAAAATTACTGTTCCTTGAAGGTCAGAACTCTGAAAATTGGAGGTGCCTTGGGTAATTCATAGTGCCGAGGATGAACAATTTAGAAACAGTCATACCTGAATGGAACATAATGTGCAAGTACTATTTAACTCTCCTAATATTTTTATCTCACTTCATTAGCTCAGAAGGGGAACTCTTTATCATATGCGCTTACCGAGATCTCATCATTTTAAGTCCCGTTAATTTCAGCGGATCTGTTCAATATATGGTTGAATCTGAAACCATCCAATTTACTTACCCAATCCTATATATTTATTTATCATACAACAGAGGCTTAAACATACAACCTGGCTTACAGTGACAAATGTGCTTCTTCCATTTGTTAACAGAAGAACTGTTTCTGATTTTTATCAGATCGCACCAGCACAAGAAAGAAGCCATTTTTAACATTTCTTCCTTCTTCCCTATATCATGATTAATCTGGCAGGGCCTTATTACCCTTGAACTATATTTTAGGAAGACATAAGCTGCAAAGGGAAGAGGGAAGCAACCAAAATGAACCACTAGGACCACTGGTGGGAGCATCCTTTGAGTTGGATTCTGGTCAGAGAGAGTTTAGAGCAGTAAGTAAGAGAGAGCAAACTTGGGAGGGCTTCTATAAAAGCAACAGAGCAGGAAGTAGAGGAAATTACCAGCTGTAAAACAGCTTCTTACTTTCACTTGTACATGCATAATTGAAAATGTATCTAAGAATACTGGCCATAAATTCTGCTGTGTCCATGCACACAAGGAAAAAACAAGGGTTAGAAATGTTTTATCTGTTTTGGTGCTAGAAAGAAAATAAATCCCAATGTGGAATGACACCCCATGGTACATCTGGGTAATGCATGTCTTAAGAGTGGAAAATTTCTCTGAAACCATTACTAGATGTTTTCATAACAAAACAGTTGCAATGCGGAGCCCTTGTTGCATCACACTGCTGCTGACATTTTAAGGATATAGAATGAAAACAATGCGAACCAACCATGCATGGCTTTTGACCTAAAATCTGGAGGATCAAATGCCAGGGCAAAAATGACACAGTAATATTTTCTGAGCCTTTCACGGGCACAATAAAATCTCTCATAATCACAACTGATTTTCTTGATTTTATGAAATGGCCGTTTTCTCGCTTATTGCTTTACACTGCATAATTCCTACCTTAATATGTAACTGGGCAAAATTAAATTTAATAATATAGATCTAATTTAGCCCCTGAAGTCGGTTCATTCTTTGACTGAACTGCCACAAGCCCTTTTTATAAATAGATGCAAAAATATATATTTTTTGAAGAATAACGGGACCTCCATATTGAATGTTAAAGAGAGGCATGCACTCATTGCATAAAAATAATAGCTAATTCAGTGAATTCAGTGCTGTGGCTAAGATTGTAATCATAGGCAAGGATTCTAATCAGTCAAATATACCTACAGTTCCTTTTCAGATTGCCATCTTACATCTACTAAGTTCTTTGCAATCAGGCACATATGTAGAATGTGCACTCATATCTGTATAAAATTATAACATTAATGCAATTATGTCTAATGTTGCAGCTGTAGATGCAAAATAAGGCAGGATTAACAACATGGGATACATTGCTATGCTGTTGATCAGTTAGACTGATCTGTGAAGAAATGTCAATTTGGAATAATGATAAAGTTAAATGGTTGACTTGCTTTCTCCCAAAACTGAGAGATCAAATAGATCAAAAATTATTAAGGGCAAGGGCAAGACTTGCATTCATGTGCAATACTGGATTTTGTATTTTTAATTACTTTATGTGTGTGAATAATTACAGGGATGATCAAGTTGGTTCACTTTTGTTGTTGTTCATTTTTAAAAAATATCCTAAATGGAAGACAGAAAATCTGTTTTTCATGGCTTGTGAGCAAGATTAAAGATCCTTGCAAAGAATAGGGCACCTTCCCATTCAGCCTTTGGCAGGACATAACAAGCACCACCCTTAGGAAGACAGATGGGAAATGGACCAGCCCTGCCAAAGGCACCTGTCATTCCTCATAAATGTAGTACGTAGCCTGTAATTAGGGCTGTCATGTGAGCTGATGAACCTATAAGCTTCTGTCAAATGAATTCTGTTTAATTATACCGTGGAAAATTAACCTAACAGCTCTAGGCTAAGAACTAAGTAAGAAAGGGGGCTCTGCACCCTTACCTAGACAGACCAAATGACTGCCTAATTAAGATACATCCTTTATTAGCACAGTATGGGGGTGGTCTGATCCAAACAGCATTGCATTGCATTTAAGGTGAAGGGATATCCAAAGTTCATCTGAGATAGCAACTAACCAAGTCATTATCAAGTGGAAGAAACAGCTGTGGGCACATTGCACTTCATCAAGTCCAAATCTCCTGCATGGTATAGGGTAGGGGTAGGCAACCTTGGCTCTTTTATCACTCGTGGACTTCAACTCCCAGAATTCCTGAGCCAGCATGGCTGGCTCAGGAATTCTGGGAGTTGAAGTCCACGAGTGATAAAAGAGCCAAGGTTGCCTACCCCTGGATAGGGAAATCAAGAGACCTGGCAACTCTAATAGTTACCTGCTCGCTTTCATACCTTTCTCCCTGGTAGGTTTCCTTCAGTTATGTACTTCTAGGTCTTCACATTCATTTCTCCTGCTCTGCATAATATATCAAAAGTATAGAAATGATATGCTAATATTTTTCTTGCTCTGTTATTAGAGCAGTGTTTCTCAACCTTGGCAACTTTAAGAAGTATAGAATTCAACTCCCAGAATTCCCTATTCAACAGTTACGTTTCTTTGCTGTTAAAGTTACTGGTATTTTGTTGTCATTCCTTGTAAGTGCATATTGCCTGTAATTAGGTTTATTGTATGAACTAGTGACTGTATTCCCATCGGTCAAATGAATTTCATTTAACTATATAGCAAAAGGCAGACTCTGTTTTTCTTAAGTTATGGAACGGGAAATGTGATGCTTACACCATGTTCAACATCTGTGTCTCCTACACACACACACACACACACACATATAATTTGAACTTCTGCTCTGGAAATTCTAATTTATGACAAAAAGCATACACTTGGAAGAATCGATTCATCTCTTCCTTGATGAACACTGTGGGGTTTTCTCCAGCCAAACAGATGTTTGGCATGTTACTGTTTACTTTTTTCCCCTGACACTATCACTCTTTCTTGCTTTGCTTCATTAAGTGTTTCTTATTGATTCCAACACTGGAAGTGGTTTTGGACACATAAATAAATGTGTCTGTCTGTGTGTGTGCATAAGAGGATAAGCATAATCAAGTATTATAAATAACACCTAATCTCAATGTTGAAATAAATCATCTGATAAATACAGGTAGCCCTCAACTTACAACAGTTCATTTAGTGACTATTCAAAGTTACAGCAGCACTGAAAAATGTGACTTAGGGCTGTTTTTCATAGTCGCAACCTTTGCTGCATCCCCATGATCGTGTGATCAAAATTCAGAAGCTTGGCAACTGCTTCATATTTATGACCATTGCTATATCCCAGGGTCATGTGACGACCTTTTGTGACCTTCTGACAAGCAAAGTCAATGGGGAAGCCAGATTCACTTAACAACTTTATAAACTGCAGTTTATATTTGGCAAGCAAGGTCGTAAAATGGGGCAAAACTCACTTAACAAATGTCACACTTAACAACAAAAATTTAGGGCTCAATTGCGGCTGTAAGTTGAGGACTACCTGTATTACAAACACATGCTTTCTATCAGATGGTGCCCAGCACTATTCCAACTCTGCTGATGGCTGCAGATTAAAGAACTATTAAGGACATAATGGCAAGCAAAGTAATGTTAGATTCTGAACTGAACTGTCTTAGGTGTCCCTTAGTATTGTTGTGATGTCTATGGAGATTCTCAGTCATCCAGGTCATAGTTATCCCAAAGATGCTTTTTCACGAGACAACTGGACTTTCTTGTTTTTCTTTGAAGATGTTTTGCTTCTCATCCAAGAAGCTTCTTCAGCTCTGACTGGATGGTTGGGGAATGGAAAGATTTATACTCCTGCAGACAGCTTCTTGGATGAGAAGCAAAACATCTTCAAAGAAAAACAAGGAAGTCCAGTTGCCTCGTGAAAAAGCATCTTTGGGATATTGTTGTGATGGGAACTCTTTAGATTGGAAATGCAGTGCTTCATTTACTTCAAAATGTGGTAAGTAAGGCCTGATTAATTTGGATGGGTTTTGCTGGATGACAGCCTGTCTTGTGCCTCAAAATGATCCCCCCTTCCCTGGACATTGACATCTGTTATAGGAAGTTTCAAATTATTTCCCACAAGACAACAATATCCAAACTGCTGGCCTTCTGTATCTCCTGCAGCAATTAACGTTTTATGTAATTAAGAATATAAAAAAGTGTCTTGCTTTTTACGATATTCTCCACTGGACTGATCGTGAATTCTTTCGTTACTACTGTACCTTGTTTCATTTAGTTTCCAGATTTAGTTTTCAGATTGTTAGAACTTGACGTAACGCGCTCGATTCCAGCTCGCTGCATTCTCTACGTCCACGTTGCATCTACCAGCGCTTCTTTTCATTATGACGTCAGCAGCTCCTGGCAACAGGAGAAAATGGTTTCCTCGGCAACGTAAACAAGAACGGAGAACAATGGAAGAGGCGGAATGTCGAGAACGCTGGAGCCTGCCTCTTGTCCGAAAGCGCTGCGGCGCTTGAGTTAAATTGGCCAAACGGACTCGCAAAACCTCCGGGACGGATGTTTGCCGCGCAGAAGCAATTAAAAAGAGAAACGCGGGACCGGGAAATTGTGCTTTCCTTCAGTAGAGAGTCATACTTTTTTTTTTTTTCCCCCCCCACGGTCGGAACAGAATTCAGGGTGAGCGCGATCTGCTTTCTTGAATTTCCAGCGTTGGTGAAAAAAGGCTGTTGCTTGGGTTGTCTAAAAGCAGGGAAAATCTACAGGACAAAAAAAACAACAACTCAATATTGAAATTAAAAATCTATGTCTCTGGAGTGAGCTTACCCAGCAATATATTTACATCTGTGGTAATTCATCTTATATTGCTATCAGGAGGTTTGAAACTATTTTTACTACATTCTCCTCTCTCTCCCCTTCTCCCCATTTGATTTATATATTCGTGCTTTCAAGTGCAATATATTTACGCAAGCACTTTTTTGTACTTTGGTTTCCTGTATGTAACCTTTCTGGGAGAGAGAGAGAGGATGGCAGCCTGAGGCTGTATTTGAACATCAGCAGTATAATATTAAACAGGCTGTTAAACAGTAATCCTGTCTCAGCTCTTGCATGATGGCAGGCCTCAAGTCAAAACGTTTTTTCAGTCTACAGCAGGGGTCTTCAAACTTGGCCCTTTTATGACTTGTAGACTTCAACTCCCAGAATTCCTCAGCCAGCATGCCTGGCTGAGGAATTCTGGGAGTTGAAGTCCACAAGTCATAAAAGGGCCAAGTTTGAAGACCCCTGGTCTACAGCTTCAAATGGAATTGAAGATGGAATTAGGGTGGTTTCCTCCCCACTCCCCTTCAAAGGCAGCTGTCAGCTTGCTTCCTCATCTGACATGATGATGAGATGCTTTGAACCTTTTTGCTCTCTTGGGTAAAATGCAAGTAGTCCTTGACATACAGCCACAACTGGAGCCAGAATTTCCATTGCTGAGGAAGGCAGTTGCTTAATGATTCATGCCTGATTTTTATGATCTTTTTTTTGCCATGATTATTAAGTGAATCACTGCAGTTGTTAAGTGAGCCAGCTGGCTGTTAAGCAAATCTGGCTTATCCCATTGACTTTACTTGTTGGAAGCCCCTTTGGGAAGGTTGCAAATGGTAATCATGTAATCCCAGGACACTTCAACCAGAATAGCAATAGCAATAGCAATAGCATTTAGGCTTATATACAGCCCCATAGCACTTTATAGCCTTCTCTGGTGGTTTACGATATAAGCATTATTTGCTTATTGTCCCCGACAATCTGGGTCCTCATTTTACCGACCTTGGAAGGATGGAAGGCTGAGTCCACCTTGAGCTCCATCAGGGTCAAACTCCAGGCTGTGGGCAGAGTTTGCCAACAACACTGCCCTTTAACCACTGCACCACAAGAGCTCACGAGTGAATACACACTTGTTGCCAAGTGCCCAAATTTTGATCACATGACCATGGGAATGCTACAATAGTCATTAGTGTAAGGACCGGTCATAAGTCACTGTTTTCAATGCAGTTGTAAGTTTGAATGGTTGCTAAATGAATGGTTGTAAGTCAAGGACTACCTGTAGTTTATATAATTCTGAAAGATGAGACCTGCTACTTCTGAATGAGTGAATACACTACTGAGGCTTTAGGGCTTCAAGAACCATTTTACTAAGCAGAGAGGAGTTTTCTAAATACTTAATACCAAATTCAGGCCTTTGAATCAAGCTTGACTATTGGTGACTTCATGGTCATAGCCATGCAATTTTCTAGACATCAGCATGGAATTGTTTTCCATCTTTTTCTTGCAGGATTGTTTTTCTCAACTTCCCAGTCTAGCCTACAATCTTAGATTTTCCTGGTGGTTTCTTCTCCAAGTATCAGACAAGCCCAATCCTGCTTATCTTCTCGGCTGAGATAAGGTTGGTCAAGGACTACTATCTCTACAGGAAAAAGGTAAAGGTTTCCCTATCCTGTCCTGGGCTCATCTCTGTTTCTTGGCTGAGAGAGACAGCGTTGTCTGAAGACATTTTCCATAGTCATGTGGCCATCATGGCTATATGTACATTCCCACTGAAGTGGTAACTATTTATCTACTCACGTTTGCATGCTTTTGAATGCTAGGTGGGGCAGGAATGGGAAATATACCCAGGTCTCAAACATGGACTGTCAGCTTTCCAGCTAAGCTGAGCCATCACGCCCCCCTCATCCACTGATGTACTTTACATCAGATTAATTTATTAGAAGCTACTGAAATGAGTGTGTATATGTGGTAAGATAGTTTTCTTGAAAACAACTGCTTCAAAGTTACCCACCGATGTAACACTGAGAAAGCACCTCACAGAACTGGTAGCCATTAATGTTATAGTGATCCTTCCCTCTATTATACCTCATGGCTGAATGAGTGTTAACCATTGGGAAACAATTTCCAGCTGCAGATTTCCAGACCCCTTTAAAGCAAGCAAGTTATTTAAAATTATGGGGATGATGATTTCTACAGATCTTTTGTTCAGATTAGCAGCATTTTATTTGACTCCATGCATATTTTATGTGCATGTTTCCCTTTTTTGTTTTGTTTTTGCTTAAAAATGAAAATAAACAACCTGTCATCCTTTTGATTTAATAGGATATGGCAATAGTGATACAAAGGTTGGGAGTAATTCAGGTTTTTTCTATGGTGGAAAAAACCGCACCTGCAAAATTCCTTTCTTCTACATGTCATGAAATGGTAGAATTTTAATGTTGGAAGGGGAATTACAAATCATTCAACCTAACCCTTTTCTCAAGAACAAAATGGATGTCCAGTGAATCGAAGCCTCCATCATTTGCGACTGACGCAGTCTCAATTTCAGTTATTAGGAGGGTTCTTCAAAATCTTTTTCATTACCATTTCAATTTCTGGCCCAAATGTTTAGCAGTTATAAATTAGTTTCTATATCGTTCTATATTTAGACGATCAATGAATAAAATCACATTTAACAAAGGCTTCTTTATTCACATCTCTTCATAGGCCAAGATTCAGTGTTGCATCTTGAGACATCTGTTCACCAGGTGGGAATTTGTCAGCATTCTTGTTAAGCTAGAACACCCTCAGGATGTCTGGAGTCTTGTTTGCCCCTTCAAGTGCATCTATGGGCTCAGTGGACTCTGAAGAAATTTACAGTAAGACTATTTTGTTTTACTTCCTAGAATTTAATGCTTCCTTCCTTTCACAGTTTTAAAATTCATGTTAGGCTGTGAGCAACTCCTGAAGCAGAATACAGACCTATCCTTATTATACATGTAGGTTGTTCCTTCTGAAACAGACAACTTCATTGATGCTTGGTTTCTTTGGAGTTTAATACCAGGAGCATACACTTCTCCTAGGTTGAAGTGAACACTAAAAAGGTATCTGTTGACATGGTGATGCTAAGAGGTACCAGGTTGTTTATTGAGAATTTATGTCCATATGGCTCTGTGTGTGTTTGTGTGGGGGGGGGGGAAGAGAGAGAGGCCCCTATGGTTCCACTGTCAGGAAGATTGTTTTTTCTTAATCTTAAGTCTGTTGGAAGGGGATGTTATTAATGAATGTGACTCTGTTCCCTATGAATAGAATAGAATAGAGCTGGAAGGGACCTTGGAGGTCTTCTAGTCCAGCCCCCTGCTCAAGCAGGAGAACCTATACCATCTCAGACAGGTGATTGTCTAGTCTCTTCTTAAAAATCTCCAGTGATGGAGTGCCCACGATTTCTGGGGGTAAGCTGTTCCACTGGTTGATTGTCCTCACTGTCAGGAAGTTTCTCCTTAATTCCAGGTTGCTTCTCTCTTTGATCAGTTTCTTGTCCTTCCCTCTGGTGCTCTGGTGAACAACCTGACCCCCTCTTCCTTGTGGCGCCCCTCAAATACTGGAATACTGCTATCATGTCTCCCCTATTTCTTCTTTTCTTTAGACTGGCCAAACCCAAGTCCCGCAGCCGTTCTTCGTATGTTCTAGCCTCCAGGCCTTTGATCATCTTAGTTGCTCTTCTCTGAATTTTTTTCAAACTCTCAACATCTTTTTTGTGATATGGTGACCAAAATTGGCTGCAGTATTCCAGGTGTGGTCTTACTAGGGCACACCCCCAAAGTGCCCCATACAGATTGGTCTTCAGTCTTCAAACATTGAAGTATGATAAGTCCTATGATGCTGACGCTTACGTCCTAGCAACCTTCCCTATAACATAACTTATTTCTGGATAACTAAGTGAAATTTGTTCTTTATTGGATCAGGGACACGAATGTTATCTCAGCAAACTGGAGATGTGTTTACAATATCCTCTGCTAAGTCTAGTTCTGGACCAGGTACCAAGTCAAGTAAGTCTCTCTTTTTAATTGTCAGCTCCCATATCCCATTATGCAAACAATCATCAGTAGATCACTGAGCAATTTTAACACAATAGATCAGTTTTCAGAATTGCCACACAACAGAGAAAGCCATTTCCATTTTAGCAACTTTGAGCAGATCAGTTACCATTCTTGCATTATTGTTTCTAAACTTCTTTGACAATAGGATGTTTCAGGATCAGAGCATCTTTCAAATAATGTAGAATCAATGTTCTTTAATGCTCTCTTGGGTCTGAAATCCAATTATATGTTTTCATAAACATAAAAACCTTCCCTTTGCAATCCTCGCCATACCTTTGAAATTCTTTTCAGAGCATCTTGAGGTCACAGTGAAGAATAAAGAAAAGAGGGGATAAAAAGAAACATTTGTTTTCAAAACCAATGTTTATCATGTGGCAAATAATAAATTGTCTTGATTTTAAATAAGGCTAAGTATAGAGCTATTCATAATTTGGAAATTAAATGCTTGAGATACCATTTAAATGTGAACACAGCACTACTGTGTCCAAATCTCTTTTCTAGTATGATATGTTGCAAGGTTTCCAAAAGGTCTTTTAACACAAAATGGGATAACTCGCCGTAGGACAACTCGCTGTGGGACAATCCAATGCTTAATCAATCATTTCAATCAGTTACTTTTATTATTGGTGATCACATTTCATTGCAAGTAGTGTAACTCTTGTATTTCTGGATTGACTTTAGTTATTATTATTGGCCAGGTTCCGTCGAAATTAATGTAACTTTTATATTTGTTGAATTGTCCTACGATAAGTTGGCCTTGGAATTATCAGTCAATTATATTTGCTCAAATGGTCATTCATTTGTGATAAAGTTCACCAACTTTCTTTCATTCTTCTCTGCCCAGTTGGACACATTTTGGTTATTCTTATTAATTTCCTCATTATGTTAGGAAGACATAATGCTGCTCTGCTATTGCTTTCCTAATTTTTTTTTATTTATTTTTTTGCAGCTCCTCCTCAAAACACAAACCTGCTTTTGGAACAAAACCCATTCAAAATCCCTGCAGATATTGATATTTTTTTGCTGCGAGATAAACAGAAAGAAAAGGCCAGGATGGTATGTAGAAAATACAGGACGTTTCTGAAAGAAATTCTCCCCACCTGTGGCCAATCAGAATGCCGACTATGTGATGTGCCCTCTTCCCACTGAACTGGCGTACTGTCTCATTGAATTAAGAGGTTTCATAGCAGAAATAATGTCATTACTCATGCAATATTATTTTGTATGGGTTAAGGAGAATCTCTGAGACTTTTAGAAAAACTCTGTGTTAAATAATAAGATACACCAGTGGTTCTGGAAAAAAGAGTCAAAAGTGCAACCTAAGCTGAAGTGGGGAGAGCTTATTTTTTTTTAAAAAAAAGACTACAGATGATAGGAGAGGATTGCGTGTTCAGACAGCATGGATAGAGAGAATCTTCTTTCTCATAACATGGGAATCCAGCATCATCCAGTGAAAATGACTGGCTATGCTAGCTGGAGGTTATGTTAACTAGAACTCAATCCAACTGGAAGGCAGCAGGTTAAGGAAGCTTGATCTTTGCTTTCCTTGCGTAGTCTTGCTCGGCACTACTGTAGATTAAACAAATGTGGAATAGCGGCACCAAAGCTAATTTCATAGTAAGTACTAAGAGAAAGATACTATACCTCAGGTGTGTGGTATGGTATAGGGTTTCCTCCTTGATTAGGAGGTTGGACTAGAAGCCCTCCAAGGTCCCTTCCAAATCTGTTTTTCTGTATTCTGTATATTTTATGTATAACTGATCTCATGGAATGAATAATTAGCTCGAAATGTAAGGACCTGCCCCAGCTGGTCCCTCAGGAAAGTGAAACTCTTGACTCCATTGAGGTTAATCAAAAGAACTGTTACTGAGAGAAAGTGGATACAGAAAAGTCAGGCTGAATCTGAAGGTCCCACATGAAGCACAAAGCAATTTTTTCATTTCCTCAAGCCCAACCCCTGCCCTAACCAGTCCATCAGCATCCAATGTCCATCAGCTGCAGGATTGTTTTGAGAACAGTGAGGTGCTGGGTAGATAACAGGTCACCCTCAGGGTACGACGGCCTTGGAACCAGGCTGGAACCGGCTGGGAAGGAGTCTGCTTCATCTCCGAAAATAATCCCCCTCCCTAATTCCCAAGCAGTTACAGCAAAAGTGAAAGCATGCGAAAAATGCCAGCAACCTTCCTCCCTACCCTCCAACTGAATGACAAGACATCAGCATGGTGGATCTGACATGCTGCCCCCTGAAAAAAATGACATCAGTCCTGCAGAAGGAAACATAATAAACAGGGAGAGAAAGAAAATTAGGAAGTTAAGGGAAACATTATTTAGGTTTACCAGGGTATTGATTATGAAAACGCTTTACAAGTGTGGGAGCTCTAACATGGCAGTGATTTACATACTCATTTTGGGCTTTGGGGAAATCCTTCCACACTACTAAATATTAGAGTTCTCCCCTATGCCTGCAGGAGTCTAAGATCTCTCCACCTTCAAAATGTTGCTCCCGCTCAACCATTATTGGCTCGGGAGGCGGTGGAAGGCTTGGCCTAAGGGGAGAAATAACCTCAGGTTTTAATAAACTACAGTGGAACACAGGATGGACCCAGCTAAGGGATTTGGCAATTCCAGTTCTGCAGGCACAGGGTTTATAATATGTTTGATGGGAAAGGGCCCCACAAACTTGGGTCCTAATTTCTTCGAGACTGTAGGTAGTGGGTGGAGAGGTACACACGATCAACAATATTGAATGGTTTGGGTTCTGTGTGTTTCTTGTCAGCCTGAGTTTTGTAAGCCGCCTGGGCATCTGCAAGGGCTTTTCTCATGACTGGCCATGTATTTCATAATTGGGAGACCCATTCTCTTAAAATACAGTTCCATTTTGACCTCCTGGGCAACTGCATTTTCTTATACAGTCCTTTATGCTGGAAATATACATTTGCTGGGGCAGCCATCTTATAAAGCCTCCAATAACCGATGGAGCATTTCATCAACTCGCTCTTCCTTTACCTCTAGGAGCGAGAGCGACGGAAGACTCTGAAAGTCCATGAGAAGATGACTTGCTCCACTCTGCAGAGTGCCAAGCAGTCAGGATTCAAGAAAGCGATCGAAATGGAAGAAGAAGCTGAGGACAAGGAGTTAGCAGCAGAAGCCGAACGACTCAAAGCTCTCCGAGAAAGCATCTCCTGGAAGATAGCAATTACTAAAGGTAGCTGAGGAAAGCATTCAGATCCTAGGATGCTATGAGGCAGGATAATTACTTGGAATCAGAACATACACTGCATAAGCTTCCAGCTTCGGATTCTCATTTTTCACATTCAGACTGAAATGATACTTTTAGATATGGTTCCCCAAAGATCCGATCTAGGTGAGGGTGCAAACTTGCTTTAGGTTACGTTATTCTCTTCCTGTCTTTTGTTAGCATTATTACTCAACAGTAAAACAGATTTGGAGTTATCTGTTCCAAGCTTTTAAAAGAAAAACAGTTGGGAAGGGAGGATTATTTTGAATAGGGAAATAGCCAAAGCATCAGGCCTCTGCTTATTAATCTTTCTATAATATTTCATTTGTTGGTTGGGATTTTTTTAAAAACAAGTCATTAAGGAAACATCTATGCAAATAATTTCAGGAAAGATCTTACCATAGAGGGGAAAGTATGGACTCTATTTTTATAGGATCGACTTAAAATTCCCTTTACATCTTGACCGTAAGTTGGAGTATAAGAAGAATTAACATTTTCTTAAGTGTCTTCAAAATGTTTCTAAAACGCTCTGTAATATAGATGAGATTCACCAGAGCTTGAAAGTTTCTGAAGGGCTCTTTTCATATGCCATGGGATCATATCAAAGAGTTTCTAAATGCACCAAATTCTACAAATGCCTGCCATCTCCAGAAATGGTATTTGCCGCTGTAATGTACACTAGTCAGCTGCACATCTAAGAAATCCCTGATAAAAGACCAACTGTTATTTACAAGTGCTCAGAAAATAAGATTAAATGAAATAAATAGGGCAAAGATGAGTAGAAGAGATGAAGAGCAACTTCACATAGAAGCAGAACACTTTTAGTAATCGAATAGCCAGTTTCTAAATTATGGAAGTGATAAAATTGTTGGCTGTTAAGTGTCTCTCAACCAACTCAGTCAATGGAAAGAGATTTTTTTTGGGAAGCTCTCCTAAAAACATTGCCCTTTCACTTCACCGTGGCATGCTGCATTTGGATGTTGTGACTTGCACGGCTGCCCCTTTTTTTCCTTCCCTCCCTCCTTCCTTCCTTTCTTCTTTTCTTTTCTTTTTCCCCCCAGACCAGATTGTAGAGAGAGAGACCATGCATGATTACATCAATCAGAAACGGCAGATGTTCTTGCTGCAGGTATTTCATTTTGTTCCAGCGGTGTTGCCTGTACATCAGTTTGAGATAGTGAAGAGGAGCCTGGGATCTGAATTAGGGACAGCTGGGGGTTGTCTTTTTTGGTCATCACGTTGACTGGAGGGCCTTGGGGAGACTATTCCTCCCAACCAAATTATTGCGAGGATAAAATGGGAGGTACCAGCACCAGTCCGATTCTGAATGCTTTGAAAAAAGGAAGGACTGATTACAAATGCAGCAGTAAATGGTGTTGCTTCATTGCAACTCGACAGTAGCTTTTAACAAGAGGAATCATTTCAGTAAATTGCCTGGTGGAAGAGGCTAGATGCCTTATGCCATGGGCTTCTCTGCTTATATAAGTTCTGGTGGGGAAATACATGGCCACGTCGCATTTATAGCCATAGCATATATTCCCATGTCTAGGAATAGGTGTGTTTTGTCTGCATGAATTGTATAGCTGTATAGAGCAGGGCTTTTCAACCAGTGGTACGGGTACCACCTGTGGTACATTGGCACCTGGCAGGTGGTACGCGACCATCCTAGAAAAGTAGTAGTGGGGGAGGGGAATGAGCTGAACCGGTGGCAGCACCGCACAAGCCTGAGCGAGAGATGGCTGGAGCTGCAGGGCTGTCAGACCTCAGCGGAAGCGCCAGGATCAGCGCCAGGCTCCAGCTGGAGCTTGGCGCTGATCCTGGTGCTTCTGCTGAGCTCAGAAGCACCAATCAGCTGGAAAGCAGCACTGATCCTAGCACTTCTGCTGAGCTCAGAAGAAGCGCCGATCAGCTGGAATGTTTCAGCATCTCCAGGGTCTTGTGATTTACATTCAGATGCTTGGCAATTGATTCATATTTATGACGGTCACAGTGTCCCAGGGTCATGTGAAGTGACCAAAACCTGCTGCAACCACCCAGCAGACTGGGGGAATAAAAACCAAACACCACCCACCCCACCCCTGCTGCCAATCCTCAACAGAAATGCTCACAACAATGAAAACCTTGGACAGGAGGAAGAGCGCCGCCAGGCGGGCAGGCGTCTTGCTCGGCTGTGGCTTGGGGCGCACTTTTTTCAGTGCCATTGTAACTTCAAACAGTCACTAAGCAAACTGTTGTAAGTCGAGGACTACCTGTACTTTATCACTTTTTTCTTTTTTCTGGTCATCAAGTTTTTGACACCTTGCTAGGCGACTTGTGGTACTCGGATATTGCCATATCCTAAAAGTGGTACAATGGGTGAAAAGGTTGAAAAGCCCTGGTATAGAGAAACACAGATACAGATACATCTTAACATAGCTATTTATTTATTAAATTTCTGCACCACCTATCTCCCGTAAGTGTCTGTTAACTGTTATCTATCTTTAACAACATATCTGTTAAAAAAGAGATAGATAGAAATCATTGGACGGTTTGGGGGGTAATAGCACTTGAAGTCCATGAACTGAAAAAAGACATTTTTGGGTCTCCCTTTCTCAATCGCTTTTGGCTTTTACATTTCAGTATGCCGTAACTGTGAAAAAAGATGAAATTCAGAAACTGGAAAATCTGGCTGTGGAAGAAGAAGCCAAGCTGGAAAAAGCTGAGGAAGACTTGGAAAAGGACGCCGCCATGTTTGATGAGTTCCTGAAAGAGAATGACAGAAACTCTGTCCAAGCCCTGAAAATGTAACACTCAACTACAGGATCGATGCTGTAGCGTTTATAGAAATCTCAAGTCCTGGGGAGGTCCTACAGTTTTCAGTAGGAGACACGGAATCAAGACACCAAGGGTTGTCGTAGCTTCCTACAAGCATTTATACAATCATATTGAACAAAAGGGCACTTGATAATTTTTGGGAGGGAAATCTCCCAGGGCTACAGAGGGCATGGTAGGGCATGATATCAGAAGGGGAAGAATTGCAATGTTGGCTTGGTTTTTTCCCCCTATAGTTTTTGTAGGATTAAAATCTTTAAGAAAATATAATCATAGGCACACACAGGCAGACAAAGGATAAAATATCTGACACATCATTTTCATAACTGGTCTGAAAGGGATGGTCAGAGATGCTTGGTGAACTAAAGAAGAGGCTTAAGTGACGCTCACCTTCTATCTTCAGACTGGAGAACAAATTATTTCAGAAATGACATCAATCAATCAATTTCTCCCGGGGGAAAAAGATCTCGCAAAGTTGGATTTGATTGAACTTTTTAGTCCCACCCAGTCTGCCATAATCACTGAAGCCACGTCCACCCAATGGGCCATGACCACCCAATGGGCCACACCCACCCGGCACCCAACGATACATAAGTGGGTTTTGGGTTGCAGTTTGGGCACTCGGTCTCTAAAAGGTTCGCCATCACTGCTATAGGCAGTCAAATCATACCTCGTCTTGAGCATTCTGCCTCTAATGCTTTCATTGGAGATGAACCTGCTAGAGTTTCACATGCTTTGACAATGATTCAGAAATGCTTCATACCATATATCCCTGTAGCAAACCAAGATTGTGTCAAAAAAGGAAACACAGTGATCTCATCAGACAAACCCCACCCTTGCATTATTGCATCCCAGTGTCTAATACAGGTATGCATGTCAGGGGTTTTATATCATAGCCCAGAGTTATTCATCTTGACTCTCCTGTAGACCCTTGTGCTTCAGATCTCACCAAGTACAGCATCTCTCAGCTATCCCTTAAACTAGGACTCAAAGGCTACTCAAACTTCTGCCTAGCCCTGAGGAAAAAAATACTGCTGCTTTAGGAAACCCATTCAGACTTAATGCAATTCTTCATGGAATTCACAACAGGGACTTGATTTATTTGTAAAATCTTTTCTACTGGGATTCAGATGCCAAATAATTCATGAGTATAATTACTGTATGTCTAAACTATACTTTCTTCTTGTATAACAAACACAAGAAAACCCACCTACTGATACTTTTAAAGAGTTACAAAACTGCTAGATAATCTAACACCAAGCAGTTAAGCTTCCTACAGCTAGTTAGGGTCCTTTACAGGGATGTCTTCCACTTCCCACCCAGACCAGCAGAACTCTTTTTCCATTATTTTAAAAAAAAAAAAGCTCATGGTGAAGTTCTAGAATTAAATCTATGTTGACAGATTAGGAGCGCTACCTTCTCTGTTCTCTAAATAATATGTAGGCTGTCCACCCCACACCTTAAAGAAAGTGTTTACCAGACAGAAGTCAAAAAGTCCAAAGGAAATTCACAGGTAGATGGAAAGTTGCAGTAAAGCACTATGGAGTGGTATATGAGCCTAAGCGCTATCGCTATATGATCCCTCCACAGTTGATCATGAAAAAGAGGGTCACCCCGCTGTTGTGTCATTTAATACAATGAGTCAAATCAACTTGATCGAGAACCATTACATCCTACATATTCTTCAGCCAAATTCCCAACCCATATATGAGTAGAGACAAGAAGGAAAGCACTGGGGGGAAGGAGAGAAATAGAATAACACCAGGAAGAAGTTTATATCTCCTTAGCCATCGTCTGGCTTTTCATAGTGGCCTAAAACCTTGAGGTCTTAATTCTGATATCACTAATCCCAAGTCATACTCTGCAGGTAATTTCTGTCTTTATTTCTTCTTTCTTAGTGCTGAAAAGGAAACCAAAGCAAAACTGGAGAAAATAATTGAGATCCGAGAATTGACAGCGCAAATGATGAACATCCAAAGGTAGCAGTTACAGAAGATATAATCCAGGGTATATTTTCCTTCCTCCCCATTTCCCTTTCCCGGATGTCCCAGTATGGTTAAAAGTACACTAGTTCTTTAGATCTTTATAACATGCTAAGTGTTTAGGCTTGATGTTATAAATTATATGCTTGAGTTATGGGTAACAAGGTTTTATAGGTTTCCATTTGTTTCTCTCCCCAATGAATTTTACATGCATAGATTGCTAAAAATATAAATTTCCCCAAAGATAACAATGTTGGTATTTCAACCAAGAATGCAATAGAATGAACCTGCCTATGAAACATTTGGGAAGATGTAAAGGAATGCATTAAAATGAAAAATGAAAATTGCTATTGTTTTTCTAACCCAGTATTAGAAAAAACAAATTAGACCTGCCACAGGAATTATTTTAAAATAAAACACTCCCCTGAAAAACTAATAGTGCCTTTGCCTCCATGGTTGTTGCCTAGAAATAATTAATTAAACTGATCAATTCATCAAAATCAATTAAAATTTCATTTAAAAGATAAGGACAGAATAGACCTTGGAGGTCTTCTAGTCCAGCCCCTTGCTCAAGCAGGAGAACCTGTACCATACACTTCCTTGAGTTAAGTTTGACTTTGGATGATTACATAAGATACAATAATGCTGTTTTCTTGGCAAGAATATGAAACTAGTTTTCCATTATGTTTTCCACAATGGGCTTTTTTTTTTTACTACTGCTCTGGGATTTAATGATAGCCATTTAAGAGAGTCATTTCAGTCCACGGGTGTCAAACTCACCGCGTCACATGACGTGTCGCGACGTATCGTGACTTTTTTCGCATTGCCGGAGCTGGGGTGGGCGCGGCCTCCGCATGACGCAACCGGCCCACGGGGCCGGCAGTTTGACACCCCTGTTTTAGACAGTCATCTAACTACTTACCAAGTCTGACCTTGATGACTTGGCAAGGTCAGCTGGATGCTGCCACCTTGTGGGACAAATTTCATTTAGCCTTGTCTGAATCCTTTCTTTGAAGACAGAAGAAAAGGGAGTCAATGGAGTCACATCAGAGGAATCAACATTATGTTAGCAGTATGGGCCCGCAAAGTAAATAGCACCAGGAGAGAAATGGGGTTCTCAATAGACCAGATTCTTCTCATGACCAACCCACAAATTCAATCACCCATCAGTGATGCCATATGCTTTTTATGAAGATGTCCTAACTTCAGGCAATATAAAATTATTGCTTATCTTCCAGCAAAAGAGTCAAGCATTCATAGTAAAATTTAGGGATATTTTTAGGGCTTCCACTTTCCCTCACCCTTTCCCCAAATAATAAAGAAGCAGTGCTCAGCAAAACTCAGCAGTGACAGCAATGTCTGTCTGACCTTCTCTGGATTAGAAGCTCAGAGAGTCAGGCTTGGCAGTTACTCGGATGAGAGGCCACCACAGAAGATCAAAGCTGCAGGCTAGACTGGGAAGCTGAAAAGCATCCTGGAAAAAAAGGTATAGCATTTTGAATTGTTGCTTGGATGTGTCCATCAAGTCACCAGGAGATGAGCTAAACTTTAAGATATGCCTTTCTTCCTAAGCAACAACATCTAGCCTGCTCTTCTATCTACAGCCAAATGGCTTCCAGGATAGACCAATAAATTTATTGGAGCATATATAACAGCAATGTATACTTAGGCCAAGCTATTGTTTGCCAACCAACTTCAGACTAGGGTTTCAGATTCTGAATTGCCATCTGCTTTTAAACAATGTTTTGTCAAAGGATGCCAGTGTTGAGTATCACAACAAAACAGCTTGATTCTGTAAATACAGTACAATATTATATCTGAGCTGTCCTTATAAAGGTCTTCTATTCTGAAACTATGCATGATGCTCTTGCAGGGGAGTGGGGAAGTCTTCGTCTTTCTAGGTCAGAGAACACGCCAGGTGTTGCTGAATGACATCCTGGCACCAATCACCTGTAGCTACGATAACCAGTGCTCTTTTTGCAGATCATGAAGACTTTATCTGTTCCTCCTTTTTCTTTGGTAAGGAATGTAAAACATTGCAGCAGATTTTTGCTTGGAGAACTGGTTCCCTTGAGTGATTTGTTTTCTGGTTAGTGGTGTTGCTAAGTATTTCTTCTCCCCCTTTTTGTAGGAAGTAAGGTTGACAGGATTCTTGAGGTTGTCCTATCCCGGCAGCCTCCAACATTCTGTTCCTGGTGCTTTAAGTTTAGAATCTCTCTTTTCCACTCCAGCTACTGTAGCAGCATAAAGTCATGCTTGTAGCTGCCCCAAAAGCATCTGGCTGCAAAATTGCCAGTATGCTACATTTTTACCATCACGGTTAGCAAGAGGTTTTTAAATGCAACACAAAAACGAAGGCTCGGTGTCTTTGCCGCTACATTTTACAGCAACTATTGTAAAGTTGGAAGACAAATGCATTCACAGTGTAGTGAAAATGCAGGGCCGGCTAGTAATTTATTCCTTTTCCCATGGTTGGAGATGCTCCAGGACCTGCAGTAACTTAGGGCAGGCATAATTTGAATGACTTTTGCACTTTTTTCTGGTCAGCTGGAACAATTCTCTGCCCATTCTCTGCATTCTGAAATCTGCAATGGGAAAGACAGAATGCCAGCTTGAAAATCATTTGGATGGATTGGTCTAAAAAAATTATGATTATCAATTTACTTTCTCTGGAAATCTGTACTTGGTGAGAGGAGCTTTATGCCTACACTAATTTTCCACAACAGTGTCGTTTAGAAGTGCTGGAGAGTAATCTCCATTTGCTCTCGATGCAATGACTGTTTCTTTTCTTCAGTGAGATAGCCCGGTTTGAGGACACTTTGCAGGAGTATGTGGTGTTCAAGGATTTCCTCTATCAACTGTCTCCCAAAGAATGGCGGGAAGATTATGAAAGACGACGGATGAAAGAAAAGGCGAATAAACTCAATTCTGAGAATAAAGATGAAAAATCAGGATTGTCAAAAGGTAAGCACTTCCATAATCCCAAGACTGTGTGTGATTCTCAGATCTGCATAGAAATAACAATAGGTCTTCAGAGGCCATTACTGAACCTCATCTATCTTCAGAAGAAACCAACCAGGAGGAAAGCCAAGCCACATGATACAATTACAGAAAATAAAAATAATAGTATGGAGAACTTCCACATTAAACGGGTAAATTCTACTGTCTTGTCAAATTAATTGGTATTAAGGGTGCTTCCATTTAGCTATCATTGTTCAAATTATACTCCATACATTCATGTTATCCCACTTTTATGTTTCTTTCTTTTATATTATTAAAACTGGCTGTGGAGTCCATTTTGAGGCAAAATCAACATAGAGTTATGCTTACATTTTAAAAACAAAGTATTTGAGCCAACTTTTTACCACTGCAAACATTTTAAATTTCTTAAGATTTCTTAAGGTATTTCACAACAGTACTCAAATGCTACTCTTGAGTATTTTCTTTCCTTCTCCTGAAAAGCATTTTGCTTCACATGCACATATATCTATATTGATGAAACAAAACAACCCAATTTTGAGGTGACCTTTGTCCATCCTGCATAATTATAGTATGAATATGTGCTTTCTAAAATGATTGGCTTGTCTATTAATTCTGTGAATTCACCCTCAAACCAAGAAAAGAAAATTACTGGTCATTTACATCATACTACTATTGTTTTTCTATTCAGTTTTTCTAGAAGGTGATGAATAAACTCATTTGGCAAAGAACATGGGAAAATCAATGTACCTTTTTTTTTAGATCTCAGTATGATCTAATAGCTAATGAGTATCTTTGCTTCATGTGTTTGAGGTAGGCATTTGTGACTGTTACTAGCTATAAAGGATATACCAAGTTATGCTAAAATACGTCTTATCGTGTCAGACATAATTATAATGTGGGGAATAATAAAAGACTCATGAACCTCTCAAGAGGTGAGAAAGTGAGCAAAATACTGTCTATTTAAAATGATTCAGACATTATTCTCATCATGTTTATTTTATTAATTATTACTTACGTTGCTCTAATTTCCATTTTCCTTGTATTGTTTGCTTATATTTAAAGGGTAACTAATGAGACTAAATAAGGGCTGTAACTTACAAGACTTTGGTCTTTTTCAGTCTTTAGTGTCAGGAAAGATAAATGTATTCTGCAATTGCTTACTGTCAAAAACAATGAGCAACACTGAGGAAAGTGTACGACCGACACAGATTTTCATTATATGATTTTTCTTTCTCAGTACTAGATCTGTATACAGATTTTTTTTTTAAAAAGCGTCCCTTCCCTTCCCTTATGTGCATTTATTTTTGGAAGAATGAAAAATAGTAGTGATACCAATATTAATACTAATGATTAGAGTTTTATAGAGATTTTTACTTATTTAGTTATTTTATTTATTTCATATGCCACCCATTTTACTCTCAAGCAACTCTTATTTCTTAAAATGATACAATAAACCTAGCTCTACACATTTAATTAATTGAAAAATAATGAATTTCAAATGGTATAATTGTAAATCCTTTATTACTAATATTTTATTCTTCATGCACACTATGACTTTTTCCATTTTTTACTGTATGTAGTTATTTGGTTCCTCAAATGTTTTAAACAAATACATTATTAATAATGTTAACGAATTATTATATCTGGAGTATGTACTCATGACAAAGTTTACACTTTGCATATCTCATAATATGCACAAAAACACATATTAAGGAACTTTGTCAGGCCCAAAACTAAGAATGACATGTGATGA
The DNA here is from genome assembly GCA_023970755.1 of Azemiops feae. Lineage (NCBI taxonomy): Eukaryota > Metazoa > Chordata > Lepidosauria > Squamata > Viperidae > Azemiops > Azemiops feae. The sequence goes on along the minus strand of JALGBA010004089.1, from coordinate 341,195 downwards.
TTCATCCAAGCAGAGTTCTTTATTGTTTCACAAAATCATACCATACCAAGCACTATACCAGGGGTAGGCAACCTTCCTGGCTCAGGAATTCTGGGAGTTGAAGTCCACGAGTCATAAAAGAGCCAAGGTTGCCTACCCCTGCACTATACTATCTGTATCTACAATATACTCTGTGAACTATTAGGGGAGGGGCTGTCTTCACTCTCTTTCTCTCACACATAATATTTGAGCTGAGTTGCCTCTTACTCCTCTAGAATGCACTCCCTCCCTCCTGGAAATCCACCTCCTTACTACATTCCATCACAGATTTACATTAAAAAATATATATATTTCAGAGGATATCTTCACAGAGGTATAGATGAGAGAGGTGGGTGTTCTCTTTTCTTTTGGCTGCATTAATAAACTGATGTAGAACCAAACTTTTAGTCATTAAAATGAACAAAACCCAACAATTGTACCCATTCCTCTTTCTATCATGACTTACTAATAATAGTCTTTTTACCTTTTTCTCTCCAAACAAGTAACACTCAAATGAGGATGACACAATTAATGGGCTTTTCTGTATTCAGATTCAGGGAAGGATCTTCAAGATCTTCAAGACAAGGGCCGACGTCGAACAGCGAGCACAAAACGTTCTAGTTTTGACGTGACTAACATAGAGCCTCCCTCTTCTAGAACACCAAGCCAAGTTTTGTCTAGAAAGGAGTCTTTCAAATTAAGCAGAGTATCTTCTAGGCAGACTCTAAAGTCTCAACAGAGCAGAAAACTGTAAGTATGTCAGGGAAGTGAGTCGGGAGAGAGACAGAGAGGAATCAAAATCACCAAAATTAGGTATTGGATCTCACAGGAAAATAGTATATCACCTTACAGTAGCACATCTTTCAAATTATGCCTTTATTTTGGCCTCTCAAATGAGATTAAATGCAAAGATGTAGGATGTATGGAGCACTACATATAAATGCTGGTGGCTTGTGCAAGTCAAACTTTGTATATATATATATATATTGCCATTTGTATATATATATTTTAGATGGTGACATCACTGTTGCACGGGAGATGCCCAGTTGAGGGCTCCTTTCATGTGCTTTGAAGTTGTCCACTGAAGTGGTACCCATTAATCTATTTGCAGTTGTCTGCTTTCGAACTGCTGGGTTGGTAGGAGCTGGAGTGTGTGATGGGAGCTCACCCCACGCCGTGGGAACAATGGGTCTTGAACGCAGGTCTGCTGATTGTCAGCCCAGTGTTCTAACCTTGTGAGCCACCCGCTCCATGATGATGTCAGTTTACATCCATTTATAACTGACTTTGCATCTTCAATGCTCTCTTTCCACTTTCTCTCCTTAGTATTATGTATCCACTGTTGTACAAACAGCTCTCTGCTTCTCTAATGGGACTTCCCTTTTCTCCCCTCCATATTCCCATTTTGAAAATTTGCCATGAAATGTTGTCACCCTTCCAAGGGGAAAAAAATGGAAGTATGCAGGAGAGAAGGAAGTCCAACCGTTAATTGAAAGGAAACAGGTAGTAGTAGCATGTAGCAAATCTTGCAAAAGCTTAACAGGAGTAAATCTGGTTAACATTTGGGTAAGAGACCATCAGAGAATACTCAAGTTCTTGGCTAGACAGGAAAACAGAAAAAAAAAAAAATCCCAAAGTAAGTAATGGCAAACTAATTGCATAATATGGCCAAAACAATTGTCTGATTGTGTCTAGGTAGTCATCAGGTGAACATAGCATAAGGGCACCCTTAAAATAATTTATTAGAAAAGTGTGTGGAGATTTCTGGAAAAAACTACAATTCCCAGAGTTCCCGAGAAAGATGATAAATGATTGAATCAGTTTAATAAGTTTCATCTATGGATATGCTTGTCATCTCTTCCAACTTTCCACAAAGTGGAAAACAGTTGCTTGTAATCTATTTCCAACTCCAGTTCAAAATACATGTTGAGGGATCAGCGAGATAAACTATAAAATAAACATTGCATTGTAATCCCTGTAAACAACTAACTCAGGAATAACTTCTGCAGGAGCGTACAGATTGCCCCATCAGAAGAAAAATTTACTCCAGAATTATCTGATGATGATGATGATGAGGTTAGTAATTCAATGTTTTTAGCATATAACTGCACCACTGATGGAGTTCACCAATTAATTGTACATTTTTAAGCTGGAATTCTTAAGGTGAAATAGTGCTGAAAAATTTTAGTAGCTTAAAAGGTACTGAAAAGTTTAAACTAAGAAATGGAGGACAATCACATCTTTAAAAATTATAATTTTCATCTTGGAATTTTGATGGCACAATCCTGATGTTGCAAAAAATGTGGTTGGGCTCTATACAGATTATGAGTTGCCCACCCTACTCAAGGTGGTCACATGTGGATGGGATCTTTCCTTATTTAATCTTTTCTTATTTACTCAATAATCTGGTGAAGTAGTTTGGAAGAAGAAACAGCAGCCCGGGGAACTCTGTCATTAAATAGGGATGTGAAGTGGATTTTTCAGAGGCCCAGCCTAACATGTAACCCTATACTTCACTAGCTGATTTGGCTGTACTCATTGAAGTACAGCACCAAAATGCAGATGATAGACAGAGATAGATGATAACTAGCTAGCTAGCGAGAGATAGAGACTGTAGATATTTTACTTATTTATTAAATTTATATGCTGCCCATCTCACAGTTGAGATAGTTGTTTTTCTCTCTTTCACCATTTTTGTGCCACTATAATTAGCTATAATTTAACTTTTTATCAGTGCTGTGGAGAAATGATTAGCAAAGCTAATCCAGGACAACAACAAAAAAAGATTGCTTTTTCTCTTAATCTGTAAACTTGATTGACAATACAAGACACCTTCGTGTTAATACTTTCCTTGGCAGGTCCCTGAATTATACTTTACAGATCCACAGCAGCTGCTGCAGCTTTTCACAGAGCTGGAAGAACAGAACTTGTCTCTGATTCAGAATTCTCAGGAGACAGAGGAAACTTTGGATGAGCTCCGGCACACTTTGGTTAACACGCGCAATAAAATGTAAGCAAGTACAAATGATTGCCTACTGTATAATAATCCCCTGCAACACAAGGATATTCTGTTTATTTCCAAAAATGAGCAACAAATAGTCTTCAGTTATTATTTGTGTACCTATAGCAATAGCACTTAGACTTATATACCGCTTCACAGTGCTTTACAGCCCTCTCTAAGTGATTTACAGAGTCAGCATGTAGCCCCCAACAATCTGGGTCCTCATTTTATTGACCTCGGAAGGATGGAAAGCTGAGTCAACCTTGAGCTGGTCAGGATCGAACTGCCGAACTGCTGGCAGTCGGCAGAATTAGCCTGCAATACTGCATTCTAACCACTGTGCCACCATGGCTCTATGGTAGCCACTACCATCCAACAATATTGTTTTTCTGCCTTGCTGTTAAAAAATGTTCTACCCTACATCTCCCATAGCCCTAGACATACAGTAGTAGCATCTAGTGTGAGAAACAAAAAACGGAAGAAACATTTGTAAGATTTTCAACCAATTTCTTCCATTCCACTTTTGAGAGTAAAGGATCAGGAGATGTCAAGACACGCCAGCTTCATTCATCTATTTCTGCCAGCTATTGCTTTACATGCAGTCTTGCATGTTTCCATAAGCTAAAACTTTTGAAATAGTTCAAATTGCCACAAATGGTAAGAATAGCAGCCTTAGTTAAAATGTGGACATGATCATTTACATGATAAAACCTTGTTAGCAGTAATTATTATGATTTAAATATTAGTACAGAGCATCTCAGCATAGAGACCCAGTTTGGTGTAGTGGTTAAGGTGCTGACCTAGTGTTGGAAGAAAAGTCTTCATCCTGGTTCATCCAAACTGGGAATAAACATGGCAACTGCTTTGAGAAGAAGGTTGTAGTTTATTGGAGAGGAGAGCCAGACAGAAAGATGGCTCTGGCAGAAAAGACAGAGAACACATGTAGGGAGTAGGTTTTTTATACCCTCTGAAGCCCTTTGTTTTGAGTTGTTTCCTGTTCCTGTGGCATGAACTTTGACCTGAGTCTGAGTGTGCTTTTCTGGGTCTTTGGTATCTGTGGTTTAATCCTATTATCTCCCAAAGGTCATATCCTGCTTCCCTGGGGCTGGGCTAATGACTGTTAAGAGTTTGGGTGAGGTATGCAGATTTTAGGTCTTTTGTCTTCTTAATCTTCTAGCTCCAACTTTCCTGAATGGTCTGCATCTGCATTTCTATAGAGCTGGTTTCTGCTTGGGGGGGCAGACTTGGGGCTATTAAGAAAACTGGGCATGCTTTCCTGCTTCTTTAAGATCCTTGGAGGAAATATATTTTTCTGCCCTTTTTAATATTTCCTTCTCTGGGGGGCTGACTTCCCACACTAGAAACCTGGAGACTGTGACTTCTAGTCCTGCCTTGGGTGCGAAAGCCAGCTGGGGGACCTTGAGCCAGTCACTCTCTCTCAGCCCAACTCATTTCATGGGGTTGTTGTTGTGGGGGAAATAGGAGGAGAAGGAGTATTTGGTATTTTTGCTGCCTTAAGTTATTTATAAGGTGGGATAAAAATCTAATAAATAAATAATAGGGAAGACTGTCATTTGAATACTTTTACTCAGAATTTTTTCCCAAGTGTTAACTGGTTTGGCTACCTCAAAGACCCTGTGCTCCCTCCTAAAAAGGACACAGGCCAACTTCCACACACTTTATATCCCCAGTAATAGTATCGTAGAGCCACTATTCCGCTGTTGTACCCAGTTCCCCCATGGAGCCAAGAGTCATGTGTCAAGAGAAAAATACAAAAAGCTAATCACTTGGAGAAAAGGGAGGAATGCTGGCCAGACATCACAAAACTTTGTCAATAGTATAGAGGGGCTGGGAAAATCCAGGACCTGGGAGTCGAAAGAAGATAATCTTGCCTGTGGAAAGCTGCTGATTTACAGCTCCAAAGAAAACGCTGCAAATCTGGTTTAACCAAGTAAGAATTGAGCATATATTGAATTAGCTCATCTTTCCAAGTAATTGCAGTGTATAAAATTACTCATGTCAAACTCTTCCAAAAATGATTTCATTTTTTTTCTCTGGATTAGGGATCGTGAAATAGAACAGCTGAAATTGCTTGCTGTCACCCTGCAAGCCAACATTGTTAAAGAGGAGGAATCCGCAGCAGACCTGGAACTTAAAGCACGCGTCTTTTCTTTTGGGGAGTACAAAGCAGATGTTCAGGTATGCATAGCAGCAAGTCAATTGATAAAGCTTGAGCCTGAAGATCAGAAGGTACGTGCAGTACTTATAGACCCAGTCCCACAGAACGGTGCAAATGGGCGACGGCTACGAAAAGGGGAAAAGAAAAATGTTACAAGATCATAAGATCACGTTCCCGAGTCCATAAGATAACTTGGATTCTCTATTCTGATTGTCAACTCTGCAAGGAGCCTGAATGAAGCCAGGAGTCAGAAACAGTGCTGTGATCTTGTACAGGGTAAACGGATACTGGCAATCTCCACCTCATGTTCTTTCCCTGAGATTCTTCACCCAGATCTTAAGAAAAGGTAAAAAAAGAGACATGGCGAAGATTTAGGTGGCATGCTGATAAAGTCCCAGCCTCACTGAAGAAGAAAAATGAGATCAGATCTGAGCTCATCTAAGCATTTGTGTGTGTGTGTGTGTGTGTACATGCAATGCTTTGTAATGTTTTACCTTCTGTAGCTCTCCCCATCTGGAGGTTCAAATGTTTTTGTTTTTGGTTGTCTCCTACTATGCAGAGCCCGAGTCACAGCTAGGCGTCAGATGGGAGGGCATTGAGGTGATGTTGTTGTTGTTAGTTGCGAAGTCATGTCCGACCCATCGCGACACCATGGACAATGTTCCTCCAGGCCTTCCTGTCCTCTACCATTTTCTGGAGTCCATTTAAGCTCACGCCTACTGCTTCAGTGACTCCATCCAGCCACCTCGTTCTCTGTCGTCCCCTTCTTCTATTGCCCTCAATCTTTCCCAGCATTAGGCTCTTCTCCAGTGAGTCCTTCCTTCTCATTAGGTGGCCAAAGTACTTGAGTTTCAACTTCAGGATCTGGCCTTCTAAAGAGCAGTCAGGGTTGATATCCTCCAGGACTGACCGGTTTGATCGCCTCGCAGTCCAGGGGACTCGCAGGAGTCTTCTCCAGCACCATAGTTCAAAGGCCTCAATTCTTTTGCGCTCAGCCTTTCTTATGGTCCAACTTTCACAGCCATAACTGAAAGCTGATGTGAACATCCTAGAACCTAGATTTGTGAAGCCTGAAAGTTTACCTTAATTTGTAGGACAAAATGTTGGTGAGTTTGCATCGAAAGGTGCTGGAAGTCTATCGTCGCTGCATTGGAGAGAATGAGGCAAACCTAGGAACCTTGCAGATGCTCACTGTTATCGAACACCAGTTAGATGACTTACTAGAATGCCTTGAGAGGGTGCCTCCAGGAAAGATAGAACAGGCTGAGAAAGCCAAAGAGAAAGAACGAAGGATGAGGTAAGATAAAAATCCTATTCAGGGTTGGCTCCAATATGGTGCCTTCAACAGAATGAGGAAGATTACATTCCTTCTCCACCTCCTTTTGTGCATCCTCTAGTTAATCTTATTGATGCCATGGTACTTGTTGCCATCAAAACTGCTTTGTGAGCATGGTAAGAGCATCAAATGAAGGCCACCATCTAGCTTTGATTGCAAATTGTAAGTTAATAGTACGATGTGGATGGATCTTATGCTCTTATGCACTGAAAACATGCATAGAAACATCTGGCCTTACAAGCATCATTTGGATGTTTGCTTTTTGACAGTCATACAGGTTTAACAGGGACATGTGAAACCGAGTTTGAACTGCACCAGCGCTTTCAATAAAGGTTCTGATAGAGGTAATAAAATTGTCAGAAAGCTCCATTTGCCACAGAGAGTTGGTCAATATACGATACCGATCCCAGAACCAGCTAAGACAATGAATCAGATAACAGACACACAAGAAGCATTTAACCCCTTTGGAGCTACTTTTTTTTTTTTTATCCTGGGAGAGGTTTTCAACATAGCATTTATGTGAAGAGCATAACGCTCAGTAGAATTCTCCAAGACAATTTTGGGCTTATGTGACTTGCAATTCTAACTTTTAATCTGCTCTTTTATTTGGCCAGGATGAGAGAAGAAAAGATAAGGCAGCAGAGACAGTTGCAGGAGGAGAGGCTGCAGCGGGCCCTGGCAAGAGCACAAGCTGATGTTAAGAAGAAGGTATGTTGAGTATCTCCTGAGCATCTGCTGTTGCATCCTTTTGTGATTTCAGTAGCTCAGACTATTTTATCAATTCTCCCATCCAAAGCCTTTTGTAACTCTAGTTCAGAACGGTTTATACATGAGGCACCAATAAAGGAGAATATTTGTAGCTCAAGGTTGAAATGATGGGTCCTTGGTGCCCTCTGAGCTTGTTTGTTTTCCTGCAGATGTTTCATTAACCAAATTAGGTAACACCACTAGCACTGATATTACCTAGTTTGGGCAATGAAATGTCTGCAAGAAAACAAGGAAACTCAGGGAGCACCAAGGACCCTTCATATCTACACATGAACAAGAATAAGGTCTGACTGGATTCAGTATCTACATTTGTGCCTTGTTTCTAAGACCAAAGATTGCAAGTCCAAAGGGGTTTTTGATTAGTGATATTTCTTGCTATAAAGTAAAAACCTAGCTCAGGCTTTCCCCTTTCTACACTTTACTATTACATATAATGAAAATAGTAAGGATTACTACTACTACTACTACTAATAATAATAATAGCAACCGTGGTGATGCAGTAGTTAGAATGCAGTATTGCAGGCTAACTCTGCTCACTGCCAGGTGTTCGATCCTGACGGGGTCAAGGTTAACTCAGACTTCCATCCTTCATTGATAAAATGAGGAGCCAGATTGGTGGGGGCAATATTGAGTTGAGGAAGTTGTTCATGTTCTGAATCAATGCATGAGATTGACCACAATAGACTAAAAGAAAACCAGTCCTTATAAATGGAGATAATCTTAAAACAGAGATGCCTTAGTGGAAGAAAATAAAAATTTGAATAGTAATTCAGCTGATTTTGGATAAGATCATCTTTCTCTGAAGAATCTGTTTTTCTAGCCAGTTAGTACATATGCCAGCTGGGTCAGCTCCTAACTAAGTTAGAAAAGACCACAATAATTACACATTTTAGTTACATCTAAGTTAGGTAACTGCAATGTGCTCTGCATGGAGCTATCCTCTGGATCTTTCAGAAATTTTAGAGCTGCCATAGAAAGGAACAGAGAAATCTAGCACATTTACAAGTAGAACCATGTCTGCATTGCTTATCAGGCTCTTTCCAGGCACAATTTGAAGCATTTATTACCTTTAAAGTTCTAAATGGCTTAGATCCAGAATACCTTAAGGCAGGGGTCCCCAACCCCCGGTCTGTGGACCAGTACCGGGCCATGGATGAATCTAGCATATTTACAAGTAGAACCATGTCTGCATTGCTCATCAGGCTCTCTCCAGGCACAATTTGAAGCATTTATTACCTTTAAAGTTCTAAATGGCTTAGATCCAGAATACCTTAAGGCAGGGGTCCCCAACCCCTGATCCGTGGACCAGTACCGGGCCATGGCATGCCAGCAACCGGTCCGCATAAACAAGGAAAGCCCCATCCACAGGATGCAGGCAGCATACAAAACCACGCCCCTTCCAGTCCGCGGAAAAACCTCTCTCCGTGTAACCAGTCCCTGGTGCCAAAAAGATTGGGGACCTCTGCCTTAAGGCATGGGTGTCAAACTTGATCACGTTACGTGACATATTGTGACGTTTTTTGCCTTTGCAGAGCCGGGGTGGGCATGGCCTGCATGTGATGCATCTGGTCCGTGGGCCGCCAGTTTGACAACTCTGCCTTAGGGGTTGCCTATATAAGGCTTCTGGTGATTTTCAACACCACTACTATACCAAAAGTGATTGGTAATGCAAATAAATAAATTGGTTGTTGCTCAGCAAAGGAACATATTAGAGCACAGGTGTCAAACTCGCCGTGTCACATGACGTGTCATGACATATCACAATTTTTTTCGCATTGCTGGAGCTGGGGTGGGTGCGGCCTCCGCATCATGCAACCGCCCGTGGGCCGGCAGTTTGACACCCCTGTATTAGAGGATACGTGAGAATTGTAGAACTCCAGTAACTTGGGAACCCAGGTTGGCACTTAACCGTGATTACAATTTCATTTTACACAAAGCGATAAACCTTGTTTTTACTACCTCATAATTTATTCCACCGTTTCAATGCTTTGTACTGACCTTAACTACTGCTAGCCACTCTCAGTGATGCAGAAGTACCAGAAAGGCAGAATTCCTTATGTATAAAAATAAAACACATCTATCAAGCAGCACCAAGACAGTTGGCTGCTATCCTAGAGGTACGACACAAGTTTAGTTGTTTATTCCAGCAATGGCAAAGTAATACTGCCTGGTTATAAAGAGGTAGAACTTTATAGCTACACAAAGTATCAGTTCTAACATTTTACCAGATATTTTACTTTCCAAATTGAACATTTTGAGATGATTCTCTAGGGATTTTGTTGTTGTTCACACATGCCTTCCGTAACTCATGAGGTCATGTACTGAACCTAACTATGATTTGAGAATTAGAAATCACAAATCATACAGAATTTTTGAGTCATTGTACATTAAATCAGGTATTTGAATGAAGTGGTAGAGAAATTATTACTGGTGTTCTACATAAGTTTTAGTTTACCAAATAATAAACGCAACTGTAATTATTTTTATTGTTAAGGAGTATCTTCTGCCAAGAGAGACAGGTAAAAATACTTCAAATTTTTAAATAAGTATTGAATATTCCTTGCTGGAAGAAGCCATGCTTCTTTCTGTTATACTCATACTGAATGAAATAATGACAGAAGGGAAGAAGCATAGTTAGAAACTTCTTTGTGGAAGGAAGAAATAAAACCGTGCTCAGGTAAAAAAAGGTGGTCAGGAAAAGTTGGCCCTGCTTTTACTGATATACACTTAGTGCAAAATAAATTTATTTGCATTATTTCAGTATAAAATGTGCAGAGTTGTTCTTAAAAGTGTCCCTGTGATCATTTTTTAGACTGGCCGAAGATTAATTTTTCGTTCTGAGCCTCCCGCTTTCAAGGAGAAAGAAGATGAGGATCAGGGGCTGATCGATAAAGAAAAAGAAGAGCTGCTCTATTACTTTACTTAGCAGTCGAAAGCTGCAAGACATTATGAAGCATACCGCAAATGACAATCTTAACAAGAAAATGTTTCAACAGATAACTCTGCAAATTTGGAGAGAAAGCTAACTCTATCCTAAGTATAGCGACATACAATAGATCAAAATATAGATGACATCTTTTCATAGTTGTAAATCAAAAATCCAAATGTTGCTCAATTTCTTTTGTCAATAAATGAAAACTTAGTGATAGAAGACAATGTCTACCAAAGTGACCAAAGATCTTGCAGCTAGGAAAGCCTTACAGCTAGGAAAATAGATATATCAGTGACAAATATGATTTTTTTTTTTTTTTAAAAAATCAATCTTCAGTATCAGGTTCAATTTTTTTGTAATTAAGCAGATGCTATGGATATCACAAAAATAAAAGTTGAAATGAAGAAACTGGACATTAATTAATTTTATTAGTCCTTTTAACTCCGTGATTATAAATATCCATTGCCAGCAATGGACTTTGCCAGAATAAATCTAATGCTTGCTCTCAAGCAATTAGGAATTTACAATGAGAGTTAAAACTGAGTATATAAACTTCATAAAAGAACACATTTGTCTGTCCAACAGAAGCAATTACTTATTTTTCAATAAGCAAGATTCCGTAAAACAGAAGCACCACAACAAATGGATACAATTCACATTCTTACCAAGTTAGGGATCCTCTTTTGAGTTAAAAAGAATTGAGTGGTCTGCCCCATACTTAGTAGGAAATGGAGGCCACGCCTACTATGGAAATCACAAAATGTTTTTTTTTTACTCAAAGAAAAGGAATAAGGGATGAACAGGCTTCTTGTGGGCCACCTATTTAATCTAAATCTACCTGTGTGTCTTTGTAACAGACAGGTGTGCTTGCATTCCAGTTTACAGAGGATCACAATCACAGTAAGTGTGCGAACTATTCCACTGAGTTTTTTGAAGTGACAATTGTTGAGGACAAAATGCCCCCATTTATCTTGAAAACTGAACCTTGGTGATAGAAAGAAAAGACAAGATGTTTGAAAATAAGCAATTTCTTCACTTTTTCCACTGAGAGGTTTTATATCAGAAATAAAAATAATTTGTTTTGATAATGTAAATGTATAGTAATAGGTCAAGATAGTCAGGTAAATGTTTTACCGTCAATGAAAAATACCCACTCAAGATTTTTGTTTCTAAAAAAAAAAAAAAAATCCACAAATCAAAATCTGAATGAATGTAGTAATCTGTATAAAATTCTTCTAAACTACATTCTTCTGAAAATGAAGTTCAAAAGGCACGGGCATCAATTAGTATATTTCTATTTATGGGTAAGTTTTCTTAATTTGGAATAATCTATTATGAATAATCCAAGACAGAATTTATCCATGGTTTAATAACACAGTAGAAAATAATATTTCCAAAGCCATTCCAGACGTAATATCCTCCTGGTATATTATATAAGGGAGACCAGGCCCAAGGACCTCCCTTCGGATTTCAACAGGTCTAGGAAATATATTTCCTAAGGCTCCTGACTTCCAAAACAGAGATGGCCACATGATGCACAGTGAACAGTATAAGGTCCAGAGAAGGCTGTTTTTTCAGTCTTCCTCTTTTTCAGTGCTGCTAGAAGATGTTGCAGAGGTAATAGGGTAAGGCTAGTTTTACTTAAGCATGAGTTCCAAGAATATAAAATTTAGAATGTGATGGAAGAAGGGTCAATTTAGAGAAATTTGTTGCTCACTCATATATTCAAAGCAATTAACCTTTAATTTTCTCCTAACTGTAAATAAATAAGCAAAATTTGAAAGTATTCCTTTGTAGGATATCTTTGTATAAAAACCAACAATGCTCACACAACTTTTTAACTAAGCCGTACATATGTATAATTTTAATGCCATGTGGCATATCATGAATAAAATGCTTTTAAGTTCCAGACTTAAATTCTATTGTAAAACATTGACATCTTATTTCTCTGCTTAGCTGAAGTCTTAGTATTTCTTCTTAAAAGTCTGTATGAATTAATTCTATTATCTTATAATAAAAGATAGGTGTTTTAAAAACATATAAAGATGTATTTTTCATTTCGGTCAAGATGTTACTTTTATATGCTACTGACACTAGCTGGAAGCTCTTTCTGCAGCCAGATAGTCTGTATGTAAATAGTAAGCAGACCGTCATTTCAACATTAATTTAGGAGTAAATTCTACTGAAATCAGCAAAATCTATTTTTGAACAAAAATGCATCATGATGGGTATATGTAATAAAGGTGACTTTGTACAAATTGGCAATACTGTTTTATATTACTGTAAACATAACCAAAGTGGTAAGAAATAACAGGTGCTAGGCAGCTTTCTCACGTTCAGTGTAAAATGCTAAATTAGAGATAGCAAGAGCAAGAAATCATATTGCTCTACTAATTCAACCTTTACTATCCCTGAGTATGGTACTATTTTTATGCTCTTATCTCTTTAAAACCATGGGGTCGCGATGGGTCGGACACGACTTCGCAACAAAAAATCTCTTTAAAATGTCAGTTTGCAAAAATGAATTGGTCTTCCTGCTTATTCCTTCATTTTAACCCAAAATTTAATTCATTTCAAGAAAAAAGTGCTAAGCTTAATTATCTATTTTGAGAATAATTCTTAATTAATTCTTAATTATTCTTAAAATCAGTGTGGGATATCACCACTGCACATTCACTCTAATGCAGGACTCTAATTCCCCCGTATGTTCCTTTTCCTGACTCTAAGACAGAACATACCAAGATCTCAAATTGCCTTATCAAATAAAATTTACTGAACAGGTTTTCTGTTGCACGATAACCATCAAGCATCACAGCACCGGTGATCATGCTTCCATTGTTTACTTTTTCCTTTCAAAGCAGGAACAGACTCTTATTTCTCAGGATGCTTCTGTGTCTGAAAGTTCCAATGCTTCTGTCTCCAACAAAGTCATTCAAGGTCTTGTAGATTAATGGTGCTTCCTGTAAACTGGGAATTATCAGAATTGGCATCTTCTTCAGCAGAATTGTGTGGCTCCTGTTTAATTCAAGATGTTAAAGAAAGATTCAGAATTTCACAATTTGCAATTGATCAACTACACTCCTTAGGTTACAAAAACACTGCACTCTTTAAAATCTATTAACTTCATGTTTATAGCAATGAACTTGTCAGAACCCATATGTTAAAGGGCCTTTCCCTCTTTTCTAAACTCGAATCTCGCTCTCTTCTCTCCTTGGGTTCTGCCATACTCCAAGAGGGGAGGGAGGAAGTGCTCAAAGGGTTATTGCCTTGCCTCCTCTGTCACTACAATGTAACACTTTCCTTTCTCTGCATATTTCTTCTGTGAAATTCCTCTCCCTTGATGTCAGCTAGTAAAGGGGGGAGGAGAATGGAATGTACCTCCGGAGTCTGTTTTATCTCCGCGTTTGCAAGGGAAGGTGCGAAGAGCCGCCTAAACATCGCTGCAGCCCGGAGACGGCCTGATGTTATCTTCTTTTTCCCACAACAGACTTAACACCCTGGGATTGACCTGTTTGAACTGACCGGATGAACTATGGGGTGGGATTATGCTAGGGATACTTTTTACCTATTGATCTGGCGGGAAACCCTCAGATCCTGTCTATTATGCCTGCTATTAGCTTCTCCTAATAAAAGCTCCTTTTGGAAGAAACTGCTTCGACGAGTTCTACTTTCTAAGGATGAGGTATTGAAGTGGGCCCTGACATTAGACAGGATCTGCAGTAATAGTCAGCCCAGAAGGAAAGCCCTTACCGGGGGACTTCGCAAGACCATGTCAGACAATGGTGCAGGGAAAGAAGAATCCACTGCTAAGGGGGAGCCCCCGTCGACCGGATCCTTGCAAGCTATCCAGCTCTGAATTTCCCTACTCATTGGAGGAAGAGGTAGTGGAGGTGTGCAGCCACAAACCTCGGTGGTTGATGGGTGTCGGAAAGAAGGACGACTGGGAGAAGAAGGCGAGGAAGGTAACCCTCCGACGAGGCAGCCACCAACCAGGCTGGAAGGAGGAGATGGAAATGTCCCTCCATCTTAGCGAAGATGAGGAAGACCGCCCAGGGCATTCGAGCCGGTTGCTGGAACAGGCGATCGGCATGATGAAGATAGCCCTAGACTCCTCGAAGGAGGAGAAACCTGAACCCTATGTCGGAACCATCTGTCTGGGTTGCAGCATGTAGGACACAGAGGGGGAATCCGAAGGCGAGGTCCCAGGGCAATCCAGTGAGACAACTGAAACCGCTGCAGCTGCCTCTGCTGCCCCTACCCCCAACGAGCAGAAGCTGCACACCAAGAGGGGAGACACCACAAACGAAAGAAGAGGCAGCGCTCTTCAAAAGTTCCCGCCACTCGATGTGAAGTTCCGGGGCGAGCCGTGACGCCTGGGATTTTTCCTGACCCAGGTTCTAAACTATATGGAAGAGTATGGTCAAGACATCCCCACCGATCGTGCCAGAATCCATATTGTGCAAGCCGCCCTGGATGGCATTGCAGCAGACTGGGTCGTGGACCTCTACGATGGTGACGCGCCGGAATTACAGAACTTCAATCAGTTCATGTTCTTCCTCAGGCGCCGATTCGAAGACCCACTGGCAGACTGGAAAGCCCGCAAAAGAATAAAAACGGTGAAGCAGGGCAGACGACCAGTGGCCGAGTATACCCAAGAGTTTCGAACCCTAGTCAGCAAGCTGAATTGGCCCGAGGACATTTTGCTCAGCCATTTCAAAGATGGCCTGAATTACGACCTCTACGATGCCTGCCTTCCCCAAGGAGACCCCCACCGGCTACAAGATTGGTACATCCTAGCCGAAGAAGCCGAGATTGACCTAACCAAGAGACAACGTAGAGGGAGACCCTGGGGAAAGTCACCATCGGAGCCATCCCGCGAGGCCGCGAAACCGCAGCCAACCGCCAAACGAACCACCGGCTGCTTCAAGTGCGGTAAAGAGGACCACCATGCCATGGAATGCCGTTCATGCACCCCAATCGAGAAGGCAGACCGGATCCCGGCTAGGAAGTCCAGCTGAAGAAGCCAGCCATGAAAGGCACGGAGACCGTGGAGTTCCCCACGACCGCCCAGAGAGGAAAGGGAACTCCGGCCTACACCACAGGAGCATCCAACTCATCCGACGACAACTCCGAGGACAAACCCCTGGTAAGTGGACCTATCGCGCCCATCACCAGGACAGTAACCATACTAGTATCGCGCCCATCACCAGGACAGTAACCATGCCCGAAGCTGTAGAAGTCAGGGCACTAATTGACTCGGGGTGCACCCGGTGCCTTATCAGCCCAACGCTAGTGGGGAATCTAGGCATATCGGTGAGGAGGCTGAAGAAACCATCTTCGGTCAATTAGATGGGTCCATAGCAGGGGGGATGCCGGTCACTTTAGCAACGCTACCACTCCAACTCACCATGGGGGATCACATAGAGACTATAACATTCGTAGTGACCCCTGGCATGGAGTGCCTCATAATCTTAGGCATGGCATGGCTAGCCAAATGGAATCCGCGGGTGGATTGGAGAACGGCAGAGCTTAGATTCCCAAAAGGGGAATCAGTCAGAGTACCAACACCAACGCTCTCCCGGGAAACCCCGGCAGAGAAAGCAGCGGTTGGGGGCGAAAAGGGATTACCCAAAATACTCGAGTAGTACAGAGACCTGGCTGAAGTATTCAGTGAGGAGAAGTCCGATGAATTACCACCGCATCAGCCCACGGACTGCGCCATCGAGATCCGACCCGGGGCAAAGCTCCCAAAACCCAGACTATACCCTATGAGCCCCCAAGAATTAGTGGAAATGCAGAAGTTCATAGACAAAAATCTAGAACGGGGTTTTATCCAACCAGCTAAACAAAAAATGGCTACCCCTGTGTTGTTCAGGGAGAAGAAGGATGGGTCGCTCCATTTATGTGTGGACTATAGGGCTCTGAACGCCATAAGCGAAAGCAACCTGTACCCACTACCCCTCATGAAAGACATGCTATCACATCTTTCAAAAGGGAAAATCTTTACTAAACTAGACCTCAGGTAGGCGTACTACCAAATCAGAATTAAGGAAGGGGACGAATGGAAAACTGTATTCAATTGTCCAATGGGTGTTACCAATTCCGAGTCCTACTATTCGGACTACAAGGGGTTCCAGCTGTCTTTATGCAGCTGATAAACGATGTACTAAGGGAGCACCTATACAAAGGTGTGCTGGTTTACCTGGATGATATCCTTATATTCACAGAGATCATGGAGGAGCATGTAAAATTGGTTAGGGCAGTCCTAAACAAATTATGGGCGGCCCACCTCTATGCTAAACTGTCTAAATGTGAATTCCATAAGGAGAAAATAGACTACCTGGGATACCGCATCTCCCCCGAGGGCATAGAAATGGACCCTGAGAAAGTCAGGGCAGTGTTAGAATGGGCACCACCCCGCACAAGAAAGCAATTGCAAAGCTTCCTGGGGTTTGCCAATTTCTATCGCCAATTTATTCCCTCGTTTGCTCAAATAGCCTCACCCATTACAAACTTGTTAAAGACCAGAGGGGAAGGCAAACCCAAACCCAGCTAGCCACTAAAATGGACGGTAGAATGCCAAGCTGCATTCGAGACCAAAATGGCTGTTCTCCGCCGAGCCCATTCTGCAACACCCCGACACTAACAAGGCCTTTGTAATCCAAGCAGACACTAGCGATATAGCAGTGGGGGCTGTATTGCTACAGGAAAACACGAAAGGGAACCTCCAACCTTGTGCTTACACATCAAGGAAACTAACCGAAACTGAAAAGAGGTGGGCAGTCTGGGAAAAAGAGGCGTACGCAGTGAGGTGGGCACTCCTCACCTGGCGGCACTTTCTGGAGGGGAACAAAATCCCCTTCCAAGTGTGGACTGACCATTTACCTCAAAACAAGCGCGATGGTCCCAACATTTCCATCGGTTCAATTTCACCATAAAACATCTACCAGGGAGAAAGAACTTTCTAGCAGACGCACTATCCAGAATGCCTCAATACAATAGCACCCGACCCAGTGTGACAAAACCACTCATGCCTGAACCCCAGCTGGCAGCGCAGGTAACCACCCAAGCTCAAGCCAAGCTACAAAAGCCATTAGCCAGCCAAGCAGGGATCAAATTCAGGAAAGCCCTAGAGACCGATGAATGGTTCCTGAATCACAAAAACCTGTGCACCATCACAGACGGACTATCCTGGGTGGGGGGAAAACTATACATACCAAAGAGTCAAAGGCTGGCATTTATGCAACTCTGCCATGACTCAAAATCTGCAGGCCACAATATCTTAGGTGCTTTATTAATTACCAGCAGACTGACTAGACTGACCTACTCCCATTTGCTGAAGTTGCTTACAACAATGCCGTCCACTCCAGCACGGGCTACACTCCATTCCAAGTAGCCACAGGACAAAGTTTCAATCCGATGCCAGAGCTATCACCCACCGAGCCTGCCATCCCCTCATTAAAGGAGTGGATCACCCAATTACAAAATACCTGGCCAGTTGTTAGAAAAGCGTTAGATGAAGCCAGACAAGCATACAAAACTCAGGCAGACAAAGCCTTTTATAGTAGGGGAGATGGTTTACCCATCCACTAAATACCTAAAATCCTTACAACCATTAAAGAAATTAGGACCCAAATATGTAGGACCATTCCCCATCGTTAGAGTCATTAATCCAGTGACGGTAGAATTAAAACTACCGAAATCTCTCAGGCAAATCCACCTGATCTTTCACTGCAGCCTCCTAAAATGGGAGTAACAGTCACCCTTAAGACCAGCTGTTACTCCGCCTCCTCCTCCCATTATGGTTGAAGGAGAACAACATTTTGAGATCAAAGAAATCCTAGACTCCAGGAAACACCATGGTTCAACCCAATACCTAGTAGCATGGAAACACCTACCTTCCTCTCAAAACGAATGGGTCCATAAATGCCACATTAACGCTCCTAGACTACTTAAAAAATTTCACACTGAATATCCTAACAAACCTGACTAAACTATATGCATTTGTATGTATCTCTCCACAGGTGGATCTCTCTTTTTTTTAAGGGAGGCAAGATGTCAGAACCCATATGTTAAAGGGCCTTTCCCTCTTTTCTAAACCCGAATCTCACTCTCTTCTCTCCCTGGGTTCTGCCATACTCCGAGAGGGGAGGGGGGAAGTGCTCAAAGGGTTATTGCCTTGCTTCCTCTATTGTTACAATGTAACACTTTTCTTTCTCTGCATATTTCTTCTGTGAAACTCCTCTCCCTTGTTGTCAGCTAGTAAAGGGTGGAGGAGAATGGAATGTACCTCCGGAGTCTGTTTTATCTCCACGTTCACAAGGGAAGGTGTGAAGAGCCACCTAAACATCGCTGCAGCCTGGAGACAGCCTGATGTTCTTTTTCCCACATTGGATTTAACACCCTGGGATTGGCCTGTTTGAACTGACTGGATGAACTATGGGGTGGGATTATGCCAGGGATACTTTTTACCTATTGATCTGGCAGGAAACCCTCAGATCCTGACTATTATGCCTACTATCAGCTTCTCCTAATAAAAGCTCCTTTTGGAAGAAACTGCTTCCACGAGTTCTACCTTCATAGGATGAGGTATTGAACTACTCATATTTCTCAACAGTTAAAATCCTCACTAAAAAGTCTGCAACATTTTTCTATTATTTTCTTCTCCTTTACATTACACTATAAAATTTAAAAGACACAACCAAACACAGAAGGCACCTTATTGTAAACTTAAAGTAGTGGTTAATGTTACGATAGCGAATCAGCTGAAGCTGCATTTAGCCAATGTTGCAACTTAAAAGTTTTGTACCTGAAGAATATGAACAGGTAAATCTACTGTCAGCTGAGAGTGTGAGGAGGAAGATTGAGAACTGAGCTGGAAGGGTAGATCTCCTTCTCCTGGAGAATCATCCTAACAACAAAGGAGACAAAATGAGTTTCTAACTACAAACAGCATTCTCCTATCCCAACAACCAACTGGTCACTTTACAAACATGTGGATATGCTTAGAAGCAGCAATATATAACTTCAATTAGGAGCCTTTTCACTGAGGCCAGAGCAACATTTTTATACATATAAAATTTGATTTTAGCGTGGTCCATTTGGTGATATCCATTCACGGTGTCATATCTGAGATTGCCGGAAGAAAAAAGAAACTGGAGAACCAGTTTGGTGTAGTGATTAAAGTGCTTGACTAAAGACCAGAGGCCTAAGGCCTGCCTTAGACCTGAATGCCAGCTGGGTGACTTTGGGCCAGTTACTCTCTCACAGACCAAACCACCTCTCAAGGTTGTTGTTGTGAAGAAAAATAAGAGCTGTTCCAAGTAATGCTGTCTGTAAAGCATTTTTTTCTATTGCAAGTAGTCCTCACTTAACAGTCACAACTGAGACCGGTAATTTTGTCTCTAAGTGACACGGTTGTTAAGCAAAACATCATGTGACTGTGACTTGTGGTTTTACTATTGGCTTCTCCATTGATTCCACTTCTCAGAAGTTGGTTGTGAAGCACCCGAACTTATGATCAGGGGGATACTGGTCGTAAGTGCAAGGACCAGTCATAAAGTTACTTTTTCAGTGGTTTTGTAACTTCGAACATCACTAAACAGAAAAGTTAAGTAAGGACTACCTGTATTCCAAATGCTATCTTAATTTCAACTTTAGCATTCTAGGAAGCTCCTATAATCTATGACATTATTAGGTGCCATGTTAATAAGGCACTACAAGTCCTCATAGGTTTCTCTGCAACTGAAGACTTAGATCACTGGCTTGGTTTTGAATTTATATCATTCTGTTGTTTGAGGACTTTGAGCCCTTTGACATCCATCTATTAGCAACGCTGGTACTCCATTTCATCTATAATTTTTCTTCTCTGACGTAGAAAATCTGATGCTTCTCTGATGTAAAGTGACTCATTCCACCCCCTTTAAGTTTCTGGTTCCTATAATATCAATATTGAATCTCAATATTTCTAATCTGACATGAAATATGTTTTGGTTCATGGTTCTGACATTCCATGCACCAGTAGTACATTTATTACTGCAGCAAGGTACCAGGATATATTTTTAGTAGCACATCTCTCTTTTCACAGGTGGAGAATTCCTAGAGCCACTTAGTTGAGGAGCAAAAAATTGCACCTGAACTCATTTCTCCCCTCTCCCTGACTTTCTCAACTGCCAAACACATCTTTTTACATTTCTCTGTTAATTTATTACCAGCATCCTTCAAAGAAATAATAATTGCAAATATTTATTTCTGAAGCAAAAGAATGGCAAAACTGATTTGGTCATGTGATTAAAAAATCAGATGGAAATTTTAGACATGATTAAAAAAAAATTACTGGAAACTTAAACTTTGCAATTATTTCCTAAACAGAATTTGGGTTTGCTGCACCAAATCCTAACATGCTTGCTCTATCTAGCTATCTCCACAACATATTGTATCACAAATCCCAGCTACATGTTCCTGAAAAAAAAACCCAGATTATTTTCCATAAGTTAAATTGCCAATTGTTACCTGAAGCAACTGAATTTGAACAAACTGTGTGCCAGCCGAAGGGTCTCTTACTGTTAGATTTCCATTAGGCAAAATACTGTTGCATAACCGATTTCCATGACTAAAACAGTTAACTTTATCATTTTTGCTTTTTCTTATACCAGAGTCAGTTGAGCCTGAAATAAAGAGGTGGCATTTGTAAATCTAAAGCTGCATTCTGAAGCAAATTTCATTACATCTCTGAAAATACTTCTCCTAAACATCTTTGAATACAACATATGATCTTACTATGTAGGGAGCAGATTATTTAAACACTGTTATTAAGCATATTAATAGTTGAGGCCGCATACAAACAGTCTATTTGCAAAAAAAGGAGAAAGAGCAATTTTTACACCTATTCATTGCCTAGTTACTGTCATCTTCTAAAAATTTACTCCTAAGAACTGGGAGGTCTTTCAGAATAGGAGGAAAGATTATATATTCACTGGCCTTGGAAAGGAAGGATTATAAAAAATTACTTAATCTAAAAATGCCAACAGTGCTGTTTCTGTCCTGTATAAAGATCTGAAACCTGACTGAAAAGGGTCCAGATCATCAATTTCCACCAACATCCTGTGGAATTGAAATACCATCATCTTCTAAACCACCTTCCCTAAAAAGGAAAGGTGGAAGATTAGATAAAAATTGTCTACAATAGTGGGGCCAGTAATGGTTTCTAGTGGAGAGGTCACACTATTGCCTCTTTAAAAGCTGTAATCACCCCTTCTCATCAAGGATGAATTTCATCATTGCTTGAGCCACCCACATGAGCAGCCAGGAGGGATGTGGATCTGGCCCACAGGTGATGGCATTTATAGCCCAAAGGACCCTGCCCACTTCCTCAGGTCCAACATGGTAAAACTGTCCCCGATAATGGATCAAGTCTGTTCCCTGGGCATCTCCACAGGAATTGAACCATGTTTGGCATCCAACTGATCCAGATCCAGGCAATTTGATCTACCGGTCATGCACAAAGTTCCTCTTTTCAGCTCCCTAAAGTCTTCTGTGAACCACAGGGAGCGACAGGCCAAGGCAGTTTGAATGGGCACAATCCTATCCAAGGCTCTGGCCATCTCCCTATTCCAGGTAGCTGCCAGAACCTCCACAGGACTCGGCTCCCTGGTAATTGCTATAAAGAAGACTCGAAGCTGCTCTTTAATTTTCTTTTTCCTTTGCTCATCTGTACTGTTTCTATCATTTTTTTCTACTTTATATACTTTCCCTTTTGTTTTTATCTTTTAATTATGTAAAAACTCTTGATAAAATTATACACACATATATAGAGGGAGAGAGAATGTGAGTCATTCTGAGCAAGAATTCTAAATACTGTAGCCTATAGCGTTCCCAACCCCCCCCCCCAAAATCATTTTGTAAATAATGGTTCAATATGTATTTCAGCAAGTAGTTTGTTGTGTGTGGATGTGTTCAATGGTGTGTTTCTAGAGGTCTGGTGGGTACTTGGTGCCTACAGGTAATGTGTGCTAATCAAGAATTGCTTGTTTCAACTTCAAGGATCTAGTATATATTTATATGCTGCAGATGAAATTTATCTCACAAAACTAAAAAAATGTCCTATACAGCCAAGATAAATATTCCACTAGGAGCTTCAAAATTGGGGTAGCTGTGAGCCATCTGAAGGCTTGCTAATTCTTAATAAATGTGAATTTAGATCATATTGCAAATTTTAAGTTACAATTGCCACTCTATTTAACCTTGGGGGAGGGGGGCTTTGAGTCCTAGCAACTGCCTGGATAAGTTCCTGCAGGTCTTTTGGAAGTGGTTTGTCCCTTGCCTCCTTTCAGGGCTGAGGAAGAGTGACTGGCACAAGGTCATCCAGCTGGCTTTGTGCGTAAGGCAGAACTAGAACTCATGGTCTCCTGGTTTTTAGCCTGATGCCTTCACCACTACACCAAACCGACTCTCTATTCAACTTAGGATTCTAAATTTAATGCTACTATCCTTAGATCCAGTTTGGTGTATACACAATATACTGTACTGAAATAATTAATACTCACCTACGTCATTCCCATTTCCTTTTTGTTTTCTTTTTTTGGCAAGCTGGATAGCTCGATAATCTGTTCTTGCAGACCCACCACTCTCCTGATGATATAAAAGGGTTTGTTCGCATCACTAAATCCAGGTAGACTGTTAGATATGCAACTTTTCATTATGAATGCCATTTCCTCCTAATAACATGTATTAATCCCTAACAGCTTCCTTGCTTATATTGAATTCTGTGTAGCATCCTTCCGCTTAAGTCCATAGGATTTTACTCTACTAGACGTTGCCGACTACAGAGCTGGTGCTCATATTCGTTTCAAGGCCATTGAGCCAGCGCTGCCCAAAGACACTTCCATGGTTATATGGCCAGCATGATGTCACAGAGCGCTGTTTTCTCCCCACCAAAGTGGTACCTATTTATCCACTTGCATTTGCATACTTTCGAACTGCTAGGTGGGCAGGAGCCAGGCAAAGATGGGTGCTCAACCTATTGCACCATGCTTGAGTCTCAAACATGTGTCTTAACCACTGAGCCACTGCAACGCTCCATCTATATTAAGTCCATAGACAAAAGAAATTTCCCTTCCTTTTGTAAAACACCAAAATCTGATATAAAACCCTGCAGAACAGATTATTTTTCAGAGGGGACTGCAGAAAATAGAGACATTTTACTGTGCAAGCTATCTTTGCATGCAATCCTGTATATATGTCAGTATATATTTTAATAAGATAAGTCATGCAATCAAAGGCATATTTCAATAACATGATGGAGAAAACAAGGTCTAACAATGGCAAAACTTCTAAGAAACGTCTTTTTCTATAAGGGTGGATACAGTATACTTTTTTGTCACTCAATCCCAAAGCATACAGTACCTAGAGTTTTAAATACGAGGGCAATTTGGAAATAAACTTCCGTTTGGTTATCAATGACAGACACTCGCAGATACAGAACTTTTATTAAACACGTTAGAAAACTACATTACATTACTTTTTGACATAATCGCCATTCAAATTGAGGCACTTGTCATAACGTCTTACAAGGTTTGAAATTCCATAGTAGTTGTCGCTCACCGCCAAATCTGGGCTATAGGCGGGTGATCAAAAACATCCCACGAGAATAGCGTTTGCCCAATTTTGGAAAAATGAAAAGATACCACCTGACCAGATTATTATCATGACAATATTGGAATGTGCAGAAATGGATAGATTAACTTTAGAAATTAAAGAGAAAGAAGATACAATTTTCTTTAAAACATGGGAAAATTTTTATCAATGGTTAGCAATAAGATAGAATGAAAAAAGATGGTGAACTTAAATAAGATAAATGATGTACTTTTTCTTGAATATTATTTTTTAACTTTTTGGTTAGATGTTTACATTTAACTATAATTAATTATAATAAGCGTTATATCGGTATTTATATGTAACTATATTTACTTAGTAATACATCACTAATAGTATATTGATTATTGTTACTTATAGAATGAATGATATGTATTGGGTTAAGTTTTTACCATTAATAGTGATAAATTTATTAATATAGCTTTTTGGTATTATGTTAATTATGCATACTTAATATGTATACCCGGACGATAGTCTGCTTGCTAAAGCGTTGATTTATTGTTGGGGGTAACCCCATTATTGTATCTACCCCTACCCTTGGTTTAATCGTTGTTTTTTTTTTTTACCCTATGGTATACCTTTACCTACCCTTCCCTTTCTATCCCGATAAAAATAATAAAAAATATTTAAAAAAAAAAAAAAAAAAAAAAGTTCTTCGGTGCGTCTAGTGTTGTGCGGGCGAGCACTATCGTGAACCAACACCACACCGGAAGTCAGCATGCCCGACTCATTATGGATGGCTCATCTGAGTTTTCGTAACATTTCACAGTAGACTTCTGAACTGATGGTCGAAACACGCTCCATGAACTTCACTAGCAGTACTCCTTTGGCATCTTCACATTTGGCGGGATTTTCTATGGCACCACTTCCAGTGTGGTGGTGGTTCACGATAATGTTCACCCGCACACCGCTAGACGCACCCAAGAACTTTTGAAGCAGTTCCGTTGAGATGTTTTTGATCATCCCCCCATAGCTGAGATTTGGTGCCGAGCGACTATTACTAAGGAATTTCAAACCTTGTAAGACGTTATGACAAGTGCCTCAATTTGAATGGTGATTATGTTGAAAAAGTAATGTAACGTTGTAGTTTTCTACTGTGTATAATAAAATTTCTGTCTCTGCGAGTGTCTGCCATTGATAACCAAAAGGAGGTTTATTTCCAAACTGCCTTCGTATTTACAACTGTTAGGGGAGGAAGTAACGAATAAAATTAAGCTTTGGTTTCTAAGCTTCTGCTATGAAAAAAGACTATCCTCTTTCACTTAATATGATGCACAACATGTAAAAGCACTGAATCACTTTCACAGGCAGAAACAATTTATGCCACTTACATTATACAAAATATATGGTGACTTCACTCGGGGCAGACATTCCATAAACCTTTTTGATCTGGTAGAGAATGATTCACAATGACAATATCCTCAAAACTAAGATAGTAATAAAAACTAGTTACTTAGGGTTATTGCATACCGGAATAGAGCTGCCAGTCCCTGTGCTCAGATCAGTTTCTTTCTGTGCACTGTAACTTCCTGAAGGATTGGAGAACACATACTGAGTGACCACTTTGCTGCCTTCTTGTTGCTCCACAACGTCCAGGCTAGGAAGCAAAGTTTGCTCTGCTTTATTTGGAGCTAATAATTCAGCTGTATTGTTTCCACCAAGGCTGCTGGAAGGGGTTAAAGTGGCCGTGTCTACTGACAAGTTATTGCTAGAAGTCAAACCCTGCAAGTCTTGACTGGAACTTCTTGTTGACAAAGATGCTAATGAGCCTAAGGCTTCTGCATTCACAGTCTGTACCTCATCCAAATTTAAAGTGCTTTGCTGTAAAACGGTGGTGGTGGTTCCCAATAAGAGAGAGCTATCCAGGCTGTGTGGAATGTCACTACTAGCCACTAAAATCAGTGGGTCAACTGTCTGAGCAAGGGAACTGCTATTGACAGACAGACTGCCTCCAAGCGTAGAGCCTACTGAAGCAACATCTATAGTAAGAATTCCAGAGTTTATTAGAGCCATATCAGCTGAAATTCCAGAGGAGTTCCCAGATACACTAGAAAAAAGGGACACCAGATCTACATTGCTGAGGTCACTTTGTCCTGAATTGGCAAGTTCGTTGCTAGGTGTGAGGGAACCAATGGTTTCCATCTGATTTAATAGATCTGAAACAAAGCAAAATGTTTTTATAAGATTACCTAGTTACTATGATAGATATCCTATAAATCTTGCCTCCTTCCTGTCCCTCCAATTTGGCTACATATCCTCATTCCAAGAACTTATGTCTTCCATTTCCAATCAAAGCAGCCAACACTACCTTCATTAAATTTGGAAGAAAACAGTACAGGTAGTCCTCAAATTATGACCACAATTGATCCCAAAATTTATGTTGTTAAGTGAGAAATTTATTAAGTGAGTTTTGCCCCATTTTACAACTTTTCTCGCCACATTTTGTTAAGCGAATCACAGCAGTTCTTAAATTAGTAACACGGTTGTTAAATGAATCTGATTTCCCCATGACTTTGCTTGTCAGGTCGCAAAAGGGGATCACATGATTCTGGGACACTGTAACCATCGTAAATGTGAGTCAGCTATCAAGCATCCGAACAGTCGTAAGTGTGAAAAATGGTCATAAGTCACTTTTTTCAGTGCCACTGTAACTTCAAATGGTTACTAAATGAACTGTTATAAGTTGAGGACTACCTGTAGTGTCAGAACTCAATGCTACTATGCCACGGTAGTGTAATTTTGTTAGGATTTCAGATAACCTCTACTTCTTGTTAACACATATTCAGACTTCCATAATATGCTATGCATCCCTAGCAAAATGGATAGTGCTAGAAGTAATTTTCACACAACTAGCAGTTAGGTGCCAGCAGTATTTATAGAGGATGTGAAGGGAGGCATTATGGTGTAAAGCTCTGTCCTTAAGTATGAGAGTTGTAATATCTCACTACGTATAAAAGGGCAGACCTCTGCAGCATTGTGGCACAAGCCCCGCCCCTCCTTTATGTGCATTTTGCTATTACACTATGTAAGAAAGACAGAACTTTGGGCAAAACACAACATTTGTCATTCTCAGCTTGCTAATCTTGACTGAACCATACAGAAAAGCAAGTCACACAGAATACTAAGGTTTCTATATGAATTATTCAGAAGACATTTTCAATAATAAAGAAGGCATTTGTAGTAGCGTCAACTGAGAAAACCTTTGAGCAATATCCAAAATGGTTGTTTCACTGCCCACACTTAGTGACCCATTTATTTTGCATTCAATTTTTATGTTTCTCCTACTATACCCACTTCTTGCTCCCACTGAATAGTCATAATCACCTTTGCTTCTTTTGATAGGTATTCATTATTTGAAAGAGATTACTTAAAACCCTACACTCATATTCCTATCTTTCATAAACATTTTATCAACATTCATTTACTTGCTGTTATTTTTGCCATTTATGTATAGCCTGCCATCATTCATTCATTTTCTTTGTTAAATATAACTAATAACTAATTTGATCTTTGATACATTAATTTTCAGATCCACAATCCTGGTTACCATAGAAATTCCCACAATAGTGGCAATACTGTCTGCCTATGAAAGTACATACATAATATTTCACCAAATAATACCTCCTGTAACATCACTACAATCTTTTCTTTATTCATTTATCTTTAAATAATCAAGGAGGATCACTCACCCACCCTTGGCTAACTCACTCCTCAATTCTGAACAATCTGCTAAGCATTCCAGTTATCATTACTCATTACATTCAGCAAATAGAATAGAATAGAATAACAGAGTTGGAAGGGACCTTAGAGGTCTTCTAGTCCAAGCCTCTGCTCAGGCAGGAAGCCCTATAAACAACACTATGTTAATATAAAATGTCTTATAGCTCAAAACCATTCATTTTATTATATGATTTCTGTAAATCAATAGTAAATATTGTTTTCAACATTTATACATATATCAAGTATCTACAAAAGAACAAATCAGATATATAGACTATAGGTCCCCAACCCCCAGTCTGTGGACCAGCACCGGTCCAAAGCATGCCAGAAACTGGGCTGCACAAACAAGCGAAGCTCCATCCGTGGGATGCAGGCAGCATACGAAACCACGCCCCCTCCAGTCCGAGGAAAAACCTCTCTCCATGGAACTGGTTGGGGGCCACTGATACAAACCCAAATAATTAACTTCAGTGAAATGAATACATCTTTTTTTTTTGCAAGATCTTTAGATATAACACATTCTATACATTATTCAAATCCCCAGATAACTCAGTCTTCTAAGGAAGCAAATCATACCTGCACTAAAGTTGTGTTGCTTGACCATATGTGTTTTCATACTATGCTTTGAATTGAATAATTTGCTACAACTGGATACGGGGCAACGCATCTTCAATGAATCCACATCCTGAAGGTGTTTTTTGGAGTGAATATATAGACTGCTGCGTGCTGAGAACTTTGCACAACAACCTGAAATATACGACAACTGGATCATATGAATATAATATATACGTATAGATTTAAACCCTATTATAAGAGTTTCCTGTGAGATTGCAGACAGCAGTTTCTCATAATCCCTTACTTCTAGACCTCAGTGTTTTGATTCCCCAGAACTTTGCTCTTTCAATTTTCAATGATTTATAGATAAAACCTCAGACAGGTGACAAAGCTAAGAAAATGCTAAGGAGAGAAAACCAGTTTGAACGAATTGTATGCACAGTACTCAGTCTGTCACATCCCTATGGAGGAGCAAGAAGGACAGAGCTAAGCAAATGTACTGACAGCAAAAATTACCTTTGAAAGGTGATCTTACAAATCTTAGAACAAAAGCTATAAATGTAATACCAGTTTCAAAAGCTTGTGAGAACCCTGCATGCAGTTCAGAGCCAAATTAACTAAAACAACTGCACTATCCAACTACGGTTGCATTTATCAAGGCAGTGGGATCTTTAAATATAATACATAAATTAAATCTCCATCCTGCCCCCACTCCAATTTTATTTTTCTTTTACTGGTGAATGTCCATATTCCCTAAAAATGAAAAAGAAGTCTTGAAATTACATAGTTTTCGAAAGAAAAGCATGCCTTTGGAAGAGAGATTTATTTAGCTCCTTCTTCACAATTAGGTTGTACTTTGAAAGTATTTTCTTTCCTGTCGTGAGATTCAATAGCAATCCTTCAGCCCAGCAATCCTTCTGGCTATATAATATATATAGCTTGGTCTTTTATATGTATCAATCAATCTATGCAGAAAGAGAATCAAGTGTTTGAATAATACCTTCCACAGGGCATTCAAATGGTTTTGTACCAAGATGAGTTATACTATGGCCTTTCAAATGTTCTGCTCTTGTAAAAGATTTTCCACAACCTTCTACAGAGCATGTGAATCTCCTGTCATCTTCATGTTTCCTACAAGAGTAATTAAATTGACATTAACATCAAGCACTTCTTGCACAGAACCGAGAAAATCATATATCAATAGATTGAAGTCTGGTAAGTTTTTAAAGCCTATTACTAGACTTACTGCAAAAATGTTTTAGCTAAGCAGACTGCCTTCGCTCAACTTAAACAAAGTCTATTTATGTTAAGAGCATTTATTCAAGTTCATTTTCTATTGCTGCGCTTATAACTCTTCAAACTTAAACTGCAGTTTCTTTAAAGATTTGTATACAAAATTTGTTTGGCAATGATTTTCAGTATAATTAGTTGGAACATTTACCTTTTATGTCTTAATAGCTTAGACATGCTGGTGAAAGACCAGCCACAGCCTTCAAAGTCACAAATGAAAGGTCTTTCTCCTGGGGAAAAAAAGGCATACAAAAATTGCAAATACAAAGACTAACACATTTGTTTTCAAAAATTCCTAATCTGATTAGCAATTATATTCATTAACTTCTTTACATTGATGATTTTACCAATCAAATTCTTTACAAGATAGTTAAATCCTTGTCTATAAACAGATTATGAGCTTTTAAGGATAGTATCTATCCAATCAACATATTGTTCTTTAAGCCAACTTTAACAGTACCCTAGTTCACACCTGTGTGACTTCTCATGTGGATTTTCAGCCGGCAAGCTTTGTCATACTGCTTGTTACAGCCTGGGAAGGAGCAGGAAAACATTTCTTGTTCCCTGAAGTGGACTCGATTATGAGAAAATAATGCACTCACTGTTATGAAAGTCCTCTCACAACCTGGAGAAAAAAGAAAGAGTTAACTGTGTTCTACAGGAAAGCAGAAACAAACAAAACAACCCCCCTTAATTTATCTGTATCATAAACAATATGCTACAGATAAATAAAAACACAATTTCCAAAAGCAGATTATTGCCAGGCACCGTATGCTGGGAACAGCCAATAAAGGAATGTTTTCATGTTCAATTTCTACATCTTCTTCCACCTAAAGGTTTTTGAAAATAGAATACCAGCAGACTTATTTTGCTCTACACACCTAAGTTACAATGTAAGAATCTATTATCTGGCTTCCATTCTACCACAATAGGGCCACCAAGGTACCAAGAAATGATAGAAGCTGAGATCCAGCATTTGCAGAGGACTACAATGGGAAAGAATGCTTTACCAATTCCCAGCAAATGTTCCTCCTGATAACCTACAGAACATTAAACTAGAAATTAGACTTGCAACAAAAATTCCAAAGAATGAATTCACCTCATCTTAAAAACCAGTGCACCACAATGGAAAGTATATTGGATTGAGGTTAAGGAGGTCTGAGTTCAAATAAGAAAAATTACATTAAGTGTGTAGAGAGGTAATACATTTCTGAATATTCCCTCTCACAATCGGAACAGGCACACCACATCTCACAAAATTGCCTTTTCCCCAAAATGGCACTCTTTGCATTAATTATGAATTCAGCTGTGATAGTGCACAAAACTTTTTAAAAACTTTCTATAATAAATCATTTAATTATTTTAAACAGGGTGTATTTTATTTAGAATGGTACTGAACGAGAGGGATTCTTTTTCTGGTGAACACACGTAGAATTGCATGTCTGCCAGCCTCTCCAGAAATTCAGATAGATAACAGTTCATACCAAAGGCTGCAAAAACATTCATGGGTATTTTTTATTTTTTTCTGATAACATCATGTTCAATATATAAACATACACAAACACACAAAGTAACAATACAATGGAGATTTTAATATTGGCTAATTAGTTCAAGACTGAAGTTACCATATAATACTTTGATGTGAATTTGTGAATTGCAGAGTATTTTTTTACTTTGTATGGATAGTCCTCAGCATACATCCTTTTTTTTTCCAGTGACCATTCAAATTTATGACTTATGACCAATTCTCAAAGCTTCAGCCATTGCAAGGTTCCTGTGGTCATGTGATCACAATCCAGGTGCTCTGGTGCCTGGCTTGCAATTATGACATTGCAGCAAGCCATATTATGTGATCAACGTGTGTGACCTTTCAATATGGAAGCTGGCAAGGAAGGTTGCAAATTGCCCTAGAAAGTTGCTCCAGCTGCCTTTTCTCCTTGAGGAGCCTACTATGGAATCCAAGAAGTCAGGGATCTTATACTCTGCAGCACCCCACCCACACTTTAGTGCAGGGGTCTTCAAACATGGCCCTTTTATGACTTGTGGACCAACTCCCAGAATTCCTCAGCCAGGCTTGCTGGCTGAGGAATTCTGGGAGTTGAAGTCCACAAGTCATAAAAGGGCCAAGTTTGAAGACCCCTGCTTTAGAGCATGCCTGCCCACAGCACCCTGCCCTCTGGCCAAGACCTCTGTCACCCCTTCTATGCCTCCACCGGCCCTGCCATAACCCCTGCCAACTTGCTGTGACACCTGTGCACCCTCTCTACACTCCTGAGTTAGGGTTCGCATCTCTTCCGCTTAAGAACTTGGGGGCCCTAGGGGTTACAATGGCAACCAGAACTGCAGTCGCTAAGTGATGCAATCACATGACATCGTGCTTTGCAACTGCATAGCGATTGCATAGCAACTGCAGTCATAACCCAAGGACTTCCTGCATTCAACTATGGATTAAAAGTTAAATAATGTTAGGCTTCTAACGCTTTAGCGATTTTTTCCCCCCTTCTCTTTTTATTTTCAATTCTTTCAATTTTTTAAATAATAGAATGTTAATTTTATATTATATATTAATTATATAATATATATATATATATATTTCTGCATAGAAATAATACAACGATCATGATTTGCTATTTTACAATAAAGTATCGATCCGTACATATTTAATTCTGTTTCCCACATTCACGTTTTGCAACACTTAAGATCTGTAAGTAACTGGACTACACCCTCGTTTTAAAATACCCCCCCTTTCCCCCCCCCAGTTCATGGCAGAAACGCTACACACGAGCAGCGTGAAAGGCAGTTTGCCCAAACCAATCAGGCCGGGGTCGACCAGATTACCTGGGTACTCGCAGCGGTAAGGCCGATCTGGCTCCAGGTGGCTCCGCCGCTGATGCGCCCCGAGTCGGGCGGCGCTGGGGAAGCGCTGTCCGCAAGCCTCGCATTTGAGCCTCGCCTCTTCTTCGTGAGCCCTGCCGTGCGCCCGAAGGTTGTAGATGGTGGTGAAGCGCTTCGTGCAGCCCGGCGCCGAGCAGGCGAAGGGCCGCAGCTTGTCGTGGGAATGCAGGTGGCGCCGCAGCTTGTAGGCCGTGGCGAAAGCCCAGGCGCAGCCGGGAACCGGGCAGCTGAAGGGACGCGCCGCCCGACTGGCGCCTGCTGGAGGAGCAGGAGCTGCACCCGCCGCCTCTCCGCCCTCCTGCCCCACGCTGGTTGGGCTCCCGCCGCGCGCCGACAGTTGATGCAGGCGCAGCAGCTGCTTGCGGGAAAAGGTCTCGGCGCGGTGGGAGTCCGGGCGGGGATGTGACGCCGGAGCCCGCGAAGATCCGCCGGAGGGTGCAGCCGGCGGCTGGGCAGCGTCGCTCGGCTGAGCCGGAGGAGGCGGCACTGGGGCTGCCGGCGCCGGGCCGCCGAAGCTAAGCGTCCCATTTTCGAAGCGGACCAGCAGGCTCTGGTTGTTGATGGTCAGCGTGCCCGAAAAGGAGGAATTCCCCTGCCCGCAGCCGCCACCGCCGGGCTCCTCCTGCGGCCCGCTGGCCTCCGAGAGCGGCGCCGAGGCCGGGCCTTCTCCCCCCGCCTCGCCGCCCGGCTTGCCCTCCACCCGCGGCCGCTGCGTCGGCTGGCAATCCTGAGAGGAGCCTCGCGAGGGGTTTCCGGAGGCTCCGCCCCGCACCAAGTTAAGCACCAGCAGCAGAGCGTCATTTTCCGGCGGCTGCCCGGGGCCTCCGGCTGGTGGGGACAAGGCGGTGGAGGCGGGCGCGCCGCCGGAGGTAGCAGATCCCGCCGGCGGCGGCGGCAGTGGTGGCGGCGGTGGCAACTGCTGAGGCGGTGGCGGCGGCTCCGGCAGCTTCCCCTCGAGGAGCAGCAGCACCGGGAATGTCACGTCCAGGCCCCAGGCCCCCGCTGCCGCCGCCCCCGTAGAGTCACGAAGCTGAGGAGGTCGGCGAACAGGCCCTGAGGAGGGAGCCCCGTCGTCCGCGGCGGCCGCACCAGCGCCATGTTGTTGGCTGGCGGGCTCGGGCTGGGCCGCCTCCGCGGCGGCAGGCAGCCCCTGCGTTTCCATCTTGGGGGTCCCTGTAGCAGCGGCTGAAACCGGAGCCGCGGGGCGGAGCCGGCCAAGAGATCGGAGAAACCCGGAGCGCGGAGCACAGGAGAGGAGTCGATCTTGCGCGGCCGAGTGTAAAACCAGGAAGTGGTAGTTCTGCGTGAAACCGGAGGACAGATCAGAAGCGGGGAGGGGTGGAGATCCTGAAAGATTCAAAGCATAGCTAAAACTGAAAGAAATCCCACTTTGTGTGGGGTTTATGCTCCTTGGGAAACGGGGATCTCGTAATCGTTATATTAGAGCAATAATTAAGAAACAACATGTTAGATTCAGTGGACACCCCCTCAATATCTCCAACACTCTGCTAGCAACGAGCCTCGTAAATAAAACTTCGATTTGTATAAATTGTGTTTTCCCTTCATTTCACTTCCGCCAGGACTGTGAAACTCTCACCAGATCTTCGCCCGATAGGTAAGCCGGCTGGGACTGCGGAGTAATGTCGGGGAGCTCAGAGTTCTTGATCCCTTGCCCTCGGAGATTTCATTATTACTGAAACTTCCATTTAAAATGCTAAAATGAGCTTCCCAAATTTAATCTAGTATAAAGTGACTTTCCTTCATTATAATCTTCATGCACACCCTCACCCCCATGTTGGAAACTAATGTTTCCAAGCCAGTTATGACTCCGAAGGATTTATTGCACTGGTGTTTGCCTCCAACAAAGCAGCTAAATGTGTGTCAGAATCATGCATTTTATGTTTGCAAGTCTGAAGTAAATATTTTAATGGTGCTGGGCTGTCTTAAGCTTAATGCTAATGTCAGTGTTTGTTTTTCTGTGAATCAGTTTTCAGTATATACTTTGTTTAGTGATTTTTAGTGTGATAAGTTTCTTGAGGGAGATGAACTCTCTAGAAAAGCAGAAATAAAGAGTAACTGCTGTAGGAGAGGAGAAGCCAGGAAGAGAGGATTACTTCCCTGTAACAGTATGGTTTCCAACAATGATGTGAATTCTTCAAATTTACCTGCCCAATTTAACATGTTGAGAAGGACAATTAAACTATTAAAGTATAGTTAGATAAGGAAACAATGAGTGTAAAGTTGGATAGAGATAAAAAATAGACTTGCTAGGATGTATGAGCTAAACTTATTTAATTATCTATTTTACACTGCATTCAAATGTAAATCATTCAGTGTGGTGCACACATTTCAAAATATGGAAGTATGGAAAAAACAGCAAGCTGGATGTTCGAGCAAATGAAGAAAGTGGCAGTGAAATCTGGGTCCAGAAAGGTATTGCTGTGGGCAGCCATCCTTAAACTAGGGTCTTCCCAGTTGTAATGGGAAGTGAGATTGGCAGCATATAAATTTAATAAGTAAATGGGCTTGTAGGTCAGAGTATCGCATAGGAAGAGAACTATCAACGTATCTTTTAAGAAGATGGCATGCATTGTATATAGTGAAAGAAAGCTGCTTCTTTAGTTATTAAAAGTTGTTGAGGTGTTTTATCTATTACAATTCTCTTTCTACCTTATAGAACTGGACTGCAGATGACTCTGAGGCTAGACTCGCATTTCGTGTTCTAACCAGCCAACCTTTTTGACTAGATTATAGTTTGCTAGTTTGCACAACACACTAAACCATAAGTCATTATTTACAAGTCAGCCACTGGGTTTACTCAATACATGAAGCAAAAGCCAGTTGAACCAGATTACGATGTGGTTCCAGTCTGAATGGCACAGATAAAAGTCTTCAAATATTTCCCACTGTGCTGTTATAGATTTTATTAATATTTTAATACACCAACTACTGTAAAGTCATGAAAATTGTCCTAAAACATTTAAAATGTTAGTAAAGGCAGTAAAACAACCATTAAAAATGAAAATAAGCATCCATTAACATGTGCTTTAAAATCTAAAATACCAACAGAGGAATATTATACCACAGGTGGCAATTCTCAAGTAAATATGCTTGCAGCAACTATGGGTAGATATCCCCAAATAATCTCAAGCATGTGTGTGAGAGAGTGTAAAATCATATAAAAGTTAAACTGCTTAGGGACTTAGAGCAATAACCAGCTCTTAAGATTCTACCTGAAAATGATTTGGAAGCTGATAGCATGCTTTTAGCAAAGGTGTAAATGTGTAGCCTATTGCAGTAATCAGGCTGGAGGTTACCAGTATATACACCAGTTCTTAGTCGTTGGCTTTTAGAAAGGCCAGGTTTGTGTGTTATTAAAAAATGACAAAAGAACTCCTGGCAATTAACTCAGCATGGAGAGAAAAATATGGATCCAGAAGTGCCATTAAATTGGACGGCTGTTTCTTTGGGGAAAATGTAACTCCAAGCAGAGCTGGAAGATCTCCCAGTTATAAAGAAGGAAAGCAGATCTCAAATTTGTTGAGACTATTAACAAATCTACAGAGAATTCATAAAGCAATTACATAATGGTCTGAGGAGATTAGTTAATGAAGCATGGCAGAAAAAGGTGCACTGATTTTCTGGGAAAAATTAGCCAGAGGGAGTAGAAGAAATTACATTTTGAATCTTTCACATGAAGGAAATGTGCCAAGCCCAGATGGTCTCTGCATGACAAAATTAAAGTATCAAAACCAAATTGAATACTATATACAGAATTATGTAGAACTAGCCAGGATCTAGCATAGGCTTTCACAGATGGTATCTTTTGAGCATCTTCAGTTATAGTTGCTGGTGAAACATCAGGAAATCTGCTATCTACAGCACAGTCATCCTGAAGCCTAACACTACCCTCGTCAAGATTCATCTAAACCTTGTTAATTTGGTAAATGATGTTTCTTTCCTTAATGCACCAATATTGTTTGTTAGTTTTCATCTTACTGCTGACTCCCTATAGCAGCATTCCAACATTTGGTACCCTCCAAATCTCTTGGATTTTAATTCTCAACTTTGACCATGCTGACTTGAAATCCCACCCATTTAGAAAGAGAAAAGTTGGCCTAGAATTAGCCAGGCAATACTATAGCTGAGATTTAGTTTTAAAAATATAAGAATTAGTAAACCGTAATTGTTTAATTATGGATTTCACCCCGTTATTTCAGTGAAGTCAAAAATATATTCTAACATATGCAATATGATTGGCAACTAAATACTGTAGCATGTATTTTACTGTATGTAATATGATAAGCCATAAGGTGATTGGTTTGGTTTTAACATAAAGTAAAACAAGACTTTGGGTCAGATTTTCACTAAGCCTGGTCAGTCTTCATTCAGTTCTTTGGAAAGGCTTTTCCCCCCATTTTCTATTCATGGATTTTTGCTTTTGTATAAACCTTGAGTGAGTGTCTCATGTTGGTTTGACTACATAAACTCCAGTATTATTTTGTATTTTGAAATGAAAATATTTGAAATTAAAATCTTAATTTTTTAGCACCGTTAAGTACATAACTTTCTCAATTTGATCTTTATATCCCCAAAATTTACTAGATGATCACTGCTGAATAGCTCACTTAATTCATTTGTTTTGTCCCTTTGAATCAGTTTT
Source organism: Azemiops feae (assembly GCA_023970755.1). NCBI lineage: Eukaryota > Metazoa > Chordata > Lepidosauria > Squamata > Viperidae > Azemiops > Azemiops feae. Next base: position 304,185 of record JALGBA010004089.1, on the reverse strand, counting down.
TGACTCCTGGCTCCCCAGACTAATCCCTTGCCGTTTTCTTGGCAAGGTTTTTTCAGAAATTGTTTGCCATTTGCCTCTTTCCTAAGAGAGAGTGACTGCCCAAAGTCACCCAACTGACTTGGTGCCTAAGACAGGACTACAAATTGCAGTTTTTAACCTGATGACTTAACCATTATGATAGTCCTCGACTTATGACTGTCACTTAGTGACCATTTGAAATTACAACAAACCTACCCAAAAGTATTTACCATTTGGTTTCAAAGTTAAGATCGGTACAGCACACTTAGGGACATTCACCCTCACAGAGACCCTGCAGCTCCCTGCCACCTATTTTCCCCCTTATTCTGGTGCAGAACAGGGAGGGGAATTGGCTCTGTGACCTCAAAAGAGGCTCAAATCTTTGGGATCCAAGCCTAAATGGCAAAGACAGCCATTTTCCCTTCCCACTATATGTAATAATAATAATAATAATAATAATAATAATAATAATGTTGGAAGGGACCTTGGAGGTCATCTAGTCCAACCCCCTGCTCAGGCAGGAAACCCTATACCATTTCGGACAAATGGCTGTCCAGTCTCTTCTTAAAAACTTCCAGTGTTGGAGCATTCACCGTTTCTGGAGGCAGGTTGTTCCACTGGTTAATTGTTCTAACTGTCAGGAAGTTTCTCCTTAGTTCTAGGTTGCTTCTCTCGATTAGTTTCCATCCGTTGCTTCTTGTCCTGCCTTCAGGCGCTTTGGAGAATAGCTTGACTCCCTCTTCTTTGTGGCAGCCCCTGAGATATTGGAATACTGCTATCATATCCCCCCTCGTCCTTCTCTTCATTAAACTAGACATACCCAATTCCAGCAGCCGTTCCTTATATGCTTTAGCCTCCAGTCCCCTAATCATCTTTGTTGCTCTTCTCTGTATTCTTTCTAGAGTCTCGACATCTTTTTTACATCGTGGTGACCAAAACTGGATGCAGTATTCCAAGTGTGGCCTTACCAAGGCATTGTAAAGTGGTATTAACACTTCTCGTGATCTTGATTCTATCCCTCTGTTAATGCAGCCTAGCACTGTGTTGGCCTTTTTGGCAGCTGCAGCACACTGCTGGCTCATATTTAAGTGATTGTCCACTAGGACTCCGAGGTCCCTCTCACAGTTACTACTATTGAGCAAGGTACTCCCTATACTATACCTGTACATTTGGTTTTTCTTACCTAAATGTAGAACCTTGCTTTTTCACCATTGAATTTCATTTTGTTAGATAGTGCCCCAATGTTCAAGTCTGTCAAGATCCTTCTGATCTTAAGCCTGTCTTCTGGAGTGTTGGCTATTCCTGCCAGCTTGGGTCGTCTGCAAATTTGATGAGTTCCCCATCTATCTCCTCATTCAAATCATTGATGAGGATGTTGAAGAGCACTGGCCAGAACAGAGCCCTGGGGCACCCCACTACACTTCCCTCCATGTAGATGCGGTTCCATGAGGACCACACGCTGAGTTACGGCCGGTCAGCCAGCTACGGATCCATCTGGTGGTGATGCTGTCTACCCACATTTTCATCTTGTCAGTAGTAGGTTGTGATCTACTTTATCGAATGCCTTACTGAAGTCCAAGTAAATTATATCCACAGCATTCCTCTGATCCACTAATTTTGTCACTTGGTCAAAGAAATGCAATAAGATTTGTCTGGCATGATCTGTTTTTGACAAACCCATGTTGGCTTTTAGTAATGACTTTGTTTGCCTCTAGGTGTTCGCTGATTCGTTGTTTTGATTATCTTTTCCAGAATCTTCCCAGGTATTGAGGTCAGGCTGATAGGTCTGTAGTTTCCTGGGTCCATTTTTTCCCCTTTTTTGAAGATGGGAATTACATCAGCTCTTTTCCAGTCCTCCGGTAATTCCCCAGTGCTCCAGGATCTTTGAAAAATATAGTTCAGTGGTTCTGAGATCACATCTGCCAGTTCCTTGAGAACCTTGGGATGTAATCCATCTGGTCCTGGTGATTTGAACTCGTCTAGGCTGGACAGTGCCACTTACCATTTTCTTGCCTATCTTAACTTGTGTTTCTATTCTGTTTTTTATGGCACTATTTTTGATAGGTTGGTCTGTTTTTTCCCTTTGTGTAAAGACAGATGCAAAAAACGAGTTAAATAGTTCTGCTTTCTCCCTGTTGCTTGTCACCTTCTTGCCACTTTCACCCACTAATGGACCAATCATTTCCTTCACTTTTTTCTTGTTTTTTACATGTTGAAAGCTTTTTTTGTTATTTTTGACTTTGGTCGCAAGCCTTAGTTCATTTTGAGCCTTAGCTTTCCTCACTTCATCTTTGCAGGCTCGGGCTATTTGCTGATATTCTGACTTAGTTATTGTGCCCCTCTTTCCATTTTCTATACTTGTCCTTTTTATCTTTCAATTTGTCAGAGAGTTCTTTATGCAGCCATGCTGGTTTCTTTTGAGAGCTGTTATTTTTCCTCTTGGTTGGTATTGTGCTAGACTGGGCTTTTATTATCTCATTTTTCAGAATTTCCCAAGCTTCTTGAGTTGTTTTCCCCTTGAGGATTCTCATCCATGGAATCCTTCCCAAGCCCTCTCTAAGTTTATCTATCTAGCATCCCTGGGGAGAGCAGGGATGGGGAGTTAAGTGAGGCAGTTCATTTAATGTTCAAACTTTCAACCATAATGGGCAGGCTCCATTACAGTTGTAACAAAAGAACTACCTGTATACCAAACTGCCTCTCTCACATTATTAATTATAATATACGGTAGTACTTTAATTTTTCTTATATGATTCAAACAGTAGGTGGTGCTATATTACCTTGTATCTGTTTGCAAAATAAGCTAATGAAGCTTATCTGGAAAATGCTTATATGGGCGGAAAAAACCCTACTGAAGAAGGATAAAGAACAGAAATCAATCCTGATCTTCCTTAGCAGATAATTCTGAAGCCTGTAAACAGCCATTTAAAAGGCTCCTTCTCATGTTTCTCTTTCAGATATACCGTACCTTTGATGGTGGTCAGATCATGATAACAGCCTCTCCCAATGATTTTAATACTTGGCCTGGCTCATAAGGAAGAATGAGATCTTTTTTTAAGATCATTTTATATGACTTGGGACAAGGCTAAGAGCCAACTATAACTCTTAGAGGTGAACATACAATTTGGTTGGGACAGTTTCCACACTGTAAAATGGACAAAGAACTGAAACCTGAATAAAAGTCGGACCATGTGATAGCTGTTCCTCACCCAGATAATAACAAGAAATCAACAGACTGAATTGTTAGGGAGCTAACCAGTGATGGGATTCAGCCAGTTCGCACCAGTTCGGCAGAACTGGTAGCTAATTTTTTGTTGCCCAGGCCCAGAATGGGCTTCCGGAAGCGGCAACCACACAGAGAACCAGTTGTTCACGTATCTGAATCCCACCACTGGAGCTAACACAAATGTATTATAAATCCTTAGTCTCCATATAAATCAGCCAAAAAACACTGTATTGAAATCAAGACTTTTCAAAATACATTTTGAACATTGCTCAGCGGGAGTCAGATTTTGCTGTGAAGTTGAATGCAGGAGAGGGGTTGTCAGCTAAATACAATAATGCTGAGTTTTGACCACAAATCTTAAAAAGAAACCAAGTTGCAACAAGCAGTAGAAAAAGTGTTGCTCACCGGTTGCTTTTTCTGCATGGATTTCTAATCAAATAACAATGGGTTTGTGCACTAATTTTAGAGAGCATACCAAGATTAATCAGTTCCTAGATTGGAAATCACTTGGTGATTTGTGTCTGAAAAGCTTGCATTAATGTTCAACATGTGCAGAAACTCATGTTACTAATATTGATTTATTTTAGTATTACTTTCCTGAAAGAAAAAAATGCAACCATTATTTTATTGTATCATAAATGGGAGCTTTGGAGTAGAACAAGAGGAAAATAACAATTGGAGCCTGGTTCAAAAAAGGCAGAATAAATGATCGTACAATTAACAACTCAGAGCTTGTTCCAAGATGCTGTCATCTAGCATCTTATGTGGAAGTGTCACTTTCAGATTCTTCTCTTTGTCCATGGCTTGACAGATGGTTTCATAAGCGTTGTTGTTACCAGACCAACAACGTCTAGCAACCTGCATTTATGGAATAAAAATGAATGGATACAATATATAAAGTATAAGATACCCAATGATTTAAATATATATTACTTTTAAGAAAAATACATTTAACATTTTTTTCTAAATTGAGTGATTCCTTGAAATTCTTGCAGTAGCATCTGAGGTGTTACTGTTTAATAAATACCCTGAATGATAAAAGATAATAATATTTTTAGTTCTAATTTAAATGTTCCAGCATAGCATCTTCTAGAGATTGACATAGTATAAGGAAGGTGTTTTGTGAGATTACTTCCTTTGGATTAGAACATTAGCACACCAAACATATTCTGTAATACACTAAATTATTTTAATTTGTGTCATTTCTTGTGCACTGTAATGAATGCATTTCATGGAAAATACAATCACTTAATGCTGAACTTAGAAACCTATGGCTGGGAAAGTATTGTTTGAATACTTTCAAACTTGTCTTCAAGCAAATATTGCTTGAAGACAATATTTGAAAAAACATGCATATTGAATTATTCAGCTAAATTAACTTTCCCTGACCTTGGTGCCTTTTCCTGATGTGTGCCAATTGACACAGTTCGCATCTAGTGTGGCTTTTGAAAATTTTAGGAATTCCAGTCCTGGTATATATTGAAGCTGCCAAATTGGAAAGAACTATGTCACTGTTTCTCCACCTTGGCAATTGTAAGATATGTGGACTTCAACTCCCAAGATTCCTCAGCCGTCTTAAAAGTTGTTACGGTTGAGAAACATCAAGCTAAGTTAACATATGTTTAATTCAAGATTAATGATTCTGGAGAATAGAATGATATTTCTTCTGATTACTGCATGTATGCCAGAACAAGGATGTAAAAAGATGAAGTTTGAGAGAACTCTGGTTATTACTTGCGGTATATTAGCTACATCAGTAAGTTATAACCGAACCTTCTCTAGTTTTAAATTTAACAAATAGTTCCATTTTCTGGAGTAAAATAATCATTACTCCTTTAAGCACCTACATTGTTTGGAAGTTAAATAATGGAGGTTGGTATTAATACCCCAAAGCTCGCTCTATCTACACCAGGGGTCTCCAGCTGTGGCAACTTTAAGACTTGTGGACTTCAACTCCCAGAATTCCTCAGCCAGCATTGAAGTCCACAAGTCTTACAGTTGCCAAGGTTGGAGACCCCCTGTCTACACTTAAATAATCAAACCCTGAATCTAGTTGAGGTGCACTGCTAGGTTTGAGTGGGTCGAAGGCAAATATGTTCAGAGTACAGTTTTCTTCAGCCTGCTCTTTACTGCCCATTCTACTTAGCAGCTGTAGCTATAGCCAGCTACTTATATTTCCTCATCTACTGTAGATCTAACCAGATGAGTTTATAACTACCAAGAGAACCAAATTGGTGCTGGATTAGAAATGAGTCTTCCCTTAGGCCTGAAAATTTGTTGGGTGACTAAGCTCTCAGTTGAACCCATCTCACTGGCAGGAACATTGGATGCCTCACGAGTTGTACAAAATAAAGAAGGGATATAAATACAATAATAATAAAAACTAGCCAGTTGACAGTGAAGAAACAGATGAATGGCAGGCACCAAAAATAATTCATGTTTGCCTTAAGTTGGGACCAATGAGGCCCTAGTGGCAAGTTGACAAATCTGTTCCTTCTCAAATGCTCTTATTAACTGTTAGCCATTACATTAACTGTGCAAAGTCAGCTGTTTTGATTAATTCAAATGGAAATTCTTCTTTAAAATAGTGAGCTGCTATTGTTGCTGCTATCAAGTAACTGCTTAGTTAACACACCACTCTTGGTTTCTGGAGGTTATTTGGAACTCAAATCAAGACCACTATAATGGAATATGGGAGCAGAGCTAGCTTGATCGAACTGAATCCAGAGAACTCATAATTGATAAGATGAAACTAAGCTGGTGCCATTTTGGTGATTAATGTAACTACTGTCAAAAATCACAGCAATAAAATGCTTTGCTCTTTTACCTGTTCTTGAAATATGATGACAACACAAGCTGTTCAGATAGCACAGTGTGTGAATGCATGAATTGTGAGATAGTGGTATTTATGCCCCTTGAATGACATTCCAAGCATTGCTAGTTCAGAAAAAGCAATTTGGAAGTTATAAACTTTCAGTAAATGGAATAAGTCAGATTTTATGATGCCATGAGCTTGTATAATATAAATATGAAAGCATTTGCAATTAAATATATATTTTATCTGGAAATAAACTAACTCCTAAGATGACAAGGTGGGGAAGTTGAATATTGCAGAAGATTTGGGTATATTTGTATATGTATTTTCCTCAGAGAAGGGGTGACTGGAATCATCTTAAATTCTATGTCATCTTCCTTTAACATAAAAAGGAAAGTAATACTGATTTTGCCCTGAAAGGTTTGTTCCTCATTCTGTAATTACCCAATACAGATAGTAAAAAAGTGTTGAAGATCCCATCAAATATGCAATCTACTGTATATCATTAGAATATACATAGCAAATATACCCAAATATCCTTGCTATATATAATAAATGTACTAAGTCACTTAACAAAATCTGTTTGTTTACACTTCTTTTAAAAAGTACATAATTTCAAATTGAAAGATCTATTTTTACTTACCCCATTAGAAACATCCCAGTTCAACATCATCTTTGCACGCTCTTCGGCACTTGTTGAACCATCCAGGACAAGACCAAATCCTCCATTGATCACTTCCCCCCTTCAAATTAAATAACATTGTGGAGTTAATAAGAAAGATACTCAGAAGGGGGCGAGTTCTGGTGTGGATATTCCACGGGTAAAATTGTTCTACCCAGATAGCTAGTTACATTGTCAATAAATGGAAAGGTACCTCCTTCACCTGGAAGCTGACTGGGGCAGAACAGGAGAGTTCCTCCCCCCTCCCCAAGAGTTATATTGGGAGCTACAATCTCTCATAGAAGAAATGTTAATTATGTCAACCACCAACACTCTTCTAATTCCAAGACTGAAAAGTCCATTGTGAAATATCTCTTAAACTGGGAAAGGCAGGGAAAAGAAACACTAGACTTCACCACTACAGGCATAAGAAAGTCTTGACTTCAAACTGACATACAACAATCATCAAGCAAAGTAAGTTCCTGTAATGTGCAATAAGAATAGAATAGAATAGAATAGAATAGAATAGAATAGAATAGAATAGAATAGAAGCTGGAAGGGACCTTGGAGGTCTTCTAGTCCAGCCCCCTGCTCAAGCAGGAGAACCTATACTGTCTCAGACAGGTGAATGTCTAGTCTCTTCTTAAAAATCTCCAGTGATGGAGCGCCCACAATTTCTGGGGGTAAGCTGTTCTACTGGTTGATTGTCCTCACTGTCAGGAAATTTCTCCTTAGTTCCAGGTTGCTTCTCTCTTTGATCAGTTTCCAACCATTGTTTCTCATCGGACTGAGAAGCTTTTGCTGAGTTCAATTCAGGGAGCCTGACAATTGGAATGCCCTCACATCTTTTCCCACCTCAATGGGAGGAAAGCCATTGCATGCAATTCAAAGTTTAAAATAATAGCTACTGACCTTCATAAACTCTGCTGATCATTAATTAGTTAGCCAATGCCTATATCCAGTATCAGAACCTGATGGCTACAGGAACTAGGCCAGATGTAAGGGAGAATCAACCAGAACATCAACAAATGTGTCCCCTCTCAGGGAGAGTCCAGCTGATCTTGGCACCAGCTGCATGAATACCCATTGCCAGAGCCATTCAGTACCAAGGGCCTGCTTTTTTGCCCAATGTTATAGTTATCTAGGCAGATCTCTTGTTTACCCTGTTAAGTCAACTGTATATTTCCCAGAGATTTGAGGATTTACCCATTTATCAAATCTATGTAAGATTCTTGATAAACTGAATGGCCGAAGAATCTACTAAGTGGGCAAGCCTACATCTGAGGATAGTTACATTAAGTTATGGCATGCCCGAGAGCCAAGTCTGAGGGTCCTGTCAGGAAGCTGACATTTAACAAATATAAAATGCACAGTTTGTGTATTTGGTGTTCAGTATGGAAATATGCTAGGGTTTCTGTCAGGCGAAAGCAAACGGATCCATTTGTGAAAGATCCAACTCAGCAACTTTATTATGTTCTACCTATATTACAATAATCTCCCCAGATTGCTTGCCTTCCCTTGGGAACAACTAGAAAAGGTTTCATGGAACTTGTGGTGTGTGTGTGTGAGGGGAGAAGGTCAGACTTATGTTTCTTGTAGCTGCCTAAGGATTCAAGACTAATTCCCTGCTTGACTCCTCTTTGCTGCCTGGCCGGGAGTTTCCCAACAATTTTAAATACTAACTTAAGATGTGTGCTACTATCTTTGGAACTCCCTACAATTCTTTTTGTACCCAATGAATCTTTTGGAATTAATCATCAACTAAATCTATCCTTAAAATAAGCAGGAACCTTGCATGTAGGTCAGGATGAATGATGTACATCTCTATTGGCTCTTGGAAATAGACAGTTATGAAACTGTAGCCAATTTGTTAATTCCAACTAAAAAAGAGCATTCACACATGGAGATTGAAGGAAAAGGAGAAACGTTAACCATTCCTCTCATTCTGATCTCAACAATCACCAGGGAGATGGAGGAAAGGAAGAAACATACACCCCTGTAATCATGTGATTACATTTGGGGCACTTGGCAACCAGCTCACCTTTATGGCTGTCTGCAGCATCCTGCAGTCAGTTTGTGAGTTTTAGCCATTCAGTTTATCAATTTGTCAGGATTTGTAACATTTTTGCTAGTTTCTGTTGTTTGCCTCTAGTTTTTAGTAAAAATTGCCCATTGAGGAAAATTGGTTTGCTTAACAATTGCCGTGTTCGCTTAATGACCATTGTGAAAAATGTAAAAAAAATAAATCTGGTGCAGTCACATGATGCCTCAACTTACAACCACAATGATTTATGACCGTAATTCTGGGCTAATTTATAGTGGTAAGTTGAGGACTATCTATATGCCAACGAACAACAGTAATCTAACTCCACGATTGAAAAGCACAAAGCAAACAATTTATTAAATTGTGAGTAAAGTGGAAGAAAGAGCTGCTCTAATTAACTGCTGTAGATATATACAAAAGTTTGCACTGTGTGTTGACAGAGGGCAATCAACTGTTTAAAGTGGTTCCATTATTGTACACAAAAAGATATTATCTAGGGAGGAGATGTTAAGTGTGTGGAAAGTTGCGTCAAATTCAAAATCTGTCAGCTGGCTGAATTCTAGCCTGGGAATCTGCCATCCTTTTCACCAGGAGTGACGTTTTCAATGAATGGCTCCAATTTCCATTCTTAACAGGGCTATTAAGGCTTAAGTGGTAGGGGAGTGCACTATGATAGAAAACCCAGCACTAAAGTAAGAAAGAATAAAGAATTTTTGTTTTAATAAGGACGGCAAAAGAAAGACTTGAGGAAACAGGAGACTAGAATGAAGGTGCTTAAGACTAAGATCTACATACTGAAACTAGCGTAGGCAAACAGAGATGGAAGGACAGAGAACGGGAACAAGAGTGCCTCAGTGAGGGAGATGGGTGTTTTAAAAATATGAATAAAAATAAATGAATAAATAGAAAAACAAAAATAAGGCTATAGAACTGAGTTAAAACAATACTAGGGGGAAAAAGACACATAACCTGGCATAGCCATTCCATATTTTTCCTGCCAAATTTACATTACTGGATATAGTTCCCAGGGAGATTGGGCAGAGAGTCTACATTTTAGGGCCAGTCAAACAAAATATATTTCTTAACCTCCTTGCTTTTCTGAGGACTTCTGGCCAGGCTTGCCTGAGAACCAATAAACTTCTAATTCATTCTTCCCCTGAATCCCACATCCCAATTCTCATTGGAAGAATTAGCGGTTTTAGTTATTTTTATTTATGCATTTATACATTTGTATCCTTCCTTTATTATTTTTACAAATAACTCAAGGTAGTGAACATATCCAAAACACCTCCTTCCTCCTGTTTTCCCCACAACAACAACAACCCTGTGAAGTGGTTTGGGCTGAGAGAGACTGGCTGGCCCAAAGTCAACCAGCTAGCTTTCATGGCTAAGGCAAAACTAGAACTCACAGTCTCCTGGTTTCTAGCCTGGTGCCTTAATAACTAGACCAAATTGGCCCTTTATGAAATAGTTATTGTGGACTACTTAAGTCACCAGCTAGCCTATAGGCCTCTAGATCCATTATAGGGTATTCATTTTTAAATTACCCCAAATCTGTGGAAAAGTAGAATTATTGTTCTAGAAAAGCATAACTATTACACGTGCCAGAGAAATTAGGTATAATTACTGTAAGTGTGCTGTTAAGTCATCTGTCGGGAATGTTAGTATTGCAAGTTTCTCCCACAGAGTAGGAGTCTGACTGGATTTATTCCTCACCCCCTCCTCTCTCCTTCTGGGTGGGCAACAAAACACATAGATGATGACCTTTAAGGAGGCTTTCCATTCTAAAATTAGATAGCTTCATTGTTGAAAATTTCTTAAGGTACATGAGAAGATATGAGAATCTTAATATCGGGGAAGGAGGCAATCATTTTATTATTTTTACAGTATTATTTTTACAATATATACAATGTACTCTACAAGATCAATTGTTATCCTAGTGTGACTGCCAAGGGTTTTTGAGCCTGCCTACTGCAGTTCCCCCGAGGACTGGCCCATCTAAAATGTACTTGTTCAGACAAATAATGAAAATGCCAACATGTCTGAGATTAAGTAGCTGTTGTCTTAAAGTCCAGACGATTTAAGACAAACTCATTTAAGTTTACTGCACAGCGGTTTGAAATTCCGTTGTGATGATGTCAAATTAGCTGTTGCAAGTCACGTCAGTCGAAATAACCTCTCTTGCTTCTGCATTATCAGGAGAAAATGCATTTTAAAACATAAATAAAATAGAGATAGTGAAGGAAACAAATTTCTTAAAAGGTAGTACAAAACAGAGGGGTCCTTGTCATGCATATGGGCAAAAGCAAGAGGATATTTTTTTTATAATGTTTCTTGATTTTTAGCCAAATTTTGGGGTAGGATGCTTAGATGAAACAATTTGGAATAATATATGTTTAGCTTTTGTGGGTTTCTTGCCTTTAAGCACACTCCCAATTTTGGGCAATTGTTCAGAGACAGCTTAAGGGCATGGGGGCTGGTGAAGTTTAAAAGCCTTACTTTGTCCACCCTTAGGTTTAGAGCTCCCAGAATAATTATAGCATACCTGGGCTGCAATAATCCAGGATAGCTGCAAACACATTTGCTGCAGTATAGTGACTGTCTGGTTTTCACAGCCCAAATATGCTGTAGTATACTTACTAATTTACATCTTTAAATCACAAAACAATAAAGTGGCTTGTTGTCTTGCACATTAAAGTGCACAGCATAAAACATCAAAAATCAGCTATATTTAGCCCAAAGCAGAGCCAGTGTTAGGCTCTGGAAGTAAGTGAAGACTACCTAGTCAACGCTATCATGGGAAGGCTGAAACCCCATGTGATTTGCCCATCTCAGCCACCTAAAGAGAAAAGGCCACTGAAAAAGCAAGCATCTCCGTTACAGAATTCCTTGCTGGCTTCCTTTTTGGCCCAGGGAAGGAACTTTTGATGAGATGAAACCTTGCCAGACCTTTTCTGGCATAAGGCAAGAGACACAAAGGTGCCTTATAGACAAAGTGGGTAAGGATTTTGAACAACACAAATGATTACTTTTGACCCTATTAGTTTGTTTGTCTCCTGCCAGAACCACCACCAAGGAAAAGCTAATGAGGAAAGCTAATGTAACAAATACTGAGCCAGATAGTCAAAGATTTGATACCGTGTATAACAGTGTCTTCCTAAAGACATCTTATTACATTGTCATAAAATTCCCTTTTATCCCAAGAGGTCAGCTCTCTGCGGAATCAAAATACGAATGAAGGCGAATATACATGTCCCAGGATAATGTTGCAGGATCCGATCTGGGTCAGTCACCGGGACCAGAGGTTTTTGTCTTCCCAGCTTTTGGGACTCGTGTTGGAGCCCATCTTCAGGGAACTTCTCTCTAGCAGAGTGTGTGCTGTTCTGTGTGTGGTATTTATAGTGCCTGTTGTAAGTGAACAGCACACACTCTGCTAGAGAGACGTTCCCTGAAGATGGGCTCCAGCATGAGTCCTGAAAGCTCGGAAGACAAAACCGCTAGTCCCTGTGACTGACCCAGATTGGATCCTGGAATCAAAATAGTCCAAGAAATTGAAGAATCCTGTGGAAGTAGCTTAACCGTCTGTTCCCTAAAGTAAGGACAGGCAACTCATATGCCATGAGCTGCATATGGTCCCAAGCACTTATGGTCCTGAGCATCATCTCATTGAAATTGAACAATGGACTGCCCAGTTTCCAGCGGTAGAATATTTCCAACTTTTGTTCCCTTCAAACATAAAGCCTGGAATGAAAACAGAAAACTACTGGGAAATAAACCGTTCCTATTCCCCCACAACTGCTCTAAAGAAATTATAAAAGAGTTAGACAAAATTGTACCATCAGAGTTTGGCAAATATTCTTTGTAGGAACTGCATGATTTTTAAGAGTAGGAATGGGAATGTTTCTTTCTTTCTCATTCCTCTCAATTCTACTTTTAAATCTTGTTAAGCCTCCAAACAAAGCCCACATTAGTTTGGCCCTGTCACTACTGGTGACATCCACATGACATTCAAAAGTCTCCTGCAGTTGCAGCAAGGCAGGGGACTGAGTTGTAGCTTTTACAAATTGTCCATCCCTGCCTTGAGGCATAATCCAGCCAAGTCCTTTTAGTCCTTGAGCTTAATGGACTTGTTAGGGAGGAAGCAGATGTGTTTTTAATGTATTTTATTATTATTTATGTCCTTCAAAACACAATAGGTTGCTCTTCTCATCTTCGGAGGCTTAATGCTTAACCCACTTAGTAGGGCCTCAAATTTCTACTTGGAGGTCCCCTGGAGAGACCACTGCTGCTAAGTGACACATGTGAGGAGCTGAGAATTATCAAAAGTTTGAACGAGTTCTTCCTCTGCTGTTCTTTAAAAAGCACACTAAAAACAATTAGGGGCAGAAGCGAAGAAAAAGATGGCTGCACACCTGACCTGTTTTATGTCAGCAAATCCTGCTGCCTTTAGCATATGGGGATGTTATATTGAAGCCCAAAGGTCACAGATGTAAATGCTGTTTGATGGAAGTCTAAATGCACAACTCCTTCACAGGCACTTTGAAGGCTGATGTGAGAATAAAGAATTAATATACCTACACACCTTAAGGAAACCTGTTTTTTGCTTCATAAATTGAGTTTTCCAAAGAGTGCTATGGTCACTGCCTAACAAACATGTGGGATATTAGAAAATGATTAAATGAAAAAATATAAATACTTAGGAGATAGTTAAAGTGACATATGGAGAGGAGACAAGGGGGGGGGGAAGGGAAGGAGGTATTCAGTGTATATTGTCCAGACACCCATATTGGTAGATGGGAATTCTACTAATTAAGTGAAGTTGATTGTTTTAAAAATGGTCCTTTCACATATCATTCTGAAAGATTGGATATAGTTGAAACATAATCAGTAATGAAAGAAGCCATCGGTTGAATATAGATTCTACTATCAATTCACAAGTAAACATATTAAGCTGAGGTAATTTAAGGCCCAGAACAAGTATATCTTTCATGTTGAACAATTGTGCAGTATTTACAAGTATTTTATTATATTCTAGTTTGTCTTTCCACTCTAAAGCCAGTATGCTCAAGAGAACATTTGAGTTTCCTAAAAAAAACAGTGAAGATCAAAGTTAAATTTGCTAAATAAAAGAAAATAAGAAAAATGTAATCATCAGTTGTTCCGCAAAAAAAAAACCAACACCACCAAATCAAAGAAATACTGCCAGAACTGGGAAAAGAGATATATTTCATGAAGTAGCCTACTTTCTCCTATTGTTTGGGGTTGATGGGAAATAAAATTCAATATTGCTGGAGAACACATTTAGGGAAGTAAACCATATCAGATTTCCTCAGCAACACCTTATTTTGCTACAATGAATAGCTGCAGCACCATATATCTTTCCATCTGCCTATAGCTTTCCATCTGCCTATAGCTTTCCATCTGCCTATAGCTTTCATCTTTTTTCCCTTTGAAGGCAAAATCTCCTTACCAGCCAACACCACCACCATTGTGTAAGGCAACCCAGGTTGCTCCTCTAAATGCATCTCCTACAAAATTCTGAACAGCCATATCTGTTAGGGAAGAAAAAGAAAGACATGACAACAGCTTTCAATGTAAAGGAGAAGAAAGATTTTTCTTTCAAGAATTGGGGCAAAAGTTTTGTTTCAGCACTTCATGAGCTGTATTTAGGTATTACTGTTTCTCTTGCATTATTTTTAAAAACCCAAAGTCTAGAGGACTTCTCCTCTGAGAAAACAGGACACTGAGAAGCTCCTGGAGATACAAACCTAGAAAATAAATAAATCTTCCATATCCACTGATACAAACAAAAATGAGTCCATGAGACCTTTTGCCTCCCCCAAATCTCTCTTGCATTTATTTGAATTAGTCATTTAGAATTAAAACAACCTATTTAGCCTGAGCTCAGATACAGATTTCCCCTCCCCTTTTACCCCCTTAACTCTTTCTTGCATCTCATCTTGCAAGTTGCAATTTCTCCCTGATCATGTTTAATATTACCTTTTCTGTCTACTTCTTGCACCTGATTAAGGAGTCTGCTGTGAACTAACAGCAGGATTACTCTCCAAGGTGTTGCAGTTTTGGGGGAGTTTGATTTACAAGCAACCGTTATGGAAAATAAAATCTTTACACCAAAAGGTGAACCAGTTATAGGCATGAAATGTAGTTGTTCATCTTAAAGAAATTCTTTTTACTAGAAATACTTGCAATCTATTCAGCTAACCTGCACAAAATGCAGAACCGTCATAGATATTTGAGGTCTCTCGGTAAGGACTGTCTGCCCCACTCACATCATGGTGGTCCCGACTAAGAACAACTGGTGCCTGAAAAAGAAGTACAGGTTTACAGGGAAAAAAATAGAGTAGAATCAGCTGGGCTCCTTGACATAATTCTGCTCATTTAGATGAAGAGATGAATTGTTTTATCACAGGTAAAATTCCTGAATAGGGAAATCAGCAATCTGATATTTGCATTTTTAGTACCAGAAAAGCTGGAAAAACATGCACCTGAAAACTGATAAGTTTTCCCACTGAATTTTCTGACACAATCTCAAAGTGTTTCAGAAGCTGTAAAATGTAGATTTGAGAGGTTGAATTTGGTTTTGGGGCTCTGCACCTCATCTGTGTAGTGAAAGAATCAAGAAGCACACAAGACCTCCCTTCACTAAATTAGGAAATACTGTGAGGTTTTTCAATAAGAATTTATTAAGAAATCTGACAACATGGGATATGTTTACAACCTATGGTTAATATTACATTGTAGTCACACTCATTTCAAACAATTAGTCTTTGTTACTTTGCTGGAAATTCATTGACTTTACATGGTTTGCATTTTTATAAGAAACATTCTTGTCCCATCATCTACTCTGTTTCTCTCAATATGACCTCTTCAATCTCCAAATCAATCTACCATGTCGAAGAAAATTAACAGGTTATGTTGAATAAAAATACAGAAGAACTGTACCTTAATTCTTCCTTCAGCAATGCCTTTGTTAATAGCCACTGCAATAGCTACACGGCCTTTTTGATCAGAATACAGAATTCTGGCTTGGGACCCAACAACCTAAAACATAGAAACAATATAATGATTATCTCCTTGGCTTATCTCCACAGTCCAGATG
The DNA here is from genome assembly GCA_023970755.1 of Azemiops feae. Lineage (NCBI taxonomy): Eukaryota > Metazoa > Chordata > Lepidosauria > Squamata > Viperidae > Azemiops > Azemiops feae. The sequence goes on along the minus strand of JALGBA010004089.1, from coordinate 288,301 downwards.
CGGATCAGAGACAATGACAGTCTGTTTAATGAAGAAAGCAGGACAGTGAACTTACAAATATCCATCTTCCATAATTAAGGATTTCTGCCTATGATTTTGTCTACACTTACTTTTCATGATATCTAGCTTTAAATATACTTGCCATTTTCCACTCACTTAAAATCAAGGTTCAAAATCCATTACTAGTTCTTACATTACTGTTAGATAAAATTGAGACTTTCTGATGGAACTGAAATCTAAAAAGTAAGTTTTTCTTGCACATAATATACAAATACTTGTAATAATTGCATTTGCCTTTTTCCTAGAGGCATTGTATGGCTTTTCCCTGGAAAGATAAACATATTGGCTCAATATTAAAAATGACTAAAGGATTTTTTTTGTATAGTCATCATTTGTTGTTGTTAGTTGCGAAGTCGTGTCCGACCCATCGCGACCCCATGGACAACGTTCCTCCAGGCCTTCCTGTCCTCTACCATCTTCTGGAGTCCATTTAAGCTCACGCCTACTGCTTCAATGACTCCATCCAGCCACCTCATTCTCTGTCGTCCCCTTCTTCTATTGCTCTCAATCTTTCCCAGCATTAGGCTCTTCTCCAGTGAGTCCTTCCTTCTCATTAGGTGGCCAAAGTACTTGAGTTTCAACTTCAATATCTGGCCTTCTAAGGAGCAGTCAGGTTTGATCTCCTCTAGGACTGACCGGTTTGATCGTCTTGCAGTCCAAGGGACTCGCAGGAGTCTTCTCCAGCACCATAGTTCAAAGGCCTCAATTCTTTTGCGTTCAGCCTTTCTTATGGTCCAACTTTCACAGCCATACATTGCAACTGGGAAAACCATGGCCTTGACTATACGTACTTTTGTTGGCAGGGTGATGTCTCTGCTTTTTAGTATGCTGTCTAAATTTGCCATAGCTTTCCTCCCCAGGAGCAAGCGTCTTTTAATTTCTTGGCTGCAGTCCCCATCTGTGGTGATCTTAGAGCCCAGGAAGATAAAATCTGTCACTACCTCCATTTCTTCCCCATCTATTTGCCAGGAATTGAGAGGGCTGGATGCCATGATTTTGGTTTTCTTAATGTTGAGTTTCAAGCCAACTTTTGCACTCTCCTTCTTCACCCGCATCAAGAGGCTCTTTAGTTCCTCTTCACTTTCTGCCATTAGAGTGGTATCATCTGCATATCTTAGGTTGTTGATATTTCTCCCGGCAATCTTAATTCCAACTTTTGATTCATCTAGCCCTGCCTTTCTCATGATGTGCTCTGCATATAAGTTAAATAGGCAGGGCGACAGAATACAGCCTTGCCGGACTCCTTTCCCAATTTTGAACCAATCAGTGGTTCCGTGTCCAGTTCTCACTGTTGCTTCTTGACCCGCATATAGGTTTCTCAAGAGACAAATAAGATGGTCTGGTACTCCCATCTCTTTAAGAACTTGCCACAATTTGTTGTGATCCACACAATCAAAGGCTTTAGCATAGTCAATGAAGCAGAAGTAGATGTTTTTCTGGAACTCCCTAGTTTTCTCCATAATCCAGCGTATGTTGGCAATTTGATCTCTAGTTCCTCTGCCTCTTCGAAATCCTGCCTGAACTTCTGGAAGTTCTCGATCCACATACTGCTGGAGTCTAGCTTGTAGTATTTTAAGCATAACTTTACTTGCATGTGAAATGAGTGCAATGGTGCGATAGTTTGAACATTCTTTGGCATTGCCTTTCTTTGGAATTGGAATGTAAACTGACCTTTTCCAATACTGTGGCCACTGTTGAGTTTTCCAAATTTGCTGGCAAATTGAGTGTAGCACTTTTACTGCATCGTCTTTTAAGATTTTGAATAGCTCAGCTGGAATACTGTCACCTCCACTAGCTTTGTTGTTGCTCAGCTTTCCTAAGGCCCATTTCACTTCACATTCTAGATGTCTGGCTCGAGGTCAGTGACCACCCCATCGTGGTTATCAGGGATGCTAAGCTCGTTCTTGTATAGTTCTTCTGTGTAATTTTGCCACCTCTTCTTAATCTCTTCTGCCTCTGTTAGGTCCCTGCCATTTTGGTCCTTTATCATGCCCATTTTGCATGAAACGTTCCCTCATATCTCCAATTTCTTGAAGAGATCTCTGTTCTCCCTATTTTATTGTTCTCTTCTATTTCTTTGCACTGTTCATTTAAGAAGGCATTCTTATCTCTTCTAGCTATTCTCTGGAATTCTGCATTCAATTGGGTGTATCTTCTCTTTCTCCCTTGCCTTTCGCTTCCCTTCTTTCCTCAGCTATTTGCAAAGCTTCCTCAGACAGCCATTTTGCTTTCTTGCATTTCTTTTTCTTTGGGATGGTTTTAGTTGCTACCTCTTGTACAATGTTGCGAACCTCCGTCCATAGTTCTTCAGGCACTCTGTCTATCAGATCTAATTCCTTAAATCTATTTGTCACCTCTACTGTATATTCATCAGGGATATGATTTAGTTCATACTTGAGTGGCCTAGTGTTTTTCCCTACTTTCTTCAATTTAAGCCTAAATTTTGCAACGAGAAGCTCATGATCTGAGCCACAGTCAGCTCCTGGTCTTGTTTTTACTGACTGTATAGAGCTTCTCCATCTTTGGCTGCAGAGCACATAGTCAATCTGGTTTCTGTGTTGACCGTCTGGTGATGTCCATGTGTAGAGACGTCTCTTGGGTTGTTGGAAAAGAGTGTTTGCTATGACCATCGTATTCTCTTGACAAAATTCTATCAGCCTGTGCCCTACTTCATTTTGTACTCCAAGGCCAAACTTGCCTGTTATTCCGTTTATCTTTTGGCTTCCTACTTTAGCATTCCAATCCCCCATGATGATAAGGACATCATTTTTTGGTGTTGATTCTATAAGGTGCTGCAGGGCTTCATAGAACCGGTCAATTTCATCCTCTTCAGCACCAGTGGTTGGGGCATAGACTTGGATTACTGTATATTGAATGGCTTGCCTTGGATTCGCACTGAGATCATTCTGTCATTTTGGGGATTGTATCCCAGTATTGCTTTTCCTACTCTTTTATTGACTATGAAGGCTACTCCATTTCTTCTGAGGGATTCTTGCCCGCAGTAGTATACCTGATGGTCCTCTGAATTAAATTCACCCATTCCTGTCCATTTTAGTTCGCTGATTCCTAAGATGTCGATGTTCAGTCTTGTCATCTCTTGTTTGACCACGTCCAGTTTGCCTTGATTCATGGATCTTACGTTCCAGGTTCCTATGGAGAAAAAATCTTTACAGCATCGGACTTTCCTTTCACCACCAGATGCATCACAGCTGAGCGTCCTTTCGGCTTTGGCCCAGTCGCTTCACTCTTTCTGGCGCTACTAGTACTAGCCTTGCTCTTCCCCAGTAGCATATTGGACACCTTCCGACCTGAGGGGCTCATCTTCCAGCGTCATATCTTTTTGCCTTTTAGTACTGTCCATGGGGTTTTCATGGCAAAGATACTGGAGTGGGTTGCCATTTCCTTCTCCAGTGGATCACATTTTGTCAAAACTCTCTGCTATGACCTGTCCATCTTGGGTGGCCCTGCACGGCATAGCTCATAACTTCATTGAGTTACGCAAGCCCCTTCGCCACGACAAGGCAGTAATCCATGAAGGAGATAGTCATCATACAAGAACTTTATTGCAATGAAAGCAAATTAGAATAAAGTTGTGTTTGGAATTAGTTTTTAAATCAATAAATTCTTCAGATTAAGTACTCTGAGTGCCTCCAGAGAATAAACAGACTCACAGATTCTGATTTTACCATTGTTAAAGCTGGTGAGGCAGTGTTATTGTCCCAGGATCAGGGTATCTGCAGGACACTGCTAATTCTATGGCCTGAAACTCAGCGAGGAGACAGTAGCTGTAATTCTAGTAGGGCCTAATTTTGCTTGCCAGTGATAGGACAGGCCATAGCATGAAAATCCAAAATTCACATATAGGGCATATCTATGTGGCACCCTTACCCTGTGTTCTCATTGATTTAACTTCAAACCAATTTTAAGACAATGCTGTCCAGACTGGAATGTTTGCAAGGTATTCAGTCTACAGTTCAAGCTACCATGATTAATTCCCCTGCAGCTGGAAAGAAATTCCTTTCTTTCATCTTCCCTCTATAACATCTGCTGCAGATGCTATGACAACAGATGTTCCTTACTAGGATAATAGTTACAATCCTTGCCTGATGTGCGAAATAATCCTGATTCAAAACCCAGCAGAAACATTTTTTTCTACATTGCCATTTTCATTTCCTGAGCTACCGAATTCCTTTTTTTAATGAAAAAATGCTTCAGAAAAGTAAGTGGCTCAGAGAAAGAAAAATATTAATTGAAAAAATGCTGCTGGTTTCAAACCAGGGACATTTTGTATGTAAGGCTTTAGAGTCACTATGGGGTCCCTGGTGCTCTCTGAGTGTGCTGTTTTTCTTGCAGATATTTTATTAGCAAAGTACAGTAGATAACATTTTACCTAGTTTGGATAATGAAGCATTTGCAAGAAAACCACAAAACTCAGAGAGCACCAAGGACCCTCACAGTTCAACCCTGAGTTACAAATATTCTCTTCTATTACTACCATTTAGGCTATAGATCACTTTTTCTATTTTACAAAGTCTAGTTTCACATATAAGCATCCTTACCTTCTCCTTGGCATCTGGTTTTCGAGCAAAAGCTTTTTTAAAAAATAGAAAAATAACCATGAGGGTCCTGCTAGCCATTTTAAATGTTAAGCCCAAGTAGGTCAAGATGAGCTTAATAGAGTTTGGATTACAATATGTGGAAATTGCTTCAACAGACAGGCATGATGGGGTCTTTGACTTTGATTGGACACCCCACTGCGCAATGGAGTTGAGATGATAAAAATGCTCCATTTTCTTTCAAGCAATGATTTTAAGGGATCTTTTAACTTGTCAGCCACCTTCTGTACCTTATGGGCAGAATGGTAAGATAAAAATCATAAAAATAAATAGAATAAAAATATGAAATAATGGCACTGGATTCCAATTAAGCATCGTCGTAGTTGGGTTTACATACCAAATTATGTCTTCTGGCTTCCTGAATCCAACGTATGTTATCGTAGTACTGCTGTTTCACAGATGCATTGGCTAGGCAAGAGAAGATTATACAAAATGATTCATAAAAGCAGTATCAGAAGACCACTGCCAGTTGACAAACAGACTCTGAAGTAGCCACAAAACAGCACAGAAAACACGTGCCTTTAGGAGGAATCCAGTGATATTACACAGATTATCATAGGAGAAAGGAATAAAATATTTAGTTTTCTTTAGATTTATAGGAAACCTGCTTCGTCTGGAGGCAAGAAAAGGATAGCACAGTTGTAATCAGGTTTAATATATTATTCAAGAGAAATATAAAAGGCATCTATTAATAAATGCTTGATAATGAGATATTTCAGGTCTGCTGCAGCAATGTCTTTCTATTAAAGAATACTCTGAATCAGACTACAAAAATTAATATGTCAATCTTTTTAAGAGAAATAACCAATATATTTGATTCTTGCAGCAATTATACTGCATGACAAATTCTGCAAGAAAAACATACTATATGCAAGTATTTACCAGATATAAATAACACTGATATCCATTGAGGGTTTGGTGAAATATAACTTAAATTATATAATAGGACAGCCTTCCAAAATCAGAGCCTCTCCAAAGATATGAGATTATATACATGTAGTCCTTGACTTACAACCATTTGTTTAGCAACTGTTCAAAGTTACAGCAGCACTGAAAACAGTGACTTATAACAAGTCCTCACATTTATGACTGTTGCAGCATCTCCATGATCATGTGATCAAAATTGGGGTGTTTGGCACCTGGCATGGATTTACAATGGTCGCAGCATCCTGAGATTATGCGATCACCATTTACTGGCTTCCAACAAGCAAAGTCAATGGGGGAAGTGTGATTCACTTAACAACTGCAATGATTTGCTTAACAACTGTGGTACAAAAGGTTGTAAAATCAGGGGTGACTCATTTAACAACTGCCTTCTTTAGCAACAGAAATTCTGGTCACAATTGTGGTTGTTAGTTGAGGACTATCTACAGTTCTCAACCAGTATGCTGGAAATTTTGGAACTTGCAATCCAATATAACCAAGGTTGGGGAAGGCTGAAATAACAGCCTTTAATTATTTTTTAAAAGTCATCCTGGAAAGCAAATGGAGCAAACCTGATATTCAAAAGAGTTAAGGACCTTAGTCTACCTTCTCAATTGCTCTATAATTTTTCTTCTTTTCTTTAAAGATGCCTCTCACTGCAATGGCGAAATATGTGTCTCCTTAAAATAGTCACAATCAGATTCTTACAACGATGCCATGATGGTTGTCCCACACAATCCAAAAAGGTTACATTGTGTAAACACTGACTGGAACTGTCTTTATAGCTGTCCAATAAATGTTAATACTATTGCAATTTATAGAAATATTTTCACAGACATATTGCAATTTATGTTTTTCAGCATTAGCATTTGACATGCTAATTAAAGCAATTCCCATATAATATCGGTGTAGATAGTATGTACATTCCATTAAATGAAAAAATGAGAGGGGACAATTTGTATTCCATTTGGATTGAATAAATCATAATTAATTTTATCTTTGAATCTAATGTCTTTGAGGGGATTTTTTCTTTAAGTGTTCTCCATTCAGAATTTTCTCTGTGAATAAAAAGGAAAAAAGAAACATCTGAAGAAATGTGGGAAGAGGAGCGGTTCAATTATTCACCAAGGGCTGTGGCAACAGGGAATATCCCATCAGCCATTTTCATGCAGAAAAACTCCAGTTCAATATATTTGTAATCTAGGTGGACCTGAATACAGGTAGTCCTTGGTTGCTTAGTGACCATTTGAAGCAGTGGTGGGATTCAAATACATGAACATCAGGGTTCTCTGTGTGGATGCCGCTTCCGGAAGTCCGTTCTGGGCCTAGGCAAGAAAAAATTAGCTACCAGTTCTACCGAACTGGTGCGAACTGGCTGAATCCCACCACTGATTTGAAGTTATTATCAGACATCTCAAAAGCTACTTATCACCCAGTTCTGAAGTTCCAACATCACCCCCTGCCCTGCAGACCTGTGGCTGCATTTCAAACACTCGGCAACCAGACTGCATTTACAGCTCTTTGCAGTGTCCTGTGGTCCCTTGATCACAATTTATGTTTTTGCCAAAAACTGGCATTTACTTCCAGTTTCCAGAAAAAAATGCCTCATAGTTCACTTAACAATCATAACATTCACTTAACAACTGTCACAAAAAAGTTGCAAAATTGGTTCCTGTCACATGGTAACTTGCTTTACAACCATCATGACTTATGTACATAATGGCCAGGCTCCATTACGGTCATAAGTCAAGGAATACCTGTAAGAGGAAAAAGGAAAAAAGAAGAAAGACATGGAGGAGGGGGCACACTTATTTATGTATTGAATTTGCAAATTACCAAATAAATATCATTCTTTGAGCAGTGTAGAAATCAGTGTAAAAATCAGAAACTTTTTTTTAAAAAGCATAAATTAAAAAATAGCAATAATAAAGATCAGTGGCAACAATAATTGCAATAGATATAGCATATAAAATGACAAAAATATTTCTTTCAAAAAAGCTTGTGAAATTCTTTAAAAAAGCTAAAAGAACCATACCACTAATGAGTATGAATTAAGGGTCTTTGACACGGAGAGAAAGTACTGAATTGAGAATAAAAGGAATTTGCAATACATTATGAAAGAAACCTTTGTGAAAAGATATGGAAACAATGTTAAAATCAGAAAAGCAATTAATATCTCTTATTTTTCAAAAGATTTTTGGATATTTGACAAATATTCAGACAATATCCAAAGAAGAGCATTTTAGGAAAGCTTTGTAAAATAAAAATACAGCAAAGTTGCTGTTTCTTCATTCTTCATTCTTCATTTTAAAATGTTTCAAGATCTTATCTCTTTTCATGAATCTAAGTATTGCTGTTCAATTTCTGTCCATCATAGATAGACTGACCATCCTTCCACTATCTTGGACTTTGAACATCTTTTCTAAAGTACTGAAGTTGTTGGAAAAGCTCTAATTTACATAACTTTCACACTCCTACAAGGAATACAAACTTATGGCATGAACTTTAGCCTTGTTTCCTTTCCCCACTGTTCTGCAGCTTAGTGTCTTCCTATAGAATAGAATACAACTGGAAGGGACCTAGTCCAAATTCTGGAAATAGTTGCGTACCAACTTTTGATGACTTTGGATTTGCTTAATAAAGAAATCACCAAGCCTGAATATTGCACTCATTTGTCTTTCACTTCTTTAAAAAGTTACTACCTCAGTTTACTTTGTCACCTCTCCTGTTTGATGACCTTTATTAAGGGCATAAAAGATACTGAGAGCACACTGTGATCTCATCAACATTGTCTGTGTCAGAAAGGAAGTTGACTCCCACTCTCAAAAAAAAAAATCTATTTTATTTTCTACTTCATCTAAATAATGTACCCAGGACAGGGAGTAAATTCTTCCCTTAAAACTATTTAGCATTATTGCACTCCCATTACAGCCCTGGTCTAGGGAAACTGTTTTAGCATATATTCTGGTTCTTACAGAACAACCATTTTTTTTCCATTAGTAGGGCAGCTTTGACATGCTGGCTAATTTTCAAGCAGCTAATTTTGAGTTTTAAAATATTATTTGAAATTGAAAGGGCCAATATGGCCTCTTTCTTCCCAGCAACAATCCTGATGCCAGTGCTTCAATGATCACTGAGAAACTAGTAAGAAATGTCATAGCAGAGGATTAGCAAATGTCTTTCTGTATATCCTGTTATCAAGAGTGAAAGGGTTTCTGAATACAAGAAAGCCAATTCAGAAGATCTTGACTGAATTGATTGTGAGTTATCTAACTTTTTACTTGTTCTTCCTATTATATACTTCACATTTCTCCTTGATAAGACAGAAAACAGGGTTATGAATTGGTTCAAAATTGATTCTCCATACTCAAGCACTCAAATGATTGTCACAGTATGCATTCTGTTCAAATAGAAATGCAAACTTATAACCATACATGAATCCTGAGATATGTGCACAAACAACTGATGTGATTCAACAACATTAAAAATGATTACTTAAGATCATAAAATCATAGAGTTGGGTGAGGCCATTTAGGCCATCAACTCCAAAACATGCTTAGTGAATTAAATCAATGCATATAGATGGCTGTCTAGCCTTCATTTGAAAACATCCAACAAAGGGGACTACATCACCTTTCGGGATAATCATAATCTGCTTTCCTACGAATTAAATCCATCATTTCATGTCCTGCACTAGAGAACAAGTCTTGACTTTCTTCCCTGTAACATTCTTTCAGGAATGTGAAGAGCATTATAATAAATCCACCAAGCAATCATTTCTAAAGGATAAACTTATCCAGCTCCTCCAATCTCTCTTCAGAGAGGCATGTTCCTAATTCTTTTATCATTTTTGTTGCTGTGGCTGTTGCTATTCAGTTTCTCTGAATCCTTTTTTTAAAATGTGATCAAAAACTGGATACAGTACTTGAAATAAAATCTGCTCAATTATTTCCCATGATCTGGAAATTATACTTAAGTTGATGCGTTGTTTTCAAAGTGCTTACACACATATTTTTATTTCACAAAACTACAAAACTTTATGAACTGTTCTAGAATCTTCTTGGATATTGATGTCAGACTGAGTGCTCTGTAGTTTCCTGGGTCTATTTTTCCCCTTTTGAACATACAGACATTTGCTCAGCTGCCATTCTCTGGCATTTCACCAGTACTCTAACATTTCTCAAAGATAATTAATAAGAGTTTGACCAGAAAATTAGCTAGTGCAAAATTCTAGGATGAATATTTCTTGATCATGTTTCTATCTAGCCCTCCATGATCCCTCAGCAACTTTCAAAATCATCAAACATGAAATCCATCTGGACTGGCTTGGGGGGCGTGGGGTGGGGATGGGAATGGGAGGCACAGTGTTAGGGCTAGTGCTTTTGATTCAGTCTTCAATAAAAAGCTACGTGCTCCATCAGGAAACCATGAAGGGCAGGTGAATAGGCAGGATATAAGGTTGTTCCTCTTACTATTTTGTTTACTTAGCATTGCTTGAGCAGGATCCGCAAGATTGTCTGGGACACTACACATCCTCTTCACAACCTATTTTCCTGGTTATCTTCTGGGAGGAGGCTTCGTGGTATCCGAAGCAGAACATCCAGATTCAGTCACAGTTTGGTTCCATACAGTATTAACCTTGTGAACTCTCAAGTTTCCTCTTTCCGCTATGTATTCACTTTCCTATCTTTAAATTTACCATGGCAGTCTTTCCTGAAGTCCTTCCTGTAAGACACTGAACACTTGTACAAAATGAAGCTAAGATGTAATGTAATGAAATGGACCCAACAACACTATTGGCTGATTGATAGATTAATCCATTCATGTTCCATGAAGATTTGAAGTTGTGTCTTATAACTCCTAAATATCTTGCTGTAGACCTCAATTGACCTGGTCTTCGTGTCTTCTTTGGTCTACATGGACATATCTGGAAATTCTGAAAGTGCTTGTATATGCTGCACTAAAACAGTGCCCAGATGCTTGTTATAACATGAATGTTATGGGGGCAAGTCCAACCACATTTTTTCCCCAGTTCAATTTCTATCCAAGTTGAGGAAACATATCAGAAGAAAACTGGACAATAACCTGTCTGAGATAGTATAGGTCCTCCTGCTTCAGCAGGGGGCTGGACTAGAAGACCTCCAAGTCCCTTCCAGCTCTACTCTACTCTACTCTACTCTACTCTACTCTACTCTACTCTACTCTACTCTACTCTACTCTATTCTATTACTTGCCAAGAAATAGGTAGGGGTATGCCTATGTAGTCACCAGGCCTTTTGCTTGATTCAATATATTTGAAGAATGGATGAATGAATGAATGAATGAAGATTTTATATATCCCTTTCCTGAAATATTAAAATATATGCAATGCTGAATAAAATATATCAGGTATAGTCTGAAGAAATTTGAGACCACAAGAAATTTGAGACCACAATTGTGGTCACATGCAAGGAAGTGTCATTGGTAATGATAAACGTATATGCATGTTACAATACATACAATGGAGATAATTTAGAGCAAATACACATATGAAAAAATAGGCTTTTCATTCCTCAAAAAGTATAATAATTTGATAGTTGCAGTCTAAAATTATAAAATATAATTAACTGCAAGTTATTTTTCTCATGCTCTATTATTCCCCCTCTATACCTAGAAGACAACAAGTCTTACCTCCCTGGTCGATAAGTTCCTCAAGCACTGTTGTGGATATAAAATCAGTGGTTGCCAAGTCTTCTGGGTCACCAGAGGTACAAACCCACCGAAATGGGCCAAATCCCATAGAAAAAATATCTCTGGGAAAAAAACAGAGTTAAATATTGAAAAGATAGCTTAAATTCCTGTTTTATTTATACTTATGGTTTGCAATGCTTTTCTTTCATTACGCGAGGATAGAAGAATTTCAGCTATTTCGAACAGACTAATCCAAACACAAAGCTCTTTGAATCCCTATTTCAGAACTTTAAACAAAGCTTTACTTGCAGACATAAGCAATGTATCTGTGGTCATTTGGCCACTTCGAGTTTACCTGTAATTGTTGTGCCAAAGTAACAGGAATTCAGTTGCAACGTACTTTTAGTATTAACTATTCCAATTGCCTGTATTATTCTACTTGTATTTAACTTTGTTTAGCTATTCACAGCTATACCTTTTATCTCTGGTCTTTGGGTGTAATAAAGATTCATTCAATCATGAGTTGAAAGGGCCTGCCAGTGCATTCTCCAGATTAGGTATGAGTATCATGGGGAAGAGGGAAGGAAAAGAGTTAGCCTTGGGCGTCTAGCCATGCAGACGTTGGTACCCAGATAAACCTATTGGTCATATCTCCTCAAGCCTGGGCCTTCTGAAGAAGAGTGAGGAGAAACATGTAGATTTATCCAGTAGTGGGATTCAAATATGTGAACAACCGGTTCTCTGTGTGGATGCTGCTTCCGGAAGTCCATTTTGGGCCTGGGCAACAAAAAATTAGCTACCGGTTCTGCCGAAGTGGTGCGAACTGGCTGAATCCCACCACTGGATTTATCACATATACATTTGGATTGTTACTACTAGAACTGTCACGCTTCTTTTCTCTATTTCAGATTTCTCTCACAACTTCCCAAAATATTTGTGATATGCAGCACTCAGAATTTAGTTTACAGCCTTTTAACTCCTGCAAGGCAATTGAAAGTTACTTAAAGTGACTTAAGAAAAATAAAGTTCACATCTGGCATCTCTTTCGGGTCTTCCCTTTTCCCATCCCAGTCTCCAGACACATTCCCTTCTAGATAGAAAAGGACTGATGATCCGTATTTTCCTCTTGTACATACCCCATAATGTGCTGAACATAGGAAGGGTACCGGAATTCTCCTTTGTTGCCTCCTCTTTTCGCAACATCAGCACCTTCCAAAGAATTTAAGGGCAAATGTTCAGTGAGAAGGAAATGCAACACCCAACAAAACAGCAGTTGAGTAAAATAGGACTGGATATTGCTGCGCTGACTAAGAACAAGGCCAGCTGGGGAACAGGATTGTACAAGAATTTATAACAATCCTGCAGAGAAGTACTTCTGCATTCAGTGAATTAATAGTTGTTCTGATCAGGAAATTATCATATACAACACACAAGAGTAATACAAAATGCCTGCTCCCATGCAGAAATTATGTGATGCACTCCATGCCAAAAAAAGGGAAGACATTCTCTCCTTACCAGCTCTCTGGGCTTCTAGAAGGAAAGCATTGCCATAATCCCAGAAAAACATTCCTTGATCAGATAGCTTGTTGATGGCAGCTACTTGTCTTCTAAGACTGAAAGAACAAAAGAAATGGAACATTAATAATAATAATAATAAAGTTGGAAGGGACCTTGGAGATCATCTAGTCCAACCCCTTGCTCAGGCAGGAAACCCTATACCATTTCAGACAAATGGCTGTCCAGTCTCTTCTTAAAAACTTTCAGTGTTGGAGCATTCACCGCTTCTGGAGGCAGGTTGTTCCACTGGTTAATTGTTCTAACTGCCAGGAAGTTTCTCCTTAGTTCTAGGTTGCTTCTCTCCTTGATTAGTTTTCATCCGTTGCTTCTTGTCCTGCCTTCAGGTGCCTTGGAAAATAGCTTCACTCCCTCTTCTTTGTGGCAGCCCCTGAGATATTGGAACACTGCTATCATGTCCCCCCTCGTCCTTCTCTTCATTAAACTAGACATACCCAATTCCAGCAGCCGTTCCTTATATGCTTTAGCCTCCAGTCCCCTAATCATCTTTGTTGCTCTTCTCTGTACTCTTTCTAGAGTCTCAACATCTTTTTTACATCGTGGTGACCAAAACTGGATGCAGTATTCCAATTTTGGCACTATCTTAGGTGATCAAAAAAAAAAAAGCTTCAGTTTGAACTATGGGACACTGTGCGAGAGAAAATAGTTTACTGAGTAAATGTGGAAGATGAGAAATCTAGATTCAGATTTCACTGCTGAAATAAATAAAACTTTTTGCAATTTTTCTTTTATTAAAAATAAGAAATTCCTGATTTCAATAGTAATGTGGCAATAGGATAGGGGAGCATACAGCAGTCCTCATCCACATTCTTCAACCAAGTTCAGAGAGTACTAAGGACTCCAGATTCTTCATTAAATTAACCATTCCCCTTTAGACAACCGGTGCCCCATTAGATCACCATTTCACAGACATCTCCTTGCTTAACTAGAGAAACAGAATGACACCGGGTGGGCAAAAACTCAGGGGAGCTGGTTCAATCTCTAACTTCCTATTGGCTTCTCCATTAAGTTTTTTTGTGGGACGTTTGCAGGGAGTGTCGAAAACCTTCCCTCCCTTCTCCCTCCCTCCCTCCCTTTCTTCCTTCCCCCTCTCCCTTCCCCCTTCTCCCTTCCTTTCCCTTCCCAGCAGGCAGCCAAATGGATGCTGCCAGGTGGGGGAGTGCATGAGGGAGTGCACAAGTGGCCAGCAGAGTGTGAGCGCAGAGGGACTGACCATTTCTCCATTGGCGTCCTCACTGCAAATGTCCCACAAGCCAAGATTCCATTAATGAGAAGGTGGCAAGAACTCTAGAGTTTATAACTAGATTTTGGCAGAACTGATTGTCTGACTCCTATTCAAAAATGAATCTTTTCTATCCAAAACCTAATATCCCAAACTGCTAAAAGAACCAGAAGAGAATGAAAATAAACATTTTAAGACTTTACCCAGATGATTAAAATAAATCATGAAAATGATTGCCATACCTTTCTTTTACAAGAGCCTGGAATTTTATGGGATCACTGGACATGAGTTGGTTGGCATCCTTAAAGCTTAGCTGTACTGGGTAATATCCACCATTAAATGGATTGTGACAAGATGTTTGGTCAGATCCCAAATCAACTAATAGTTCCCCAGTAGTATTGAATTCCTCCACCAGTCTTTCCCTACATACAGAAAGAGGAAAACAGGAAACTGAGAAAAAATAAGCAGAAAGGAAGAGCATCTTGAGAAAATTTAAACAAAATTATTATTCAATACACATTTGGGTAAAAATGCACTTTAGGAAATAAATGATTCAGTCAACCCATAAAACATGTACACATCCCACCTATTTCAAACACCTGTTTCACTCAAAACTCTTACACATACTTTCTCAAGGGAAGCAAATTCAGCATCATTTTCTCAAACATATGCACACACCCGTCAGTCTGCAATGATGATCACAATCAGACATGAAATGCTGTCACTTAACATATTATCAACTTTGTTTTGAAAAATAAATCACTTTTGTGGTACAAAGAAAAACAAAATGTGGCATTGAATCATTCACATTATAGATCAAGAAAATGAATTCAAAATTGCATCAGGGCTTCTAACAGAGTAGTTCTCGTGTATCAACAACACTAACATACGGTAGGAAGGATACCCCACAAATTTGGGACAAAAGAAATTGAAATATTCAATTAAAGAGTAAAGATCTATTTCATTTTGTGGCTAGGGCAGCAGGGCAGATAAAATAACAAATATTAAAAACATATCACTGTTAAGAGGATCCCTGATCAACTGCTTACTTACCAAAGATCTACCACATTCCCATGAAATCCCAAACTAAGAGCCATTTTGTTCTTCTTGGCTTCTCTGTGTAAATATTTTAAACAGAATGTTAGCATTATGGATGCAAAACAATTGTTTATGGGGACGGGGAAATGCCTTCAAGTATGCTTTGACTCCTTACTGACTACCTATACTAGCCCTGCAGTTTTTTTGGCAAGATTTCAGAAGTGGTTTGTCATTGCTTGCTTCTAAGGGTGGAGTGAGGGTGATCGGCCCAAGGTCACAGAGCTGGTTTTGAGGCTAAAGCGGGACTAGTGGTTTCCTAATGTCAGTCTGGTGCCTTCACGACTACTCCCAACTTGTCTCCACAAAACATTTACCCAGAATAAAAATGTGGCGGGGTTTAACCAAATATGACAATTTGTAGAATATAAATGGTACTTATGTGAAAGGATATATCGAATTTATTTCAATATATATTCTTTTCCTTAAGAAACTTAATGTATATGTTATATTCTTAACTAAGATAATTTGGTTAACAGCACCTAACTGACCTTGGTTGCTCTTAAAAATCTAGATTGGTTAGGTCCTGGTTAGGACTTGGATTGATGACCTCTGGGCCAGTTTATAACTAACTGTAAAGTCTTGTATGGATGGGAGCTGATGAAAGGTCTGTGGAACCTGGAACCTACTTGTCTGTCCAACAGTCATCCACAAATGTTGCAAAATGTGTCAGGCTTAGAAAGTCAGTCTTTGGGGTGTGGGTTGTTTTTTAATAGCCTTTTTCTCCAAACTCAAAAGACATTCCAAAGTTTTGGACTGGCATATCATATTAATTAGTGAGACAACAAAGATGATTAGAGGGTGAGAGGCTAAAACATATAATGAATGGTTGCAAGAACTGGGCATGTCTAGTCTAAAAAAGAGAAGGACTAGGGGTCACATGATAGCAGTCTTCCAATATTTGAGGGGCTGTCACAAAGAAGAGGGGGTCAACCTATTCTTCAAAGCACCTGAGGCAAGACAAGGAGTAACAGATGGAAATTTACCAAAGAGAGATCCAATCTAGGACTAAGAAGAAATTTCCTGATAGTGAGAACAATTTATCAGTGGAATGAATTGGTTTCAGAAGTTGTAAGTGCAACAACACTGGAGATTTTTAAGAAGAAATTGGACAACCATTTGTCTAGAATGATATGGAGTCTCCTGCTCAAGCAGGGGGTTGGACTGGAAGAAATTCCAAGATTTCTTCCAATGTGTTATTCTGTTAGACACTAAAGAACATACTTCCTGAGCCATACCTAACTTGAGCAATGCAATCATCCAGACTTCTAGTGATTTTCATCAGCCATCCCTGATGATGACGTTTTAAAAGAGCAGCTTCGTCAACCTGAGAGATTGTATTACAGGAGAAAAAAATCAGGCACAACTAATCTTTCTGCATTTTATATGCATGATGAGTAGCAAGTAAAAATTAAAATTAAACACCAACACAGTATGACAACAAGTTTAGTTTTGAACAAGCTGTTCATGGTCTAAGAAACACAAGTTATGAGTGAGGTTTCCTGTTAGAACTAATTTAGAAAAAAGATTCTCTCCCAATCAAAAGTGAAAAATTACACAAGTAAATTGAAAGCTTGTCTTGCTGTATTTAATAGCTCTAAACTTGTAGCCCTGAGGCTTGATCTACATGAAACCATTTCATCTCCTTGGGGATTCTTGAATAAACAAGATGTGACCTCTTTGTCAACCTCTTTGCAGCAAAAATTAGGCTCTGCCCAACAACATTTGCATCTTCTCAATAGCAAATTCCCTCCTTACTCTGATTTAAATAGACAGAAGAATGTTCTCACGAAGCAAGATTGGAATGGCAGGACTGTATGCAGCTTGTATAAGTCCATGGGGGAATTAAATTCATGAAATACTGTATGACATTCTATACACAAACATCTGGATGAAGACTTTGCTAAACTTTGTGGGCTTAATATGTAGTATGTAGGGTTTCTGAATCTGGGCTTCAAATTTTTGGAGAACTTCTATGGTATGGAAAATTCTCTTTGTTGTCATCTAGTGGGTGTCTGGGGGTTTGCAGCCCAGATATGTTTGCCCTGCAATAGATGGCCGTCCAATCAGACCGTTTAAGCCTATTGAAATCACTGCAGCTAACCTTATCTATCTATATCAGTTTCTAAGAAAACATTGAGAAAATTGAGAAATAAATTAGAGAAACTTACAAAAGGTTTGATTTTTACCTATAATCATTAATTTTACTTACCCATTCTCAAACAGTGAAACATCTCTGTTCTTACACATTAAGATTTTACCAATTATTAGCGAACTCTATATAAAATCTCTCTTATTACAATGTACTTATTCATTAGCAAGCCATAATAAACTTACAAATGATACAGGATAGAGAAGGGCAGATTACTGATATTACATATAAAAAAAATTCCAGAAAAAAAACTGGCTTGACATCAGTTTTATTAACAGTAAGATTCCAACTTTTAATCTTATATGTTCTGTTTACATATTACTGGTATTAAAAATAATTACTGGCATCCAAAACCCAATATACTGACTTTGAAAACAGTAATAGTATTGTAAGCCAGTTATAAATAAAATGGAGCTGGCATCAGAAAAACAATTTAGGACTGCTGTCATTCTGGACAGAAAAATTAGAGAGACTGTCTGAAGGAATGCATCTTTTTTTACAGAATGACAATAAGTCTGCTTCAGTGTGATTGATTCCTCCACCCATCATATTTTAAATACCAGAGAGACAAAAGTTCCACGCGGAAGAAGCATGCGAGGGGTAGCTGCTGTTTTTACCCTTTTTTTTTGTACACTAGCATTGTTTATTGGGCTCTTCCTAGATTGTTAGGCGAGGGATGAAATACCTGCAGTAGACATTAAGCATCCTGAATGTGGATATTGATGCATAAAAACTATGCAAGTTGCTTAGATGAATATAAAGGGATTATTTAATGTGGTATTTAAAAGAAGAGCAAATATAAATATATGAAAATAATAGTTAAACATTTCATTACTGGCTAGCCACAAAATCCTTTTGTGGAAGATATGCATCAGGTATCTGAGAGTGCAAATGGGTATGGAACCTTCTTGGGTCTGCTGAAGGGATTGCGGTGACATCTGATGCCAGTTTTTAAACAGGGAAAGAATGAATGGGTAGAACTGGAAAGTGAAGAATGGGACAACCTGAATGAAAGCAGAAGAGTATAACTCAACACAGAGGCTTACCTCAGCAATAATTCCCACACATCCAGCAATGACTGCGGCTTTTGCTTGGGCACCACTCATTCCTCCAAGGCCAGATGTTATAAAGACTTTGCCGGACAGATTCTCCACCCCTAAGTATCGACGGCCTGCATTGAGCACTGTTAGCTACAGCGAGAAATATAGGGACTGTAGCACATTTATAGTCTCACATACATGTGAAAGAAAGGAACCAAAGATAGCAATCCAGTTTAAACAAAATACTAATCATGTGGGATCCCATGAGGCTAGCATGCATGCACATGTAAAGGTGTTTATCATATGGATTTTTATACATATTTGTGCATGTACATTTAGTGTGCACAAACACCACAAACACAGCTTCAAGTTACCAATGAACTTCACCTTCTCTCTATTTGCATTCCAAACTGTTATGAAGACATGCACTATCCAATTCAGAAGTGACAGATATTTTTCTAGGTGTGACACAAATAGACCTGGACAGTTTTCATGGGGGAAATTGCTTCATGATTTTTTAAGCACTGCTTGGGGAATAATCAGGATACAAATGTCTCAGATAAAGAAAATGGATTTCAAAGCTCTTACTGGCAGGAAAGCTCCATACAGTAAGTGCACCGAAAACTCCAGTGCCTACAGAAACTAATTTTCTAAATACATGCATCTCTTTATAGCAGTGTTTAACAAAGAAAGGCTACAACTTAGGATGCTTTGCCAGGAGAAGTTCCAGTTTTTGACATTGGCATCTCCAGTTAAAATAATTCCCATTAGCAATTGATAGGAAAGACTATCTATCTAAAACTCTTTCAATCATAAACTTGAATAAATAAACTGAACTGGCAGAAAGCAATGCTTCAAAACAGTATTTTCCAAGTTTCTAGATAAGGTAATTATTATTTTTTTCTGAATTAGTACTGGAGTCACAGTTGACTTTTATCTGTAGTCCATTTGAGATATATACTGTACATCCTAAAGTGTAATTTTGCTATATCTAGACATTCGTTATTTTCACTGCTAGTGACTGATGGCATTTTCTACATGCCAGAACAATAACAGCAATAAGATCAACATTTATTTTACGATAATAATAGCTGGGTGATGCTATGGAAACTTGGTAAAGTCACCAGTGTGAAAATGGTCATTGTTTATGAGAAAAAGATATATAATATCTGAACTAGAAACATGGCAGATAATTGAAAACCTCTTTAATGGAAAGGAGAAACCATTAAATACATTATTCGTTGCAGGTTGTCCTCAATATGCCTCAGTAAAAGGCATTTATTGACTCTGAAATTATCCATTGAATCTGGAGGTTCTCATCAAAATAAGAAAATGTGCATTGTAACATTACAAAGCAAACTCCACTCCTTGTATATATGCACATCAAAGTACTGTATATGTTTTGTCGTTTGTTTCTCTTCATCTGTGTGAGGACACCAATAGGTTTACAGTAATCTTAATGATTTAATTCAAGGAATTCCAGATATTTTAGTGAATAGCTCTAATCAGCCTGAGCCAGCATGCTATGCCGATAGAAATCATAAGAGCATTACCCAAAAATATCTAAAAAACACCAGCTTGTGTTCCTTGATCTAGTTTATTTAGGGATACAATAGTCTTTCTTTTATGGCACAGAGTTTGGGAATTACTGCTTTATGTTTATTACAATAAAAACTCGCAAGCACTATAAAATGGATCCCTAAGGTCCTGTCTTCAACAAAGCAGTAAAGCCAGTCTAAATAAATAAATAAACATGCATAATATATACATACATATATATATATATTGTGTCTTTGAGTCAGTGTTGACTCCTGGCGACTGTCTAGGCAGAACCCTGCAGGTTTTTTTGGCAAAACTTCAGAAATGGTTCATCATTGCCTCTTTATTAGGGTTGAGAGAATATGACTGGCCTAAGGTTACCCAGCTGGTTTTGTCCTCAAGGTGGCCCTAGAATTCAATTTCCTGGTATCTAACCTGGCGCATTAATCACTACATCAAACTGGCTGTCTAGTGTAAATATAGTGTGACAAACAACAACAATGAATTGGTGGTTTCATTTTCAAAAAATATTCTTCTACATTGGCCCAGTTCTTACCACAGTTCCATGGACTATCCCTTGTGGTCCAATGTAGCAATAGCTTCCAGCTGTCATCTGTCCATACCTGTAAAAGAAAATTTCTATTTTCTCAGATAGGTCTGAATATTACGAGAGCAAACAACAATGGTAACAATAAATATGCACCTACAGTGATTCATCAGCCTAGTGATATAGATTGTCCAGTTAATCCCCAATATTTTTTCACAAAACTGAAGTGTAATATCAAATGATATCTGACAAATTAAGTCTTGTGCCCACTAATCTTCAATATTTATATTAATGGCTTGAGTAAAGAGAGAGAGAAAATGTAAGTAATTCTAAACTGGGTGGAACAATTAAAATGGCAAAAGAAAATTCAAACCTATCTTCACAAGTTAGAGAAGAAAGCTGAAAATAATGGCATTTGAGTGATAGATCCAAAGTTATAGTAATGGAGAATATTTGGCTTGAAGATGTTCAAAGATTGATCACAAACTGAGTATGAATCAGCACTGTAATCTGTGGAAAAGGGAATGAAATTTTAGGCTGCATTATTAGAAGCATTAATTCATATGTTACTTGAATTGAAATCTGCACGAGTCAGAGCCATTCTGCAGTATTGTAATCAGTTTTAAAATGGATTCACAGAAACTGGAACATGGCAGTGAGAATTATCAATGGACTAGAACATTAAGTCCTATGAAGAGAGATTTAAAAAACTGGAAATGTTTGGAAGAGAAAAATGAAAGTGGGGGAAATCTAATAGGACCCTTCCAACACCTGAAAAATATGTCATCAGAGAAGAAAGTCAAAAAGTTATAACCTACCCTTCCATAATACAAGAAACAGAGCAATGAATTTAAGTATAGGAAAGCAGATGCCAATTGAATGTTAAAAGATAAAGTTTAATGATGAGATAAATAAATAGTGAAATCAATCACTCAGAGACTATCAGCTCCCCTTCACTAGATCTATTCAAGTGCAGCCTAGACAGATTTTTACTGAAAATGCTCTAATTCGCATATCAGCATTGTGTCTTTCCAACTCTTATGATTTTATAGAAGAGATTAAAAAAAGAAACTTGAGAATGGATACTTACATTGTAACTCCTTTTGCAAACATAGATTCATATTCCTCTCTAGAGGAATAATTAGGGATTACCTAAATTTAAAAAAAGTAAACAAAATTAGTAGGAATGAAAAATTAAGGAAATAGTCTCTGAACCAGATTTTGTTTAAACATATTCCCTTAAATTCCATTCTTATAGCGTGTGTGGGCTCATATGCTCATTCTTATAGGACATATTGGATTAATTTGATTTAATAAAGTCCTTAAAACAGGAATAATTTTTTCATGTTTACCGAATAATAGTTGGAAGGTACCTTGGAGGTCTTCTAATCCAATCCCCATTCAAGCAGGAAACCCTGAACCATTTCAGACAAATGGTTGTCCAATCTCTTTTTAAAACCCTGCAGTGTTGGAGCACCCACAACTTCAAAGCATGCTCAATCTTAATAAATTTTCAATGACCAGAAGGATTGTTCAATGGAAACAAATAATCCTTACTAATTGCAAACTGAGATGGCTGGATGATCTGGCTTTCCATGGAACAGAAGAGAGAGCTACAGAATGCCAAATGTGAGCTGGAAAATTAAAGTAAAGTAAAGTAAAGTATAGAGACGGAAATTAAATGGCTTTATGCTTTGTACTGAGGGGCAGAATCTTTTTTCAACCAATGGTTATAGTGACTGACATGCTGTGGGCCACCCTCCAAAAAGAGGGAAAGATCAGGACAAAGAAAAGGGGGACCAGAACAAAACTAAAGTAATTTTACTACACGTAGTAGATTGAATTCTGTCAATTAAATATAGTTAACAGACACATATCCTATGTATAATCTTGTCGCTTATGTAGTTTGGTAGCATTTTGTGTGAAATTCTGGTAAGAGCACATACAGCCTTAAAATTGCATATGTTGTAGCCTTGTCACATGATATATTTGAGGGCAATGTAGCTGACTGACAGCTAAATAGGAACTCTCCATTAGAAAAAAATGGGATTCTCATTTGATAAATCCTGTGTATATCAGCATAGGAATGTTTTTTTTGGTAACTGAATCCAATCCTTGAAAATCCTGACCCCTCAATATCCAGCTTGGATGGTGGAACTTCCATCTACCTTGAAAATAAGGAGACATAGTGGTGGCCTAGCAGTTAAGAGGCTTGTTGACTGGAAGGTTGCAGTTCAAGACCCAAGTATCATGTGATGGGGTGAGCTTCTGTACTTGCCCCAGCTCCTGTCAACCTAGCAGTTCAAAAGCATGCAAATGCAAATAGATAAATAGGTACCACTTTGGTGGGAAGGAAACAGCATTCCATGCACCTCAGCATATAGTCATGCTGGCCACATGTCTACAGAAGCTTCTTCAGGCAGTACTGGCTCCCTCAGTTAGGAAACAGAAATGGGCACCATCCCCTAGAGTTGGATATATCCAGACAGGGGAAACCTTTTTTCCTTTTTACAAGCTACTAATGAAAGGCCCAATCTCTCTAGAAGAGATGTGGCTTCATGCTTAGTATAAATAACTATTGTGGACCTACTGAAAGATCAAAACTAGAAGTGTCACAATGATAAAGAAACAGTGAAGAGGAGATATTGTTGCCTTTATTTACCATGCCATTAGTGATAACTAATCGGGGTGCATTGCAATGGCTTGGGAAGAGTCCTAAGGGATGTCCACTGTACATAACTAATGTCTGTTCCTCAGTCATCACAGATAAATAGTGCATCACCAGCCAGAACTAGAGAAAGGAAAGAAGTAGTAGATTAGCTTCTTGTCTTAAAAGGATCATTGTTCTACAGATTTTTAATAGCTAGACCAGACAGAATGGCGAGAGACCACTTGATGGGAATTCCTGAAAAGGGGTGAGGCTGATTAAAAATGCATTATCAGGTGGGAATAGACGATGAGCTCCTAATCTAAAATTTTCACACAGAAACTGTTTCTCCCTTATTGTTTTTATTAATAGCGGGAATTAAAAAATAAACTTTTTCCTACTACTGGGGAAAGATAGCTAAACTGATGAGTGGGGTGAAAACATGGACTGGTTAACAGCATGATGGCACAATAGAAATCATCATTAGAATTATATAGAAAAGTGCCGGTAGCTCTATTCATAGTACAATTCAGTATTTGAAACTGCACAATCGATCAGAACTTTTCATTCAAGACATTAAAATATTCAGGCAATATAGAATGCCAATACAATTTCAGTTTTTTGGGATTTCCTGTCCAATCCTATTTTTAGTGGCCCATTGATTTCAATGAACCCCAGACAAAAGAAAATCCAGGAAAAAAAAATAGTGACTTGGGCTGCAAGGAGGAGAAGACAGGGCAGATGGGATGAGGAGCAGGCTAAGGATTCTATTTCCCAGGTGCTGTGAACAATAATTTAGCTCCCCTCTCCCAGCTTTCCATACTGCATTTTTTAAGTTTTTTCTTTCATCAAAGGACTTTGGAATGAGGATTTCCTATTACAAAGGTTTGCACTAGTAGAAGCTTGGATTTGTGCCAGGAGCTCTAAATAAACTTGGTTGGTTGGTAGGTTTGATTGATTGGTTCTTTGTATACTTTTCCTGCAAAAGAACAAAGTCTCCTTGCCCTCTTCTCAAAGTCTCCTTGCCCTCTTCTCAATTTCTTTTTGGAAAGGAGCTGTCATTAGAACTAATGGCAATTTTGATCCGGTCCCATCTCCTACTCTCGTATTTACCATTTTCCAAATCATCATAGGTATTTTATGATAGCATAAAAGCTGTGATAGTCAACAAAGCCGTGATGGAAATCTGACTGCCTCTGGAGGTTATCGGTTGGGTGACAACAGTGGTGGGATTCAAATATGTGAACAACCGGTTCTGTGTGTGGATGCTGCTTCCGGAAGTCCGTTCTGGGCCTGGGCAACAAAGTGGTGCGAACCAGCTGAATCCCACCACTGGGTGACAAGTAGACTTCTTTGTGCACTTAGTTGGCCACTGTGTAAATAGACTACTGGACCAGGGATCCAATCCAGCAGGGCACTCCTTATATTCTTATGTTGTATTCATTAAAAGTGTCATCCAGCCATTCTTAATCAAATGTTTCCCAAATGTATTAGATTTCATTGTTGAGACATTCAGGCATTCAGTAGAAAAACTTACTGGACCATTTTGGGCCAATTGCTATCACTGAGACCTAGCCTACTTCAGTAGGTTGATATAAGGATCAAGGGAAGAAGGGAAGGTTAATCTCAGTTCCTGGAGAAGATACCAAACAAATAAATAAATAATGTGGATCTGTAAAAAAAAAAGGGTATTCCAGGGCAAACATGGCAAATTATAAAGGAGTTTTTGTAACTCATTAAAAATGAAAAAAAAAAAAAGGCAGCATTGATAACATGCAGCAGGAACAACATTTTGAGGTGCAGTTTTGCTACAGTCACACATCTTTTAAAACAAGTCTCTTTTTCACAATACCAAGCAGGGAGAAGAACAAGCTGGCTTTATCGCAACGAAATAAAATCACTCACCCAATAGCTATTCTTAAGTAACCAGAATGACAAAGAAGTATTGTTTGTTCTGCTGTGAAACTCTTTTGAGGTATCACACTCCTATCAGAATAGGAGCAAAAGTACAGACAGAAGGCGTCCACAGATTGTGTTGTCTCGGTTGCACTGTGCAACTCAAGATGCATGCCCTAAAGTACACCAAGGCACGCTAGATACAAAAACATGCTCATCATATATTTTTAGGAAGCATAGTTGCTATTTTGAGAACAAAAAACTCAGAAGGCTCTACTCTGCCTGGGAATCCGGGAATCTTAATTCTCAAAAAACAAGTCAGCAGAACTGGCCAGTCTGGCTCACTTCTGTGCATAGGGACTTGCTGCACGTCCATCTATCTCTTTATTGAGAAAAGGTGAAAGCAGTGCATGAAGTTAGCAGTGAACTAACTGGCTTGGTGTATGTCAGGGGTCTTCAATCTTGGCAACTTCCAAGACTTGTGGACTTCAGCTCCCAGAATTCCTCAGCCAGCCAGGGCTGGCTGGCTGAGGAATTCTGGGAGTTGAAGTCCACAAGTCTTAAAGTTGCCAAGTTTGAAGACCCCTGGTGTATGTAGTCACATAGGTCCTCCTGCACATTTCTGTTCAAGTTGGGATAGTCCTGGGTGCAATCTCCTTTGAGCTTTGCTTTACGGGAGCACAAAATTGTGGAGTCCTTGGTGATTTCTGAGTTTGGATGCTTTCATTATCCAACTAGGTTATATCATCAATCAGATTCATCCTCACTTTTCTCCTCATGCATAAAATAAGTAAAAGTTGCAATAGATTTCAATTATGGTCAGCTGCTCATCAAACTTTGCTTAAACAGAATATTTTTTTCCCATTTGTGATTGAAAATATATCTACAATATCATACCTGTGCCCAGTTGCTGAACACTTGTCCGTTTCCTCCATATGTTACAAGTTCCTGAGGAAACTGCAAAAGGTACATTTTAAATCCATACAAGATTTCAAAACAACTCCTATACAGTGATATTAAGATTTCTTATGTTTATCTCCAGAACAAGATCTTTATCTTGAGGACAGCATATAAATGATGCAAAAAAGATGAAAGGTATTTTATAATATATAGACATAAAAGTTGCAAAACATGTAGTCAAAGAGAACAAATAATGGTTAATACTAAATGAGATAGAGAAAATATAGAGCAATTTTGATGAAATAAATATTTATGCATTATATATTGATTTAGAGAAAGAACATGATACAGGCTTGGTTAGGGCTGCTAAATATGATAAGAAAAATATATGATGGAAGTAAAATGTGTGATTAATAGAATCCTTAGGAAATGTTTCAACTCTGAAAAAGGAGTAAGGCAAGGAAGTACGAGGCTCCCTTGGTTGTTTAATGTATAATAAATATACAATAATGTGTCAGAAATGTATTGTATAAGAAACTTTTGTGATGATGGTAGAGATATATTGACGTGAGTCATGAACATGTATAGTATGCACTTTGTATATGGATAATGCTGTGTTTAAATCTGAGAAGACAAATGGTTTGCAGGGAATGATACGACAGATGCAACAAGGAATATAAATCTGAAAATTATTGTACCAAAGACCAAGATAGGTACATCTGATAGACAAAATGGAGCTAATGTTTGTAAGCTATATATAAACAAAAGCAAGTTGATAAATTTGTATGCATTGGTAGAATGTTTACTAAATATGGGGAAATAGATGGAGAACTTTTAAGACATGAAAATGGTAGTTTATAATATGAAGTTGTTGTGAGGAATGGAAACTGGTCAAAAGAAGTGAAAATGGAACTTGCTTATAAGAGCTTGCTTCTGCCCACTGCTTCTCTGGAAATGAGAGCTAGTTAAATTGGGAGACAATAAAAGTTGGGTGCAATGGGAATGGCAAGCTAAGAAACGTATGTCTAAAAAGTTGTAGAGTCAAGAATGAATCGGTAATGAATCAATTTTGACTAAACATAAAAGTGAGTCACCAGTTCAAAAATTGTACAGTGAAGTCGATTATCATATACAGAAAATAAACAAGGATTACATTATACAGAAAATATATAGAGGAAAAATGAATGGGTTGAAAGGAAGAGAAAGACTATGAAAATCCTACTTAGAGTTGATAAGATTCTTAGAAAGAGACAAGTGAAAAAATTAAAGAATAAAAGATGAAGCATGGTGCAGAATATTTATTTATTTATTCAATTTATATGGCTGCCCATCTCTGATGAACTTCTTGGATGAGAAGTGCAACATTTCTAATGAAACAATCAAGAAAATCCAGTTGCCCTTTGAAAAGCATTTTTGGGATAAAAACAGTTACAATAATACAAAACTTAGAATACAGAGAACAGGGAATAACCCTCTGGTTTACAATTTCTTTCTGCACTTTGATAATATTGCTTGACTGAAAGAGAATAGGATGATGGTTATATATGTATGAATAGTGAGAGCTGGATATTATGGTTTGTAAACAATGGCCTACAACTTATCGAATTTTTCCAATCTAGCTAATTGTAGGTTTATTCAACAAAGTACAGTATTGTTAAAACAACCATCACTTAATACATGATCCTAATCACTGTCCCCAATTTACAAGGGAAACTGAAATTTACCTCATAAAAGGCAGTACATTCTCATGAACATGCAAGGAGATTTCTTTCCTAGACCATGTTTTCATCAAATATTCATTACCTGTGCTACTGCAGGATCAAGGTTATTCATAATCATGTGCATTATTGCAGCAGCTTGTTTGGTTTTGCAAGGATATTCCTGAATGGGATAAGCTCTGAAATAAAGATAGAGATGAATTAATTATTCTCTGTTTTTACAACTGAATTCTCAATTTGATGGATAAATTAAAGGAAAAACCAATATAGAAAACAATTAATAAAGATAAAGTCAATTAGGATGTAGGACACTCTGTTATGAATAAGACCATCTGAACTCAATCTAGATTGCTAATTGGTAGATTAGGTTTCCTCTCCCACCCCCCTCAAAAAAAAAGAGAGAGAGATTGGTGTATTAAGGGCTTATTTCTACATAGTGCCCTCTGGATATGTCAGATATTTCTCCTTTAAATATTTGTAGGCAAGTATTCTGTTCACATTCCTGGATGAATCCAACCATGTTTTCCAATTAATTCTGAACTGCTGCACAGCTCTGACATGGAATACATACACATGTGTGTACAACACATACATAGATAAGAAATAGTTATCAACATTAGAATAGAAATAGACATAGTGCCATTCGCAAACAGTTTGGTTAGCAAATACATCCATCTGCAAAAGAAATATCACAGTGGGGTTTTTTTTTTTCAATTTCTCTTGTTCTTTGTCGATTTTGGAAGGATTCCATGCTGAATAAAGAAAATATATTGTTTATTCTGACTTTGTTACCTGATCTTATTTATTTAGAATCTCAGTCCAGAAAATCTGTATCATCTCAGCTGCATGCTTATAGAGTGAGAGCTTTGTGCCCTTGGGCACTCATTGTTTTTAACTGCTATGCAAATTTGGATTATGAGCAGAATTTGAACTGTTTATTTGAGAATCCAAATATAAAATCCAATTGGAACAAACAGATCTTGAGCAATTGTTAACAAAAATGCTTCAAAATGGAACACTACATTTGAGGAATGTAATTGCCTTTTATCAGATTTTCAAAACTACAGCTCAGAACAATTCCAAAATCAAACTTTTTTCAGCCTACACTCAATGTAGGATCTGTGTTGTGCATTACAGTCAACTCAAAACAAGTTCAAAATAATTTATACTTTTACACTGGCAGAATGCGTTTGCCAAAAAAACATTAAATGAAGTAAACAAGATCAGTCAATGAGAACAAATGAATTTTGCATCTAATGATCAAAGATATTTGAGAGATCAATGCAACAGCTTTTGGCTGTATCACTTTTTCCTCCTCTCTCCTTTTTGCAATCCTGGGGAGTGGGTGGTCTAAGAAAGAGAGATTGGCCCAAGCTTCCACCGCTAAGAGACAACTTGTACTTGGGTCTCTCAGCCCTAATTCCGCAGCTTAATCAAAACATCTCACAATGCCAGTGGGAGGCCATATCTAAACCTGTATCCTGAGTTTGTTCAGTATGTTTAGGACTATAGATTATACATGGAATGCACTATGGATGATGACTACTAGATGGCGGACAAGAGGCACATAAAACTAATCCTTTGCTACTATGTGTTGGCTGTCTACATTTTTCAACCCAGATAATAGCCCTAAACATGCTTAAACTAAGCTTAAAATGGCATGGAGTGTTTTATAGTTCAGTAACAATGCATATATATATCATCACATAGAACATATTACATATTTGCATTAGACATTATGACATCATTATATTATTTACATGATGATGTCATAACACAGGTGTTACTATTTTTACATTATAGTTACTTTTTTAATAGATGGTGCTATGAAAAAGGCTTGATATTAGAAAAACTTATGGGCTGCCATAAGTTTTAGAAATATAAAATATAAGAAATATAGCTCTGTAATTTGTTCTTATATAGGCTTTATTGGAATCTCATAAGGCACTTGGGAGTCTCTGCCTTGGTGTTTTGATGGTCAGGAACAAGCCAAGTCTTGACATCTTGTTTTCTGCATGTCTTACTTCTTGCAGGAAAAAAAAATTGTTATATGCTGTATTTCCCATAAGAAGTTGGCCACAGAGAAGAACTGCATTACAAACATACAGATCATGAACAGCAAATGGATGGAAATTTACTGTTACATGTTGATGAGTAACAGTTCACAGTGATTTCAAACACAAGTGCTATGAAGATGCTGGAAGTAGGCATTCATTAGAAACAAAGGTCTACTGTTTTCCACCCTGTTATAAAGCTGTCAATATTGGCACTAAAGTCAAGTCAAAGGTTGAATTCACACTTTTAGAGGTTTTTTAAACTGTGGTTTGTTTTCTAATCCACAATTAACAGACTGGGTATATTGTCCTAAGTCATGGGTGTCAAACTCGATCGCGTTACGTGACGCATTGTGATGTCGCAACATTTTTTGCCTTTATGGAGCCGGGGGGGGGGGACATGGCCTGCACGTGACGCATCCGGCCTGCGGGCCACCAGTTTGACGCATCCGGCCTGCGGGCCACCAGTTTGACACCCCTGAGCTAGATCATAGTTTACACCGCCAGAAACAAATTAATTACATTACACTTTATTATGATGCTTGAATCCAGTCCAAAGTTCCCAGATGCCCAGCAGCTGCCTACATTGACCAATAAATCAGCTTGCTTATTTATCACCCTTGTTTTATCTCATCTTGCTGGTTAATCAGCAGGTGACCTCCTGCTAGCTTTGAAGCGGCCACACTGACAAACCTTGGCTAACTTTATAAAGATATGCTGGATCTACTTATGGCGCTAAGTAATCCAAAATCGGTAGTTTGATTGTTTTTGATAGAGAGCAGAACACAGCCATTTTCGTTTTTTAAATAATATTTTATGGCTTAGGGTACTGTATGAATTCAAAAAATGGCAGTAAAAAAAAATTATGGCTCTGCTTTATATGAGAATGGTTAGCATCCAGTACAAGCTCCAATGACATCATTTGAAACATGATGTCATCACTTGATTTGCATTGTGGGCATTTCCTCCCCCCCTACACACACACAGATGCCCATGATGCCCAAGCTACTGAGTAAGGAATTTCAATACCAACCTGGAATTCCCAATCTTTTGGCAAATCCTAATCCTTACCTCATTTCAATCTGGGGACAGAACCGGTACATGTAGATATGCCCATAGAGTCTCAATTCTTTAGCAAATTCTGGTGCCAGGATTCCATGCAAGTTAGGTGGGAAATAACGCAGAGAATTTTTTAAAGCCAACTGCCAAAACAAGGGAGAAAAAAGCAAACATAGCTAAGTTTAAAACTGACTAAGTGGGTGGCTATCACAATTAATTAAGCACATGCATTTTATTAGGCTGAGTGGGAAACTTGCCCAGCTCTTATGAAAGGATTCAAGGAGATTGATCCTGAATAAAAATGAGGGTCTATCCACTAAGGTAGTAGCACGTTTTCAATAGAATCTTTTCATTCAGTCCTTTGTATGAATAAGATAATGTCCTGTGCCCATTTTCCAGAGAAGAAATGAAAGAACATTAATGTAGGCCTTTACATTAAGCACAAAACAAAGCAGAAAGCTCTGCTGGCTCTTTGGCAGCAGAGATGAGCTATGCCAAATCTGCTTTTTCATCACCATCCTAAAATGACAAAATATACACAGTGCACGTAAAATTACCTAGCAAATTAAGATTGTCTTTCCCTGTGCAAAGAAACTTCTGTACTCAATATGCAATGTGCTAGGATTACCAAATATCCAGATGTTCCCCTATTGCCTCTTGGGTTATTTCCCCACTAGTGATTTATAGCATCCTCTACACTCTTTTAACCACTGGTGTCCCAACATAACAGATAAGGACAGACTTAATGCCACTTTAGCAAGGGTTTGCTGCAAATCACTAGTGAAGAAACAGCTGTGGACGATTGCTGAAAAGGAGATGATGAAGTGAAGCCGGGAGAGAAAATTCAAACGAACCGTTTCTCCTGCTAGTCTGCATGGGTCGACTGCTGCAGCAGGTTTCGTGTTTTTAGTTTTCCATGTTACACAATCCCAGCAAATGATGATTTAATCAATATGGTGAAACAAACCATATTATGGTATGGACCCATTTTAAGTATAAAAAAAACACAAGAGATTTGCAATTTTCCCAGAATCTTCACACGCTGCCCACACATCCAGGGAGAATCCCTCTCTTACAAAGAAAAGTGGCATACATTCAGGAAGTTTGTGCCATGCTCTATAAGTGCCACTCCTCTCGGAGGAAGTAAGATCTCTACTGACTTTGATGTACTCCAAAATGTATACCAAAAATTATGATTTAAAACAAACAAACAAACGAAAACGCTGATATCTGAAAGGCATGCCTTCGTAATTTATTCCATTACTTTTTGTTTATTTTTTAAAATGTATTAATTTTTTTAAATCCCTTTATTATGCTGCAATGTTCACACAGAGTTTGAAATTCATGGGCAGAAACTAAATCAATAGAGAAGAACGGGGGTGGAGGGAGGGGGAGGGGAAGCAGGAAAAGCCACTACCACTTTAAGAAAGTTTACGGTAGGTTTTTTTTTTTTTCAATGATGTAACTGCCTGGGGTATTAGAATAAATTGCTTATCTTCAGGGAACCAAATTTAGGAGTGTCACAATTTGTACTCTGAAGCTCGATTTATTCGCACAATGCATCTCTCTACATGGTTGCTGCTTGTGAGCATGTGAATATCTGTGCATAAGTATGCATGAGGAAGTGCAAGGTAGGCTACATAAGCTCCTCTCTGATGTGTTAGGAAGGAAGGAAGGAAGGAAGGAAGGAAGGAAGGAAGGAAGGAAGGAAGGAAGGAAGGAAGGAAGGAAGGAAGGAAGGAAGGAAGGAAGGAAGGAAGGAAGGAAGGAAGGAGGGGAACTTAAAATGAGTTGGTCAGTAGCATTCAAAGCTTTTTCCTGCATTAGGGAGATCTTTCTCTCGAATGCTAAGGGGAAGGCTGAACAAATTGGACTGAGTAGCACGTGTACCATGGGGTTGAAAATGCATTATCCTATGGAAACTATTCCATGAGACCTGCAGCACAACTAAGGTTATTGAACTATGTGAATATGCTCAGGGATTATTATTATTTTCTTTAAAGCCAACCTAGTTATTAGGTGATCGTGGGATTGAGACCGAGACTGCATGCATTCCTATTTAATTCAGGAGTTACTGTTGTAAAAAGTTACTGTGATCGCTGGGGGCAGACAGAGGGGATCTAATTTCAAGTCCAGGCTTACTGAATGATTTTGGGCCAGTTGTTTTTTTCAAACCAATATACCTCACACGGGTGTTACTGTGATCATCAAATGAGAGACATTCCCTAGTAAGCCACCTTTAGCTCCTGGAGAGAGAAAAAACCTGGAAATAAATCTAACAAATAAACAAATAGTATACCAAAATAGAGAGGATGATTTCCAACATCAAATGTCAGAATATCAAAATAAATAAATGCAAAGATACAGTATATACATCAAATACTAAGCCAATGCTCAGAGGCATTTATTTGTTTGTCAAATGTAGATACCGCTTATCTCACTTACAAGATCAATACAGAAGAATATTTTAACAAGCTGGCCACAATTTAAAAAAAACATTGCTTGGATTTTTGTTTAAATTGAACAAAATAAAAATACAGTTAAGTGCAAGGAAACAGGAACTTTATTGTCGCAGGAAGAGCCTTCTCATTGTAAATGTGAGAAAGTAAATATATTTACGTGCCTGTGAGAGAGACATGAACAGGCACACATAGAATGTACTGTATGTGATCACTGCAATCTCAACCAGGTAGGCTACCCAACTTGGATTTTTCAAATGTGTTGGCACTGCAGCTCCCAGTTTTCTAGGACTTAGTCCTCATACCTAAGGAGGACATCCAGCTCAGAATAGTGACCTTACCAAAAATTTGTTGTCACTTAAAAGGCAAAAGAACAGGTTTCAAAACAGTAGCAATTGTCTACATCCATACGACTGGAACCTCACATTTTTGCCAGAAGAGTTTATTTACAAAGAAGAGCCAATAAAGAGAGAATCTCCTGAAACCAGGCCCTAAGAATAATATGATAAAGCCACAGTAGACACAATATTATTCAGAGTTTACACTGTCTTAAAAATACAGGAACAAATACAGAGGAGACGAAGCTACCCTTATCAGGAGGTGAGCTAGATGCAAAATAGGCTTTCCTTTTTATTAGGAGAGCTGTGTTAGTCTCTGATGGCAAACAGTTTAGAATCTGACAGTACCTTTTCCAACTAACAAGTCCTATTAAGACAGCAGCTTTTAAATATGCCTTTTAATAAAAGATGGAAAAGGTGCTACCAGACTTCTGACTTTTTGTTAAAAGTGTCCAATTTTTTTTTTAAAAAAAAGTATTTTCAGTTGCTGAACCACTGCTAGTTGCTGAAAATGGGTAAAATCATACACATCAGAGTAAAGTCATTCTCTCTTGGCATATTTTATCATATATATTTATTTATATACTGGATCAACTCAGGAGACAGAGGTCATCTCTAATGTTAGGCCGAGCAATTTCCTCAGATGGCAATGCTAGGAGACATCAGTAATGATGCAACAGACAAAGGTGTGTATCCAGGCCTGTAACATTCCCTCCCCCACTCCACAGATTGTTCTCCTGCTTTCATATGCAGGACAGAACAAGGTGACCACAGATGGTGAAGGGGGGGGGGGGTGAGGATAAAAAAAGTCAAGATAATGCATGTGATCATATAATGGGAGTACCATCGTTCTACTGTCCATGGGAGGAGGAGGAGGAGGAGGAGGAGGAGGAGGAGGAGGAGGAGGAGGAAGTAGTTTCAAATATGGTGCCACAACTGTTATCAAGACTTTGACACACAAACCCTTGCAAACACTCCCAGTACAGAATGAATCTTATTGCCAATGCTACTCCAAACTCGTCGGTGCTCCATCACTGGTAGTTTTCAAAAATAGACTGGACAACCATTTGACTGGGATGATACAAGGCTCCTGCCTTGAGCAGGGGGTTGGACTAGAAGACCTCTGAGGTCCCTTCCAGCCTTATGATTCTATGCTCATGCAAACAAACATGACCATTTCTGCTAGCTCATTCAGTGAGATACTGAAATGGATGTATTTTACACTATAGGCAAAAGCACCTATTCAGCAAAATATTTGGGCAACCTGTTCCCCCACCTGTAAGAACTCCCACCTCACTTGCCTCTAGCATTAGCATCTCAGTCTCCCTTTTTGGCTTCTGTTCATTGCTGAGGGTGAAAGGCAAGAAGACAATCCCAAATTGACCTTAAGGGAATGGGCAGTGAAAACAGAGGCAAAGTATAAATCTGCTTAGGCTCCAGAGGAAGCAAAAGAACATGAAGGGTGCTACGGTCACATATTTCAATCAACAAAGCAGTTTGGAAGCAAGAGAATTCAGGAAATAACTGGAAAAAAATTCTGGCAAATATGTTTTGATTTATTCAAGGATATTAGGTTCCCATGGTTATTTACAGCAACCAAAGGACATGAAATATAACCATGGAACAAAAAAAATATTAGTACAAATTCAAACTGAAAATAGACACAGTATATAGGCCTGATCCTCAGGTTATGTTTGCTATCATTGTTCCTTGAATTAAGATAAGTGTGATAAGTCATTATTATGCATCATTACTATTTATATAAATACAGCTTCTCCCATTTTAAAATGGCATTATCTATGCAGAAGGATCTCACATTTTACTGAACAGAACCATAAAGAAAGATACACTCAGAAATCTTAAAAGTCCCAGCAACAGGACTTCTGAAAAATTGAAAATTCCTGAACAAGACCATGTGGTTCAGGGTGTGATGAGCAGAGATATGCATTTGAACTCAACAGACCTGACAGAAAGGCATTAAGGGCAATATATAATAGAACTGTGCAGTGTTTATATTCACAACTGGTAGCTATCAATAATATAGCTGGACAGAGACCACCAGACCTGCTTTAAGAAGCAGATCTAAGTCTATCAGGGGTGATCCACCCAACTCAATTCTAGGGAACATTTTAGGAATACAGAGCTTGTAATTCTCTAGAACATAGCCCTAGCTAATGGGGAG
Source organism: Azemiops feae (assembly GCA_023970755.1). NCBI lineage: Eukaryota > Metazoa > Chordata > Lepidosauria > Squamata > Viperidae > Azemiops > Azemiops feae. Next base: position 252,608 of record JALGBA010004089.1, on the reverse strand, counting down.
ATTTTTCGCAAAAAATAGGGGTAATGTCCAAAGAGAAGAATTGTACAAACTCTTACTTTTTCTTCACTTGCCGTGAGATTTGGGCTTCTCACAGGAGCGTGAGGGATTCCACTCTTTCGGCCTCTGTTTTCTGGAAGAGGACGGAGGGGGAGCCCAGCACAAATTGCTTTCAGTGTAGACATGGCTTGTAGATAGCAGTGGCTGAAGGACAAAACTTAGAAAAGGGTTGAGGTTCTATTGCAGCTAAGGTGATCTTTGACAAAAGCAAAGTTGGCTTTTCCTCCAATCCTCTGGGGGGAGAAACGCCCTATTTGATACCCCTTGTCATCCTATTGGTCTGTCCTGCTGCCTCCTCCTGAGGAATCATTGACAGGTCTACTGTTTATTCTCCAATCTGGTTCTCCACATCTGGTTGCTCTGTTGCACTGGATGACAGTATGCTCCTGTACTTTGTACACATCACAGACATGGGAAGGTTTCCTATCCAATAAAGGACCTAGCGATTTTGCAGGCTTTGAATTGGAAATTTGGCAAAACCCATCCATCTTACTGTATATAAGCAAATGTTCAAATATTCAGATATTTTTATTTGTGAACATGACATTATTGTGAGCCTCTTCCTTTTTTCCATGTCTTTTAATGAAATGTTTATGCCTCCCTCTTTCCTTCCAGAAATCCCAAAGTGTTTTAATGACATTTAAAGTATGATCAACGATGGAATTATTGAACAATATTCTAAAATAACAATACGGCAGTAAAATATTTATATGCTGAAACTATAAACAGACCCAGTAAATGGGTCATGCAATCTCAGGGCCCCTTAAGTAAAGTTAAAACCTGTTTTAGGCCACCATAAAAGTCCATGCTGGCTAGGAAAGAAATGTGCTGAATTCCAGTGCACCTACTTGAGAAATTGATTTTTAAATGTTGTAATAATCAAGTAGGTCTATCCATAAAAGTCATTCTTCATACCAATATTGGTGAGGATATCCAAACTCTCATGGACGACTCTCTCCTGGAGAGGACACAACTAACACATTCAAGTGACTTTAAGTGGCTGATAAAAAACATATTGCAGAGGTTCAGTTGTGGACTTCTCTGTGAGCTGATAACAGTAGTCAGACTGGATGCTTCAAAAGGATATTGGACAACCTCCTGGAGGAGGATCTGGATGTCTAAGGCTACTAAAATAACTGTGAGAGGGGTCAAGGAAACCTATGAACAACCACTTAAGTATGAGCGAGCAGTGTGCTGCTCCTGCCAAAAAGGCCAATGCAGTCCTAGACTGCACCAAGAAAGGAATAGTATCAAGATTACAAGAAAGTGTTAGTACTGCTTTATGCTGTTTTGGTAAGACTTGGAATACTGCATATAGTTTTGGTTACCATGATATAAAGTGGTGTTGAGACCAAATAAGAGCAACAAAGATTAGGGAGATGGAGGCTAAAACATAGGATGAACACTTACAGGAACTGGGTACATATAGTCTGACAAAGAGAAGAACTAAGAGTGACATGATAGCAGTCTTCCAATATTAGAGGGGCTGTCATAGAGAAGAGGAGGTCAACCTATTCTCCAAAGCATCTGAGAGTAGGACAAGAAATAAAGGATGGAAACTTATCAAGGGGGTGATCCAACCAAGAATTAAGGAGAATTTCCAGGCAGGAGATTTTTAAAAAGAGATTGAACAGCCATTTATCCAGAATGGTATAGGGTCTCCTGCTTGGGAAGGGGGTTAGATTTAAAAACCTCCAAGGTCCCTTCCAACTCTGTTAAAATTGATGGCAGTTTTACTACAGTATCCTTGAATCATAGGCAGAATACCTTGAGTCCTAGTTATATTAGGAAATATAACCGCATGGAAATTACTGCTCTCCTGTGAACTTCCTAAATGCATTCAGCCCATTCAGGTGGGTAGAGTATGAAATTAAAATGGCAAAATCCCAAATTAGAAAGGCCTCTTTACAGATTCAGGCCATGTGACGCTTGCAAAATTCAAAATGAAGTTCAAAAGTAAACTTAAAACCAGTGAAGGTGTGGAAGAAAATTGATATTTCAACTTTCAAAAGATCTTTCCATGATCAGTACTGACATCTACATTCTGTCGTAGTTGCACTTTTGAATATATAGAATAAAACCTTTGGCCTTTACCAAATTTCAGTTATGATTTGTAACATTGTAAAACTGTACTGAATGCTTTTTAAGTAGAAAAGCAAATGAAAAATTATTTTTTAAAAATGTAATAGATCATCTCAATCACTTAAGGATGATGTTGATTAAAGGGAAACCAAGGGAGAACAACTGGAAATAAAATGCCCCCCCCCACACCTGGTAGAATCAACCTTAACAGGTTGAACCTGAGAAACAAAAGAAAAACAGAACACTGGAATTTTTCACCTTGTATCTTGCAGGGCCCAAGCCACTGTTTTCCTTTATTCTGTACTGATACTCATCTTGATCGAGGCGCAAAAAGAGTCGGAAATCTATCGTTTTCTCTACTTGCAACTTTCCCTTTAATCGGTGCCATCCTTAAGTGGCTGAAGCCCCTACACCGAACGGGAGAGGTCCATAATTCTAGCAAGGCCACGAAGAGCCCCCTTCCCTTTCTCTGTCCCATCTCGACCTCCCTCGGCTCGCGATTGGGAGTGATGGGGCGTGTAATCCGAGAGAGGGCGCTGCAGAGACAGGCGAGAAAAAGCATCCCCACCAAACTTCAGCGGCGGGCAAGAGGCAGGGACCCGGGCAGCTAGAACATGGGCGCGGTGCCGTCCAGCCTCCCTCTCCCTCTCCCGGTGGGCGAAATCAGCTCCAACCAGAGGGGTAGATTCTGGGGGTGGGGGAAGAGTATCCTTGCCCGACTCTCATTAGAAATAACCGAGTTTAAACACACCGTCCATAAGCGACGGGAAGGAGGTTCGAGGAGGGCGCCCTTTTCCGTCGCCGTTGCATTTGGGTAGGCTCGTTCTTCCTCCTCCTCGGCCCCTTTCTCGGGTCTGATGAAAGCCTTCAAGAGTGAAGTGAGTGTGTCCACACACACCCCTCCAACACACAATGCCCATCACTAAAAAGCGCGCGACTATTGCCCGAGGCACATGATTAGCCCTGGTTGTGGCGGGACAGGGCGAGGAAGGGGATCTAAACTACATGCTTGGTCGAGTCGGGTCCCACCGTGGGACGGAGAGGTGAAGGGAGCGTGAGATGCTATCGCGGATTTCTGCTCCGTCTATGAAGTAGAAAGGGAGTGGAATCACAGAATAAGAGAGCTGGAAGGGACCTTGGAGGTCATCTAGTCCAACCCCCTGCTCAAGCAGGAGACCCTTATAGAATCATAGACTAACAGAATCGGAAGGGATCTTGGAGGTCATCTAGTCCAACCTCCTGCTCAATGCCTCATGCCCTTCAATCCCTCTTCTACTGGTGGGGCTGGCAGCCGGCTATCTGTCCACTATTTCCTTGGAGGGAAGAGATAATGAACGGTGGCGACGAGGATGCCCTGGTCGTCGTCCGATTTTGCTAGAGACAAGCGTCCGACCGCGCACGTCCTGCGATGTCCCCACCCCCCCGGCCTGTTGCCTCGGAGTGAAGGAGCGAAAAGGAGAGCCGGCGGCGGCGCCCAACACGAAGGCAGCTTTGCCCCGGAATGCACACTCGCTAGGAGATCCGTGGTAGGTCGATCCGTGGAGGGGGGGGGAGACGAAAGAACCCAGCCCAGGATAAGAGATCCCGGGGTGGAATCGGAAGCTCCGGACCCGGAGACCGAATGAAGGTGCCGCGTGTTTTTGACCCAAAAGGTCGGCGGAGGAGAAGAAGGAGCAGCAGCGATCTTGGCGCTTGCTCGTTGCACGACTGCCTTTGCCAATCCCGCGCGACTTTCGCCTAGTCTCCGGAGGGGCGAGCCGGGGGAGGGAGGGGGTTCTCCCCCTCTAAGCCGCCAGCGGAGATTGAGCTACTTGCCGGCGATGGACCGTCGGCACTGACACGCAGCGAGAGAGCGCGGCGGCTTGGGAAAGGCGACCCCTTGGGAAAGGAAGGGGGCGGGAGCTTAAAGAGAAATGACAGGGCGAAAACCCGGCAGTCCCAGAACCATCCGAATAAATTACGAGGGGTTGGAGTTTTGTTTTCTTTTTCCTGCAAAAGGTTGAGTCGGCACCAGACATGTAAAATAGCCTTAATTACTGTTTTTCGACCTCACGTCGGTGGCGAAGATGGATTTCCTAGACGGAGTCACGCAACATAAAAGCTTAACGCTGATCGTATTCCTGGAGTATATTATTTTTGCCCAGCTTGGAGCAGGTAAGCAGAAATAAGCAGCAATAGGCGTTTCAGCTGCAAATGCTTCAGACGAGGCTTTAAAAGCTTTTCATATTCAATTTGAGTTTAGTAAATCAGTAAAAGTCTCCATTCACCCTCATTTAGATCTATAAATTTACAAACTGATGAAATGTACTTATTATAATAGCTCTTGTCCTTGTTTTAAAAACCAGAAAAGTGAGTCATAAATTTCCAGTTCTTACAATTTATTGTAAAGTGTCAGGGGAAAGAATGTTTAGTTTTGCCTAATTTTCAAGAGGGGGGGGGAGATAAAATGTATGATGTCAATGCCAGTTTGGATGTTAAGGTTTCATATTCTGCAAATGAGCTACTTTATTTCATGTACTGAATATGAATGTAATTTTGGGGTGGGTTATGTGTGTGCAACTGTATGCTCAACATTTCTGTACAACACCTGACACAAAGTTCAAGTGGAATAAGGCATGAGAGGTACATAGAAGAATGGGGATGGATATATCAAATCTGAATCAAGTTGTTCATTTATGTAAAAGTGCCCCCTTGGTTTTCCAACAAAAATACCTTTAGAAAGACTTTTAGAAGAACAGATTTATATTCTAATCTAAGCTATCCTCCCAGCATAAGGATTAGAGATGTGTTTCTAACAGCCAGTTTGAGGCAAAGCCATCTATGTATAGACAGCCCCCTAGTGTCACTGAAGCATAAGGCTTCATTTCTTGAGACAAAAGTTCCCCTTAGAAGACACTGATTTAGAAGACACATCAGGCTTAAAAAGTCATGGATTACTTAACAATGGATTACTTAACAATGATTTATTAAGTTAATCATCATTGCCTATATTCACACAACATGCTAAACCACAAATTATGGTTTACAAGGCATAATAGCGGGATTCACACATTGCAACAAGCGAAACCAAATAAGTGACACTGTGCTTTAGCAACTGACTGGCAAAGTCTTTTCCAGGTTTTGCATAGGAATCTTTCCCAGGTGTACTTACAACATTGGGACTGAATTGGAGGCTGTCTGCATGGAAAACATGTGCTTTTCTACCAAATCTTTCCCTTACTACGGGCTTAAAGAAACTCACATAAAGAGCCCATTCCACTTCTCTGCTGGCTGGAAGCAGTTTTGATAACAACCTTTTCCAAACTGGCCAGTAATGCTATCCATTGAAAATGAGTGGGTAGGAATCAAAGATAGGTCATCTCCGTAGAGACCGGACCTTCAATCTGCACATGAGTGTATTTTCATTGGGCTGAGTATTGCCTTCAGCCATTCCCAATGATGTAACATATAATCCAGTGACATGTTCCTCTTAAAACACGTCTAACATGTAACATTCTTCTTGTTTGGGAAGGGATGGGCAGCTGGATACCTAAATCAGCAACCCTTTCCAGCCTTAGGGATTGTTGTAGATAGAATAACACAATGGCCCAAGGGCTTCCACCTGGCCAAAATCTTGTGAGACCTCATGCAAGATTGCTAACTTTTTGCAAAAAATCTTGTGATCCCATGAGATTGCAAAAAAACCATTTTGTAAGGCCAGATTCTTAAGGAATGCTGTGGAGGTTGATGAGCACTGCTGGTATATTACTGCCATCTGGCAGAGCAAAACCCCTTCTCAGGATAAACCTTCATGTAATAATAGCTGGATAGTGCCACAGATTTCAGACCAGGATTTTCTGGCTCTGTTGTAAAAAAAATGTCCAAGTACAATGTACTAGTTCCTTTGAATGGCAGCCAAAGATCTGTCACCCCAGAAAGCCATAGAGCCTGCCTAATGATTCAGATATGATTTGCTAAGATTCCCTACTAATCAAATAATAATGAAAGCATTGAAAAATGGCTGGAGGGAACTGTTCAGATCCAAAAGCCTACATAGGCATCCAAAAGCCTACATAGCACACTGCAAATATGTAATATGCAAGTTCCATTTCAGTTCAACAATTTAATCCAGATTTGTGTCTTGCTCTTTGTCCTTTCCACCACAACAGCCCTCAATAAGTTTCGATAAAGATTTTGGTCCAATAAGAATCACTATAGAAAATCAAAGTCCCTGGCTATCACATTTGTTCAATAAAGCAACAGACATCTGATATAATGCAGTTTGGACATTACTGTAATAGAAAAACCTAGCAATATTTAGCTTGATTTCTTACGGGCGTGACAGAATTAAGATATTGTTGCTTCTTTTTTTTTTTTGTTCCTCTTTCTACTGCCAATCCAGATGTTCACAAATTCTTATTTGTTAAAGCATTGCAAAATCCCATGCAAGGAAGGAGGAACCTTGTTTTGTCTCTGCCCTATCTATGTTCAACTATCCCACACTGATATGAAAAACCTGAAGGCTATAATTGGCTGAATGTAGCTTTATTGTTTGGCATGACTAAGAACCCCACTGACATGACTTCCCATTTTGTGATGGGAAGCAAAGGTTTGATAATTGGGCTTCTCGGTTTGGAGATCATGTAAAATCATCTTGTGGTGAATTACAACATACAGCTGACCCAGGAAGACCTGGCATCTAAAGTAAGAAGGAGAGAATCTGCCTTTGATTCTTTCCTTTCTCCTTCTCCCCTCTTAGTACCTGATTCTGAGATGAAGGGGCAATGGAGGCAGCCTATATTTTGATAGCACAGGTGCCCTTCACAGCCCCTTGCCTCATTCAAGGTCCTCTTGGAGCAAAGGTCAGTGTTTAGTCTGCATGCACTCTGGACAGCATCTGCAAAAATAAAGCAGCCAGAATAACTCTTGACACCTTGTTCTCCTTGATGCCTCAATCTGAAGAATCCTTAAGAATTGTTCATGTTGCCCATCAATCTTATTTGGTAATGGCGATTGATTTGAAAAAAAGCAGGAAGCCCAAGTTATATTGACCCACTCTATTAGTTTGCAATCTTTCCCTGTCATCTCATAACAAAGACTGGACAGAAAATAAATCTGGCACTCTTGCTAGATATCTACATAATATCCAGAGAAGATTTCCAACTTGTATTTATTTAAATAAAACACTACCACTCCTCACTATTTTACATTGCTCAAAAGCTCAGGATAACTGTATATGGATGTTTGTATGAAGGAAACACAAGCTCTGTTCAGGTCTGTAATTCAAAACAAATTTGTGGACACAGCAGTCCTTACTGGTGTGTGTGTTTCACCACGTTCTCAGACTTGTACAATAACAACAAAAAGACAAGTGGATCCCACTATCCCATTCCTGCAAGAATCATGCAAATTTGAGCTGTTCTAATTGGTTTAATAGCAAACATAAAGACAGGATTGCATGCGTACAGACAAAGCTGGTGGACAGTTTTAATCCTGGGTTAAAATTTAGGCAAGGGGATAAAATTCTGTGGGGTCTGACCCCAGTAACACCATCCATTAGCTGGATTTATATACAGAACAATGTTGTGGTATTTTAAATGAAGCTATGGGCGACTGGTTTCTATATAATGCTAGGCTATAAACTACATTCACTGGAACTCCACATCATACTGATCCAGAAAAACCAAACCAAGTGTATTATTGCTTTAATAATACTTTTTCTCCTCCTAGTGTTTTCCTGCAAGTGCAGGGTACACTTTTCAGAATGGACAACGTATAATGTTTCTAAATATGATGTATGTGCTTGTGATGCTTAATATTCTAGGTAAATCCATGCTTACCTTTTCACTGGGGTTCTGTTTCCTGATCTCACTAGTTCTCAGTTCGAGAACTCGATCTGTTTATTTGTTGATAATAGAGAGGAATAATAATACTAAAGCACTGAAGTTGATTACATTCAAAAGGATAACATTAATGGGGCCCCACTATAACATTGCAACTTTTCACAGAACACTAAGTCACATTGCTGTCTCAGGGTAGTCAAAATAGTTTAGGTACAGTGATTATATTCTCCCTCCCATCCCAATTAGGAACACAGAAGGGGGCCAATGAGATATATGAAAAGCTGTGCTGGACCCGGTTGAAAACCAAAGGGCAAATTAGATTGCAGCAGAGAATGTGATTTAATCAGAGTACATAAGAAAATAAGCAAAGCAGTGCAGGTTCAGGCCAACAGTTTTGTTTTCTGCAAGGCTCTGCCAATAGGAAGCTCATACATAGGACATGAGGACATAACTGTCCCTCACGTTTTCCACCAACATTGCCACACAATAAAACCATCCTGATGAGAAGCCCTGATAACCTTATTCTCTAGGAAGTTTTCCAAACCCCTTTTATTACAAGTGCTTTTATACACTTCAATAAAAAAAAATGAAGCTGCTTATATAAGTGGTATGCAGTAAACTACGCCATACATAAAATCTAATTAATGTAATGAAGAAAATAACAATAATTGTGACCATTTCATGAACAGCACCCTAGGTACATACCCTAGGTACATACATCTTCCACATCTCAATCCTGAATGCCTCTTTAAATAATAAAAAGTTTTCACTAATTTTCTAAACATTAGCTGCTTATTTCTGAGGAGAGCCAGTTCTATAAGGGAAAAGCTCCATAAAACAATACTTACCTCTGGGGGAGGGATGTTTATTTGCCAAATTTTATTATGTATGGGCACATCCAGGGCAAGCAGTTTCTACTTGGATAAGTGGTCCTGGAGCTCTCTGTACCCCAAGTAGCTATAATTATACATAAGAGTTGAAATTCCATACTAGCAGCTTTGAAGTATCACATTTATTTTCTCGACATTCGTCTTCAATGGATACGAATTAAAAAGTTGGCATTCTAGCTATATGTCACATCTGTCTCTGCTCTTTTTCCCAAATCAGATCTGTGTCATTGTGATCCTACACTGTTACATGGTTCTTCCCATCCTGGTCTGCTTCCCTCCCTGGCAATTCCACCTGTCCACCTCTCACCTGTGCATTCTAGATGGACAAGTGAGTGAGTGAGTGAGTGAGTGAGTGAGTGAGTGAGTGAGTGAGAAAGAGACAGTGTAGTCTTTCCACTTGCTTGATTGGACCCCTTTGACATTTGTCTCTCCTTTACAAGAACTGGCTTACACACGGTACCTATATACCTACAGTTCATTCATATTCTACCTACTTTTTCTTCTGATGTGATTCCCTTTAGGTTATTCTTTTAAATTTCAAATTAACTTCAGTGCATTGATACAATTGCAATATATTAAATTCCAAATAGCAAGACTAGGACAATCTAAGAAGCATATCTGAAATACGACAGTACTCATAAGTGGGCTTACTTTTTAATATAAATAATATTGCTTTTAAGAATAATAACAAAAAAAGATACAAAGTAAAAGTACAGACATAATAGAAAATGCATAACAGTGCTTAAAAAGTAAAGAATAACAGGAAAAAAAGCAAAATATAAAGTATGTTACATATTGTAACATTAATTATATATAGAATTATACACTTACAATTCTGTATATAATTAATGCAAACATTCTGCAAGTATATATGCATACACACACACACACGTCTGGTACAATTATATAACTATCATGCTTTTTTAAACCTGCTGTATTTTGTGTAAATGAATCCCATATTTCGTTATATTTATCCATACAAAGTCTAGGCAATCCACTTATAAGGAACAAGTGAAATCAAGCTTTCAATCCATTGAGTAAATGGGGACATATATTTATCTTTCCAATGTTCCAATATCAGTCTTTTAGTTACAGTAATAGTTCAGAAAAACCATTTATATTGTCCAGTTATCAAGTTCCATGTACTAGATATATAATTCAAGAGAATACTATCCTCTGAAATGTTTAACTTTGTGCAGTCATACTTATATGTGGTGGCGCAGTGGTTAGAATGCAGGCTAATTCACTGCTCACTGCCAGCAGTTTGATCCTGACCGACTCAAGATTGACTCAGCCTTGCATCCTTCCGAGGCCGGTAAAGTGAGGACCCAGATTGTTGGGGGCAATATACTGACTCTGTAAACCGCTCAAGAGAGTTCTGTAAAGCACTATGGAGTGGTATATAAGTATAAGTGTTATTGTTATTGCTATTGCTATATATTGTCTAACAGTTTCTCCAAAACCTAGCAAGTATAGGACATTATAAAGCAGTGATGGCGAACCTTTTAGAGACCGAGAGCCCAAACCGGAACCCAAAACCCACTTACTTATCGCAAAGTGCCAGGGCTGCATCAGCATTGTGGTGCCCTCGGGGAGGGGGCAGGGAGGCGCCTCTGAGTGCCGCCTCTGGCACGCAAAAACCAGGGGCGCAAAAATGGGCCACTGTGCTGCAAGGCGCAAAAACGGCCACCACTGCGCCACGGGGTGCAGATACAAGGCGCTGCACCATGCAAGAATTGGGCAGGGCTAGTGAGTATCACGCAGGCACTAGCCCCACCCCATTTGCAGCGCATGCGTGCTCGCGGCCCCAAATACTTCCCCCTCCCTTTTCTTCCAGTCTGCCAATCGACAATGGTTGGTGACCTCTGCTCTACCACCTCTATTCGAGCTTGCTAGTCAGCCGCTTTGCCTTTGTGCTGGGCGGGGCTCCGGCTCTGGGTGGCGGTGGCACGCGTGCCAACAGAGAGGGCTCTGAGTGCCGCCTCTGGCACGCGTGCCATAGGTTCGCCACCACTGTTATAAAGGCAGGATTTTTAAAACAACACCCAAGTTGTAAACCTATAGTGCAAACCCATCTAGAGTCAGCTGGAAGATTTGTTTATAAATTTAAAACACACTGACAATAGAAATTCTCATGAAAACCAACACAAAAGAACAGAGACTGTACAATAATAGTCAGGCCACTTTTTTAAAAAAAAATATTTTCTTACATGACGACAGCATCATCTGGAAAAATGTACTCAACAACAAAAGGGGGAAAAAACCTAAAAAACCAAATGGTTTTTTCATTGAATAAAAATAAAAAACTGTTGCAAAGTACACTTGATGACTGCTGAAATTTTTTTTTGTAGGGTCCTACACCAGTGATGATTGTATACATCTCTAAATTCAGTGAGAAAATTTCTTTTCCAGTTGTTTGGGTTCTACATATGATTTCAAAAAGGATAATACATCACCTGTTTACTAGTTAACATTTTAATGTCCACTGGAATTGTCTGATTCAGCCATCACCCATGGAAGAGGTTGCCCAGTTTTGTTTTTCCAGCTGTGTGGCTCACCCTCAGTGGAGCCACTCTTTAATCAAGCCACCTCCAGCAAACAGCCACCTCTCTGAACAGCCCCCTGGGGACTGTGGAATAAATACATAAATAGCCAAGGAGCAGGGATTATTGAAAAACCCATCAATCAAGAGCCAAATTCTCAATGACATGCAGCATCTGGGGCCCAGAGAAGAAAAATGCACTGCAATCTTGATTGTTTATCCTTTCTATGAATTATTCAAAGAGCCCCATTTGGTATTCAGGCTAGGTCCCAAGTTGCTTCTGTCCCTTCATCCATACTGCCCCATGGCTGTGACCCCACATTTCAGGGAATAAGTGAGTGATGGATGGGCTGTCTGATTGGGAAGCCAAGCAATCACATTGATTTTTTCCAATGTGAGGCTCTTAACCCAACAATTTGAACCAACCCTTCCCCCACAATCAACTTTCCCTGTGTCTATTTGTCATGTGTTCTACTGCTGTTCTTAACCACGCAACAGTTCAACAGGAACTATTTACTTATTTTTTGTCCTGTGCCTTCAAGTTAGTTTTTGACTCCTGGTGACGCTTGGACTAGTCCTTGCAGTTTTCTTGACATGTTTTTTTCAGAAGTCATTTGCCCCTTACCTTCTTGAGTGACTGGCTCAGGGTCACTGAGCTGGCTTTCATGGCTAAGATGGGACCTGAATTCAGTTTCTTGATTTCTAGCCTGGTGCCTTAACTAAACCAAACTGAGTCTGTGTGTTTTACAAGGTAAAGCTAGGAAACTTAAGGAAGAGGGGAAAGATTTTCTGATCTCATCTATAAGAACTGGGGAAAAACGTTGGTTGGCTTGCTTGCTTGTTAGCTGGTTTTAAGTGGTGAAACATGTACCTTCATCACTTTCACCTCCACTCATCTCTTGCCTCTGATAATTCTTATTAATACCTAGGCAGGTTTGCTTGTGAAACAAAGTTGGTGCAAAGGTTTCTGTTGGGTTGATCCTTATGCATATGGAATGTATCTTACTCACCCATAGTGGCTTTAACCCTCAAACCAGAAGATCACAAGGAAGATTTCCATTTGCACAAGCCAAAATATGGAATCTGCTCTTCTCCATATACCTTTTCCCCCAATCTGCTACTCTTAAGTTGCTTATTTACTGTTTTCTCAAGCAATCTTTTGTAAATACAATACTCATTTCTGGAAATGAGTAGATTTAAATCAGAGGTCCTTGGTGCTCTCTGAGCTTTGTTGTTTTCTTGCAGACATTTCATTACCCAAATCAGGTAACATCAGTACTAGTCTAATGTAGTCTAGTCTAGCACTATCTAGTCCAGGGGTAGGCAACCTTGGCTCTTTTATGACTTGTGGACTTCAACTCCCAGAATTCCTGAGCCAGCTTGGCTGGCTCAGGAATTCTGGGAGTTGAAGTCCACAAGTCATAAAAGAGCCAAGGTTGCCTACCCCTGATCTAGTCTAATCGCTAGCACTGATGATGTTCCATAGTTTGGGTAATGAAATGTTTGCAAGAAAACAACCAAGCTCAAAGAACATCAAGGAACCCTCATTTCAACCCAGAACTACAAATATTCTCCTTTATTGGAATCAGTAATACATATGTCCTAATTGTCTACCTCTTCTTCTCTTTCTGCACTCATCCATATAAGAAATAAGAACCATCACAGAACTGACTGGTGTTTGATGCTCAACACAATTTAACAGAAGTAATCTGAATTAAAATCAACATATTGCTGCCAGTTTAAAATATTTTACTGCACCTGATACACACACACACACACACAATTGCAGAAACTAAAGGAAAAAAACCACACACATACACACAGTGCTTTTTTTGTAAGAAAAAAGGTGCCGGAACTCACATCTTGTTAATCTTTTATTTTAAAATTTATATATTCAGCTCTTAGCAGGACCAATGGTTGAGAAGTAATTTTTTTTTTCATTTTTAAATTTGGGGTCACACTTTTACACTAAAAATGTAAAAAAGATTTTCAATTCACCAACGATTTTTTAAAATAAGAAATTATTTACCTTTCGCACGTAGTCAATCACTGTACACACGCCCACACATGTCAGTTGTGTAACAAAACATAACGGTCGCCGCCCGCAGTAAGCACTCAGCACGTGACCACATGACCAATCACAAGCCGAGCAGCGCCATCACAACCAGTGTGGACGAAGTATGCATGCATCAGACTTGACACACAAGCAGCCCGCATGCACCATTTTAATGATTTTGCTGCCGACCTGCTAGCTCGAAAGGGCGATTCAAGTCCACGTGGACCAAACATCAAATTTTCAAAAGTTACTTTTAAAACTTGGAAAAATCCGTCGAAAAAAGGTGCACTGCATATACATATATATGATAGATAGATAAAAAACCGAATCTGTGGTTTGCTTTTTTTTTTGTAGTTCCTTTCCTTCCTTTAGTTCAGACATGTCAAACACAAGGTCTGGGGGCCGGATGCGGCCCGCAACGTGGTTTCATGTGGCCCGCAAAGCCATCCTGGAAACAGTGAGGGAATGGCCCCCGCTGCCTTGGCCCCGGCCCAGAGCGCCCGGGAGCCAATGTACAATTTTGTGGTGGCCATCTATGCTGAAACGCATTCAGTCTTAGCTCCACAAGGCCGTCTGGAAACAGCAAGGGACCGGCCCCTGCCGCGTTGGCCCCGACACCTGGGTGCATACTGGGGAGGTGTCACCTTTTGTGAGGAATGAAGAAATGCACCATCGCCTGGAAGTGGCCAGCAAATGGCCCTCGCCTACTTCACATATCCGGCTTGATGGGCTCTGGGGGAGGGGTTTCAGCAGGCTCTTCCAGTGGATCATGCCTTGGCGCTTGCCCTGTTCCCACCCCCTTCTGCCAGAGACCCTCAGATCTGTCCCACTCCTGCCCAGGCCCCCACAGGCACCCTTGATGCGAATGATGTAGAGCTGGCCATGCTCACCCAGTAGGCCACACCCACCCAGCCACGCCCACCCTGGCCACACCTACCCGGCCCCCCAAGGACAACTGCAATGCTGATGCGGCCCTCAATGAAATTGAGTTTGACACCCCTGTTTAGTTCCTTTTCTTCCTTTAGTTTCCAAAATGGAGAAGCAAAGGACTCAAGCCTGAGTACCCCACAACATCAGAAGCCTAGGGCTTGACCTCTCCTCTCTTCACCCCAGCAACGCTGACTGGAACCAGCCCCAGAGGATGAAGAATCAATACAAAACACATCCTCCACTCCCAATCTCAAGAGCCAGTCCAAGAGGAAACCATGGCTGATGTCACTGAACACATATAAAAGATTCAGGAGGGCAGGATGGATCCACCACCTCCATCCCAGGTCATCCACAAGCATGACCAATGCTCAGTGCTATAACATGACATGAACCCTGACTGAAAAGGGTCCAAATAATTCACTTCATCCAGGATCCTCGAAAGCTGAGTGCTACCACCCAATTAGCAAATTCCCCTAAAATAGTTGTTCCCACCTTGCAGATTTTTAAAATCGTTTGTTACCTCCATTATTTCTACTCATTAACTCTCATTAGATATCTCCACTGATTTTGCATCACACACCCTGCTTTTAATATAAAGGATTTCAAATAACTTAGTATTTTCAAAACTCCAAAATCAGCCACTCTCTTTAACAGCCACCCATCGATATGAAAGATAAAAAGGCAGGCAGGATAGGAGGCCATGTAACAGTATGGCCTTAAGCTGTTCAGGAAGCATTTGAGGAAGCAGGTGGAACAGAACAGTGCAGTGAATTGGTTTGTCATCATTTGATTTCCCTCTGTTCTTTCAGGTTCAACGAAGCCACGAGCTTTCCGTTGTGATGGGCATTCCTGCAATCCTGCGGTGGGAAATCTAGCAACAGGCAGGACACCAACGACACTTACCACTTGTGGACAGAACAGCACAGAACTCTACTGCTTTTATCCAGAGCACAACCTGTACCATGGCTCATGCGGATTGCCCAAGTGTACCAAATGCAATGCCAACCAGCCTAATAACTCTCATCTTCCTGATGAAATGACTGATGACTTCTTCCTGCATCCTGGTTCCTGGTGGCAGTCCGCACAAGGGGTGCACAGGGAAGAAATCAGGCTGGATCTGGAAACAGAGTTCTATCTGACCCATGTCATTGTAGTCTTCAAGTCACCCCGCCCAGCAGCCATGATCCTGGAAAGGTCCCAGAACTATGGGCAGACCTGGAGACCTTACAAATATTTTGCTGTCAATTGCACAGCTACATTTGGGCTTCCAGATGATAACACCGAAGAGGGATCTCTCTGTACTTCCAGATATTCTGATGCAGTGCCTTGCACCAGAGGAGAGGTAAGCTATGGTAACTGAGAAAAGGATATACTTTCAAAAGTTACCTTGATCTTATGCTTAGCAAAATTAGAGAGCTCTTCCAAAGAAATTGCCCCTGGATTATTAGTCAACCATATAACTGTTGTCAGGTGTCCTATTTTATTGAGGAGGGCTCTCCTTTGAAAGATTTTGAGAGGATAATTCTCTGTTTGAAAGCGTGCTGTGATGGAAGGATTGCTCAGTCCAAGTGTTTTAAAGTTTAAGAACTCTAGGGAAGTGGCTTTGAAGTTGCCTGTCAGCAGCACTCGGACAGCAGTTTTGGGTAAGTAAAGAAGTCAAATTGGTCAAAAAATGCTGAGCAAAATTCTCTTTTAAACTTTTAAACTCTTTTAAACTTCCTGAAAATATTGGGGAATAAAAGGGAAGAAGAAAAATGCTATTTTGAAGTTATTTTGCATCATTCTGCATACACTACAAGTATGGCTGGAGAGAAGTGGCCAACCCACTTTAGAAGATTGGTCCGAAAGCAGCATGAGGTGTGCCTGGATGGTGAGAACTAACAGAAAAGATCACAGCACTATGGGCAATCTGCTTTAATTCATGTTTTTTTTTAAAGATAGCTACTAGATATCTAGACTGATATGTTTCATTTAGATTAATATTTCCTTTTCTTTTTAGTATCCAATGTCTCCTTCAGTCAGGGAAGAATTTAAGGGTAGAACATGTGCTTTCATACAGAAAAGCCCTTTCTGAAGTTCTGAAAACCTACAGTTCCTGTTAATAACATTGATTAGACAGGTAACTGATATATCTCAGTATAACACATAATGGTATAACCCAGACGTATACACATTTATTCAGAAATTCCTTCCTAAGGGTATTTAATGGGTTCATGCACAAATTATATACATAAGACGACAGCCTTAAAAGTACCATTATCTTATTTTGAATGCTGTTTTACAAATGGATTATATATGTTACCATCCAAAGTGTTGAATAGATAACCATAATCTATACCAAGCATGGTGATAGTAGTTGAAAAAGATAGGAGCTATCATGCAGCACATCTATAGGGTATCTGATTGGTAGTGTCAACTGGAAAGCCAACAGCCCAGATTCGAGACCCAAGTGCCACGCAACAGGGTGAGATACCATTACTTGCCCCAGCTCTTGCCAAGCTAGCAGTCCAAAAGCATACAAATATGAGTAGATAAATAGGTACCACTTCGGCGGGAAGGTAACAGTATTCAATATTTTCATGCTGATCACATGATGTTGGAAGGTGTCTTAGACAACAGAGGCTCCCTCGACTGAAAATTGGAGATGAGCACTGCCTCCTTCAGTTGGTCACGGCTTAATCTTTACCTTAAAGATATGAAAAATGCATGAAATTGCATCATAGTGCACTTTTGTAGAGGATGATTTCATAGGACGTCTAATACAGCAAGTACTGCTGGTGGATGGTGGTGCCGATATAAACATTCATGTTTAATTTCTATAGCTTATTTCATTATTGCTACTACGTTGATATAATACAAGCCATCATCTAACTTTACCTACATTGAACAGAAGTTATGATCAAAAGCAGAAGCTTATGTCAAAGTACTGATGCATTCAGCTTAAGGTCCCAAATGAGACAGAAATAGTTATGGAAATGAAATTTCTTTTTTCATCCCGTCCACCTGTACAGCCAAGGGATTTGGGAAATGAGAAGCACATTTTTTAATAAAGCAGAGCATGCGGAAATGAAGATAAGCATCTTTTTGGACGAAGGATCTTGGAGCAATGCAAACCAGCTCATTACGACTTTCTACTTTAATGTCACTGGAGCTATATGTCAAACTACTCTTCCAACAAAGAGTACAAACACTTGCTTGTTTTCTTGCTTGTTTATTTACACTTCCATTAGAATGTAGAGAAAGTTAAACTATCAAAAGGCTATTCATTTTAGACAAGAGCCTGTGTGACAGATGACACCAATGAAGTGTGCTAGAATGAGCCCATTACTGGAATTCACTAGGAAAAGAAGAATTGTGTCTGCTTGAATAAGATAACCTGTTGCTATGGAAGCATGTTAAACATGCTTTGCTTGGCAGACTAGTTTAAGCTCTACAGTTCAAGCCATATCCTGCCCAACCTGGGGGGGGGGGGAGAATAGTTAAAATAAAATGCAACCAAGTGGTTTTTTTAAGAATGTTTGAAATATATTTCAAAACAGAAAAAGGATCAGATCTATTCTGTTCATCTTGTACCTGAACTGGTAAACATGATTCTGATAGAAACTGTCCTTGGAAAAGTCCCAAATTTAGAATTGCCAACACCTAATTTGAACTAGCTCTGCTGTGCTTTTTAAAATGGCATCATAAAAAGGTATCTAGAAGTTGGGTTCTTCCAGCATCAAAGCAACAGTGAGGGACTTCTGTCAAAACTGAAGTGTGGACTCCCCTAGATCTGTAACTGCATGGATATAAACATACACCTTTCATATATTTATAAAAGAGTAACAAAAACTAGTTTTGTAAAAGAAAAAACAAAGTCAAAACTAGTTTTGTAAAAGAAAAAACAAAGTCAAACTTCTATTCACTGTTCTTCATAGGCTGGAGCAGGTACCTGGTCTTGCAGGATATAGCAAACAGGTAAGGCCAGAAATGACTTCAGGGGAGGATGTTGGCTCAAGCGGGTCATGCCTACAAGGAAGAAGAGAAACATATGCTAAAAGGACAAATATGCTGAGAGCTAGAAGGGCCTTCAAGGCTACAATATCATTTTTCTCTGCTTATGAAGCTCCTGAAATACTGATCTGAGATGGCGACTTGTGACAAAGTGAGATGGCCAATTGGATTGTGTATTTTGGGATGCTGACTGGACCACTGGGTATAGGGTCATAGCAGAGAAAGAGCATACAAAAAATATAAAGAAGGGTGCTTTCAGCCCTTAAAGCTCCATTGGAATGGTGGGAAAGAAGAAGTTAAAACTAGCCTGGAGATAGCATCTCTTACAGATCAAACTTGACTCCTGGTGACTTTAGAGACAAATACATTCAGGGGTTTTTTTATTTTGTTTTTGGCAATGATTTCTGATTTTTCACCCCTTACTTTCCAGTTTAGCCATAGCCGAAGTATTTCCTGGTGAACTCCCTTTGAAAAGATAACCAAGCCTGACAGTGCTTAGCTTCTGAGCCCAGACAGGTCAGCCAGCTGCTGCCACGTGCTGATATATACACACAGGGCAGGACAGCATATTTTTCCATTGAAAAGCAGGGCTAGGAAAAACTCATCAGGTTAAGCCAGACCCCACTAGGGCCAAGTTGCAACTTCAGGGTCACCTCTTGAATAACAAGTCTTTGACTCAGCATTTCCGCTTTGGACCTCATGCCAAAGAAAGCTCATTGCAATTCTGTAGTTATTTCAGCTTCCAGCTGGAAAAGATCAATCCGGGGATTAGTCACTGCTAAAGGCAAGTGCCCAAATGTTATGACTAGGGTTGTCTGTTCAGTATTTCACTGAACTTGAGCTGCAGAAGAGATAAAATACAGAGGCAGAGGTGGGGGGAAGCAGCTAACCTCCGCAGAATAAACACACAGACAGCACAGCCAGGTTCTGCTTCCCCAGAGGAAAGGCTTATAGTGTGCCTTATGTGTTTTTGAGTGGTAGTAAGGAATGGGAGTGTAAACAGAGAATGTGCCGAAAAGACAGAACAGAGGCTCAATTTATTGCTGCCCCAATGTAAAAAGAATTGTGTCCTTTCAACCAGCATTTTAATGAGCCACATCAACTGCAGGCTGGCTTTTTCTTCTTTTCCTTTCCTTTTTGACTTGAAACCAGCCAGGAACAAGCCCTGTTTTCCCTAGCATAATTTCTGCACTTTCTGACCTGCGGATATTAAATTAGATTTCTCATCTTTGCATTAGGATAGAAAAGAAACGCCTGATACTGCTGCTTTTATTTTATTTATTCAAAACATGTATATAGCTGAGCCAACACTGGGCAGCTTTTGTTGAACCCTAACAGAAAAAAGACCATGGAGATGTTCTTAACTAAACTTGAACTTTCTCCATCTCCTCCTCCTTCCTCTTCCTTTTTTTTCTTTCAGAACTTATTGTTGCTAGGCTTATTGTCGCAATCTGCTTTTGAAAAGCTGGAAGACTATTCATAGGGACCTCAATGATCTCCCAATGCAAACATTAATCAGAAGGGCATCTACTTAGGATGCAGAGTATTACAGTACCAGAACTTTGCAAAGCCATTTCAGGACTCTATCTTAGGGCATCTCTTAGACCATTGGTGTACTGTATAAGCTTTCTTTTTCCCAGCTAAGTTCATTTGAGTTAACTAGTTCAAATCTCAGTGCAGTTGGCAAGCAATGAAGGGAATGAATTACTCTGCAGTGGCAATGTGTGCGTGCACGTGTTTGTGTGTGAAGTGACCTTGATAATTTACTGTCCCAGCTATTCATGCCACATGATTAGTACAGTGACCTTCAGAAGATACACTTGCTGCTGTGAAAAAGCAAATTTGCAGAGCAATTAGTTGTTTACATACTGGCATTTTACGGCAGATTTTATGTCCAGTAGAAAAATCCATTCTCCAAAGAATATGTAAATATATCTGAAAAATATGTAAATATGTCTAGAAACACTCCAGGCAGGTGCTAATTTGCCATAGCACTTTTGTTCAGATGTGGTGGAAATATTTAAACAGACACAAAGATTGATACTAGTGCATTTTGAAAACTTGAGAAAGTAAATGGACGGTGCTCAACATTAACTTTTAAAAAACTTACAAGCAAAGATATTAAAAGAGCATTAGAACAAAAATAAATACCCCACTTAGTTTGTGTGGTGCAGTGGTGAAGGTGTTGAGCTGGCCCCAGAAAGATTTAAATTCTAATTCCCCTGCAGCCATGGAACCCCACTCTGTGGCTTTTACTCCAATCCATTTCAAGGAGTAAAATAGGAGGAGAGACCACCTTGAGCTCCTCTACCATGAGTGAGATAAAAATCTAGAAATGCATTTTAAAAATGCACATGTAATCTAAGAAGAAATTAAAACCTGTATACATTATTTGCATTTGAAATGCAAATATGTGTATGTGTACACACACACACACACACACACACACATACATATGTACACACACACACACATATACACACACATATACATACACACACATATATACATACACAAACACACCAGAATTTAGAATGCAAAATAGAAAGGTGTGTGTGACTGTGTCTGTGTGTGAGAGAGAGATTTTAGAAACACTGCTATTGAATTAGAAACAAATTGCAGCTGCTGACCTCAGATAATGAGAACAAAGGCCCTGAGGTGATTCTGGAGTGCTCAAAGAACCTGTGTAGAATTAGGGTTATGTAGTAAACATTTCCAGTAATTCTTCTAGAAGAATCTGTTAGAGAAATATCAATTAGTCTGAAACCATCCAATAATGAGTTGTTCTGAAGAGACGATTATCTATATTCATTCAGAAGCTCATTACTAGTTTGTGGTTTGTTTTTGAATGTAGTACCTTTCAATAATTAAAGGAGAGTGAAAGAATAACCATTTTGAATCAAATTACTATTAAAAATAAACATATAACACATGTTCATTATTCAATGTGTTATTGTTTTGAGAAACTGTTACTGAAACATAGTACTTTATGGTCTGGTGGAATTAATAATATAAGCAGACCATCACAACTTGCTAGCTCAAACATGTATTTTATATATATATAAAAAAGCAGTTTAAGTTGGCTTTCACCATCTCATGAGCATGTGTCTGTTTTTTCCAAAAAAAAGAGAGCCAGTTTGGTGTGGCAAAGATGCTGGCCTAGAAAACGGGAGACCGTGAAGTCTAGTCTTGCCTTAGGCATGAAAAGCTGGGTGGGTGACTGAGGTGCCAGTCACTCTCTCTCAGCCCAACCTACCTCATGGGCAGTGGTGGGATTCAGCCAGTTTGCACCAGTTCGGCAGAACCAGTAGCTAATTTTTTGTTGCCCAGGACCAGAATGGACTTCGGGAAGCGGCATCCACACAGAGAACTGGTTGTTCACATATTTGAATCCCACCACTGCTCACGGGGTTATAGTTGTGGGGGAAATAGGAGGAGGAAGAAGAAGCATTATGTATGTTCACCCCTTTGAGTTATTTATAAAAAATAATAAAAAACATGATTTAAAAATATCTAAAATCTAACAATACACTCATTTATGTGTTGAACTAATGATAATGCCAAAAGTTGGCTTGAAACTCAACATTAAGAAAACCAAGATCATGGCATCCGGCCCTCTCAATTCCTGGCAAATAGATGGGGAAGAAATGGAGGTAGTGACAGATTTTATCTTCCTGGGCTCCAAGATCACCACAGATGGTGACTGCAGCCAAGAAATTAAAAGACGCTTGCTCCTGGGGAGGAAAGCTATGGCAAATCTAGACAGCATACTAAAAAGCAGAGACATCATCCTGCCAACAAAAGTATGTATAGTCAAGGCCATGGTTTTCCCAGTTGAATGTATGGCTGTGAAAGTTGGTCCATAAGAAAGGCTGAGCGCAAAAGAATTGAGGCCTTTGAACTATGGTGCTGGAGAAGACTCCTGTGAGTCCCTTGGACTGCAAGGCGATCAAACCGGTCAGTCCTAGAGGAGATCGACCCCGACTGCTCTTTAGAAGGCCAGATCCTGAAGTTGAAACTCAAGTACTTTGGCCACCAAATGAGAAGGAAGGACTCACTGGAGAAGAGCCTAATGCTGGGAAAGATTGAGGGCAATAGAAGAAGGGGACGACAGAGAATGAGATGGCTGGATGGAGTCACTGAAGCAGTAGGCGTGAGCTTAAATGGACTCCAGAAGTTGGCAGAGGACAGGAAGGCCTGGAGGAACGTTGTCCATGGGGTCGTGATGGGTTGGACACAACTTCGCAACTAACAACAACAACAAAATGATAATCCCATAATCATGTCCATTTCTGGTCTATCTTTTAGGGACACTGGTCCCACTCAGGGAACAGCTGGAGAAAAAGATTAAATTTTCAGATTCTGTCTTTGACTTGCGTATATTCAGATGGTATAATGATAAGATATATGGAGTGGGCTTTCTGGTATAAAGAAAAAAAACTATGTTCATACATGTATATAAATGGACACATAGTCCATTTACTACTTGGTGCAACTGGGATAGGCAGATCTAATAATTAGAACACATCTTTTACATGACAAGTGAAAACAGTGGGAAAACCCTAGGAAGGAAAAAAAATATGATTCTGTTTTAAGGAATTTTGATTTCCATTAGTCGCCAAGGACATTCTGATGGAAAAATTGGGAGAAGATATAAGAAAGACTTCAGTTCACATAGGATATATTTCCCCTCCATTAATCTTATGCTGGAGTAATGACTTAGGAAAGCTTCTGTTCTCTTGCTGCATATGACCTATAGGAGGTGATGCGTAAGATATCTCAGACTTCAGACTGAGATATTGGATTGTAAGAATAGAATTCTTGACATTGAGGTTAAAGAATCACAACGTGGAGCCGTGGATGGGAGGAAATAAAAAATCAGAGACATTGCCTCTAGGATAAAGATGTCCTCTCTGAGAAAGATAAAATAAGAACAAGATGAAAAAAATGTCAGTTGCTGGAAATAAATTGGGAGAGAGCGAGAGAGAGCATTCTTTTCTTGATTGTTGTCAGCCTCAGTTTTTATGTAGCTTCAGGGCACACCCAGATTTCCATATGTTTTGTTAAAGGTCAAGGACAGAGATACCAATATTCTATTTTATTATGAATTGCAGCCCAAAATTTGGAAACAATAGTTTTTGGGAAATAAGAATGAAGATTCCAGCAACATAACCCCGCGCCCTCCAGCATCATTCTGATTATAACAGACATGGTTTAAAGGGACTTTTTTATGCAAGTCTGGAATGTCCACAATAAAATAAAAAGATGCTTTTGTTCTATTACTCATGAAGAGAGGCAACCAATAGAAGTTATAGTTAGAATGGAACTGAAGCTGCAAAGAAGGATTCCTAGCTGCATGCAAGGCTAATCTCTTAAACATGCCTGGATTGGGCTCTTTACCTGGCCCCGCCTGTTCTGGAGGAAACTCAGAAGTTCACATACAACAATAGGTGAGGGAAAGTTAAGAAGTGGTGACTCAAACACAAGAGAAACCACCTTGATGGACCACAAAACCAAAAGCAGTCATGCACATTATAAGTGAGCAGGCTGAGAAACCAAATCATAGCAAATTAGTCTGCCTTGAATGGTATTTCCCTGGGCGCTTGCCCAGGCTGCCTCTGGTTCTTATGAGTCACTGAAATTCCTGCCTTTCCTTTCAGAACCCATTTTTACAGTTGACCACTGCTCCTTTCCAGCCAGAAACATTCGGCATGTTTTTGCTCTCAGTGAAGGTTGGTTCTCTTTCAGGAAGATGCCACAAATGAATCGGCAAACTCCACTTTACTGAACTGTAAAGAACGAAAAGAAGATCTCATTGGAATAAGGCCAACTTTGCTATTAGGGAGGATAAAGTAGCTGCTAAAAGTGATGTGAGAGTTAATTCTCAGCCTGATAAGACCAGCAGTTGCAAAAACAGTCAACAGCTGCCTGTTCCCCCTTTAGTAAAAGAGGCTGCTTTCCACCATGTGTGTGTGAGAGAGAGTTTGAGTGAGTGACTTTGTCTCTTTCAACAATAAGGTGCTTGATGGAATTCTTTTGTTGTATCCTTAACCTTCCTTCTAGTAAATGTCACCTGTCAGAGCTCTTGGAGGTATATTTCCTGCTAAGCTGTGAGGTATTCATGGGAGGCCAAGTGGCAAATTACAAAATGTGCAGATGCAAATAGGAATGGTTGCTTTGCATTGCCACATGGTAGTGTATGCTTCACCATTTTTGCATCTTCACAGTTTATACTGCATGCCTGTGGCTATGATGAGGAGAGCGTGTGGCGTATAAGAAATGGCAGGTAGGTCAGTAGATCAGGATGAAGGTTTTCTGGCCTCACCTCATCCCTTCTGTGGTTATCTCCCCTCCATTTCTTTCTGGTAAATTACCTTCAGAGAGAGAGGCCTTTGAAATAAGATGGGAAGAAAGATGGATGGAGCACTGGTGCTCTGGCTGCTGTCAAGAAGCAAGCCAGCAGTCAACTATGCAAGCCAGGTGGAGATGGGATTGGTTGGACGTAACATGAAGACAGGATGGCTTGATGCTGGTGGACAAATATACAATGATAGATATCTATCTGCTAATAGCAGATATGCGTTGTACTTAAAGGCATGACGGAAAACAAAATTTTATTTTTTAAAAAAAATCCCTTCCTGAGATAGTGTCCAGGTGTTACCTTTGTTGTGCATCTTCAATATCTTAAGATTATTTTTAAGATAGATTTTTAAACTGGACATCATTCCAACAGAGGTTGCTTTCAGAGCAAGTTTGTCCATTCTTCTGTACAGTTTCTTGTCTTCTGTACAGAAGATATATTGCCACTCCTGTGACCTTTAGATTCATCAACAGAAAAAGATGTTATGCAGAAACACACCATTCAGCAGTCAACTTAACAGATTCAGGATCTTCGGACCTCAGAATATTGGACTTCAGTAAAATGAAACTTAAGTCATAAATAAAAGTCAGGTAGAGGTTTTGAATTCCTATTTAAATATACTGCTTTTTTTTTTATCAACAGTGAATTGGTGTGATCTGAACTGAATAAGTTGGTCTGTGAGTCTTTGTTTCCATTACCCAAACCAAGGCAGGCATGTGCATTGAGTAAACGTGGTCATTGGCCCTTAATTCCCTGGGTGGAAGGAATGCTGGGCACCTGTGCTAAACAGAATGGGCTATTTGCGCAGGGTTTCATTCATTAGGGGAATGCAGGCAGCTGGCCGGAAAGAGGCTGGGTTGTTTTCTCATGCTTTCATTGATCGGGGAAAGTGCAAGCACCTGCACTGCTTACACAGACTGGGCAAGTTGCCCATTGCTCCCAAGAGCAAGAGATATCTCTGGTTTGAACCCTAGGCCATCTGGAAGTCTGCGTCTCCTAAAGAAAGAAATGGAAAAAAGGTGGAAGGGAGCAAGGCTAAACTCAGAGTAGCAGAAGAAATGCATGCACTGTTGGCTTCTCTATCATTTCTTTGTTAGGCATAGATGCTTCTGCAGCTCTCAAGTTAGACAGCTGACTTGTGTTCCCTTGGCAAGGTTCATTTCTTAGGATCCTATTGCTGCATCCTGGAAATACTGTATACCCCAAGTTTATTTTCAGAATGTTTTTCCTTAATCTGTAAAACACGATATAGGGAGACGTTTTTTAGGCAGAGCATATTTGGGAAGGAAAGTTGTTTATACAATATATAAGTCCATAGAACAGCTTGAGTAAATGGCAATGTCTATAGAAATATTTCAACCTCACCGCTCAAGCAGAAATAGCTGCTACACAAAATACAGAGCAAGTGAGAGAGCCCACAGTACTTTTGCTGGAATCCCAAATTTGTATTTCATGAAATTTGTCACACTGCAACTAATTTCTTCAGTGAGTGGTGTTCAGTCTGGAGACTCTTGTTCAATTATCTTGGATACTGGGATAAAGCCCTGGTGAATTTGCTGGAATATCCTCTGAAACCATATCACCTGAACTGCTATAAAAACACTGGCTGTGTTTTCATAATCCGTAGTTGTACTTATGTGTGGGCAGGGTGATGGATGGAAGCCCTGCAAATTATATGCCTGCATCTAACATCCCCTGGACTGCAAGGCAATCAAACCAGTCGGTCCTAGAGGAGATCAACCCTGACTGCTCTTTAGAAGGCCAGATCCTGAAGTTGAAACTCAAGTACTTTGGCCACCTAATGAGAAGGAAGGACTCACTGGAGAAGAGCCTAATGCTGGGAAAGATTGAGGGCAATAGAAGAAGGGGACAACAGAGAATGAGGTGGCTGGATGGAGACACTGAAGCAGTAGGCGTAAGCTTAAATGGACTCCAGAAGATGGTAGAGGACAGGAAGACCTGGAGGAACGTTGTCCATGGGGTCGCGATGGGTCGGACACGACTTCGCAACGAACAGCAACAAACATCAAGATACAAGTATGAAAGGGTGGCTTTGTGATGCAATTTCATGACATACAATATGTTA
This sequence comes from Azemiops feae, assembly GCA_023970755.1. Taxonomy (NCBI): domain Eukaryota; kingdom Metazoa; phylum Chordata; class Lepidosauria; order Squamata; family Viperidae; genus Azemiops; species Azemiops feae. Next base: position 225,789 of record JALGBA010004089.1, on the reverse strand, counting down.
CATCATTCTTTCATCATTTTGGTTTGTGGTGGATATCTGAAGCACAAGTTAGGCACTTTAAATTTCTACTGAAGTAAGTCATTTTTCTCGGTTTGGCACAGTGAATCATTTGCTGACTTTATTCAACCCATTGAGGTGAACTATGCTTGGTTGATTTTTATAAGATGCAAGCTGTTGATCACATATATCAACCCCATTCTCTTTCCCTTTTCAGGTGATCTTCCGTGCTTTAACGCCTACTAACAAGATTGAAGATCCATACAGTCCTGAAGCACAAGCTGTCTTGAAGCTCACCAATTTGCGGCTCCTTTTGTTAAAGAGGCAAGATTGTCCTTGCCAAGGCTCAGGACTACTGGAGAAACCACACAGATTTGCCCATTATGCTATCTATGACCTAATTGTCCGTGGCAGTTGCTTCTGTAACGGCCATGCAGAAGAATGTCAGTTTGCCAATGGCCCAGGTGTTGGCAGCAATATGGTGAGCATCAATGCTACCCTTTTTTATATTAAGAAAAAATGAATGCCTCTGAGTTTCTGAGTTCCCAGTAGCATTAATTTTATCCATGTAGCTAATGTTACGTAAACTTATATTTCAATATAATTTTAATGCAATTTTGGTGCCAAAAGGCTGTGCTTAATGGTTTAATTAATTCTATTTGTGTGAGAACAGCTACTGTATGTACACGATTTTATATTCTACCTATCACTTTTGCCCATTTGAATCTAAGAGGACCGGTACAAAGGTTTATTCATTCCTATTATTACTCATTGGTGCTGAATAATATCCTGAGTATGATAAGCCTTCCTTCCTTAAATTATTTTAATAGCAAAGAGTGCTACTGATTAATCACCATTTTTAATTCTAACTTCAGTTTGGCCTCTGGAAAAAATCCATATTTGCAAGGAATCTGGGAATTCCTTGGAGATTTTTGCAGGGAAAGGGATAAACTGAGAACAAGTTCATGATTACTTATTTATGGAACCTCATTAGAAATATATAAAACTATATCTAAAATAGAATTACAGAATGAGGGCAAAACTGTAAAGCACATTTTAATTTTGTGATTCATACATAGACAAAACCATGTGCACATTTTTCCTTAGCTTTTATCTTTCCCAGTGGAATAAACTGAGATTTAATACAAAGAGATTGGCACGTGTTGACAGGATCTGGGAAACGTTGATTACAGAATACAAGAAAAAACAGTGGTCCTTATAGGAAATCACCTGACCCCCACACATTCTTTGTGTTCAGTTTCTTTTCCCAAGATCATAAAATCTAAATCCATTTTATATAGCTGGACCCAAGAGAGTAAACTTTACTATTCATGAAGTCTTTGAAGGTATAGACAAGTACTTGGGAACCTCTGGCCCAAATCTCTAAATTTTCAAGTGGCCCCCACAATTACTTGAGGTTTCCAAGTACTTGTCTATACCTCAAAGACTTCACGAATAGTAAAGCTTATTCCAGCTATATAAAATGGATTTAGATTTTTGAGCTGTGGAGGCGCAGTGGTTATGCAATATTGCAGGCTAATTCTGCCAACTGCCAGCAGTTCAATTCTGACTGGCTCAAGGTTGACTCAGTTTTCCATCCTTCCCAGGTCAGTAAAATGAGGACTCAGATTGTTGGGGGCAATATGCTGACATTGTAAACCACTTAGAGAGGACTGTAAAGCACTGTGAAGTGGTATATAATTGCTAGTGCTACTTTCTTTCTAAATGTTGATATTATGATTGCAGACATTCAACAGCATGATCTGCAATCATCGGGGGACAAGATATGACAATAATAGCATACACATTAACATTGGCTTAGCATCCTTCAAAATGCAGGGTATTATTCCCAGACTTTGGAAAAAAATAGTTCTAATTCTAGCACATGCATGATAGGACCCCATACATTTTGCATTATCACAGAAAGCAAGAACTGAATGGGATCTGGACCTCTTCTAGTTCAAACAGTGCAGTCATTACACAGTTGAAGACTATACTACTATAATATCACCCTCAAGCTTCTGTTTAAGTATCTCCACCAAAGTCCATCATCTTCCTAAAATATTGTTAAATATATCTTTTATTGATTGAACATACTTTTCCTGATGACCAGCTGCTTTTTTGTGTGTGTCTTTGAGTCAGTTTTGATTCCTGGCAACTTAAGAACTTTTGACAACATTTTTTAGAAATGATTTGTCATTGCTAACCACTTCTTAGGGCTAAAAAAGACCCAGTTGGCTTTGCGTCTGACTCTAAGGCATTGAAACTTAGTTTTCCTGTTTCTAGCATAATACCTTTAATGCAACACCAAACTAGGTTTTCAACTTAGATCTAAGTCTTTATATTTTAAGCCCATTACTTCTTCTCATTTTTGCTCAGACAACTCCGAACAATTGTATTTTATTTTTTAGATTACAGTCCTTCAGATATTTAAAAATAGTACTGTATTTTTCCAATTCTCCACTACTCCAACCTAAAGAAAAAAGATAGATTGGTTACTATATATTTATTTAGCTTTGTATGCCAATTTCAACAAATTGACTTGATATACAACACCTCCAACTGTTCCCCTTATTTTTCTTTCTTTCTAAGATTTTTTATCTTAGTTGTCTTCCTCCAGACACAGTGCATTTTGTCAGTATCCTTCCTAAAATGTGACCAGGTCTAGACACAATATTCTAAATCTGGGTTGACCAATGCAGAACAGAGAGAAATTATGACAAATATTGATTTTGATATTATAATTCTCCCTAAAAACTCCTTTAACTGATTTTCTACTTTTACAACAAATTTATTAATTTTACAAGGAAATAAATAAAAAAAGGAGACAAAACAATTTTACATTAATTAAAATAGCTAAACGTTTCAAAACAACGATTGACCCATGGACCTGCCTGCCACTTTGTTTAACTGATTTTCTACTTTTACAACAAATTTATTAGTTTTATAAGGAAATAAATAAAAAAAGGAGACAAAACAATTTTACATTAATTAAAATAGCTAAAAGTTTCAAAACAACGATTGACCCACGGACCTGCCTGCCACTTTGTTTAACTGATTTTCTACTTTTACAACAAATTTATTAATTTTATAAGGAAATAAAAAAAAGGAGACAAAACAATTTTACATTAATTAAAATAGCTAAAAGTTTCAAAACAACGATTGACCCATGGGCCTGCCTGCCACTTTGTTTAACTGATTTTCTACTTTTACAACAAATTTATTAATTTTACAAGGAAATAAATAAAAAAAGGAGACAAAACAATTTTACATTAATTAAAATAGCTAAAAGTTTCAAAACAACGATTGACCCATGGACCTGCCTGCCACTTTGTTGTGGGGAGGGGGAACAAAGGGAGTCATGAACTATGATGAAAACTGCACCCCTCCACACACACACACACACACTCCCCACTGAAACGTCTGCAGGAAAGCAACCAAGCTCAAAAGGCACCAAAGACACTGCAGCCCAATGTGCTTACAATTGACACCCTTCCTATACAAAGTTCTAGTACAACATTAATACAATACAGCAAATCCTGGAGTAATGAAAGTCAGTGAAAAAAATACTGATTTTTTAACACAGATTCCAACACAATGAGAAGAAAACAAAGTTGCTTTAAGCTTTTAAGCAGAGCTCAGTGCTAGTTTAGCTGTCAGGAAACCCTTTGTGAGGTCCTTGGAGGTCCTTGACAGGTCCTTCTTTCTTCCAATTGCTTGAGAGTTGCATGACTGATTTTGGAATTCTCCTGTATAAGAGAGAGTTTTCTATGTAGAGAAGGACAAAAAAGCTTGCGAAAGTAGAAAACTTCTTCTGAAATCCATTTTAGAGAGCAGTTTATGACAGACTTTTCATTCCAATAACAAACCTAAATGGATTTAGCTGTTTTTGTCTTAAAGCTCAATAATCTTATTCTGGAACAATGTCTTCTATTTAGAAAAAAGAATAAGGAGTTTCAAGGATTTTTTTTTTTCCTCTGATACTTTTAGAAACAAGTGTTTTGTGTGATTCCGCTGTAATAAGGTTCCTGATGAGTATATTGAATATTTGGCTACATAAAACCAAAGATGCAAAAAGTCTTTGAATCATTGCATGGGGGGGGGGGGGGGAGAATTGAATAAAATTGCCCTCTGTAAAGAAGTTTCCTTATTGGGGATGTTTGTGGAGTCCAGATTCAGGACTAGAAACAGAATTTGACTCCTTCAATTCTAAACAAGCAACACCAGTCAACTATGAATGCAGCCAATATCTTTGTTTGGTTATTTGGCTCGCTAAAGAAATAGAAAAGCCAAAACAGTTTGAAATGCTCTAATCTTGGCAGAGCTTGACATTAAAAAGTCAAAGGCTCTTTTCATAAACTAATTTCACATCTCTCTAGATTTTTGTCATTTTGATTTGCTTCCCTCTGAAAGGAAATTTCTGACTTCCCTTTCACTGATAGCTTGACAGAATCAACAACTGCACACATTTCATGAAACTGTTAACTAAAATTCTAGGCTACCATACCTTAATCATTGATAAAAAAACACATAATAAATTACTGTAGAATCATAGTATCCCAGCAACAAGGAATGTTGTTATACTCCACCTAGGACAAATATGGATCCACTTAAGAAACGGCACAAGAAGAAAATAAACTACTAAATATTCTAGTGGTCTCATCAGATGAATAATACATTAAATTAATACAGCTGGTAGAAGAATAAACAAACTGCCCATCACAAGAGAAAACATAATGCGGCCCACACTATTGGCATAGGGAGTGTAAACCATCACTAGATTTCTTTTTTGAATTTTATTTATTTTCCACTGCCTGTTGCGCCATTAAATGACTTCATCTAGCAGCAGAAAATTGAATTGTTTTGTTTAACCAAAATTCATAAGTTACTCATTTCTCAGACTTCAATGGAAAGAAGAATGCATCCTGGAATGTGTACTGACACATTAACAACAGTCTTATTCTTCTGAGAATAAACTTGATGGACTGTTCCTCCTTTTCACATTAGATGTTTGTTTTATGACCATGGAAAAGTACATTCCATTTTGAGTAATTTAATTTAGGTTGCTTCCTCTTCTCCTCCTTTATTATCAAGTCTCATCTGCAAACATTAAACATGGTAAATTAATGTTTTAGTAACTGATTTGATTTTGTGGGTGATGCTGTGGCTTTGCAGATGCCACAGGCATGTAAACACAATCTTGGAAGCAATCACAGCCAACAGGACTGAATTAGCAGTGAAAGCAAATGAGGTTCAGGAAATGGATAGTCAAGATGACAAAGCAGTAGCTGTGGGAATAAAATAAAATTGAAGAACAAAGTTATATAGCCATGTTGTGCATCTCTTAATGGACTGTATCAGTTAGGAACTGAGGGAGAGCAAAGTTGCACAGGACCAATTAAGCTGTAACTTAGCTGCTTGATAGATACACCAATTGTTAAGATTGTAAATACCCAAACTTCCTTCAGTTCTAGTAATATTGGACTAAAAAGTCCATGCAACATAGATATCTCTTTGTGAAACAATAGCCTTCATTGCCATTCTGGAATCTTTCTACAACAAATTTCTCACATCTGTATTTAACACTTCCAGCTTATCAGATTTACAGTCTTTTATTTGTTGTTCCCCTCTTAGGTTTACATTTGCTGAATGTTCAATCCTTCCCCTTAGACTAGGATTCTATGGGAATCTTCTTCCTACAACTCTCTTTTTAATCTCATTGCTGATATGTATAGCCATGTACCTTTGAGCCACCATTCCTTTCTGTATTTTCCTGTTATTCTTGTTATTGATGTACTTGCAAACTTTCTGCTCTGGTGCACTTTCAAAGGCAGTTAACAAATATTTTTTTTAAAAAAAAACAACATTAAAAGTTAAAAATATAAAGTTTGGTAATAGTAACAATAGCAATTTAAAAAATCAATGCTAAAATCAGCTAACTATTTAAAGATTGGTAGGAGAAATGTGGGTTTTACAGATTTTCTAAAGGACAAGAAAGTGAGACCCAAACACAGTTTTTCATGAGATCATATCACATAGCCTGAGCAGAGAGCAGGAGAAGACCTTCTTTTTGACTGCCAGAAGATAAGTCTTGGCCATCCAGGGATTGGCCTGGGATGGGCGTGATGAAATATGCATTATCATATCATGTTCAAAAGCTACAAGGTTAAGGGATAAGTATGCGAGAGTGGTGTTTCTAACATGACATCACCACAGATATGTTTTGATTTGAACCATGTGGGTTTGCTCTGGATGCCTTGAGAAGGGAACCTTCAAGAAGGAATCTCCTGTGGTTAACAAGACAGGTTTGTTGATTGTATTCAGATTTTAATGAAGGCACTAACGGTTTGCTGGGGAATAATGGTTTCTTCAAAACATTATATTGTAGGAATATAGAATATAGGAAAATATATCCATAGGATAGATATCTGAACCCTTATAGCTAATAAGTAAAAATTTAGCATGTATTATGCATTTGCTAAGTTGGGTTCTCAGTGCACAATTTCCTAACGGAGCTTGGCAACCAGGGACAGCACAAAAAGGAAAGGGATTCATATCCCAAGTCCTAAACAACACTATCGCATTTCATATAATCAATTCTTATTACAAAACTACTGTTTTCTCATTATTTTCACTTTGTTTTGTTGACATCAAAGAGATGAGAAAAGGAAGTCAAACAAAGATATTTCATATCATCCTATTTCATTTCTTACTACTGTTATACACCGTACTCATCATCAGTTGATTCCCAAGCAGAGCATCATTTATTAAGCCAAGAAGTTTAATGCCTCTTTAAAAATATTTAAACAATCTGCAAGAATGCTAGTTTGTAATAGTGATGCTCTGGGGAAATGGTCTTTCTTGTGACAGATGAAATAATTCTTCCTGGTGTTTTGGGATCAAGTTTCAGACTTGTGGGTCCTCCTGGATTCTATTTTATCTTGTCCAGGAGCACAATTTATCAACGGTCTTCAGGAAAACAATTTATCAGCTCCATCTGGTGCATCTGTCTTGCCCTGGTCTGAATTCTGCCAATCGTTTCATGCTGTTATAGCATTCAGGACAAAGTCCTGTGATCTCCTTTACGTCGAATTATGCTCAGCGGGCTCTCCCACAGGAGGCACAAAAGGCTCCCTGGTTGCATTGGGAAGTAGGACCAGAACAATCCTACTTCCCATGAGCTCCTGAGCTCAACTGGTGCCAGGATTTTAACTTTTTAACCCTCTCAAAAAATGGGGAATGGGAACAGTGGGAGCATAAGCAATCTCATGCGTCTATAAAGCAGCACAGAAATCTGGATTATGTAGGATAAAGACTGCTGTTATCTGGTCTACCCCTTATGATAGCTTTTTCCTATAGCATTTATCTTTTCCTAAATACTTTTGCACTATACCACTTCTGCTTTCCAACTGTGTGCTGAAGAGAACGTTTTTTAAGTGGAGACAAAAGTAAGGCTACATATTGTGGTTAGTAGTGGCAGCAGTAGCAGCAGCAGGAGCAGTATTAATATTCAATTTGTTATCATTTTATTTTCAGAACAATGATCTTAGTCACAAAGCCGCTTAACCTACAAAAAAACATCAAAGAGTTATTTGCTGTAGCTTGGAGGAACCATGCGGATGGATCAGTTTTTGTTGAGGAGAATTTGTTCATGAGAAGAAGACTTTGTGTTGAAAGAAAATCAGTATAAAATGTTCCAGTGAAGTTTTGGTTGTCGGGAAAAGCTACTTCAGACAGCAGAAATTAGGCTGCAGTTGTGCTAGTTGGGAAGAGAAAGCAGGTCTTCCCTATTTTCTGCTCTTCCCGTCTAACCCATCTTTGTTTGCAGAATGTTTTTCCTCCCACAGGAAGTTAGATTTATGTTTAACTTTGTACATGTGCAATGCATCTGGAATTCCACACCAGAGTGGGGTGGGGAGAGAAGCAGCAGCTGGAAAGTGTTCTTAATAGGAACCTGTTAATCTCATGCTAGATTTGGGGTAACACCTGGTGGTGTTCCTAATTACCAAAGCAGGCATCCCATCCGAGTGCTCCTCAGTTGCTTTGGACTTTAACTCCCTCAGCCTTTTGTTATTGGGTCAATGGGAGCTGAAATTCAAAATAACCTGAGACCCTCAGTTGCTTACCTTAATATAAGATGTGAATAAATCCCAAACGATTGAGGTTAGATCTGCAACAATTAATAGATCAGTGCTGTGATAGAGATGAATTTATAATGTGGTATGTTGAGCTACAAATGGTCATAAATCAGTAATCCGACCAAAGCTACGGTAACATCTGTATCCTATTTGGATTGTGATACTTCATATTTTTGGAAGCTATAATGCTAGAATCCTTAAGCATTGTTTCAAATATAGAAAAGGCAAGGCAATGGGGAAAATTATTTGCTCCTGGACCACACAAAATAGAAAGCTATTTCAGCACTTTGGCCTATTATTGGAAGTGTCCCGGCCTTGCAAAAGGAACCTGATAGATGCAGAGATCTTTGTAGGGAGCAACAGAAAGTCCCTGCATCACATCTCCCCCAAGCACAAAAACCTCTGGCAAAACATCCGGGACACTGAGGACCTGCCAGTCAGAATTTTTGGAAAAAGGCAGGCTGAAGAATAGAGAAATAGACACATATCATATAGATGTACGTATGTGTTTCAAGAGAAAAAAAAGTCACACACACATTATTATGTTTCATAACTGCTGGGGTATATTTGTGTGTGTGTGTGTGTGTGTGTTTATGTATTGTTGAAAGCTAGAGAAATCAACCCACAAAGTTAGACTTGCATTGTTTGATAAAGTCCAGCGAAATCTGTTGTTATCCAGATATTGGTGAATTATATAACAGAATCTAACTAGAACGGTCAGTAGTGAGGAATGCTGGGAGTTGTAGTTTAGCAACATACTTATATAATGAATTCCTCACTACTTATAAAATATTTGGATTTTGACATTTTTGTCATTTTTGTCATTGTCATAATCTTTTGCTCTTTATTTTTATTTCCTATTGCGTATTTATTTATTTTTTCTTTAATGGTTTCCCTTGTGAATGCCCAGAGTTGTTGGGCGTTGGGCAGAATAAAATTTTAATATGATATATTCAGTTTCAGTTTCTTTCCTACTTAACTTTTAGGAGCATATGGATTAAAATAAATTTCTTAGAAGGAAAGCTTACAGACGTTTAAAAGGAGAGCGATTTGATTTTTAATTGCTTAGCCATTTGTTGCATTAATTTTATTTTAAATATGGTAGGTCTTTCTATTTCTTTTTGCTGTCATCTAGTGGTTGCCGGGATTTTTTTCAGATCAAATATCATAACTGTAACTAGTAGTCTTCTATTATTATAATTTTATATGGAAAAAATATATTGCCAAATGAGGCTTTTCATTGGAAATATATATAAAAGTACTAAAGATTAGTAAAGTATTCAGTGACTCCTTGAAGCGACACTACATTTTCCCAAAAGAATATTTTGCTATTAAGTACATCATCATCATCATCATCATCATCATCATCATCATCATCATCATCATCATCATCATCATCATCATCATCATCATCATCATCATCATCATCATAATAATAATAATAATAATAATAATAATAATAAAGTTGGAAGGGACCTTGGAGGTCATCGAGTCCAACCCCCTGCTCAGGCAGGAAAGCCTATACCATTTTGGACAAATGGCTGTCCAGTCTCTTCTTAAAAACTTCCAGTGTTGGAGCATTCACCGCTTCTGGAGGCAGGTTGTTCCACTGGTTAATTGTTCTAACTGTCAGGAAGTTTCTCCTCAGTTCCAGGTTGCTTCTCTCCTTGACTAGTTTCCATCCATTACTTCTTGTCCTGCCCTCAGGCGCCTTGGAGAATAGCTTGACTCCCTCTTCTTTGTGGCAACCCCTGAGATACATGCTATTGATTTCCTTTTTAAAGAAACGATCAACTTGATCAAGTGCAAACGAGAATTGTTCTAAAGGATGTTCCTTCCCTTTTTGTCCAATGACAATTATTGGTTGGTTCTGTCTATCATTTGTCAAATTTATTTCAAACATTATGTTCTGCTAATGTCTGAATGAATAGCCTTTTTTCTTCACAGCTGGTAAATGTCAATAGTAAGCAGAAAAATTCACCTAATGTATTCTCTGATATAGTACCTGTGATGAAAAGATACGGGGGGGGGGGGGAACTTTGGGATTAATTCATCCCCTGTTTTTGTTCAAGGAAGATGTAAATAAATTGCCTGCTGTCCTCTCTGAAAATAATGCCAGAAAAAGACATGGATTCGCTTCTTCTTTGTTCAAGCAATCTCAGGAAGTTGTACAATTTAGGTTCACAGAAGTCAGGTGCCATTTGAAGGGGATAAAAAGAGGCATACATGGTAAAGTCAAATGGGTATGTGTGCACAAATGAAACAAGCAACACTGCATTGTTACATATACGTTTTGAGAGCTTGTATTATAAGATTCCAACATTACTTTTTATGTTTTTAACAAAAGCATCAGATCCTGTGGACACTTTTGCATCAGAATAACTTTGGCAATGTACAGAGAAACTTTTCCTAACATATCTCGATAATCTCATATCCAAGCACTTTTAATTATCAGACCATCATAGTTTCATCAATATAAATTATTACAATAACTAAGTTCCTATCCATGAAAACCTTGGGTTGCTTTGAACCTCATTCTTAGGACGACGCCTTAAGCTTTCTCTAGAACTTCTTTTCATCGGGATTTAAAATTTTTTATGGAGGTTGGTGCATGCTTCCATGGCTGCCCACTTCCTGATCTGAAAAAGACCCAGGGAGATTTGTGTAAATATAAAATTGAAGGTTGTTGAATTAAGAGTGGTATATGATGAAGGTAAAGCATATGCAAAAGAATAAACAATTTTTAATGAATGTTTCAACAGTGAGCAGGGAATAAAACAAGGATGTGTGATGTCCCCTAGCTGTTTAAAGTGTTCATGTATAAATGTATCAGCAGTGCTTATATGTGGTAATTTGTGTGGAATGAATGTGAGAATTGGAGAAATACAAATTGAATAAGATAGCAACTGTTCACTTAAGTGCCTGTTGTAAAAGGGCCAGGAATGAATATATGTTGAATGAATGTGCTTCCAATACAAAAGTGACTGATCTGTAGAACAAAAGAACATTGAAGTTTAAAAGAATGAATGAGGAAGTGAAAGAATGAATGAGGAACTGATTGCAGAACAAACATGAAGGAGGACTGAATTAGTTGAAAGGAGAGGAGAGATCAAGGAAGGCTGAAATCCTGAAAACAGAGAGAAGTTGAGAAAGCAAAAAGTAGTGAATGCACATGGTAGAAACAGAGCAAGGATATAAAGATTTGCAAGGATAGAAAGCTAAGGAGAGAGATATAATGACTGGCATTGTTATAAATGGGTATAGCATTTGATGATTATACTGTTTATCTCCTTGTGATTGTGAAACTTTCAAGTAGAAGACAGTATCATGCTTATAAATCAATGTTTCTGGGGACATGTGCTTCCTGATTCAAAATTTTAGGAAACAGGCCATTGGCTTTTTGACATTTGTGGTCTGAGAGGGTTCTAGGATCTGGGGGGAAAAAACCTTTGGAGGGGGTCATTCGTCACTGTGAGACTTCAGGTTGCTGACCTTCTCATTAGTTTCAAATGAAATTAAATCCTTTGTTACAGTCATAGACCAGATGTAGGTACAATTTAGTAACAATATTATAGGAAGGAAAAGGACTGGGATAAAGGTAGCTGACCAGTTTACATGAAAGACAGGAGAAAGAAGAGGAAAAGTAGAAATAGCAGAGAAGAAATGAAGTGCCAGCCCACATTTAAAGGCAGTGAGAACAGCAAGAAATGCTTAAATGTTAAGTAAGTACAAAGCTATATTGCTGTACAACAATCTAGTAGAGTATTTAGATATAAAGGGAGAAGCTTCAGGTTTAATTCATCCCCTGTTTTTACTTAAATATGTCTTAGCTTCTTTGCTGTTCAATATTTTAAAACATTTAGTTGTGATGATACAATGTAGAAGTATATACTAAAATAATAATGTTTTACCTGGAATTGACAATGAACATAAATGACAATGATCACTTAATTGTTAATTATAATCATAATTTAGAGTTATATAAGTTATATAAGGAAGTAGAGAGAGAGAGAAGGAAAAAAAAACGATCCAAGCATGTTGAGTTGTGTAGGTGATGTCAAGATCTGAATCTGAAAGAAGGTAGCTGGCATAGAAATTGTCTGTTCTCCCCAAATCTCACAATAAAAGGAAAGTTATAATCTTGTTTCAAAGATCCTTGAAGAAATTCCAGTAAAGGAGGGTTTAGTTTGTATGTATTGTGTTAAGGACAGGAACACATAAAACAGAAGAAATTTCTATTCTGCTCCCAGTCCCACCTTTCCCTGAATGCTTATATATTTTTAGTTAACCTTTGAATCCTGAATATGCATTCCTATGCATTATAAAAATGCAGCATATGAAATACTTTCCTCCGTACACCCTGAATATGTATTTTTCAGAGATGCATTTTGCAACAAACCCAGAATGAAGAGTTTTCCCTTCCTAGGGCAAGCAAGTTTTGCTGATTACATGCAAATCTCTCCGAGGCCAAATTGGATTTGGCATCACTACAAAGTGAACATGCACCCCAAAGAGAAATAATTTTGGTAAATGAGTGACTGTTGTCCAGTTCTGGAACAATTCCAAAGCCCTCATTCGAACAGGGTGAGCAGGAATGATGGAGGGGAGACTTGTTCCCCAAATATACTGATGATGGCCAGGAAGTCACAGCCAATACTATTGTCAGCAGTAACTACCCAGCAAGAGGATGAAAGGGGATAAGTGGAGTAAACAAATAAGAAGGAAGGATGAAGTGAAATTCAAATAGTGGCACAAAGCTGGGTCACAATAGAAACTAAAGCCATAGCCTCTTCCTTGTGAGAACTTTACAGGTTTTGGAAGGCTGTTTCCCCTTAGCCTTCTCTTATTTAGGCTAATATTTGAATTTAATGGGTTAGTATTAGGGTTGACCTTTCCTTGGGAAAAGAGAGCTGGCAATCTTGAATAGCAGCAGCACAGCCAACTTCACAATCTTTTCCTCTAGCTTTTCCCTTCTTCTGATACTGACCTGAGGTATGATGAAGTGTAAGTGCTGAAGTGAAATGTCAATCTTCTTTATGGGCTTTCACTCACGTAGATCTAATTGAAGCATAAATGTGCCAGCAGCTTTTTCTGCTCTGTCCCCATGACCCATCTTACCCCAGTCCATAAGTGTGACAGATTTCAGTCATCTTCAGCTGTATCAGTGTTAAGACAGGCTAAAATCTGTTAGGCTTTTACTTCAGAGGGAAGTTAGATAATTGGCAGTAACTGGGAAGAAAAGCAGTAGAGGCAGGAAAGAGTTTGGCAGTGGGGAATAGCAACTTTTCATGCTGGCATACTTTTCTGCCAACTCAAGGGTAAGTGGAGAGAACTTCAACTCAGTGGAGGAAAAAGGCAGTGTGTGAGATGGAAAGAAGTCTCCATCCTTTCCCGCAGGCAGCAAATTTTCATGGGTCAGTCTTGAAGACAAGAGTATAGCTGTCCCTGCTCTATCCACTCAAATGTTTCTTTCAGTCCTGCACTTATCTATATACCCTTTGTGAGTTAAACAAGGAGTCTGAAATGCTAAAAGCTGAAGCCACAATATTCCATTGTTTTCTAATCCCATCCCTAAAAAAGTAGTTCTTCTTTCATTCAAATCAGTTTAAAACTTTGCATGACCGAGTTCCTAGAGAGAATACCTAGAGATGCTCTGTATCATGTACCCTACAGAGATCCAGAAAAGCAAAGCAAAGCAAACATGAACTAGGCTTTGAAAGTGAAGGGAATCCTCCAGCAATTTTGGTTAGCTGTGGAACCTTTAAGGAACTATTTTACAGTCTGCACCAATTAAAGTAAGGATGGTCTAACATCTCTCTGCCAGTTTTCATCAGAAAATCTGTCCTGCTTCTGATATTTAATGTTGCAGCTCAGAAGGAGCTACAAGCCCAAAATTCTTAGAGCACATCATTTCCATATTTAAGTCTTTCCCAATGCAACTAATTGGGTTGTTGTCAAAGCAAACCCTTCCCATAAATCTTAAAACTCCTGAAAGGGAGAATGGGAAGAAGTTTTGGGGAGACAGGAAATAGAAGGCAGAGCTCCTCCTTGCTTCTCTTGTGAGGCATGTCAAAGCAAAGAAATTCAAGTGAACAATTCTTTGGAATGCAGTGAACATATGCCCAAGCCCTTTAGACCCTCTCTTTTAAAGTTCTTGCCTGCCTGCAGTTTTTGTTCAGATCACTCCAGTCCTTTTCGTGCTTGCAGCTACTGTTTACAAGTATTACTTTTTAAAATGATTTTTTTCCCCTTTGATAGATCCATGGGAAGTGCATTTGCAGACATAACACTGCAGGACACCATTGTGAGAAGTGTGCGCCATTATACAATGACCAGCCATGGGAGCCGGGCGATGGAAAAACTGGGGCAGCAAATGAATGCAGAAGTATGTGGGTCTCGGGGAGAGAGGGAAGGAGGGAGCAACACAAGAATGAATCTTTCCAACCTACCAGCAAAGCCCTGGTGACTAAATCTGGATTTATGATGTTTTAGCAGCAGATGGGGAATGGTCTAAGAAAATGTATGAAAATGCTTTTAAGTCTTCCTTTCTTTTGCTCTTTACATAAAAAGACATCAGCCATGTTCTGTATCCCAGCAAAATTCAGCTAATCATCAAAATAGAATTATTGGCAAAGCAGAAATATTAGCATTTAAAAGCAGAATGGGTTTTAGTCCCTCGGCTTCTGTTATATAAATCCTACATTCACTAGTAAATGTGTTTCCATGTGTGTATTATGTAGAACATAGAATCATATATTCATGAATACAAATATAAAATATATTTGGCCTACTTGCTATATTGCAAATTTAAATATATGATAAAATAAAACAAAGCTCTAGTTTTAAAGAGACTTTGTCTTTTTTTACTGTTTTCTAATAAAGCAGGTGACACTATGCAGTAGGACATTTAAAACTTACCAGTTCTTAGCATTAAAGGGAAGAAAACATTTATTTTCATTGAATTAAGGGTAAAAAAATGGCAGCGCTTTGTTTGCTGTTGTTGTTAATACGCAGAATACGGTGTGGATATCAAGCTGGAATAATCTTTGGTAAGAATACACTGGCTAAAACAAAACTTTAGCTGTACTATAGTGAAGTTCTTTATATTTAGGTAAATGATTTTTCTTTATAAAATTTCCAATCATCAGAATCCTTTTGTCTTAGAGGTATGGTACAATCCATCTCTGCTTCTTCCTTGTTTTGCTGGCAATTTTTTTTATAAGCAGGTGGTCAGTACTCCAAAGAAAATCACGTTGAAACTAGTCAGAAGAGGAATAGCCTAAGATTGGACAATGGTTATTCTGGTCAAGCACAGCAATAAACAAATTTTATTTATATCCCGATGATTTTATAAGAAGTAAAGGAGGAAGAATTCTCGTGTCTTTCGTATTTGTTTTATAGCTTAAAAAAAGCAACAAGGCAGCCAACTCATTCACAGATCATAATAACAATTAAGAACGTAAAGGAATCAGCTGAAATGTTACATTATTCAATTATTGTTATTTGTAGAGCAACCTTAGCTACTCTTAGAACAGGTACCGAAATCAATCCTTACATTCCTTTACTCAAGGTATAATTGTTTTTCCAGACAGAGAGATGACAGACAGACAGACAGACCTGTGCAGGCACATGCAGACTCACTTTTCTTCAACTATAAATAAGATCCATGCTTTTCTTTCCCTGAACCTCAACTTGTGCTTTGCCTTCTTTTTCTCTTTATCCTCCCTCTCTCAATTTCCCGCCTGCCCGCTACAGAGTGCCGCTGTCACCATCGTGCAGATAGCTGTCATTTTGACCAGAAGGTCTGGCTGGCCTCTGGGAAGAAGAGTGGGGGGATCTGCGATAACTGCAAGCACAACACTGAAGGTTTCCGGTGTCAAAGGTGTAAGCCTGGTTTTTACCGAGATAGAGCCAAACCTGTAACTTCTCCAGACATTTGCAAACGTAAGTGGCTTTGTTTTGCTCAATGTAATACTGAGAAATGCACAAGGAACATATTTATCAATAAAATATTTACAGCTCACGATTGCACTGTGGGTTCCTGGGTGCTCTCTGAGCGTGGTTATTTTCTTGCAGATGTTTCATTACCAAACTAGGTAACATCACCAATGCTAGTGGTAGAAGTGTACTGATAGAAGAGAATATTTGTAGCTCAGGGTTGAACTGTGAGTTCCCTTGGTGCTCTCTGAGCTTGATTGTTTTCTTGCATATAATTATCATTATCAAACTAGTTAGCACTGATGATGTTGCCTACTTTGGTAATAAAATCTCTGCAAGAAAACAACCACGCTCAAAGAGTGCCAAGGAACCCACAGAATATGTTGGTAGCTATCAAAAGGAAAATGTCTTTATTCATTTCTTTTAAAGGTGCCCATTCACTCCTTTATTTTGGAAGGTTTCTGTCCCTTAGAAATAGAGATGTTCATTTAGTTAGCAGCTGAATGCAAACACAGTTTACGCTTTTTACTAATCCATGAACTAATATTCAAAGATTGTTCAGCTCTATGAATTTTGCAGTGTACTTTGCCAATAATAAAGGTGTATTAGCACAAAATGAAATATCCTTCAGATTTATCTATTTAATGCCTTTACCACTGAAATCAGGATAAATATACATGTATTTGTGAAAATAATGTAGAAAAGTGTTTTACATAAGAGATGTTTTACAAAATGATGCAAAATTGCCAAGCAAAATGCATGCTTAGAGAAATGTCCACCATATGTATTTTAATATGTATATGTATTTTTAAAGATATATTGAAAAATCAAATTTGAACTTGACATTGTTATAAATATGGGTTGCTGAAGACATCAGCATCGATAGATGGGTCTATCCATATTGAAGACTTGCAAGCAATCTGAACCTACTACATGCTCCACCATTGATTTCCTTAGCCAAGAATGATTTGGCAATTTTACTAAGGTAGGGCTTTGCATCTCATGCGATCATAATACTTTAACCCCAGTTTCAGATTTCAAAACTTGGAGGCAAAATATTTCCAGTGCAAATGTCTCCCTTAATTAAAGTACGAATTTCCGTTCTGGAGGCTTAACGTTCAGGTTAGTGGGTTGAAACTATATCCTGAAATTATCATAGTTGTGGCTGTGGTGTGAAAACTGCTGCAGATCAGCTTTTTATCATGCAGAATGGATCACACCAGAAGTCCTGTGGGAAGAGAAAAAGGGTGACCAGAGTGCCCAGGGCTTTTAAATAAGACCAGATGACAACTGGCATTCAAAGAATCCTGGATTGCATTGGTCTCAAAAGATGTACAGTAGTTTTTCATCCTTGTTTCTTATATTTGCCACCTGCATTTCCTTTAAGGCATTAATGTTCATTTCATATGTAATGTTGACACCATCGTGGGGAGATAGGGCTAAAGTCTGCCTCCTTATTAGAAGTAAGCATTTCAATTGCAAAGGCAGGATCTCTTTTTTTCCTACTACACCTGCTTTCCCTCTAGGATTTCTTGACTCGAGTTACTGGCTGACTTCTGGGATTTCTCCTGCTCCTTTGATAGACTTGATCAAGGTTGCCTTTAAACTCAGGTTACATATGCTTTTCACACTGGGATTGCCAGGCCTCTGATGTTGCTCAGGTGACCTCCAGTTCACAACACTTCCTCTGTTTTTGCTCTTTTGTGTTTGCCTTTCTTGAATACTAGTGCTGGCTCAGCCTTCATACTGCTGCCTCCCCCCCCCCTCCGCCTTCACCTATTTGTAACCTTTTGTGAAAGCACATGGATCAAGGATCTATGTAACCTACTGGAATTGCCCAGCCGTGGTGTGTGACACCAAAGGACTTCCCTTGTGGCTCTTTCTCCCATTCTCAGAAGTTTTGCTAAAAAGGAAGCTTTGTAAAGTCATTGTTGCGCCAGATTAAATTTCAAGACTTATGGTAGTTGAAAGAGTTTGCGTCCTTGTTCTAATGCCTGGTCATGCTGCCAACGCTCCCTAATCAGAGAGAAGTATTATTAGATAGTCACCTGGAGGGGAACAGCTTAGAGGTAAAACTATTATAAGCTGTGGAAACTTTACTAAAGACTGCATGAATGAAACTGTATCTCAGTTTTCTTCATGGCTCTTTGATCTGATCTGGCCACTGACTGCCCAATATAGGAGAAGGCAACTAAGTCCGTGTTTTAAATTCACCTCTGTGAGTATTAGCACCGGCAGCTCACCAAATTATTCTCATCAAATAAGTCTCTTTGAAAATTACAAGCTATATTGGATGTTGTATTTGACAGCATTGGTTACCTGTGTATTCAGTGATATTTTTGTCTTTTGAAGCTTTTGTCTTATGCCACCCTTAGTATTTGCGATATGATACGGAATTTAATACCTAACAGTTTATGAGATATCATAATTCCCTTCTGTAAATAGCAGAACAGATTAGATGCAAAAAAAGTATAAAGCATATTTAAAAAGATAAATACATTTGAAATTAAATTTCAGGTGTGATATGTCAGATTCTCTGTTTAATTTTTAATTAAGTTATCCTTTTTAAGGATCAGTCCTGCCCTTCTATTGCAAATACATCATATACTGTTATCGTGCCTCATTTGTAACAATCAAAAACTTCATCGCATTTAACATTTTTTTCTGGTTTTGCCAAAATCTTGCCAAAAAAAGAAAGAACAAAGAAGGGTTGGGAGGCTACCTGAAGGATACAAAAACAACTTAAGTGCAGCTAGATTGATAGTCATGTGTCTCTCGCAGTATTTTGTTTCTTCTATGGATCTGCATTTGCACCGCCCACCTCCCAAAGGAGGATACATAACTTTGAATGTCTTTGGTCACTCTGAGTACATTCTAAGCATCATTCATATGAGATGATTTCCTTGCCTCACAAAGGTACACATTTGCAAATTAACCGTATTGCACAAGGAGAGGTGCTTGTTTCCCTCTGATAGTAACATAAGATGAATATGCTTACCTAGAGTGACAGTATTCATTCCTACGTCACTGGGATCAGTTACTAGTAGATGTGAAAATGGGAATGACCTTGGGAGACTGGGCAAAGAGAGGCAGCCAAGGGTAGATAAAAGGCCCCTGCCCTGGGAACGTGCACAGGGCCTGAGGCTCAAGAGAGACCTCCCTAGTTTCTGGCTAGGGGACGTGGGGGGGGGGGAGAAACATATTTATTTTCATCCTATCTTTATTGTTTATAAACAACTCAAGATGGTGAACATACTTACTACTCCTTCCTCCTCCTCCTATTTTCCCACAACAACCCTGTGAGCTGGATTCGGCTGAGAGAGTGCCTGGCTCAAAGTCACCCAACTTGCTTTTTCATGCTTATGGTCGAACTAGAACTCATAGTCTCCTGGTTCCTAGGCCAGCACCTTAACACTAGACCAGGGGTAGGCAACCTGGGCTTTTTTATGACTCGTGGACTTCAACTCCCAGAATTCCTGAGCCAACATGGCTCAGCTTGGAAACCTCTCCCTTTTCCCTCAGCATGGCTGGCTCAGGAATTCTGGGAGTTGAAGTCCACGAGTCATAAAAGAGCCCAGGTTGTCTATCCCTGCACTAGACCAAATTGGCTTTACTGATATCCTTAAAGACTTGTAAGATTCTGTTAGTGTAATGTTACAGTAAAGTAGATTTAACTTATCTGGCTGTGTTTCCTGTCTGGTCTACCTTGCAAGGCTGACATCAGCATGCTGAAACTTTTTATTGCCAAGTATTGTGTGCTTCAGTACAACTGTGCTTCCCAATCATTCATAGGGATTTTTTTTCTATTTGACATTAGTCACATAACAAAAGGCAGAGACTCATTGCCCCAATCACCTTAAACTTTGAAGATGCTAGGAATATAGCAGCTATGCCTTTCTTGACAAATTCTGGCAACTTTTTGTCTCATTTACCAAGACTAATGACATTTGTGGATCCCTGCCACTTTGCTTTTATTCTCCTGAAACCACGCATATACCATATGCATAAAGAAGTCACTAGTAGTGTTTAGTTATGTTATGAGTCATTTGGGTGATGCTAAGAAAATATCTACATGAGGCTAAAAACACCTGATGGTTCTTTCTTGCAATGTTTGCATATGTTTGGTATGAATGTTGATTATCTTTAGAAAATGGAGCAGGATGCATGATCTCTCTTTTGGTATGTATTCTAAGTAATTACTGAGAAAACATACCATGTGTTGCCAGTGTTGTGTCTGCAAAATTGCTTTAAATATCTGTCTAGCATCAATAGAAGTTTTTAATTAGTGTTTTGTGCTTCTTGATTTCTCCACTGGTAGGTGATTTCACAAGAGCCCCATTGCCCAACTAGTTTGAGGACTAGCAAAAACATTTTACTGCTTGAAAAACATGTATTGTACATACTGTACATACATACATACATACATACACACACACACATACACACACATACATATAATAAGTTGGTGTGTGTTTGTCTATGTATCTTTTTTCTTATCTGGAATACAGCTACTTATCCAGTCCTGTTAAATCTATGATGTTTCTGCTGTTACTGAATGCCAATTCGTGTTTCTGGAGAGTTGATACTTATTTTCATGTTTATTGTGAAGTCTGTTAGTTAGGGACTTCTAGAGGAGGCATGGTGAATTAAAGAAATCTCTGTGGAAGCAGAGCTGGCAACTGTGTCAAAAACCAGAGAGCCAGTGAGCAGAATGGTTCTTCAGAACTCTCGATAAGGAAAGGTTGGGAGATCATCCACATGTACTCTAGCTGGCTACTCCTCATGGGAACACCACAGGACAACTGTCTTCTGCAGGTTTGAGCACTAGGAGACAAAGGGATTAGCCATCTTGCTTGCAAATGCAGTAGAGCAGGGGTGTCAAACTCACAATGTCACGTGACGTGTCGCAATGTATCGCAACTTTTTCCCCATTGCCGGAGCTGGGGTGGGCGCGGTTTCGGCATGATGCTTCCGGCCTGTGGGCCAGCAGTGTGACACCCCTACAGTAGAGTCTTTTAAACAACATTGCATTCACAAGCCCCACTTTCTAATGTCTTTTGGAAATTTCCTATTAACCATTTAGAAGCTATTAGAGACCTTTAGTATGACAAGTGTGAAAAGTCACAGAGTGAGTTTAGCCTCAGCTGAACCAATATATATATATATATCACAAGTTTAAGAACTTAAAGAATTTGAAATCAAATTCAAATAAAAAAGCTAAACAAGATTTTGATCTAAGAAAGTTATAAACAGATTAAGGTTCCAGATGAATTTGGAATAGTGATTTTACTGTAAGATTTTGGAATTAATGATAAAAAACTTTTTCATAGTTTCTCATGGGAAACAGACTTATTTTAGCTATTTTGGTTCATAAAAATAAGTAACTTTATAATTTTAGAAACTGGACTCTAGATGGTATTAAAGATTCTAAATAGAAGTAAAAAAATGCAAGCAAGCTTCCAGCTTCTGGTATTGGTTAATCGAGACGTGCAAAATGACACATAATGTCATAACTTTGGAAATATTTAACCACAATATCAACATTATTCAGTAATGGTGTATGATTCTATGGATTAGATTCAAAATATGGACAGAATAAAGGAATGACAGAAACGGAGTAATTTTGTCTACTAAGACAGAGAAAGTGCTGAAAATGGTAGTACAAATGATAGGCTAAAAGAATGATTTGGAAAAGGACACTTTATTGGATATACAAAAGAAACTAAAGCTTAAAAGTTAAAGCGAAATGATATATCAAATGACATGCAAAATTATTTTTATGGGATTTTGAAGAAGTCTGTGTGATGGGATAAAGAAGAATTGAAGAGAAATCAAATCCTATGACAACATTTGAATAAACTAAACATTAAGACTGTTAGAAATAAAAGGAAGGGATATAAAGTTGGTTTATTGATCAAGATTAAAATAAAACATTTATTTGCAAAGTTCTGGCAACTCTTTATGAACTTTTTGCCGACAATAGGATTGAAAACTTGGTGTATTATGGAATTGCTTATAGATATGGGGATGTAGAATGAAAGATCTATAACTTTTTGAAGATGAAAAATAACTAAATTTGTCTACGCTTGTTTTAATAAAGGTTGGAAATCACTTCTTTATATATTTCTTTTTTCTTTGTCATAGTCTTCCTTTTTTCTTTACTCTTGCACTTTTTATCCTTTCTTGATATCCTTTTTTCTTTCCTTAAGTTTAGATTGTATTAGTTTTTACTATTGCAATCAAAATCTTTAATGAAAAATTACATGTGGAAAAAATAACCTCTTTTAGCTGATTAGATCTTGGTAAAAATCCCACATATGTGACCTAACTGTTGTAATAAATACTTTACTTATTGCACAATAATAATGAACTGAGGAATGGGGATGGAGCCTGGTATACAGTATAAGCCAAAGGATCCCCTAAAAGAGCAAGATTTCCTCAGGGTATTAATTATCGGCCAGTTTCAGAAATGCTGCTTTCTTCATTTTGTGGAAGAAAAATTCAGTGCTGCTGCTTGTTTTCTCAACTCATGATGATACCATGCCAGAAAAACAGTCCAAGTTTCCAACCTGATTTGCCTGCTTTGACATCCAAAGAACTGTAATTGAGAAGATGAGATTACACCTTAGACTCTCTGTTCCCCATGCATACTCAGAATAATTCTGACAACGACTGTGAACAAATTGTAAAAGAGTAGGTTTTCTCATCATACAATCTGAGCCTATCTATACAGGCAGGTTCTTTCATCGATGGAGGCTCCTTCTCAAGCATTGCAGAAGTTGATGGATGGGGACAATCTTATTCCCCCCTCGTGATGTACATTGAAGATAAACCAGAAGATGACAGGTCAAGAGTCAAACTGGCTGTCCTTTAATCAGATTTCGTTGTCAGTAGCTAACCCTCCACACAGCTCCACAGCTTTTGAGCCTTCATTTGTTCCACACTTTGTCCATTGGATCTTAATTAAGCAAAATGCCTAAGGGTTTGTTATCATGTTCTAGGAATAACTCTTGTGTCTGCTTCTTTTCACTGGGAAAACACCATGATAAAAATTGCTGTGAAATACCAAAGAAGAAAACAACAAGTTTGTCAAAGTAGATAGCACAGATGTTTGTGGGATGAGCAACATAGTTCTCAGCTCCTTTATGAGAAAACCATCCTGTCTCTCCCTCCCTCCCTCCCCCCCACCCCACCCCCTAGTGGGCAGCAAGTTTCAGAGTGAAGACAGATGAAAAGTCTGAATGAAATACCTCATTAATCCCTTAGTGAGAGCCTGTTTAAAAGAAGTCTTCCATTTAGAGAGTAGTCCTTGGGCTTGTCCTCCAGGATAAATCCTCAAGTTCCCAGGGGAAAAGAAAGGAACAGGATTCAGATGTGAAGATATCCCTCTGCTTTTGTCATCATGATCAAACACGTTCTCACTTGATCACCAGCATTGGGGATAGCAGGTTCAAATATCCAAACACTAGACCAATTCTCCTTTATTGACTTCCTCTTAGTAATGCTCAAACAGCTCTTCAAAATATGCACTGCCTTAGCCAAAATATAATATCTAACTATGTAGCTATATTTGACATTTCCAAGTATTCTAGTAGATTAAAAGAACAACAGAATAACTGAGTTGGAAGGGACCTTGGAGGTCTTCTAGTCCAGACCTCTGCCCTAGCAAGAGACCCTATACCATTCTGAATAAATGGCTGTCCAATCTCTTTGTAAAAACTTCCAGTGTTGGAGCACCCACAACTTCTGAACTTATGAAGACAAGCTGTTCCACTGATTAATTGTTCTCACTGTCAGGAAATTTCTCCTTAATTCTAGGTTGGATCTCTGTTTGATAAGTTTCCATCTGTTATTTCTTGTCTTGCCCTCAGATGCTTTGGACAACAGGTTGTCTCCCTCTTCTCAAACATTGGAAGACTGCTATCATGTCACCCCTAGACCTTCTCTTCATTAGACTAGATGTACCCAGTTCCTGTAACCATTCATCATATTTTTCATCTCCCTAATCATATTTGTTGCTCTTCTCTGCACTCTTTCCAGAGTCTCAACATCTTTTTTGTATCGTGGTGAGCAGAACTGGATGCAGTATTCCAAGTATGGTATTACCAAGGCAGTATATAGCAGTACTAATACTTTACGTGATCTTGATACTATTCCTCTGTTGATGCAGCCATTGGCTTTTTTGGCAGCTACAGCACATTGCTGGCTCATACTTAGATGGTTGTCCACTAGGACTCCTAAATCTCTCTCATAGTTACTACAGTTGAGCCAGATATTCTGCTTCTGTGTGTGTATGGATGTATGAATTGGCACTAAATGACTGGTAGGCTGCATTCGCATTTTGGGTTTAACAAAGGCTGTAGCTGTTAATAGTGGAGTAGATCTATGGCCATATTTCCTCACTTAAAAAAGGAAATAGATGTCCATAGTACTATCTAACCTACTCCCACATACTTGTTTTCCCAATTTGAATCACAGGACCAAGTTGTTATTAATCTTTATGGGAAAGAAGGTGAAGAGAATCCAAATATAGACAAGGTTTAAGTTCCTGTACTGGATTAATAGAACTCCCAAGGGAACAGCATGGGAAAAAGAAATGGAAGATCTCCTTATTGTGTCTTTTTGAGGCCTAGGTTTGCAATCCTATGAATAGATAGACGAGGTCCTTGGTACTCTCTGATCTTGGTTATTTTCTTGCAGACATTTCATTACCCAACTAGGTAGCATCATCAATGCTAGTGGGGAGTGGGGTTTGCCCTTCTAGCACTGATAATGTTAATTGGGTAATGGAACATCTGCATGAAAACATCCAAGGTCAGACAGCACCAAGGACGCACAGTTCAATCCTGATCTATAAATATTTGTTTCTATTGATAGGTAGATGAGTTGCAATTTAAGTTTTAATGGGATTTATTCAATTCAGCTTTACAGGATTGTAGTTTAGGCTTACCATCTTATAGTTTGGCCAGTTTAGAACATTTTATTCATAAAATCAAATCTAAAAATGCAACACTGAGAATAGGAAAGCAATCAAAAATCCTAAATAAGCAGGCAGAAAAGTAAACAAGCAGAAGATTCATTCCCTGCAGAAATCCAAATGCTTCATGAGCGTGTTATTTATGGCTAGCAATAGAGACAGACATTTGGTTTCCATTTAAACAGAACTGACCTATTCATATTTCCTAACATATTTCAGGAATCAGAATACAATTATCCTTCAACTTTCACATTCTCTGAATTTTCAGATGTATAAGAAGAAATGCAGGCAGAGATTCATCAGTAACAGCTGTATCTAGTGAATATTTGGTATAGACACTTAATGATCTTTCATCTTAAATAGAGTGCCACAAAGCAATAAATAGTCACACCAGTATTGCAACATGAGTTTAAAACTCATTTGACTTAACCACTTCTTGACCTAGAGCCCTTACTTCAAAGTTTTCAAGGGGAAAAACCCACAGGGTCTATTATTTTCTACTTTCTTTTCCAGCCTGCTCCTGCCATCCCATGGGCTCACTGAACATAACGCTGAACCAAGCCCAGAAATGCCATCCAAAGACAGGCTTCTGCTACTGCAAGCCAGGTGTCACAGGACCCCACTGCGACAGGTGTCTGTTGGGGTATTGGGGCTTTGGAGAAAATGGCTGCCAACCCTGTGCCTGTGCTAGAGACTGTAACAAGCATACTGGAGAATGTCTCCACAGGTAAACCAGCTCTCGGTAGTGGAAACAGAGGGAATTTGGGAACTTAAGAGTGTTCTTGGGAAGGATCTCCAGGGCAATTCATTTTGGGTCTTTCCGCCCTGCTTGGCCCCCACCTGGAACTGACTCTTTCTGCTACCTCCAGAAGATCCTGTCCTTGCTTCTGCTAGTACTTCCTCATGCTGGCAAGAGCCCCTAAAACATGCCAGCTAATAAGCTATTTGTCACTTTAAATGTCTATGGAGATTCTCAAGATACTTTTCCAAAAGGCAACTGGACTTTCTTGTTGTTTTTTTCTTTGAAAACATTTTGCTTTCATCCAAGAAGCTTCTTCATTTCTGAAATGAACTAAAGAAAGTCCAGTTGCCTTTTGGAAAGGACCTGTGGGATTGTCATTTTAAACACAATAAACCCTCAAGCTATCAAGCATAGGCATTTCGACTGATCAGATATTGCCTAGAGGAGACCATTAGGCAATCAGCTATGGGAGAGCCTTATCACTGCTCTAGTGTTTTCCTTGGCCAGGCACAAGAAGGCATTGGATTGGCTCCAGTGCCTGAATTAAAGAATACCATCACAGCTGTCTGTAGGATTAATTAGTGGAGCTTCGGGAGATCAGTAACATTAGTATCTTTAGTTAAGAGAAACCATTATATTTGATTCTTAGAATAGCCATCAGTGCCTAACATAAAGTATACATCAGGAAGAAAATTGTGGTTTTTTTTTTAAAGTTTTCAAATTATTTTTAAAACAAATAAAAAGAGGGTGAAGGAAATGAGATTTCATAGCACTGGGGTTACCATGGAGAAGGTCCCGGTCCTAGTTTATTCCAGCTTTCTGGGCAGCGCCCTCGGAAGACCCCAATGGATCAGCAGAGCTTCCAGGCAGTTAGAAATGGATGAATTATTTTCCAGGAAGCATTCCACATATCTTTTTGTGTACCAACTGCTAACAGTTGGCTAAATGTTCCATGTTTCATTGGCTCATTGGTCCTACTTCTGTATTATTGAAATAGATTAAGCAGATGGTGAAAGAAAACATTCTGTAATCTCATTCTGTTCTTGTCTGTCTGCTCTTCTCTTTCCAGTTATGACAATTCGGCTTTTTTAAATATTCCTATTGGTGGGAGGATCCCTCACTTCCTCCATACCCCAGCCAACGAAAGTGAAAATGAATGGCAGTGGAGT
Source organism: Azemiops feae (assembly GCA_023970755.1). Classification (NCBI taxonomy): domain Eukaryota; kingdom Metazoa; phylum Chordata; class Lepidosauria; order Squamata; family Viperidae; genus Azemiops; species Azemiops feae. Next base: position 198,828 of record JALGBA010004089.1, on the reverse strand, counting down.
GATCACAAGCAGGGTTTTTCAGCCTTGAGACATCCAGGTATGATTTCAAACCCCACCCCCCATCCCATAAATAGACTGAGAAAAATTACAATGTTGATAAGGTATGAGAACATTTTGGATTAATTAGAAATATTTATGATATGATTTACAAAGCATTGACTAAAAATGATAAAAGTTCTAGGAACTTTCATGGCAACATATTCTATATTGAATACTGAAGGAGCTACTGATACAGTTCTACAGAGGAATTTACTGAGTCTGTCATCTGTAACTCTATAACTGTCTGGTTTGGTACAACAACTAAACAGGACAGACACAAACTTCAACGGATAGCTAAGACTGCAGAAAAAACAGTTGCAACCAGCCTGCTTTCCACTAAGGACCTGTATACTGCACGAACCTGCAAGAGGGCTAAGAAAATATTTACAGACCCCTCACATCCTGGGCATAAACTATTTCAACTTCTCCTCTCAGGATGCCACTATAGCAGTGGTGGCGAACCTATGGCACGGGTGCCAGAGACGGCACTCAGAGCCCTCTCTGTGGGCACGCGCACCATGCCCCGGAGATGGCAACCGTCCCTCTTCAACCAGCCGCCCGCTAACTCGCCACGGTCCCACGTGGCCGGATGCATCCCAGCTGGTTTTCCTCCCCCCGTCCCCTCACTCCTGGGGTCGTATGCTCTCCTTTTCCTGGGCACGACCCACTGCATCGCCTCCTCAGCTGTCGGCCGGCCATCCAGCTCAGAGGCAGCTTCTCTGAACTACTGGTGGCGGGCTGCGGAGCCCCAGAGTGCGCCGGTTGAGGGGCCAGCAGGCTGTGGCTGCTGACGGACACTGTAGGCCCTCATGCACTTGCTGGCCTCTGTGTGCGGGGGCTGATGGTGTCAGGCAGCAGCCACCCCGGCCTCTGCCTCGCTGTGCCCTGCGACAATGGCATCCCCATCCTGTCTCACCTCACCCCACAAGATGAGCCTCCTGCCAGAGACCCCCTGGATTTCCCCCAACCCTGCCCGGCCCCCACAGGCGTCCCTCCCCACGAGCAACATCAAGGTGACCACGCCCACCTTGGCCACACCCACTCAGTCTGCCATGACTTACCACAGCCACGCCCACCCAGTGGGCCACACCCACCTGGCACCAGGCGATAAATAAGTGGGTTTTGGGTTGCAGTTTGGGCACTCAGTCTCTAAAAGGTTCGCCATCACTGCACTATGGGGCACTGCATGCCAAAACAACCAGACACAAAGACAATTTTTCCCCCATGCCATCACTCTGCTAATCACATAATTCCCACAACACTGTCTTATGCCTAAGGATATCTAACCATGTAGTAGGACTGTATTACTATTATCCTTCTCATCTTTCCTAAAATCCTACTCCTATTTTATGACTATCACTTTGTTGGAGGTATATTATGATCTATGATTGTATTTTGTGATTTATTACTTTGTTGCTTGTATGTACACTGAGAACTTACACACCGGAAACAAATTCCTTGTGCGTCCAATCACACTTGGCCAATAAAGAATATTCTATTCTATATTCTATATACTGCCTAACATGTTTTAAAACTGGTGGAATCCCAAAATCTCATGTTCCAAGCAAGCATGAACAGTTTATGGGGCTGTTTGTGGTTCTTTTTTATGTGTGTCTTATATATTTTTTTATTTTAAATTACAAGCTGCCCAGAATTGTTTGGACTCAGGCAGCTTATTAATTGTATAAAAATATAAATAAAAAATAAAGTCATTTTGGGAAAGAAAGTAATTCTCCAAAATGAGGGGGGGGGGCATTTGTAATCCTTTATTCTAAATTCTTTTAGCAGATTAAGTTAAACGGATTGGAGAAAGTGAATGCTTACATTCAATTATTTTACACAACTTGAAACATTTACACAACATCTCAGCTCAGGAGCTTACACTTCTACAGCTGTTTCTTAAGTATTAATTTATTGCAAGCATTTATGAAAATCCGGGTGACTGGTTTCTCCCTCTCCCTTGTTTTGTTTTTAATGCAACCCCGTCTTCTTTGACACATTGGTTTATGATTTCCCGGCTAGAAAAGTGCGTGTGCAAAGAGAGGATCCTAGGAAGCGTCAGCAATTTTTGTCAAATGAAGTACGCCTACGGTAAGTGAAAGAAATTACTTTAAAAAATTGAAACGCAGCATAATTTTCTTGTTGCCTCTTCCATCTTCCAAAAATCTGAACTCTGAGTAAGAATGCTTCTGGGTCAAAGAAACTTAGGTTCTAGGCTTCCTCTTAAATAAAAATTAGGCAATTAATGTCAAAGAGGCCATAGTAAGGCCTCTTAAGGATTTCCTTTTCCATGCACAGAATGGCTGATCCATGCACACATTTGGCCAATCATAATTATATGCCCTCCTTAGCGATGCAACTTTTCTTCTGTATTGGGATGCAAACCTTCTTTAGATACCAGGCTCACTCGGTAGATCAAACAGGAAATCAACTCTGCAGGAAGACTACTTTTATTGAAATTATAACAACGCAATCTTGCAATGTGCTGTACCTCCTCTTCCTATACTCCAGTCGATTAGGAAGGCATCTGCCTGACCCGTTTCCCATGTTACCTTGTTTCTCAGGGCTTAAAAAAAAATACCCTTCAGCTCCTTTTGCCTCAGCAACAGTTCTTGCCTATTCTGCAAAGGCCATCTTTCTTACTTTGTACATAAGGGTCAGGGATGGGTGTGCTGCAATTTGTCTTTGGGCCAGCAATGTCTGCAGGATGGGTCAAAGCAGTTAAGATGGCTGATGTGGCATAGCAATGCAAGACCAATCCTTTTCTGTACAGGTGTTTCTGTTAATCTGCACATCGACACTTAATTTAGAGTTTGCAAGAATTCTTTGGATACCAGAGAAGGAGAACTTGAGAGAGATGCCTAGACTTTAAGCTTAAAACAGGTTTATTAAGAAATTGCCCAAAATATTTACAATGTCAGGAAAACACAACCTCAATCAGCCAGGTGAGCTCTAATGGTGGGGGGAAGATTTATGTTTCGGAATTCAATTCACAAGGTAGCTGGGGCAAATTGTATAGCCCTTTCCCCCACTCTCCCGCCCTTCGGAATCCTCATCTCGGTTCTAGGATAATTAGCCAGGGGAAATCAATGTTTGTATTTATAGTCATTGGAAGGGAAGAGATTACAAGAGAGTAAGCAAGGACACAATGGGGAATACACATTGAAAGGAATGCCTTGGCGCTGGCAAGCTTACCATGCTCCTGGCCTGGCTGCTTAGGATATAAAGCAAGCCTTTGGGACCAAAATGATTAGGATCATGCCAATTTCAGATAGCAATGCAAGCTGGAAAATCTAATTAGCTAATCAAGGTTGCAGCTGAGCTAGCTTGCAGTTAGCAGCTTTCAGGGAAGCACAGCCTGTGCACAAAGAAAAACAGTTTAGGAAGAGATAGCTTGTCCAAGCAATTTCTTCTGTCTGCAAGGAAGGAGACTCTGGGAAGAGGGGAAAGGGAGAAGAAAGGACAAAAAATATAAGGCAATCATATAGGACAACATATATGTGTAACATTGACTCTCATAGAAAAAGGGTGCAGCTTGAATCATGATGTCATATTTGCCACTTTGCCCATTTCAACTTCCCCATATTCAAACAAATGTTTATTCACATAATAGTCCATCTGGTAGGGTGAGTCAAATCTCTTGTATCTGTCTCTGGTCTTCTTCTTTTGCCGAGTAATTTCCCAAGTTGATGTAATCCGCTTACCCAGCAGTTCCTGTATTTTTACAAATGTTGGGAATACAAAAGATGAAGTAAGATAAATACTTTCTGTCTCCCAAACTTTGATGGTTCTCCTGATAATTCCATTTTTCTTGTTGTATCAGAACCATGAAGATTTTTTCCTACTTGTGTGAAATTGTAATTCTTTTCTTTTGTTGTTTCATCAATTTGATCATACTCTTCTAATTTGTAGTCTGCTGTCTGATTTATTTGTGCCTTTGTTGTTATTTCCTGGGTATTTTTTAATGGTAAATTTAGATTGGAAATATGCTTATTTAAAACATCAAAGTTGTTTTGGATTTCCTCGTGGTTTGAGTCTATTGTCATTTGTATTTGTCCTAACATTACATATATTTCCTCCTGGAAAGTATTTATCTTGCCTTGAAGTATTGCTTCTGGAGGCCCTTGATTTTCCAGGCTACGTCCTTCAAGAGAAAATATTGAATGTGGCATCCTGTCATTTTTTTAATATGTATGTGATATCCATGTTGTCTCCCCCCTTCAAATAATCTTTCATCAATGTTTTAATTCAAAAGTCAATTTATCAGTCAGTCAAAATTACAGTTCAGTATGTTAAGCCACTTTAAATCCTTCCTACAGATTCTCCTCTAAAAGATTAGCCAAAAAAACCAAGGTTTTTCTTTTCCATAAACAGTTCTTAGATTTAAGCAACAGTCCAGGTGTTTTTTTTTCCTTTTCTTTCAAACACTTTTTAATCTTATAACTGGCTCTTCCTTTGTTCCCAGCTGTCTTCAAGGTTATTTGCAATTCAAAGGAACAACTTTTTCTTTGTTTCTAGGCACTCGGCCAATTCTGAGTCCTTATTGTTAGTGTTCTATTCTCTGAGTCTCCACTAGATGTCAGCAGTTATTTCTTTTTTCAGTTTTTCTTTCAATCAAAAAGTTATTTTTGTTATATATTTTTTTAATTCCATCAAAAAAAAATTAGAGTATAATCTTGACAGTTTTTTAGTTCCTAAATTTGTCCAGACTGAAGTATTTTAAATCAAATTTTAATATATTTCTTCCCTCCTCTAATATTAATTTGTTGCTTCTATCTGTAAGGGAATGGGGATATAGTCCCCTCCCTTCACTTCTGGAGGTTTTCAAGGATTTAGATAGTAGATAGAAGAAAGAAGATCAATACTCTCACCAATTCCAAGCACGCTGTTCACTGATGTTTAGGTTCCTGCTCTGGGATTTTGGCTGCAAGCAGCTTGGGCTAGACACAGATCTCATGCTAGCCTTTCTCCTTTTGGGTTCGGAGGGCTTTCCCCAGATCAAACGGACCGATTGCTGTCGCTTTGTGATCAAGGGGGCACCCCTCCTTCACGGTCACCTCTCCGGGGCAACTTCGGACCCATCTAGGGTCCCCCAAGCAGGAAGAAACTAGCTGTGGGGAGCGGAGGTCCGCTCTCGCACGGCCATGCGCTCCGGGCGCAAAACCCCATCCCATTGATGCTGACTTGTGCCCGACCTGGTGGTTGCAGCTATTAATGTCTTGTCATCCTTGAAGTGGGTAGGGCTGAAGCTTTTGGCCCCGACTTATATTTTAAGGAGATGGGAGGAGTTTATAAGGAATGAAATAATTGGCTTGAACTTTGTGGATGCTGAAGATAGCTTTAGCACCGTCAAACCCACCAAAATAGGGGAAATCGGCTTGATTCTGAAATTTCTGAGCTTTTAAGAATGAAATGGGTACTCAACCTTCTAATTCCTCAAAAAGCCATTGTAAAAAGGCTCAAAAGTTCAGATCTGCCTGCACCGTGGCATCTTGGTAGCCACAAATGGGGGTTTCCTGCCCCTGGTCTATGTGATTCCTAAGCCATCATGCACCCTGGGAACAAGCTTCTATACTGTAGCTTCAGTAACAGAGCTGTCTCATTTGATTTATATTGTTCTCATTTTAAGGGAATCAATCCTGGTAGTACATAAATGATAGGAGGAGATAACACCCATCACCAATTATACATATTGATACTAGTATGAAAAGGCGGTTGGGTGAAGGCAGATTTTTAAAAAATTAAGATTGCAGTGTGATGGAAAATATAAACTTTCTTCCCTTGCATTACAGTTCTGGTTCTATTCTGATGTTCCTTTGGCAGTTGCTGTAATGCAATTTATGTTTCACTTATAACCTAATTGAGCTTTAAAAAAAGCTGAGAAACTGTTTAGTTTCTCCTAAGGAACTCAGGGGAAAAGGCAGGACCTTTTGGTTAAATCTGTTAAATCTGTCTTGCAGTTTTAAGAGCAAAAGTTCTATCTGCTCATGACAAAGGAACCCATGCTGAAGTAATTGTGAAGATAAAGAAGGTTCTGAAATCAGGCAAAGTAAAAATCACCAGGAATAACCGAAGTATATATCCAAATTCTTGGACCAACCGGGGATGTACATGTCCTATTCTTAATCCTGGTAAGTATTCAGCCCCACTATTCTAGCAAGCTGAGGATCACTGTCACATCTTTAACACACAATGATGAAACTTGTGCTTTTTCTCACTCATATGCACAGGAGAGATCCCTTAGTTCAGTGCTGGAGCATAGTATTATCATGTAGTACAGGGGTGTCAAACTGCCAGCCCGCAGGCCGGACGCGTCACGATGAAACCATGCCCACCCCATTGCCGGCAATGGGGGAAAAGTTCCGATACGTCATGCGACATCACGTGACGTCGCGAGTTTGACATGTCTGATGTAGTAGGATCCATCTCTACCTGTAATGATTTTATTTTTTTATAACCATATTTTATTAATTTTTTATAATTACAAATCCTTAATATTTTATCAGCAACATGTTGTCTGGGTTCCAATATTTAGTTTACTAATACATGTTAAAACTCCTTTCTCTCTACCTCGCTTTTCTAGCCATTGATAAAATGTATCCCATGTTCTAAAGTATTCTGAATCTTCTTTCTCCTTCATTTTCAACGTAAGTCTGTCCATTTCTGCACAGTCCAAAATTTTCCTGATTATCTCTTCCTCCGCCGGTAATTCTTCATCTTTCCAATGTTGAGCAAATACAATTCTCACTGCTGTTAATATAATGATTAAAAAGCTCAATTTGAAGAAAGAAAAAAATTTCTCAGAGAATTGCTGTCAACACAAGATTCATGGGTTCACACATGCTAAATCAGGTTTGTTTAACAACAGTTTGCTGAAGTCAGGGTTTGTGCAATATGCTTACTGAAACAAACCATGATGGCTACAATCATGGAACTTAGAAAACATAGAATAACAGTTAGAAGGGACCTTGGAGGTCATCTAGTCCAACCCCTGCTTAAGCAGGAGAGCCTATACCATTTCAGACAAATGGTTGTCCAGTCTCTTCTTGAAAGACTCCAATTATGGGGCATCCACAACTTCTGAAGGCAAGCCATTCCACTGGTTGATTGTTCTCACTGTTAGAAAATGTCTCCTTAATTCTAGTTTGCTTCTTTCCTTGATTAGTTTCCATCCTTTGTTTCTTGTCTTGCCTTCTCTGCTTTGGAAAATAGTTTGACCCTCATCTTTGTGACAGCCCCTCAAATTTTGGAAGAGTGCTATCATGTCTCCCCTACTCCTTCTTTTCACTAGAGTGGACATACTCTTAAGCCCAAATCAACAGATCACATTATTTCTGCTAATCTGTATGGCAACTTCTACACTCTCCATTTGGGGTCTGTATTTATTTACATCCATGGGGCTGAGTGGGTACAAGGGTTACAGATGGCATGGCTGTGAGGCAGAGATGTCCTCAATGGGTGGGTTTGCATATTTTCCATTTTATGTATTTTTCATGAAAGTCATACAGGTACATTAAGCACAACGGAGACATAGCACATATATTTATTTACTATTACTTTAATTACAAAAGCGCAGGTCTGACTCCTGAATTCCACTGATATGCCAATGAATTTCAGTGGCCTCATCACTGATCTTTGAGGGCTCAGTGTGTGCAAAACAAGAATGGCTCTTTGTGCTTGGTGTTGCACATTGTGTGAACTTACCTGCTGCAGTTTTTCAACTACAGTTCATGCTTTGCTATGCTGTATGCACTTCAACCATCATGGTATATTCAGTAAACTGTAGGTAATCCAAACATGGATTAGCACAATGTGTCAACTAACCCACTGTGAGCCAGCATAAGACTGGATATACGATCAGCATAATACTGGATGTTGATGGGCTATCTTGTGATACAGGAGCAAAGTTAGGGATTATTGTCTACATTCTGAAACATTCTTCACAGCCTGGTGCCTTTGGATAAATTGTATTTTAATACCCACAGTCTGGCTGCACTGACTAGAGATTATGAGAGTCAAATCCAGTCATTCTGAAGGGCACCAGTTATAAGAGTGCCTTAGAGCAGGGCTTTTCAACCTTTTTACCGATTGTACCACTTTTAGGATATGGCAATATTCGAGTACCACCTAGCAAGGTGTCAAAAACTTGGTGACAAAAAAAAAACTGTTCAAAGTTGCAATTGCACTGAAATGACTTATGACCATTTTTCACACTTATGACCATTGCAGCAACAGGGTCATGTGATTTATATTTGGATGCTTGCCAACTGATTCATATTTATGATGGTCACAGTGTCCCAGGGTCATGTGATCCCCTTTTGCAACCTTTTGACAAGCAAAGTCAATGGCAGAGCTGCTGGTGGCCAAGTGCTAAGGCGGGACTTCCTTCCCTCCCTCCCTTCCCTGCCTCCCTTTTTCTCATTCCCATCTCCTTCTGAAGGAAGAATTTGAACCCCCCCATATTTTCCCTCTTCCATATATTGATCAAACAAAGAAAGGCCTCCAGAGACAGAAAAGACAAGCTGCTGAGTGAACTAGCTTAAAAAGGCACTTCCCCTTTAAGAATTAGCTACTGGCTAGAAAGGAAAGTAAGGAGCCCAGCTGGCACTTAAAGAAGAAAAAAAAATGTAAGTACTGCCTGCCGGCTAAGGCAGCCTCCCCAAATGGCTCCATTCATAAGTAAAATCTGCAGCTCCAGAGGACTCTCTCACTGTAAGTCTTTGCCTGTGCTGGCTCTTTCCCTTCCCCACTACACTTGGCTAGGCAGGGCTGCGTACCACCTGCCACTCATTAATGTACCACAAGTGGAACGCTACCACAGGTTGAAAAGCCCTGCCTTAGAGAACTCGCCAGACATGCACATGGACTGATATGCAGATTCTGCTGTCTTCTCATTCTTGAATTCTTCACAGCATAGGCCTAATTAAGTCTCCAGCATCTTGTTTCACATTTCTCTCCATATGTTTACTGGTCTTTTTTTCTTTACCTTATTTTAGAGAACCAGTAACTATTGCTTTTTCACAATTCAGTTGGCAACAATTTAGCGCACCATTTTGAATTGCATAGCAAATTAATTCATTGGCATTCACGTTTTAAAATGTTTTCTCCAACCTAAAACTACATGCTTCATAGGATGCCACAAGCGCGCTTGAAAATAAAGCATTGAGCTTGACTCTTGAGCATTTCATGGACACGCCTGAGTATCATCTTGGCAATACCATGAAATCAATTTGCTATTGCTGTTTCTTCCGGGATTTTTAATTTTCCAGTCTAGGTTAAGTACAAAATTTCCTTGCTCTGCAAGGAAACTCATTAACCTTGTGATTAAGTAATTTGCATTTTAAGTCATCTTGAGCACCGTGGTTAGGTGGAAAGGGAGAAGAAAAATTAATGAATGATCTTAATTAAGATTATCCCTGTAAAGTCTTCTGGAAAATCTTTGATTCTGTGCCTTAATTAATATTGAGAACTGATTCTTACAATATGTAATCCTTTTTCAAACCAGGTATAGACTACTTAATAGCAGGACAAGAAGATGCACAGACAAACAGACTCCTTGTGAACATGAACAGTCTGGTGAAGCCCTGGAAAGCTCACTGGGGGAAGCTTGTTGCAGATATACTACGAACTGGATGCAAATAATGTATTTTTTTTCTTCAAGTCAAGTCACAAATTTGTACACTTTCATAATATGGCAGTGAAAAGCTTAGTTAGTTCTCTAATGGTTAATCATAACTTTTATAATTAAGGAGAATTTAAAAGCAAACTCTCTTTCATTAAGTGCTTTAGGCAGAAATCTTGTTCCAGGACTTCTTTTGCCCAAGACAACAGTCCCCTCTCTCTTTTACACATTTGTAAAAAAAAATATGTAAAGACTGCTGAATTAACCTCATGTACTTAGACTCACAGCCTGGCATATAGCTTGCTTTATGATTACAGTATCTAGAGCTTTCAAACCCACCAATACATATACTTGTAACCGAGGCCAATATTATATTAGGCTATTGATGAACAATCAGTACTAACAGAAAACTAGAACTCCTGCACTATTTATTTTTCTGGAGCGGGGTTGTTTTTTTTTACAGTAACTATGAAGGAAGAGGAAAAATTTGCTAAGTTACAGGGCTACAAAATATTGGTTGGCCTGTCACATTAGTCTTGCTTATATTTGAGAGGCCTGTTTAAAAAGCAGTTATTTTAAGGTAGCTTTCAGGTTCTTCGATGTCTATGTGTTCTATTGGAATTTGCACTGGAATTGAAAAGATATTGTAGATGTAAAGGGTCTTTGTGTCTACTTCATCAGAGAAGCAAACAGCAAAGTTATTGGAAATTTGAAAGGCAGCCTGAAAGGACTTGGAGCTGCAGGATTCTGGGAAGTGATGGTCCATGTTCCTGCTGTAGGTGTCCCCCTAAACTTCCTGATAAAATTCATGGGAAAAGAAGATGACTGGCAATCCTCACATTAGAATAAAAATAGCTGACTACGCAAAACTTGATTACCACCAGATCCCAAAGATTTGTTTTCTATAGTGTTCGCACAATGCAAGAGTCCAGAAAGTTCTGGTTTTCAAGCTGATCCAACCTGGTCTCACCAACAGTCTTCTCCTGTTTTGTCCTGCATTTAGCATCCATTGCATCAAAATAAATTCAGAAAGACCCCTGCTATGGAGGACTTTAGGAGCCTACCAAGTTCTCTTAGGAAAACGAATGAGGCAAGAACTCAAGAGTTTTGTACATCAGCAGAAGTATTGGAATTTGCTTTGGGGTTAGCAGATTTGCGACTGGATTGAATATAAGACATACCAAATTGTTGATTTAAAGACTAGCTGCCTCTTCAAACCAGACACATGGTCCTTTTTTGTTTTCTAAGTTAGTATTTGATGTTCAATTTCCATTGTGCTCATTTCACCTAGAATGCTCCATATCACCACTTTGTAGCTTCAGTCACTTGCCTTCTTCATACTACATGCGTATTGAAGACATCTCAAAGAACAGATGCTTCTATTCATATTTATTATTTACTAATAGCCAAGGTCTTTCTAAGAAGCAGTGCTCCAAGGCAGATACAGATGAACACCACTAACATTGCTGTCCTTTGCTCAAGCAGAGACTAGTCAGAAAAGTACAGTCTGTGCTGCAGAAGAATGAGAGTGACTCCCTAGCAATAATTTGTACTTCATGAATGTCATGTAGTATGCAAAACATAGTTGTGGTTTGACACATTAGATACCGATGCTGAGTAATGAAGTCTTCTATCCTAAGACAGCCATTAAACCCAGACATTTCCATATAACTTGTGCTGGCGTATGATTGATGTACATCGTTTATACCATTTCTTGTTCCTTTTGAAAGGCACTAAAGTGTTTGCACTAAAAAAAATAATCTCTCCTAAAATATGGGCAATAAATTAAGGGAAGATAAAGTTTAATTTTGAATATATAGTTAATGTCTTTTACTTAAGCTTTGGCCAAGGCATTATAAATCTTACTGCCCTTTTAATATAGAATCTCTTATGCATGTCAATTAATTTATGGACACAGGGCTTTTATTTAGTTCATCACAGTTTCAGTTAAAAATGCTAAAATCATTTTGGACACATTGTATAAACTATATGTTTATATTACACTGCATTTTTTTCATATTTTGTCTGATGAGTGTTCTGTCAGATAAAGAGGTAGATGGTCTCTTGCTAAACCTAAGGGATTTCATTTATATAAAACATTTTGTTAGGAGCTCTGCTTTTATAGCTGCTTGCAAGTGAAAAGGCAATTCAAATATCCAAAATTTAAATAAAGAGGCAAGGGAAAAATGGTAGAATAGGATATGAAGAAAAGTAACAGCAACAGAAGTGGGAACCCAGAGAATGGCGTTCGCTCCATTTTCAACAGCATATTCTGTATATTTTGTACATTTTCAAATAATTGAAAGTGTGGATTGGAACTAGGGAGTCCCAGGTTCAAATTCCCACCTACCCAGAGAACTCACTGAGTGACCTTAAATTCCTCTTAGAAAAATAGAATTGTTCCAAGGCTAAAACTGGGGGAGATCCTCATGCACACTAATTTGAATGTCAAAGAAAAACAGAATATGCAATTAGGTACAGGAAATGGAAACAAAAGCATGACTAGACTAAGCATATGATCTTGAGATATCTGAATGCGATATACCTTGACTATAAGCAGCACTGATGTTAACCTGGTGAAAATGACTTTCTACAAAAGCAAGTGTTCAGCTAAAAATGATGGAATTGGTTGAACTTCGGTCCTATTACTTGCAATAGGGATGTATGGCTTATTGGCTGCAGTGATTTCAACTGAACACACCTTAAGGAAGTTTAGTCTGCTACAATATTCAAATGCAGACCTAGCAGCAATGCCCTTTAGACACTAGGGTGGCTCTCTGAGAATCCTATGGTGAACAGACATATCTTAGAGTGCTGTTGTAATGGCTGACAGCATTATGCAAAAGCAGATTCTAATAGCATTCTTGCCAGAGATGTCTTATTAACCAGATGGTACAAAATTGGTTATATAATAAATCTTTAAACACGGGGGAGGCACCAGTTTCTGATAGACAGCCCTTGATTTTCCTTTTGACCTGACCTGGTTAAGTCCTATTCACAAATGCACTCCATCCGATTCCTCAAGACCTGTTCTCCATGGATAGCTGCTTAGGGGTTTCCTTTGACATCTGTTTCCCTGACACTGTATGCAGGCCGAAGAGGGTTTTTTTGACACTTTTTCTGAAAGGGTCAAACTGGTGCTTATATTTTATTCCAGTAAATGAAAAATGTATGGCAAATAACAGCTTCCTTGGAACCTTTGAGGCAAGCGAGGAAACACTTCATATTCAAACTAAGAATATGGATTTGTCTGTTTTCCTAATTTGTTATAGAGTTTATTTTCTCCGTCTTGTTTTTTGTGGCCTTTTTCAAAACGTAAACGTCACATATGTCACATTAACACGAGTTAATCAAAGTCAGCAGATGGATGGGATGTATAGTACTGTGTGCTTCTGTCCAAAGATTATTTGGTTCAATAGAGGCATCCATGAGAAGAGAGAACAAATTTGATTCTACAAAATCTTTTGTTTTACAAAACTCTGTTGACCCTACATTTATTAAATGTCCCTTAGGTTCAAGTACCCACATTTTGGCAGATGCAGGGCATCAGACCAAAGAAAATAAGTGAAATCACCTCTTTTCTTTCCATCGACATCCATATATATTTGAACAAGCCCTTGCTTGAATGAAAGGATATAATCTCAAAGATTTATATGTTTACTACACTCCTGCAATATTTTGTAGCAGAAAATCTACTTTAAATAGGATTTGATCATCATGGCTATATAGGACATTCACATTGAAAACTTTAGGGTTAAGCTAAATTATTGGATAGGTTGGCTTAATACAAAGAACATCTATCCATTGATTTGATTCCAGAGCCACTTTGTCCCAGAATTCAGATCACAGGATACCAGAATTTTCCTCAGATGAGAAGGCTCCAGGTAGTCCTCGTTTAAAGATCCTAATTGAGAAAGGAGTTTTCACTGCTAAGCGAAATGGTTGTTGGGTGGAATATCACACGGCCATGCTTAACAATGGCAATTCCGGTAGTCCCAGTTGCAGTCCTTAGACAAGACCACACATTTCTACTCTGTGCAAACTGTCAGCTCCAGCAGAAGCCTAAGGTTCTTGCCTGACAACAGCAACTGGGACTACCAGAGCAGGGCCTGATGAGCTCCCTTTGGCAGATGAGGCCCTGCCACGGCTGCATTTGCCTCTGGTTCAACTCCCTCCATTTGTCTATCTCCCTTTCTCCATCTCTGCCCTTTTGGAGGCCCTGTACCTTGCTGTCACTGCCTACCCGTTGGCCCAGCTGAACCTTGCCATCCTTTTCCTCCTGCTGGCCTGGGATCCATGTGTGTTGGGTGAAGGCGCAGATCTGGGATGCGCACAGCAGAGCCTCACCTGCTGAAGGGAACATGCTGGACATGGATAGGGAGGAAGCAGCAGGATAGAGCTGGGGACAGAGATCATAAGAGGTGGGGGAGCAGTGCAGGTGGCTTGCTCAGCACTGACAGTTGTCACTTTCTCCTGGGAAGAAGACAACAAACGCCATCTGGGGGGGAGGGCAGGGGTAGACAGTAAGGTACAGGGTGGCCAAAAGGGCAAGGATAGGGGGAGATAAGTAGAGATAAGCAAGCGGGGGGAGCTAAACTGCATATTGTGGCCATAAATGTGGGCCGGTTGCCAAGTGTCCCACAATTTCATCATGTGACCATGGGTGGTGCTTGGGTCTCAACTTTTAAGGACTGGTCGTAACTATAAATGGTCACTGAATGAATGGTCATTAAGTGAGGATTGCCCATCTGAACAAATCAATGTAGCCTGTCACAGGGCGCACAGTCATTTGCAGTAACAAAAGACACGGGCTTCAAGGTAAAGTAAAAGGAATTCACTTTTAATATACAGTCAAATCACAATATCTATGCAGAGGTTTGTTACCCCAGGTAACATTGCATTTGTCTCATTAAGGTCAGCAACCTGCTGGGAGAGGGGTTTGAACACAGGAAACCCTTCAAAACAGGGATTATTAGAAATATTAAGGAACACAGTGGCCAAAGTTTTTCTCTGTTTGCTCAGTTATGGCAAGGCCCGATCGAGGCTTATTTTAAAACGGGAAATCAATATACTAACATTAATTTTCTATTATTAGAAATTAATTATAGATGCAAACTTCCTGTGCCATCAAGCACATAAGTCTGACTAACTCAAAATTTTATCCAGATTTCTGAATCTTTTTGGTTGTTCTGAGAAATCTGTATTAATTTTCATCATATAAAATCTTGACAATAGCTAACAACTGAAATTTGGTGATCTAGTATTCTTGCTTTCTCAAAAGAGGATTAACCATCCTCTGTTCTTCAAGCCAACCTACAGACTGAACATAACTGGAGAAGAAAAGTGATAAAGTACTGGTGGTGTCTACATTTCTTCTATACTGACTCTACTGCATAGGGCTGAAGTTTCTTCTTCACAGTAAGTGAGTTCACATGATAACAGTGTACAGAAGTGCATTCCTTGCGGGATCAGTGGGGTGGAAAGAAAGAAAGGAGAGAAGATACTTTGCCTGTCTAAATGTCTCTGAATATGGAAAGGAGACCACAGCCTCCATGCTCATTCATTAGCTAGACCCATCCTTTTCTTTGCCCGCTGAAGGCATAGTTTCTAAATCTTTGCTTTGATTATCTTCTTCATCTTCATCTTCTTCATCATCATCTTCCTGAGGATAAAGATCCGGGTATTTCTGCATACATTCTTGCATTGCACGAAACTGGTCCACACAATCTGATCCTTTAATTTCTTCCTTGCTATAATGAAAACAGGAAAACGCTGACTTGAATTGTTCCCCGCAAGGACCACTAGCCATTCCACCAAGGCACGGGCAATTCCAGTTGATATCTCCATTAGGCAATATCAAACCTAAGAGGAGAGGAAGAAAAGGTAACAACTTACAAAACTTATTTTATATTGGGACTTATATACTGGGTGGATTCACGCACAGCACAACGTAGATTCTTTAACTATATTCAGAGTCTAACTTTATTCAACACAGTTAAGTCAAGCCAAAAATTAATTACGGTGGTTGAGTTGAAATGTTTATTAAGTTCAGTTTTTATAAGCTGCTACAATCTGCATACACGTTTATCATACCCTGAACCAGACAAATTACATTTTACTGAGCATTTTGTATGATCCAAGTCATTAAGCTTCATAATCTGTAGGAACCTAAGTGATAAATGCTATATTTTGAAGTGACATCAACATATTTGGTGATGAACATATTTTTGATCTTTCTAAAAAAAAAACCTTAGTGGTGACATAGGAAAACAAAAGATAAGAGCAACTTTGTTTTTCAGTTTATGGCAAAAAAGATAAGAAAAGAAAAAGCCAAATTTAGGATGGAGAAAAGCCAATGGGAAAGAGTTTTGTTCAAGGCAGCAAGAATAGTGTTTTGTTTTACACAAATGAGAACTTATAGAAAATGTTGTCTGATTGTTTGGGTCTTTTGTAAGCACTCCAAACATAAATGTGAGCAGTTTTCAGAAGTCAACTTTCCTTTATCTCACTAAAATCACAAAAATCTGCAGATACAGGTCACTAAAATCTGCTGTTGCCCATCTGACATGAACTTGAATGGAACTGGACATTAATGGTTTTAGATCTTGATACATGAAAACTAAAAAGAAGATAATCTGAGTGTCAAAAAGAGAGTAAAAAAAGATAATTTGGACTTCTTAGATCGTTTTATTAATATCAAAATGCCCTATCCTATTGTGTACTGATCCTAAAGGAGAAAAGAAATGGACGATATTGTGTATAATTCATAAAAATGTTTGCCACATATCATTTGTACATAACTTTTATGCAAATCTGTTTCCTGGGCTGATTTGGGTGTAACATAAAAACAATAGTTCTGCATCTTAACTCAAGACCTTTTACTGCCACATACCCTTTGGCAATCTGTATGCTGCAAAGGAGATATTAGCTTTTTTCAATTATCCATTTTGTTATATCTGTTATGTAAAAAACATTGTTACATAAAAATCCATTTGATTGCTTACTTGAACCTGGAATTGGTTAATAATATATCTATGTAGATTCTCAATTATCCAGGTCATGGTTGTCCCAAAGGTGCTTTTCTTTTTCCTTAAAACATTCTGATTCTCATTCAAGAAGCTTATTTAGTTCTAACTCACTGGAGGGGAATGAAAGGATTTAATGGGTGTCCCAAGAAGATTCCACATCATTTGCATTTTGATTCAGTTGACTCTTGGGATACAGATAAACCCCTAAGTGGCTCAATGACTCTCAGAGAGCTAATGACCCTCAGAGCACTAACAACTAAATGACTGCAAAGAATATAAATCCTTCCATTTCCCTCCAGTCAGTTAGAATTGAAGAAGCTTCTTGGATGAGAAGCAAAATATTATTTTCAAAGAAAAGAAAGTCCGGAGATTAATAATATATATAATATACAAGCTAGCATTGTAAACCATAATTTGAAATTGGCTTATTTTCAAAATAATAATACATGATGTCATACATCATCATCATTATTATGCTCAGGTACAGACATAAGGACAGCAAAAGCTTTTTGTTTCCTTCATGTGGCCATGCCAAAAAAGGGAAAGGGAATATGAACACACACGAAGCTCATTCAGAAAACACAACGCTCCAGTTTAGCATTAGGGGGGAGGTGCAGTCACTATCTTGGTTTAATGGCAAAATATAAAAAACAAAAACCTGGTTGGTTATGTCAGGGAAACTGTAAGCTGGAGAAGAGTTGGTTCATTTTTTTTTTCAGGTTGCTGATGTATCGCAGACAAACTACAGAAGCACAGACAGGTGGTGCTTGTTATCCTTTTTTTTGCATAGTGCTTGAAAAATACAAACCAAACCTCATTCTTTGTTTAGTATATCTGCTGTTATTGGCAAGCTTTTTGTGTATGCATATGCAGAATGGCAGACAGTTCTTTGCAAAATGATATGCAAAACGCATTTTTGCAGTTTTGTTATCCATGGTTGTTTGGCTACCAAAAAAATCCTCATAAATAACAAGGGCTGCCTGTGACACACATATTTTAAAGGATTCAGTATGATGGAGCCACAGATTGCTACCAATATACCATCTTGCTTGCGTCGGTGCTTGCGAAAGAATTGAAGGAATTGTGACACACAGCTGCAAAGTAGATTTATAGGATTAATTTGGCTTCCATTTCTATAAAGCCAAATGGCTCTTCTACTTGGAAATAAGGAATTGCTTCTTTAAAAAAATGCATTCAGCTTTTCATGTTGATTTTCCTCTGGACAGACCTGCTTTTCACTAAGGCAAATAGAAGGGCGGGGAGGGAAGTTTCATTCATTCTTTGTGTTTATATGTGTATTCATGGCCAATAAGCAATTTTGCTCCAAACCTTTAGAAGCTGTGGCAGGAGTCACAAAGCAGAGATCATTTCTAGCCATTCTAAACACTCAGTCCTGGCTCCTGGCCAGCAACAGTCTGAAATTAGAAAGGCTGAAAGATGGATTTCTGCACATCCTTTGGCTATAATATACAGATGGCACTTAAGGTCTAAGAGCTGGGGGAAAGGGACTAGCAATTTCTTTTCATCTCAAGAAAGGTGCAAGGTTAACTTCAATCACATTAAGGCTGAAAGTCATTTTCCATGTCTTACTATGAAGTATATTGGCTAGCAGGCTCTAAGAATGGCTGCTTCCAATTATATAACTGAAATTACGTTTCTGACCAAACATCTTCCCTAATACCTAGTATCATTTTGATGTACCTTCCTGATGTTGCAGCCTTTGCAATAACCTCATTTAGTAAGCAGCACTTAAACATATTGTTTCATGTGACAATGTTTTGATCTTTAGTGAATCAGAAATAAGAGCTCAGGATGAGAAATAACAAAATGCAAAAATAATGAAAGCATGAAACAAATTTACAAACACAGGAAATAAAATTGAGTGATATAATAAAAACAATTATTGAAAAGATTTATACTCTGCTCCAAAATATGCCACAGCTTACACATGCACAAAACAGGAAATGTATTTTATTAAGAGTTCCAAACCAAACAGTCCCACTTTAAATGTTGTTTGTCTGAGCAGACTCTTCTGTCAAAACAAAATTTGAAGTGTTTTGTTCTCGCATTAAAGCAGTTATGTTTCCTTTTGGAACATAACCATGTTTTGTTTCAACCCTGAAACACTCAAACACTGAAACTGGAATATCCCATTTTAAATTTGTTTTCTTTAGCTGCAAAACTCTCAAAACACAATCATCTAAATCTTTGTTCAGAACCAAAATAAAACAGAGTGCTCTGTTTCAACCTCAAAATGAAACGCCTGGAAAATATGTTTTTTCATCAAAGTGGCCATTTCGGGCTCAACCTCTCCTTTTTATGACTGCCAAGGTGCCAAAGTGCTAAGCCTGAGTTGGATTAAATGCATTATAAAGGCCTTGTTATTCCTATTTTTATTTATATTATATACTTATTTAAGAAATAAATATTTGTATAGCCACCCAACTCACATACTGTATAGGTGACCCCGGGTAGCTTACAACATTTAAAAATCCATTGTATAATAAAATCCTGAACCGATTTTACCACCATTTGTACAATGGTTGTACAGTGAGTCACCATGGTCGTTAAGAGAAGCCAGCATAGCCAATGGATGAGTTTTGTTGCTTACCAGAAAATAGCAAAAAACATCATAAATCGTAATAATGGGAGTGTGGGATCCTGCAACAAGTTGTAAATACGAGCTAGTTGCCGAGTGCCCAAAACATGGTCACATGACTACGGGGGGGGGGGAAGTGTTTTACAATAGTCCAAAGTGCTTTACATGACCCAAAATACCCTTTCTGAGGCCATCATAACTTTGAACAGTCATTAAGTGACCAGTCATTAAGCGAGGACTACCTGTATTGCTTTAAAATTTATCACTGGAGGTTCCACAAGTGGGCTATCTGAGAGACGGCTTCTTCTATGGTGATATCCAAACTTTTTTTTTCTTAAGCCATTGTTTTCATGCTCACAATCTCCCTATCCCTTCTCTTCTCAAGCCTTTTAACTGCTTTTAGGCTGCTTTCAGGGGTTATGGACACTGAGCTTGTTAGGTGGAAAGCTAATAGCCCAGGTTCGAGACTTAAGCACTGCACAACGGGGCAAGCTCCTATGACTTGCCCCAGCTTCTGCCCACCTAGCAGTTTGAAAGCATGCAAATGCAAGTTAGATAAAATAGTACCATTTCAGTGGGAAGGTAATAGTGTTCGGTGCACCTCGGCGTATAGTCATGTTGGCCACATGACCATGGAAATGTCTTTGGACAACGCTGGCTCTCTCGGTTAAGGAACAGAGATGAGCAGCGCCCCCTAGAGTCAGACACAACTGGACAGGGGAAACCTTTACCTTTACCAGTGATGGCGAACCTTTTAGAGACTGAGTGCCCAAACTGCAACCCAAAACCCACTTATGCATCGTCGAGTGCCGGGTGGGTGTGGCCCATTGGCTGGGCATGGCCCATTGGGTGGGCGTGGCTGCGGTGGTAACGGCAGACTGGGTGGGACTAAAAAAGTTCAATCAATTCCAACTTTGCAAGATCTTTTTTTTTTCGTGAGAAGTTGAAATTGACTGAATGAACCTTTTTTTTTTTTTTGCACACGGCGGCGGAGGCCTAAAGCGAAAAGGTTTTATAAAACCCAGCTGAAGGCCTAGGACTGGGGCGACGGTGCGCATGCCCACAGAGAGGGCTCTGAGTGCCGCCTCTGGCACCCGTGCCATAGGTTCGCCACCACTGACCTTTACCATAGTTTTCAATTCAGGTTTTTATCTTTGTACCTTTGTAAAACTTAAGGCTACTAAAACAGACATAACTTCAAATATAGTCAAGGAAAAACTGGCGTTCGTTATTAATTCAAATGAATCCAGTGTTTTTCTACAAAATACTTTCTAGGCTTTTAAAGTTTGAAATATTTAATTCAGGGGCTTGATTCTACTTACGAAAGCAAGGAGTGACAAAATTGTGGAAACCTTTTGGGAAAAGTGTATTTTTGAGGTTTGATGGCTAATAACGCCACTTTTTTTTTGGAGTAGTACCATAAAATTATATATCAATGGGAAGATAGTTTAATCAAGAATGTAATGCAACAAAATTTGTTCAATTATCTGTACTGTATTCTATGAAAAGTTATAGCCAAATAACCAGAAAAAGGAAGCACAACTTGCTTAGGTTGATATCAGGTAGCTTTCCTTCATCTGATTGTAGCCAATGGGCATGAGTGTTTAGAGAGCCAATCAGGTGTCATCTTGTTTTGGCAATGAGCCAATCAGATCACAGTAGGATTCAGTTATTGATGTCATGTATTGAAGCTGAGAGGACGACATTTGTCAGTGTGTTATGTGATCGCTATCAAGTTGGTTGGGGTTTTTTTTTTCTTTCATTTAGTGAACTTGTACAACGTAATAAAATTAAAGTAATGGTGCAAAGAGTTGATTGGTTGCCCAGAAAGCGATGTAAAATAGTATTATTAAGTGAACAAGGCTACAGTTATAAAGAAATTAGAAGAAAAATTGGTGGAAACTTAACCAAAGGTGGCATTTCTACTGTACTCTTTTCTCAAAAGGTTTCCACAATTTTGGCCACTACTGTATAATCCTTTTCAATAATGTACACCCTACATTATACCAATTTACAAGTTTAATATATAAGCTGCTTTGCTCTGGACAATACATAAAATTAATGGTGCCCATTACCAGCCAAATCCATGTGACTGAGGTTTATACTGAGAAATAAGGCTCCAGCAGGATCTTATCTAGAAGACAGCCAACACAGCTATGTTTGAGCTATCAGAGTGAGCAAATGCTGCCCCCTAGAGATAACACTGAAATATAGATTTTTTTCACTTACATTTTGAAATAATATTACTAGTATGCCACCCAACTCTGAATGACCCAATTCAAAAATGATGGCATATAAACTGAGAAGGCAGAAAGAGAAGCAACAGATTGTTAATTTGCAAGATGAGGAAGGAGAGATTCAACACAATGAGATAATTAAAAGGGGAATTGCTCAAAGATATTATGAAAACTTATATAAGAGGAGTGAGGGACAAAGTGTAGAAAAGATAATAGACTATTTGGAAAAGACAGATACACCGAAGATACCAGAGGGAAAAAAAAAAATGTTAAATGAGGAAATAAGTATGATTGAAATAACTACAGCTATAAGTAAACAAAAAATTAATAAAGTGGCCGGCCCAGATGGAATACCAGCGGAATTATATAAAGAACACCAAAATGTACTTAATCAACACCTATTAGAAGTTTTCAACGACGTTTTAACTGAGGCGAAAATACCTAAATCCTGGTTAGAGGCAAATATAGTATTAATACCAAAAGAAGATGTAGAAAGAACACAGATACAAAATTATAGGCCTATCTCCCTACTAAACGTCGATTATAAGATCTTTGCATCAATAATGGCAGAGAGATTTAAAAATTATTTAATTGACTTCATACATAGTGACCAAAATGGTTTCCTCCCGAATAGGCAGACTAAGTGGAATATAAGGACAATTTTAGACATATTGGAATACTACGAATTACATAGCGATTGCCAAATGGCACTCTTATTTTTGGACGCACAGAAGGCATTTGATAATGTTAATTGGCTATTTCTGATCCATCAACTGAAATTAATGGATGTTGGAGAAAAATTTTTAAATGTTATAGCTGCAATATATTCCGAACAGAATGCCCAGATTATAATAAACGGTGAGACCACCAATAAATTCAATATTCAGAAAGGTACAAGACAAGGGTGTCCTCTCTCGCCATTATTGTTTATATATACATTGGAGATTTTAGCTAGGACTGTAATGCAAGAAGAGCAAATTAAAGGGCTTGAGATTAAAAAGGAAAAATATAAACTCCAAGCATATGCCGATGATTTAGTATTTATATTGGAAGATCCCGTGCAATCAGGTCAGAAGCTTTTTGAACTATTGGAGGAATATGGAGAGGTGGCAGGCTTGAAAATAAATAGAAATAAAACAAAGATCATAGCAAAAAATATGACTAACATGCAAAAAGAAAATCTTGGGGAAAAATTAGGAATACAAGTAGTTACTAAAATAAAATATTTGGGCATTGTTATGTCAGCACGTTGCTCATCAATTAGAGAGGATAACTACAGAAAATTAGTTAAACGTATAAAAGTTGACCTAGACCGCTGGAGAAATCTACATCTTTCGTTTCTAGGAAGAATCTCAGCGGTGAAAATGAATATTTTACCCAAAATTATCTTTCTATTCCAAAATATTCCAATCCAATTAGATAAAAAATTCTTTAAAGAGTTGAATAAGTTAACTTTAGATTTTGTGTGGCAAGGAAGGAAGGCGAGGATAAAGCAAAAGTCTCTACAGGATGCTAAAGAGAGAGGGGGATTAGGCTTCCCGGATTGGGAGTTATACTATCAAGCTGCGGCCCTGACGTGGATCAGGGATTGGATAACATTGGAAAATAAAAGATGTTTACTATTAGAGGGGCACGATCTTCAGCAGGGCTGGCATGCCCACCTATGGACAGATAAAAGCAGGAACCATCAATACTTCCTGAGGCATAAAGTCCGGCAAGAACTAATAAAAAGCTGGAATATAGTTAAATGCCAATACTATACAAAACTCCCAGGCTGGTTCTCACCATTAGAAGCAGTTATATACCCCAACCTTTATAGGCAAGATAGGGTTATCATATACAAAGATATCCTGTCAGAGGAAGGATATCTAAAGCAAAGGCAAGAGTTGAGACAACAGGGGATTGCTTTGGAATGGTGGTCTTACCTTCAGATACAAGCAAGATACGTGAAAGACAAGAAAGAATGGGGAATTAATAGACAAGATACGGGGCTTGATAAAATATTATTAGGCTCGGAGAAAAAACAAATAAAAAAAATATATAAATATATGTTAGAATATAAATTATTTGAAGAACAAGTTAAAGAAACAATGGTTACCTGGGCAATAGATTTGGGGCACGCTATAAACCTGGACCAATGGCAGCAAATCTGGGAACGTAATTGCAAAATTACATTGGCAACAACTTATAAGGAAAATCTCTATAAGATGCTCTTTAGATGGCACCTGCCACCGGCTAGGCTCGCAAAAATGTATAGTGGCTACTCACCACTTTGTTGGAAGTGTAAAAGGGAAAAGGGTACTTTTTTCATGTTTGGTGGGCTTGCAAAGAGGTACAGGTTTATTGGCAGAGGGTTTGGAATTGGATAACAGAAATGACGGGTCAAAAAACTCAATATAAACCAGAGATGCTACTACTTGGCATATTAGAAAAAAATATAAACAAAGATGATATATACCTAATTATTCATGTAATAACGGCGGCAAGAATTTTGTTTGCCCAAAATTGGAAAACAAATGAAGTGCCTAGTGGAGATGCGTTAATAAGGAAAATTTTGTATTGCGCAGAATTGGATAAGATGACTAAAGAATTAAAAAATCAGGAGGAAACAGAATACTATTTAAGCTGGAATAAATTTTACAAATGGAAGGGAAAAAAAGAAGGAAGGTCATTAGAAGGGATGTAAATAGAGGAAGAATATCTGAAATGTATAAAGTATATGTATAATACGGAATGTTTAGACAAAGATGTATGTCAAAGATGATACACTATGTTCAATGTTTTTTAATCTTTTCTTTTTTCTTTTTTTGGTATTCAATAAAAATTATTAAAAAAAAAAAATGATGTTTGCAAATTAGATTATAGGAAATATGTCAAGCATATAGGAGCACATGTTAAATACAGGTATTCCCCGACGTACGACCACAACTATATAGCCCAAAATCTATATTGCTAAGCTAGACATTTGTTAAAGAGAGTTTTACTCCATTTTATTACCTTTCATACCACAGTTGTTAAGTGAATCAATACAGTTGTTAAGTTAGAAAGATGGTTGTTAAATGAATCTGGTTTCCCCATTGGCTTTGTCAGAAAGTCGCAAAAGGTGATCACATGACACTCGGACACTGCCACCATCATAAATATGAACCAGTTGCCAAGCGTTTTAACTTTGATCACATGACCATGGAGATGCTGCAACATTCGTTAAGTGTGAAAAATTGTCATCTCACTTTTTTCAGTGCCGTTGTAACTTTGAACGGTAACTAAATGAACTGTTATAAGTCGAGGATTATCTGTATACCTAATTAAAAACACTTAAGTATATTTCTCATTTAGTATGTTTTTGTTTTCCTTGAAAAATGCAAAATGACAAATCTGCAGGTTTTTCTTTAATACTGCTAAACAGAGGCTCTCCAACTTTGCCATAATGAATATTCTCCATACATTGTAAGTGCCTGTACTTCTATCTTATTCCAGGTTTATGAGGATGATGAAAAAGGGTAAGATTTATTTTATACCTCTAGATCAGTGATGGCGAACCTTTTAGAGACTGAGTGCCCAAACTGCAACCCCAAACCCACTTATGCATCGTCGAGTGCCGGGTGGGTGTGGCCTATTGGCTGGGCGTGGCCAATTGGGTGGGCGTGGTTGCGGTGGTAACGGCAGACAGGGTGGGACTAAAAAGTTCAATCAATCAATTCCAACTTTGCAAGATCTTTTTTTTCCCCGCGAGAAGTTGAAATTGACTGATTGAACCTTCTTTTTTTTGCACACGGCGGCAGAGGCCTAAAGCGAAAAGGTTTTATAAAACCCAGCTGAAGGCCTAGGACTGGGGCGACAGCACGTGTGCCCACAGAGAGGGCTCTGAGTGCCGCCTCTGGCACCCGTGCCATAGGTTCGCCACCACTGCTCTAGATTCATCACAATCAGAGCTTCCTTTTTGAATAAAACATGAATAAATTGGGACGAACAGTAATAGTCTTAGCATACAAGTGTATGTAAGTGAAAACTCATTCTCGTGAAGCTGAAACATAGGTTACTCAATATACCTCAATAGGCTCCAAGTCATTTTATTGCAAACTAAGAGAACGTAGAAAAAACTGTTATACTCAATATCATCCACAACATTTGCATATATTCATATTAAACATGGAGGAGTTAAAAATACCAGAGTTATTTAGATTATGTCTTAGTTTTGAAAGCTGATTAAATGATTGCCTATTTTTCACATAATAGAGATGTGTAATACAGGTAGTCTTTGAGTTATAACCATCCGTTCAGTGGCCATTTGAAATGACCAACAGTGCTGAACACAGGGACTTACAACTGGCATTTAAAGTTTCAGCTATTACAGCACCCCTGTGGTCATTTGAACACAATTCACGTGCCTGGCAACATGATCCCACTTATGAGTAGATGCAGCATCCTGCAGTCACTTAACCATTTGTGACCTTTCCCAAGCCAAATCAATGGATAAGTGTCGTTTCTATAGAGCAGGGGTATCAAACTGCCGGCCCGCAGGCTGGACGCGTCATCCGGAAGCCACGCCCACCCCATTGCCGGCAATGGCAAAACCGTCCCGATACGTTGCGCGACGTCACGTGACATCACAAGTTTGACATGTCTGCCATAGAGCTTTCTTTGCCATATTCTCTTCCCTTTGCGCAAAATCCCACACCTTCTTTCCTTAGCCTCCTTGTGATCTCTCTCTCTCTCTCTCACACACAAACACACCACACACTTTCTTTGTCCTCCCTGCAATGGCACCTATGAATACATGTACTCTGTGCTCTTTTCCTGGTCTCCTTGTGATCACATGCATGCACGTACCCTGCACCCCTTCTGCTTGACCTCACTGTGTCCACACATACACAAGCAAGACTGCCTGGATTATCATCACTAAGCAATGCGGTCAAGTGTAAATCTCAACATTATTCAATAAAACACAAAACACGTTATTTACATTCCACTGACCATGATCTTCGTAAGGATCATTGGGATCATCTGCCACCAATTCAGCATTGCTTGGGGTTTCATGGTCTTCTTTGGTCACAAATATAATTTGGTCCTTTCCTAAAAGTTAAGGAAAAAGCATACAGAATATTAAAAGAGTAGGTAAAGTACTGATCTGCCATAAGCTTCTGAACAAGTTCATTAGTAGATGACATTGGGCCCTGGAGATGCTTCATTATGAGCCATGTATATCTTGACATTAAATTAACATCTACTCCAGTTTAGTTTATTGATTATATTATTAATTTAGCATATGCCCCAGAGGAAAAAAAAGTTAGCAAAGAATCATGCTAAGTTTAATTGTCTTTCCTGCTTATGTTTACTTTGGCAGATAATTGTCAGTATATGCACTCAGCCTTTATGTAAGATGTTACCACTTCCTACCAGACTTGGATCAGAGTAGAGTATGCCCGGAGCTTAATACCCTTTCCTACACAAGCTTCTATTGGAAATACTTTTAAAATTTCTCCCTTTATTTGAATAGTTCTTCATTTTATCTCTTTTGCCATCAAGTACCTTACATGACTATATAAATATGATAAGCAAATAAATAATGTGACAAGCTAAAATGAAGTTTTATGTTCTTTCTTATTTTTTTTTTAATAAGGACCATTTTTATAGGTAGTCCTCAGGTTACAACAGCAATTTGGGATTGGGATTACTGTCACTAAGCAATGCAATCAAAAGAGTGATATCATATCCCAGCAGCCTCAGTTGCCATCGTATCCTCAGAACTGTGCAGGCATTTAAGCGGGAAGAAGCAGGAGTCCCAACAAGGATCATAGGGGGCATGCAAGTGTCACAGTGGGGGGGAGGGATGCCACAAGCAAGTAAGGGTGGGCTGTTGAGGGGTGGGGGTGGGGGCTCTAGGAATACAGGCAGGCTAGCAGGGGCTGTCAACAGGCGCTAGGGAACACAGGTGGGCTGATAAGGGGTGGGGGAGGGCCGGAGGGGATGGCAGAGTGATGCTAGGAAACTCAGGCAGGCTGGTGCAGGCAAGTGGGGGGGGGGTCATACTCCATGGTAGAGCTCTACTGGAGAAAAAGTTGCAGGAGTAACTAATGGGAATGATATGTGTCTCTCTCTGTCAGCCTCCCCACTGATTTTGCTTGTGAGAAACTGGCAGGGAAGGTCACAAATGTCAATCATGTAGTTGCAACTGGTATACATGTGAGCTAGTTGCCAAGAGCCCAAATTGCAGTCATGTGATTACAGGGGTGCTGCAACAGCTGAAACTTCTGGGATTGATCTTAAATACTACTTGCTTAAAACACAACTGTAACTCAGAACAGTTGCTAAATGAGAGGTCGTACTCAAGAACTATCTTTATAGTTTGTGAAATTGATTTACCTCAAAGAGGATGTATGTTGTTGCTGATTTCCCTAGTCACTCATCCTGAGGCAGGAAATGGCACTATAGAATTTATTTCCCAATTGTCATTCAGATAGATTAGATAGATAGATAGATAGATAGATAGATAGATAGATAGATAGATAGATAGATAGATAGATAGATAGATAGATAGATAGATAGATAGATAGATAGATAGATAGATAGATAGATAGATTAGATAGATAGATAGATGATAGATAGATAGATGATAGATAGATGATAGATAGATTAGATAGATAGATGATAGATAGATTAGATAGATAGATGATAGATAGATAGATAGATTAGATAGATAGATAGATGATAGATAGATGATAGATAGATTAGATAGATTAGATAGATAGATAGATAGATAGATAGATAGATAGATAGATAGATAGATAGATAGATAGATAGATAGATAGATAGATAGATAGATAGATAGATAGATAACATTGTCATTTTTTACTGTGGGCACAATGGCATACATTAAAAATGAAATTTAGTTGCTTGCTCTCAAAATGTACACATACATAACACACATTTAAACATACTATATACAACATATGATTAGACCTACACCCTTACGTATAAGTAACATATAAATATTAATCACTGCCCATCTTCAATACATAACAGAAGGAGGAAGCTTTAGAGTTCACAAGGTTAATACTGTATGGAATAAAACTGTAACTGAATCACAGATTATGAAAGCCCTCTCTCTCTCTCTCTCTCTCTCTCTCTCACTCACACACACACACACACACACACACACACACACACACACGCTAGGGTTGGTGGTGGAAAGAAACATCTCCCTGGAAAATTGATGGTGCCACCACCAAAACCTATAGGGAGGTACGAAAACAATGCCAAGACCTGCAGAGCCAAAAGATCTCTGGGAGAAGATGGTTCAGAATATCCTCTTGAAACCCTTACATTCATTTATTTCCTCTGACTGGAGAGCTGAGATAATGGCAGGTTACAGTCACTCAGACTGGAATGATTATTTTTATCCACCTATATAGAGTCCTTCCCAAAGACATGGGATAGGCAGGTGTTCTTATTTGGTGATGTAAAGGTATCATCGCAGGATGCAGACTGTATAATATTAGTATTCCACCTTTTATCTATCTGGAGCAATTCAAGGAGATGAGCATATATACAGGTAGTCCTCGATTTACAACAGTTCATTCAGTGACTGTTCAAAGTTACAATGGCATGGCACTGAAAAAAGTGAGTTGTAAGTTTTTCACACGTACAACCATTGCAGCCTCCCCACGGTCACGTGATCAAAATCCGGACAGGTGACATCTGTCTGCTGCAGTGTCCCAGCTTCACACACGATCAGCTTTTATGACCTTCTGACAAGCAAGCAAGTCAATGGGGCAGCCACATTTGCTTAACTTTCGTGTTACTAATTTGACAACTGCAGGGATTCATTTAACAACTGTGGCCAGAAAGGTCGTAAAAATGGGGCAAAGTTCCCTTCACAAATGTTTCACTTAGCAACAGAAATTTGGGGCTCAATCGTGGTCGTACGTCGAGGACTACCTGTCATACTCTTTCCTCCTCCTATTTTCCCCATTAACAACCACCCTGTGAGTTGGGTTGGGCTGAGAGAGAATGACCGGCCCAAAGACACCCAGCCGGCTCTCATGACAGCATCCACGCTCCCTTCTGCCCGGCCCACTCTGTCTCTGGGCTCCCTAAAAGACCCAGCCGGGGCACAGAAGCTTTTTGCCGGCTTCCCTCTCTGCTCCGTTCGGCTGCCCCAGGAGCTGGCCTGATCGTCACCATCGCCCCCCCCCTCCTCCTCCTCGCGCGTCCCGGTACCTTCTTGCCTGCAGTAGGACATGACTGGGGCGAGCTCGGAGCGATTCCGAGTGATCCACTGAACGACCTATGAAATCAATCGGTCGCGGCTGCCCGGCAGCACAGCGAAGGGCCCGCCTCCTCCCACGTGCTCGCAGGGCCCCTCGCGGCAACCTCTCGCCCAGAGAGAAGGACCCCAAAGGGCAGCCTTGAAGCCGCCTGAGCGCTTCTCTCCCCCCCCCGGCTGTTCACATCCACACTGGAGCTCACGAATCGGGCAGCCTCCGTGTCAGCTAGAGCACGGCCTTTTCTCCCGCGTGGCCCAAAGTAGAAGGGGGAAGAAACGAACGGGAAACGGAGAAGAGCCGTTATTCATAACGGACTACATGTTCCAAGAGGCTGTGCGGAAGAACCGGTCCTTCCGCCGTTTTCCCGACAAGCTTTGCGACCTCGACTGGTTCTCAGTTCTCAGCCTCTCCTTCCCGCCTTCGTATGGTAGAAAGTTCAATGATATTCCCAGCAATGCTTTGCGACGGATAGGCGTGTCGGGACTTTATTTCCCTCTGTGCTTCAGGTTATATTTTTTACCCCCTCCCTTCATCTCTATCTCATTCTTGCAATACGCGCCCAAGCACGGGCCATCCCAGGTCTGTGAACGAGGGCGGAGTTTGCCGCGAGTGCTAGAAAGAGAGAGAGAGAGAGAGAGATCAGTGTCTGATCCGTAGGAGTGTTTGGGCGTTACATCTCCTTTGGGTGTCAGATTTCTTCCTTCACTTTAAGAATAGCTCGGGGAGTTGGTGCATTTATTAAAAGCTCAAAGCACAGCGATATATGTAAGTATGGGGTTTTTTCGCCTTTATTAAGAAAAAAAGTTTGGAGATTCTTTGCAATGGGAAGCAGCAATGGGAAGAAGAGGGGGGGTCAACCTCTTCTCCAAAGCACCTGAAGCAGGACAAAAAGCAATGGACAAGAAGCAATCAAGGAGAGAAACAATCTAGAACTAAGGAGAAATTTCCTGACAGTTAGAACAATTAATCATTGGAACTACTTGCCTCCAGAAGTTGTGGTGCTCCAACACTGGAAGTTTTTAAGAAGAGATTGGACAGCCATTTGTCAGGAATGGTATAAGGTTTCCTGACCTGAGCAGGGGGTTGGACTAGAAGACTTCCAAAGTCCCTTCCAACGCTGTTATTCTGTAACATAGAAATTCTTCTAATAAATGTATACAATCAGTAAGAAACAGATAACCCCCCTCACAAGTGTTGATAGCCAGGACTGCAATCCACCACACCTGATTTCAGAGGAAAGAGCCTGGGCTGATTTGTCAGAAAAGCCTTTTTTTTTTTTAAAGGAGAAACACATTTGCTTTATCCAGAGGGTGGTGATAGGATCTCGCTATTTTTGGGTTGGCAAGAGTGAGAAATGAATAGTTTCTCTTCAGACCAAAATCTATGTAAAAGATAAGGTGGTTGCCGCTGAACGATTTGACGGAATGGGCTTGCATGGAAGAGTTTCTGCTTGATTTCATGTTGCTTTTAATAAGCACATACATTCCCATGGAAAAGGGCGTCTTCTTGTAAATTGTTCTGGAGTGTTGTCACTTGCAGTGTTTAAAAATGGCCTAATGCATTCCGATGTTTGCATTCTGGCACAAACTTTTCCGATTGAGTTTAGTAGTCTGTACTAAGTTTTAAAGTGTCTCAGCTTCCACTTTCTGTCACACCATAACAATGTCCAACCTGTGTAAACAAATGACAAAACGATTGAGGCTGGGTAGAGAGCAGCTGCATTACAGCATGGTATTACTGTATTTAATTGAAAGTAACTTCTTGAGCTTAATGAAACTTATTTCTAAGAAGGCATGCATAAAATTATTTTTTAAAAAATGCATGTCTGAGTACACTGAAAGCAATGATTAGTATAATAACTATCAAAAGTCTATAGCAGTTTTCTTATTAAGCTATTAAAAAGTTTTTGTGCTAGTAAGGAATTAGCTAATGAATTAATCTGGTTTTATTGTTGGCTGCATGTTTTGATTTAGTTCAAAAGGCACATGATCTGAGGATAAAAGAAAGAAAAAGAAAAATCCTTAGTGCAGAAGATTGTTTCTTTTGTTTGTGTTCTGATATTTAGGCTTGATCCTGTTTTGTTAGCCAAAATTAGCCATGGTGTAGGATATATACATGGATCACTACGATAACACCATTACTTCAAATTGATCTTGGAAGAGGGGCTTCAGAAAGCATGGGAGCAACACCTGTGTACACAACTCATTAAAACACCCATGTCTTTTTCAAGCTTTCTATGGCTGCCGTAAAGAGGCTTTCATAGCAACCTAGATATTCTTGGGAACAAATCTCTATTTTGTTTTCAAATAGTTGTAGATAGATGTTGCATTCCACTTCTGAAAGTTCTGAAGAACCTCTTCTAAACTGAATCCAAAGTTTGTACAATATTTCTATGCACAGGTTACTTTCATGTTGCTCTGTGAATAATTATGTATTTTTGCTCCATAGCATGTTGCTCTAAACAACTATTACAAAATATTATGGCATAGACACACCTTTAAATATCTTTAAATTGGATGATAGGTAATTTGTTATTGCTTTTGTTGTGTTTCAGTTGCTAAGTTGTGTCTGATTCTTTGTGATCTCATGGACCATTATTTATTTTTATAATATTTATTATTATAGCCTTTTTATTGCTTCCTTAATGCAGATTTTAAATTGTACTGTGTAAACCTGTAATCTACTAATTTTGAGAAGAAGCTTCTATAAATATTATGGCTTTATAGTGAAAAATCATGCATAATGCGATTTATTCAGTTTTGACTTGGGATGATATGTGAAAGCAGGTGGTACCTCGCTCTTGTATTAGCTGAATTCATGTTTTTTTTCCAAGGTTTATTGAAGAAATCTTTGAGCACAATTAGACAATAGCAAGAAATATTAATGGCAAGATTCATACAATGTGCTAAATCAGAGGTAGTCAAACACAGCTTGTGGGCTGTGTATCATCCCTAAGACCACTCCAGCATTTGAGATTACACTGCAAAAAATTAGCAACAAAATAGACTAGTTTGGGGCATACCTTTTCCAAAGATGCTATAAGAAATATTGTTGATTCTGTTTTAAGTCACAATCAAATCAGTGGCATAGGTGAAGCTAATTAGTACCATGTGTTGACATACTGTCTTACTATCATGCTCCTCTTCTGTTGTGCAGAATTATGATGCTGTAGAAGGATGAACCAGCCCAAGGATTGGACTAAAGGAATTAAGAGAAGTTAGTTTCCCCCCCCCCCATCTCTGCATAGATGGGTAATCCATCAAATCAAAACTTAGTACTATAGCTGAGTTTCTGTCTTCCAAAATGGGTCCCAGTTGATGCTGTCATATTTTTGCTCAACAAGTAAAGTCTGAATGTATACCGTATGTTCTGTCCCCAACTCTTTTCCTTGAGAAATCACCATTAGTGCCACCAATAAGTGAAGATATGCTTTTCATTTTTAGCAGATTTCCTAGTTAGAGAATTTGTTGTAGCTGTTGCTACCTTGCCAATTTCTACAGTAGTCTTTGACTTACGACCACAATTGAGCCCAAAATTTCCATTGCTAAGCAAGGCAGTTGTTAAGTAAGTTTTGCACCATGTTGCTACCTTTTTTTGCCATAGTTGTTAAGAGAAACACTGCAGTTGTTAAGTGAAGAATGTGGTCATTAGGCAAATCTGGCTTCCCCAACGGCTTTGCTTGTCAGAAGTCAGCTGGGAAGGTTACAAATGGTGATCACGTGACCCCAGGTCAGTGCAACTGTCACAAATACATGCCAGTTGCAAAGTGCCCAAATTTTGATCATGTGGTTGTGAGGATGCTGGAATAGGCAGTCGTAAGTCACTTTTTTCAACACCTTTGGAACAGTTACTAAACCAATGGTTGTAAGTCGAGTACTTGAGTTATAAAAGTAGGCAGTAGCAGATGTGCTGTTCAATAACTCTTTTCCCTTTTTGTTCTTTTCAGTAGTTCTCTGAAATGGGTGGAAAGAATGAGCACGTGAAGATCACAACTGAGCAGAAGCCTGGGTTTCTGGAGCGCCTCAGCGAGACTTCTGGAGGGATGCTTGTTGGCCTTGCCACCTTTGCCCTGTCTTTCTACATTCTTTTTACCAATGAGGTGAGAGAGAATGAATCAAAGTGTCAGATTTCAGCTGTTTCAAGTCTGAAACACTTCTCCTTCAAAATGCTTATGGCATGCTGTTTTATGAATGAACAAATGAATGGTTCTAACTGTCTATGGCAGGGGTGTCAAACTGTCAGCCTGCGGGCCGGTTGCATCATGCGGAGGCTGCGTCCACCCCAGCTCCGGCAATGCGAAAAAAGCCACGATACGTCGCGACACGTCATGTGATGCGGCGTGTTTGATACCCGTGGTCTATGGAGATTCTCGGTCATCCAGGTCATGGTTATCCCAAAGGTTCTTTTTTCAAAAGACAACTGGGCTTTCTTTGTTTTTTCCTGAAGACGTTTCGCTTCTCATCCAAGAAGCTTCTTCAGTTCTCAACAATTCTCAGAATTGAAGAAACTTCTTGGATGAGAAGCGAAATGTCTTTAAGGAAAAACAAAGAAAGTCCAGTTGCCCTTTGAAAAAGAACTTTTGGGACGAATATTTCTAGCCTTTTTTTAATGCAGTTTCAAGGAAAACTGTCAGGATGCTTTGCATTTTTATATTTGCCATCAAACTTAGAATTTTAATTCAATGATTCTTTGTGCCAAATGGTTCCATGGGTTTTGTAAGTTGTTTTACACAAATGATGCATAAAGCCTGCCTGCCTATCTTCCTGCTTTCCTAAATATTATTAGTGGATTAGATCAGGGGTCCCCAACCTCCGGTCTGTGGACCAGTACTGGGGTGCAGCATGCCAGCAACCGGTCCGCACAAACAAGCCAAGCTCCATCCACGAGATGCAGGCAGCACACAAAACCATGCACCCTTGGGTCTGTGGAAAAAACTTTCTCCATGTAACCGATCCCTGGTGCCCAAAAGGTTAGGAACCTCTGGATTAGATTATTTAAAGAAGAGAAGGTGAGTTCCTTCAACCCAACTACTTTATTTTTTTCTTGCGTAAATGAATTTTCATTAAAAGAAAATCTGTTCTGTGTGGTGATTTCAGCATGATGCTGCATGGACGAGCTCTTGCTTCAGGAGTCTACTTAAACCTCTTTATTACTCATTTCATCATTCCTAGGGGCGAGCTTTGAAAACAGCCTCCTCTTTGGCTGAGGGGCTTTCTCTAGTCGTCCCACTTGACAACATCCAGATTATATCCCATGAGAATGACAAGAAACTTGTGCACCTATCTGGTATCCTTAGAACGTCAAAGGTAAATTTCCTTAGTTCAAAATTTTCTTCACTTTTTCACATTCAAGTTTTTTTTTTAAAAAAAAAGTATTGCTTTTTCTGTCTGTCTCTCTCTCTTTCTCCTCCTCCCCTTCCACAGCAAATCTTGCTGTGCAGCCTCATTGTGTTGGTGGGGATGTGTGTTGTTCTTGGGAAGGATGAGCAAAGAATGTTGGGAGTGTACATCAAGAATATATATATATATATTCCCAGTAAGACCACCCAAGCCACGAAGGTCATCTCAGGTGCTGAGCTAAAGCAAAATGATGCCTATAATGGATAGTAGTATAAAAAGATGGCAGAGATAGGTGAGGCATCAGTTATGCTGGAAAAGGCAATGATAAACTGAGAAAAAGATGGCTGGATTCAGTTACCATAGTGATGCAACATTGGGATATGTGAAAGAGCAGGTTAGGAATAGTTTTTCATGGAGAAAATCTATCTGTATGGTTGCTAGGAATTGAAAACAACTTGATGATACATAATCAAGCAATCCTTTGTCCTGCTAGATTAAATGACTTGTGGAAAAAAATTAAATGCTATCCTTTTTTTTTCCTACTGTGCCTGCTGAACATCTAAGGAAGTCCTTGTAGATAATAGTTCTTGTACCAACTGATGTTTATTTGCATTTGCTAGCCTCTGTATGATCCCAGCTATGGGCTTTCTATCCGAGCAGTCAAGCTCAAACGTCAGGTGGAGATGTATCAGTGGGTTGAGTTTGAAGAGTCCAAGTAAGATGCTTACCATATTCATGCTTTCTCTACTTAAACTGTGTGCATGTTTCTAGTAGTGGTGAGAGTGGAACACGTTTGTGTGAATTTTTGAAATTTAAATAATCCAATTTAGGATTAAAAGAAACATTGGCGTATTTATTCTTATATTTTCCTAACTGATTTTTCCTTTCTATCCATGGGAAATATAATAATGGTTTGATCTAGCGTCCTGGTATCTATTTTTTCCCATCTTATAACAACTACTGTAGTGATTCAAAGCTATAATGAGTGAATGAACACAGAAATATGAGTCATTTGTTTATAGCTGGCTTCTGGGCTGGAAAGTATGAGTAGCTGAGAGGTGATAGGAAAATAACCAGCAGTTGTCATGCCTACAACAGCCTCCACATCTCATCTCGGGTGTATGATACCAAACTGAGCTACAGTGAAGCAGCATGTAACATCAGAGTTGGAATTTTGGCACTCCTTCAGGTTTCTCAGTCATAGCAAGGATAGATCTATTTAGCTGATATCCTACTTAGATGAAGAAAATTTTCAGTGCTGGTTTGAAGCAGCGAGTCCCAGTATCCAGAAGGAAAAGGGGCAGGTGAAATGTAACTTGTCTTTTACAGAAATGCATCTTCTTTGTCTAGTTTCATTAATCTCAAATCCCAGTATTTCCCCATGCATTCAGATCAGTTCTCTTATTTGGAAAGTGTTATTCTCTAAGCTTTAGATCACAGAGAGTTTGTCTCAGGTCTTGAAACTGACATGTTTTCATTGAAATCACAAGATAGTTAAGGGTCTCTCTTAAAAGGAGGCAATTTTGGGAGTGATGGGTATTCATTACTGGTGTTGTGGTGAGGAGGCTTAGGCTGTTTTATATTGATCTAAAGCTGCACTGACTTATCTAGGAATAAATCCATTGGTACCCATTTAGACTTCTTTTCACTTTGGGGTATTATTTATGATTGAAATAAAAGAGCATTTAAAGTATTCAAATAAGTTTCATAAAATGTGTATGGTTTGAAATAGTGTTATTTAAAATTCTTTACCTCAGGACTTCTTCCTGAAATGTATTGTTTTTTAAATCTCAACTCAGTATTAAAAATCTGTATCACAATAGAATATGAACTGATAACTCTGTACTAACCATTTTTATGGCATCCAATGAATGATTGATTGAATGATGGGTAAATGAGTGCCAATCCAGTACTAGCATAAGGAGAATACAATCAGATCTGTTTGGTCTTTCTAATTTAGCACATATTATTACTGTAGAGCAGGGGTGTCAAACTCGCCATGTCACGTGACGTGTCACAACATATCGTGACTTTTCCCCTTGGGGTGGGCCTGGCTTCTGCGTGATGCATCCGGCCCATGGGCCGGCAGTTTGACACCCCTGCTGCAGAACAAAAGAATAAGCTCTTCTCATTTCAGGTTGGGCTTATAGGGCAACTAAAAATATTTTCTTCTTTACGAATCAATAAAGCTTCTACATTAGTTTATCTGTGTTTTGGATATTGGAGGAAGGAATTCATCTATTTATCTGAAAATTCAGTTTCCTGCTTTAAAGTTTATGTCCTCTTTCAAAGTGTGGCTTTTCCCTACCACCTCAAAGGAAATCTGATGGAATTATAGCTGGTAGAGATGTGTGCATGTACTGTATGTCTGCAAAACAGAAATGTAGAAGTTTTCTACTCAAGACAATCAGGTTCAAGCTTTATGGAAGCAAGAACATAGGCAAGCAAAAACCATCAAACAGTGAATTAATTATAAAGTTCCTTCTCTGGAAAGACCTGTTTTTTTTTAGTGAATTGTGAGATATAGATAAAGTTTGAAAAGTTGATACATTTATGCCTCGGAAAAGTTTTACCAAAGCTCTACTAAATCTTTTAAATTGATGGCAGTTGGGGGCCCACTATATGAGGGCATTCACATTCACATGAGCTAGTTAAAAGTTTGGGTAATTTTTTGCTAAAGTTATTATTTATAATAAAATACTGTATAAAATATTTTAGCATTTTATGTTGATCTGATGATGTTTTTATCTCCTTCTTGTAGAGAATACGAAGAAAATGGTAAAGTGAAGAAAGAAACAAAATATTCTTACAGTAAGTTTGCTAATAGAAAAAATTGTCCCATAAAACAATCACTGGGTATGGCTTTAATATTAGGCAGCTGTTCTCCAGCTAGGAAAGAGCTGTCCTTGCTGCTACAAAAAAGGATGGTGAGAGTTGTCTGTTGAATTTCTACTGTCATGTAGCTGTTATAAGGGAGAATCACTGAAAGAGAAAAAGTTACCAATTTTATCTTTGGCACTGTGAACGGGAAACACTATTATTTTTATTGCATTTGCATTCTCTATGATCTTTATGAAATTCAAAATGAAATAAGCAGTTAATCTTTTCAGGTGATTATAAAATGCTAAAGGAAACAAAAATATATTTTCCTTTTTAGCCATTGCCGATGTTTATCTTATGCCAAGATTAGCTGAACTTCAGCACTTGCAGCCCACAGAAACCAAGTTTTCATTGGATTTTATTCATAAGAGCCGTGGTGGTGCAGTGGTTAGAATGCAATACTGCAGGCTAATTCTACTACTGCCAGCAGTTCGATTCTCATCAGCTCAAGGTTGACTCAGCCTTCCATCCTTCTGAGGTTGGTAAAATGAGGACCCAGATTGTTGGGGGCAATATGCTGACTGTAAATCGCTTAGAAAGGGTTGTAAAACACTGTGAAGCGGTATATAAGTCTACATGTTATTGCTATTGCTATTGCAAGATCATAGAATTGAAAGGTGGCTTGACCGTCATCCAGTCCAAGCCTCTCCTTTGGAAAGGACCTGCTTCAAACAGTGGTTATCTCTATTTAAAAATCTCCAAGTGTAAAGGAATGTGAGAATAACCTTGGAGGATGATGGTGTGGGGAAGAGATGCTGCCTTCCTGTAGAAGATATATGTTATTTTACTTTTTCTCAGTGCTCTTTTGCAGGCTGCAATTACTTAGTCCCTTTAACTGTTCCTAACCAGACTCAGTTCCCAATCCTTTCACCATCTTCATTCTACTTTGTTATTGTCCATTTTAAACTGTGGTGTCCAGAATCAGAGTCAATATTGGGAAATTTGGGAAATAGTGGGAAAATTATTTTTCAGGATCTGGATTCTGTGCTTCTGTTAATAAATCTCAAAATAGCATTTGTCCTGTATTTGTGTCTGTTCATGAACAGTAGAATCTTGAGGGGGAAAAAACATAATTAGCATGTGCTTAGAGAAGAATTCTGCCTGCGGTGTTCAGCAAGACCCATTCCCATATAAGAGCATAAAGAATTATAGAGACAGTAGGAAATATTCATGATTTGTGACTCCTGGGATGTTTTCCAGCAATCAGGATAGTATTCTTCATGTTTTTATTTCTGTACTCCCCTTTTAGATACAGAATGGAAATCAGAAGTTGTGAACAGCAGAAATTTTGATCGAGAAATTGGACATAAAAACCCTAGGTAAACTTGATAGTATTCTATACTGTGGCTCTTCTAATACTATCCTTAGAATTCTAAATTAAGAATTAATAAATAAATTAAGCTTGTCTTCAGAAGTTGTAGGTGCTTCATCATTAGAGGTTTTTAAGAAAAGACTGGACAATCACCTATCTGAAATGGTATAGGGTCTCCTGCTTGAGCAGGGGGTTGGATTAGAAGACCTCCAAGGTCCCTTCCAGCTCTATTCTGATTGATTGATTAATCTGAGTAAGATTTCTAACTGATTAACAAGATTGTATTCTGGAAATTAAACAAAGTGGCAGGATAACAAATGTTATACATAGGGTTTTCTGGGTGGGTATACATTCACACTTATTGTTTTGTTTGGAAACCCTGGAGTACATTTTTGTGGTGATTAATAGCTAGAAGATTTGCTAATTCTTTTGTGATTTTATGTCTACCATGCTAAAATTCATCTGGTAATTCTTTTTGTCTATGCAGTGCCATGGCTGTTGAATCTTTCACTGCAATTGCTTCTGATGTTCAAGTTGGCAAGTTCTTCCTTTCCAGAGGTATGAAATTTGGATTCGAGATATGTCTAAATATACAGCATGCATACTAAGTTATACTTAGCAAGGCAGATAAGGGGAAAATCCTCCTAACTTTGTAACATTTGGAAGAGTAGCTAAATAAATTTTAATTTAAATCACAGTTTTCCAATTCCCATGGTTTAAATTTTATGGAGCAGATCACAAGACAGTATCAAAATATCTCATGAGCTTTTGGAATAAATACCATGTTCTAAAGCATGGTATAGTTATTCTGTGCATGGGATATTTTGCATTCTTATCTGGATGTTAGCTAAATCTGCCTGTAAGTTCTTATGGTCTGACATGCTGCTCCCATCACCATGCCTGCTTTTTCTCTTTTAGTTTTGCATGATGAGGCAGGAGAATTAAGGAATCATAGAAATAAAAGCTATTTTTAAGCTGTTGAGTTGAACTCCTGCTCTGGGCAGGAATCAAGCATCTTTGACATATGGACTTTTAAGCTGTGCAAGAACACATTCAGTGAAGGGAAATCCACTATATTTCTGGGTGGTTGTTTCTGCAGTTGAACTATATTTACCATCAGGAACATTTTTCTAACATTAACTAAGAATCTGTCATTGTGTAATTTAAGACAGTTATTCCATGTCTGATGCTGTGGGATGATAGAAAATAGTTCTTAGCCTTCTTCTGTATGGCATTCATTTGGGTACTTGGAGTGCTATCATATTCCTCCTTGGTGCCCATGTTCTGTTATTTTTCTTCATTGGAAGAACTTGGAAAGTTTGTTAGATGGAATAGAATGAGGAGATTTCTTGTATGACAGCATGAAGGATGGCCCCATTCGTTCCAAGCTATGGCACGGCCATTTTATGCTGTGGCCCTACCTCCTGAAAGAACATGGCTTCATTGAAGTTTCCCAATGATGCCATAAATCTCAAGCAAAAATGATTTCTTATTCCTACTTCTACTTTTAGGCCTCATTGAGAAGATTAATAATTTCAAGCAGATGAGCCTATCAAAATTGGAAGACCCTCACGCAGATGTGATCCGCTCAGGCGATTACTTCTTTCATAGTGAGAATCCACGACGTCCAGAAGTAAGAAATGGAAGAGGAAAATAAACAGTAAACAATTGTCCCCCCCCTCCCCCAATCCCTCTGCATTGTACTTTTAACTTTGTCATATCTTTTAGATATGACAAATCTCAGCTCAGAGATATGAGAATCTTAGATATAAAATCTCCATTGGGAATTGGAGATTGCCCAACAATTTTTTTGTTTTTCCTCTTTTCAGGTTGGGGATCTTCGTGTTTCATTCTCCTATGCAGGTTTGAGTGAAGACTTATCACGCACGGGTCCACCAGATATGGTAAATGTTCCATATCTCTTCAAGACCTTCTCATGTAATTAGATAAAGCTCTCCAATGTTAATGTGCAAATTTCTTTAATTTCTCACTTCTGCCCCTTTTCAGGTGACCATAGTTGCTCGCCAGCAAGAGAATCACTTAGTTCCATATCAAACTAAATCTGGGGATGTCTTAAATGTTCTCTATCCCGGAGAGCTCACAGCTGAGGTAAGGATTACAGATCAGTAGAGAGAGAGTAGTAGAGAAGAATTATACATTGTCTGTTTGCTTAAATAAAGGATGGGAGAACAGCTGTTACACACACACACACACACACACATCCTCTTGAATTATTGCTTTATGGAAAGATTGTAGCTCAGAGGTAAAGTTCATCATTGCAAATAAAACAACTCTGATTCAGTTTCTGGCAGATCTAACTCCAGATGGTGAGATTCTTCTCTGAAAATCTAAATGGCTAACCTAAATTGGCAATCCTAGTAGGCAGAATTGAGCTTAAGTAAAGTGGACCAGTGAGTTAGCTTCCTATAAAGCTTTCCTCCAGTTCTACTGTTGGAATTTGGTCCTAGTCAATGTAGATGTTTCATTTGTAGACATTTTTCCAGTTCAAAAAATGAATCCATAGCCTTGCTCTCTCATATTTTTCTCCCCAAAATGCTGTAAGTTAGCAGTGTAGATCGTTTTGATGGATTAAAAAGTCTTTTAAGTCTCTGTAAAAAAAAAAAAAAAGTAACACTTATGGACAACGAAAAGAGATGAGTGTATAATGTTTTGCATGTCAAGAATGGCACATGGGCCTTGCAGAGCAGCTCAGGGATTGCTTGCAGGGTGGAATAAGAGGAAAATTAGTATGTTCTAAGTAAAAACTATTTTTCTTAAAATTCTACCTACACCGACAATTAAACTGATTTTGCCCGTTATCTCATTCTTCCATCCATCTTATCCTGTCTTAAAAATATTGATCTGAAGTTCAGTTGCAGTTGAAAAATCATCATACATGCTCCGATAAGGCCATGAGAACAAAATTGACAATATTTGCTTGTTTTCAACTAATGAAATTAGTTAGTTTTAAATATGGTTTGTCAAAACATTTTCAAATTATAGTTATAGCCTAGGGTTGCTCAGGTAACATTCCTCTTAGGATATGATGGCAGATTATGGAGGGGAGGGGAATAGGCACAGGCCAATAACGTTAGATTAAGCCTTGGCACTGCGTCCAGTTGCACTGTGTATCCTACTGATCAAAAGAGTTATCATAACTGGATGTTGATAAGATACCAAGTATATGACTGGAAGTGCTAACTAAATATCAAATACATTTTAGGAAGTATTTCAGAAAGAACACGAGAGTAACAGCATGAAGACCTGGGGCTTACGTGCAGCTGGATGGTTGTCTATGTTTTTAGGCATCAGCCTTATGACCAGAATTATTTATACCCTGGGTAAGTGTTGCTACTGTCCCCTAGTTTGATTTATAAATAAAGGACTAATCAAAAGTTGTACTGAAGTACCTTTGGGTCTAAGAAACATAGTCATAAAGATTTTCCTTTCTTGTGCTTGTATTAAACGAATGCCCCAAGAGAAAGAAGATATTTCAGTAGTCTATGGGAGGGAAGGCAATTAGTTATTTCAGCACTGCGTTACAGTAAAGAAAATAGAAAGCTAATCAAAGCTAATTAAAGCCTGCAGTTAAGATGGGAATTGAATACTAATACTATTCTTTATTGTTCAAGTGTTGAAAATGTATTTAGGTAAAAGTCTGGGATTTTTTTATTTTTTTTGTACTTTAACGATCTGTAGTCTGTAGAGACGAAAATTTCAGTGCAATCAGTAGGCATTGGATTGGATTTAAATCAGATTTAGTTTGGAAGTATTTTATAAGCTTGCCAATGAGTTGTTTGTTTGCTTTTTATTTTTCCTCATTACAGTGGATTGGTTTCCAGTTGTCCGGGATCTGGTTAACATTGGTTTGAAAGGATTTGCCTTTTGTTTAGCCACTTGTCTCTCATTGCTGACCATTTCAGTGGGCTGGTTCTTCTATCGGCCCTTCTGGGCAATA
The DNA here is from genome assembly GCA_023970755.1 of Azemiops feae. Classification (NCBI taxonomy): domain Eukaryota; kingdom Metazoa; phylum Chordata; class Lepidosauria; order Squamata; family Viperidae; genus Azemiops; species Azemiops feae. The sequence goes on along the minus strand of JALGBA010004089.1, from coordinate 155,547 downwards.
TTGATTGGTTTGTTGGCTGTAATTCCCATTCTGATTGCAAGATCTCGGGTTCCACCAAAGAAACAGCAGTGACATCATGGAGGAAGCGCCTTCTTTGTACCCACACGTCTTTGGAAACTTCATACATTCAACGCTTTCGTCAGATTTGAAGAAAGTGCCATCATGGCTATTTTTGCTCAAAACAAAACACTTCTTCATATTGCAGTACAGAAAATGCAACATCAGTGTGTTCTATGATGGTTCTAGATATGCCACTTTCATTATGCAATCCAGGGGTAAGGAATTAAGTGTTTTTGAATTACAGCTCCCAGGAGCTCGATAGCATGGTCAGGGGTATCAGGGGTACTAAGATCCATATATACTTAGACCAGGCCTGCACAGCTGGTAAAAAGACCACATTGATAAATTTAAAATAAGTACAGGCCACAAATAGTAATAGCAATAGCCCTTAGACCAGGGGTAGGCAATCTTGGTTCTTTTATGCCAGCATGGCTGACTCAGGAATTCTGGGAGTTGAAGTCCACGAGTCATAAAAGAGCCAAGGTTGTCTACCCCTGCCTTAGACTTATATACCGCTCCATAGTGCTTTACAGCATCTCTGAGCAGTTTATAAATGTCAGCATATTGCCCCCGACAGTCTGGGTCCTCATTTTACTGACCCTCAGAAGGATGGAAGGCTGAGCCAATCTCGAGTCCCATCAGGATCAAACTCTTGACTATGGGCAGAGTTAGCCTGCAATGCTGCATTCTAACCACTGTGCCACCATGACTCAAAAGGATCTGTCTTACACCAATCAGCTGTTCAGTGGCAGTGTTGTAAGTGGCAGTGAGGCCTGCAGGTGCTTGGCAGCATATCTTTCAGAGTGGCAGTGAATTTATTGACTTTTTTAAAAATGCTGAATTGCGGCATGAGGTTGCTTGGCTGGTCAGATGCTGTGCAGGCCTGATCTAAACATTGACAGGTTTCATATCCAACGGAAACAAATGAAAATGTGCATCTTCCCCAATTTTGGGAAACAGAAAGTTGAACGAAACGTAACAAGGCCAAGCAGATTAGGATTTCTAGGCAACTTATTTAAAATGTCTTCCAATCTTCATGGAGAATAGATGTATGGATTCAATGGGGATTATAGGAGGCTTTGAAGACAGTGGGTAAATCATTGTAATATTAATCTCCTATTCTTTATAACTTCATATATTATAGTTTTACTGCATGCAACGTTTTGAAGTTTTTGTGATATTTCACTTATCTTCATTTTTGTTGTTCTCACTATCCTGTCTGAATTCTCACATTCTCACATCTGTAACACCTTGAATTATATGTGGATCAAAGTAACTTACACTACTCTGGTATTGCTATGATGCTGTTTATTTTCCTATTACTATATTCAGCATTATTGTATCTCAGTCTTATGATTTATTCTTATCCATGCTTCATTTTTTTCACTAAGTTAAATAATTTATGATCTCAGGTGGATTTTTTTTACCTGTGACTTGAGAATTGTTTCCTGAACCAACTCAATAATTTACTGATGGTTTCATGAAGAATTATGATTTTTTTAAGACAAAACCAAAGATATATCCAGAGGGAGAAGAGACTTTCTGCTGTTAATTTGCTCCATGGGCAAATTAATATATATATATATATATATATATATATTACTGAAAAATTATGTAGAATAGGGTTGGGTTCTCAATGTACTGGTACTCTGACAAAATTTTTATTTGAAGCCTGCCCAATTTCAGAAAAAGACAGAGTGCAACACTTTAGAATTGGGTTCTTTAAATCTGTACAAGTTTGTAAATTTGTTGATTTTGTCCAAAGGACATTACCTGCTTTGTATATAATGCTAAGCTAAAATGGTTAACTTACACGTTATGAAAGCAAATGGATTTCTTTAAAACTAGGACTGAAAGAATATGTTAACAACTATCCATAGCCCAGAATAGTTTTTTTTCTTATAGCTTCAATCGCTGCTTTTTCTTGGTTCAGAACTGTAGTTTGTGCAATCTTCAATTCAATTGGGACTATTTTATAGAGACTGAAGCAGTCAAAAAGCCAGTGTATACCCCATTGCAAGCCATTATTGCCAACGAGATCCATCCAAAAACATGGATTAGGTAGAAACCTTTTATATGGATGCAATCTACCAAGATAGATAAGCTCTGATACTCTATATTTAAAATAATTGTCAGTATTATTCTCAACTCATTATTACAGGTACATCGAATTAGTCTAAGAGCAACAACTACGCCAAAGCTCTAGAAGTAAATAAGTTTATTAGCATCATCTGGATCTACCGTTTTCTTGAATTTAGGATTCCAAACTTAAATTTGGATTCATTGGTCTGGTGCTAATGTCATTTCACTAAAATCTAGCTATAATTTGCCATTGCCATGGAGTTATTCATCATTTTGTTAAGATGTCAATTGTATCACTGGGGCAGAATGAAGCATGATGGCTGCTTCCAACTAAAATCTAAGTTTGTATTCTTTATTTTTACAATATCATTTGTAAAAGTTTCTATGGATGGAAATGCCTATTTTCTATTTTATGAATAAAATTCAAGAAAAATATATGATTTGCATGTATGTTTTGAAATCACAGTTCACTATTAAGGGTAAGAGAATTAAGAATTGGAAGGTACCATTTAGATCGGGTCCCCAAGCCACAACCCACTACTGGGCCACGTTGGGTTTGGAACTGGGCTGTGCGAGCGATGGGATGCTTGCGCTGGTGTGCGTAGCTCCATTCGCGCAAGCAGTGGGCGCTTGCACTGGCACATGTAGCTTCATTTGCGTGAGCAGCAGGCACTTGGGCTAGTGCGCGAAGCTCCATTCGCACGAGTGGCAGGTCCTTGTGCTTGCGCATGAAGCTTTATTAGCGCCTGCTGCTTGCACAAATGGAGCTGTGCACGTGTGCTTGCCTGCCACTTGCACAGACCCATCCCCTCTCCCCCCCCCGGACCGCCACGCCGGAAAGGTTGGGGACTGCTAATTTAGATCATCAAATACAAGCTCATGTTTAGGAATCCAGAATAAAGTATCTCAACAGATACCTGTCTAGCCTCTGTTTCAACACATCTGGCAAAGGAACATCTGCCATCTGTGTTAGCTTTCTCCATAAAATGTTCTTACTGCTAGGAAGCTATTTTCTAGCATTCTGTTGGAATCAGTTTTCCCCTAATTTAAAATCAGAAATGTTCTTACTGCTAGGAAGCTATTTTCTAGCATTCCGTTGGAATCAGTTTTCCCCTAATTTAAAATCAGCTATTCTGTATCCTGTATTCAAGAACAAGACCATCCTATATGTGACATCCTTTTAAATTTTTGAAGAGTGCAATAATTTTTCCCTTCAATCATCTTTTATCTTATAAACATCCACCTCTATCAATGTCTGTTCATAGGACTTAGTTTCTGATCTTTTTAGTCTTCTCTGTTCCTCTTCCATTGTGAATCCTTCAAATGTGATAACCCAGAATTGGACAAAGTACTTGCAGCAGAGGCCTGACTAAAGAGGGATGAAATGAAATATTCCTGTATTTTTCAGATTATTTTTTAGAAACGATCTACTCTAGATTTAGAACATTCTAGTTTAATAACTTAAGACATTCCTTGCAAGGGAGGCAGACCTCTTGACAGGAATATTGCTGCTTATGAGATACTTGGAAAGCTTTTCAACTTTCTTGACCCAAAGTATAACTGAAGCTAATTCCAGAGCAAAATTCACAACTACTGGGACTGTCAAAATGTTTTTAAGGAGAAAAGGAGGTTCTGAGGGGGAAAACACACTAAAAATGTTAAGATCTTTAAAAACATTACTTCCGCAATTAAAAATAAAGTTTTTTTTAAAAAAGTTCCTGTTCTTGTATTTGTGTATAATTCTGTAATGACAGAATGATCTCAGTGCGAATCCAAGGCAAACCATTCAATATCACAGTAGTCCAAGTCTATGCCCCAACCACTGGTGCTGAAGAGGATGAAATTGACCGGTTCTATGAAGCCCTACAGCACCTTATAGAATCAACAACCCAAGAGACGTCTCTACACATGGACATCACCAGATGGTCAACACAGAAACCAGATTGACTATGTGCTCTGCAGCCAAAGATGGAGAAGCTCTATACAGTCAGTAAAAACAAGACCAGGAGCTGACTGTGGCTCAGATCATGAGCTGCTTGTTGCAAAATTTAGGCTTAAATTGAAGAAAGTAGGAAAGTAGGGAAAAACACTAGGCCACTCAGATATGAACTAAATCATATCCCTGATGAATATACAGTAGAGGTGACAAACAGATTTAAGGAATTAGATCTGATAAGACAGAGTGCCTGAAGAACTATGGACGGAGATTCGCAACATTGTACAAGAGGTAGCAACTAAAACCATCCCAAAGAAAAAGAAATGCAAGAAAGCAAAATGGCTGTCTGAGGAAGCTTTGCAAATAGCTGAGGAAAGAAGGGAAGCGAAAGGCAAGGGAGAAAGAGAAAGATACACCCAACTGAATGCAGAATTCCAGAGAATAGCTAGAAGAGATAAGATGCCCTCTTAAATGAACAGTGCAAAGAAATAGAAGAGAACAATAGAATAGGGAGAACCAGAGACCTCTTCAAGAAAATTGGAGATATGAAGGGAACGTTTCATGCAAAGATGGGCATGATAAAGGACCAAAATGGCAGGGACCTAACAGAGGCAGAAGAGATTAAGAAGAAGTGGCAAAATTACACAGAAGAACTATACAAGAACGAGCTTAGCGTCCCTGATAACCACGATGGGGTGGTCACTGACCTCGAGCCAGACATCCTAGAATGTGAAGTGAAATGGGCCTTAGGAAAGCTGAGTAACAACAAAGCTAGTGGAGGTGACAGTATTCCAGCTGAGCTAAATCTTAAAAAGACGCAGTAAAAGTGCTACACTCAATTTGCCAGCAAATTTGGAAAACTCAATAGTGGCCACAGGATTGGAAAAGATCAGTTTACATTCCAATTCCAAAGAAAGGCAATGCCAAAGAATGTTCAAACTATTGCACCATTGCACTCATTTCACATGCAAGTAAAGTTATGCTTAAAATACTACAAGCTAGACTCCAGCAGTATGTGGATCGAGAACTTCCAGAAATACAGGCAGGATTTCGAAGAGGCAGAGGAACTAGAGATCAAATTGCCAACATACGCTGGATCATGGAGAAAGCTAGGGAGTTCCAGAAAAACATCTACTTCTGCTTCATTGACTATGCTAAAGCCTTTGATTGTGTGGATCACAACAAATTGTGGCAAGTTCTTAAAGAGATGGGAATATCAGACCATCTTATTTGTCTCTTGAGAAACCTATATGCGGGTCAAGAAGCAACAGTGAGAACTGGACACGGAACCACTGATTGGTTCAAAATTGGGAAAGGAGTCCACTGTATTGTCGCCCTGCCTCAGAGCACATGAAAGGCAATTCCCGCAAGGCAGATGATTTCTGTCGATGCCCTTGCTCAACATTTCATGGCATCTGGCCCTAGGAGAACTCATGATCACTAGATGAATCAAAAGTTGGAATTAAGATTGCCGGGAGAAATATCAACAACCTAAGATATGCAGATAATACCACTCTAATGGCAGAAAGTGAAGAGGAACTAAAGAGCCTCTTGATGCGGGTGAAGAAGGAGAGTGCAAAAGTTGGCTTGAAACTCAACATTAAGAAAACCAAGATCATGGCATCTGGCCCTCTCAATTCCTGGCAAATAGATGGGGAAGAACTGTAGTGACAGATTTTATCTTCCTGGGCTCCAAGATCACCACAGATGGGGACTGCAGCCAAGAAATTAAAAGACGCTTGCCTGGGGAGGAAAGCTATGGCAAATTTAGACAGCATACTAAAAAGCAGAGACATCACCCTGCCAACAAAAGTACGTATAGTCAAGGCCATGGTTTTCCCAGTTGCAATGTATGGCTGTGAAAGTTGGACCATAAGAAAGGCTGAGCGCAAAAGAATTGAGGCCTTTGAACTATGGTGCTGGAGAAGACTCCTGTGAGTCCCTTGGACTGCAAGGCGATCAAACCGGTCAGTCCTAGAGGAGATCAACCCTGACTGCTTCCTTAGAAGGCCAGATCCTGAAGTTGAAACTCAAGTACTTTGGCCACCTAATGAGAAGGAAGGACTCATTGGAGAAGAGCCTAATGCTGGGAAAGATTGAGGGCAATAGAAGAAGGGGACGACAGAGAATGAGGTGGCTGGATGGAGTCATTGAAGCAGTAGGCGTGAGCTTAAATGGACTCCAGAAGATGGTAGAGGACAGGAAGGCCTGGAGGAACGTTGTCCATGGGGTTGCGATGGGTCGGACACGACTTCGCAACTAACAACAAATAATTCTGTAAGTTGTTAGCATTTACTGAAAAAAACACCCCAGCTTGAAATAAACTCAATATATTGCCATTGCTTTCTGTTGTTTTTCCAGAACAAGTTAAAAGTTCTGGTTATTATATAAAAATCCACCACAGCAGTGGGTTGGGCTCCATCACGGACAACTTGACCAAGCATAATTCAAATACTGAGTGGGCCTGTTAAGATTCCCTCTGCATATGAGGTAAAGGCAGTACAGGGTCCCAAGATAGGGCTGCTTAGTAATGGCCTTCACATTTTGGAACATGCCCCAAAGCTGCCCCTGGCTTGACCACCCTTATATTCTGAAAGGTCTTTAAAACCATGTTATTTCAGGAAGATTTTAGCTTGTAGGGAGACTGTGGAAGGCTAGTATTTTCCTTTTCCAAGAGAAGGTCTCCTAAATTGCTCATGTGAGATGGGAATCTAATAATATTCAAGTATGAGGGTGGAGGTCCATTCTTCGAGGTTGTGGGTTGGTTTCCGAACGTTTCATTACCAGGCTAGGTAACATCTTCAGTGGAGTTTAGGGGATGTCAAAACTCCTAAACTCAGCTGAAGATGTTACCTAGCCTGGTAACAAAATGTACAGAAACCAACCCACAAGCTTGGAGAACGAACCTTCACCCTCATCCTATACCCAAGCTACAGATATTCGCCACTATGTTCAACTATCTAAATATGCAAATGACAATCTTAGGAAAAGGACTGGTGCTCAGGACTCAAGTTTTTATTTTTTACCCAAGATTCAATATAATCTTTTTTCTCTGAATAAATTTAAAGTGCTCGAATTAATTCTGATCACATCAAATGGATGAAGTTTATGACAGAATCTTCTAAAATTGCTTTGAGTTAATAAAACTGCTATAGTTTTTGTTTCTTTTGCACAAAAAAGTGTGCATTGGTAAAACATTCAAACTAGTACACTAAGCAATTAAGTAATTGCACTATGATTGAACATGTGGCGGACTGCAAGCCTTTTTTGTGATAAGTCCCACTCAGAATGCATCATTCGCAATATCTAACGTTGGAATTTGTTGCATGATCAATACACAAAGAAGTAAGACTCATGAGAGTTTTTGGTGATGATATAAAGGAGGAAAAGGCGATAGGAATAAATCCAGCTCGATTAAAAACTAGGTATCTTCTGCTCAAATATCCTATACCCATTTATTAGCCTACTGTTCACATTGATTTCCTTTGTAAAGTTGAACAGAAGCTGTTAAAGTTTTAGTCATTTCCTATAGATTCCCTCATTTATTCCCACTAGAATTTTGTTTTTACATATATAATACAACGTAAGCCCAGATTTACTATTGTAATATGTGTGTGAGTACACATACATGTTCCTTTCATAAATCTTCCCGGAAACTCATGCGCCTAGTTTGTTAACAACTTTGCAACAAAATGAGGCAAAGCTTCCAAGAAAAGGAATATATTTGCAGGTATTAAGATCTGACATTGTACTCTGCTCCATTGTTCTTGCTGTACCTATCAGCAGCACCTTAAAGAAAATGTGACTATCAAGAATCTAGGAAAAGTAGATTCTTTAAGGTGCCACTAGCCAATATAAAGGTATAGTAGGCATCTAGCAGTGGGTCCAGACCAATTTTCCTGCTTCAAATCCAAGTCCTCCATACATCTTAGGAATGCAATATTAGAAAAACTGGTTGGAGGTTTCCTGAGTGTTTTTAGCTATTCCTGCTAGCAGGAAAGGTTCAGTATGAATGTGCATTGGAGGAACATAAAAGTGCTTCCTTGTTCATGCTAAGACAGGAATCTAAAGAACCCAAATCTCCTCGTCACAATTTCTCAAACGGGAACAAATGTTTTGCTTCTCCTTTCTTTTCTCTCTTGCTCTTTTTGGTTGTTTTTCCTTTCTCACTCTGTTCCTCAGCCTGCCGATTTTGGGGCCAAGAAACAGTCATATCTTCAGCAGGTGTTTCTGAATTTGGTCCTTCTTCATCATCGGTTGAGAAACCAGACTCCCCTTCCACCATGATTCTTGTCTCATTCTGGAAGAGAAAGCGGTTAAATATTTCACTGATGCTGTGGAAGAACTTTCCCTTTAACGGAGGGCGCAGTGACAAAACTAGTAATTGACATTACAAATGCTGTACAAAATACACATATACAGAACTTATGTTTTCGGATTTCAACAATCCTACTGCATCTGGAAAAGAGAAGAACCAGCAGAATGCTAACATTATCAAAATACTTTGCATGAAATGCTATGAGAAGAGAGAATTGTTTTCTATTATTTTGGCCCCATTTGTCTGAAATGGATGACCCTACTTCTTTCAACAAATAACATTTGTTTTACTGTCAAAAGCCACTTAACATTATCATAACATAGTTCCATTAATATTCCTATTGTTGACAAAATTTATAATTGAACCCACTGTTAGGAATACATGCAATCCTATTCAAGTATACTCTAAAAGCCCCGATAAATTCAATTATCCCTTTCTTTCAGATAACTTCAGATAAACAAGCAAAATATTCAATTTAATATATATGCATCAAGAAATAATGCCATTATTTGTCATTTCAAGAGTAATAAAAATGTATTATTTCTATGTAGGAAGTACTTGTTCAAATGCAAAGTATGTTTACATATATTTCTTAAAAGTATGTTTACATATATTTCTTAAAAAGTATTTTACTTCAGATTATATCTTCAGTTTTAAGAAATCTATACTAACATTTTATTCTTTTTCCAATCTGGGCATGAACCCCAGTGTCCAGTTGGCTTTGAATAACTTCATATTTGTCACCTGTATATTACACCAATGTTTTGTTACCTTGGTAGAGTAGCGCTTCTTTAATCTCTCTTTGATCAGAAGTCCCTTCATCAGCAGTTTCCAATTTCCCAGCACTCTCTTCTCCCGCTTCTGTTTTTAAGGTTCACCCAGAATTAAAACCAAAGGGCATATACTTATTAACACTGTGGTTGGCAAAGTAGCATCTCTACACATTACAGAATCTGTGGCAGCCTCAAATAGCATCTATGGGAACCCAAAATTAGATCAACATTTGAAAAAAAATAATCTTCTGAACTTTAATGAGGAAGAAGGAATTCTACATGCACATGGTAAGATGTGGTAAACAGAGAAATGTTGCAAGGACTGAATCATTGAGGACAGCCTTATAAGAGTCTTATAAGAATGGGTGGTCTTCAAAGATGAAATGGTAAATTATATAAATTTATTATGCCCTCCAGTTGTGCTGAAACAACTCGAATAGGAATAGAATAAGAATAGAATAAGAATAAGAATAGAATAGAATCTGGAAGTGACCTTGGAGGTCTTCTAGTCCAGCCCCCTGCTCAAGCAGGAGAACCTATACCAGTGATGGCAAACCTTTTAGAGACCGAGTGCCCCAAAACTGCCCAACTCATTTTGTTGGATAGGGCCCATTGTTCAAGTTTGTCAAGATCTTTTTCGATCCTGAGTTTGTCTTCTGGGGTGTTGGCTACTCCTGTCAGTTTGGTGTCATCTGCAAATTTGATGTGTTCCCCTTCAATTCCCTCATCTAAGTCATTTATGAAGATATTGAAGAGTACTGGGCCTAAGACGGAACCTTGTGGTACCCCACTGCTTACTTCCCTCCATGTGGATGTAGTGCCATTGAGGACTACTCCTTGAGTACGGTTTGCCAGCCAGCTACAGATCCATCTGGTGGTGATGTTGTCTATTCCACCTTTTTCTAGTTACCAAGGAGTAGGTTATGGTCTACTTTATCAAATGCCTTACTGAAATCTAAGTGGTCACCACAATGTAAAAACTGGTCACCACAATGTAAAAAAGATGTTGAGACTCTAGAAAGAGTACAGAGAAGAGCAACAAAGATGATTAGGGGACTGGAGGCTAAAGCATATAAGGAACGGCTGCTGGAATTGGGTATGTCTAGTTTAATGAAGAGAAGGACTAGGGGGGACATGATAGCAGTGTTCCAATATCTCAGGGGCTGCCACAAAGAAGAGGGAGTCAAGCTATTCTCCAAAGCGCCTGAAGGCAGGACAAGAATGTAATTAGAACTAACTTCCTGACAGTTTTAACCAGTTTAATGGTCTGCTCCAACACTGGAAGTTTTTTTTTTTTTTCTATAACAAGTTTTATTGAATTTTTTTTAATTTTACAGCCAAGTGCTTAAGACTCATCGTGGAGATAGGGCACTCCATAAAACAAAATAGAACATACAATCATGCATAAACAATTTACACTTTTTTTTTTAAAATCCTCCCTCTCTATTTTATCAATCAAAAGAGCAAGAACAAACAAACAAAACCAAACTATCAACGATATTTCCACCCATTTTAAGCTTAATTAACTATTAGCATATTCCAACTAGCATTACATAGACATATAGAATACGGTTCGAGTATCCATATAATAAAGACCATATTATTCCAAATATTCAGTTTATATTTCTCAATTAAGTTCTATCTCTTATTCTATCTCACATACATATTTTATCAGTGAATATAACTTTACGTTTCCAAACCATTTTGGATTAGCTTAAATTGTTTCTAATTATTTCTAAGTTAAACATATATAAGTATATTTTAAAATTTCTCCACTATATTCTATTTCTTATATTCTAAACATTTTTATAAATCAATCCATTCTTTAGTCATTGCATGTAAAGATATCATTAGTATTCCACCAGTCTCAATACAACTCCTGAATTTCGCTTTTCCCGTTTTCCATAGTTACTATTCCAGACCATAATCAAATCCATAATTCAAATCAATATTGGTCAGACTAAAATCTTAAACTTTAAAGATCTCAAAAATGTTAGCTCACTTAAAGTCTTTAAAAACCATTTTACCCATCAAATAAATTTTTAACACTCATTTTAAACCTAATTCTAGCTTTCTTTTTATGCCAAGCAGGTTTCCACAATACAGCTTTCAGCTCCTCCCATCTTGGTACTTCCCTCCATGTGGATGTAGTGCCATTGAGGACTACTCCTTGAGTATGGTTTGCCAGCCAGCTACAGATCCATCTGGTGGTGATGTTGTCTATTCCACCTTTTTCTAGTTACCAAGGAGTAGGTTATGGTCTACTTTATCAAATGCCTTACTGAAATCTAAGTGGTCACCACAATGTAAAAACTGGTCACCACAATGTAAAAAAGATGTTGAGACTCTAGAAAGAGTACAGAGAAGAGCAACAAAGATGATTAGAGGACTGGAGGCTAAAGCATATAAGGAACGGCTGCTGGAATTGGGTATGTCTAGTTTAATGAAGAGAAGGACTAGGGGGGACATGATAGCAGTGTTCCAATATCTCAGGGGCTGCCACAAAGAAGAGGGAGTCAAGCTATTCTCCAAAGCGCCTGAAGGCAGGACAAGAAGCAACGGATGGAAACTAATCAAGGAGAGAAGCAACCTAGAACTAAGGAGAAACTTCCTGACAGTTAGAACAATTAACCAGTGGAACAATCTGCCTCCAGAAGTGGTGAATGCTCCAACACTGGAAGTTTTTAAGAAGAGACTGGACAACCATTTGTCCAAAATGGTATAGGGTTTCCTGCCTGAGCAGGGGGTTGGACTAGATGACCTCCAAGGTCCCTTCCAACTTTATTATTATTATTTCTTTTATTCATTAAACATGAACCTCAGTCAACTGAACATTCAAATTGGCTGGTGCTGATGGTTGACACGGGTTATTATTATTATTATTATTATTATTATTATTATTATTATTATTATTATTATTATTATGTATACTACGTCCACAGCATTTCGCTGATCTACTAGTTTAGTCACTTTATCAAAGAATAAGATTGGTTTGGCATGATCTGTTTTTAACAAACCCGTGCTGGCTACTAGTTATGACTTTGTTTGCTTCTAGTTGTTCGCAGATCTGTTTTTTGATTATCTTTTCTAGGATCTTCCCAGGTATTGATGTTAAACTGATTGGTCTGTAATTTCCTGAGTCCGTTTTTTTTCCTTTCTTGAAGATAGTTCTGAATCATTGTAACCCATACAAATTTGGAGGACACCAGGCTAGAAAATGCTGTCAAAAGCTGCAAAAGTATTAACTATCTGCAGATCTGTAATTAAATTCGCCAGTCATCTAGCTTGGTAATGCTGCTGAATGTTAGCAGTTCACCCCTCTCCCCTCCCCCTAATAAAGACTTCAAAGTGATTCTCACCTCCTTTTCCTTCTTTTCCCTTTCTGACTCTTCGTTCTCCCAGGCTGCAACAAGCACTTCTTTGTACTCTTCACAGATTACATAGCCTTCTGTGCTGTGAAAAGGATCCAGGTTGTCATTTATGCAGAGTTGGAACAGAATGCAATCCAGGGACTTGTGTTTAAATGGGCTTAGCACTGGTCAACAACTTTTGGCCTTCCAGATGTTGCTGAATTCCAATTTATCCTTGAGCAGGCAACAGTGAGAGATGCTGAGACATTTCAACATCTGGATGGCCCCAAATTCCCCATTCCTCCAATAGATTAAACATCAGTCCGTTCAACAACATTTGGAAAACTAGATGGAAAGTACCCAGGAACCTGTGAAGGGCTATAACTCTATTCATAAATGAGTAACTAACAAAGCTAGGAAGGAATGTTAATTGCTTTAGCATCCTCACCTGAATGATATGGATATAAAAATATTAAATAAGCAGGGGTAAAAGAGGAACCAGGTTAATCCACCTTTGTGAAAGTGGATGGCAAGGAGGAGAGCAAGTGCTGAGCTCTTACTATTTTGGACTAAGTAACTAAGCTGCCAATTCTGCTTTTCTGCAATACTATCACTAACCATGTATGCTAAGTAAATCCAACGGCATTACTAGGTAGCACATAAGACCATTGTATATATCCTAGTAAAACCAGATCATAAGTTTATGACTTACATGGGATGAGAGTAACCACCATGAAAATCAAATCCTGTAACAGCTGGAACGCAGTCAATATCCAGTTTACGGGCCACTCTATGAAGGTTAGGAAGCTTTAGCAACACACAGCCTATTGGTAACATGCTGGGTTGGAAGAGATAGACATTCCCAAACTCATTCCGAGGAACCTAAAAGAGAAGTGGAATGGGGGAAAAAATTGGAAATAAACTCTGTGGGAGAATAGAGTTTTAAACCTATCCAATCTACCTAATTGCCAGCTTACCCTTCCATCCACAGCCAGAGGTGGCTGGTATTTCTCAGTCTGCCAGAGACCAAACAACGGCAAATCCTTTTTGTCCCGATTTGCAGGTTCTACCATTCGTGCTTTTCTTGCTTGGTTGGAATAACCTATCACCATCTGTGCAAACACAACAGAGTTTAGAGTGTTGTCATCATTCTTTCTTGCTCATAATCCTCAAAGCAATGATCACAGCCTCTTCCTCCTGGAGAAACATGTAGGAATCGGCCCATCTCTTTAGGAGTAAGAAGTACTTAATCTTTCAACATCTCCCTTGCAATATTTGGCCATAAAAGTCCATTAAACCAGGTTAAGTAGCATTGAGTCTGTTTATACTAGTAAATCTGTAAACCCTTCTTACTCTGGTCTACCTTTTGGTTTGACAATCATGCCTCTAATGCAGGGGTGTTCAAACTTGGCCCTTTTATGACTTGTGGACTTCCCAGAATTCCTTAGCCAGGCACGCTGGCTGAAGAATTCTGGGAGTTGAAGTCCACAAGTCATAAAAGGGCCAAGTTTGAAGACCCCTGCTCTAATGGATACAACAGCAGGAGAAAGCTATCACCTGTGGGAATTGTGTAGCACCTACTGTAGTTAGCCACAAAAAACAAAACAAAACAAAACACAGAAGACAGGCAAGAGAATCCTTTAATTTGGCCCCAAAGAGCATTTTTTTTAAAAAAAAATTCTTCAGCTTCCAAAGTTTTTTACATATTCCCTACCACAAATTTCAACATTAGCCCAAAAATATTGTTGATATCGCTCTACCTTATAAGGCACTTCCCCAATCCTCACCACTCGAGCTTGTTTCAACCAGGTGTCCTTGGAGTGCAGCGTATGGATACAGTCTCTGAAATTACCCAAATACCATTCTTGGTAAATAATATGGCTTCATATAGATAATGTTCACAATAAACTACATATTAGATAATATACTAGATAATATGCACAATATACCATAGAGGTACACTATAGAACAAACTCAATATACACTTTGTTACAGATGTGCTATTTGTGCTATGGAGGGAATTTCTTTATCCTTTGACCCACTCACACCCTTCCCCCCATGATAATGTGGATATATTTTGAATATTTTAATTTTTAAAATAATCATTATCTTTCTGATGTAGTCTTAGTAAAAAAAACCTTCTGAATATTATACTACATCATATGAAAGTGCAAGTGGGTTATGGAATGCATTTACAGTGAATATATTTACAAGTGCCTTTTTGACATTTAGTATTCTAAATCCATACCAACTGGAAAAGGGTTGGAAGAAAGTGAATGCAGGATCACACAAAGGCTGGCTCACTTTCCTCTGAATGCTTGCTTGCAAGAAATTCCCATATTGTTTAATGTAGGGATGGGAAAGACTGGGGAAAAATAAGCATAGGTGGACTTTTCTGACAAGCAGAAAAACAGTTTTCATGTATGCACTCTGAGTAGCCCCATCTATGCCTAGTATCCAACTCAAACCTTCTTACAGAAGGGGAGAGGAAAAAATCAGGTTCATTTTAGGAGGGAAAAGCCAAGTGATGAAAGGGATACTGGCTTCGTACCCACAAACACCAGATTTGTCCTTCCTATGTAATTTGTAGAAACAAGCTATGGCTTCTAGTGACGGACAGCCAAGGCCCTCTTGGGCCTCAAACAGCCAACTCTGGCCTCACTTTTTCAATGAAGGTGAGTAGATGGAAATTTCTTCTGTGCTGAACTGCACTCTTGAAGTTCAGTCAAGTTTGGGAATAATTATCCCTTTGCCAAGTTAGATAAGGGAACTCTTTGTACCTTGATAGATGAGTAACATTCACTGTGGGGAGTGCGAACATGGATCCTTGTTTAAATGTTCAAAATAAGTACCTGTTTCCCTGAAAGTAAGATCTACTCTGAAAATAAGCCCTAGCTACATTTTTTGGGGGGTGAGCCTAATATAAGCCCTACCCCAAAAATAAGCCCTAGTTTTGGGGCGAGGCACACACCTAAAAATCAAGCTAGAGTGGGGGTGTGGAGCTGCCCCACCCGCCCCGCACTCACTTACCTGGCAGGCAGGCCTCTCCTTGCCCCACCCATTTCTTCTTCTGAGGCGTCTTCTGCAGCCAAGCCTGCATTTCTCAGTCAGGCCTGCATTTCTGGAAAGGCCACTGCAGCCGAGAACCGAGCTATGGATTGAATCATAGCTTGATACTCGGCTGTAGAGGCCTTCCAGAAAGGCCTGACTGCAAAATGCAGGCCCGAATGCAGCTGCAGAACTTTGGCCCCAGAAGAAGTGGACCGGCTGGGTGGGGCTGTCGGTGCCGGAGGTGAGGTAAGGCCTATCCCGAAAATAAGTGGTGCCTATTTTGGAGGCAAAAAAAAAAAAAAAAAAAAAAGACCCGGTCTTATTTTTGGGGAAACATGGGTAGTTGTAAGGTATTGCCAGTGGGACAATCTGATGATCCCAGACCCGTGTATCAAATGAAGCCGTGTTTCACAGCACATACATCTGAGAAATGTCTCACCTGGAGTAGACAGCCTCCCCTCGGCAATATCCTATAATTGAAGCTGTCTCGGGATATATGGTCTCATACTTCAGGAGATGCCTCTTCAAGGCATAAAGCGGGTGATTCTTGTATTCACTGACGGATTTTGGCAAAGGCTGATCTTGAAGTTTAGCTAGAAACTGAGAATCATGTTATTAGCAGTAGACTATAGAGGAAACCAATTACAAATATATTTTTCAGTTTTTGGAAGACTAGATAAAAGACAATACTGAGACCTGGTATGTTAACACTGCCTCAGTGCAAAATTTAGCATTTAAATAACTATTAGAGACATTATCTAAGCATCATTGGCAACCCTACTTTTCCCGGAAGGGATCTCAATTTTGCTTGCTTTCACTGTGTGGATTATGATGGAAGCAACAGTAAGGAGTTTTGGTTCAAAGAAACGTGAGAGGTCAAGTCAGCTAAAACCATTTCTGGTATGAACTTGCCCAGGAGGCCTTCTTCTATATGGTACCAGACTACAAATTGGTCTCCCTAAAGATGTGCATTTGATCCCCACTTTCCAGAATTTAGGAAAATATAAACATTCATCTCTTCCCCCAAGCTTGTTAATTGATTTAACTGCACCTATGTTAATATCATCTTTTACATGCTTCGTAATTTTATTCTAGTTAATTTCAGCTGCCACAGTGCTTATACAAGCAGAAAGGTGGGGAATAAATTTAATCAATCAAATGTACTATGATGTTGAATGAAAGTATCAATTCACTAGAGTTTTGCTGAAGATAAAACATATATGTTGGGTAACATCCAATTTGAAAAACAAAGAAATAAATACAAGCTAGTGTTGCTCACTTGATTGCTACATATAATTTCTGAGGTCTGAATACTTCTCATTTTCATACACTTCTCATAATAGATTGGACAACCATTTGTCTGAAATGGTATAGGGTTTCCTACCTGAGCTGGGGGTTGACTGGAGGTTAAAACATATAAGGAAAGGTTGATGGAATTGGGTATGTCTAGTTTAATGAAGAGAAGGACGAGGGGGGACATGATAGCAGTGTTCCAATATCTCAGGGGCTGCCATAGAGAAGAGGGAGTTAAGCTATTTTCCAAAACGCCTGAAGGCAGGACAAGAAGCAACGGATGGAAACTAATCAAGGAGAGAAGCAACCTAGAACTAAGGAGAAACTTCCTGACAGTTAGAACAATTAACCAGTGGAACAACCTGCCTCCAGAAGCAGTGAATGCTCCAACACTGGAAGTTTTTAAGAAGAAACTGGACAGCCATTTGTCCAAAATGGTATAGGGTTACCTGCCTGAGCAGGGGGTTGGACTTGATGACCTCCAAGGTCCCTTCCAACTTTATTATTATTATTATTATTATTAGAAGACCTCCAAGGTCCCTTCCAACTCTGTTACTTTGTTATTCTGTTATGATCAATGGAAAGATGTCCTTTAAATTTGAGAATATGTAGGTATTTTCTTCTTAATGGCTATAAGGGCTAAATAGCCAGTTATACTGAGGGATATCTGAAGAGGACAATTCACAAGCTCTGCTATCATTCAGCCAAGAACTGACTTGAAGGGAAACTGAATAAAAGCACATAACGTTTGAGTTAGTGGGTAGACCAAGAGGAACAGATTAGCTGAGGTCTTGGATAAAAGAAGCAGCAAAGCAGACCAAGGTAAAAGGAGAGAGCTCCGGGTTTTTGCAATCCAGGGATCTAAATCTAAGAAAAAAATCAAGTCCTTCTGGGTGTAATTTTGATTACTGGAAAAATATCCTCCAGTGCCATTTTATTTACCTCTCTTTCTTCTTTTGTATCTCGTTCCAGAAAAGAACTTTTGTACGGCTCTAAGGTATCTTCCCACCATTGGGCATCTACACGACACTTCCTTGTTGCAGTCATCCATGCTGGGTCGTATCTCTGTGTTATATCCTTTACAAATCCATTATCGTCAATGCCAATGATGTAGCACACTGGCTTTGAGGCATACTTGAAACATTCCAGAGGATGTCCAACATTGCCATGAATACAGTCCACACATATCCACCGATCTTCTCGCTCAAGAAAAACCTCTACCCAGTGGTCTGTGCCTTTCAATATAACTGACCTCTGCTCTTCTTCTTCATCGCTAGAAATTATTTTGTTTTTCTTCTTGGGTGGAACTGAAGAACATGGACTGACTGTTTTGTCTACCGAATTACCAATTATCTCTGAGTCCTTGTGTCGTTTCGACAGAGAAGGCACTGATCGTTGCCTGTTAACAATTGCTTTTGTTTTCAGGGTTCCTAGCGTTGTTTTAGGGGTTCCTAGTGGTGACTTCATTTTTTTTCTGGGAATTTCAAAGTCCTCATCAGATATGCTACCATCATCATTTTCCTCTGAAGGACAGAATTCAGAATCATTATTCTCACTGTCTCCACTCTCTTCTTTATATGACACTTTTGATGCCACTTGCCGTCGTCGGTCATTTTTAGGCCTGCCCAGCCCTTCTTCCGCCCTCAAACTCTTCTTATCATTCTCAGATTTTATATCTTTCTGAATATCTTCCTGTGATGAAGATTTCTTTCTTAGCTTTTTGGCCCTAGAGAGGCTTGGCTTCTTAGCAGTATCTGCTCTTGTGCATTTTCTTGAGCTTTTGGCAGAATCGGGCAACGTCCCAGAAGCTACCAAAACAGAGCTTTTCTTGGAGGATTTTCCCTGAAAAAAATATGCAGGAGAGTTGAAGATTTTAAGAGGCAAAAAGCAGAACAAGAAAATATGGATAGCTCCACTGAATTAAAATTCAAGTTGACTTTAGAAAATGACCTGCTCTTAGATTATATTGGCTGTTCACGTCTTACAACCCAACATGAATTACAGTGCATCAGTGGAGATGCTGGATCTGTGGATTGTGCTGTTTGTTCCACTGGCACAGGGAGTCTCTGTTAACAGAGCTCCACCATTACCATTCCTCATCTTTCGGGGCCTTTATGATGATGAAGGACTGTAAATCTGGGACACCTTTCAGCTCTTTCTCTCTTAACCATAAAGACTAGAAACACAGTTATTGTTTAATAAGCAGACTTCTTCCCTTTAAAAAAAAACATGCGTTATCTATATAAACTAGTTCTATTGCTCAGACAACAACTTTGCGAGTGTACCTCCCATCTGCAAGATCTGTAGTTGCATCTCTTTTTAGGCTATGGGCAGGGTAGTCTATGGCTTACCCTGCCTGCTTCCTACACACAGGCTACTGTCATATCATTTCTCAGCACCAGTTTCTATATTCTGCAGATACTGAATCAGGAGCTACTGAAGAAAGCAGGAGAAATACAACCCAAGAGGTTATGTACAGTCATTCTTGACTTACAATCGGTCCCCTTAGTGACTGTTCAAATTTATAATGGACCTCCAAGGGGTACTTATAACTTGGTTTCAAAGTTCCAATAGCCCCCTCTGGTCTCATGACTGCATGTTAGGTGCTCAGCAACTGCCTCACATTTATGGCTGCTTGCGGTATCCTCCAGTCACTTTTTATAACAGTTTTGCTGAAAACAAGCATTTACTTCTAATTTTCTGCAAAATCAGCCCATAGCGAACCATTGGTGAACACTTTCGTAACCACAGTGTTTGCTTAACAACAGTTAAAAAAAAAACCCATAAAATCCGGTAGGTCACTTGGGTGACTCATTTTATGACCATCACGACTTACGACCCTGATGGGCAGTCACTACATCACAGTCATTAAATCAAGGATTACTGTTTAATAATAGTTACCATTCGAAGAAATGACTTAAGTACAACCTTATCTGACTTACAAACTATAGGTTGTCTGGCCTATTCCAGGAACTGTAGTTATCTCGCTTTAAAATAATCTTAAATATATATATACATATGGACAGGCAGACCTGAAATTTTTCTTTATTTCCAGAATAATAAGGAATTAATAAAGACTTGAAGAAATTAAGGAAAACAAACCAAAGTACATCCAGAAACATAAGCAAAAATATTAAAAATAGACACCAAACAGGATTACTACAAAGTAAGTGTTCAGGGAGGACCTTCTCCAGGAAAAACAAAGATAGCTACAATTTTGCCATACTTACCTTCCCTGATGGTTCTTTCAGCGGAATGGGTTGTAAAGACAATACAAGTCGGCACAATAGATGAAGTGCTCGAAGAATAAGTAAAAATATCTATTAGGGGGAAAAAAACAAGTTTGGAATCTGATTTTTGTATCTCTCCTTCCCCCATTCAGTGTTAACACTATTTACTCACAGGATAATTGCTGCAAATGTTTTGAAATCAAACAAATATATAATTTGTATATAATGTGTAAAGCAGGTTCCCCTCCCCTACAATTATGATAATTGAAGCCTTAATCTTTTTCCTTAGTACCATGAAAGCTAAAACTGCTGCACACTCAGATTCACACATGTATAATGTCCGATAAATTCCTTCTGTGTTATGCTCAGCATAAAAACAAAGAATTTCCAATAATGACATCAATGGCTAAAGGAGAAAAATGTGTATAGAAATCTCTGGAGGTCTGTCTTTCTTTTTGTATGTGAAAAATACAAGCTTCCAGCGTCTACTTGCCTCACATGATCCTTACTATGATTACAATATAGCAGGGATCCAGCATGCCTTGCAAAGCCTGCTATGACTTACCTGCACCAGTTCTGCCTCATCTCGTGCAGCATAGACAGCAAAGCGCCTCTCTAGAGTAACCTGCCAATCTTCACTATCGGAGAGCTGATCGTTAATAGTGAAAGTTGCAGAAAACCTTTATTTTAAGAACAAGAGAACCATAATTTATTTATTTGCCCAGTCATTTATCTCTCCCATGGAAGCTGGAATAGCGGGGTAGGGAAGCTATCTCAGTTTTAGTTAAACTAAAAAGAAGACTCCCTCACACTTACTTCCTTATTCGTGGATTAATCATAGTCACAGAAAGCTGGATTTTCCACTGATGGACCCTAAATTCGTTTAAAAAAAAATGGAAATGAAAAAAAAAAAAACCCTTACCAATTCACAAGATTTGACAGAAACAGACGGTTGATGCGATCTACAGAGTCTTTGGTGAAGCGAATGGGAATGATAGAAAGCCCAATCGCTTGAAGATCTGGCTGAAGGCAGATCCTGTTCCTGTGGAAACCGTTGGCCAACAGGCACAGTAAGTGAACCTGTTGGGAAAAGGACATGGATCCTAAGAAAGCAAGCAGTCTTAGGGTACATCAGAGATACTGAAGTGCTTTTTACAATTCAGGGGACAGGCCCAATATGGGACAGCCCTGCTCCCCCCACAACATCTCACTGGTTGACAGAAGACAAAAAAGCCACAAGAAACATAAATTTTAAGCACCCCAATCATCCAGTTCACTGTACTGGTTAATTCCTATTAAAAAGTATCTCATTCCATTCTTTAGTCTAGGGCCTAGGCATACACCATCATTTTGTGGAAGAAGACCCGCATTTGGGCTTTCAATGGTATGCTAGGGCTAAACCTCCTCAAAATAGGCAAGGGCAGGGTAAACTATAAATGTGCACCTCAATTTTATACATAATTAATTAATTAATAAATAATTATTCCTCATACATTTAACAATTTCTTCTCATCCCCATTATATTAAATATTAGAATTGGATGGCAGCATTTAAAGGAGCTCCCAGGGCCAAGGCTTTGGGGAGCTGGTAGTAGCTCTGAGGTCTCACACCGTATATCCCTACTTTCCAAGACTGGGGGGGGAAAGAAGAAAAGGGAGGGAAAAAAAGGAAAGAAAAATGCATATTTAGGAAATCATTTGTAGAGTTACAGTTCTTTTGTGACCAACTGGAATGAATATTCTGATTTCAACCAAGGGGTGAAATAGCCTTATTTCTCTTCTCTCCCTGGATTATATAAAATTATGTTTTTATATGAATTTCATAAAATTCTGGTATGGATGGTAGATGGTATTATAACCCTCAGCCCTTAACTCATACATTTTCCAGGCCAAGCCCACCTGTTAAGTTTGCAGCGTTAAAAGTATGCACTGAGACCAAAAGGGCTTTTCCTGCATTGTTCTAGTTATATCATGATGTGTTGTGAAGAGACTACAGGAAGTTAATATTCTCTGCCTCAAGCCTTAGATGTTTCTACTGTCACAGAGTTGAATTTTAACTGAGTATCAGTTTGACAGCTGGTTTCTTTTTGAGGCTGTATTTACACCTGCTAGTGTTTTAACTGCTGAGTTTATTTTTAAGATGCATGTGGCAGTTGAATTTGAAAATGTGGTTTTAAATTTGCATTTACAGATCATATGCCACTGCATACAGACGAGCTGAGAGAGAATGACAGGCTCAAAGTCACCCAGCTGGCTTTCATGGGTAAGGTGGGACTTAATCTCACGGTATCTGCATTCTAGCCTAGTGCCTTAACCACTAGACCAAACTGACTCTCTTATGTACCTCCATAATGTTCCTTCAATAGTAAAAACTGCTCAACTGTGAAACAGTTGTGAAACATTTATACAGCAATAAGCTCACCTTTCAGAAAATTGATTATGCCAAGCCTGGAAAATTACCAATCAGGAATATTTTAACGGCATACTGCATTGTAAGTCCTGCATTGAACAGGGGTTTGATTAGATGACCTTAACTCTAAAGCAGTCATGTCAAACTCGCGATGTCACGTGAAGTCGCGCAATGTATCGGGCCGGTTTTGCCATTGCCGGCAATAGGGTGGGCACGGCTTCCGGATGACGCGTCCAGTCCGCGCGCAGGCTGGTAGTTTGACACCCCTGCTTTAAAGTATCTTCAAATTCAATTAGTTTAATTGCCAGGATAAATTGATAAATGTAATACTTCAGATAATGAACTTTGCCCCTAGAAGTCTCCCAATTTTCAGACAACTTGACCCTGAAGATCAAACCTTATGGGTATCTTCGCGGACTTCTTTGCTGAAGCGTTTCATCATTCGACGGAGATATGTCTCAAACTCAGCTTGCCGTTTCTCTCTGCAAGATTTCACACAAACCAAATGGATGAGTTCTATTTAATTATTTCATTTTATTTATATCCTGCCTTTATTACTTCTAGAGATAATTCAAGATGGCAAACATACCTAATACTCCTTCCTCCTCCTATTTTTCCCATAACAACAACCCTGTGAGTTTCTAGCTTAGTGCCTTAACCACTAGACCTGGGGTAGGCAATCTTGGCTCTTTTATGACTGGTGGACTTCAACTCCCAGAATTCCTGAGCCAGCATAGCTGGCTCAGGAATTCTGGGAGTTGAAGTCCACCAGTCATAAAAGAGCCAAGGTTGCCTACCCCTGCACTAGACCAAACTGACTCTATGCTATAATGCTTTTAGGATGTTTCTTTCTAAATAAGTCCCATTTTGTTGTCCCTGAAGGCTCTTTCAAAAATGGTTGCTGGGAATCTTATTTACTTCAGGCAAAAAATACATGAAAAGAGCAGCAAAACCCTAGCAATTATTTTTTAAAAAATGCAGCTCCGATTAAGTGCATAAAGTAGTTCTCCATTTCCCATCAGTCTCTTAAAAGTGCACAGTCCCCACCCATAATCTAGATTCTGAGCAGTCATTTAAAACAAGAAACCGCAAGGACAACTTAATATATTGTCAGAAGCTATACACTATATGTGACTCTTGGCTGTGTGAATTCCTTTCTTTTATTTGGCAATATGTAGTTTGCTTCCTAATGTCATAGGAGTCAATTACAAATAGTCCTAGACTTACAACTCTCCGTTTAACAAGTGTTTGAAGTTATAATAGCTTCAGAAAAACCGACTTATGACCTGTCCTCAAAATTACAACCCTCACACCACTCTCATGATCATGTGATCACAATTTGGGCGTTCGGCAACTGACTCGCATTTGTTAATAGTTGTGTCATCTTGCAGGCACATGGTCACAATTTGTGACCTTCCCAGCTGGCTTCTGACAAATAAAATTAATTGGGGAAGCCGAATTTGCTTAACAACCACATGATTTGCTTAATTGACCACAGTAAAAATGGTTGTAAAATTTGGACGACTTGCTTAAGCAACGCATCGCTAAGCAACCAAAATTCTGATCTCATTCTAGTCAAAAGTCAAAACAATACAAAGCAAAATATAACAAAAAATGGTTGTAATAGCCAAAAATAAGGACAGCACAAAGAATATATCAATGAAGGTTACCAAAACCCTAAGCAAGAAGAACTGATTTTTCTTAATCTTAAAGGTATAAGATTAATCATTATAAATAGCAACGGTATTTATAAAACTTGGGGACCAAATTGGAAAAAGAGACCATAGCAAAATCTCAGAAAATCTTTTATATGGACTCTTTCCCTCTAAAAGTCAAATCAATTGTGAAAACCACCAAATATTATTAGGTTATTAATTATTATTTTAAATGTATTGGCCACCCAACTCCACTGGGCGTCCACTCTACATGGATGTCCGCCTACCTTCTCTCTCTCTTCTTTGCTTGTTCAGGTGTTTCAATTTCTATCTCAACAGTTGTGTTGGGCAGCTTTGGTGCCTTAAGTTCTTTCAGCATCTCGATCTCAGGTTCACAAAGTTCTGGAAACAAAGTTCTAAATCTAAGCAGGGTGTTTCAAACAGAACTTCAAACTTCGAACAGTTCCAATTCAGGGCTGCTTCCCATTTGGTCTCAATGACGGAAAATTAAGAAGACACATGAAGGCATAAGGTATTACAACAATTATTCAGAAATAAGACATTTCTGAATAGCAGATTTTGGCAACAGGCTAAGCAATATGTGCCTATAAATCTAACAAATATTTTGCCTATCAATCAGGCAAATATCACATTCTTTTATTAATCACTCTTCCCCAACTGGAAGCTCTAATACAGGAGTCTGCAACCTTGACAACTTCAGTTCCCAGAATTCCTCAGCCAGCTATGCTGGCTGAGGAATTCTGGGAGCTGAAGGTCCACAAGTCTTAAAGTTGTCAAGGTTGCCGACCCCTGTTCTAATAGATACTACTGGCTTTGCTGGTTTGGGTTTTAGGGAGCTATATTTCCAACATACCTATAAGATATCAGATTGGAGAAGACATCAATAAATGTCTGTTATGGCACATAGCCCATGTTACATTGGAAATCTAGTATTTAATGCAATATTTCCTTCTGTTCTAACACCAACCTAACAGCCATATCCAGCCCATAAGGAATCATTATTAAATGAGGTAATGCTTTTATTAAACAACCTTTTTCAGCATAGAAAATAATGATTATGGAAATGTTATACATAAAATATGGATTCAGCTTTCACTTATTTCTAGATTTCTAAGGATTTTTATGGAGGGAAGCTAAAGCATAGTTCAGCATCAGAATGAACTTACTACGTGTAGTTCTTGAATTACAACCATTTGTTTAGCATCTATTCAAATTTACAACAGCATGAAAATAGTGACATACGACCCGTTCTTACGGTAACGTATGACTGTTGTAGCATCCCTTTGGTCATGTGATCAAAATCTGGGTGCTTGGCAACTGGCATTTATTTACAATAGTTGCATTCTTCCTGGGTCATGTGATCATCATTTGCAACTTTCCCAACTGGCTTCTGATAAGTCAATGGGGAAAGGCCAATTTGCTTAACATGAGTTGCTTAACAACCGCAGTGGTTCGCTTAACAACTGTGGCAAAAAAGGTCATAAAATCAGATACGACTCACTTAATCTTGCCTAGCAACGGGAAGTCTGGTTTCAACTGTGGTCATAGGCCAAGGACTACTTGACCTACTCTTTCTCCCCTTTTTACAATCTTTTTTTCATTTTTAATTAATCAATTTATTGTACCATTTTAGGTCAGATAAACTACAATTAGTGGAAACGGCTCACAAAGTAGTCATTGTAAGGGGAAAAAATGGGTGGTGGGATCACTATGCAGATTGTCTTGAGTTCTTGAATAAAAGATTGGATCTAAATTATTTTTATTTATTTTTCACATTTTTTAACCATCCATCTCCCTTCGTATTCATAAATAAATAAATAAATAAACAAACAAACAAATAAATAAAGTCGATTTAAAATTATTATTTAAAACAGTTATATGTTTTCATTACTTATATCTAAGGATGATCTTTGTGAAAGAGATGGATGAACATGCTAAATGAAAGTTTTAGCCACCTCAACTTCCAGATAGTTCCTTCATCTTATTTGCAACTGAAGAAACAATATAGTTCTCTATAATTTACTTATTTAATTTAATTTGTTACTCTGCAACACCTGGGAAAAAGCTTTTTTTTAAGTGAATCAGGCTCAGAGAGGCATAAAAGAAACACAACATTCAATAGATCTGTGATAATCTTTCGACGACTTCAGTATAAAAATAAGCATAAAACACGAGAAGCCAAAATAGCCATCAAAAAATGAGACAAATGGCTTATATGGCAGAAAATGAAGAATGTATTACCTTCCACATCTTCCCATTCTTCCTCACTTTCCTCATCCTCATCTTCTTCTCTCTTTGTAATAATTAATTCTTTTTTTGCATCTGTTTTTTTCTTTAAAGGAGTGCTCTGCAAACCACTATTGAATTCAAAAAGAAATATACCACAATTTTTTTTTCTTGTCTCATGTACTCTGTTTTTCTTTCCCTGATATGGTAGTAATATTAACCCACTGTTTGTTACTTTAGGCAACATAACAAACAGTGTGTAACCAAAGCAGAAAATAAAAACCTCTAAATTCCTTATAGTCATTTCAAAGTGAATGCTTCAGGAGACATAAACAGACCTCCAAAGAATCTTCACAGGTTAAATGGGAAGAAAACTGCATGAAATTTAATAGTTACAAATGCAGTATTCTACACTTAGGAAAAACAAACCTAATTCCCAGGCATAAGATTAGGAGATATCTGCTGTGATAACAATAAGTGTGAAAAAGCCACTGCAGTTTAAACTTTGGCAAATAAAAGTTCCAATATATTTTGCATTGGTCAGAATCTGTTTTGGAGTACTCTATTCAGTTCTGGATATATTTTAAGAGACCATTCTACTTTTTACAAAAATTAGACCAGGAGAAAAGATGATACGTTGATAAGAAATTAAGTCTTATGAGGAGTGATTGAAGGGACTAGGTACGTTAGTCCTAAAAAATGGCAACTGAAAGGGGATGTAATGGCACTTTCCAAGTACCTGAAGAGCTGTCATACCTCTTCAGAATATCAAATACAGAACTATTATCTATCTTTTCAGTGGTCTGTAATTCCAGAAAAAAATGAGATTCTGGTTACCTTTTAGGCAAAAAACCAGTAAGAGCAGTTTAACAACAGGAGATGCTGGGCTCCTGTTTTCTGTATTCAAGCAGAAGCTAAACTCTAAAGATGTTTTATTCTGGATTCCCACACTAAGTAGAGGGTTGCACTAGGACTAGGTAGCCTTAATGGACTCTTTCAATTCTAACAATTTGTATTTTGAAAATGTCTACAAAAACTTTAAAGTTGCTCACCTGCATTTCCCTGCTTTTGGAAGGAACCCTTGGCTTTCTATACCTCTATTCATTTCCTCCTTGAGTTTGGATTTTGGTCTTTTTTCATTGGAATTTTTACGAAGTGGCTGAGGGACATGTTCTTTATCTCTTGTTTTTCTAGATGGCAATTTGGGCCTAGTTTTCTTCTCAGGTTTTTCATCTTCAAAATCATCTGTATCAAAAATGGAGAAAATTGCAAAAATCACTGGGGAAAAGTAGATTACAGATTTTTAAAGGAACTTTTTAAGCATTTCCCTGCTTTTGGAAGGAACCCTTGGCTTTCTATACCTCTATTCATTTCCTCCTTGAGTTTGGATTTTGGTCTTTTTTCATTGGAATTTTTACGAAGTGGCTGAGGGACATGTTCTTTATCTCTTGTTTTTCTAGATGGCAATTTGGGCCTAGTTTTCTTCTCAGGTTTTTCATCTTCAAAATCATCTGTATCAAAAATGGAGAAAATTGCAAAAATCACTGGGGAAAAGTAGATTACAGATTTTTAAAGGAACTTTTTAAGCATTTCCCTGCTTTTGGAAGGAACCCTTGGCTTTCTATACCTCTATTCATTTCCTCCTTGAGTTTGGATTTTGGTCTTTTTTCATTGGAATTTTTACGAAGTGGCTGAGGGACATGTTCTTTATCTCTTGTTTTTCTAGATGGCAATTTGGGCCTAGTTTTCTTCTCAGGTTTTTCATCTTCAAAATCATCTGTATCAAAAATGGAGAAAATTGCAAAAATCACTGGGGAAAAGTAGATTACAGATTTTTAAAGGAACTTTTTAAGCAAAAACCCACTTAATTTCCAATTATCTATTCAAAATTAAGCTGCAAGGATTATAAACTAACAAGATGCTTCCGCTTAAGCGTGTAGACAAGCAGATATATTTTTTATTCTATTCAACACAGCATTGTAAATGAACTCTAAAACTTTCTATTAATGACAAAATCTTTTTTTTATTCTCCTTAAAGTTTACTGAATATCCATAGTGCATTAACAAAAACAAGGGCGTAATAGTTCAATAACAAAATCAGCAGAAAGCTGTGTCCCGTTCTGATAGAATAAAGAACTGAAGTCAGCCTTTGTTTTCACTCTTCAGGAAAAAAGAGAGAAAAAGGAATTACACAAGGTCCTTTCCATGAAACATTTAGTAATTTGCGACAAAGAACTGCGCACTTACGTAACCACAACAGTAATTCTACAAACGAGAGCCCCATTCAAAGTGTGCTTTAATCACGTGGCATAACTCGAGTTTCATTCACTTCATTCTGTACACTACAGTATATTGCACTTTAGTGTCGGCGTTTATTGCACACATGCCACAAAAGTGTTTTTTTAGATATGGAAGATTAAAAACACCTATTTTAAAGGAAAAAAATAAAGGGCCGAGTAAAAGTACTGGGGAACTTTCTCTTAACATTTTACATAAGCGTTGCATAATAGAAAACCGCCCGAAGCGGTCAAAGTTGCTAACTTCGCGTCGCCCAGGAAGGGCAATGAAACTATTCCATAAGAGGCGAAAGAAGGCGTGTGAAATCTGTCAGGACTGAGAAAAAGCTGATTTAATTACAGCTACTCCTTTCCGGCTCTGAAGTAACTTTTCCAGGCTGTCCCCAACTCCCCACCCGCCTCTAGTGCTTATCCTACTCCTGCTCGAGATCTGACTGTCTTTACCGTCTCGCTGCTCACAAGTTTTCAGACGCGGGGAAGAGGAGGAAGCGGCGGCGGCAGGTGGGCCCTCTTCCTTGACTTTCTTGCAGGACCGCCGCATCTGCGAGACCCCTTTACGCTTCCCGACCATCCCGGCCGCTATTCCGCGAAAGAAAACAGCCCGATCCGCCAACCCCAGGCGCGGCGGAGCCACGAAGGAGAACAGCGACTAGGGAGGCAGAAGCCTGGCGGCCTGGCGGCCTCCCGAAGATGCCAAAGAAGAGCGAAGCGTCTCTTTCGGACTTAGCGTAGGGCGGCTGGATGGCTGGGCCGTCGCTCCGCAGCAGCAGCCCTTATAACCGTCCTCCGTTATTACTCCGGCTTCTCGCAGGAGACAAGCCAGACAGAGCCACGCCGGGCGCTCCGGGCTTTCCGCGGCACCTCCTCCCTGACGTCCCTTCCGTGCCGGCGGCTCCGGAGAACCTGCGCTGCAGCGGACCGGGGGCTCTGGCGGGGACGCTTGTGAACCACTGGACTACTCCGGATCGAGCTGACTGCGCTTCGCATCCCGCAACTTATTTCTCGGCTCCCTGGAAGCTTCCAAGAGGAAGCGTAAAAGCGCTCAAGCTTCACGCCCGATCTATGAATATTCATTCACACGGGCGGTTTTGAATCGGTTCAAAGGGAGATGCATTAAAGAACAGGTGAAAAACCGGAAACAGAGATGGCTTGTTTGTGTGTGAATTCAGCCTATGAATCTAATCAATGGGCGATGTTAAGATGGACTAGGAGTTGAAGTCCACACATCTTAAAATTTGCCCAGGTTGAAAAAGGATGGTCCAGTCTATCAAGCAGAGTTAAAAATATATATGCAGTATTATAAAGGCAAAAGAGCGGCGATTTCTATGAACTAACCCGGAAGCTAGACGTTACACGAACATCTATATTCGCAGCTTTATGTACTCCGCTAGACGTTCGGTAGCCGTATCGGACTTGATATAAAATCTCGCGAGAAGTAAGTGGTCTGCCTTTGAAAAAATGGCGGACGAGGTGGATCAGGTGGGTGAAACGACGGGCATGGCGGTTTGTCGGCCGCTGAATCTTCTAGGGATTTGGCCCTGTTGCGGTGGGAAAAGTGGCAAGCCTGGGGGATGGTTAACTAGAGCTTCAGTTTCTAGCTCTCGCTTTGAGTTTCGCAAAGTCCCGGGAACGACTTTGGAAGGCGTCTATGTTTCATTCAGCGACCTGCCATTTGCGGTTTATTTAATCGATTTATATGGTCGCTCATCTCAAATACTGTACACGACTCTTACTGTAATCTGCTTTTGGCTTCTTTTTTCAAAGCCTTAACAGATGCAAACATATTAAAGTTTTGCAGTGGGTGAAATGCTATTTCATGGTTTCTGATCAAATGCCTTAAATCGGGGGTCTTCAAACTTGGCCCTTTTATGACTTGTGGACTTCAACTCCCAGAATTCCTCAGCCAGCGTGCCTGGCTGAGGAATTCTGGGAGTTGAAGTCCACAAGTCATAAAAGGGCCAAGTTTGAAGACCCCTGCCTTAAATCGATGTTTCTCAAAATGTGGTATCCCAGAGGCCCGCAAAATCGAAATGATTTACTAGTCGGCTTGAAAAATGATACAATATTAAAATCCTAGCGGACTATATAGTGAGAAGTCGATAAAGATTCTCAGTCATCCAGGTAGAGTTGTCTTGAAGTTAAGTCAGGGCAACTGGACTACTTTTTGGTTTGAAACGTTTGCTGCTTATTCAAGTGTCCGTTTTAATTTTTGATGTGAATATTGATAAATATAACCTATACGAACAATTTTGGGGTTCACTATAATTTTTTAAAGTGGCAAGGGATCCTGAGGGGAAAAAGTTTAAGAAATGCTGCCTTAAATCGTTCTCCATTACTATATTGGTCCTTAAACCTTGAGCTACACCTGGGTTAAACCCAAAAGGCACCTTTTTCTAAAGTGGGTATCACTAGTGTGTTGCTGTGATCTGAGTGTACATATTTGTGTGGCTGCTGTATGCCTTTTGTGTGTAAAAATAATATGTTCTAATTTAATTGTACTTGTTGAAGAGTAATAATATGTTCTAATTTAATTGTACTTGTTGAAGTGTAGCAAGTTACTATACAGTATATATGCTCTCTATAAGTAGGAAAGCTTAGGCTGTATTTTATAAAATCTCAATTGTATGGGCATTTCTTGATATATAACTTTTTAATTATAAAGTTATTGCAATATTTGAAAATAAGTCAATATTTTCAGTATTTGAAAATAAGTCATTATGAACTTGGAATATAAAACAGAAAAATAGCATATGACTACATAGTCTTTCTGTTTGGGATTGACAAGTCTGGTCAAATAAAAATTTAAATATATGTAATTTGAAGAACATTGATTCAAAGTGTGTCAGCAAAATACAGACATTATTATATCCTTTGATAAAATAGACTGGCTCTTTCTAGTGAAATGTACATCCAGTCTTTTGTTTAAGAAAGAGGTGGGGGGGTTTCTAATTTTTTAAAAGCAAATATGACTATACCAAATAAAATAATTACTAATGGGGGCTAAGTTGAGAGAAGAAGCAGTATACATTTTCTCTAATTTTACTTGCATTTTTCTGTTGATCCAGTCAGCACAAGTGAACTCTTGTCCCTCTGAAAGCTGATTCATCATATTAGATTATGTTACAAACTATTACTTTATTTCCTCCCATTTAATTTCAGTAAACATTAGTTGTCATCAGATTAGAGTTTTTTGAGAGGAAAGGAATAATTATCAGTAGCCAACATTTACCACTTATTTATATACAGCCTGCTTTTATTTTTATAAATAATTCAAGGTAACAAACATATCTAATACTCCC
This sequence comes from Azemiops feae, assembly GCA_023970755.1. NCBI lineage: Eukaryota > Metazoa > Chordata > Lepidosauria > Squamata > Viperidae > Azemiops > Azemiops feae. The sequence goes on along the minus strand of JALGBA010004089.1, from coordinate 123,547 downwards.
TCCTCCTATTTTCCCACAACAACAACCTTGTGAGGTGGGTTGGGCTGAGAGAGAGTGACCTGTCCAAAGTCATGCAGCTGACTTTGATGCCTAAGGTGGAACTACCGGTAGATCTCATGGTGGTCTCATTCTTAGCCTGGGGCCTTAACTACTAGACAAAATTGTCTCATGTTTCTTTGCTAAAGTAAATTGTTACATTTTGCAGCAACAAACCACCAACACTGTAGAAGAACCTTTGGATCTCATCAGGCTTAGTCTTGATGAACGGATTTATGTAAAAATGAGGAATGACCGAGAACTCCGAGGCAGGTTACATGTAAGTAAAATTACATAGAAGTGGGGAGGAGGGGCTGAAATGTTAAAGTAGAGTTGTACAATTTCTTTTAGCTCAAGGACTGCAAGAGGCTATTGAGAACCACACTACAACCATAGGTACCGGTATAACTAGGGCCCATTTGCAAGTGGTTATAAAGGGGTGAAAAAGGTCACCTTTTTTCTGCAGTTTTATATTTCTGGTTTAAAGGTAATTTTTTTCTTAAAGTAAAACAAATTATGAACAATGCTCATTTAGTAATAGATTATTGTGGAGAAAAAAGTTAAGTTATAATTTATTGTTTATCAAATTTATATGCCACCCATCTCACTGTAAAGTTTGTCATGCAAGCAAAAATAGAGTCAGTTGATCAAAATAATGATGGCTTGTTTATCCCATTCCTGATTTCTATTTTCTTTTCTAAATATTTACACAGATCTTGAATCTCCATTTTTAAAATTACAGCTTTACACCATAATTGCAATTAATTAGCAAAACAAATAGAGGTTCAATGTATGGCCCACATGTAGAATTATAATGCAGAAAAGGTTTCCAAATTGAAATTCTGTGCCAGACTTGTTTTTAAATACAGAATTAAGTTTGACTTGGATGCATACTCCCATAACTTAATTTGCCATCTTTTAAAGGGAATTATGTATGATTTCCAATAAAGGCACAAAGGATCCTGACAGTATTATCCTGTAAGAGCTACCTTGAAATAGATTTAAAAATCAAATGTTTGATAAAATATATTGAACAAAAAAGTAGCTGGCAGGAAAGAAAATTCAGGTTTTAATATTAGTTTCATTCTATAATCATTTTCCAGATTATTGGGTTTTTTAACACCATTGCTACCAATATATAAGAATAATTCAGCCTGATTATAGCATTTCCAGCAATTATGTATGGAATGTAGCTGTAGAAATCAAATTTGCATGATAAAAGAGTTAGGTTCAGCAAACTGGAAAATTCAGACAAATTACTATATGTTAAAGCTGGAATTTTTATTTATTTTTATTTGTGCCACATAAATGATGTCACCAGAACAATATTTATGAACTTTTTTCACTTTCAAAGGCATATGACCAGCATTTAAATATGATTTTGGGTGATGTTGAAGAGACTGTGACCACAATAGAAATTGATGAAGAAACTTACGAAGAAATTTATAAGGTGGGAATTTCTAATATCACTGATAATGATGTTTAATGCTTCAAATATTAGGACAAAGTACATAAATTTATGATGTTACACTTTACTAATCAGATCATTGTATAATACAATTCAGTTCAGAACAATGTTGGATGAAAGATTAAATATATCTAGTATTCATTGTGCAAATAAATTTTAATTGAATAATCTTGTTTCCAAATGTATGAATTGTATTAATAATAATAATAATAACAATAACAACAAAAATAATAATAATAAAAGTTGGAAGGGACCTTGGAGGTCATCTAGTCCAACCCCCTGCTCTGCCTTTATTTTATTTTTTTAAATAAGGTGACAAACACACAATATTTCTTCCTCTTATTTTCCCCACAACAACCCTGTGAGGTGAGTTGGGTTGATAGTGACTTGACTAAAGTCACCCATTCAGCTTTCATGCCTGGACTAGAACTCTCAGTCTCTTGGTGTGAGGCTTCTTGCTTGGTGTCTTAACCATTAGACCACCTTAAATAGAACTAGTTCTATTGAGAAGAGAAGAGAAGTTTGGTATTCTTGAATGTAGTCTAAGCCTTGTTGCTTTTTTTCCCCACAGTCTACCAAGAGGAATATTCCAATGCTGTTTGTCAGAGGAGATGGAGTTGTATTGGTTGCTCCTCCATTGCGGGTTGGCTGACACTGCAGGTTGCTCCTTCACTGTGGCTTATTGGACTTCCAAGACATTAACTCTCACTCCCTTTAAATATTAGGACTATCCAATATTTTACAGGAGAATTCCCAATCCTGATTATGTATTCCAAAAGTTTACGTTTATTTGGCAAATAAGACTCCTTTTTTCCCCCTCTTGGGGCATTTAAATCAATTTCATCAAATCAGTGGATTTTCTTGTTTAGTTAATACCTGTGTTCCTTATGTACATTTTTAAATAAATCAATTCACTAATTTTGTACATGTGTATCTATGAATAGTCTTCATGCTTGTTACAGTTCAATGTAGTGCACATGCATCAATATTTTTGTCTGCTTGAGTAAATGCTACTCTACTATCAGTTGAAATGCATAGATTAAAAACATCTGGGGGAAAATCATAAATGTCATCAAATTTGATTTATATTTAAATGGAAAATAGCCACAAAAGGCTAATCCGGTAATGAGTTAAGAAAGGGAACATTTTATCCAGAGTACTAAGGAGTTTTCCAGCCCATTCACTATTCCTATAATGAAAGATTTGTATGTGTTTGTGTCTATTGTTAATGAAATTATGGAAAGAAGTATTGTTAGTGAAATTGCAGCATTGTTAATAAAGAAGTATGAAAATAAAGCTGACATTAGGAAAGTCTTCTCCAAATGAAGAAAAATTAAAATTGCACAAAAGAAATATGAAATAAAAAAATAGGGAGCTATAAAGAATACAAAATACATAAATGAAATTGGCTAAAATGCCATGTAGTGATTCAGAAAACTCCGAAAAAAGCAAGAGGATGAGAATGTAGAGAAGCCGAATGAGCCATTTGTGTCTTTTTTCATTGCACATAATGGAGGGAAAGTACGAATGCTTTGGACAGATTTTGTTTTCAAGGAAGTGGAATTTGAAAAACTAAATTGAATAATAGCGACAAAAGATTAAATTTCTGATCCTATTAAGTACAGATGTGCAAATTATTCCTCTGCAGCAAGCCAGTCCTGGCACTTAGATTGTCAGCAGTTTTCTGGAAAGTAATAAATACTGTGTAACCTATATGCAGTTTGCAGTGTTCAGGTCATAGGGCTCACCCTAAAGCAGCTTGTTTCATTTAGAACATTGTAATCTGGTTCAGAGGGTTCAATTCTAAAAAAAAAAAACCTTCTAAGGGAGCTTGAATAATCAACCTGGCATGGTTTAGAGTAAAAGCAGAACATTTTTCTCCCAAAAAACTATGCTTTGCTCTTACCTAATAATGGAAAACAGACAGTCTAGATCAGGGGTGTCAAACTCGTCACGTGACGTGTCGTGATGTATCGCGACTTTTTCCCCCTTGCCGGAGCTGGTTTGGGCATGGCTTCCATGTGACACATCCAGCCCGTGAGCCGGCAGTTTGACACCCCTGGTCTAGATGGCATTCATTTGAACATTCTGAAATATCTAATGTAAAAATGCTGTATATAATAAAAATAGAACTGATCTTTGCAACCTATATGAAATGTATTTAATATCAATGTCTAGAAAAGGGTTCATGGAAATCCAGAGAACAATACAGCAATTTAATGTTCTCTACTAATTGGATATTTGCTTGTTTAATTGTTTTTTTTTATCAATTTAAATGATCAGGTATTGAGAAGTATCTTGCAGGAATATAAATTGAAGATATTTTCTACAACATCTTGCTAAGTTCCCAAGTTTTTGAGAATCCAAATGATATGGTATTAGTTAACGTTGTTGTTGTTAGTTGCGAAGTCGTGTCCGACCCATCGCGACCCCAACGTTCCTCCAGACCTTCCTGTTCTCTTCCATCTTCTGGAGTCCATTTAAGCTCACTTCTTCAGTGACTCCATCCAGCCACCTCATTCTTTGTCGTCCCCTTCTTCTATTGCCCTCAATCTTTCCCAGCATTAGGCTCTTCTCCAGTGAGTCCTTCCTTCTCATTAGGTGGCCAAAGTACTTGAGTTTCAACTTCAGGATCTGGCCTTCTAAGGAGCAGTCAGGGTTGATCTCTAGGACTGACCGGTTTGATCGCCTTGCAGTCCAAGGGACTCGCAGGAGTCTTCTCCAGCACCATAGTTCAAAGGCCTCAATTCTTTTGCGCTCAGCCTTTCTTACGGTCCAACTTTCACAGCCATACATTGCAACTGGGAAAACCATGGCCTTGACTATATGTACTTTTGTTGGCAGGGTGATGTCTCTGCTTTTTAGTACGCTGTCTAAATTTGCCATAGCTTTCCTCCCCAGGAGCAAGCGTCTAGTTAACATTAATTACTTGCAATTTCAAATATGTTTTGGAAATTTAGCAGTCATATCAAAAGTCATCTTAAAGATCGGTAAGTAGTTAACAGAAAATTGTAGGAATAAATGTTAAAGTTTTGAAGTGGATCAGTGCCATTTCCACAAATATGCAAAACTCACTAATTCAGGAACAGAATGTTCTGGAGATGTTTGGTTCCCTTATTGCAGAGGTGTCGAACTCGCAACGTCACGTGACATGTTGCGATGTATCGTGACTTTTTTTCCATTGCCGCCAATGGGGTGGGCGCGATTTTGGCATGACGCATCTGGCCCATGGGCTGGCAGTTTGACACCCCTTCCTTATTGAATCATGCTGTTCCAGAAATCCTCCGAAGCAGTTCAGGGAATCCTGAATGAAATAAGCCTAGTTTTGGGCCAGAAATGTCAAATCACTTCTAATTCAGAGGATTTACTATCAGAAATTGCCCAACTGCCCCCAGAATGGCATGGATGGTTGGGCAACGGAGGAAGATAACATGGTCCAGATGGAGAATTAAATGATTCTGGATTGATGAGCTTTGCACATTTATAACAATTTATGTGGGGATTGGTTCCTTTAAATTTCTTCATAACATATTTGCCTCAACATTGAGATGTCACCATCTGCTAACTGAATTCAACTTGCTTAAGATGATTGAAGAAAATGGTTAGTAAAGATTTCCACAAGAACATATCCAAATCAGAGAGGAGAATTATTTCAGTAATGTGGTTTAGTACATACAAGTGTATAGTGAAATACATTTGTGCAGTTGCTAACTGCATATAGCTGACAGTAGCTAACCAAAGGGAAACTGCTGAAAAGGCACAAAAATCAGTTCTGATTGTATATTTTTTAGGTAGGCCAGAAACCTCTATTACCATTATTTAATTCATGAAATTGATAACTCTGTGTTGTTTTTCTCTAAACTAGAGTATATACAGTATTTAGAATGAGCTGTGGTGGGCTTGAGTGGAAGTCCTTGGCCCACCACAGACAACAGTTGTTGCTATAATATATCATTATTATAGGCTAGCGAATGGAACAGACAGCTTACTGAACACGACCTGATAGGACTCAAAGTCCTCTCAAAACTGCAAACCTGACCCTGATCAGCACAAATTTTTTCATTAACACTTGGTAAATCCATGGATCAAAGGAATTGTGGCTCTTAAACCAGGAACTATTTCTATGGGAAACATTCAATTGATACTAATTATTTATAAGGTCTGTAAAATCCTTATATCGCAATCCTAATGTCTCACTGGTTGGTTGCTTTAAACAACATATTTGATTTCTATGATTTTAAAACAAGGTACTATAATAAAAATTGAAGGTGTTTCACAAATTCTGGATACCTCAGACAATGTTTAATCAGTGCTGGTTATTTTTGCCTTGCTTTTGAAGATACAGTACAACACAAGGGTTGGAACATTAACTCGGGGTTGGACTCAAATTAATACTGTAAAACTGTTGGTGTAACTTTTATTGGTCACTGCTTTAAAGATGCATATGTTATTCTTGGCTATATATGTACTTATACCCACCCAGCAAAGGACAACTTCCTTCTGCCCTCCCCGATGGGCTCCATTTTCTCACTGCTTTTTATGAACAGAATATACCTAAAATATAGGTATATTCTGATATGTATAGATAGATATCTACAGTACATTTACACCATATATAGTACAAATGATAAGTATAAGCAATATGTTAGATATATCTAAGCAATATCTAACATATTCCCATCTGAAATAATTAAAATGGTGTACATGCTAAAAGAAATCAAAATAATAAAGCTAGATATAAGAGGAAGATTAAAGCAAAAAAGCAGTATGATGTAGTAGAATAAGCTTTTTTTATTTTATTTTTTAAAAAATATGTAAAAACACACAACCGCCCATTTTACAACAACTCTCGGCAGCTTGCTACCAATATTAACAGTATAAAACCAACAATAAAACTAAAATCAGAAAAACCTGGAGCCATACCCACAGTTTTTCTAATACTGATTCCACAGTCTCATCTCACCCTGGCCTCTCCCTATCCCAATTCCTGGAGAAAGAGCCAATTTTGAAGTGCTCTTCTAAAGTATAGATGGGCAGGAGCCTGCTAGATATCAGGAGGGAGGGTGTTTCTTAGGGGCTGCAACGGAAAAGGCACACTTCCAAGGACCTACAAGTTGTCAAAGGGAAGGAACATAGAGTATGTCCATCTTATTTACTTTGATGGGATGGATAGCTGGATATGTAACGGATACATAACTGAAAACTGGCTTCCTGTAAGTTCAGATCATTATATTTTAAGCTCTGGGCACTTTCACAATACAGCATCAAATTTACTTAACTTTCTTAGTTTCTCATTGTAAAATTTAGTTTGTTGTCTCCTGGTCATCTTTGTTGCCTTTCTTTGTACAGCAACATTCCAGTTTCCTTCAAGTTGCTTTAAAACATGGTGCCTAAAACTGAACACAGCACCTGAGAGCAAGTCATTGTGGAATTATCTTTTTGCAGAAACTACTACCGATGCATCTCTAGCCCTGCTACTTGTACATGGATTTTGTACTGAAAGGCAGGTGCATATGGGGGTCAAGTAGTGAAGGGGACCCAGTGTGAGTAGCCTTCATCAGGCTTCTTACAATCCTCACATTAAATGTCTGAGTCAAAACTGGGTGATGGTTAATAATTCTTCTTGTTTTAGTATATTGGGATTGAATGACAGAATGATCTAGAATTTAATATAATGTTCTGTTCAGGCTTTTGGGATGATCCAGTTAAACTTTCCATGAGAGCTGATTTCTCCAGACCATCCTATTTGCCTTGTTACTATCTAGAATTTAAGAAGAATTCACTTCCTCTTAACATCCCCTTGCCTGAACACCAGATGGTGCTGCTTGCTTTGCTCACAGCAGATGTGCACACTGCTTGATGGTTATCATAAGGTAACACATTGGCTAAATATTTTCATTTTATTTAATAATTAAGAACCAGTTTGGGCTGCTGGTTAAGGCACCAAGCTAGAAACTAGGAGATTGTGAGTTCTAGTCTCTCCTCAGGCATGAAAGCCGCGGCCAGGTGACTTTGGGCCAGTTACTTTCTCTCAGTCCAACTCACCTCACGTTGTGGTGGTTGTGAGGAAAATAGGAGGAGGAAGAAGAATTAGATATGTTTGCCCCCTTGAGTTATTTATAAAAATTATAAAGGGTATGTCTGTATATCTGCCTTAATATGCAGCCTCAAGTGGAAAGTTGTAGTATTCTGTGCAATAATGCTTAACGAACACACTGCTTTTTGGTCACTAAATACTAGTGGCTTTCCCAAGAAAGATATAATGAGTAACCTTAAAGATTGGTGTTTTTTTTAAATGCTATACTGCCTGGAATAGTATTATTGTAAATATTCCCAGTTGTGGATAAGTAGCTGGAGAAGTGAATGAAGGAAACATAAGGGATTGCTAGGGAAGGGTGCAGACTTTTGCCAGCAAATGTCATGGTTCATACTTTTTGGAGGATATTACTGAAATGCATCAGGAATACAAAACAATTGTAGGAAGGATTGGCTTTGAATTTGCAGAGAAGAATGGTGTCAGGCAATGTAGGTGTTTTCTGCAGACTTTCAACTGTTCTACCTAATATCACTCTTTTGAGTATAGAAACAGGGAAGAAGTATTTTGGCACTATTCCCCAGCCTGGGACTTGAGTTGAGTTAGTGATGGCATCAATTCTGACATAAGAAAGGTCTCTTTAGTCTAAACTGGCCATAAGCACCTATCCAAAAAATTGCTCCATCACTCCTGGTATTTTTAAGTGGCCTTCTTTCCCTCCTCTTCACAGAAAATAAGCCTGTTCCTTTGTGTTCCATGTACTTGCTCTAGAGCCGGGGTGGCCAATCTTGGCAACTTTAAGACTTGTGGACTTCAATTCCCAGAATTCCCCAGCCAGCATGACAACTGTTAGTTAATGGTGACGAAAAAGTAATTTTACAAACTAATCCTCACATTTACGATATTCACAGGTCTGTAAAGCAGGGGTGTCAAACTGACGGCCCGCGGCCGGATGCGTCACACGTAGGCCACACCCACCCCGGCTCTGCAAAGAAAAAAAACATCGCGATACGTCATGTGACACGATTGAGTTTGACACCTGTGCTGTAAAGCAAAGGAAAGTTGAAGTAAGACCATAAGCACAGCTGTGGTTTCAGTTAGCGACCAGTCCACCTAACAACTGAGTTTCCAGTCCCAATTGTGATTCCTGTATTTTAGGAAAGGTTTTCTTATTGCTTTAAGGTTGTCTTAGCAACTTTTGCTGCACCTCAAGTCTTGGGAGTTTGTCCTGCTCTCCAATGAATTATCATAATAGATTTCTCAAAGCAGATCGCTACATTGTTCCATGACTTTTCCTCTTTATGCTTTTCATTTGGCACTGTTTTGCCTGTTGCTGCAAGAAACTCCTCTCCATGCTGCTAAAGCCCAGGATTTGGACCTGCTCCTTCCCAGACTAAATTGGTATTCCATAGAAGGCAGTCCTGTTGCAGTGTTCCCTACTGAATTGCCCTGTGGGGATAAGTTAAGCTGCTGCTATTTGTATAATGTAGCAGAACAGATCATGAATTCCCATTTCAAAGACCAGAGCTGTCTTATCTGATTAAGATTCAATGAACCTTTGAGAAGCAAAACTTTGATGTGCATTTTCCTGAATTTTTTTTCAATGTTTTAGCCAAGGACTAGGACTGTGCCTGTTGGCTATATATATTATATAAGGTAGTTGATGCAACAACATCTCTGACTGTGTCTCAGTTCTCATCAAGATGCAAAAATGCATCTAGAAAATGCATCTGTAATAATGCTTATCTGGTATCCTTTATGGGCACTGTACTGATCTAGAGAAATAAACTTTGCATTTACATTAGAAAGATTCTGAAAGTGAATTTATCTGAAAGGTATATTGTTACCCACCCCCACCCCCAGTAACTTATTTTTTTTTAAATGGGAGACTTTATATTTGTAAATTGCCTGAGAATGCAGCAATCAAGGCAAATGAGTTTGTCTTCATTGAATATTTAGGATGAGGAATCATCTAAAAATTCTAGTAAATAAGGTACAGCTAGATTTTCTCATGCTTGCAGAAAAAAAGGGCTATTCTCATTTTTTTAAAAGTTTCAGCTCGTGTGTGGATTGAATCAGAGAATTAACTACCACAATAAAATCTTATTCTGAATTTTGATGCCTCAGATCCTGTTAGACTTAGATATACACATTATATTGAAAATGTGTTGATATATAAACTGTCAGTTACTTTTAGTTGAAAAAAATACACCTTAATATTAGTTTAGAATAGTCACCAGAGCCAACTGTAGAGTAATAATTGTGTTAGTGTCAAAGGGGGAAAATGAGTTTCAATTACTCATTGGCTATAAAATTCAAATTGAGTGGGGTAGTAACTCCTATCTTTAAGGAAGTTCCAGATGGGACTTATGAGAGACACATAGGATTGTATATAAATATAGAGGGTGATAAAGGCATAAATATTGCAGGCAGAAAGACAGTGAATATAAAAACTCTAGGGATAAATTTCTGGCAACATCAGTAAGAAGGATTGATGATAAGACTGTTACATGCACTTAAAGGTTTTGAATCTAGTAACTATAGGACATAAATAGGTATACAGACAGATTAGTGGTGACTTTGAGTCCTACTCTGCTGTCATGGGCTTCTCAGTGCCTGTATATAATATTGAGCTAGAGATACTGCTTGTACATTGCCTCCCTTGCTGTAGGGCAGAGTCTTGAGTTTCTGTAATTCATGGCAAGGGTGTATCCCCAACTTATAATGCTAGAGGACTTCAATTTCCATGCCTTGAAGTGCTGCTTCAGGAGATCTCAATATTCATGGCCTTCCTTGCAATCGCTTATTGCAGGTAATCTCCAATTCATTTCACAATAGGCATAAAACTTTATCTCGCCTGCAATTGGTTTGCAATCTCAAAATGGAGGAATTCTTTGCCATGGTCAGATCACTCCCCAATTCACTTGAGGCTAGTGCCTGTTTCAAAACCCTGTAGTTTAAGAAGACTTATTAAGTCTTATGGATCTAAGTGAATTTCCAAGCTCTGGGAGGTAGTCCCATTGTGGGCCTGATAAAATTGTGGACCATGATATGTCTAGAGTGCTTGATGAGATTGTCCTCAAATGGCATTTTCCTGTTTGCCAATTCTAAGGGGATAACTAAGCAAATAAAATGGTAAAAGAGATTATGTAGGATGATTCTTCCTGTTGGGTAGCTAGAGTCAGTGAGATCTTCCCACAGCCTATTATGAGATTTGGGGGCAATATTTTGCTAATAAAAATCCCTCAAATTCACTCATATTCAGAATCACATGAGCAGGATCTATGGAGATTATATAGATAAGGTCTTATGATATTATCTGGGATAAGGTTTCATCCTGGGGATACCAAGGAGGTAGATTGCATGAAGGGCAGGATGATTATCTGCCTCTTTGCACACCAGAACTTGTCTTGAAACTACCTAGAATTTGCCAAAAACAAAAAACACACTGCTCAACTAGTAGCAAATACAATATTTGTGGATGTGTGGAGATTATAATTTATAATTATCATTGACATAGCCTTTGTTTTTTGAAGAAATATATTTCCTTATTCAGCCATGTCATACAGCCCAGGGTTTTGTCTGCAGAAAAAAATAATGTCCTGTAAAAGCAGACATTAACAGAAAATGGGCTAGTTTTCTTCAGATCTATGATATTGTAGGTGCCAGCCTCAGCACAGAGCCTCATTTAGATTCTTGGAAGCAATCTTTGGATATTCCAAAACAGTGTTTAGTAAAACTCTTGGGAGTCATGTTTACAAAAATCAATTAATCCTTGAATACTTCACTAAGATAGAAAGCAAGTGCTATTAATCCCATAGGTGTGCCAACATACTCTGGTGTTCAAAATGCTGATGAAAACTGGAACAATACTCAAGTTATTTAGATTCACGGGGAAATTTAATGCTATTATAAATTTGTGTCCCTAACCCGACTTTATTTGATCTCCCATGAATTTGCTTCTGCACAAACATCCAAATACCCCTATCTTATTCTGTAAATTCTAAGCAATACGCATGTGCAATTAAGTCAGGTTTGATTTCTGGTGACTGGTTGGTCAGATGCTTGTCATCTACCTCTAGTAATAATAACAATAAGCTTCAGTTGGTTATAATGTAATGATAATAACGGTTCAGTCGGTTATAATATAACAATAAAGCTTCATTTGGTTCAAAATGCAGCAGCTTGCATAGAGCTGCACTGGTTACCCATTTGCTTCCAGGTGCAATTCAAGGTGCTGGTTATCACCTTTAAAGCCCTACATACCTTGGGCGCCAGGTTATTTGAAGGATCACCTCTCCCCTTTTACATCTACTCATCCCAACAGAGCAGGAAGACAAGCGTGCGGTAGGGCCCAACTTTTGGGAAGTACATATAGTGGGACAAAGGAAAAGGGTCTTCTCTGTAGTGGCTCCCTCTCTTTATAATAATATTCTCTGAGAGGTAAGAGTGGGCCCACCTTGAAACTTTTATGGAAAGCCCAGAAGTCATGGCTCTGCCAATGGGCCTGGAGACCTCAGACTGATATGGAGCTGGTCAAGTGGCTGGGTGTGATTTCTGGTTGCCGCTTCTGGAGGTGAGTGGGCATGGTGGTGGGGTTTATGAGTTCTATATTATGAAATTTTAATGTTGAAGGTGCCAGGAGTCATGATATCTGATTTGGGCAGCCATATAAATTTGTTAAATAAATAAATAATCAAATTTATACGCACCTGACTCATAGCCACTCTGGGTGGCTTACTAATGGTTAAAAATATTATAAAAATAAAAATAACACATAAAATGTGATAAAGAAAACAAACTCAGATGGGAACTAGGGAAAGGAAGAAAAGGAACATCAACTATCCTCACTAAAGATCTGCAGTTCTTCCAAGGATAGTCCAATAAGTGATCCGGTCTATCCACTGAATTTACTATTTTTCCTTTTCTTTCAACCTGGCCATTTTTTTTCTAGTTCATCTTCTCAGATCACATGCCCAAAGAATATTTTTAGAGTACAGGTAATCCTCAACTTACAACAGTTCATTTAGTGATGATTCAAAGTTACAACGGCACTGAAAAAAGTGACTTATGACCATTTTTCGCACTTATGACTGTTGCAGCATCCCTAGGGTCACGGGATCGAAATTCAAATGCTTGGCAACTGACTCATATTTATGACCATTGCAGTGTCCTGGGGTCAGATGATCACCTTTTGTGATCAATGGGGAAGCCAGATTCACTTAACAACCGTCTTACTAAATTAACTGCAGTGATTCACTTAACAACTGTGGAAAGAAAAGTGGTAAAATGGGCAAAACTCACTTGACAACTGTCCCACTTAGCAACAGAAATTTTGGGCTCAATTGTGGTCGTAGGTTGAGGACTACCTGTAATATATACCGTTCGCCTTCTTTTTCTTAAGGGCTCAGACCAGGAAGATAAGTATGTTACTTTATATTGTACCTTCATGTATGAGGTTTTATGTACACTATCTTCTATAGCAGGGGTGAGAAAACTATGGCCTGTGAGTAAATCAGGCTCATCACCAGTTTCTGTACAACGCACAAACTCAGCAGGCAGCAGATCACCATACTCAAACTTCAGCTGAGCTCTCGGGACTAGGGCAGAGGCAAGGATCTATGCCACATTTCAAGAGCTCCACTGTGTCCTTATATGACACAGTTTAGATTAATAAACAGTAAAAGATAGTAATGAACTTTTTTTCCAGCTAACATTTACTATGAGAAGGATCCTAGAGGTAAATGAAGGTCAGAACACCTCTGGTCCAGTGGTGGGATTCAGCGAGTTCGCACCAGTTTGGCAGAACCGGTAGCTAATTTTTTGTTGCCCAGGCCCAGAATGGACTTCCGGAAGCGGCATCCACACAGAGAACCGGTTGTTCACATATTTGAATCCCACCACTGCTCTGATCTACTTGACCTGGATGACTGAGAATCTCCATAGACATTTAGTGATGCACTTTGGGATGAACGCCCTTCGAATGGTGCGGGAGTATGAACGGATTTCCAGAAAACATTGCAGACTACAGGAACCATTTGTGCTTCAGTTTGAGCTGCAGGCAACACAGGAATCAACAACTCTCTAAAAGAATGCAAGTGACCAGCTGTCTGCAAGGAATATAAATCTTTCCATTCCCCACCATTCAGTCAGAGCTGAAGAAGCTTCTTGGATGAGAAGCGAAATGTCTTCAAAGAGAAAAAAGTAAGTCCAGTTGTCTCCTGAAAAAGCACCTTTGGGACTCTGATCTACATATTAAAGGCCTTGTGAATAATCATGAAAACTTTGATTTTCCCTGGAGAAATCCTGCTAATCCAACATAAAAGTATATATATATACCTGCTCAAGAGGCTGGAGATAGGTACTGCTGGTTGTCCATTTCTTCTCTTTCTCAGTATTATGGTCATCTCAAGGCAGTTGGGTCTTTCCATAAAATGTCTAAAATATGATAATTTGAACTGGCCATTTGTGCCTTAAGTGGTTTGTAATATAACTGGTTGTAAACTGAGGACTACCGGTACTCTTAAACAATCCTACCATCGCTCTACATTTTTCTACAGTTTTCCTAACTTTTACAAACATTTATCTTTTTTGTTGTTGTTATTTTCCTCTTTAAATGCAAACTTTCCCTTGTTTCTGGTTTAAAAGAATTTCCCAAATTAAAATTATACAGCCTCTAGTGGTTTTCTGAAATGATATATTTCTCTGAAGTGGCCTGCAGCATTAATGTTAGGTTTGGTGCCATTTTTAACCAGACTTGCTGCTTGCAAAAGTATTATCTTTTCTATGCTAAATCTTTTGATCATAGTGTTACAATAACATCACATCTCAAAAACAGGAAGACATTTTTCTTGCCAAATATTGCACTAGTTTTTAAATACCTTTGACAAAACTGTTATTACGTTATTATATTACAGAAGAATTTGAGAGCGGGTTTTTAACAGATGAGGAAATTACTTTTATAATATAAAAATAAGAGCTTGTGAAATTTTAAGCAATTGTTATTGAGATTATTTTAATTTAGATTTATCAGGAAATAATTCAGAATTAGTCATTTTATTTTAAACCTTGCATACAGTATTTCAGTGTTGATCCCTCTGTGCAAATATTAATAATAATCTTCATTTGAGAAAACAACTTGAGTTTTCAGAAGATGAAGGAATTAAGTAGAGTCCAATGGAAGACTCCTACTGTTTGTTAAATATTGCAGTAACTTGAGTGTTTGCTCTGAGTTATTTGGCAGTGCCTAGCTTAATCCACAAGATGGCAATGTTGAATAAAATTGGCAAAAAAGAATTAGAGCTTCTTTAAGATTGAGTGGGCTTGGTTGAGTTGAAATGCAAGGCAAAACTCATGCAAGATATGCGGGTTACAACTTCTATCTAATATATTTCAAAAATAGCTTTGGAATTCACCCCAGGTTGTGTAGGAGGTGAATGAAAGCTCCAGTATGAAGAACATGAATTGAATCCAGTTTCAGCTGCATTCTGAAATCCTTGGTGGCAACCCCAAGTACCATGGCCCGGCTATTGTTCCAGGCTACTCACATGTGAGTCCCTTTGAATGTGGCTACTGCTGCTACCACTGCTAGAATTTATGACCGACTCTTCCAGTCGGTCTCAAGAGAAAAAGTAAACATACTTTCAGGAAGGTAGCAAGCAAAGTCATAACAAATGTATTCTGGTTACAGTTTGGCTTTGTTTTTGTGTGTTTTCCAACTGAATCACTTCCTACATTTAAAGTAAATGCCTTCAGTGAGGAATTCAAGCTATTCAGTCAATCTGGCGATTCATTGTCCCTTCAGATGAATTATTTCCCAGTCTCCTGAGAGTTGCTGGCCTGGATTGGGCACCTATGCAAGTGTCCTGGGATTAGTCTAATGTTATCAGATTTCCCTTCAATATTTAGGACAAGAAATTACTGTTGGGGCTTTGGGGAAATTACTGGATAGTTTGTCAGTTACTGTATTTAGACCATGTTGTCTCAGCCCCAAAAGTTCACAAGGTTGTTTTTGTGCCAGTCTCCTTTCTCCCAGCCCATCGTACCTCACACAACTTCTCTTTTGAGGAAAAATTGGAAAAAGAAGTTCTGTACACAATTACCTTAATGTAACAAACAAGTGTCTGTTCCCACCCTCCTAAATAATGTTTAGGAGGGTGAAGGACAGAGAATTTGGGGGAAGGGGTAAAGCCTGAAAACCAGCTGAGGAAGAGAGAAAAGAGGAGGATGTGGGAAGGTAGTGAGAAAAAAAGAGAGAGAAGGGAGAAGAAAATCAGTAAACAGAGAAGTAAACAAAGTAAACAGGGTAAACAAAGAAAAAAGAGAAGGAATTACTGCCACCATCACCCTGGAAACCATTAGCTGAAAGACTAGCAAAGGCTGCTGGCCAAGCTGTGCAGAAGATGATCTGAGGGTTTGAAAAAAGCCCATTAATCTCCACACCCTTATTTTGGAAGGGAAGCAGATGAAGGGCTCCCATCTTGAAGGCATTCTTCTAGCTACTTTTGCCTCTTCTGGGTATTATACTCAGAGTCCGCAGTATCAAAAAGCTGCCTGGTGGGATAAATTTGAACAGATATCAGATGGGGAATGTTGGGAAACCAGGACCATACCTTGAAATTAAGGCTCCCAGCTAATTTTTACCCAGAGCCAGACTGCATATTTGCTGCAAACTTATTAGTAATAAAATAATGTATTGCTGTACTACCTAATGTTACATCACATACAATGAATTTTTTTTGTCTGTATGTTTACTTCACTTAATAGCTAACTGTATTTACTCTTTCAATCTGCTAATCACGATCCATAGTACAGAATTTAGAAATCTCCGTTTTAACCATTTCCAAGTTAAATATGTGTACATACATCTCTTTAATGACTTGTAGCAAGTGAACAGACTTATCCTTGTGTAATATTATTTCAGTCCTACCCAGTCCTTTATATCTCTTTTAGTACTGTACTAAATTATTTTGCATAAACTCCAGAAATAGTTATTTGCTGTAATTGCTTATGGTTGTTGCATTTCAAATTAATACATTGAAATCTGGGCAAGATTTAAAGTACTTCTCAATGAGTCTTATATCTGAAAGAAAAACTCTTTTTGGATGTTTTAACAATAACAATAATAGAGTTGGAAGGGACCTTTGAGGTCTTCTAGTCCAATCCCCCTGCTCAGGCAGGAAACCCTATACCATTTCAGACAGATGGCTGTCCAGTCTCTTCTTAAAAACTTCCAGTGTTGGAGCATCCACAACTTCTGGAGGCAGGTTGTTTCACTGATTAATTGTTCTAACTGTCAGGAAATTTCTTCTTAGTTCTAGGTTACTTCTCTCCTTGATTAGTTTCCATCCATGGTTTCTTGTCTTGCCTTCAGGTGCTTTGGAGGATAGCTTGACTCCCTCTTCTTTGTGGCAACCCCTGAGATATTGGAACACTATTCTCATGTCACCCCTGGTCCTTCTCTTCATTAAACTTGACAAACCCAATTCCAGCAGCCGTTCCTTATATGCTTTAGCCTCCAGTCCCCTAATCATCTCTGTTGCTCTTCTCTACTCTTTCTAGAGTCTCAACGTCTTTTTTACATCGTGGTGACCAAAACTGGATGCAGTATTCCAAGTGTGGCCTTACCAAGGCGTTGTAAAGTGGTATTAACACTTCACGTGATCTTGATTCTATCTCTCTGTTAATGCAGCCTAGCACTGTGTTGGCTTTTTTGGCAGCTGCAGCACACTGCTGGCTCATATTTAAGTGATTGTCCACTAGGACTCCGAGATCCCTCTCACAGTTACTATTATCGAGCAAAGTACCACCTATACTGTACCTGTGCATTTGACTTTTCTTGCCTAAATATAGAACCTTACTTTTTTCACCATTGAATTTCATTTGGTTAGATAGTACCCAATGTTCAAGTCTGTCAAGAGTTTTAAATAACTCAGCTCTTTATTACTTTAATTTTTTTAAACAAACATTTAGGAGTGTAGATACCTCTGAATGACCTGCATCCTGTTCTGAAAAGGGTAACATTTAAAAGCTGAGCAAGGATAGCCTGCTAATGGCCACTGGCTCACACACAGAGAGAATAACAGAATAGCAGAGTTAGAAGGGACCTTGGAGGTCATCTAGTCCAACCGCCTACTCAATAGGAGACCCCATAGTACCATTTCAAAGAAATGGCTGTCCAATCTCTTCTTAAAAAGCTCTAGTGATGGAGCACCCACAACTTCTGGAGGCAAGTCATTCCACTGATTAATTGTTCTCACTGTCAGGAAATGTCTCCTTAGTTCTAGGTTGCTTCTCTCCTTCATTAATTTCCATCCATTGGTTCTTGTTCTGCCTTCAGGTGCTTTGGAACATAGATTGGCCTCCTCTTCTTTGTCAGTCCTTTAGATATTGGGAAACTGCTGTCATGTCTCCCTCAACATCTTGTTTATATCATGGTGACCAAAACTGAATGCAAAAACACTCAGTTTGAGTTGACAGGGGATTTGATTTCACCAGATTACTGATCAGAAGCTGTGAGACTTATTCCAACAGCAGAAGAAACCATGCTGAAAGGCCAAAACAGACAGAATTAATATTTTGTTTTATCAGTCAACCACAGGGTTTAGGTGCTAGATGATTTTCTTATTTACCTTCTTGGTGGAACATTTTATTTGACTGGATAAGCAAGAGTCATTCTCTCCACAGAGGCTATTTTCCAATTTTATATAATTGAGGAAGAAAAAAGACCTTCCTAACAACTTACAATCAGAAGACTCAGACATTCTCTTTAACAATCCTCTCTGCAATGAAATTTGAACATGTGCCGAACCCCCAAGATTTTATCCAAGCTGGCAATGAGTAACTGCTTTAACTAAATTGACAGCACATACTTCACACAGAATTCTCTCTGTGTAAATGTTGTCTTCGTTTGGTTTTCCTGAGTTTCTTTTTCCTAGTAAAGTTTTTACAGCTAAAGATCTGGCTTCATTGCTTCAATAAGAAACGAATCATAAAACTTTCCTTGTGTGCAAGACAGAACAGTTGTGCATTTCAGAGCAGACACAATCTTTGTTACATTCTGTGTTTCTGGAGCTTTGAGAAGGAAAACACAAAGCACTTCCTTTTCCATTTTCCGTAGACCTGAATTAAAGGGAGAAGTGTTAAGAACTGTCTGGCTAGTATAGATTAGGAAGCTTAGCCTGACTGGGAGCAGCTTATCATAATGGTGAGGCTTAAACAATCCCTTGCAGAGTGCAAAACAGATCAACGTTCAGAAGTAACACTTTAAAAAAAGTTAACTATAAAATCATATGCAAAACCATTGCTTATTATTGGACTGGTGTATGATTTTGTGAGATAGAGATAACTAATATTAGGCATGCTGCTATTAGCTTTGGGGAGTCAAAGTCCATAATATGTGACTAATGAATGCAAACTGGGCATGTGAAATGGGTTTCAGATTTTTTTTAAAAAGTAATGAGTACATTTTAGAACTGACTACAGTTTTTGGTGTTTCTTCCTGAAAATGATGGAAACCCGCCATTTCCATGTAGAACAGAATTATAATCTGGATGTAAGTAAGCAAGCAGGATTTTTTTTTTTTAAAGCTGTGGGTTGTTCATGGTTACTATAATGAGATCTCAAAAACAAAACCAAAAAAACAAGCCTCACATATCTCAGGAAACTTATAAAATATTTTTCTGCAGACTTGTGATTGTTTAGAGTTTTATGTTTCCACAATAAATTGGACAATGTTCCTGAATCTTTAAACATAGAAGGCTAGGGGGAAAAACAACAGAAATTCTGGCTCCATCTGTAATTATTGTCACTCTAGATATTCATGGAATGATAAACACAATTGTTTAATATTGTGTTAAATGGTCTTGGTCTCCAAAAAAGGAACTCTTGTTCTGCCAAATCTTGCAGACATTAGTATCTTTGTTTCTAAGTTCAGCCTCCACTGTACATTTTAATCTATTAAAAAAGACTGTTCTCCTTAAATCCCATTTAAAAGTTCTTCAAAAAGAACTTGAACTTTCAGTGTACTTTGAAGGTGTAATTTTTCTATGTTACTGCTGGAAATGGTATAGAATATCATCAAAGAAAATGAAAAGACTCGAGATTTGAGGCCTCATTTCAGATAATAAAGGGCATTTAGCCAGTTTTTTTTTAATCCCAGCATGATAGGAGACAGTTATAAGACTTTGCAGGTGTGCTTCCAAAACAAAGACAGTATCTTATGAGGGGAAATGCCAACATTATCAAATAGAACTTATGATAGAAAGAGTTTTGCTTACATTCCTTAATTAGTGTTCATTCTTTTATGGTGTTTGGAAAGTTTTACAGAGAGAGGTGATACCAAGGGGAATAGGCAAGAATGGAAGAACAGCAATATTTGCAATATGACAGAGATTAAAAAGAAAGATACTCAAATTTCATAAATGTGGCCAGAGAGATAATTCTACTTTCATTTGCAGTATTTAACTTGTAGAGTATTAAAACAGTCCATAGTCTCTCCTTTGTTAAATTCACATTATGGGTAGGAGCAGTGGTGGGATTCAGCCAGTTCGCACCAGTTCGGCAGAACCGGTTGCCCAGGCCCAGAATGGACTTCCGGAAGCGGCATCCACACAGAGAACTGGTTGTTCACATATTTGAATCCCACCACTGGGTAGGAAGAGCTTTTTGACCTGATTTATTATCGGAGATGTGGTAAGATTTAGTGGCATGAAGAACATGTGACAATTTGCAATACACTGAAAGTGATTTTTCATTATGGAATTTACACTTTGATCTTTTCTAGCAATAGTGAGGGCATCGGTAATTCTCCAAATGTTCTTAAACTACAGTACATTCCCCTTCATCCCTATGTTGTAGTGATGAAATCTGAAGTCCTTGAGATAGGGAAAAGGCAGTCTCCTCTCCTTTGTTTTATATCCAGTTTTTTGCAGGAGTCTTTTCCTACATGTCTAGTTTAATGAAAAGAAGGACTAGGGGTGACATGATAGCAGTATTCCAATATCTCAGGGGTTGCCACAAAGAAGAGGGAGTCAAGCTATTCTCCA
Organism: Azemiops feae; assembly: GCA_023970755.1. Classification (NCBI taxonomy): domain Eukaryota; kingdom Metazoa; phylum Chordata; class Lepidosauria; order Squamata; family Viperidae; genus Azemiops; species Azemiops feae. The sequence goes on along the minus strand of JALGBA010004089.1, from coordinate 102,963 downwards.
AGGCGCCTGAGGGCAGGACAAGAAGTAATGGATGGAAACTAGTCAAGGAAAGAAGCAACCTGGAACTGAGGAGAAACTTCCTGACAGTTAGAACAATTAACCAGTGGAACAACCTGCCTCCAGAAGCGGTGAATGCTCCAACACTGGAAGTTTTTAAGAAGAGACTGGACAGCCATTTGTCTGAAATGGTATAGGGTTTCCTGCCTGAGCAGGGGGTTGGACTCGATGACCTCCAAGGTCCCTTCCAACTTTATTATTATTATTATTATTATTATTACATTCCAAATTCATGAAAAATCGGGTCACAGCCTATATATCTTAACTTCCTATTGGTCAAATATACACTTTAGAATAAATTAATCACAGTGTAGGAAAAAAATCTGAATGAATTGGAGCACTACTTTCTCCATTCCATTCAAGCAGCACCAGGAGTCATGAATGTCCTCTTCTCTATGAGAAGTACATTGTCTCCAAGTTCAAGAATCATTTGACTTACAGAATTCTGACCTCCAGACATTGCTTAGAGTGACATGTTTTCTTTGTGATTGCCTCTCTATATCTGGAAAGAATAAAGTTATTGTAGCCAGGTTGTGTTTGTCAGGCCAAAGGTTTGCAGCCTTTCCCTGCTGATCTCAATGACTTGTCACTGAGGTTACTGACATCGGTGCTGTGTACACAGGGGTTTTCTCTGGTCTTGTTGATGTGGAAATGTATTTTCAGGTCAAAGCCATCCGGCTGATCTGACCCAACATAATCCCTCCTCATCCGTAATAAAAAAAATAATAATGTAAGAGGCTGAATCTAAATGAAGATAATATGAATTTTATGTGTGTAGGAAAGAGCTTCGTTAGCTCCTCAATTTATTGAGATTGAACTTTTGATTTCTTCTCCTCTCCCCACCTTTTTCTCACAGTATCTGTTTCATTCTTGAGATCTTTAATATTTCACTGACATGGCTTAACTTTTCTTCCTCCTTGTTCCTCCTTTATTACAGTCCACATAATGGATGATTTATCTGCCCCAGTCCAATGTGAATTTTTTTTCTTTGTTGACTAAAGCTTATATTACAACTGAGCTAAACTTTAAAATTTGGGCTGCTGCAAATATGTAACTGACTTTCTTTGAAGTGTGACTAGAAGACTAGAATGAACCTTGGGAAAATCAGCTTTTTTCTCTTTCCAGGAGCAGTTTCAACAAGGATTGCATCAAAATCCACCCTGCAGTTTCCTAGAATTTTCCTTTCCTTGTAAATAAGCTTTTGATTGGTGTTTTAGATTTTTAAAAAAAAAACACAAACCCTCATTTTTAGATTCTGTAAAATGTCTTTAGATAGCAATATCACTTAGACTTATATACCACTTCATAATGCTTTACAGCCCTCTCTAAGTGGTTTACAGAGTCAGCATATTGCCCCCAACAATCTGGGTTCTCATTTTACCAACCTCAGAAGGATGGAAGGCTGAGTCAAGTAAACCCAAAGAAGAAAAGAACCGGAGTCATCTACAACATATAATGTAAGAACTGCAACAATCACTATGTAGGACAAACCTGCAGAAGACTGGCAGAACGCATGCATGAACACCAACAGTTTCAATTGGGAAAATGTGACAATCCTAGACCAGGCTAAATCCAAAAATGCCAGGGAATTTCTAGAAGCCTGGCACTCTGACAAATCAGCATCAGTAGACACGTAAGCACATTAACAACATCTATAGATTATACAAAAGAGACAATCAACCAGCCCAAAAGAGAAAAAGAGTCCAACACTTCCCCACCAGTAATCAGCACTCAGATCAGCATAGATTAACTCCAAGGTCACCTTCAGACTAATAATCAAGTAAACAATGCCCCAATCAAGAAACTGCCAAAGAGCCATTAGTAAACAGCCCAACCAAAGAATCACTAGGCTCGCCCCAACAGACACAGACAGGCAAGACCCCAGAATATAAACTGACAGCAAACAGCATTCCTTACTAGCACCCATGATGTTACCTAGTTAGGGTAATGAAAGATCTGCAAGAAAACAAACAAGCTCAGAAAGCACCAAGGACCCCTCAAAGCTGAGGCAACATTGAGCCGGTGAGGATCGAACCTCTGGCAGTCAGCAGCATTAGCCTGCAATACTGCATTTTAACCACTGTGCCACTAGGGCACCACGGATTTTCTTTTCATGATACCTTTGAGTTTATGAATTGATACAAAATGGCAGAGAAAGCTCTATCACCCTGCAGCCTCCTTGGCTGCCCTTCCTGAAAAAGCTTCACAAGACACGCTCCCTTTGGGTAGCTTTTTTAAGGGCTTAATGGAATACGGTGTGTGTGTGTGTGTGTGTGTGTGTGTGTGTGAAAGAGGTGCAGGTTCCTTAACCACTTCACAGAGAAGGGAGTATAAGCATTTCTGATCATTTCTGTTCAGGAGAATTTTATTGGAAAGTTCTCCACCTTTAAAAAAAATACAGAAAGGAATTCTTGTTTATCAAACTGAACAAACCTGATTGGGGAAAAAAAAACATGCCAAAACTATTTTTGGCAAAGTCTTTTCTTCAACCCATTAGCAAGTGGTACAACTTAATCATAACAAAGAGACTGCAACTCCTGTCAATTAGAGAGCTGCCTCTGGCTTTGCATAACACGTCAGAATCCCTCTGCAAACTGGATGGGGAGCCATGCCAAGCTTCAGAGGGAGTTTCAAGATTTCTTTTAGAGCTGAATAGGCTTCTTATTCACAAGGCTTAAAGTACCCATTTTGCCTCTTAATTCTCTAAACATGTTAATGATGCAAAAAAGTGGGGGAACAAATGTTTTGAGCACACTTATCCTACGCTGAGCATATGGTGCTTGGATACCAGCCCTTTTTGTACTCCTGCCCTAAACTGTGCTGTGTAATTTTTCCAATGTATTTGCTTACATGCCTTTTTTTTTTTTCCTATAGCAAAGTCACTTCTCTTCTCTGACTTTCAGTCATGGGAAGTGTTGGCACCAACCTTGACCACTGTTAATACTAAGCAGATTTTCCACAAGGCTGCATCTTAAAGTTCAGGTCTTGGTTAAAGAGGAATGTTCTTTAGTATTAAGAACTGTTAAAATATTTCCCTTAACAAGGTTTAAGTGGGAGATTATATTCACTCACAAGAGGCAAAAGGCCCACATGCAAAATTTGGCTCCATGACTTTTCATGGCAGTTAAGAGAGAGGTTGTCTTCTGCTTTATATCACAGGTGGTCAATCTCATGTCTCTGAACAATTTATGGCCCTTAGAAATCTTCCAGCAACAGCCTACAAGTTATCATTTTTAATAGGATGGAAGGGGAAACCTGTTAAATAGATGGCAGCAGTAATGTTGACTTTTAGGATTAGTGGGTGGATGTTGAATAATAATGTCATATTTAATTATTGATTTTACCCAGCCATGCATCTCTAAGTCTCTATGTGGCTTTTGTATAAAGTTGCTTTATGTTTTGGTAGCTACATAGCAACATGACCTCTGGAACTTGTTCCATATTTATAGCATTTACAGTAGTAACAATACAGTAGGTTGCTTTTAATAATAAAAGAGATGGAGGTGGTGAAGATATTGTCAAGGTCATGCCAAGTTAGTGATAATATAATGCAGCTATCAACAAATTGAGATACTATATCTTGAATACCAAACAGTTAGGTATTTCCTTAGCCCTTTTGGCTGAGTTTCAGTTTTCAAATGCTAGACTTTTTATTTAGCTGTAGATGAGACCTCTCACTGTCTGTTTCTTTAAAACAGAATTCCTGGTTATACTGAATACTGTCAGCTATTTCCATCATTGGAAATATGAGTGCATATAAAAATACTGTAAGATGCAAATTAAGAGAGTCAATTTGGTGTAGTGGTTAAGGCACCAGACTAGAAACTGGGAGACAGTAAGTTTTAGTTCTGCTTTGGGCATGAAGCCAGTTTGGTGACCTTGATCCAGTCATTCTTTCTCAGCCCTAGAAGCGAGCAGACAGGCAAAGACAAATAAATGATTCTGCATATATCCAGGCCCTTCTCCAAGAAGGACTTTGCAGGGACCATCAGCATCTTCAATTGTACTAGGAAGTCAATTCGTAACCAGGATAGCTCAGGCAATAATAGTGCTATATGAGAATATCAAGGAGTATCTACTCACCCTGCGACAATCTGGATCAGACATAATTGCCAAGTAATCTTCAAAGGCAGCCCCATTTGAGTTTACTGCAGTAGTCCAAATAAGAGTAATAAAGGTGTAACTGATATTGTGAATAGAACCTTCTCAATTTTGGAATGGATGCAACTGGAGGATAAGATGAATTTTGGCAAAGATCTCTGGGCAGTTGCCATCTGTTCCTCCAGCAGCGGCAGGTGGGACTCTCATAGGACCCCTAATTATGTACCATTTCCAGTTGGGATACTGCAACCTTACAGCTGCCACCTGCTTTTCCAGCAAAAACTGGAAGTCTAGGAGGACACACATACACCCAAATTGCATACAATTTTCTTCTTAGATTTTGCAACCCCGTCAGAAATAATGCTAAAAGATCACTGGAGTCAAGTGACCCCAAAATCCAGTTTTTCCAATAGTTTTCATCTGACAAAGGTGCTTTTTGGCAGAGGTGGCCAGCCTTTAGGAACAGCAAAATATTTCTTAAATAACAACAGGTTGCATGCCATATTAAGAAGAAGAAGACCTTTCTAATTGTGAAGGGAAATGTATTCCACTTAATAGATTGGAAACAGCAACTGTTTTAAGTTGGTCACATTTCCGAATTGAGAATCTCAATTTTAGCATATTATCTCAGAAGTGACTTTTCAAACTCCCGGTTTAGACAAAACAGGGTGTTTTTTTTTGTTTTCATTTTGCTTCCATTAACTAACCCATAATTAATTTTCTTAGAATTAAGACATCAGACCTTTTCCATTAGCACAATATTCAGACTGTGAGTTTTATTGCATCCTATCCAACAGTTTACCTCTTAAAACAGGTAATATTAATATGCTATCTGCTTCTATAGAAGGGATGGGCAACCTTTTGAGGACTGAGGAACACATTTAACATTTGAAGGGAGTCAGTGGGTGATTTCAGTCCCACTAAGTAGACCCAAATAGAAAATCAACTCCGAAGGAAAGCTAAAACTACTTTTATTGAGATTCACTATTATAACAAAACCTTGCAAGTCTGGTTCTGAACTTCCTCCTCCTCCTTTTTATACGCTGGTGAATTAGGAAGGCACGTATCTGAGGTACTTGAAATATTCTCTGAATGTTGTGGACTTTAAAATTGCTTTAGCCCATTTTGCCCAGGTAACTGTAAATATGATTGATGGATGATAGAAGATAGGTAGATATGGATACCGATAGATAGATAGACAGATAGATAGATAGATAGATAGATAGATAGATAGATAGATAGATAGATGACAGACATGATAGATGATACACAAAATAAAATAAACAAACAGTCTCTGCATATCTCTATCAAGTTGCCTTCCTTATTCTCTATAGGTAGTCCTTTTGTTTTTGTTTATTAGGCTCTCGGGAGGCCTTAATGTTGGGTTTGCAAAGCTATTTTAGACTAGATTTTTAAGAATATGTTTCTACCTCAAAATCGCAGACAACCATATTATCAGTTTTCAGCCTTCATGGTAAGAGGAGGCTCTGAGGGACTAGGAAGTTTTATGTTTCTGAGGCTACAGTGTCTGCTTTGTTCTGGTAGATCGCTGTTGATTTCAGTCTCCTTGATGAGTGGGTTCATTGGTTCAATGACTCCCCTTTTTCTTATCCCATCCCATGTACTCATTCTTCTTTATGGCTAACTTGTGGGACATAGGAAGAATACTGCTACATGGAATTTTACTTGTTACGGTTTGAATGTAGAGAACTGGCAAAGAGGCAAAGAAAGAATGGGAGAAGTGAGGCACACTAAACTGGGCAACCCCCCTCATGCTGGTGCACAGCTGTTTGCAGTTAATGATGCCAACCCCTAAGGGGATACCTTTAATGCTGTGACTAACACCATAAACTGATCCAGAATCAAGGGGTATGTTGCCAGATTGGAAATGCTAAATGACTTCCAGATGTTTTGGGCAATTTCTAGAAGCCATGATTCCCCTGTCTAATAGGAATAGGAGTTCAACAACTTCTGGGAGGTCACTGCCTTCCTATCCCTGGAGTAGGATCTGCTATTTAGGAAGTCAAAATGAACGTGACAAGTTTTTTTTTTTTTTAAACCGCAGTACCAAAAGGGGGCTGCTCTGAATTATACTGTCTTTCATGGGTTTTTTTTTCTAAATAAAAATCAAAATCTATGCTTAAGGCAGAGAGGATCATCTTAATACAGAACATTGCCCCAGAATATAAGGTTTATGCAGCTGTTCATGTGATATTTACTCCTGGATTAAATTTGTTATTCCCTAGGGAATTGCCATCTGTCCTCTCATTGCCTACAGCTGACCCACTCCCTTCACAGAATCATCTCTGCTGCAGGGTTAGCAGCATATGTGCAGCTCTCCAAAATGTGTTGGGTGGCTTAAATCAGCCTCTGGCCAAACTCCAAAATCTATCATATCACAGCTCCATAATTCCAAGCCAGTATGTTTATGCCATCTGGGGATTATGTTAGTTTTTCTCAAAGACACCTGGAAGGTGTACCAGGTTAAGTAAGGCTAACATCCCCAGTAATACTATAGCAAAATGTGTAAAATAGAAGTAAAAACAACAGGCCCTTTCAAACTGTCAGAGGCTAGAGAGAAAAGGAGTTAATAAATTGAGAACATAACCCATTCCTTACTAGCACTGATAATGTTACGTAGTTTGGGTAATGAAATGTCTGCAAGAAAATAACCAAGCTCAGAGAGCATCACCTCCAAAAAGGAGTTATTTTGGCTTGGTACCTAAAAGTAAAAAAACAAAGAAAAGAAAACCTTTTGGCATCAGGAAATGATAAAGGAAATCTCATCTTATAAATGAGATGTAGCTCAGACTTCCGGTTTTGCGCTGTAACGCACGGCCAATGGATTGCGGAGCTCCGCACCCCACAGCTAGTTTCGCCCTACCAGGGGACCCTAAATGGGTCTAAAGTCGCCCTGGAGAGGCAACAAAGAAAGAGGGGCACCCCAATGATCGCAGAACGATGGCAGTTGTCCCGCTCAATCCAGGGGAAGCTCTCTAACCTGACAGGAGAAAGGTTGGCCACATCTGGAGCACTGGGGAATTACCGGAGGACTGGAAAAGAGCTGATGTAGTTCCCATCTTCAAAAAAGGGAAAAAAATGGACCCAGGAAATTACAGACCTATCAGCCTGACCTCAATACCTGGGAAGATTCTGGAAAAGATAGTCAAACAACGAATCAGCGAACACCTAGAGGCAAACAAAATCACTACTAAAAGCCAACATGGGTTTGTCAAAAACAGATCATGCCAGACAAACCTTATTGCATTCTTTGACCAAGTGACAAAATTAGTGGATCAGAGGAATGCTGTGGATATAATTTACTTGGACTTCAGTAAGGCATTTGATAAAGTAGATCACAACCTACTACTGATAAAATAGAAAAATGTGGGTTAGACAGCATCACCCACAGATGATTCGTAGCTGGCTGACCGGCCGTACTCAGCGTGTGGTCCTCAATGGAACCGCATCTACATGGAGGGAAGTGTGCAGTGGGGTGCCCCAGGGCTCTGTCCTGGGGCCAGTGCTCTTCAACATCTTCATCAACGATTTGGACGAGGGGATAGATGGGGAACTCATCAAATTTGCGGATGACACCAAGCTGGCAGGAATAGCCAACACTCCAGAAGACAGGCTTAAGATACAGGAGGACCTGGACAGACTTGAAGATTGGGCGCTATCTAACAAATGAAATTCAATGGTGAAAAAAGTAAGGTTCTACATTTAGGCAAGAAAAACCAAATGTACAGGTATAGTATAGGGGGTACCTTGCTCAATAGTAGTAACTGTGAGAGGGATCTCGGAGTCCTAGTGGACAATCACTTAAATATGAGCCAGCAGTGTGCTGCAGCTGCCAAAAAAGCCAACAGTGCTGGGCTGCATTAACAGAGGGATAGAATCAAGATCACGTGAAGTATTAATACCACTTTACAATGCCTTGGTAAGGCCACACTTGGAATACTGCATCCAGTTTTGGTCACCACGATGTAAAAAAGATGTTGAGACTCTAGAAAGAGTGCAGAGAAGGGCAACAAAGATGATTAGGGGACTGGAGGCTAAAGCATATCAAGAACGTTTGCTGGAATTGGGTATGTCTAGTTTAATGAAAAGAAGGACTAGGGGTGACATGATAGCAGTATTCCAATATCTCAGGGGCTGCCACAAAGAAGAGGAGTCAAGCTATTCTCCAAGGCGCCTGAGGGCAGGACAAGAAGTAATGGATGGAAACTAGTCAAGGAAAAGCAACCTGGAACTGAGGAGAAACTTCCTGACAGTTAGAACAATTAACCAGTGGAACAACCTGCCTCCAGAAGCGGTGAATGCTCCAACACTGGAAGTTTTTAAGAAGAGACTGGACAGCCATTTGTCTGAAATGGTATAGGGTTTCCTGCCTGAGCAGGGGGTTGGACTCGATGACCTCCAAGGTCCCTTCCAACTTTATTATTATTATTATTATCTTGGTGACCAGCCCAAGCTACTTGCAGCCGAAGTCTAAAGGCACTAACCAGAACAATGGTGAACAGCGTGCTTGAAACTGGGTGAGGAATTCGATCTTCTCTCTCCTATTTTGTATCTGATTTCCTGGAAAAGATTCCCAAGAAGCAAAAATCCTCCCAAAGTGAGAAGGGAAGGGACTACACCACCACCCTCCCCTAGACAGAAGCAGCAAATTAAACTCTTATGGGGAACAAAAATATATTGAAATGAGGTTTAAAATACTACAGTCTGGATAAATTTGAAAACTAAGAAAACTGTTAAAATTCCATACTTGAAAAAGTATTGATGAAATTATATATATATATAAAATAATAACTCTTTGCTTTAAAATCTGGGAAATAAACAGCTACTGACACCTAGTGGAGGATTAGAGAAAACTATAGCTGCATTGACTCAGAATTTGGCAAGACGCCCAGAAATAGCAACTGGGGACAAAGCATTGGGCTACCTACTACAGAGTAAAATTATATATGTTTAGAAACTGCTGACCTTCTGGGATTATAAACACACTGAGCTGCATTTTTAAGTTTAAGAACTGTTTGCAGAGAAAGAAAAACCTTTGGTTAATCTTCTAAAGGGGAAGTTACTGGAAAACTTTTAGGTGGTGAAATACTTTGGACTGAAATCTTGGCTGGCTGATAATCATAAGACCCCTGAAAAGAAGAACTGTTACAAAATACTGTTTTCAGTGGTGCTTTCATAATTGGAAACATATTGGATTACAAAAATCATATATAAAGATAAGAATTACACAACATTTGGTTGTTTGGTTTTTAAGATAGCCTTGTTTGATAAAGCTAATTAAAGAGACTATGGTATCGGTGAAAAACTACTTAGAGGAGGGAGACAAAATGGATGTTGTATATTTATCTAAAAGTGACAGAAAACCACACCTAACACCTCCTGCTGAAGACCCCAGTGTGGAACATTAGAGATCTGCAGGAACAATGACTCAAGATAAAGTAAATACATACAGGAGAAAATATATGCAATTCTGCGACAGATTCAAATGACAATTGTCTTAAATCATGATGAGATTAAAAACAACTTTGATAACATAAATGAACATATCTCTAACCTAAACTCACAATTAAACAATGCTCAAAAAATAACAATAAAGAATGAACAAATAAATCAGACAATAGAATACAAATCAGAGGAAAATGACTTAAATATGGAAGCTACAAATGAAGAGAACTACAGCTTAATACAAAGAAAAGAAAATCCGCAAAACTTTGCTATAACAAAGGAAATAAAAAAGACGTTTTACCTTCCAGGACTTCAAAACAAACTTGAGGACAAAAAAGAAGATTTAATAAAATGGATTAAAGAGCTGTCAGGAGAATCATTAAAGCGTGGGAGACAAAAATCAAATATTCTATTTAATTTGTCTTTTTTATCCCCAACAATATCTACAAAAATACAACCTGGCAAGCTAAACCTACTGATTTGGAAAGCAACCTGGCAAAAGAAGAAGATTAGAATTAGATTTAAGAGATGTAATTCAACTTACCAGATGGAATACTATATGACTAAACACCTGTTTGAATACGGTTAAAAAATACAAAGTTTGGATATAAAGAGGCCCTATAGTAAGATTGCTAGATGGTGTACTATAAGATTAAATACTTGTTTGAACATGGTTAAAAGAATAGATAAGCTTGGACATAAAAGGGCCCTATAGTAAGAGGGATAAGATATATAAGTAGCATGATACTTTTATAATATATGAAATGTAAAAATATTGAGATGGTGTATTTGAATGAAAAGTTTGGATACTCAAAGTAATGAATTTTGAGAAAATTATGACTGATAAGAGTGGTTTCAATACTGAGGGGAAATTAAGCTTAAATAAGAATCTTGAAAACAGGACATATTATGACTTAATAAGATGACTTCTATAAATACAATTGAAACATAAGCTGATTAGAAAAGATGTTATATGTTGATGTTATTGTTATATGTACAAATACTAGAAAAATGTTTTTACCCAACTCTGTAGGTATTGAAAGTATTAAGAATTATATTTGTTTAATGTAGACCAGTGATGGCGAACCTTTTAGAGAGTGAGTGCCCAAACTGCAACCCAAAACCCACTTATGCATCATCGAGTGCCGGGTGGGCGTGGCCCATTGGGTGGGTGTGGCTGCTGTGGTAATGGCAGACTGGGTGGGATTAAAAAGTTCAATCAGTCAATTCCAACTTTGCAAGATCTTTTTTTTCCCCACGAGAAGTTGAAATTGACTGATTGAACCTTTTTTTTTTTTTGCCCACGGCGGCGGAGGCCTAAAGTGAAAAGGTTTTATAAAAAACAGCTGAAGGCCTAGGACTGGGGCGACGGCGCGCGTGCCCAGAGAGAGGGCTCAGAGTGCCGCCTCTGGCACCCATGCCATAGCTTCGCCACCACTGATGTAGACAAAAGGAGAATATTACTGGAAGAAGAGAGGATCAAGGAAATATATTATCAACTAACATATTGATCACTTATAGCAATTAATTATTATTGATTGTTTTTTAAATATATGAACCCAGACAACACATTGTTCACTCAGCATTAAAGATTGTTATTGTAAAAAATTAATAAAACATATTAAAAAAATAAATGAGATGTAGCTCTTGAGAAGTTTCTGTCTCAGATAACTATTGATTACACTTCACCATCTTGGCAACTGGCAAGTTCACAGAGAAGAAGAGTGACCTTCAGCTGCTCTGTACATGCAGTAACTTAGCCTGCAATCCTATGATTTTTGGAATGGCATCGCAGGGGACATAGATTTTTTTGTGTTGTGTGTATGTCTCATCTGGAGACTTTCAGCCTCAGAATTCTGTCATGTGGGAGGAGTTGGGCAGAAGCATTGGTTTAAAAAACTCTAGTAGATTCCTGGACCTTTGCCATACCTCCAACTTGGGAAACTGTTTGGACCTATTCTGATTCAATGAGACAAATGGTTTGTAATCTATTTATTGGGTACCACTGAGCAGCACAGTGAATATAGAACTCAATTTCATTTCATTAGATTCAGGCATTAAACCTTGGGTAACTTGGGTGAGCTAGTATTGTAACCCATGTATGTTTCTTTGGCTTTTTACAGTTTCTATTCATCTCCAATGTAATAGCCTATATTCTACGCTTGTATAGTTGCTTCAGTTTTATCAAGTCAAGAAAATGAAAAGATGTTTAGAGATTTTTAAAACCAATTCAGAATAGAGCTATGCCCATAAATGCTTGCATTCTATCATAATGAACAATGATGTGTTCCTTGGACCTTCAAGTTCATATATTCAAGTTTTGATGTATCAGCCATATATGCCAACCTTAGCTGGAAGCTATCATTTTGAAAGCTTCACTTACTTGGTCTTTTTCCTGACATTCCAAAAATAGAGCAAATTATGCCCTCCACACATAAATTGATCGAGCATTTTACAACTACCAAACTGCTGCATGAAACAGTAGAATGACTGGCTCATAAATTTTCACAAATTAGGAAAATTTCCAGGAGTTGAATACAACAGTTCAACATTATTTGTTTGTTTAATCAATTTATATAGTTATACATTTCAATAAAGGACTCTGGGCAGCAGACAATATTGAAATAAGATTAAAAACAATTACAACTAGAAATATAAAAATTAAAATACAAAGCAACTGAGGAAGGTATTAGAATTGACAATTGCTAATATAGCCAGGAGGCTAACCTCTTCACACATGCGGGGCCCCAAGCCCAGGCACAGATTTAAGTATTTAGGGGCTTACAAAAGGCCAGCAGGGATAGGGCCATCCTAATCTCCAGAGGGAGATAATTCCATAGGGCAGGCACCACAGCAGAAAAGGCACATCTCCTGCTTGGCCAACTGGCATTCTTTAGCTGATGAGACTCGGAGTATACCTATCCTATCAAACTGGATCAGGTAGGAAGAAACAACTAGGGAGAGAGTTCAAATGAAACTTTCAAGCCATGAAAGTTTTACAGGTGATGACCAGCACCTTGAACTACATTCAGAAGCACACTACAACCAGTGCAACTCACAAACTAATAGTGTAACTTCTATCAAGTAAGCGGCATCGTTGATTACATTCTGCAGCAGTTAAAGTTTCTGAATGCTGTCCAAGTAGCTCTATGTACAGGGCATTGCATGGTCCAGATGGAAGATCACAAGGCCAGAGGTAACAAAAAGCAGGACCTTCCAGTCCAAGAATAGGCACAATTGTTTCACAACCCAAAGGTATGCAAAGACCCCCTTAACCATGGCTGCCATCCACTCTTTGAGTGGAAGCCATTACTCTAGGAGAAGTACGGTAGACCCCACGATTGCTCACTGCCGCCCAGCTAGAACCAAAGACAGAAAATTCCTGGTACCAGAAAGCCCAAATACCCAGTCTTGCTTGGGTTGAGTCAAAGCCTGTTGCACCCCATCCAAACTATTGACACATTAGTTATAATTCAAATTTTATTTTTTTTACACACAAGCTCTGTTCCTTTCTGTAGAGGAGCATGAAGATAATCTTGATGAAAAGATACAACAGGCATTAAGAAAATATGAATTCATCCCATAAAAACAGGAAGGTATGAAAAAGAAACACAAGACAGCCCTAACTTGATTCTGCTTAGTTTAGGAGAGAGGTAAAGAGAAATGCCAGGCCTTCAACATTCTGTTGTTAATAAAATATTATATTTCTTGTGGTGCCTGTTGTCAGATCTACTTTGAAGAGCTGACAATTTCAAACATGCATGTGACATCCAGACACATGTATAAAAGGGAAAGATCTTATGTTATCGTGGTGTGATGTTGCTTTCATCATTTGACCCCTGCTCCCTGTGGATGCCTCTCCCCTTGACATATTTGGATATGTCCCGTTGTTGATATCTAAACTGATATCATATTCTGGTCTGTAAAGTGGGAAACAATCACTGATTCTGCTCTTTGTAACTGCAGCAATTTGGATTTGATTGCTCAACATGAAGTGACTTGAGGAACTCTCCAATGCTTTGCTGGCTGTCATTCCCAAGGGAGCCTTGTTGAATAATGTAAAAACTCATTAGCTAATATGTTCATCTGCATAATTTCATCTTGAAGAGGCTCCTTCCTCTATTCAGTATGTGATTAGTAGCTATTCCTCTGTGGTCATATGTTCATCACTTGAGTATGAATGAAGGTGACTGGAGTATTCACTTAATGTCTCAATGGGGATTCCACAGTGCTTCACAGCAGTTACAATGCTACTTTGTGCTAATATATAATACAGGGGGAATGGGAAGGCCTGCATATTTAGATTCTCTTCAGCCATGAAGGTTACTGGCTGGATCCAGAAAATATGCTAGATTAAATGGGAATGAGAAGTTTAGTTCAGCATTGATAAGGAAACCAAGCCATTGTCATAGCCTGGCTATTTACAGAGCTTTATGGGAATTCTATTGTCATCTACTTTAATTCTCTTATATTTTTAAATTGTTTTTTCACATATTTTCTTCCATGAGAAGAATATATCTAGAAGGAAGGAAAATATGAATAGTTACAGACTCCTCTGGGAGTTGATTTTTGATTTCACCCCTATAGGAATTCTATGGCAGGACGAAGGCTAGCTAGAATTAAGAGTTCTTCCTTTACAAAAAAAACAAACAAATCTGTGACAGACGAGACAGCAGGTTTCTTTCTTCCTTTCCAGGAAATGTCAAGAAGGAACAAATTTCTCTGCAAAGTATCCAGCACTATTCTAATACTTCTGAGCTTCCAGTGAGTTTGTTTATTTATGTATCAAATTTCTACACTGCCTATATCACCTAAGAGATTCTGGGCAGTTTGTAAACCATATAATAAAACAATATGAAATGTGACTAAAAAGCACAATTTTTAATTTAAATTTAAATGAGGTTAAAGTTTACAAGTTAAAAGTAAGAAATCAAAGTTAAAAGATGAACAAGACTAAAAGATTAAAAAGAAGGAGGGGGTGCCCTGAGCCACACTCAATAATTGGCAGTCCTCAGCCTAGTCATAGGTTGTAAAGAAATAAATGGAACCCTCATCTACTTTTGTTCAATTGGGCAAATAATTGGGCAATTATTTGTTTATATTATTACTTTATTGGTAAAAGCCAATTTGGTCTAGTGGTCAAGGCACCAGCTTAGAAATCAAAGACTGCATGTCCCCAATGGATAGTAGACTAAAGCAGATCTATATATCCCTCCCTAGCTAAACTTTAATTATTTTTATCTTAAAAGCTCGTGGAGCAAGCCAACCAACGGAACCCTTGAAAATCTTATACCAGCCAAGACTTTAGCATAAATGTGGAAGACTATAAGTGAGACAGGCTGGTTGGTTGGTTGATCTTCCCCATGTTACTTTGAAGCAATATCCTGCAGGCATTTTTATTGTGAAAAATAATAGATATCAATGGCATGAAATTAAAAAAATTGTCTAGTCCTTGTTCTTTATTTGAACGCTATATTCAGTACTCAAGTGAAGTTTCAGCAGCCTCTTTGTCTGCCTTCCCCACAGCTTTGTAATAATTCAACTGACCTATTCATGCAAATCCTCTCTCCCGTTTTTATAATTAAAATACCTCATTTCTGTGCTGTCTTGGAAGGAGTGGCAAAAAAAATCACTGTTCATTTCTGTTCTTTTTAACAAGGCAACAACTAGTTTTGTGCATCCAAAGTGCTTACTCTGGCCTTTGTTAGGAAAATCCATTAATAAACAGCAACAATCTGAGTATTCAGCATTTGAAGGTTTCAACTTGGGATGGCTACAGCAACCCAGCAAGCTGAGTATCAATTTCACATGAAGAGAGACAAGCCTTATAATAAAAGGCACAAGTCAACCATCGACCATAATAACCTTACATATCTCTTTCCTCCGCTCTATCTTTTATGTAAACTAACCTTTCCTATCTCTTTTTCAGCACTTTCAATATATTAGATTACAACTTCCATAGTTCCCAGTTAGCACTGTCAGTGGCAAGATTGGCCTTCCAGACATTGAATTATAGGTCTCAGCAGCCCATATCACCAAAGTGTAGGGTGAAGGATCCCATGACTAATGTTTAGCAACATTGAGAGTCAAAGGTTAGTCAGTCTGTCTAAATCTAGGAGTTATAATAAGAGGCAATTGAACAAATATCATCTATCTTTTAGCTTTGTCTGAAATTGCATTATTCTGTTAACAAAAACCTAGATCTATGCTAGAGAAATCTCATTAAGTTCTCTTTGAGCTGACAAATTGTTGTTTTATGGTCATCATTAGCTTTGCTAAAATATCTCTCTGCATTCTGCATTTTTTTGAGTTGGGTGTCATGGAGCCCAGTTGCAGGAGGTTAAGCTACTTATTGACTGTCAAGTTATTGAATGATCTAAAAGTAATGAAAGGTTCAGTCTTGGGACCTTAGGGACAGAGAGATTAATTTTTTCTGAAATAGAAAAGGTGAGCTGAATGTTCAAAATGCTTCAAGATATACTGCATTGCTAACCACACAGACCACTATCAGTTTATTATTCATTGCCATTCTGTTCACATGTAATTAAATTATTTAATTGTCCTGGCAAGTTAAAGAAAAATGATGTTTTAATAAGGTTCAGAATGGTTTTTATTACTTTGTTGTCAATGTTCAGACCAGTTTGTAAGCTACAGAGCAGCATATTCTCAGTGTCATAAAATCATACAGAGTACATTATCTGTATGCTCAGGGACTCACTGCTTGAATTCATTTACTTTTTCCTATTAAGAGATAGCTTGGAAATTGGGAGCACTTAGAGCAAATTAAATGACTAAGACATAAAATCTCTTGACACCTCATTCTGATGTTGCAATGTTCCATTTCCCTACTCCATATTTTTGGCTTCTGGCAATGGTTGTGGAACAAATACACAGCAAGAGGATGACATTAAGACATAGGAAGATTACATCTTAATAAATGTTAAGAGCGGTTTGTCAATGGAGCCAATTACCCAGAGAAGTGGTGGACTCCATATCATTGAATGGATACAAGTAGAATCTCCATCTTTTGGGGATGCTTATTTTGGATTCATGCAGGAGGTACAGGCTGACCTCATTAGCACATTCAAAGTTTTGGATTCTATATACCACATATTATGGAGGAGTAAATAAGAATTTGCTATGGTTCTTAGAGCTCATCTTACTAGGGAAATTGAACTGGACAGAAAGCAAGAGGTTAAACATGGACATGCCTGTTTAAAAATCAATCGTTTAAAGAAGTTTTGAGAAATGATGATAATGCAGAATACTGTGAACAAATTAGGCACAATCCATTTTGGACAACAAAGGAGGAGAGCTCAGTGTTAACCTTCCTTCTATGAAATAATTATGAAAATTATAGCTTTATTCTGTTTTACTCCAGTGCTTTTTAGATACAATAGATTTTATCACCTATCCCAACTAGTATAAGCAACTAGTGGCTGGCAATTACAATAGCTGAAATTCAAAACATCTGGAGGAGATAAGGTTGGGAAATGCAAGGCTATGTCAAAAATGTTTTTTAAAAAATGTGTTAAAGAGTATATATAATCAACATGTTAAACTAACACAACATTTTTATGTCATAACTGGATATCCCATATTTGGGGGAAAAATCTGTAATGCAGAGCCACCCAAACACTTCTTTCTTGATTTTATGAATCTATACATGACAAATAACAGACATATTACCAATGGACTGTACATTTCACATACACAAAAATATGAGCTGCTTTATAATGTTACAATGCTATATATTATAAAAGAGGAGACAGATTTTTCCTTTCTTTTTCTTTTTCTTTTCCTTTATCATTATTTTATATTTGTATTGTGCTTTTTATCTACAATGAATAATAAAATGTATTAAAAATAAAATTAAAAAATACAATACTGTCCTTGGAGAGACAGAAGCATCCCATGAAGGCAAACAAGGAGATACCAGTTTTGTGTGCAAGAATGAAATATATGAACTAGATGAAACCAGTTATGAAAGAATATGCTTGGAAGAAGTCAACTTTCTACATAATTTGTTTTTAATTTTACAACTATTGCTTTCCACTGACAAATATCAGCAAGGTTCTCCAAGACATTATCAATGTGAAAGTCTCATGATTTAATTCTACTGCTGATGCAAAGTATCTCTTCCTATACAGCATACAGTAAGTTGCTGGATGGGAGAATGCTGGGAACTAAACGAAAAATTGTAGTAAACTATAATGGATGGATTGAAACACATAAATAAGGGAGTTTAAGTTCAGATGACTGTATCATGCATGCAGTTTCAGTGTACTGTCTAAAAGAGTAAATCCAGATGAAGAGCATGCACCATTTGGTACAGTACTAAATCTCTCAACTTAGTGTTTGGGAATCTACCCTCAGGGGCTGGCATGCAGCTAGGCCCCAAAATTATTAAGATGCTTGGTATTCCATTGGCAACCATAGTGGAAACCTTAGTACATTACTCATTCTCTATCTATCCATCTATCAGATTTATATCACACCTTTTATTCAGAAGCTCAGGGTGGTGTTCACAGCATTCCCTTCTCCCATTTTTCCTTACAACAACCACACCCATGCTGTGCAATCACAACTCAAAACTGTTCACAGTAAAATTGATGAAATACAATAATACCAATAATGAGTACAAACCACAAAAAAACTTATGAATTTAAAAGTGTGTGGGGACCCAAGGAAAGAATAGAATAGAATAGAATAGAATAGAATAGAATAGAATAGAATAGAATAGAATAGAATAGAATAGAATAGAATAGAATAACTTTATTGTCACTTTGTATACTAATCGGCATACATTAAAATGAAATTTTATTGCATACAGCTCTCAAAGGGTCACCACCTCTAATATACACTACATAAATATGACATAAATAAAGACAGAAAGACAGACAGAAAGAAAGAAAGAAAGAAAGAAAGAAAGAAAGAAAGAAAGAAAGAAAGAAAGAAAAAGAAAGAAAAAGAAAGGAAGGAAGGAAGGAAGGAAGGAAGGAAGGAAGGAAGACAGAAAGAAAGAAAGAAAGAAAGAAAGACAGACAGAAATAAATACAGAAAGAAAGAAAGAAAGAAAGAGAAAGAAAGAAAGAGAAAGAAAGAAAGAAAGAAAGAAAGAAAGAAAGAAAGAAAGAAAGAAAGAAAGAAAGAAAGAAAGAAAGAAAGAAAGAAAGAAAGAAAGAAAGTAAGTAAGTAAGTAAGTCTGGTCCAGAGAGAGGTATCTTGTTCTAAGAGTAACCATCGATGTGCCTGAAATGTTGGTCCCCAGACACAGCTGTTTGCTTGAATGTGTTTTTCTTCCTGGGTAATGCAGATGTTGACCTTCCTGGCTAAACCAGACAGAAAACCTGACTAGATGATCTAAATCTACTTTATTGTAAAGCTACATTAGCAGGATCTTGCAAGTCAAAAAGTCCAGATTTCCTGCCCACCATTTTTAACCGCTAGACCCCATTAGGGTGGGTATCTTCCTTTGACTGTTGAATGATTGTAGGCATCTACCTCTCTTGTTTGCTGGTTTCCTAGGCAGCATCTCCACTCCCTCCTCCTCAAGGTTATCCATGCATTCCATTACTATGTTATAGTGGTGAAAAGGGAAAACTATGGAATAAAAAGTTAGGAAGTGTGAGATTGCAACAGGAGCATTACAAAAAGGTCTTTAGGATAAGCCATGATTATTCTCAGCAAGGACACTGCAAGAATAAGACTTGTGACTATCACTTCCAGCACAATTGAACAAATGAAATATACAGATTAACGTAGAAATTAAACTAGCTCCCTCACTTTTGGTATTCTAAAAAGTCCTTAAGACCAGGCTTTGTGGTCAGGTCTGGGGCTCCCAGGTGACCAGGCACCTGCTCAGATGGATAATTTTATCCTCCCTCTCCTATAATATACATTTTTGCATTTATGAAATTTATTAATAGGTTATTTTGTACTGTACATTTTTGTTTTTATTTTGTGTTCTTTTAGATTCTTGAGTCATCTTTGCTGAGGTGGGTAGATATATAAATTTGATAGATAAATAAATAAGTAAATAACTACCTACCTTCTGGAATAAGCAAATGAAATGATACATTGTCATTTAAAACATACACAGAGAAATTCCCTTGCAAGCAGCCTAGATTAGAGTCTAAGACCACCTCTTTAATTCTACCAAACCCATGCTAAATGTGGGGAGCAAGGAGCTTTATGAAGCACGGAAATAGGACAATTAATGGTGGGATGGAGTGCTTTGTTGCTCACAGAGAGAAATTCTGGTATTTGCTATGCTCCCATCAGTATAAAGGCCCCTAATTAGTTACATAAGAAGCCCATTTGTATGGCAACAGCTGGCACTTGGATAAGACAAGAAGTAAGATCATCTTGGCCAAAAGTATTAAAGATCAGGCCTTCTATCTACCCCATTCATTGAGTTCTAAATTCCTACAAGGCACCAGGCTCTTAATGGGACATTCTGATGCTGTTTCTGCATCACAGCTTTTTCTCATCATTGCTTCTTTTTTATTCTTCACCTTCCTTGAAACTTAAGATCTGATCTGCTTCTGAATACTTTTTTGTGTGTAACAGACTCCTGCTGGGAACAGCTAGATACTAGAAGTCATGGAAAGACATTAAGCCAGGAAAGCAAAGGTTAACTCGCTCCGTACAATAAGTCCAGTAAGAAGCTGGCACAGGCTAAAGCATTCCATCTCCTCCTTTCATTTCTCTTCAAATCCTTCGGTCCTCTTTTTTTCTAGCCAGACATTCTGGCTATTCCTTCCTGCTGAGACAGGTGGAATGAATAAAGACGTAGTAGCCATTCCTCCCTGCCCAGGCGGCTGAAATGAATGAAAATTATTTATGGAACTTATGCAGTGGAATTGCTGACTCCCCTGGCCAAAGGTGAGCCTCAAATAAGCATTCTGAATATTTAAAGTTCATAGCAGGAAAGGCAGTCTTTTGCCAGGCTACGGGATGCCTAGAATTGGGCATGGAGGCTAGGAAAGGAAGCAGAAGCAAATCACCAAGAGGGATGTGCTTTGGTGTAAGCATCACCTTACCTATGATGTAGGTATGCAGCTGATATGTATCTGCTCGTTGTCCTATTGAGACATGAATTCTAGATGGGAAATTTCAAGATCCCTACTATCTGTTTGTGTGTTAGAAACAGACTTGCATTCACTAGGCCTTTGGATAAAGAACTGTTCTCTGTAAAGGGACACATTTTATGTTGTCTCTTAGGAGGACTCTTAGATTTTAGAAAAAACAAAAACAAAAACAAAGAAGAAACTATACTGCATAGTCCCACATAAAGCCAGAAGAGATTCTTCCTGTCACATCTGGGTGAGTCCATTACTCACACAGAAAAATAGATAGATGAAGATGAGGTGTCCTACCTGTCTTCAACTTTATTCAGTTTCCAAGTTCTTCATCCCAGAACAATCATCTGATCAGCCTAACCTGATCACCTGATAGTTGCATGATCAGCTTATACTGTGCTTCCCTGAAAATAAGACCGAATCCTATTTTTTTTTGTCTCCAAAAGAGGCACCAGGTCTTATTTTCAGGGGATGTCTTTTATACTCACCTCCGGCACCGACAGCCCTGCCCAGCCAGTCCACTTCTTCTGCAGTCGAAGGAACAGCTGCATTCTACAGCTGCATTCCAGCCTGCATTTTGCAGTCAGGCCTTAGCTCAGTTCTTGGCTGCAGAAATCTTGCAGAACCGAGTTATGAATTGAATCCATAGCTCAGTTCTCGGCTGCAGTGGCCTTCCGGAAAAGCCTGTGACTGAGAAATGCAGGCCTGGCTGCAGAAGATGCCACAGAAGAAGTGGGCCAGCGAAGAGAGGCCTGGCTGCAAGCTAAGTGGGTGCGGGGGACAGTTCCACCCCCCTGCCCTACCTTGATTTTTAGGTGTGTGCCTTGCCCCCAAATTAGGGCTTATTTTGAGGGTAGGGCTTATATTAGGCCCACCCCCCAAAATCAAGCTAGGACTTATTTTCAGGGTAGGCCTTACTTTCTCAAGAAGCTACTAGAGGGAAGAGAGTCACTGTGCCATTCTAAGAAAGTGTCAGATTTGTTTTTGGTTTTTTTTTAGCTAAGGAGAGGAAAGAAAGCCAGTTGGGTGGAATGATTAAGGGTATCAGGCTAGAAACTGAGAGACAGAGAGCTTTAGCTCCGCCAGAGGCACAAAGCCCACTGGATGACCTTAGGCAATCACTTTCTGGCAGGAAGAAGGCAAGGGCAAAACTATTCTGAAAAAATTGTCAAGGAAGAAAAAAGTGGGGAAGAGATATTAGCCACCTGCGAGATAAGTTGCCTTTCCTGAATTATACTTTTTAATTCCCTATGCCCACCCTGCCCTTCATGAATGGTTGACTTAAAAGAATTAGAATTAGGGACAGAGAGATAATGAGTGGTCTCTCATAAACTCACAATTACAAGTTCAGGTACATAACCCCATAAATACAACGTTTCTAAAAGTAGAATTGCAGCAGGAGAATGAACACTAACATTTTATCTGGTTCTGGGGTATCTTGCTATCTTGTGCAATACATGATGACACAGCTTCCCAGCTCATTTTCTTGATAATTTTCAACCATACAAATAACTAGCATACTTTTTTTTTTAGTGATTTGGTTATCTGGGCATTCCCCGTTTCTGTGAGGTCCAGGCTAGTGATGTTACTTACAGCTGTTACTTGTACAAACTGCCTTAAAACTGTTTTCTAACTTCTTTTTCTACCCTAGAAAATGTGGCTGGCAGGGAGCAGGGATGATTTGCAGACAGAAAATCAGTGGGATTTGTTTTAAAGGGAGACTTTCTATGTGTTCCCTGAATTGCATACCATTGTTACATATGCATTTATTATACTTCCTTGAAAATAGCTACACCTTTCTAATTCTGTGGCTGTATCTTCTTAACATTGTCAAAAAGTCCCTGTTAATTCTAATTCCACATGCAGAAGTAATTCTGACTTGCCAATCACTTGCATTAATCTATCAGTGTACACTCGTGATGACTAGCAAATATAAATTTAGCCCTGAAGGCAAGCAAGGAACGTCTTTAGTTAGTACTTCATGGAAATAATATTTTTAATGTCACCATTACCACAAGGAAAGAGGCGGTCACTCTTTCAAAAGGTATTAAGTGATTTTGAATTAAGGAATTGCTACAGCTAGGCACTCAAGAATCCTGTTGCTCCATTGCTATAAATGTTCTTCCTAGGAAAATAAGTACAACAGGCATCTACTGGAGAAGTCTTCAGCCATGGCCCCAATCAATTAGGAGAACAGAATTGTACTAGATAGTTATTCTGGTAGTCCTCCAGTTATGACTGGAATTTCTGTTGCTAAGCAATATAGTCATAAAACATGACATTATGTGACCACATTGCTTAGCAATGGCAATCCAACAGTCCTGGACCACACAAGTCATTAAATAGGAAGAGGTGGAGTCTAAGCTAGCAGGCTGGGCTAGTGCCACGGGCAAATGCTATGGAGCACAATTGGGGGGGGGGAGTGGCAGGAGGAGAAGCAATTTGTGGCCTCCTGTTGATTTCCCCACTTTGTTTGTGAGAAGCCAACAGGGAATGTCAGAAATCACAATCACCTGACCTGGCTTACTGCTATGTAATTGTGAGCAAGGCATAGAGCATGAAGATTGTGATCACATGACTATGGGGACATTGCAATGGCCAGAACGCCAAGGACAATCATAAGTCCCTGTTCTTTATCAGGCTATGCACCCACAAACACACAAAGAGGTGGTTGCAATTTTACTGAGGAGCTTATGAAAGAAATAAACAAGTGGTAAAGGAAATAAGAGTGCAAACAGGCACATGCACAATAGAGAATTCAAGTCCCTCAAAGTCCAGCATGCTTGCCTTGAGAAAGTTCCAAATCCAAAACAGCAGGCACAAGAATGGTTAAGCGAAGTCCAAGTGTCCAAAAGTTGTTCAGGGTTGTCAGCCAGTCCAGGCCCAGAGTCAGAGTCACACAGTTCAAAGTCAGGAGTCAAGGCACACACAGTCTGGGTAACAAATGCATGTTGCCAACAGAGATGCTTGAGCTCAATGCTCAGTGCTCCCTGGTGTTGCTTATTTGGAGGGGCAAAGTTCCTTTCCGGTGAGGAGCCTTGCAGAATGCCTTCGCTCTGCTCTCCTCTCTGCATGACCAGTCCTTGCAGTGGGAAGAAATAGTAGTTCAGTTTCCACATCTTCCATAATGGGCAGCAGCTGTGTTTCCTCATTAGCCAGTTGCACAGGGTACAGCTCTTCAGCTCCTCAGGCAGCAATTTGTCCAGCAACTCTGGAACTGGATGCTCATTCACAGAGCCCAAGCTGGCTTTGACAGGCCCTCTCATTCATTTCAACTGTAATTTTTGAACACTTGTTGAATGAATGGTCATAACCTGAGAAGTGCCATTACACTTTTTATGCTGATGTCTTATTTGTCACCACCATTTTAGTGGCTATATGTTTGGTACTTGTGAGAAAAAGCTAGATATATAAAAATTCTATTCTTGCTTAAGGGAAGCCCCTTTGGCAGGAAGAATTCTATACAGGCACAGCATTATTTGCACAAATGTCAAACACAGAGCCTCTGATGAAGTTAGTGTGTGGGCACATGTGAATATCAGCACCAGTGGGCATGATTCTGTACAATTCTTCCCCCTTTCATGCTTATATATGAGTTGTAAGAGAGAGACACTGTACCCTTTGGGTTTTATGCATTGATCAAAAATCCAGAAAACCGCAAATGCTTACAGAATAAACGGATGCTTGTGTACAGTACAGCTTCTGCTTCTGCCTCACATACAGCTGGCTTGGCATAAGTTGAAACATCTGAAAGCCAGTTCAAGTTGGGTGTGGTTTTCTAGTTGCCACAAGCTGGAATAGATTTGGGTTTTGGTGTTGTGCAAAGCCATGACTTGACTCAGAACAACAAACTGGTTTATGGGTTAAATTCGACGTTGTAAACCAGCAAAAATCTTGATTTTTTTTTCCCTTGTTGCTAAAGTACAGAGCTGCCCTCACAACTCGAAGCTCAGCATGACTGCTGCAAAGGACATACATTGTACCTTTAAGAAGACTGGTGTGAAATTTTTATACGGTGATGTGCACTGAATGGAACTTGGAGTGCTTCCACTACCTACGTCAGTGGACCGCGTGTATATGAGAGCAAGAGAAAAACATCAATCTGTTGCTCTTGAGAGATAGCACAATATTATGGAAGAATGGTTGCCCTGGTAACAGACATTTTCAGAAGAACCCTGACATTACAAATGCCGTTGACAGCACCCATCAGAAAGCTACATAAGCTACCGAGGAAGACCAGATTTGGAGGTTGTCAAGAGTTAATTAGCAAGAAAGATGCAGAATAGGTAAAGGGGGTCAGACCCTGCTGCCCAGCTTTGATACAAGCACATGCTGGCTTGTTGAGATATCCCTGGGTCCCCTTCTGATTAAAAAGAATGATCCTGTTCAGGTCACATGTGGTTCTGTACAATAGCCTTCCTTGGATAGGTGCAAAGAATGTTTCACTGCAGAGCTTCTTGCTAAGAATGGACTTCTTGACCAATCCACTGAGAGATTACAGTAATCAAATACAAGTAATCCTTGACTTACAACCGCAACATCAGGGTCGTGAGTCTTGATGGTTGTAAAATGAGCTGGTCACATGACTGACTAGATTTGATGATTTTTTTTTCCAGCAGTGGTTAAATGAATGCTGCAATCATTAAGCGAACCAATGGTTCACTGTGGGCGTGGTCTTGCTGAAAACTGGAGATAAGTGCCTGTTTTCAGCAAAACTGTCCTAAGACATGGTCATGTCACTGTGGGATGCTGCAAATGGCTGTAAATGTTGCCAAGCACCTGAAATTTAGTCATGTGATCATGGGGGGGGGTAACTATCAGCACTTCAAATATGGGTTGTAAATAGCCCCAAGGTAGGTCTGTCATAACTTTTAATGGTTTCTAAGCAACTAGTCATATACTTCACTAAATTTTGATCAGGTTAGATTTGAGCTCTCAGGAATTCTCTCGTGCACACCCAGAGTTTTTCAGCCCCCAACACAAAGGCTTTAGCATTTTCCAGGTGACTGGGACAAACTTCCATCAGCATGCATTTTAGCAAGCAGCTTTTCATATGTCCACCCATCTGAATTCTTTCTTCTAATAGGTGTACCAGATGAAAACTGTCCAAATTAATAGAGCAAGATGGATCCTTGTGCCTATTTAAACTAGTATCTTCTCTATGTCTATGGAGATTCTTAGTCATCCAGGTCATGGTTGTCCCAAAGGTGCTTTTTCAAAAGGCAACTGGACTTCTTTTTTGTTTGTTTGTTTTATTATCCCTTTTGCCAAATTGTGGGTGGATACTGATCAAGTTACTGACTTTGAAAAGTGTCTCACCAGTGTATGGCATTTGGAAATTCAGTGGCAGCAAAATGCAGTTTCTTCACTGATGGGAGATATTTTAAATGGCTTACATTGCAGCAATTATCCATTTGTAGATACAGTAACAGCATTCATATAATAAAATGCAAAATGAGATGCTGAACTTCTATCAAGTATTCAACTAAATGCCTTTTATTTTGATTGCTGTATTAAAATGTTCATAGATTCAAGAAGTATAAATGTTAAGAAGGTAACTTGGCGCTACCATTTTCCAATCTTCCAAATCAGTTGATGAAGCTGAAATCTAATGAGCCAAATAAGCAAGGAAAGAGATTAGGAAGCTGCTAGATTTTTAAACTCCTGACATCACTGGTTGATGGAAAAATGGAAGAATGTTTGTGTCACTGGTTCAACTTGATCTACTGACTTTCTTCTCCATGGCGATGCAGCTCTTCTGTTGATTTCCATACCAAATTGTTTGCATCTGTGTATATTTATTTTACTTGCATTGAAAGAAATGTTTGACAAAGGCTGGGATGTTGAAGCCTCTGAGAGAGAGAGAGAGAGAGATGTAGGAGTTGTGAGGGTATTGTGGGAGGGAAGGTGTTGATATGGACTAGCAGAACATGGGACAGGAGCCCCATTTCCTGAGTTTGCTTTATTTGTACAGAGCCCGATAACAAGCAAAGAACAGATGCTGCCCTTTCTGCAACAAGAAGAAAAGCATAGATTTTAGATTTCACAGCCCTGCTTCTGTTTCCAGTGACTATTCCATTTGGGATATGTATGTTAGGAACAGGAGTGTCTTACATGCATTTATCAACTTGTCTTATCTCGGGTTCCCTGTGGATCAGGTGGAAAAGGTCACACCTGCTGTGTAGAAAATGGCGTGCAGAAAAGCCAAAAGGAAGCTGAGAATGAATCAGATTTCATACTTCAGTTTAGTTTCATTCTATTAGCCACTGGTTCTTTTCATTCCCTTTCAAGCTGTACAGCTGTAAGAACATTTCCACTCTTGTTGGCCAACATACTTTGCTCTTGTTTTGCCACTAAAGTATTCCTTCCTGAGCCACAGACTTCCTAAATTTATAACCATCATACCAAACTGTATCTTTGCCAGGAAAAGGAATAAATCAGATTATTCTGTTGGCTGAAAATGGGGGTGAAGGAAGAGTAAGTTTTTAACAGACAAAAGACACATGGCTTACACAGTGCATTTTGAAGGGGAGTCTGATGTGATGCCAGGATAACACCATTGGGGTCTGCAATATTGTCCATATATCAGCTATGCTAAATGACAGGACTTAAAATTCATGCCAACATTTACTGAATGAATGATAAGATTTACATTATAAGACAAATCATTTTTCCAGGATAATTTTCCAATTTTATGCTAATCCATATATGTGTGTGTGTGTGTGTGTGTGTGTGTGTGTGTGTGTGTATGTATGTATGTATGTATGTATGTATGTATGTATATATGTATATATATATATATATATATATATATATATGTAGGTCTTTGTATTTCGGGTTTTCTTCCCCGTGGTAAAATTTGGAAGTGTCTTGGCGAACGTTTCGACGAAGTCTCATTCGTCATCTCAGGCTGGTGTCTCTTCGGCCTCGTGCTTCTAGAAGCAATGTGTGATCGCAGCTGTTTCTTCCCTTTTTAAATGCCAGTGGGGTATGACTGATTTGGATGGGCAGCTTGCTGGTTCTGATTGGATGGAGGTGTGTTCTGATTGTTAGGGCTTGGCTGTGCTCTGATTGGATGAGACGGTTGGCTGTGCTCTGATTGGCGGGTGTGGTGCTCTGCTTGGGTGGGGGCCCTGTTGTGCTAGGATTAGTCTGAGTTGCAGGGGAATTTGAGATGGAGAGCTGCATTGCTGTAGTTTGGCTTCGCGTTCGTGGTCGTGCCACATCGTCAAGGTGGGTGTCAGTTTGCTTCACGTATGGAATGGAGGGGTTTAAAATGGCCAATGATGCAGCTGTGGTCTGGTTTCTGGTCCGCGGTCGTGCCTCATCATCGGTGCGGGTTTGAGTCTGCTTTTTGAGTGGATGTGTGGTGGTAACATCATGTGTGGTCTTCGTGAGTGTGGGTCCAGTGTCGCTCCTTGTGCTAGGGATTCGTCTGTCAATAAGGCTGGGTTTCCAAATGGCTGGTAGGCGGGAGGTATCATCTCATTTATTCATGCTGTGTGGGCGTTTTTCGATGGCTTCTCTGATTATTCTGTTGTTAAAGTGTTCAGTTTTGGCAATAGTTCTGGTATTTTTAAAGTCAATTTTATGTCCTGTGGCTTTGAGGTGTTGGACCAGGGAGGAAGTTGGTTCCTCTTTTCTGACTGAGTTCTTGTGTTCTTCAATGCGTGCACTTATTCTTCTGTTGGTTTGTCCGATGTATGTGGTGGGGCAGGCGGTGCATGGGATTTCATATACTCCTTGATTTTCTAACTCAATTTTGTCCTTGGGGTTTCTTAGGATGGTGGATATTTTTCGGTTTGTGCAGAATGCTGTCTTGATGTTGTGTTTGTGGAGGATCTTGCTGATTTTGTCTGTGGTGCCTTTTATGTATGGGAGGAGGGCTTTGCCGTTTTCTTGTTCTATGTCTTGGATTTTAGTGGGGGTTCTTTTTGGATTAAGTTGGTAATCTTATTTCTTTGGAATCCGTTGGATGTTAGTACATTAGTGAGAGTGTGTAGTTCGGTTTTTAGGTGTTGTTCGTCAGCTAAGCGTTTTGTTCTCGAGATGAGTGTCTTGGCTACGGAGTTGATCTGTGCTGGGTGGTGGTGTGAGAGTGCGTGCAGATAGCGGTTTGTGTGTGTTTTCTTCTGGTAGATGGTGTGTCCTAGGGAGCCATTGGATTTCTTGTAGACTAAGACATCCAGGAAGGGAAGTTGCTTGTTAGCTTCTGTTTCCATGGTGAACTGTATTTTGGGGTGTAGGCTGTTGAGGTGTGTGAGGAAGTTGTCTAGTTTTTCTTTCCCATGTGGCCAGATTATGAAGGTGTCGTCTACGTATCTGAGCCAGAGTTTGGGTTTATGATCAGATTTTTCTAGAGCTTGGGTTTCAAAGTGTTCCATGTAGAGGTTTGCAATGACAGGTGAGAGGGGTGATCCCATGGGTGCTCCTTCTATTTGTTTGTATTTTGTCCGTTGTAGATGAAGTATGTGTTGGATAGGCAATGGTTGGTCAGATCTAGGATGTGCTTGGGGGGTTATATTTGTTTTGGATA
The DNA here is from genome assembly GCA_023970755.1 of Azemiops feae. Classification (NCBI taxonomy): domain Eukaryota; kingdom Metazoa; phylum Chordata; class Lepidosauria; order Squamata; family Viperidae; genus Azemiops; species Azemiops feae. The sequence continues at coordinate 73,719 of JALGBA010004089.1, read as the reverse complement.
GCTGTCAAGGCTTCTTTGATTGGCACTTGGGTGAAGAGGGAAATGACATCAAAGCTCACGAGTAGGTCGCTGGGCTGTAAGTTTTGTTTCTTTATGATCTCTATGAATTGGAAATTTTTTACGTGTGAGGTGATGGATTCTGCATAGGGCTGTAGTTGTTTGGCGAGAAATTTGGCTAGGTTTTGTAGAGGTGAGCCTATGGAGCTGACTATGGGTCTAAGTGGGTTCCTTCTTTGTGTATGGGGAGACCATAGAGCTTAGGGCATCTGGATGATTTTTCTCTGGGAATGATTCTTTGCTGGATCTCTTCGCTGATGGGGGAGGCTTTTATTTTGGATCTAGTGGTTTTTTCCAGGTAGGTGGTGGGATCTGTGTTAGGGGTTTGTATGTGGAGTCTGGAGTAGGTTGGTTAATTTGGTTTGGTAGTCAGATGTGTTCATAACCACCGTGGCGTTGCCCTTGTCTGCTGGTAGGATTATTATGCTGGTGTCTTCTTTCAGGTTAAGTAGTGCTGTCTGTTCCTCTTTGTGTAAGTTGCTTTTGGGGGCTTGCTGGTGCAGAGGATGTTGGGATTTCGAGTCTGATTCTGTTAGCGTTCGGGGTTGATTTTGGTCAGGCTGGTTTCAACTCCGCATATAATGGTTTCGGGGATGTGTTTGGGAGCGACTGCAAAGTTGAATCCTTTGGAAAGGACATTGGTTTCGGCTTTGGTGAGGATCCTATCTGAGATGTTATGCACTGTTTGTTTCATGTGTGGCTGTGAGGGAGGAAGGTTTGTTTCTGGCGTTCTTGTAGTCTTCGGAATTTGTTGGTGTGTGTGTCTGTCTTGAGGGTGGTCTGTGTTTCTCTCCAGACCACAAAAACAAACAGAACAACACCTAAAAAACGAACTACACACTCTCACTAATGTACTAACATCCAACGGATTCCAAAGAAATAAGATTACCAACTTAATCCAAAAAGAAACCCCCACTAAAATCCAAGACATAGAACAAGAAAACGGCAAAGCCCTCCTCCCATACATAAAAGGCACCACAGACAAAATCAGCAAGATCCTCCACAAACACAACATCAAGACAGCATTCTGCACAAACCGAAAAATATCCACCATCCTAAGAAACCCCAAGGACAAAATTGAGTTAGAAAATCAAGGAGTATATGAAATCCCATGCACCGCCTGCCCACCACATACATCGGACAAACAACAGAAGAATAAGTGCACGCATTGAAGAACACAAGAACTCAGTCAGAAAAAGGAACCAACTTCCTCCCTGGTCCAACACCTCAAAGCCACAGGACATAAAATTGACTTTAAAAATACCAGAACTATTGCAAAACTGAACACTTTAACAACAGAATAATCAGAGAAGCCATCGAGATAGAAAAACGCCCACACAGCATGAATAAACGAGATGATACCTCCCGCCTACCAGCCATTTGGAAACCCAGCCTTATTGACAGACGAATCCCTAGCACAAGGAGCAACACTGGACCCACACTCACGAAGACCACACATGATGTCACCACCACACATCCACACAAAAAGCAGACTCAAACCCGCACCGATGATGAGGCACGACCGCGGACCAGAAACCAGACCACAGCTGCATCATTGGCCATTTTAAACCCCTCCATTTCATACGTGAAGCAAACTGACACCCACCTTGAAGATGTGGCACGACCACGAACGCGAAGCCAAACAACAGCAATGCAGCTCTCCATCTCAAATCCCCTGCAACTCAGACTAATCTGAGCACAACAGGGCCCCCACCCAAGCAGAGCACACCCCGCCAATCAGAGCACAGCCAAGCCCCTAACCAATCAGAACACACCTCCACCCAATCAGAACACAGCCAAGCTCCCATCCAATCAGTTCATACCTCCACTGGCAGTTAAAAGGAAGAAACAGCTGCGATCACACATTGCTTCTAGAAGCACGAGGCCGAAGAGACACCAGCCTGAAGATGACGAATGAGACTTCGTCGAAACGTCGCCAAGACACTTCCAATTTTACACGGGAGAAAACCCGAATTACAAAGACCTACATACAAACACCCGTGAAAACCTCAGAAACATATATATATATATATATATATATATATATATATATATATATATATATATATATATATATATATATATATGTATATATATATATTATATGTATGTAATATATATATATATGTATATATATATGTATATGTATGTGTATATATATATATATATATATATATATATATATATGCAGGTCTTGGTGTATTCGGGTCTTTTCCCGTGTAAGATTGAGAGTGTCTTGGCGACGTTTCGACGAGGTCCCACTCGCCATTTTCAGGCTGGTGTCTTCGGCTTCGTGCTTGTGCGAGCAAAGCGTGATCGGAGCTGCCGTCCTTCTATAAATACTGGAGGGTGTGTGTGACATGTTGGCTTTGTAGCTGTAAGCGGGTTGGTTGGCTGTGTTGTTACATCTTGATTGGAAGATAGAATTGATGTAAGCAAATTAGCTGATGTAGCTGTAAGCGGGTTGGTTGGCTGTGTTGTTGCATCTTGATTGGAAGATGGAATTGATGTAATTCCATCAATTCCATCCAATTCCATCCAATTCCATCAATTCCATCCAATCAAGATGTAACAACACAGCCAACCAACCTGCTTACAGCTACATCAGCCGCATCCTGTCCTTCTGTCTCATCTGCCTAAGCTCAGCTGAGCCACCTGCTGCCTTGCCCTCAGTTCCACCCTCTCCCTTCCTTACCGATCTTATCCTTCCTGGTGTCATTGCTCTTGATGCGCCTTCCACCGCTACCCCCATACGCGTTTTGGGTCGTACGGCTAGGTCCGGCATCCTGGTGCCAGACCTGGACGTGCGGCCCGGAACGGCCATGGGGGGGCGGTTGGGAGATACACCAATGGCAGGGGCATTAGGGTTGGTAAGGATGAGAGGGAGTGAATCTGGGGGTGAGTCAGCAGGCAGCCCGGTTGACCAAAGGCAGACGAGGTGGAGGAATAGGACACGGCTGTGCGGGTGCACACCCTTGCGTAAAGGGAAACTAGAAGAAATAGGGCCAGCAGGGACAGATGGTGGAAAGTTAGACAAATGGGTGGACCAATACCAACAGGAAAGGGGCGGGAATGAGAAGGCATCGAGGATGCCGGACCTAGCCGTACGACCCAAAACGCGTATGGGGGTAGCGGTGGAAGGCGCATCAAGAGCAATGACACCAGGAAGGATAAGATTGGTAAGGAAGGGAGAGGGTGGAACTGAGGGTGAGGCAGCAGGTGGCTCAGCTGAGCTTAGGCAGATGAGGCAGAAGGACAGGATGCGGCTGTGCGTGCACACACCCAGGCATGTAGAAAGATTGGAAGAAATAGGACCCAGGGGGATAGATAATGGAAGGCAGGTACAGCGGATGGTTCAAAGGGATAAGAAGGAGGGGGGGAAGGTGAGGCAGTTGGCAAACGCACCAACGGTAGCAACATTAGGAAGGATAGGATCTGCAAGGATGAGAGGGGGTGAATTCAGGAGTGAGCTGGCAGACAGCCCAGCTGATCGTAGGCAGATGGGGCAGAGGGACGGGATACGGCTGTGCGCATGCACATCCAAGCGTGGAAGGAAACCGGAGGAAATAGGACTAATAGGGATAGATAGTGGAAGACAAGAACAAAGGGCAGACAAACGGGATGGAAAGGAGGGGAGCAGCAATGGAAAGGCATCTAAGATCTGGATGTGTGGCCCAGAACGAGCACGGGGGAGCAGCTAGAAAGCATACCAACTGCAACAGTGCCAGGAAGGAGGGGATTGACAAGGATGGGAGGGAGGGAGGTTGGAGAACTGGAGTGCAAAAAAGAGGAGGCGGGACAATTAAGGCAATTACGGTCAGCCAGGACGGATGGCCCTATCACACGGTCAATGAGTAAGCAGTTAGGCTAGCAAGGTTTATAAAAGTAATCTCCACCCCAAAACTTTACTCTGAGGACGCTGGCAGGGGACCAGCGAAAGCTAAGTTGTTTTAATATTGTAAATAGTTGTTTTTATTGTTTTAAACTTTTTAACAATAAACAGCTGGTTTATATTTCTCCCGGAGATCGAGGACTGTGTTATTGAACAGATATGCCCGGGATTCGTATTTTTGCAGTTATCAAAGATATATATATATATATACACACATATATAATATTTTGATTCATTAAAATGAGGAAACATTAGATAGGTTGGGGAGAGAAGTGTATGAATCCATAGGGTTAGAAGATAAGACGTGATGTGTGTGGAATGAATAAATGTGCAGTATGTGAAAAGATGGAGGATGGGATCAAGAAGGAAGATCATGAAAGCTGGTAGGGCCAAGACTCAAAGAAACATCTCAAAGGTTGTTGGTTGAATATTGATGTGTGGCAACTCCCAGCTATTGGAAGGTCTCGGGAGGACCCATTGGCTGTCAAGGAAAGTTTACTGATTGGTTGTTTTGAGAGTCAAGAACTGGAAGAAGGTGGCTGTCCTACCCAGTGGTGGGATTCAGCTGGTTCTCACCAGTTCGGTAGAACTGGTAGCTAATTTTTTGTTGCCCAGACCCAGAATGGATTTCCAAAAGCGGCATCCACACAGAGAACCGGTTGTTCACATATTTGAATCCCACCGCTGGTCCTACCCCATGACTGAGAGATGCAAAATGAACTGAGAGTGCAAGGAGGTAATTCAGGTTCATGCCATTAACACTTGTGAAGATGGATTAGATGCAAGTGGCTGCCTGAGCAGGTTGAAAAAGATAGAATGAAGAGAATGATGGGGGAACCTATATGAGCACGAGTTTGTGTCCACATTGACAAGCCAAGGGAAGGAGCACCGTTCAGTGTGTTTTGCCAGGGAATGGAGGCCAGCAATTTAGTGCAGATGCTCACATTTAATCTCATTCTTTTTGCTGGGTGACAGCATTTCTAGGTACCATAGCCTAAAGTTGCTATTGATTAAAGCCAAATCCCTGTGCAATAACACTTCATTCTTCCACATCATGGTGAAAGGTGGGTTCAGAGATCTGGCTTACATCACAGAGATCAGATTGGGTTAAGATGAGATCTATCTGAGAGTAATCTACTTTTCTTCTGAGCACTCCAGTAGCTTTGATGCAGTGTTCAGAGAGGAGGCATGATGGCAATCATTTATAAAGCCTTGGCAGTGCTCCACAGGTAACTGGTGCAAATACCTGTATATTACATTAGGTTTCAGAAATAATATGGTATATGCAGCCATGGCGCTACACAAGCTTGTGATTCTTGTTGCTGGACTGGTAGTGGAAAGTCCTCTTGGCTATTAGTCTTAGGCAGGGCTTTTTTTCTCATAGAACGCTCAGAACGGAGTTCCGGCACCTTTTTTGGATGGAACCTTGTAGGATAGGCAAAGTGGGTTGTATGACATGTGTGAGTTCCGGCACCTTTTTTTTTTTTTACAAAAAAAGCACTGGTCTTAGGATATTTCAGTTTCATTGTCATAGGGATGGGATCTGCAGGAGTTCAGAAGTTCATCGTCTCCCTGGTGATCATGGGTTTGTTCACGGATATCTTGGGATGAGTATATATAGGTTGCCACAAGTTAGACCTGAACTTTTCCTTGCAGAAGAGGCAGTGAGGTCATTAAGAAGTGACTTCTTCTTCCTCATAGATCCCAGGGGAGATATTGATTTATTGAATAGCTGCAGGACAAACAAGCAAAGACACTCCTATAATTGACAGTGGAAGAAAACAAAGAATGAGTGTGACTAATCACAGTTGTGGATCTAAGGAGAAAGTTTACAAATAAGTGTGCTCATTTGTCTATCTTATTGCAACTGCAGACTCATGTTCAGTAGTGCCATTCAGTGTTACCCTCCTTCCTTTTAGAGAAAGTGACAGATAGTCCAAAAGTAACAGTTTGCATTTGCTTAGTGCTGGATAGAGTTTGGTGAGACGATTTGGGTGACATTTTGCAAGTCCATCTAGGGAGCAGATTTTTCTGGACAGATTTGCTTCAGATTTGGGCACAAGATAGAAATGGTTTTGGTTACCCTTTGTTCTTCGCTGGGACAATGGAAGTGATGTGCTGCTGCCATCTAACAATTACATCTATAAGCACTCTGTAACACTTACTACTGTGATTTCACGTAGAGATTTCCCTCAAAGCAGCAGTTACGTTGAATAGTATCAAAGCTTGTGTCTTCTACTACCAGTTGTGCCAAAAATGAGCAAATGCAACCTTTTAGTCTTTCTGAAAGGAAACATCATAAATTAGTCACCTTTCAACACAAACATATTTTTGCTTCTTTTGTAAATAGCATGGTGGGGAGGTGGGGCAGGTATTGTTTGCATTTAATTTTTTGCCAGACCTGATGAGCTTGTGACTTGTGAATTCATATTTATTGTTGCTTTTCTGGCCAATCTTTGAGCAGATGGAAGCCATGTGAACTTGTGACATTCAGAAATACACTTCAACTATACCAGTCTGATAGCACATTTTTTTCTCCGGTGTTTCCTCCTCTTCTACTCTCTCTGCCTCAGCAGAGACATATGCCCTTCCAAGGCTCATCTACTTTATTCCAAAGTGGGATTTGATAGAAATATGGCACAGAGAAAGCACTGGAATAAAACCAGTGGATGGAAAATCCACAACTGGACAGCTGAAACCTTTACCTTTAACACAGCAGACAGGCAGAACTAGCAGAGGTTAGATCAAAATGTATTGTTAGAGCAACTATATGTGTGGGAACTAGGGTTCCCTTGCAATGCCAAATAGGATCCTGAGGAACATTGTCCAGATTCACACCAAAGAACAGCAGGTGGCGCTAAATCTCACGTTCATAAGCATGTGGACATTTGGTTTAGCTTTCCTTGAAGTCGAAAGATTTGTTTCAGAATTTTCTTCAGCAGCAACGCGGCAAAAGAATTAATACAGACTATAATAACATTGTCACTTTCTCAATGAGTTTGAAAAGCTGGGCCCAAATGTACATGCAGTTGAACCCCACAAAATGATAAAGCCTTTAAACAGTACTTGTAATAGCTTTATTTGTTTCTCACCACATTCTGTGATATACCGTACAAAGCATAGTATCTCATATGCGCATTAAAATAAAAAGTACATTTAGAAACCAATGTTTTCTTGAGGCAGAGTAACACATTAGACACACAGACTGGTAGTACCTTCATGATTAGCCAACCTTTTTATGGCAGATGCTCACAAAAGATTATATCCTAATAAAGTTGGTTAGTTTTATTTTTTTTAATCAACCTTTTTGTTTGCTTTGTTGTCATATACTGTCAGTGCTTCCCCGTTATCTATAACAATGTTTCATAAGCTAAAATTTACTCAGCGCAATCAGTTCAGTTAGTTGCCATTTGACACATATATAAATATTAATAAGCAACCCAGAAAATATACATAATATATGTTTCAACATACTCCTGAGATCATAACATAGCTGAGAATTGATTACAGTAATCCAGGTAACTCAGCAGCAGAGTTTGGATTGGTGCCGAGTGAATGTTGATTGAAGCAAGCATTTCAATTTCCCATAAACTCCAATATTAGGAAATGTCCAATGTTAGGATTTGTGGGCAGTGATAGTATAAGGCAAGAAGCCATAGCAGGAGCTTGCCTTCAAGGCAAAATTCAGAGTAAGCATCTTTAGAGATTAGGGTGCTTGCTATCTTTGGACTGGCACTTCTGTAGCTGAAGCACCAGAAAGATTTTGAAAGTCAGCCTGTGACTCCACCTTCATCTCTCAACTTTTAGTAGAATTATAGAGCAATAGCAATAGCATTTAGACTTATATACTGCTCCATGGTGCTTTGCAGCACTCGCTGGGCAGTTTACAATGTAAGCATTGTTTGCATATTGCCCCCAACAATTCGGGTCCTCATTTTACTGACCTTGGAAGGATGGAAGGCTGAGTCAACCTTGAGCCTTGTCAGGATCAAACTCCAGACTGTAGGCAGAATTAGCCTGCAATACAGCATTCTAACCACTGTGCTACCATGGCTCACGTACTCTTCCGGAATTTAACATGTGAAAATGCCAATGGGTGGTCTGATGATACACTCTTTGATGAAGTCAGACTGCTGAAGCTAAGTAAGTCTGTACTTGGTCACTGGTGGATAGGAAATCACCTGAAAAATCTTAATTTGAGCCCTTTTACAGAGGTGTATATATATAAACACATACGTACATATTAAATAAAATAAATCAGTGAAAAGATTTCCCCTTTATCTCTCAATGAGAAGCAAGGAAAAAGGAATCCATAAAAATCCTAAATCTTACATCACTTCTGGCAGATTTAATATTGCTAAAAAAAGTCTTTGGATTTTTCCCCCCATTAACAATATTCATCATATGCAAAACAAAATTAAAGTGTTTCTTCTGAGTTCAGTATAAGCAAGCTAGAACAGGAGCTCCATTTGAAAGATAGCTTTAAGCATGTGGCTTATTGGATGAATTAATAGCAGTGACTGATCTCTAATATTTTTTATTACTACCAACACAGTCCTAGTACTACAAGACTCAAGAACAATTTTCAAAGTGACAGGAGTGCTGTATTCAAAAAGAGACAATAGTGCAGCAATCACTGAATAATGATGGAAGGACTGGGGTTAATTTATTTGGATTTACATCCTACTCCATAGCAAGAATGTGGCATCCACTTCTGGATAAAAGAATAAAAACGCCTCTGTATTAAACTGGCTTCTTGTGATTTCTGTTCTTCTGTTTGTGTTTATGGAAGTACAATAATGGGCAATGAACAGCTACATGATCTTGTTCCAAGGTTGATGCAAGATGTTTGTTCCCGTATAATCCAAACACAGGACAATGTTGGAACCTTAGAAACACAAAGTTTTGCCTATTCTGGCTGGGAAAACAAAGAGCAAAGAATTCAAACTGTGCCTACACAAGGGCAGCCAATTTTCCCCCCTGTTGTTCAGAAACTAGCCCGGGGAAGTTGATTGAATATGTTGGGTACCAGCAAATGGACGTAGGTGCCAAAATTCTCAAACCTCCCCCTCCTGTGGGTTTCATGTCTTTAAGAGCTACCATTGTCTGCCTGGTTTCAACTAACCCGGCTACAATAATTGAGAAGAATGATTGTAAGAAATGTATTTTTAGAAGCTTGTTACTAGGACAACTAATGGTAAAGTTCATAAAGCCTGATAGGACAGAACTAACCTAATACAATTTATGTCAGAGGTGCTTTAGCAAAAGGCCTTAGACTGCATTCAGCTTTCACTGTAGCCCTCAAAACCTGTCCAAGGGTTTCCATAAAATTAACATGATTGAAAGCTATGAAACAGAGGAGTGATGGCATCAAAATGGAAATAAAATTACTTTAATTCATTAAACCCAATTTAATTCTTATTCTCGCCCTGCACATTTTTGTATCCCACCCACTTTTTACTATCTAGTACTCTCCCTGAACCTAAAAGAAGCTTTGGGCTCTCTGTTACTCTAGAGCAGGGGTCTTCAAACTTGGCAACTTTAAGACTTGCGGACTTCAAGTTGAAATTGAAGTTGAAATTCACCCATCTTAAAGTTGCTGAGGTTGAGAAATGTTGCTCTACATAACATTTAAGGCCTGAAACACGATTCTAGCTAGTATATAGTTGTAACAGAAGACAACCTTCTTATGTGAAGAGCTAGTCTAGATTGCCTTTTCATGTTCACAAATGACAGAAAGCAAATCATACTTCATTGTAACACCCAGCTCAGCATAGGTATCTATTATAGAGCATATACTTAGTAGGATTTAACATTGATATAGATTTACATGAATTGTTACTGGCTATGAAATACTTTCCATCTCTATTGCTGATTCTTTATGCATGTTTTATAATATATTTTTTTAAAAATACCAGTCTAAGAAAAAATAGTCATGTATAAATTGCAATTAAATAAATTGAATACTAATTATGAATGTTCTTTAGACTTGGACCATTGATATTTTTGGTTTTTAAGAATTAGAGAAATGAAGATAACAATTTAGGGACATTGCTAAAATGGTAACTTTCTGTTCCACACACAGGGTTGACCCAACTAATAAACGATCCTACTTCCTTTTAGTTATACAAAGGAACAGAATACCATAGAGCAGGCCTCAAGGCAATCACAACTTTGTCAACCAACATTTCATTCAGTTCAGCTTCTCATCACCCCCAATTTCTGTTGCTGAAGTTCCATCTGAATCTTCCATTCTCCCTAATGGCAGTGCTAGCCTATATCACTTTTAAAAAGTCTGCTTCCATAGACATATCTAAGAGCTGAAAACTCTCTCAAGGCAAGCTTGACTCCTATAGATTATGGATGGATGCACGGGCAACAATATAGAAGTGGTTTGCCACTATATTCTTCCAATAAACTTGGGTTTTTTTTCCCATTCTTCCAGTTCAATTTTCAGCCCTAGTATTTCCTGTTAGTTCCCCAATCAAATACTTGCCAGATCTGACCCTTCTTAACTTTTTCAAGATAAACTAAGGCCAAGTACATGCTCTGAGGGAAAGCTTTAAAAGGCTATGTAATACTGGAGTCTGTTGCTATATTCGCTGGTCATTAATTCTTTAAGATAAGAACTTGAGGACTCAGGCAAGTTATACCAGGTCATGGGATTAAGGCTGGAGATCAAGGCTGGGGAAAATAAACAGAAGGGGAGAGAATATGATTCTGTTTTTCAAATAAATAAAAGCTGTAGAAGGAAGGGAGCCATTTCCTTCAGGGTCTCTTACCCCAGACAGCACAATTCCAATCTACTTTCCTAAAGGAGGAATAATGGAAATTAGAACCTGGGGGTTTGATGAATACATCTGGAGTGAATTTTAAAGCAATTCAAAATCCAAGTACAGTCAACTGTACTCAATTATGTATGTTTCTCAACACTGGTTCCTTATCAGGATATGTTAAGATAGTAATCTTGAAACATTTGGTATTATTTATCAACAAGTGAGTAAGGAGGGAATGAAGTCAGCCTATTTATAGACGGATGCTTAGAGAGAGTCACATTTTAAATCAGTTTAAGATGACAGGAGCTCTCTATAAAATGTCAATCCTTTTTATTTACTATCTGTTACTGCCAGCTGGGCCTAGAAATCTATGTCAAAAGAAAATCCTTCTCTGGGGCGAGATCAAAGCGAAATGCAGTGTTATAAATATGATGGCACATTTTCACATTGGTCATGACAAATACAGAATGGTTGTCAGGACGTAGGAACGCTTGCTTGGGTTGCTTCCCAGTGACATAACCAGACCCTATTACAACTGCAGGATAAACGTTGCTAACACAATCACATACAGTATGCAGATTGTAGAGGATGTGTATTGAAGTCATATGAAGGCTCTACATGCATCAGCCTGTCTGCATGGCTTCTGTCTCAATCATGACACGTCCCTCCTCATTGTCTAAGGGAAAATCCTTTAATGATCACTGGTGCTTTGATTCTGCAGAATGGGAAGAACATATGGGCAAGGTGTGAGGTATGGCAATTAAAGTTAGACAATGTTCGGACCCACCCTATGTGTTTGATTTCCAACTTGTTCCCAATACTCTGTCTATTTCATCTCCAATTCATCCTTGTTCCTTCACCAGTTGCAGGTTACACCCAAATGTCTGGGAATCTCTAGCTCAAGGCAGTTCTATCAGCCACTCCACTACAGCCCAGTTTAAGCCCGTTGTTGAACACCAGGGATGCAAATCAGCCAATCACCAAGTTGCTTCAGGCACAAAAGCCACAATAGAAGCAGACCTGCTCCCTAGAAGAGAAAAGATGAAAAAGCAAAATCACAAAGCAAAATGTTCTGCCAGATGTGCTGCAATGGCAGGTGTTGCTGCCATGGGATGCTTGGAAGGGCAGAACCTCTGGGGAAACCATTGGGAGGTCTAGCAAAAAGCCAGAAAAGGCTTCTTTTCTACTTAATGCCTGGTCTGCTTTGGCACTGGAGTTTGTTTCCTTAACTGCAAGTCCTGTGAGTTTCATATGGGCATAGCTGCATTCCTGGGCCTTTTCCATGAACGAGGACGATCCAACTAGAGCAGAGAGTGAGGTCTGGCTTTCACAACTCACAAACAAGTAAATATTAAAATGGCAATGGGCAGGGTTGTGTTCTCAGCAGATGTTAAGAATAAGACCCATTCACACAGCAAAGTATGTCATAAGGGGATATTTATCACAAGGGGTGAAAGTGTTTTGAATGCTCTCTCTTGAAGCATATATTCTCTCTCTCTCTCTCTCTCTGTGTGTGTGTGTGTTTCTCCACACACACACATACACACATAAATAAATCCAATTCAATTGCAGTATCATAAAAACAAATTAAGAGTAGCTAGCTGCCCAGTTCAAGGTTGTGCAGATTAAAACAAAAGCATAATAACATGGAATAAAATCAAAGGAGATAAAAATAGCTCAGATATAATGGCAAGATGCATCTGAGTAGCAAACTATGAACTAATCACACTAATAGGCTTGTGAAATTAAAAAAGGACAGCCATCTGTCAGGGGAGATAGTTGGTAATAGAGAAGCTTGTGCACATGTAGACATCTATTGAAGTTTCATCTGATGGAGAATCTCAAGAGTGGGTAGAAATGTATGCAAAGAGGCAGCCCTTTACTTACTATGATCTTAAGCTGGGATAGAGGTTACTGAACTAAATTTTCCAACTTTCCTAATCATTGCAAGCTAGCACTGTTGGGAAACAGCAACTCAGCCATGTCTGGAAGGTCATAAATTCCACACCCTTGCCGAAAACAATAAAGGCTTTCTTCACTGACAATGTTAACTGAAACTAGGGCTCTGAACTGAGCTTGTAAATAAATTTGTTTCTGAAGTAATGAAAACAATACCATTTATTGTTCTTCAATTTCTTTCTTTTTTTAAAAAAAAATCCAAACTTAAAAAGAATTTTCTGTAGATGGCTTGATAGAAATCTCAGGCCTGTGCATTTTTATTTGATGGGAAATGCTGTATATGGAAGAAATCCTTTGGTTTTATCATGATATATGCAAATCTAAAAGCTGATTGTTTGGGAAAACCTCTTAAATGCTGGATGAGATTTCTGGGAATCTAGAAACTGGAAGAAGACACAGTCAGGATGTACAAACAGTTAGAGAATCTTCCTATCTGTCTTGCCCAGAGTTGGAGAACAGACTCTCTCTGATTAGGCCTCAGCGGCAGATCTGCTGTTTAGAGTCTTCTGCTCCTAAAAAGGAAGATTTGTTCATGAGTCTAAATCTAAATGGGACACTTTGGAAAGCTAAAAATAAATTGCACCTGTTAAAGAGTTATTAGAAGGTACTGCTGTTTCTCTTGAAGACTTTCTTTAAACATGGCATTTGCAGCAAAGATTTCTTCCCACTCTGTGTGCACCAAAATCCTCTAAGTTGGTACTCCACATAAGAAATCTAGGGATATGTCTTGAATGTGTAAAATTGACTAGTACATAGAGATACAGAAGGTGTAAGAAGACTTAGCAAGCTGCTTCGTGTTTCCAAATCCATAAGAAAGTGGGATTAAATAAAGCAAGGGAAAGTCTTCCCTGTCTCTATTTAACCTTCTTTTAGGATAATATGCTACAGAGGATAACATAACTCAGACAATGACAACATTGGAAAAGCGGTGTTTTCTTCTAAATCTACTCAACAAATACAAAATAGTTGCTATTCCTTATCTCATAAATCACTGATAATGCCCTTAAATTTCTATCAGGTACATCTCAGTTGCCCTATCGGTCTCATGATAGCTACCAGGTCATGCCAGCAAAAATGATTAGCATATTCTAGATTTGACCAAAGCTAGATGTAATTAAGTCTCATTAAAAGTTACAGGTCATGAATGCCACACTGAAATCCCAATAATTTCATCTCATTGGAGATATTTAGGTTTCCATAAATATTAGAAGCTGTTTCTGCAGAGATACCTTGCCATGCATGGAGACTGCAGTTTGATTGTTAACAAAGGTGTGTATACTGTATAATGCAATACCTATGATTCTTTCATATCCCCCATTTCTGTGTTACATAGGTGTGAATTATATGTGATTGATAGGAATGAATGCTCTACTCATGAATTTTAAAAAGACAATGGTTTTAACTGCATGCAGATGGAATGTTTGCAGGATATCAGCCTGGGATTTATCTGTCACAATTATGACAGGCATAGCCACAGCCTGTTGTCTTTCTTACTTAAACCAATTGCCTTTTCAACTTTCTAAGGTGTCTACAAAATAATTTAAGAGGACTAGCAAATAATTTTCAAACACTTTCTACTCTACACTCTCATAGGCTTTCTGAGTTTCATAATTTATACAATGAACTACTTGCTTTATGGTACTAACCTTATCATTAACTTTATAACTTGATGGCCATATTCATAGTCTTGATTTCTTTTCTTAATTTTTCCATCCTTCAAATAATGATGGAAGTCTTTAGTACCATTTCAAAAGGACTTCCTAACCAAATGTATACTGTATTTCTTTAATTTTTACAGAATTTAGCAGGCTCCTATAGATTTTCTTTTTTCTTTTTGTAATGGGAAACAGATTGATCAGAGATCAACTCTGGCATTCTGAGTTTTTCTTTTAAAAATGGTTCTTGTGAATTCAGGAAAAAAATTAGGTCCATATTTTGTGATGTTTGACTTGGACTTGGTAACAGATTTGGTTGGCTTCTTTGAGTTAAAATGAGTCTTCATAAATAATTTAGCCACAAAAGTGTGGTTCTAAGCATGTGCTTAAAGCAATTCCCAGAATATGTGCTATTTATATCAGGCAGTCACATATATGGTGAATGTACAGTATTGGGCTGGCACCCAGGAGGCTCAATTGCAATTCTACCCTGAGTCGTAGAAGCTATGTTACTGGGTGCTTTGGACCAATAGTTTTCTCTTAATCCAACCTTGAGTTCCTGAATGACAAATGAGATATGGAGTTAATAAATGAGCAAAAAGCAAAAACTTCAGCAAATTGACAATGTTCCCAGATTAACTTTGGGCACTAGCTCTCCTTTCTATTTTTATTTTAAATGAATCACTGCCAATAGATGGCAGATGTTTCTTTCAAGATCAGACCATCAAACTTATTCTGCCATCTCCTAGAAGAAATAGAAGAAACTTTCCCTCCTTACATTCCACCCCACCTTGCTTTCATGGTCATCTGAAGTCACCAGGTTGCAATTTACACTCTATTTTTATTCTGAACTGACCACAATGGACCCTTTAAATGCAACTAGGCTCTCTTGATGAAGAGAGTTATGGACTCTTAATACTCCTGTGACTAGCCTTCCTGATATTGAAAAGTGTTTCTGAGTGTGCTATTAATACACTATCTAGTTCAAGAAAAAGAAGGAATCCCGCATGTTTTTTTATTACCTGCTACTTTGAAGGCTGTAGCTGAAATTCACAGTTGGCTCAGATGAAAATCACATTGAGCAAAGCTTTTCTTTCTAGCATCAATGACATCTCACTTCACATTTTTATCTTTTTATACACAGCTTACATTTGGGTTGAAGAAACCATAGTAGTTTTCAATCACTATCAGGCCAGGTTCAAGGTTTTATTAATGAAATATTAAGCTCTATATAACTTGGGACTGGGGTGCTTACTAAACCATCTTGTTTTAAAGCATGGATGTCAAACTCGTCACATCACATGATGTGTCGCGACGTATCGTGACTCTTTTTGCATTGCCGGCAATGGGGTGGGCGTGGCTTCGGTATGATGAAACTGGCCCGTGGGCCGGCAGTTTGACACCCCTGTTTTAAAGTATTTTAATCAACTGGAGAGATTCTGATGAGAATATGGGACTCTTACTTCAAGGCAAATCTATTATATCATTGAGGTGCTGGTTGAAGAATGATCTTTTCACAAAGACCTTCCCTGCCTGCATTTAACATATATGATTCAGATCAACTCATTTGACAATGATGTTTTGTTATTGTTTCTTTTTTGTGGCTTGCCTCAACATCTTTTATGGGAAGTGGTATATAAATGTCTTTATTAAATAATAAAAATGATTGTGTTTTTGGAAATATCGATATATTTCTATTTATTCCTGCTGCAAAGTTTATTTATACAAGTATGAATATGATTGCTCCTTTCCTTTAAATGCCTGAGCAGTTCCCAATATAATTCATTATGTTGTTCATCAGGACATTGGTGTTGATTCTGACATCTTTCTTCCGGGGGTTCTCAAGATGTCATGCATGGATAGGTGGGGTCTTCATTCTTCAACATAGTGATTAAACTAATAGACCAGTGAAATACTGTGGATGTAGTATACTTAGACTTCAGTAAGGCATTTGATAAAGTAGACCACAACCTACTTCTTGGTAAGCTAGAAAAAGGTGGAATAGACAACATTACCACCAGATGGATCTGTAGATGGCTGGCAAACTATACTCAACGAGTAGTCCTCAATGGCACTACATCCACATGGAGAGAAGTAAGCAGTGGGGTACCACAAGGTTCCGTCTTAGGCCCAGTACTCTTCAATATCTTCATCAATGACTTAGATGAGGGAATAGAAGGGGAACTCATCAAATTTGCAGATGATACTAAACTGGCAGGAATAGCCAACACCCCAGAAGACAAACTCAGGATTCAAAAAGATTGTCATGCCTCCATTCGGGCTTAACTCCAAGGAAGAGATGGAGTTCCCTGTTGAGGCCCAGGAGGGGGTGTCTGTAGCTTCGGAGGACTGTAGGGAGGAGCAGGCTGAGGCAGGCCAGGGCCCTTCTGGTTTGGAACAGGGAAGGCTGAGTTCAGGCGAGGAGCAAGCCCCCCCCCCACCGGATCCTAGACCAAGGAGAGTAGAGAGGAGGAGAGAACAACAGAGGCAGGCTCACTTGCTTGGGAGGAGAGCGTCCCGCCCCACTTCACAAGGCACACCTGGGGATTAGCATTTAAGGAGACGCTGTGGGGTGGGGCATTTGCCGGGAACAAACGTGGAATCTTGCTATTGTCGTGCTCTTGTAACCTGGACGCGTTGTATTCCGGACCAGTTTGTTTCCTGCTTCCTGATCACAGTTTACATTCCTGCTCTCTCCTTGCAGTCGGCAGTTTGCAGTTTGCAGTCGCAGACAAGCCGAGAGTAAAAGGACTTTTTACGTTTTGTTGTTATCTGTCTTGTCTTGAGAATTTTGTAAACTTTCCTGGCTATCTTGGTTGAACTCTTGCCAGCATATGGGGGAGCGTTTGGGTGAACATTGGCAGTGATTCCAGGACTGTAGCTCTTGCCAGCCAACTGCCTTGTCTCCGTTCTGGGCCCTGGGTCATCACAAAGATCTTGACAAACTTGAACAATGGCCCTATCCAACAAAATGAGTTTTAATGTGGAGAAAAGCAAAGTTTTACATTTAAGCAGGAAAAATCAAAGATATAAGTACAGATTAGGTGAGACGGGTCAAAAACAGTAATTGTGAGAGGGACCTTGGAGGCCTAGTGGATGATCACTTGACTATGAGCCAGCAATGTGCAGCAGCAGCCAAAAAAGCTAATACAATCCTGGGTTGCATAAACAGAGGCATAGAATCAAGATCAAGTGAAGTATTAGCTTTATAAAACCCTAATGAGACCACACCTGGAATACTGCAACCAATTTTGGTCACCATACCACAAAAAAGATGTTGAGACCTTGGAAAAAGTTCAGAGAAGAGCAACTAAGATGATCCAAGGCCTGGAGACTAAAACATATGAAGACCGGCTGCAGGACTTGGGTTTGGCCAGTCTAAAGAAAAGAAGAAATAGTCCTAGTGGACAGTCACTTAAATATGATTCAGCAGTGTTCTGCAATTGCCAAAAAAAGTCAACACAGTCCTAGGTTGCATTAACAGAGGGATAGAATCAAGATCACGTGAAGTGTTAGTACCACATTATAATTCCCTGGTGAGACCACACTTGGAATATTGCATCCAGTTTTGGTCGCCACGATATAAAAAAAGATGTTGAGACTCTAGAAAGAGTGCAGAGAAGAGCAACAAAGATCATTAGGCGACTGAAGGCCAAAAGATATAAAGAATGGTTGTAGGAAATGGGTATGTCTAGTTTAATGAAGAGGACTAGGGGTGATATGATAGCAGTGTTCCAATATCTCAGGGGTTGCCACAAAGAAGGGGGGGCACCTATTCTCCAAAGCACTTGAAGGAAGGAAAGAAGCAATGGATGGAAATTAATCAAGGAGAGAAGCAACCTAGAACTAAGGAGAAATTTCCTGACAGTGAGAACAATCAGTGGGATGACTTGCCTCCAGAAGTTGTAGGTGCTCCAACACTGGAAGTTTTTAAGAAGAGATTAGATAACCATTTGTCTGAAATGTCATAGGGTTTCCTGCTAGAGCAGGTGGTTGGACTAGATAGAAGATCTCCAAAGTCCCTTTCAATTCTGTTACTCTGTTACGCCCAGATTCCTTGGTAAAAGATTTTACAGCTATTCTCTCAATGCTGTTTTTCCAATGTGTTTTTATATGTCTCAGTCAGGGGTATCCAACTTTAAGACTTGTGGACTTCAACTCCTAGAAATCTCCAGCCAGCCATGTTGGCCTGAGAATTCTGGCAGTTGAAGTCCACAAGTCTTAAAGTTGTGAAGCTTGGACACTCCTGGTCTAGATCCATCTGAATGGTTAATAGATATATGGTTAATAGGAACTGATGTATTCCACTGTATTCATTTTTCATGTCATTGTATGTTTCCATTATGTCTGACGAAAATGCATTGGTTAGCATTTCACAAAACCCAACCATTAATTCGCAGAAATGCCACATAAATATATACCTCACAGTTCAATGGAGTTTGCTCTCAGATAAATGGGTTTGCAATCTAACTTTGCTAGAATAAACATGGCCATTGTGCTCTTGCTATAGCCCATAACAAAAAAAGATGGCTAATGGCAAATTATGAACCATCTTTTCCATCCCTTCCCGAGAAAGAAACTCTTTTTAGAAGTGATTGAGACATGTAAACAATCTGTTCGGCTTGATCTCTGAACCCCTGCTCTGAAAATAAAGCATGTATTTCCCCCCCCCCCAATCCATTCTTTGCAGGATGGAGGGCTGTCAACACCATGCCCATAACCCAGGGGTGAGTCTTAATGTCTCCCTAAGAATGTTATTTTATATATATATATTGTGCAACAGACTTTCCTAAGAGAAGTAGCTACTTTTGCTACTTGTGCAATTCTTATGTACAAACAGCTCATCAGTTCTTGGAAAGAGCAATTCAGAAGTGCTATATTTAAACTCTCTCTAGGTTATTTTTGATACATTATAGGGAAAAAAAGTACGGGATTTATTCCAAAATATTTGCTCAGCTGGCCCAGATGTACTTTCTTCTACATTTTTAAAAACGACATTAAAGCCAGCCTTTGAATGCTATGGCCTTGCTTATAGGGTGCTATGTAAGTGCTGAGGGCTGGAGAGGAAAATGCAGTGTCTTCAAAGGTCCATGAAAAAAAAAAAAAAGTGGGGGGAGGGGAGTCTTTCTGAATAAAAGTTTCTTATTGCTAGTTGTAGGATTCTTATTGCTAGTTGTAGAATTCTCGTGTTGCATCTATTTAGAAGAGCCATCCATGCCTCTCAGCCAACAGTGAAAAAACTTGGGTCTGAAGAATGATTTCTTTGCCTTGGGTTGTTGTTGTTGTTGTTGTTGTTGTTAGTTGCGAAGTCATGTCCGACCCATCGCGACCCCATGGACAACGTTCCTCCAGGCCTTCCTGTCCTCTACCATCTTCTGGAGTCCATTTAAGCTCACACCTACTGCTTCAGTGACTCCATCCAGCCACCTCATTCTCTGTCGTCCCCTTCTTCTATTGCCCTCAATCTTTCCCAGCATTAGGCCCTTCTCCAGTGAGTCAGTCCTTCCTTCTCATTAGGTGGCCAAAGTACTTGAGTTTCAACTTCAGGATCTGGCCTTCTAAGGAGCAGTCAGGGTTGATCTCCTCTAGGACTGACCGGTTTGATCGCCTTGCAGTCCAAGGGACTCGCAGGAGTCTTCTCCAGCACCATAGTTCAAAGGCCTCAATTCTTTTGCGTTCAGCCTTTCTTACGGTCCAACTTTCACAGCCATACATTGCAACTGAGAAAACCATGGCCTTGACTATACATACTTTTGTTGGCAGGGTGATGTCTCTGCTTTTTAGTATGCTGTCTAAATTTGCCATAGCTTTCCTCCCCAGGAGCAAGCGTCTTTTAATTTCTTGGCTTGGGTTGTACATGTTTTTTATTTCATTTTGTCTCATTTATGCCAATGGAAGGCTATACCTTCTGTGGTTACAGGTATACACTGCTTTCTTTGGAGAAACCTGACAATTAGTCACCAATTAGTCTGCACATCTTTTTGCTCCTCCATGAATGATATCTAGAGTCCTGAATCCCCAGGACTTAGGCAGCATAGAACAGTGATGGCGAACCTTTTAGAGACCGAGTGCCCAAACTGCAACCCAAAACCCACTTATTTATCACCGGGTGCCAGGTGGGCGTGGCCCACTGGGTGGCTGTGGTGGTCATGGCAGACTGGGTGGGTGTGGCCAAGGTGGGTGTGGTCACCTCAATGTTGCTCGTGGGGAGGGATGCCTGTGGGGAGATCCAGGGGGTCTCTGGCAGGTGGGGCAGTGAGCAGGAGGCTCATCCTGCAGGGTGAGGCGAGGCAAGGCGAGGCAGGGCTGGGGTGCCATTGTTGTAGGGCAAGGTGAGGCAGGGGCCAGGGTGGCTGCTGCCTGACACTATCGGCCCCCGCACACAGAGGCCAGCGAGCGCATGGGGGCTGACAGTATCCGTCAGCAGCTATAGCCTGCCGGCCTCTCGACCGGCACACTCTGGGGCTCCGCAGCCCGCTGCCAGTTCAGAGAAGCCGCCTCTGAGCTGGACAGCGATGAGGCGATGCAGTGGGTTGTGCCCGGGAAAAGGAGAACATGCGAGGCCAGGAGGGATGGGATGGGGGGGGAGGGAAACCAGCCGTGCTGGGATGCATCCGGCCACGTGGGACCTCGGCGAGTTAGCAGGCGGCTGGTTGAAGAGGGACGGTTGCCAGCTCCGGGGCATGGCGCGCGTGCCCACAGAGAGGGCTCTGAGTGCCACCTGTGGCACGCGTGCCATAGGTTCGCCACCACTGTTTTAGAACATGGGATACCTTTTATCAATGGCTAGAAAAATGAGGTAGAGAGAAAGGAATTTAACATGTATTAATAAGTTAAATGTTGGAACCCAGACAATATGTTGCTGATAAAATATTAAGCACTTGTGACTATAAAAAAATTGAGCAAAATCAAGTAAGCTAACCTTGCACTTACATTTAAATATTACATTTTTAAAATTAGGTCTCAAGATATGTTTTCTCCCTTCCAGTTCATTCCCAGGCTCAAATTACTTATATACTAGAATTTTAAGAAAAGTCTTAGGGTTATTGCTATTAGCTGATAACGCCTATACAGATGGTTTTCTTGTGGATTTATGCAGTTCAGTGCAGGATGACATCTTGTTTGAAAGCAGCCTTGTTTCTTTCTTTCCAGCCATTTTTTACAAAGTGCAATTGTTTTTGTGTTTCTAACATGATTAAATGTCATGCACTAATGCACAGAGCTATAACTGTGGGAGAAATAGAGCTTTGAAAGGGCACGAATGCCCCGCAACTGGTATTTATAGCGGGAGCACACGTTGCAGAAGTATAGTGCTACAGCTTCCAAAAAAGAAGCTGTGGATGCCATTTGAGTTATTTCAAGTTCTTTCTTCAAACCTTGTAAATGCATCTACTGTACAATGCAGCAATACAGATTTGTAAAGCAAAAGTGTATGTAATGATTTGCAGCTGTCTACATGCATATTACAAATTAGGCTCCTCTCAATGGCAGATTATGAACCCCAAGTGTGTGTGCTGTATGTATGGTAAGGGGAACGTTGCTCACATCTATTTATTTTAATCTTAGGAAATAATGAATATGTTAAAAACCAAAGTACGCAACACCCCTTAGGATTCCCATTGGCTTGAAGGTCACCTGCAAACGTTGGATGGGTGCTAGAAAGGATGATATTCCAAGTTTCTAAAACAATGAAAAGGAGGGTAGCTCCAGCTTCTGCAAAGCTTAAGGCCCTTATTTTGCTCATTAAATAGAAATCCCAGAATGAATTTCTTCCAGTCTGCTTTGTGAGCAGATTAGTGGGCTAGATGCAGCTTGCAGACCACACTTTCTGCCTATCCCTAAGACTATACAGACAGTCCTTGACTCGCAACCACAACTGAGCCCAAGATTCCGATTGCTAAGCAAGGCAGTTAAGTGACTTTCCCCCCATTTTACGACCTTTCTGGCCACAGTTGGTAAGTGAATCACTGCAATTGTTAAGTTAGTAACATGGCTGTTAAGTGAGTCTGGCTTCCCCACTGACTTTGCTTGTCAAAAAATCGCAAAAGGTAATCATACGGCCCTGGGGCGCTATAATTGTCATAAATACAGGCCAGTTGCCAAGCGTCTCAATTTTGATCACGTGACCATGGGGATGCTGCAACAGTCGTAAGTGTGAAAAATGGCCATAAGTCACTTTTTTAGTGCCGTTGTAACTTTGAATGGTCATGAATGGCTGTAAGTCAAGGACTACATGTAACCATTTGCGTATGGGTGTTAAAATATAACATTTAAACAACTCAGATAATTAAGGGAAATAACATTACAATTCATTTTTTTACAATTCCATTTCTACTTCCCATCCACTTTTGTTTGGTTTATATGACTACATCCCCTTTTGCAGCAAGGTGAGTGTGGTTCTCTGCCAGGCAAAAGTTGTCTACCCAGGCCTAGAGGTCCTCTATCATTCATTCTGTACAAGGCCTTTTGAGAAGGGTGGCATCAGATGAGTGACATTGAAGGGAAGGGACAACTTGCAGCTGTTCACATGTGTAAGTAAATCCTTTTACACCTCCTGAATAAAGAACTGATGGACCTTTATTGCCTGCAGCAAAATTCTAAAAGAAACACAGGGGAAAAGACATATTAAGGGAATCTAGGGCAGCTTCCTGAGTTTCTAGGGGTAAACAAAGATTAAAATCCAAAATTAGAAAGGTAATACAAAAGAGATGGTTTACTTTTTTTATCATCCTGAATCATGGGAGAAAAATCCAAATTCACTTAAAAAGAAAAAGAACAGTTCATATAACTAATTGAAAAATGAACTTCATATCTATGCTTATTTGTTTGTCCTATTATTATGGTCTTATTATTACTTCTGTTTAATGAAGAGGGAGACAAATGACAGAACATATTGTGTTTTGTTTTGTCTGAGTCCAACTCTGCAAAACTATAAAAAAAAAAATACGATTAGATAAACCCCAAATCCTGGATTCACCATATTTCTACATCAGCTTGATAAAGAGGCTTCCACAGTTATTAAGTGATCACCTGGACAAATGATAAACCTCATACAATGAACCACTAAGTGAGTTAAGAGTTTTTCCTGTTTAAAAATGGAGCTGGGTATCTTTTTGATAACCTTGGAAAGTTGGTAACAGGAACTCTTCATTCCAAGTACTGAGCCATAAATATACCATAGTTGATTTGCAGCCAAAACGAATGTTAGAGAAAATTATTCATGGCCCTTCTATGTTAGCTCTTCAGAGTTGGAGGAGGGAGGGGGGGAGAGAGGATATCAGTTCTCATTGTTTCGAGAGAGGATGTCTGAAATCACAGCTGCTTCCTTGCTACAATCTTTTGTGGGGATACTAATCAACCTTAAAATTATTCTCATTTATAGGATTTATGATATAGAGATCTCATAAGGGGCAAACTAAGAGTTATTGTCTCCCTAAAAGCCTCACCCGATATTGTGGCAGGATAAAGGTTTAATTTTAGATCTCCCATTCATGTTAGCTACTGAAGAGGTAGAACCAAACAAGTCTGCTGAATTTAATACATGTATAATATCTGTGCATGGGTTATTATCGAGCCTATTTTGCTTCTCACCTGCTGCTAACTTTGAGAAGACTTGATTTCCAAAACATTTTTGCTTTGACTCTTGAATCTGATTTGCTCTGAAAACACTCAGAAGTGACAAATGTTCTTTACTATTTTAAACTCCGTCTACTACTTCATATGCTGCCACGTTCAAGCACCTGATCTTACTAATTCTTAAATCTCACACAGAAGAGGGGAAAGAGGAGGCAGGATTGCAGTTCAGAAACCAAATTCAAGTACCATTTCGGAGATGGAACTTGGTCAGGTGATGCAAATGAAACAACTTTATAAATAAGCAAAGTCACCAGCTGACTGCAGCAATAAAATGGCATGAGTTAGTCATTTGTTTATTACATGTGCGTACTTTCTTTTTCCTTTATTGCTTGGGCTATAGGTTTCCCATAATCCCCAGGTGAAACAAATCCAGCTGAGCAACTCTGAGGCTTTCCTAACTTCCTTCACAGCCTGCCAGCAGAAATTCTAACCTTCTAACAATTTCCAGAACACAAACATAACCTCTCTCTCTCTCTCTCTCTCTCTCTCATCTAATTCTTCTCTCCCCCCCCCCCAACATTTTCTATAAGGAAGAAAACACATTTTTCTTTTTAAATCTGTACTGTTAGTAAAGGAGGAATTTACCTATGCTTTTCCAATTCACTGGGATGGTAAACTGAGCTATCAGTGCACTAGATTGTGTGTGTAAAATCTGGTAAAAGCATAAACAGCAGTCAGCTAACAATGCTAGCATATGCATTGTTTAAAGCTGATCTTCCTTCATTCCTCACACCTTAATATCCTGCTGCTACAGTCCCAACCTTTCAGAAAAGCAAGGCTTCTGAATGCAGGTCTTCCTGCATTCTTTGAAGGGCAAGCTTACTGCCATGGCAACCAGAGAATCCTTTCAGGGCATCCACTTACATTATTTACAATCTACCTTTTCTTGCTACTATCCTATCCAACAAAATGAATTTTAATGTGGAGAAAAGCTACGTTTTACATTTAGGCAGGAAAAATTAAAGGTATAAGTACAGATTAGGCGAGATCTGGCTCAAAAACAGTAACTGTGAGAGGGACCTTGGAATCCTAGTGGACGATCACTTGACTATGAGCCAGCAGTGCACAGCAGCAGCCAAAAAAGCTAATACAATCCTGGGTTGTATAAACAGAGGCATAGAATCAGGATCACGTGAAGTATTAGTACTGCTTTATAAAACCCTAGTAAGACCACACCCGGAATACAAATCTGACACATGATTTGTAGTGAACTTTAGATAGATTGTACGATGCAACAAAAATTATGAATCTGAAAATTTATGTATAAAAGATTTAATGTACAAAACACAAAGCAATTGTGTTTAACACATAAAAATAAAGCAAATAATTGCAAGTTTTACATAAATATTGAAAACCTAGAGCAAATAAATGATTTTATATACACAGGTAAAATGTTGACTAAAGATGGACAATGGATGGAGAAAATTTAAGATGTGCAAGTGTTAGTAGGAAGATAGAAGATGGCATGTGATCAGTTCAAGAGCAAAGACAGCTTTTTGTTGTTATTGTTCAGTTCTAAGTCATGTCTGACTCTTCATGGCTCCATAACAAAACAGCTCTGTTTATGTGTACACTTCTCTCCACCTTGTTAAAAGGGAAGTCATAGTCAGGAGAAGCATAAAGGTACTTTTGAAGCAATAGGAATTGAGTCTGGGACAGAATCAAGAATAAATCGCTGCTGGATGAATGTGGACTGCATAAAAAAGGGAGTGTCCAGGATGAAGGAAGAACATACACATATGAGAGAGAGAATTTTCAAGAAGAAGGGCAAAAGTCATACTTGGATAGAATTGATGACATCATTAAAAAGAGAGTGAGAAGTTCAAAGAACAAAAGGTAATATATAAAGCAGTGTATAGATGTAATGAAAGCAAAGGTCAAAAGTTATGGAGAGGTTGTAACAGTGTTAGTGTACATGAGTTTTATTTCTGTTTCTTTTTTTAAAATCAATTGTCTTTAATTGTTTTTCTTATAACTTATTCTTTTTCTACACTCCGCACAATGCTGCTGTTGTAGCTGTGGCTGGCATGCCAGAATGAAGAGTCTGACTCAAAATTCACATACTGAGGAATGAGAGGTGGCTCTTTGTTACATGTAAAGACTCAGAGGCAAATTATCCAGCCAGCTGAAATTGAAAGTCTTTGTTAAGAACAAGAGGGATGGTTGGATATAGAACAATCTGTGAGAGAAATCTAGTAGCATCATTCCAAGCATCCTCTGATTAATGTTGGGAATATCCAAGAAGCTGGCGAAGTTCAGAAACCTGAAGCAGGGGAGCTTTTGCTTCAGATGGCCCACTGGGAGATGTAGGAAATGAATGAAGTGATGAGGTCTTAGAGAAAATGCAGGGCAATGAAAGCTCATTGATTTAATGAGCTCTCGTTGGATCAATCTCAAGATAATAAACAAGAAGCCTTGCAGCCCAGGAGGAAGTGGGTGCACAGGCAGCGACCAGCTACTGGAGGGGAGGGGGAATGCAAAATGCTGTAGCCAATTGGAGCTGAACTTTTCCTAGAACAGAAAGATGATCCACTTGGAAGGGCTTATCGTAGCTTAAGGTGGAAAATGGCATAGGTGGAGGTTGCAGGGGGCTGGGAATGGGTAGAGCAGGGGTCTCCAAACTTGGCCCCTTTAAGACTTGTGGACTTCAATTCCCAGAATTCCTCAGCCAGCATGACTGGCTGAGGAATTCTAGGAATTGAAGTCCACAAGTCTTAAAGCGGCCAGGTTTGAAGACCCCTGGGGTAGAGGAAGACATTATCTGCACATGCAGTGTAGTAGTGAGCACTCAAGTGCTAGTGATAAAGCAAGCAGGAAGTGCAAATCTGCACTTAATCCCATCCAGGCTATCTAACACAATGTTGTAGGCTGACTTCAGAATAGAATAATAGAATAACAGAGTTGGAAGGGACCCTGGCAGTCTTCTAGATCTAGTCCAACCCGCTGCTCAAGCAGCAGACCTTATACCATTCCAGACAAGTCCAGTCTCCTCTTAAAAGCCTGCAGTGTTGGAACACCCACAACTTGAAGGCAAGTTGTTCCACTGGTTAATTGTCCTCACTATTAGGAAGTTTCTCCTTAGTTCTAGTTTGCTTCTCTCCTTGATTAGTTTACCAAGACATCAAAAACCACAAGAAAAGGAGATGAACTCAGTATGAACTCAGTATGAACTCATTCTGAGTGGTAGCTTTTGTCTTCAGCTGAAGAACTGCACTGAGTTCACATTTCTTTCACTTAAAAATAATATTCTGGTTACGCCAAGCTTTCCTTGATTTCAGCAACCTAACTAGGGAAGAAGCTGAGAAACCTTATTTTGTTATTGCTGTGTAGATATGGTATGGATTGAGCATTCTTGATTTAATGTTTAGGTTTCATCCTCTAAGTATTATATAAATTATTGGCACTTTAAGGTGATTAAAAAATCATTTTGTTCCAAACTTTAGAGAATATATAGAGGTTTCCAATTTCAAGAGTAGGGGAATGACATCAGTCAAATTTTGGTGGAGAAGCAGTTCACCTTTTAAAAGTTTCCCCCCCCTCAAAAGCTGGAAGTTCAGAGACAGTACAGTGATGAAATGATGTAATCCAGTTTTGCATTTTCATGTTTTTAACAATTAAAGGTATATTAAACCTACTGGAATTTAAGCACAACATTTTTTTGGCTTACTTTACAGCCAAAACTCTGTATGAAAAATCATGCTATATTCTTTTCAGCAAGCACATTTTAAGTAACCATAAAGCATAAGAAAAGGTCCAGATCTGCAAAAAGTGCCCAGGGCCCAGCTCAGTTTTCAGGCTTGGGTTGTCTATCTATGTTCCACACAATGTGTAAATTAACCCCAAATAAATGGCCTTACCCTTATTCAATAGCTTATTTTGCATAAAAGTAAATCTAGCCCTTTGCAGAAGCATCTAACATATATCATTGTCTTTCCATGTTTGTAGAGTTATAGAATCACATCCACAAATGGAAAATGCACTGCGAGAGATCTAGTTTTCAACCTCAAAAATTAAGTGCTGTTTTCACTTGTGATATTTTGTTGTTTGAGGCAAGGATAACAAGAGGAAGACTGTTCCATGTGAAATTGGCAGCTGCCCTAATGTATATTCCAGGGACATTCAACATGACTACAAATATGGCTATCATTGCACTATCCCAGGCAATCAGCAATTAGACTAACAGCTAAACCAGTCCTGTCACTCGGGCAGGGGTAGAGGGGAAGGTAATCAACCTTTCCTGATTAGGATACATAGGCCTTCCATTTTCACAGATAAATAAATAAAAAGCAATTCCATGTCCAGGAAGTGGAGGAAGGCAGGTATGCTGCTTGATTGAGGAGAGCCCTCTGATTAAGACCATCAACATTCTGATTTTACCAGTCTAGTGCCTCCCAATATATTGAATTTCAATGGCCGGATTCTAGGAATTGAAGTCCAAGCCATCTGAGGATACCAGCAGGGAAAGTTTTTTGTATAAGAAAAAAACTATACGTGAATCTGGCATTTTTCCTTTCTGTTCATTTGTGTCTGATGCTTCAAGACTGCCTGGATACGTCCCTGCAGTTTTCGGGAAAATTTTTCAGAAGTGATTTGCCATTGTTTCCTTCCTAGGGCTGAAGAAAGTGACTGGTCCAAGATCATCCCACTGACTTTGTGATGAAACTAGATGGAACTAGTATTCACATTGTCCTGGTTTCACTACACCAAACCAACTCTCCGAATCTGACCTAAAGAACCATAAATAGGGAGCCTTGCACTTGTCCATCATCAGGTCCAAAGCAGCTGCTACATAACTGCAGCATTATTTAGCTAGGCTATTCTCCATTATGATGAAGATAGCTATTGTATCAGTTTTCAAATTTGTAACTATATCTATATACGTGTATATATTCTATCGTATATTATGTTTTATGCACAGATATGTTTCTTTGTAGTACCATTCTGTTAACATAAAACATAGAGAAACTGAGTTAGATCATCTATATTATGTACTTGATATTGTCTGTCCTTACAAATGGAGGCTTTTACACAGAGGCTTTCCCATCAACACAGCCTCATACTTTGAGATGTGAAAAACCTGAATGCTGGTCTTCTATGTGCAAATCTGATGTTTTAAGTCTTTCAAAAGATTTCTTCCAGGAAAAGTGAACTAAATATGTGGGATTCTGACCACCAAATTATTTAAACTTAGTTCCCCCTGAACTCAGGATCAGCCTTTCTCTTGATTTTAATGGGTAATAATTTCAGTGAACTTAAGCCTGGATTCATTTTTGTTTATTGAGATTTTATTTATGGTCTATCCTGTACACAGTCAGAAAAAAAGTTAAAAGTAGTGTCCTTTGGGGGTTGTGTACAGATCATGGAGTACAAGATCGGGTGCTGTCCAGTATCAAAAAATATCTTGGTACTGTGTGAAAAGTTATAACATAGACATATTTCTTTTTTACAATTTTTTTTAACTTCATTTCCAAAGTTAAAATACAAAATAAAGAAAAAAAAAGAAAAAACAACAACCACCAAACACTAGTAATTAAAAAAAACTATGTGTACGAAAATAATAATAATAATAATAATAATAATAATAATAATAATAATAATAATAATAATAATAATAATAATAATAATAATAATAATAATAATAATAATAATAATAATAATAATAATAATAATAAAAAAGTTGGAAGGAAACTTGGAGGTCATCGAGTCCAAACCCCTGCTCAGGCAGGAAACCCTATACCATTTCGGACAAATGGCTGTCCAGTCTCTTAAAAACTTCCAGTGTTGGAACATTCACCACTTCTGGAGGCAGGTTGTTCCACTGGTTAATTGTTCTAACTGTCAGGAAGTTTCTCCTCAGTTCCAGGTTGCTTCTCTCCTTGACTAGTTTCCATCCGTTGCTTCTTGTCCTGCCCTCAGGCGCTTTGGAGAATAGCTTGACTCCCTCTTCTTTGTGGCAGCCCCTGAGATATTGGAACACTGCTATCATGTCCCCCCTCGTTCTTCTCTTCATTAAACTAGACATACCCAATTCCAGCAACCGTTCCTTATATGTTTTAGCCTCCAGTCCCCTAATCATCTTTGTTGCCCTTCTCTGCACTCTTTCTAGAGTCTCAACATCTTTTTTACATCGTGGTGACCAAAACTAGATGCAGTATTCCAAGTGTGGCCTTACCAAGGCATTGTAAAGTGGTATTAATACTTCACGTGATCTTGATTCTATCCCTCTGTTAATGCAGCCCAGCACTGTGTTGGCTTTTTTGGCAGCTGCAGCACACTGCTGGCTCATATTTAAGTGATTGTCCACTAGGCCTCCGAGGCCCCTCTCACAGTTAGTACTATTGAGCAAGGTACCCCCTATACTATACCTGTACATTTGGTTTTTCTTACCTAAATGTAGAACCTTACTTTGATGAATATACTGTATCATTCACACTAACATTAAAAATAAAAAAACCACCTTGGTTGAATGCTGAAAAATATATCAAAAATATCTGATGCGTTCTCCTCATAGACATATTGCTTGATGTATTAATTTCCTTGAATGGAGATTAAGACTTTTCTGCACTTTGGGCTTAAGCTGGTTGACTCCTGCAGGTAAACTGGCTAGAAATGAATCTGGTTAAGATATCCTTTAGTAGATTTTAACCCCTCCTCCTTTGGCCATTCTGTCCAGATCAGGCCTACTAAGGCTCTGGACTGGGAGAATTACTGCTTCTTTGTCTCTCCCACCTGTGCCAAGAAAAGACTCAATAGTTGCTTTCCTTTATATGGGAGAGCTTTAGAGAACATGCTATTTCTGTCAATAGATTTTTTTTTTTATGAGCCTCTCTTTATTGACTCATGCAGGACACTTTTCTTTCTGACGTGTTTACCATGGACCAGTAAAGAAAAAGAAATGAATGAAAAACACCACCACAGTTTTACCATTATTCCTGTCATGTGGGCTAACAACAATGTAAGCTAGTAGGAAAAGAGAAAGAAGGGAGGGAGGGAGGAAGGAAGGAAGGAAGGAAGGAAGGGAAAGAAGGAAGGAAGGAAGGAAGGAAGGAAGGAAGGAAGGAAGGAAGGAAGGAAGGAAGGAAGGAAGGGCCACTATTTCACTATTCCATCACTGAACTTTTAAGGAAGAAAGAAAACATCAAGCTTTACCATTATTCCTGTCACTTAAGCTAAAAGTGGAAATCGACAGAACTTCAACCAAGTACCTGATTTTGTTAGAAAAGACCTAATATTTCATCTTTTGTCTAAAAAACAATAAATAGCACAGTGTTTCAACAGTCACCTAGGAGGGCTTTGACCATTCTCTGGAGTAGAAGCGATTGCCTACAATGAGATGAAGCATAGAAGGTGACCCAGACAGTGTAGTTTGAGTGAGCAAAAGTCTCAAAGCTCTCCTTTGAATGCACAGAAAAAAAAATGGCTTTCTTGTTGGTTTGGGTCTGAGTGGAGAATGATAACATACTGTGTTGTATATGCCAACTCTTGTAAATAACAACAACAACAACAACAGTAACAACAACAACAACAACAACAACAACAACAACAACAACAACAATAATAATAATAATAATAATAATAATAATAATAATAATAAAGTTGGAAGGGACCTTGGAGGTCATCTAGTCCAACCCCCTGCTCAGGCAGGAAACCCTATACCATTTCGGACAAATGGCTGTCCAGTCTCTTCTTAAAAACTTCCAGTGTTGGAGCATTCAGTTTCTGGAGGCAGGTTTCTTGAGAAACTGTTAGTGGTCTGTATTTGCTGTTGGGCATCCTGGTTTTGGAAATGAGCTCTGAATTAATATGTGATCCTTTCTGTTCTAACCTCATAACCTTTGAAAGAGTACAATCATACTGTAACATTTTTCTCTCTAAGAATTGTATATTTGATAAAAGAGGCAAAGATGACACATTAATAGAAATCTCTTGACTTTAAAATCTCTTTGAAAAATCTTTTTCAAGAATACCGGAACAGCAGTGTTGGCTTTAGATTTTATTTTGGATACATTAATAGGAAATTTTGTGCTAATTTACAAACTGCAGGACCTAAATCCATTTCAGAATTCTTTAATCCACAGTCATTTTTTACTCTTCCAATTTTATTGATTTCTGATATGTAAAAGATGTTTTGTTCAAAGTTAGCTCTAATATTAATTTCTGACTCATCATCCTTTCCCTTGATATCTTGAGGCTTTTGAATCAAAACCAAGGGAAACGGGTGAGTGATTTAGGCTGCAATACTATACCCATCTATCCGAGACTTAGTTTTCTGCAGGCCTATATTCAATTACATTGTATGTCTATATGTCACAGAGCCAGTTTGTACCTTCAGCATATTCAAATAGAAAAGTCTGTTCCCTACAGAATGTTCCCTTATTTTCAGTAGGGTTTTAAGCATATATTCTGAAACCTTTCCTATTGGTATCGTGAGAGCATCCTTGCTATAGGGGAAAGCAAGGCAGACAGTTTTTCCCTCCACATGTGACCCAGTCTGTAAGGATTAATAGGATTAGATTAACAGCATGGCTGGCTGAGGAACTCTGGGAGTTGAAGTCCACAAGTCTTAAAGTTGCCAAGGTTGGAAACCCCTGGATTAGAAGGTCAGATGAATAAAGCGTAATAAAACAATTCCTAGAGTTCTAACTTTACTTATGTTTAAGTGCAGGTTTCTACCTTTGTAGACCCAAACATAAGAGACAAAATGTACAGGAAACATTCTGCTCAACCCATTTAATTAAAAACCAACCTGTTTTTTTTTAGTAACAGTTCAATGTTCTGAATCAATGAATGAAGTCACAGCAATTATTTGCACAGCCATTTAACTTCTCCTGGCGATGAAGCCTTTTTTTCTTCAGGGAAAGAAGTGATTTTTCTTCTCTAGATAATAATTTCTATGATGTTGCAGTCATGTTGATTGGCAGTGGTAAGAAACAAAGGCAAGTGTTTATAATCTTCCTAGAGGTTTCTTTTCCCCCTTGTAGTTGGTAAACTGATACAAAATCACAATCCTATTGCAGATAGACAAACCCTATCATTAATATAGTAATATAATAGTAAAGTGAATTATATGGAAGGCTCATCACTGCCTAGTGGTAAAGTCTACTAATTTGGAGTGGAGCATACTCCAGTATTCCTATCAAGCCTCCTGATATCATTGATTAATCTTAGAATATTTGATAACGGATTGTGATTACCAAAGTGACCAGGAGAACATAATGTCTCCTTCCTTCCTTCCTTCCTTCCTTCCTTCCTTCCTTCCTTCCTTCCTTCCTTCCTTCCTTCCTTCCTTCCTTCCTTCCTTCCTTCCTTCCACCCAACAATCCAACACTGTGGCTCTTGTATCATGGGAGGTGAAGATAAAGGAGTTTTGCTCTGCAGCAGCTCCTAATTAAAAAAGACAAGGGGAGAAAATAGAATCCTTATGGGACAGATCAGGCTTGAACCTTGTCCTTTAAAGTCCAAGGAAAGTGAAGGGTGCTAGGGAAATGATGGTGAACTTCACCACAGATATTATCCAGGCACCATGTCCTCCCACTGGGGATCAAAGGAGACCGAAGTTTTGTTTAGGGTTTTAGAGGTCACATCTATCACGGTGGACAGGGGTATTCACCAGAGATACCAGAGTTGTTACATCTCTGTTGTTTCAGTATATGTGCTATTTGCCCACTACTTTTTAGAATAATTCCTGTAGTTTAGTATGTGTAAAGCTTATTCTCTAAATGTCTTTTCGAATTGCTGTTATGTCTATCTGGTGTGCTGCTGTGGGCCATGGCTAAGTCACATAGAATTATGCATATAATTTCAGGGCAGGAGAAAAAGTTCTAATCACATTTAGGAAGTGTCTTGATATCATTCATGTGTATTTTTAAAATCTGCTGTCAAGACAGGGCAAGTTAGAAATGCAAATTAAGTAAAATCACACGGAAGGCAAAAAAGTATGTGCTTTTTAAAATGTTGGTGTAAGGCTGGTCTGAACAGACAAGAAAATACAGAAGTATAGTCAGTAAATTAATTATTGATAAGAGATGAAACTACAAGATAAGATTATTCTAAGTTCTGATTAAGGCAGGTCCTTGATCAAAATCTCAATACTTTACCCTAGCTTCTTAGGTCTGGAATTGGTCCTGACTGTACAGATATGTTTAGTACATATCTTGTTGCTCAGAAATCCATGGGTAAAATGAGAGAGCCAAACAGCCGTGCACTAATATTGAGATGATTGACAGTTCCCTAGTTTCAGATACATAACTTACTATGGGAATATTAAAGCTGCTGAGCAAGAGGAAACCCTAGAAGCTGAGATATACCCATCCATTATGGATTACGCATCTAAAAGACACACCCCTATAAGTTGCCTCAGGCTTTGATTGGTTGCATTCTGTTGAATGCCTTTACAGATTGATGATGGTCCATCTGCTTTAAGCATGCTCTACTTATGGAAAAGGATCTTGAAGGTTGAGTGCTTTCCAAAAGAGATGCATGAAACCCAAGAGCTTCCTTTTTCATTTATTGGTCTTTCTGGTAGTAAGAATAGCACACAAGTCAGAGGATAAGAAAGCACCCTGAATGTATTTATCTCCTTGATTCTTTTGAAACTGTACTATACATTCCAAGAGGAACAGGTATGACCAAAGGGCAACATGTAAAAAAATTATTATTTTTTAGTAGAGGAAGGAAGGTTTAGCCGAAATCCAAAGCAGCCATTAATCTCTCATTTGGGTCTGAAATTATAGTTGCTGGTCTGAGATTCATCTCCGTCTTGGGAAAAATGCCCTTGTCTAAGGGCCATGCTCACCTTTCTTGCATTTTTGACCCAGCAGGCAGCAACTGCAATGAAATGTTCAAAAAGAAATGTTCAAAAAGACAAGTCAGGCTTTGGGAAGAAAAAAAAATGGAAATATTGCTAGATGAATTTTCATCTGAACTACTCAAACTACATGTGCAAATTAATCTTGACTCAGAGATGAGCAAAATATTAAGTTAAACACATAGAATTGAGTACAATATTCACGGCTAAGCAGTTCCTTGATAATATTCCACTTTCAGACCAGAAATGTAATTTACCCCAGTCGAAGAGATAATGCCATGTAATAATACAATTGATTAATGTCCCAAAAGGCCCTTGGAAACTCAGCAAAAATGGGCATATTTTAATAAAACTATCAGAGGTAATGGTTGAATTCTGCCTAATTTTGAATATACTGTCACATTCTGCAACATGTTCTATGACGTGTTAGGCAATCGCAGCCATGTAGAATTCTAACTTCTGCCTTTTCTTTACCTCCTTTTTTTTTAAATTTGTTCTTCACCACCTCATGCTTAGCAAGCATTTCTTACAATGTGTTACTTAAACCTGTTGTGCTGAAGCTTTAGTTCTGATAGGGGTCAGGGAGCTTGGCCTAGCACTGAAGACAGACCATGGGAGAACTACAAATTATTTGGAGTCCAACAGTCTTTACCAATATCATGATTCATGGAGAACCATCAGAACCGACAAGTTGTTTTGAACACTCTTGCAATCTCTCTTGCCTTTTATTTAATTTATGACTTGTTCATCAATGGGATGACCTCCCCTGTGCAGGAGAGATGAAAGTGGGAGAGAATCTATTGACATTCTGCCTCTCTCTAGCTCATTAGAACAAAGTGCTTATATTAGGTGAGAGAGGAGATGAAGCAGAACAGGCTATCAGATGCCTCAGCTTTTGATATGCCTCAAGATACTGGTTGAGTCAAGTAATCACAAACAACATGACAATACACCTTGTTGGAAAGATGTGCAAGCTTTAAAGCAGCACATGATTAATCTTCGAAAATATGAGTGTGTTTAGAGTCTACTTTGAACAGGGTCTGTCCTAAAAAGTGACCATGGGTACTTAGAAAATGTGTGTGTCATGTAGTACATAATGGTGCAGCTTGCAATAGCCAGAGAGTCAAGCTGGGCACGGACTCTCTCATCAATGCCCACAGCATCTGCCCATGCAAATATGGGAAGAGAAAAGCTGTCAGTAGTTGTTGCTCATCCTTCTGAACATTATCTCAATTCTGTGTTTACCAGCTCTCTTTCCTGGCCCTCACTGCACTCAGGCTGTTGATTGAAATGTTATGACTTCATAGAAGCTGAGGGGTAACATTTTCTTTATCCAAAACTTTTAAGGATAATTTTATCCTTCTGGCCTTCATTGGCAGGCTAACTCATTGGATTATCAAAATAGAATTTTTCAGGTTTGATTAATGTTTTTGAGCAATTCCTGCTCAGCAATAAATGGTATTGTCGCTGTGTATCTTTATTTCTGTTTCAGAGCTGATATACATACAAGTTGCTTCCCCAGAAGTCCTCTTCTGGAAGCTTCCTTTCCTTTCCTTTCCTTTCCTTTCCTTTCCTTTCCTTTCCTTTCCTTTCCTTTCCTTTCCTTTCCTTTCCTTTCCTTTCCTTTCCTTTCCTTTCCTTTCCTTTCCTTCCTTCCTTCCTTCCTTCCTTCCTTCCTTCCTTCCTTCCTTCCACTTAATTTTGCTAACCAGTGTTTTTTATATTCTTCTATTGTAATTTTTCCACTCTTATACTGTGGCACATGTTTGCATTAAATTGCAGTTCCATGCCAAGCACTTGGCAAATGCTATCCAGTCCTTTTAGCATTTCTGAGCTGCTAATCCTGTTTACAACTCCTGCTTGTTTTATTACTCCCTTTTGCACAGTTGAGGGATTAGTGATGAATACTTACTTAGTTACCCCTTGAATAGCATTTCTTAATTTCCCCCATGTCAGTTTTTGTTCCCACAGGGGGAGGGGACTTTAATTGCAAGTTTCCTCCTATTTGTCTTTACTGTCATCTAAAATAGGATTTGTTTGTGGTTGCTTTCCCCTTTCATACAGTGGGAATGGAAAAAAAAAAAAGACCTTGAGTTGATTAAGTCTAAATTCCTTTGCTCACTTACAGTATGTGGGAGGAAGTTCCATGGCATTCAGTGGGTTGGATTCAGATGTGAAATCAATGGGACTTAGGGATTTGGCATTCCATCTTTTCTCAGGCTGGGATCTTCAGAGAAGAATGCTGCTTCTGGAGCAAGTTAGAGTAGTCTGATTAAGTTTAGATTAGATCCAGCCTTTTAGGTAGATAGCATGGCACTATTAGAGCTTCTCTTCTCTGATGAATTATAGGGCTACCCATGGCA
The DNA here is from genome assembly GCA_023970755.1 of Azemiops feae. Taxonomy (NCBI): domain Eukaryota; kingdom Metazoa; phylum Chordata; class Lepidosauria; order Squamata; family Viperidae; genus Azemiops; species Azemiops feae. Next base: position 36,574 of record JALGBA010004089.1, on the reverse strand, counting down.
GAAAGTTATACTGGCATGAGAAGATTTCCAGGGCATGTTTGTGCCATGATTAGGTGTTAATGGGAACATAGCGTAAGATAAAAGGTCGGTTAAGACTCCTTTGATTACTAGTCCTCCAGCTATGGCTTAGAAAAAGAACACAAAAACATCTAGCACCTGCAGAGATAAACGTCTGGTGTGAAAGCATTTACTTGTAAGTAAACATCATGGGAAGATTTGGGCCTTAGTGAAGGGCTTTGCTGATAATATGGTGATTTATTATTTATTGTATGGAACTTTAGTTTTAATTCTGATGCTGCTTAGGTGCAGAAAAATATATTACTTATTTGTACGGTTAAAGAAAGCCATCCCATGGTTCATTTATTCCTTTCTGGGATATGCTTCAAATTTGGCACCCTAATTTCTTCTTGTTAAACATAAAAAAAGAAACCATACAAATACAATGTGCATGGTTATAAACATGTCAGGAAGAAAGGTCTCTACCCATCTTTGCCCCAAATCTAAGTCAAGGCCTCTGATATTCTTTGATGCTGACACCTGCCATCTTGTGGTGATGCACTGGTGCCTTGTTCCTAGGCCCCCACTTTTTTTGACTGTTTGGAGACTGTTGTGTCCAGCCTGCCACTTAAAGAACCAGCACTGAAACCTTAATCACCAACCGTATGTAATCTTGTAAGTAAAACCCTGAGCTAAGATACTATTTGATATGTTAATAATTACCACCCTTTTAAGTTTGTTCGAGCTTTGATATTTTCATAGTGGATTGAACAGTATTGATAGAGTTTCTATCGAAAAATAGCCCTTAAAGACTGAGGAACAAAATCTTTGAATACAATTGAGACATTAAAAAAAACTGGCAAACACAGCCACCCAGCTTTAATCTGAATACTTATTTTCAACTGTAATAATAAACATACAACCCTTCCTATCAAAGAAAAGGGTTCAGATATGCATATCTCCAGCCCATACCCATTTCTGCCACTGGCTTTAATAACTAGAATCCTTTTGATTACAGAGAAGATGAAACAGCTTCACTCTGAGTTACTCAGATTAACTGGATTGTGGGTTAATGGGGGGGGGGAATAGATGCATCAATAAAAGCACTTACATTCAAGCATCAGCTCAAGACCAAGGAAATTGGACTCTTGATTGGAAACCACCCAAACTTTGGTATAAAATATATTGTTATATAAATGTTTAAGATAAAATAAAAAATGCACCACCCAACAAGTGCATTTACTTACATTTTTCTTAATGCTGTCACAAGTTAAACAGCAGAATGGTAAATAAAAATATACATTATAATTGAATAGACTATAGATTACACTGATTCTTCAATAAATGTCAATTTATTCTCTACATGTTGCTATGATGTTTAACCTTTAGGAGCATGGAAGTCTCATGAATAAATCAGCTGACAACATCAATTTTCTATCTGTGTGAATGCTTAAACTGTTATTAGGAACAAGAAAAACATTTTTTAAAAAATCTTTTGGTTTTGGTTACCTGCAGGTTCAACTTGGAAGATGCCCAGTCCTTTTAGCATGTTTCCTGCAGAGTGTACCATTGTTACAATCCAATGTGTTTGGGGAAATAATAACACTTGATTAATGGTGTTCAGTGTGGTAGAAGGAAAAATAATTAGAAAATGTTTTGTAAGCACCTCAAGAATATAATCCTTTGGCAGAAAATATCAAACAGCCTGACAGCATCAGCAATATCACAAGCTGACTCATGTGTTGATGAGATAAAGGGAAAGAAAATCACGCCCATGCTGGGCCTTGGTTGCCAGAATTAAATTATTGTTGCAATATTGTTAATAAATGTAATTTTCCAGAGCTGAATTGCTCCAGCTTTGAACCCATCAGAAGAGTTGAGTTAATAATGCGTTCCTTTCCAGGTCCTTTCTTAATAAATAATGCTGATAATTCCAATTAATTCTTGGCTAGCACCCCCAAAGATTCCTGCCTAAAACCCAGAAAGCCACTGCTGGTGACTAATGTTGATCAAGAGGAAGGAATCTATAAGCCTTGTAATGTCATTGAAGGAGAGTTTCCAGCAGCTCCAGGCAAGATGATCCATAATAATAATAATAAAGTTGGAAGGGACCTTGGAGGTCATCTAGTCCAACCCGCTGCTTAGGCAGGAAACCCTATACCATTTCGGACAAATGGCTGTATAATTGAAAGTTATTGGGTTTTGTAGTACACTCAACTAGCAAGAGGTTTTCCAGTTTAATTAACTCAGGTTTCTGGAAGTTGTAGTTTAATAGATTTGGAAAATGATGGACCAATGCTTATCTCCCATGTTTACAACCATTTTTAACAAGCTATGGACATATCTAATGCAAATAGCTCTTGAATGCAACCCCTATTAAAATTCTTTCTTCTCTTCCATGCACTAAACCTTAACGTTATTTGCATTTGGGTGTATTGTTGTTGTTATTGAGAGGTGACCCACAAATTAAAATCTACTAGCAATAATTATTTATAATTAGCATACCATACCATATAAAGATTATGACATTCCATAAAGATTGGGTTACAGCTTGGATCAATTTTACTGGTGAATTTTTACTTTTTTTAAAAAAAGAAAAGAAAAAGAAAAACTCTTTCTCTTGAAGAATAAAAAGTTTCTCATATGCACCTGGAGAGAGAGAGTAAAGATTCAGTGGAACTATAAATAAATATGTTTCCTAGCATACCTTAGAGGTACCTTTAGCTTAAAGGTAATAGTAGGGATTCTTACTCCATATTTGGTTGTTTGGGAAGTTAGTTCCTCTATTTGTCCAACCAGGGACAAGAACCTATGTAAGCTATGCATGGATGACTGACAGCAGCCTATAAGATAGGCTATGTGGAAATGCTATGTGGAAGAGAACAGTAGCCTTGCTAACATTCTGGAGTTTCAACTTCAAGGCTTAAGTAGACAGCTTCACTATCTCCGTTAAACCTCTATATCAAATGATATTTTTCCACGGTCCTGGTCCTGACTCCCACAAGATTATTTTAGTGGGTTATTTTAATCTCCTTCCAAAGACATCAGCTTTCCCCAGCCTTCATTGATAGGATGTCTGTCTACACTTGCTCCTTCAGGCAAGAACACTGTCATTTGTTTTCCTTCTGGGAATAAAGTTGTTGTGAGTAGGCGTATTAGTCAGCCAAGGGAATAGGCTGATGGCATCCACTGAACAGGCTGCCAAAGCATTCTCTTATAGGTATCTTTCATTTAATCAACAACTGTGGTTGAAAACCAAAAAGCTAACCTGGAAAATGCAATGAGTAGGAGACTAAGGAAATAGTTATTGTGCACCTGGGATCTTAAGTAATAATAATAAAGTTGGAAGGGACCTTAGAGGTCATCTAGTCCAACCCCCTGCTCAGGCAGGAAACCCTATACCATTTCAGACAAATTGCTGTCCAGTCTCTTCTTAAAAAATTCCAGTGTTGGAGCATTCACCGCTTCTGGAGGCAGGTTATTCCACTGGTTAATTGTTCTAACTGTCAGGAAGTTTCTCCTTAATTCTAGGTTGCTTCTCTCCTTGATTAGTTTCCATCTGTTGCTTCTTGTCCTGCCTTCAGGTGCCTTGGAAAATAGCTTGACTCCCTCTTCTTTGTGGCAGCCCCTGAGATATTGGAACACTGCTATCACGTCCCCCCTCATCCTTCTCTTCATTAAACTAGACATACCCAATTCCAGCAGCCGTTCCTTATATGCTTTAGCCTCCAGTCCCCTAATCATCTTTGTTGCTAGTTCACCTCTCCTGATAAAGAACCTTTTCCTGGAATCACAGGAACTCTTGGTTGAGGGCACAGAAGGAGACATCTCGCTTTCTCTGGGGGCTGGTTTTGTCCTACTTACATACTTGATTCATTTGTCACATGAACTCTTAAGTGGGATCCACTGAGCATCTGCTTTATGATATCAGGGAGAGGGTTACCATGGGTAACCAATCCTTTAAGTAGCTCATCATTCCTGTGGCAGCTCAGTATGACAAGAGTCACTGAGGAGAGAAAACAGGTGGAGTGTTGCACTTTGAAAAGATTCTGGTTCCACCTTCAGGGACATCAAGAATTCCATTCATGTTCTGTGGGGATCAAAACCCTTTGGGGAGAATGGACCAATGTTGCAGAAGAAAGCTTTGTATGACACTTCTTACTGTTTCTACAAGGCTGAAGGGTCAGTGTAGAAATAGGGTAGACTTTAGAGCAACCCTATCACACTCTTCAGTCCTCTTGAAGTCAATCTGGAATAGGCTTATCATATCTGCACTGTAAACATCCAGATGACTATTAGAAGAAACGAAAAGATAAACATTTCTTTTTCTCTTTGCTGCCATCTAATGTTAATCCAGACTTTTCAACCTAGATGTGGTAGTCATATTATGAAAGGTTTTTCATAACTAGTGTGGGTTTTATTGATTTCAGCTGCAGTGAAAAGTTCAGTAAATCAATCTGCTGATCATTGAAACAGTGGAATTTAATTCAGTTTAGCTTTTAAATGATTTCAGTCCATACCTCTTGAATTGTGAGCTAGGTTGTCCTACTAGACCAGGGGTAGGCAACCTTGGCTCTTTTATGACTCGTGGACTTCAACTCCCAGAATTCCTGAGCCAGCATGGCTGGCTCAGGAATTCTGGGTATTAGTCCACGAGTCATAAAAGAACCAAGGATGCCTACCCCTGTACTAGACATTAAGGTATACCCCATAATTTGGTTAGCCATTCTTCCATAGGGAATAAAAATATATATATTTTTCAATAAAAAACATAATAAAAACCCTTGCAGGTTCGGTATAGAGGTTTTTATTTTAATAATTTTATTAGAGATTACCATTAAAAAGAATAAAACTATACCAATTACAAAAATATAAAGAAAAAAAGAAAAAGACCTAACTTCCTCTCCTTGTCCCAATAAGTACACACAATTTAAGTAAATTTATTGCTATATCTTAAGATGTAACATATCCATTTTTCACTTCATATCTCATGTCATTTATTTATTTGTTTGTTTGTTTGCCAAATTTATTTGCCACAGTTCAAGAAAACTTTTTTAGCTAGGAACAAAATTCAAAATCCTTGTCATTTATTGTCCCCAAAGTGCTTTTTTCAAAAGGTAAATGGACTTTCTTGGGTTATTTTTTTTTTCCTTTGAAAATGTTTCACTTCTCATCCAAGAAGCTTCTTCAGTTCATGGAATAGAAGACTTCAGCTTATTGAATGAGAAGTAAAATGTTTTCAAAGGAAAAAAAAAAACCAAGAAAATCCAGTTACCTTTTGTAAAAAAAGGCCTTTTGGGACTACCATGACCTGGTTGATTGAGAATCTCCATAGACATTAGTCATTTATTCCTTATCAGCAAAAGTCCAATAAAGGTTGTCAGATATAACTGATTGTCTATCTTAACCTTGACTGACTAAGCCAATTCCTTGTATTCCTTCCCTATATTTTTAATAATCATAATCTTCAAATAATTGCTATTTGCTATTCCTTCCTATTTATCTTATATTACCTCATCATTCAACAAGCAGCAAAGAGATCCCCCCCCAATAAATCTAGAACAATCACCAGATACAGAAGAGCAGTTCCTACTTCAACTTCAGTTTGTGAGGTGCAAATAATGCCTTTTGAAAAAGAGGCCGAATCTCCTAGATGGAGACATTATTAAAAAGGGGGAAACTGCTTTTTATATTAGAGCCCTTCTCCTAATTGGCTATTATCTGTCTAAAAATTTCCACAGGTAACCCTGAGAATCTCTAGTGCTGAATCTGAGAAAAAGGTACTTTGGATGAACTGTGCAGACTGATAGATGGAGAAAAGATTGTTTTGTCACTCCATTTTGTTTGGCCATGAGACAAGGTGGGGGAGTTGTCAGGAAAAATAGACATCACCTAGTTGGATAATGGAACGTCTGCAAGCAAGCAGTTAAGCCCCAAGAAGCCAAACACTTCACAAAATAAATGATGCTGAACTTCGTATAAATCAGTTTAATCTATTCCATGCCAAGGAAACTACTTGAGCCCATGAAGTTTGGCCTCTGGCTCTCCCTTCTTTTGATTTTCCTTGCATAGAGTATCCTGTTATTTGGACCTGTGTACGTTCCAGTGGATTGCACCCAGAATTCCATTCACAGGATAATCCCATTGGAAAGAAGGTGATTTGCATCAATTCTCCTTTTTTCGTTATACCTTCTGAGAAGCTGCTTTGTAAAGACTGATGGACCCTTCAGAGCACTGTAGAAGATGAAATTGGGAGGGGTTATACCAGGAGATGGAACTGGTAAAACCAAATTCCTCTTTTTTCCCTAGTAGGAGTCTCTGCCAAATGTACACCTTTCTAAGTCAGTTCTATAAGGGAACAGATCTTTTGATAATGTTATATTGCCTTTGTATATTGCCTTATATTTTTTTATACAAATACTTTTATACAGCTATAGAAAACCAAATCAAATCTCCATTCCATGGAGATACAATTAAAAATAGCATAATATAAAGATACTACAAAATAATTGTCTGGAAAAAGAACACCAACATCCCTAAAACAAACATACCAAAAGGGATCCATCAGCCACTCAAGTCCAAGGCCAATTATTCCAGTCAAGAAGTTCATTAAATCCCCCCTCCCCCCACTACCAAACTAAGAAGATTTATATAATCAGAAGGGAAAAGCTTTTGGATTGGGTCAGATATAGTATCAAGTGCTAATCATTCCTTGGGCTGTCACAAAACAACGCTGGCTTAAAATGTGATGCCCCCATTGCTAATGCCTATCCTGCCTCCATTCGTATAAGTAATTGCTGAATGATGCTCTAATTTGTGCCTCATGAGAAGCAAAGGGATTGGTTTGCTCCTCCCTTTTTGCTGCCCATGAAACTTAACACATATAGTACCAGAAAGAGAGGAACACATCCCACAGTCAGGGCATTGAAGTCAGAACGGTGATGGACCTCACTTTGGGATTTTATCCATCTTGCGTAGTTAGCTTATCTGTGGCCCTTTGGAGCATCTAGCAAGTTAAAATAAAGTGAAACAGACAAAGACATAGGAATGTGCCTGAGCCAAAATAACCCCAGAAAGACGACAGGAAGACAGTGCTTGTGCAATTAGTAAACTCCTGTGGAGCCTTATGAGGAAGCGTTCCCTTATTTCTAATATAGGTAAATGAGCAAATAAACACAAGCCCCCTCAACTCCACCATGCTTCTGCCCCAAATGGAAGAGTGAGGTTTTCTCTCCTCTACCTTGTTGGTAAAGTGAAGAGAAGTTGATGTCAAAAACACCTGAAGGTGGGAGGTGGCACCTAAAGAGATGAAAGGCATGTAAGTGTTTGTGTGTGGGATGTGTGTGTGTGCCAATGGAGAGGGCAAATGCTGAAAGAGAAATAAGTCTAGCCAGTGATCAGAATGGAGGGGCATGCCTGCAACTCCTAATCCTCCCAAAATGTACCTCTGATCACATCCTCTGCTTTTTATCAGACTTTGAATTCACAGTAATTGATGGCTAAGTTCTAATAGATTTTGCATTTGTTGGATAACGTTTAATAAGAAGCTGTATTTATACAGGTACCGATAGTGATGACTGAAGCCTATCTCATTCGTGGTCTGGGGATGAAACAAGGGCAATAGCAAGGGCTGAGGAGGACAAATACCTTAGGAGTTGTCAGGGTGTGATTATGTTGTGGTTGAAGTGGGGACCGATGTACGAATAAAGACAAGCTTATTGAGAAGCCATCCTTGAGAGTGATGGATTACGTTAAGCTGACAAGCCTCTCCAAAGGAGATCCTTCTCCCTATTTTCAAACTAGGAAATGTTTACATTTGGGCAGTTCCTATAAATATATTCTCAACCACAGGCAGTAATATGAAAAGGCTGATCCAATTTCACAGAAAGTAGCAAAGGGATGAAATTTAATATATTCAGCTTGGAAAGGTTGAGTATAAATAACATGTTTCTCATGAAATTATCCATTTGCTTTGTAGCTTTAGATTTGTCCATATTTTACAACAGAAACTCACTTATACCTATGGCTCCTTGGAATTTTCTTCTCCTTTTTGGAGACATTCTGACTAGTCTCTATTTCTCATGAGTTTGCTATTGTATAAATCCCCAGAGAACGTTAAGCCTTGAAATGAATTATAAACAAGAAGGAGCACAAGGACATCCTCAGAAAATAGCTGATAGCAAAATCCTTTCTAACCTCCAAATTATATTTCTTATATACTAACATTCTGTGCTATAGATACATGACTTCTTTCAGGGATTGGTGCAATTGTAAAGGACCCAAGCCTAGGTCTCTATGAATAGGATTGTTCTTAAATTCAGAGGTGCCCATGGCTGTGTGTGTGTGTGTGTGTGTGTGTGTGAAAAAATCAAGCTGACAGCTGTGATCAAAGCCATGTCCTTTTATTAGGGCCAACTTTTTTTGACACCACACCCTCCCATATGTATGCCCTGCTTAAGTCTACTTCTGGTTCCTTTTATTTTCTAGTGTGTCTTTACTCATAGTCTTTTCAAGCATTTTTTCACATCAAATTGCCAATTTTTTTAAAATCCACATTAAAAAAATATGTATTTTGGACATATATGCTCCAAAAATACTTCCTTAATTGTGTATTAGATTCTTTTTTGCATAGAGAACTGTGGCAGAACATTTGAGACACAAAAGCCAGTAGATCACTAAGTGTGATCCTCACATTAATTCTGGAAGTACAAAATCAGACTAGGCTGCACTGGAATTGACTAAGCCGAGATCCCTCAAATTTCCTTTTCACTGCCTGAGTCAAGGGCCTCTGATTACCTGCTACTTAATACCTTTTTCAAAACTGGAGATCCTCAGGCTGAGCATTCTGCCTGCGAAGCGTTCTGGGACCTGATCATGTCAACAGCTTAATAGTTGCCTCTTCCTGGCATGCAAAATACTTTGTATAACGAGTTAGCATGGACTTTAATAAGATTACAAAGTCATCTTCTATTCTCTGCCAAAGACCATAAACTTGATCTTATGAAAGTTTTGTATTTAAACAGTCTTTGATACAATGGTCCCAGCTATTTAATATACAAGCCACATGTTTCACTTCTTGTTTCTTCCATGTTTTTTTATTAGGAGCATGTACTGTAGATATGATACATAGGTTTGTACCAATTTTGGGGGGCATATTGTTTACATAAACCTTTGTTTAAACTGCACGTAGTTTTATTGAATCTATGAACTTTGTCCATGAGAACAATTAATCAGTGGAAAGGCTTGCCTCCAGAAGTGGTGGGTGCTCCATCACTGGAGGATTTTAAGAAGAGATTGGACAGCGATTTGTCTGGAAACATATCAGGTCTCCTGCTTAAGATTGGACTAGAAAACCTCCAAGGTTCCTTCCAATTCGGTTATTCTGTAATTCTGTAATCCTGTAGTTCTAAGCTATATGATTAATTTATAATTAACCTAAACTTGGTAGACATACTTCTAAAACAACAAAGAGAACTTCTTAGTTCCTAATGGAAGACACTTGCTGTTGTTACAACTAGATTTTAAAAGTTGGGATAGGTTTGAATATAAGGACCCTGAGATTAGATTCATTTGGAGGAATTCCACTTATATACTATGTTTTGTCTCAGACATAGCGGGAGTTAGCATCCTATCTAAAAACTTCTTACACTATTGGACTGTAAATCATGTTTAACAGAAACTAAAGTTAATTGCCCAAGTATTCTTATTTTCTGTAATGGACATTGAATTTTGTTGGTACTATATCTGTATCTGAACTTATTTCTATGTCTCATATATTTTGCATGGTAATAGCAGTAGAGTTAATTTATTGAAACAAAAGTTGAATAACAACAAACTCTTCATATGTCAGAGGACCAGTCCAATACTCTGATATTCTAGAGTATATAATCATGCTGAATTCGAGGTCAGTGACCCTTACTATCTTGCTCCCTGCTTCCTTTCGTGAAGATAACATCTGCTAAATTGGGAAGTTATAAATGTTCTGTCACTAAGCAATGTTCTTAATCCCAGTGTGTGCAAAAGTCAGCAAACACAATGACTGTATTCTGTTTCACAACTGTAAAAAAACAAGTGAGGTCAATGAATGCCAGACCTTGTATTAAAGGTAGAAATGTTTATATTGTGGCTAAAAAGAATCTGTCAGATATATCAATAACAAACCACAATGTTCCAAAACAGAGAGCATATTTTTTCTTTTTTCTTTTGCTAGTTATTCTTTGTAAGTGCACTCAAAGTATATGGGGAGATGCTTTAACTTGTAGTGAGAAAGAACATGTGGTAGTTATTTAGTTATTTAACCCCTTCTCTGTTACTTGCTGTAAATTATGCATGCAGAAAAATTCTGCTTTCCTCTGATTGCCTAAAGTGTCTAGAAAGATAAGATAAAGATTTAACCTTTTTTTAAAAAACAAATCTCACAAAATTCATTTGAGTATGTCGAATCCTTGCTAATCCTTGAGCTTGTTTGCTTGCAGCTAGGTAGCATCATCATCACACTGATGATATTACCTAGTTGGGTAATGAAATGTCTGCAGATAGCACCAAGGAAGCACCAAGGACTCCATAATTCAATCGTGAGTTACAGACATTCTTTTCTATTGCCACCTGAATATATTGCTGTGATGGATTGAAAGTGGAGGAATTCTTTTCTTTACACAGAATTTTTCCCAATGTTTTCAACACTATGTAAGGCTCTAACAGTTTCCAGAGCATCCAGCACCATGGACAATAATTAATTATTATTGATCAGTGGACTTGTAGTTTAATAAGTTCTGAATTCCTGCTGAAGGCAGGAATTGTTTTGTGATCAGTTCATTTAACTTCCTAAATAGATTCGGCTGCCAAAAGGCCCAAGGCTTTGTAGAGAATTCTTAATTTTCACCTAGAGTATTGTTGAACTAAATTTTTCTTTAGCATAAAATCTGATGGTGTATTTTAGAATAAGCCAAACACTTCCTTAAGGCTAAACATTTAAAGAGGTTAAAAGCTTAAGAGAAACTAGTTTGAATATTCTATTAATGTACCATAAATACCCAAGGAATCCAACTGCCTCCAAAATTGTGCACTTTAGGGGGAAAAAGATAACTGCAGTTTCTTCACAGTTCAGCAAGCAGAATCAGCAAGCACTGATTATTTTATTGTCTTGTTTTTGTATAATTTATAGAGCTGGAATTGAATGGAATTTTTATGTGTGAGATACATATGTAGAAAAAGAGTGTGTGAGAGATAACAATATGAAATAAGCACATCTTTTAAAAGACAGTTTTTATATGTTACTTGTTTGCTTAAATGCTATAAGAGGCGATGGAGTACTGTAAATGCTGTTCTATGCATCCTGGACTTAAGGATCTGTCTATATCTGTAGAAGAAAAACAAACAGAGCTGGGGGGTGGTGTTAAATGTGTCATCAACTCAGAGTCCTTACATTGCCAAAAACAATCCAAATCCAGCTCACTTTGAATTCTGTTGCCCCATAGCTAGCACTAATTCAGATTTGAACTTTAGTTGACTAGATTCTTGTGTATAGGCTTGAACAATAAATCCTCTGTGCTGCAAATTAACATATGGTCCTGATTCTTTGCACCTAACAGTATCCGCATTAGGAGGTTATTGGCGACTTTAATCCATCCAGCAAGGGACTATATTCCCATAACACTTTATTGGCATAGATTGGTTCAGCATTCCCTTCCCTTCAGTGGCATCTGCAAACAAAGTGTCTAAATCTGCAAAATAGCAGGCATAGCATAATGTCTGAAGCCCCATTCCTTTTGACAGGCATAAAATGTTAACACATGTATCAAAAAGCAATACCACATCCCCATCTTGCAGAGGTTGACATCTCACACACACCCTGCCAATGCTGCTGCTTCCTTCTTTACCCCAGAGAAGTTCAGATCCTCTTCCTGGGTCTCTTTACTCTCTTTCCCAACCCAAGAGTGCTAGCAACATATATCCATGTTCAGAGCTATTCGAAAAAGTGTAATCTTGTAAAGTTTATTTATTTTTAATTTAGAAAATTTATATTGTTGCCTACTCTGACATAGCGACTCAAGGCAGCTTACACGGATATAAAAACACCACGTAAAAAGAATAAAAAATAACAAGAAGAAAAATAATAAAATAATAACCCCCCATCCCTCACCCCCACCCCAGCGACAACACACATTCAAATTAGCCATTTAATGGGCTCCATCCCGCTCTGGGTTGCCCAGGCCTGCTTCTTCAGCGCCTTCTGAAAGAGTGTTAGAGTGGGGGGGGGCAGTTTAATCTCTGAGGGAATGATGTTCTAGAGAGAGGGAGCCACCACAGAGAAGGCCCTTCTTCTGGGTCCCACCTTAGGGGATGGGACCCGCAACATTCCTTGCCTCCCTGCTCTAGTGGGTTGGGTAGATGTGATCAGCAAGAGACGGTCCCTCTTGCTGATCATTCCACCTTCGCAATTCACAGGAGGCCTCTATTTTCAAAACCACCTCCCCATCATTTCCCTCATCCCTCTTTCTTTTTCACAAACTACTGACTGCTGTGCATGAACATAGGTCCTGGGAAATATGGTGAATATTGGAGAGCAGTGGGCAGTTAGCTCATCATTTCATTTCCTTCTTTTGTAAAGTGGGAATGGGAGGTTCTTCCTAGACCGATAGCAGCACTGAGGTCTGCAGAAATGAACATGGGTCCAAGTCAGTTTGTTACAGACTGCTGGTCTGGCTTTATCATTTTTTTCTCCAGCTGTTCCCAGATTTCGAACTATCACTCTTTCCATCCTAAGCATTTAATATATAGGTGAGTGTACTATATGCAATAGTGGCAAATATCTGTAGCTCGGGTGTAGGATGAGTGGGAAGGTTTGTTCTCCGAGCTTGTGGGTTAGTTTCCAAATGTTTCATTATCAGCCTAGGTAACATCTTCAGTGGAGTTTAGGGGATGTCAGTGTCAGTGTCATTCTGAGGGGTTCATAGGCTAGTTGTAGGTCAACATAGGTCATTGACCTACAACCAGCCTACAAACCCCTCAGAATCCAAATCAACCACACAGCCAACCAGAGACCACACCAACTCTCAACCAACCCATGTAAGCCCCCACACCAGCAGTTTCACCTCCCAATGGCCCTGACCTGGTGTAACCTCCCCATCACAAAACCCACCACAAGACTCACTGATGACTCACACCTGACCCATCACAAGACCCATCACAAGACTCTCACTCGACACACCCACACCTGAAGCCCTTATAAACAGAAGAATACTGACACTGACATCCCCTAAACTCTGCTGAAGATGCTACCTAGCCTGGTAATGAAATGTTCGGAAACCAACCCACAAGCTCGGAGAACGAACCCTCACCCTCAATGTACTGTATGTTGATTGTTTGTAGGTAAGTGTGTATGCTGGTCTCATGTGTTCAAGTTACTATCAAAAAAAATTTCTGAGCCTGGATTTTCAATAGGAGGTTATCCCTGCCCCTCCTTCTGCTTTTTAACAAGAATTGGGTCCGAAACTGCCTGAGACAGTTTCAAAGTAGGCCAGTATTATTAACAACATGCTGCAGAAGACACACAGAATAGGTTGCTTAATCCCTACCAGATATTATCAGTGTTGTCTATGTTGTTGCATATCACATGATGCTAGATTTCATGGCTAATGTGTCCAGAAGTCTGGTTGCCTCAAATCAGTTGTCTCTCTCCCAAATATATCACTATCACACAGCACAAAATAATCTCAGAGGGCAAATTACCTCCACGCCATCTTTCTGATCAGATTAATTCTAAGTCTTTAGACATGGCTGGTTGAGGTGGTCTGGGAGTTGAAGTCCATAGAAGGACTTAAAATGGCCAAAGTTGAGAAACACTGTTTTACACTATATGATAAGAATTGGAGTTGCCCCTTCTTCCTTACTCAGGAACAAATTCAGGTATGGTCACTTTGTATTTCTGTAGTCATCTCTACTTTATATTGGATGCTTTGCTGTCACAATTCAGCCTTAGGCTTTTTTTTTTTTTTTTTACAAAGACTGACTATAACAAATCCAACATCCTTCTGAAGGGTTCAAGGACGATATTTATACTTTTCTGCAAAGAAATGGATTGGTCTCTGGAACTGGTCCTACAGTGGTGTCAAACTGCGTATTAATCTTTATTGCAGGAATCCAAGCTGAAGGCTATTGTACAGCAGAAAGCACCAGAGAAATCTGTTATCACATTGATTGCACACATTGTGCCCTTGAAGGACTTAATTGTTTTCTCTTTCCCATGTATTCCTTTTCTGTAAATCAGTAACTAGGCAGATCTCTTTGAAAACACCCTGAGCCTCAAGAATAATATACTTGCGAGCCAACCTTTGGCATATTCCTGTAAAAGCAAGTGCAAAACTTTCACTTGAGAGTTCAATAGAATTTACAACTAGTTTTAGCTGAGGGCTTTTCTGAACTTCGTCTTCCCACCTCAGAGATTATAAAAGCCAGAGAAAAACTTCTAGATGCACCTTCTCCTCATGACTTACCTTAAAGAAATTATTCTTAAACATTGACAGAGGCAGGGATAGAAATTAAAGAAGAAAAGAGAGATGGGATCAGCTCCTCCAAGCAACCTGAGACACCTGCCTCATTTTGATGGGGGGAGCTGTAAAAGTGAACAGGTGTGGAACTCAGGAGGAACAGCAGAGAGGCCATCACAGCAGCCTCCAAGAACGTGCCTCATTTTGTGCAATAGTAAGGCCTGAAAAGATGTTGTGTCTGAGTTTAGAAGAAACAATCCATCACCTCATGTTTTTCTTTTCCTTTCATCATTCTCTGGGGATCAAGAAACATTCCTGCCTCTGTAAGAGAGGTGAGATGGGCGACAAACAAATTTAATAAATATATAAATAAAAATAAAATGTAAAAGCAAAATGAAATATGAAGCACATTACAATCTATAAACAACATTCAGGAATGTTTGATACTACCCTGCCTAGATAGATACAATTCTTGTTGGTTTCAAGCAATAGGTATTCTTTCTCCCTCCTACAACCACCTTCCTATCTGGTAGCAATCTCTTTACCTGAAAAATTTCAAGTGCAGCTTTTTTGAATTCTCAGCCAATAATGAAACTCTGGCATAGTAAGAGATTCTGGGCAAACTCCATTACTTATAATGGGCATGCCTGTTTCGACTTAATGTAATTTACTTGCCGGTAAAAAATTCATAAGGCTAGCTTCTCATTGAAACAAAGGCCATATAAGGATGTTGTCATTAATTGTGCAATCCTTTGCCTGTTTGCTAGAAAGAAAGGCCCATTGAAGCTCGGACATTATTATTCTGCGGAAATCATTCATAACTCTGCATCTTCACTTGCTTCCTGTGGGATTTCACCAGGACTTCAGTGTGACTGACATCTGCTGCATTGTGCCAAAGTCCACATTACTCCCATAGGTTTTCCAGTAGTGGAAAACAGAGAACTATGCATCAGACTATGGCCTGTAAGCTTCATTATTTGGAACTGGGAGGCTAGGCACTAGCATCTCATTTTCTTTTATGAGTTCAAAGGAAGGAGCGAGAAGTGATTAGGCAAAGGGTGGAAAGAAAGAACATCTTCAACAATTCTCTTGTTTGTTCTGTTATTTCTTTGTTCCATTAGAACTTAGAGACTGGACAGCCATTTGTCTGAAATGGTATAGGGCAGGGGTTGGTTCCCAACCAGGGGTGCTTGCACCCCCTGGGGGTACGAGACGATGTTCCAGTGGGTGCGAAAATTGGGTTTTCAAAATTATAGTGTATATGCATAATTCATTGCCGTTATTTCAAACTTTTGTAAGGGGTGCAAGAATATATCAGAAGCGTTTTAGGGGTGCGGGGTATAGGGTTTCCTGACTGAGCAGGGGTGGTTGGACTAGATGACCTCCAAGGTCCCTTCCAACTATTATTATTATTATTATTATTATTATTATTATTATTATTATTATTATTATTATTATTATTATTATTATTATTATTATTATTATTATTATTATTATTATTATTATTATTATCTTCTGATGGTACTAAAATAATCAATTCTAGCATTCATTCGAGCCATTAGAAAATATTCTCATGCCTTGCTAGGTCATTTAAGATCTCTCTCTCTCTCTCTCTCTCTCTCTCTCTCCTTTTGGATGGTATCTCTTGTCGGTCATCACTGACAGAAATGCAGTAGATTGACTTTGTGGAGTTGTATTGTGTTAGGCAATTGTGTTGCTGTTCAAATGCTACTATCTCAAGACTGTTGATGCACTGGAGCAGAAAGACATACAATTCACTTTGGCTCTGGGTTATCAGTGGGGCAAAATGTCAAAGGCAACTTGCTTCCACCAACAAATCTTAGGCCAAGACACTACCTAGCAACAGGGAGGCCATTTTCACATGATACATAAGGCCAGTTTTGTAACTTGTAAAGCAGCAGAAGAAGGAAGAAAAGAAAAGAAAAAGAATAGGATTGGATATAATGCAGGAAAGGGAGTTAATTCTGAAAAATACCAAAATAAAATTATGGAATGGTTCTCCATGGCAATGCCTCTCTTTAAAAATTGGGATGGCCACCTTCTTGTTATTTTTTCTAAAATTTCTGAAAACTGAGCCCTTTGAAAGAGCATCTCTCTGATTTGCTGTTATCATTTTATGGCTTTTCTCTCTCTATTTTAATGGTGTTCTTGTGGCTTTTGCTTAATTATCCTTATGGGTATTGTTTTAACTTATGATTGACAGGTTGATAGATTGTACCACAGAAGTTTTAACTACAATATTTACTCTATGTAAGTTTCAGAGAGGGTTTTTTTTTCCAGTTCATTGCAGCAGAGTAGAAATATGTTAACTAAATATATACATATTTATATTCCTATTAATTACTTAATATTTATATTTCTTATTAACACTTTTTTTTCAAGCTATCCATTGCTTTCTTTAGGGAATCTTAAACATTTCAATATTTAGATCCAGCTGGAGTAGTTCCTATTTCTGCAAATTGCTCCCACTTAGCATGTGTAGGAGGGGGGAAAAAGTGTGCGTATAAAGTCTAATTTGTTTAAATAGATTGGTGGTTGAACACATGGCTTGTGTGTGATGTAGTCCTCTTGCAATGGGACCTAACTTCTTGCATTTGCCACCCTCCCCCTTTTCACAGCACCTGGCCAATCTTATCTAGGTCTGAAAGCTAAGCGAGGCCAGGCCTGATCAGTACTTGGATAGGAAATTGCTAGAATATCCTAGGACAGTGGTGGCGAACCTATAGCACGCGTGCCAGAGGCGGCACTCAGAGCCCTCTCTGTGGGCACATGTGCTGCCGCCAGCAGCTCATGCAGGTCCATTAGGCCACCACGGTGGCCTGAGGCGGGGCCAAGGTGCGTCGGGTGTGTGAGGGGAACAGACTCCATGCGTGGGCCAAGGGCAAGATCTGCAAGGGGGCCAAGATGACCAGCAGCGACCTACTCTCCAACCGCAAGCAAAAACAGATGGGATGGAGTAGGTGCGTCCAGGGGTCTGCATCATGTGCCTCCCTCCTCCCCTACTCTGCCTGCTGCTGGAGGGTTGGCCCGGTATTGGCAGCAGACTGCGGAGCTCCAGAGTGCGCCGGTTGAGCGGCCGGCAGGCTATGGCTGCTGACAGACACCGTTGGCCCCACGCACTCGCTGGTGGTGCAGCAGCCGCCCCGGTTCTTCCCTCGCCTTGCCCTGCGGCAATGGCACCCTCACCCTGCCCCCTGCCTCACCCCACAGGATGAGCCTCCTGCCCACTGCCCCACCCACCAGAGACCCCCTGGATCTCCCCCAACCCTGCCTGGCACCCACAGGCTTGCCCCCCATGAGCAACATTGAGGTGGCCATGCCCACCGCAGCCACGCCCACCCAGTCTGCCATGACCACCGCAGTCACGCCCACCCAGTGGGCCACTCCCCTCCCCCCCAGGGCACCACAATGCTGATTTGGCCCTGGCACTTTGCGATAAATAAGTGGGTTTTGGGTTGCGGTTTGGGCACTCTAAAAGGTTTGCCATCACTGTCCTAGGACTACCTCCCAGAAGGCAAACCCTCAAACTGTAACTCTGCCAAGACAAATCACATGCGCGTGACCACTAAGTCATCAAGAATTATGCTGAGCTTGAAAACTCTGCCTTTAGTCTTGAGAAGGGAACCATCGTTGTAAAGTTTGCAATACACCTTCCCTAGCTTTCTGGTGGAAAACTAAATGAGGATTTCATGGTTTCATTAGCTGATTGTTTCTCTTGCCTGTTTTTCCTTTTACTTTGTTTTCCAGGTGACTCAGAACTTGGAAGCTTGAATGTTCTCTTGTGAATTTTGCATTGGCCTAATAAAAATATTGCAATAATATAGACCCTCTGTTCTTAAATTGAGGATACTGGTTTACTACAATTAACAGGGCAAACAATTAAGAACAAAATCCATTATTCAGTTAGAACTTTTTCTTTTTTCTGCAGACCCTAATTTCAAGAAATTTTCTTTGTGAACCAATCCTCCTGTCTGGATACAATCCCTGGCATGTTCAATGAAAAATGTATGCCTAGTGCTATTAGTGGTAGCATCAGGTGCTGTCACTGTTACTTTGACCTTTGCTGGAACCTTCCTTTTCTCCATTTTGCACACATGAAGAGTAGCAGCATCTAAAACCATAACCACAGCCACACACATACAAGCCTCTATTGTGCACATGCTAGCCTTGCATTATCTGAAGTTTTGTCCTCATTAAACACAACCAGGTATCAATTTATAATCAGTACTAAATTGAATATCACGTTATTCAAACTCACATCAATCACAATCGTTTGCATTCCTCAGAGACAGTTTTTGCTTATAGATCAGCATCTTGGTCTTCCATTCTAACACTACTTTTAAGAAGTTCTTAGGTCGTACCTAAGGACTGTATGCAACATGGGAAAACCGTACAAGAGTTCACATTAATATGATCCTCTACAGTGTAATTATTGTATATATTGGCAGGGAGGGGAGGGGAGGATATACAGTAGTAAGGACATTAGTTTTACCTCCCCTACATCATCTCATTCTGTGTGTAGTGGGTAGAGTTTACCACTGATGAGGCTTTCTGGTCAATTTGGAAGTAGAGGGTTTGTATTTAGCACCTTTTAGATGTAGCTGAATTGCAACTCATCCGTGCCAATAATCCTGGGGATGATAAAAACTGCCATTCAACAATATGAGCTGACAGGTGGCAGGTCAGTGAAAACTGGCATCCCTAATGTTTCTGGATGAGGGCTTATGAGATATGGTCATCTTGAGCTGCACGTGCTAACACCTCTTTTATCAAGCAGAATGTGCCAACACCTTATGTGTTGCATAGTCCCCAGTGGAAAACTCAAGTGTTGACATAAAGGAAAGCTCAGGAGCTTTGCTTTTTCTACGTAAACAAGTTGGAACTTCAGGCTCTATCAGCATCATTGTTTCATACCAAGAAATCCAGCACTGACCTCAGCATACCAGACTCCTCATACTTGTCTCTCACACAAGTGACTCTTGGAAAAACAACTACTGCAGGAGGCGGGGTGGGTGGATGGGAAAGCCGTACAGTCCTAGTGAATAGGAGCTCTAACACAAAGATAATCTGTGAATAAGTTACTATTAGAACAACCTTTCCCATCTGATGTGTTGTTTTATGTGTGTTGGGCTAAAGATTTCATGGACTAAAAATTTCATGTTCATTAGCACAGCGGGGGGGGGGGAATTATTTATTCATTATTCCACTTTTATTAATTTTATAAATAACTCAAGGTATTTGGGGCTGAGAGAGAGAGTGACTGGCCCAAATATATAGGATATAGTGTGTGTGTGTGTGTGTGTGTGTGTGTGTGAAAATAGTACATTATTCTATAGTGTAATAGTGAAAAAAACCTTCAACAACAGAACTCTCATTAAAGGTTTTTTATGGGCTCTGCTCCCTGAATTCCTTCCCGGAATTTCCTCTACCAGGTCTTCAAGAAAGCTACATTCATATAATATCCTTAATTTGGCCATTGAATTCTAGGCATTCAAAATACACCAAACCATAAACTTACCAAGCAAGCTAGATGTGTATAAGCAAAAAAAAAACCCAACAAGATTAAAACCAAAGCTTTGACTAGTGTGCAAATGTAGTTACTGGCCCTTTAACTGACATGGTGAATTGTGAGGGTGAAGGTTCATTCTCCCAGCTTGTGGGTTGGTTTCCAAACATTTCGTTACCAAGCTAAGTAACATCTTCAGCAGATTTTAGAAGATGTCAGTGTCGGTGTTCTTCTGTTTATAAGGGCTTCAGGTGTGGGTGTGTCAAGTGAGGGTCTTGTGATGGGGAGGTTATATCAGGTCAGGGTCATTGGGAGGTGAACAGCTGGTGAGGGGGAAGGAGGCGGGGCTTGTGTGGGTTGGTTGAGGGTCGGTGCTATCTCTGGTTGGCTGTGTGGTTGATTTGGATTCTGAAGGGTTCAGAGGCTTGTTATAGGTCAATGTGTTTGTTGATAGTGAATTGTGTGATTCCCCTCCCCCAGCCAAGAACAGGTAGAGGAATTATCATAAAAGGACAAGGGGAACTGCCCACTCCCCTTATTACTCAGAGTAGACCACGTTGATTTGAGCATTCATTATCAATTAAAATTAAAAGTAGAATCATCTTCAGAGCACTTGTGTAGCCTCCTTAGCTGCCAATATCTTAATGCTCCTTGCAAGCCCCCTACCCTTTGAGCTGCTTTCTTCAACAAAAATTTTGCAGCAGAAGGCCATACATAAGAAGAGCCTCAAAGCACAGTGTCTTTCCTGGCAAGTGGTGCTCCTGACAGCCTGTCAAATAGCTCTTTGGTGAGCTGTTTGGGATACAGTTTCTGTCAGGAGATAATGGTGCCATTGCCTGTGCTTTTTCAATCTTCCTCAGCACAGATTTGACCCTGGCAACTTGCCAGCCAGCTGTTTAGTGGGTTCTCAAGAGCACCATTGAAATGGAGAAGTACATGGGATGACTCATCACCATTTGTTTGCTTGCTTACTAAATTTATATTGCACATCTACATATACTGTATTAGACTTATATCCACCCCTCTATTTCTGGAATTTAAAATATTGTAATACTCCTTGCTAACCTTCCCCCAAACTTGCCCGCCCACCTGCCCATCAACAATCTAGCAAGATAATAATAATAATAATAAAGTTGGAAGGGACCTTGGAGGTCATCTAGTTCAACCTCCTGCTCAGGCAGGAAACCCTATACCCGTGGTGGCGAACCTATGACACGGGTGCCACAGGTGGCATGCAGAGCCATCTCTGTGGGCACGCGCGCCATCACCCCAGTCCTAGGCCTTCAGCTGGGTTTTATAAAACCTTTTCGCTTTAGGCCTCCGCAAAAAAAAAAAGGTTCAATCAATCAATTTCAACTTCTTGCGGGGGAAAAAAAGATCTTGCAAAGTTGGAATTGATTGATTGAACTTTTTAGTCCCACGCAGTCTGCCGTTACCACCACAGCCATGCCCACCCAATGGGCCACGCCCACCCAATTGGTCACACCCACACAATGGGCCACGCCCACCTGGCACCCGACGATACATAAGTGGGTTTTGGGTTGCAGTTTGGGCACTCGGTCTCTAAAAGTTTTGCCATCACATACCATTTCAGACAAATGGCTGTCCAGTCTCTTCTTAAAAACTTCCAGTGTTGGAGCATCCACAACTTCTGGAGGCAGGTTGTTTCACTGATTAATTGTTCTAACTGTCAGGACATTTCTTCTTAGTTCTAGGTTGCTTCTCTCCTTAATTAGTTTCCATCCATGGTTTCTTGTCTTGCCTTCAGGTGCTTTGGAGGATAGCTTGACTCCCTCTTCTTTGTGGCAGCCCCTGAGATATTGGAACACTGCTATCATGTCCCCCCTCATCCTTCTCTTCATTAAACTAGACATACCCAATTCCAGATAAACCGGGCAGGATAGAAAGTGATGATCAAGTCAACTTCCATGGTGTTAAAGGTGGACTAGGGCAATGATGGTGAACCTTTTAGAGACCGAGTGCCCCAAAACCGCCCTGCCTCCCTGCCCACTCCGCTCCTGCCCCCACTCCATCCCCCCGCTACACCCCCACCCCACCCGTCCACAAGACCACCCACCGCCTCCATGGCCTGCCATAGCAGATCGCCCAGGCAGCCCAGCAGCATCATGGCGGCCATGCCCTCTGCCCGCACCCCGCAGCATCATCTATGCACGACGGGGCGCAATGGTAGAGTCTTGTCCCTGCTGCCATGTGCTTGGCTGCACTACTCTGTGTGGGCCGTGCCCGAGGGCGACTCTCCTCCGGGGGGCTGCTGGTGAGGAGGGGGCCGTGGGGGGAGGCGGGACTGGGGCGATGGCACGCATGCCCACAGAGAGGGCTCTGAGTGTTGCCTCTGGCACGCGTGCCATAGGTTCGCCACCACTGGACTAGGGTCTCCCAAATCCAGTTCAATACATTCACCACCACCCACACTGGTTCTCACTTAGAAGTAAATCTCTTGTATCCTGTCAAGCTGATGGGTACTGAGTTGAAAGAGAGAGAGGTAGGAGTGACCTTAACCCACTAAGAAGTTTACTGTAGATGCATTGAAATGGGGGATGAAAGCCTCTTGGTGGGAGGGGTGAGATAAGAAGAAAGATAGGGAGAACGGCTGTGTATTTTAGGGCTCACTTATATCGATATTCATATTTATCTTCCTATTTCTACATGGTGCTTTCTCTGCACTTTACTATGATTTAGCTTTATATTAAACAAGGCCAATTTTCTTTGACTGATGGAACTCTTGCAAAGTATAGACTTTCCATTTATGTACCTCTCCTATTTCCTGCTCAAATTTCCACCAATTTCTGTTATACATACCTTCTATTTTAATGTTCGGTTCTTCACAAAAATAGGGCCATATTTTTCAGACTCCTACTCACACCTTGGAGAAAGTCCCAATGAAATGAATAGGGCTCATATCACCAAGATATGGTTGGAATGCACAGATCCATCTTCTAAATTTCCCTTTGGACATTTATTATTTACTCTGTAGTCATTCAACCTGTGCTAAGTTTGAAGGGCATTAGTCCTTGAAAGATATATCTCAAAATCATAATTGCTCTGTCAGAGGTTATCAGCAGTTACAAATAAGTCTATCCAATGATAGTATGCAATTGGCAAGTTATGCCTGAATAGTTGTATAAATAGTGCTGTTATGCGGTTAAATTCCTAGATGTCAATCTTCAGACAGCCTTCCAAATTGTTTACCTGGTCTGCTTATTGAGCCTTCAGAGGTCTCCCTTAAGGTTCCTTCCCTTCCCTAAAACCTCTGCCTTCCAAAACAAGAGAGAGGGAATCAAACAACATTGAAAGCAGTGGTTCCCACCCCTCACATATTAATAGTGTATATAGATATTAATTAATGCTTGTTATTATGGAGGTTATTATGGAGAAGGCAATAAGAGTGTCAGCTCTGCCTGGCTCGACGGGGCCTCCCAGGCATCCTGCCATCAAAAGAAGAAGGGGGAGGAAGGATGAAAGGGGGAAGATGAAAGGGCAATAAAGCTTTGTGTGTACATGATAGAAAATCAGGAAGGGGGGGAATGACAGGTGAGAAGGACCAGAGCATCCAGATCCTGTCTGTACCAGCATCCCATAGTTAGATACCCTGAGAAATATGCGGATTACCCCCAAACATCTCAGAGTTTTCAAAATATCTTGGCGAGCTCCGGTTGGCTGGAAATGGACTGGTCATGGGGGGAGGGATGGGCTGGGGGCAAACCTACACCTTATTTTGCGAGTGCAGTGATTTCAGAGTTGGCTTGAATTTACTGCAAACAACACTCTTACTAAAAGAACCCTTTACTTTAATCAAATGGAGGTAGAAGGCTTTTCTTTCCTAAGGGATCGGATTGGGGCAGGTCTGACAAAGAGAATGACTCCAGCTGTGAATCTGTCCACAACTGCCTTGTGCATTTCTGATCTTGCCCAGAAACAAAAGGAATTTTCCCATATTAGTTTAGTTGCTGAATGGTATTAGATTTAGCTATATTTTTGTGGAGTAACAAGTCAAGGTCAAAATTTCACTCCAATACTGTACCTCTCAGTGACAAAACTTTATTATGTTTCTGTTCATCCAATGATACCTTAATGTTTAGACACAGTCTCTGAGTGCATAATAAAAGTCTCTCATGCCATATTCATAGCTTTAACTCCTAGTGACTAAAGTGGTTGGATTCTACAAGCATAAGAGTAGCTTTTCTGGCATAAACAGCAGCAGATCTCCTGAGTCCATTAATGCTTATCAGATCCTTCTGGCCTTGAAGTGCCATTTTCATGTTTAAAATGGATCTAAATAGGATACAATCAAACCATGGGCAACAATATCATTTCCTACATTAGCTTTTAATGCACTTCTTTCTTATCCCTCCTAATGGTTTCATTAACAATCTGATTGGCAATAAAAGGGATAGGCAAATCAAGTTTATTTTTTGCAGCAACCTGTTGAAAGTTGAAAATTACCAATGAGGAGTGAAGAGTAAAATAAGTAGAAAATAGAAACTTCTGAGATGTTAAAAATGGATATATCTGCTGAGATATAAAGTTACAATCCATTAGGATAGCCTTCCTTAATCTGAAGATGATGTATGGATGATGATGTACAAATATCTATTGAGCTGTATGTCTATGGAGATTCCCAGTCATCCAGGCCATAGTTATTCTGAAGATGCTTTTTCACGAGGCAACTGGACTTTCTTGTTTTTCGCTTCTTATCCAAGCAGCTTCTTTAGCTCGTCACCATCCAGTCAGAGCTGAAGAAGCTTCTTGGATGAGAAGCGAAACGTCTTCAAATAAAAACAAGAAAGTCCAGTTGCCTTGCGAAAAAGCATCTTTGGGATACCTATTGAGCTGTTTGATATTCTTTATATTCTGAATTATAGGTAACAGTACAAAGATAATCATAATAGCAATAGCACTTAGACTTATATATCACTTCACAGTGCTTTACAGCCCTCTCTAAGCGGTTTACAGAGTCAGCATATTGCTCCCAAGAATCTGGGTCCACATTTTATTGACCTCAGAAGGATGGAAGGCTGAGTCAACCTTGAGCCAGTCAGGATCAAACTCCTGCAGTACTACATTCTAACCACTGTGCCACCACGGCTCATAATAATACAATAACTGACAATGTTTTGCCTCTTTGAATACCACTTGAGCTGAGAAATCTGGTAGTTGTGCATATAGGCTATTCTTCTTCATCCTGGAGACCAGGTGATTGGACTGCTGGTGCCATTGCCACTAGGTGCTGATGGTTAAAGCCAGATCTCTTTGCAATAAGGCCACCCTGATTTGGTAATAGATGAGAAGCAGATCTGCCATGTATTACTGAAATGTGACTTAGTGAGTGTGACAAAGATCTATCCAGCTTTCATTTAGATCCTTTTTAGTCTAGATTCAGACTTAGATATAGAATAATGACAGCATTGATTACTGTCTTGGATTCCCTATCTCAAGACCCAGATAGCAGTGGTGGATCCCCTATAGTCTTACTGGACTTCTCAATTACTTTTGATACTTTCAATCATGGTACCTTATTGGGTTGTCTACAGCAGGGCTTTTCAACCTGTGGTACGTGTACCACTTGTGGTACATTAACAAGTGGCAGGTGGTACGCAGCCCTGCCTAGCCAAGTGTAGTGGGGGAGGGAAAGAGCCAGCGCAGTCAAGGACTTACAGTGAGAGAGTCCTCTGGAGCTGCAGTGGCTGGGGAGAGACAAAGGGCCCAGGCTCAGTTCTGGCTCACCCTCACCCATGAGAAAGAGGGAGGAGATGGAGAGTGGAAGGATTCTTATGTGCTTTTGTGACTTTGAAGTTCTGGGATTTGTGCAATGTGGGCTTTGTGTTCTTAAGGAGTGTTTGGCAATTTCTATTTGGCTGATGGCTGATGTGTTAGCTTCTATTGCTCTGCTATTGTTAGCTGTAAGTTTTGCTGCAAGGGATTTTGAAGTATTTTTCTCCTGGAAAGATTTTGCCTGTAGATTTTTTTACTTATGAATGGAGCCATTTGGGGAGGCTGCCTTAGCCGGCAGCAATACTTACTACATTTTTTTTCTTCCTTACTTTCCTTTCTAGCCAGTAGCTAATTCTTAAAGGGGAATGTGCCTTTTTAAGCTAGTTCACTCAGCAGTTTGTCTTTTCTGTTTCTGGAGGCTTTTCCTTGTTTGATGAATATATGGAAGAAAAAAAATATGGGGGGGGGTTTTCAAATTCTTCCTTCAGAAGGAGGTGGGCATGAGAAAGAGGGAGGCAGGGAAGGAGGGAGGGAGGAAAGTCCTGCCTTAGCACTTGGCCACCAGCAGCCCTGCCATTGACTTTGCTTGTCAAAAGGTTGCAAAAGAGGATCACATGACCCTGGGACACTGTGACCATCATAAATATG
This sequence comes from Azemiops feae, assembly GCA_023970755.1. Taxonomy (NCBI): domain Eukaryota; kingdom Metazoa; phylum Chordata; class Lepidosauria; order Squamata; family Viperidae; genus Azemiops; species Azemiops feae. Next base: position 10,180 of record JALGBA010004089.1, on the reverse strand, counting down.
AATCAGTTGCCAAGCATCCAAATATAAATCACATGACCCTGGGCATGCTGCAGTGGTCATAAGTGTGAAAATGGTCACAAGTCATTTCAGTGCAATTGCAACTTTGAACAGGGGTTGTTTTTTTTTTTTGGTCATCGAGTTTTTGACACCTTGCTAGGTGGTACTCGAATATTGCCATATCCTAAAAGTGGTACAATCGGTGAAAAGGTTGAAAAGCCCTGGTCTACAGGACATGGGAACAGGAGAAATTGTTTTACAGTGGTTCTACTCCTTCTTCAATGGGCAGTTTCAATCTATTATGGGGCAAGGAGAGCTCAGCCTTTGATGTATGGGGTGCTTAACTTCTCTGCTTCTTAACACATATACAGAGCCACAGGGAGAGATACCCAAATGAACTTAATCACCCTTGGCCATGAAGGAGAGGCCACTGATGTTCTTTCCAAGCATTTAGAGTTTATCAGGGTCTGGATGAGAGACATCACAAGAAGTTTAAACCTAAGTAAGATGGAGTTGCTATTGATATTTCAAGGCTCTCTGTGATGGTACATTGGAATGACTTTGGAAGACAGGAGGAAGATCAACAGTCTAAGTAATGGTCTCATATGACCAAGATTGAGTGTGGGTGGGGGAAAAAAGCACGGGAAGTGTTTCAAATGAGATCCTCCTAGTTTTCTGGATACCAAAAGAGAGGAGGGGAGAAATATTTTCAGTCTTATAAAATTCTATTTGAGAGGTTGCCACAAAGAAGAGGGGGTCAACTTATTTTCCAAAGCAGGACAAGAAACAATGGATGGAAACTAATTAAGCAGAGAAGCAACTTAGAACTAAGGAGAAATTTCCTAACAGTGAGGACGATTAACCAGTGGAACAGCTTGCCTTCAGAAGTTGTGGGTGCTTCATCACTGGAGGTTTTAGATAAAGATAAAGATAAATAACCTTTATTGTCATTTTTATATTGTGGGCACAATGGCACACATAAAAAATGAAATTTAGTTGCCCGCTCTCAAAGTGAAACACATACATGACACACACCTAAACATACTATGTACAACATATATATAGACCCACATCCCTACATATGTTGTTGTTGTTGTTAGTTGCGAAGTCGTGTCCGACCCATCGCAACCCCATGGACAACGTTCCTCCAGGCCTTCCTGTCCTCTACCATCTTCTGGAGTCCATTTAAGCTCACGCCTACTGCTTCAGTGACTCCATCCAGCCACCTCATTCTCTGTCGTCCCCTTCTTCTATTGCCCTCAATCTTTCCCAGCATTAGGCTCTTCTCCAGTGAGTCCTTCCTTCTCATTAGGTGGCCAAAGTACTTGAGTTTCAACTTCAGGATCTGGCCTTCTAAAGAGCAGTCAGGGTTGATCTCCTCTAGGACTGACCGGTTTGATCGCCTTGCAGTCCAGGGGACTCGCAGGAGTCTTCTCCAGCACCATAGTTCCAAGGCCTCAATTCTTTGGTGCTCAGCCTTTCTTATGGTCCAACTTTCACAGCCATACATTGCAAACTGGAAAACCATGGCCTTGACTATACGCACTTTTGTTGGCAGGGTGATGTCTCTGCTTTTTATTTGCTGTCTAAATTTGCCATAGCTTTCCTCCCCAGGAAGCAGCGTCTTTTAATTTCTTGCTGCAGTCCCCATCTGCGGTGATCTTGGAGCCCAGGAAAATAAAATCTGTCACTACCTCCATTTCTTCCCCATCTATTTGCCAGGAATTGAGAGGGCTGGATGCCATGATCTTGGTTTTCTTAATGTTGAGTTTCAAGCCAACCTTTGCACTCTCCTTCTTCACCCGCATCAAGAGGCTCTTTAGTTTCTCTTCACTTTTACTACAAATGGAGGCGAGGGTCTTTTTTTCCTAAATGACCAAGCTGGGACAGGCCTGATCTGCAATAATGATCCACCTGGAGACCTTTGTCTACTGTGGGGACTATGCACGAAATGTCCATTCACAAGAACAAGAAGGAGGAGATGGAGACCTGAGAAGGAGCCATTTTAAGACCTAGGAGTAGTGGGGGCTACCCCGAACTGCAGGAAGGGATAGAAGCCCTGGAAGACCAACCAAAGGCCCGGTGGTCCATAGGGATCAGAAAGATGGAAGAGTGGGAATAGAGACCCTCCAGGATAACTTTCACCCAGGGGAGTCGAGGAAGCTGTCACAAAGCACCATGCACTGAAGAGAAGTGCAGAGCAGCGGAGGGCGAGTCAGACGCACACAAGGTCATATTTGAATAGGCTTCCAGAGGGATGCCTTAGATAAACTCAAGACCCAAGGTGGCTAAGAGTGTCCAGCACTGCCACCAGCTTAAATGACCAAGGCAACACCCACACCAGCCGTGACTCCGCCCATTGCTCCACCAGCCCCAACACAGCAGCCAGGGGTGGCCCAACTGGTCCAGCAACCCCCTCCTGAGAAGAGACCACAGACGACCAGCTCTGGGGGTGAAAGTTAACAGCAACCTGAAACAGCTGACATTCTTCCTCACCCAAGTGTGGAACTACATGCAAGAATACGGGGGTGAACTGCTGAGTGACCCAGCCAGGATGCTATGGGTTACCATGGTGTTAGAGGGAGAAGCAGCTGAATGGATGGTAGGCTTGCACAATGATGATGTGGTGGAGCTACACAACTTTGACAGGTTCATGGCCGCCCTGAGGAAGCAGTTCAAGGACCCACTCACCAACAGAAAGGCCAGAACCCAAATCCAAACCATCAAGCACGGGAGGTGACTTGTTGCAGCCTATATTCAAGAATTCCAGAGCCTGGTCTGATGACTATCAAACTGGCCCCAAGACATGCTGATTGAGAACTTTCAAGATGGTCTAAACAATAAAGTCTTCTACACCTGTTTATCCACAGGCGTGTTGCAAACTCTCCAGGGGTGGTACGTCTGGCTGACGAAGTAGAGATCGACCTGGCCAAGTACCATGGGTGCATCAGGTGGGAACAGCAACCTGGCCAAGTACCATGGGTGCATCAGGTGGGAACAGCAACACCCCTTCCTTCAAAAAAAAAAAAGGAAGCCCCGAAGCCTGGAAAATGAGACCTCAGCCCATGTAGCTGATCCACCAACTGCTTTCACTGTGGCAAAGAAAGGCACCATGCTGCTGACTGCCAAGCACTCCAACCAGTACCCAAGTCTGCACAACGAGGGGGTAAAGGTCCCACAGGCCCTGGGAGATGGCCCTCAGAGAAGTATAGGTTATTGAATTCACCCCACAACCTGGCGATAGCAAGGGAACTCCAAAGAAATCCCCCAACTCACGGCAGAGAGTGAAAGTGGAACAGACAACGATCCCCCGATAAGTCGCCCCATGATACTGATGACAATATCAGTAGAATTAGAGTGGCCTTCATCGGGGTACAGGGAGAGGCTAATTGCTTTATTGGACTTGGGCTGTACTAGATGCATAGTCAACCCTAGTGTAGTACAAAAACTAGGGATTCATCTCAGGAAATTAAAAATTTTAGTGGCATTTTGCCAACTGAACCGCTTGGTGGCAAGGGGGTCCCTTACAACCTTCATTAAAGAACCAATGGGGATGAAAATTGGGTCCCACGAAGAGAGCCTCAGTTTCATTGTGGCACTAGGCATGGACAGACACTTGGTATTAGGCTTAGCCTGGCTATTAAAATGAAATCCCTCCATAAATTGGAGGAGACGCATACTAAAGATCCAGCAAAAATGGAACAAGGGAGGGTTAGTAGAGAAGCTGGCATTACACAGCCACATGCTGCCCATTAAGAAAATGAACGCAGAAAATGCGGCGGTGGTGCATGAACATAAAGAGTACATAAAGAAAACATAAAGATACAAAGAATATTGGGACTTGCAGGTGGTTTTCAGCAAATGGAATTCAGACATACTTCTCCACCACCACCCCACAGATATTGCCAGGAATAAAATTGCCCAAGCTGAAACTATACTTCATGACCCCAAGGGAACTAGAAGAGCTCTGGTCCTTCATAGATAAAAATCTAGCCCGGGGTTTCATTCAACTGGCGAAATCACACATGGCAGTACCCGTGCTATTTTGAGAGAAAAAAGATGGGTCCCTCTATCTATGTGTAGACTACCACGGGCTAAATGCAATCTGCATTGAGAAAGATATGTTAGCCCACCTAGCCAAAGGAAAGATCTTTACCAAACTAGACCTGAGGGAACATATTACCGGGGGCGTATTAAGGAGGGAGACAAGTGGAAAACCACCTTCAATTGCCCTTTGGGATGCAGGGAGCACCTGCAGTCTTTATGCAATTAATTAACGAAGTCCTGCACAAGCACTATATAAAGGAGTCCTAGTTTACCTATAGATAACGTTCTAATCTACACTGAAACTATGCAAGAACATGTGACATTGGTCAGAGCGGTGCTGAAGAAACTCCATGCCGCTCAAGTATATGCAAAACTCTTCACGTGTGAATTCCACAAAGACAAAATTGACTATTTAGAGCAGGGGTCCTCAAACTTTTTAAACGGGCCAGTTCATTGTCCCTCAGACTGCTGGGGGGTCGGACTATAGTTTGAAAAAAATTAATGATTATAACCAAAGCATCCTTAGCTATAGGATGGGAGACCACCAGGATAGGCCAGGAGGAGGGGGCAAGGGGATGGCAAAAGGGCAGCAGGGCAGGACTAAGGCAGGACTTCCCTCAGACCCTCCCTCCCTCTCATTCCAATCTCCTTCCTTCGTTCCTTCCTTCCTTCCTCCCTCCCTCCCCTCCTTCCTTCCTCCCTCCCTCCCTCCTCCCCTTCCTCCCTCCTCCCTCCCTTCCTTCCTTCCTTCCCTCCTCTTTCTCATTACCATCTCCTTCCTTCCTCCCTCCGTGCCCAGGAAGGGACAAGGGGAGGGGAGAGGTTGCCAGTGCGGCCAGTGCCCATGCTGTTGGTGGCCATGGCTTGAAAGGCCACTGTAAATTCCTGGACAAGAGCCGTACAGCCTTAAGAGCAGAGTGGTGGGAAGATATTTGCAATGAGGGAGGGAGAAAATCAGGCAAGAAACGCAGCTGGGGAGGAGTCACCCTCCACGAGGAATGAAGAAAGGCACCATTGGGTGGAGGTGACCAGCAATTGGCCCTCGCCCACTTCACACACCTGGCTCTGTGGGCTCCGGGGGAGGGGACGCCGTGAGCGGAGTGAGAGTCGGCATCTGCCGCCCAGCCCCCAGCCTGCCCGGTTTTGGCAGGCAGTGTGAAGAGGTTGGGCTGGGCAAGGCGAAGCGAAGCTAGCGAGAAGCTGAACCTGCTTCAGCACACTCACAGGAGGTGGCGAGCAGCGCAGGGCCTGGCGTCCCGGGTGACCATCTTCCCAAGGCTGCATCTTTTTTCTCTCTCCCTCTCCTGCCAAAACTGCCTGCTTTTATAGCCTCCCCTGTCTCCACCACTTCCTCCTTTCTCTTCCAGGTATGCTGGAAGTGCTGATCCTGGGGCCTTTGTCTGGCCCCAGCAGCCCTGCAACTCCTGAGGACTCTCTCAGGGTAAGTCCTGCGCTGCGCTGCTTTAGCTCGTTCCCTCCCCCCGCAAGTCCTGCGCTGCACTATACCACCAACATTCGCCCGGCGGGCCAGATAAAAAGACAGGGCAAGCCACATCCGGCCCGCCGGCCGTAGTTTGAGGACCCCTGATTTAGAGTATCACATTTCGCACAAGGGGGTGGAGATGGACCCAGAAAAGGCAGGAGCAGTACTGGAATGGGGGACCAAAGCTTCCTTCGGTTTGCTAATTTCTTTTGGCAATTCATCCCATCTTTTGCCCAACTAGTGCTCCTCATCATAAACCTCCTAAAAACAAAAGGAGAGGAGAAACCCAAACCAAGCCAACCCCTTAAATGGAACATGGAGTGCCAAGAGGCTTTAGAAAGACTTAAATGTTTATTCACCATTGAACCTGACCTCAAACACCCAGACCTGAGTGCCCCATTTGTTATTCAAGCTGACACCAGTGATGTGATGGTCGGAATTGTCCTGCTCCAGAAAAACACCCAGAATATCCTACAATCATGTGCCTACACCTCTAAAAAGCTAACTGAGGCAGAGCGCAGGTGTGCAATCTGGGAAAAAGAAGCGTTGTCATGGTTCTGATTAGGGCACGGGTCGGCAACCCGCGGCTCCGGAGCCGCATGCGGCTCTTTGAGGCCTTACCTGCGGCTCCGGAGCCTCCTCCGCCATTTTGGCGAGCGCATGCGCGCATGCGCGGGCGGGTGCGGGGGGTGCGCGAGCGCATGCGCGCATGCGCGGGCGGGTGCGGGGGTGCGCGAGCGCAGGTGCGCATGCGCGAACGGCGCGCGCATGCGCGAACGGCGCGCGGGTGCGCATGCGCGGGTGCGCGGGGCGTGCGCGCATGCGCGAACGGGGTCGCGCGCATGCGCGGGTGCGCGGGGCGCGCGCGCATGCGCGAACGGGGTCGCGCGCATGCGCGGGTGCGCGCGCATGCGCGAACGCGCGGCTCCCAGCGTTTTTTTTTTTAAGCTAAATGGGTCCGTGCGGCTCATCCGACGTTTCGGATGGCCGACCCATGGATTAGGGGAATACTTCAAAGAACTTCGAGGCATTGTTTACCTTAAAGTCTCTTTATTAGTACAGCACCCTTCGGCACGAACATGGTGGATGCCAAGATCTGAATTCCCCTCCCCTGAGCACATAATATTCAAGCACAATTCCCTCCTCCAATTAGCATAAATCACGTTCTACAATCAGTTTGAAGGGCAAAGTTTCCCTTCCGTTCAACAACCCGCCAAATTCTTATCTTCTCTTATTTCAAAACAGCCTTGAGAGACATTCTTCCTCCTCCCCCCCCCAGCATCAACTAATTCTAACTCTAAAAGTAACACACAAGTTAAAGAAGCAAAGCTGCTTCTCCACATGTTGTTAAAGCAAGAACATCCAATGTTAGCAACGTTGACATCCGGCCCCCCTTACAAAAAGGACAATTCCTGTAGCGAAAACAAAAGTATATGTTAGGGACTGTCTCTCGGTTTGTTAGGGTGTTTCTTATAGAATCTTTTGATGAGTCTGTTGGCTTTCACATCGCTAAATTTCACCCAAGTGGCTTCAGATAGCAAGTATCCCTTCCATTGTACTAGGTACTGCAATTTCCCTTTAAAAATTCTAGAATCAAGAATACGCTTTACTTCATAGTGAGTTTGACCCGCCACTACGAGGGGTCCGGGTGCCTTCTTAGGGGGAGGTCTTAAAGTGGATTCTCGCAAAGGTTTCAACAAGCTGCAATGGAAGACAGCGTGAATTCTCCCTAAAAGCCTAGGGAGTTTTAATTCTACTGTGACCGGGTTGATGATTCTTACGATGGGGAAAGGCCCCAAGAATTTTGGTCCTAATTTCTTACTGGGTAATTTAAGGCGTAAATATTTGGTCGACAGATAGACCTTTTCCCCAACTTGGAATGTTCTTTGAGGGGCTCTCTTTCTGTCTGTCTGCTTTTTATAAGTCTCGGAAGTCTTTTTAAAAGCGGCTTTCGTGGCTTTCCAAACCCATTTTCCTGGCAAATGGCAGGCTAATGACGCATCGGGAGCATCCAGAATCTATTAGCACTTTTAAGTCTATTTGTGCCCCCGACTTAGGGATTATAAGTTTGGCAGGCAGTGAAAAAGGTGGGACATGTCAACTCACCATCGGGTCGTTCTCTCCTTCGTCGTCGCTGTCAAAGGAGGGTAGAGCGGGGGTGGCTTCCCCCTAAGTCCCGGCATCCTCCTGTGTGGGTGATGTGACCTGGGCAACAGATTCCTGCGTGATCCGGTTGTATTTTTCTCTCATTATCTGCTGGGCAGGTTTTTTTCTTGCTGCTGGTCCCGGTCTGCTCTGCTGTTGGGGGCAGGGGACTGGACAGTTTGCTGCTCGATGTCCCTGCTGTCCACATCGGAAGCACTTGATTGACGGGCCTGCAGGTGGCCTGGGTCTTTCAGCAGTCGCAGTAGTTGGAGGTTTTCGTGGGGGTGGTTTCCATTCGGGTTGTTCTAACTTAAGTTCGAATTCAGGTGGGGGAGGCTTCTTATAGCGGGCGAGCTGAAGGTCTAGTCTTACCGCTGTCTGGTACCATTCCTGCAGCTGATCAGGTACTGCTCGATAGATGCAGGCCTGAGAGAGGTGATCGTCTAATCCACGGGTCGGCAACCCGCGGCTCCGGAGCCACATGCGGCTCTTTGAGGCCTTACCTGCGGCTCCGGAGCCTCCTCCGCCATTTTGGCGAGCGCATGCGCGCATGCACGGGCGGGTGCGGGGGGTGCGCGAACGGGCGCGCGCGCATGCGCGAACGGCGCGCCCATGCGCGAACGGCGCGCGCATGCGCGAACGCGCGGCTCCCAGGGTTTTTTTTTTTTGGCCAAACGGGTCCGTGCGGCTCATCCGTCGTTTTCGGATGGCGACCATGGTCTAATCCCTCAATGAAGTGATGGATTAGGGATTGCTCAGGCCACCCCTCTATCCGACCTGCTATCTTGCGAAACTCTCGCACGTACTCCAGGGCAGGCCTGCCGGCTTGTTTTATTTTGTGGATTTGTTCTCCTGCTTTGAGGCCAATGGATGGGTCCTCAAATCTCTCTCAGCCCTAGGAGGAAGAGGTGGGGGTCCTCCAATTCGGGGGCTTGCTCATTATATAAATTGTTCAGCCATTCGGATGCTTCTCCCTCTAGGCTGGACGCAATCACATCGACCATAGCACCTGGGTCCGGGTAGAGATAGGCCCAGCAGTTCAAATGAGAGCGCACTTGGTTGAGGAAGAAAATCAGCTTTTCTGGGTCCCCATCGAAGGTTGCTCTGAAGGGTGGAGTCATCATTGGCTGATGGGGCCTCCACCCGGCCTGCTGCCATATTCCCTGCTGTTGGCCAGCATGGGGTTGTGACGTCCTCTGCTGCTGCAGGCTCCTCAATGGTTGCTGGATGAGTGGCAGTCGTCCTCCCACCAGCTGCTGATCTCCTGGCTTCTGCACCACCCCAAGCTGTTGCAGAGCCATCAGCTGCGGCACGCTCAGAGGTTGATTTCTGCTTCTCATCTCCAGCCCTTTAAATCTCTCCAGTGGCTGGCTACGAACTGCACATAGGCATTCCCACTCACCCGAATCCTCAGTGGCAGATGTTCCGGTGGCTCTCCCCCAGTCTGCTTTTGGAGCCTTTGAGGGTGATAAGGCAATCTCGAGGCTTCTGGAGTCTCCGCTGGGCTGGGCCCGGGCTGATGGCCAGATCAGCTCTCCTAGCTGCTTGGGTTCCGCCTCCACCTGGGAATCCTGCAAAAACTCATCCTCCCACAGCATGCTGTCTGTTGCTTCCCCCTCTGGGGTATCAGCAGCTGCCGGGTCACCGTCTTCAAGCAGGTTCTCTTTTCCCATGATGAAATTTTCTCCTGAATCTTTGCCAGCTTCTCTCAACCCTAGAGACAGCGGCTGGAGTTCAGGACTCCAGATAGTTTGAAAAGAAAGTAGATCTTGCCATGATGTCATGATTCCGATTAGGGGAATACTTCAAAGAACTTTGAGGCATTGTTTACCTTAAAGTCTCTTTATTAGTACAGCACCCTTCGGCACGAACATGGTGGGTTCCCCTCCCCTGAGCACATAATATTCAAGCACAATTCCCTCCTCCAATTAGCAGTCATAAATCACGTTCTCCAATCAGTTTGAAGGACAAAGTTTCCCTTCCGTTCAACAACCCACCAAATTCTTATCTTCTCTTATTTCAAAACAGCCTTGAGAGACATTCTTCCTCCTCCCCCTCAGCATCAACTAATTCTAACTCTAAAAGTAACACACAAGTTAAAGAAGCAAAGCTGCTTCTCCACATGTTGTCAAAGGAAGAACATCCAATGTTAGCAACGTTGACAAGCGTATGAGGTGAGGTGGGCAATTCTTACCTGAAGACACTTTCTAGAAGGCAGTAAAGCTCCTTTCGAAGTGTGAACACATCATAAAAATTTAGAGGCTTTAAGGACATCCCGGAAGCTATCCCCAAAGCAAGCGTAGTGGGCCCAATGCTTCAATCGCTTCAACTTCAAACTTCGAAACCTTTCTGGGGGGGAAACCTTTCTGATTGGTGCCCTCTCGCGATTACCCCAATATAATAGCTCAAAAAGGGAAGTCATAAGCCTGGTTATTCCTTCTAACCAGCTGGCGGTCCCCGCCAGCACCAAAGTCCAGAAAAAATCTCCCTCCCCCCACAGATGGCTGA